>OZ024795.1:29503698-30875365 GCA_964017045.1 Omphiscola glabra
GAAATATGGTTATATATTATAATTACACCCGTGCCCCCCATATTCAGCCAGTGCCCACCCATATATGGCCGGTGCCTACCACTGGTTGGGTCGTGGCTGAAACACCATACATTAGCGAATAAGCCCTGAATCAAGAAGAGGGAAAAAAATATCAGCCGACTCGAATAGTATGATATAATTGATTACTCTAAATTGCGTTAATGTACATATCACCATGTCCCGCTGGTGTACATACCACTTATTCAAGGTAGTGTAGATGCCACCTGGTCCAATTAGTGTGCATACCACCTGGTCCAATTAGTGTGCATACCACCTAGTCCAGTTGTGTACATACCACCTAATTAAGTTAGCGTACATACCACCTAGTTCAATTAGTGTACATACCACCTGGTCCAATTGGTGTGCATACCACCTGGTCCAATTAGTGTGCATACCACCTGGTCCAATTAGTGTGCATACCACCTGGTCCAATTAGTGTGCATGCCACCTGGTCCAATTAGTGTGCATACCACCTGGTCCAATTAGTGTGCATACCACCTGGTCCAATTAGTGTGCATACCACCTGGTCCAATTAGTGTGCATACCACCTGGTCCAATTAGTGTGCATACCACCTGGTCCAATTAGTGTGCATACCACCTGGTCCAATTAGTGTGCATACCACCTGGTCCAATTGGTGTGCATACCACCTAGTCCAGTTGTGTACATACCACCTAGTTAAGTTAGCGTACATACCACCTAGTTCAATTAGTGTACATACCACCTAGTTCAGTTAGTGTATATGCCACCTAGTAAAGTTAGGGTACATGCCACCTAGTCCAGTTGGTGTATATGCCGCCTAGTCCAGTTAGTGAATATGACCCCTAGTAAAGTTAGGGTACATGCAACCTAGTCCAGTTGGTGTATATGCCGCCTAGTCCAGTTAGTGAATATGACCCCTAGTAAAGTTAGGGTACATGCCACCTAGTCCAGTTGGTGTATATGCCGCCTAGTCCAGTTAGTGAATATGACCCCTAGTAAAGTTAGGGTATATGCCACCTAGTCCAGTTAGTGAATATGACCCCTAGTAAAGTTAGGGTATATGCCGCCTAGTCCAGTTAGTGAATATGACCCCTAGTAAAGTTAGGGTACATGCCACCTAGTCCAGTTGGTGTATATGCCACCTAGTCCAGTTAGTGAATATGACCCCTAGTAAAGTTAGGGTATATGCCACCTAGTCCAGTTAGTGAATATGGCCCCTAGTAAAGTTAGGGTATATGCCACCTAGTCCAGTTAGTGAATATGGCCCCTATTAAAGTTAGGGTATAATGTCACCTAGTTCAGTTAGTGAATATGGCCCCTAGTAAAGTTAGGGTATATGCCACCTAGTCCAGTTAGTGAATATGGCCCCTAGTAAAGTTAGGGTATATGCCACCTAGTCCAGTTAGTTAGGATATATGCCACCTAGTCCAGTTAGTGAATCCTGCCCCTAGTAAAGTTAGGGTATATGCCACCTAGTCCAGTTAGTGAATATGGCCCCTAGTAAAGTTAGGGTATATGCCACCTAGTCCAGTTAGTTAGGGTATATGCCACCTAGTCCAGTTAGTGAATATGGCCCCTAATAAAGTTAGGGTATATGCCACCTAGTCCAGTTAATGAATATGGCCCCTAGTAAAGTTAGGGTATATGCCACCTAGTCCAGTTAGTGAATATGGCCCCTAGTAAAGTTAGGGTATATGCCACCTAGTCCTGTTAGTGAATATGTCCCCTAGTAAAGTTAGGGTATATGCCACCTAGTCCAGTTAGTGTAGATGCCACTTCTTTTGTTTTGTTAAATTGTTTAGATGAAATTAGTACGTGTAAAAGCTTATTTCACTGATACATTATTTGTAATCGTTGTCTTTAAAAATCGACCTTGAACTCGATACGTCACCTTCCTGTGACATCACAAAACCCAACTTCATTGCTCCTCCCCAAATCAACTGACATCAACACGTTTGAATTGATACAAGAGGCAGGGTTACTCCGAGCTGTGCGTCATTACTCCATTATAGTGATGTACAACTGGGATTTTCTTTATTTTTAATTTTTTTTTTTAAATTATGTTTTTCCCAATCGATTTTCTCTTGTCTTTCCGCTGTCTTATTGATTGTTTGAAAGGTTTGACAACAATTACTGTTTCATCTTGAGAACAACACTAATGGCTCGGTACGAGTTGGTCCTAATGTCCACCGTTTGCATCCTTTGTGGTTTGGGACATGGGAGGGGGTGGGATTGGGGGGGGTGTGTGGGGTTAACTATAAGCAAATCGGGAATAGGCGCGGGGGGTTGACGTCATAGACTTTAATGCTGTTTCAATGGCTGCATCACTCCAGGGCTGTTTGTGCTGGTGTTTGTGTTGTGTTTTGTGTTGTTGTTTCTTAAGACCAGGTCGTTAATTGACATCGATTTGACTGATGCTTGTTCCGTTATCCAAATTGTTTGACCTCTTCTTTCAATACATTTTCTATTTTTCCTCGCGCAAAAAAAGGAAGGCAAACAACACATGGCCTCACAGTACTAACATGATACTTTAAAAATGGTTAGGTTAGAAAATGGTTAGGTTAGAAAATGGTTTGGTTAGAAAGTGGTTTGGTCAGAAAATGGTTTGATTAGAAAATGGTTTGGTTAGAAAGTGCTTTGGCTAGAAAATGGTTTGATTAGAAAGTGGTTTGGTTAGAAAAGGGTTTGGTTAGAAAATGGTTTGGTTAGAAAATGGTTTGGTTAGAAAATGGTTAGGTTAGAAAATGGTTTGGTCAGAAAATGGTTTGGTCAGAAAATGGTTTGGTGAGATAGTGTTTTGGTCAGAAAATGGTTTGGTCAGAAAATGTTTTGGTTAGAAAGTGGTTTGGTCAGAAAATTGTTTGGTTAGAAAGTGGTTTGGCTAGAAAATGGTTTGGTCAGAAAATGGTTTGGTTAGAAAGGGGTTTGGTTTGAAAATGGTTTGAGTAGAAAATGGTTTGGTTAGAAAGTGGTTAGGTTAGAAAATGGTTAGATTAGAACATGGTTTGATTAGAAAATGGTTAGGTTAGAAAATGGTTTGGTTACAAAGTGGTTTCATTTGAACACATTTGATATGAATATGATACTTTCCTGGTGTAAATATAAGAACAATCTCATAGCAGCCCCCTAATATTACAACCTCCACAGTATCACCCCCCCCCTGGACATTATCGCGGCCCCCCTCCCGAACTGTATCGCCTCCAATCAGGACGTAGATTAGATGAACACAACATATTGCACTTTACTCCACACGTTTGAGAACCACTTACATCCATGATCTTGAACTATGCATACACCTTGTTTGTTTGTTTGATGATTTATGCTTGTAAAGAAAACAAACTCACCCCGCCACGTCCCACAATCCATCCTTTCTACAAACCCCGTGGGCGTATTTGTATCGTCACAAATATTGATACATTTCAGCGCATTTTTTTCTGTCTTTATTTGAAGTTCTGCTCTGAACAAAATGTCATTGATAATTACCTTCCTTGTGCATGATTTAACATTGCAGCTTATCGTCAGGGTTTTCACTTGTGTTTGGACTCAGAAAATATGCTTCCTTTCCGCAAACGTTGCGCAACAGGCCTTGTCTGGACAAACATCTCGTTTATTTAAAACTGTTCTTTGACATCATCTTAATTCAGTATCCGTTCTTTTGAAATTACCGCCTGCTCCCCTCACACACGGGTCTAGATGTGTAGCCCTGCTCCCCTCACACGGGTCTATCTGTGTAGCCCTGCTCCCCTCACACGGGTCTATCGGTGTAACCCTTCTCCCCTCACACACGGGTCTATCTGTTTATCACAAAGACAGCTTAAACTCTCCCACCTTATAGCATTCGCCATTTTCACCACTTCATTCCTTCCTTTAAACTGGCGTTAACGCAGGTCGGGAGTTGGGGGAGACGATCACCAGAGCAGTTAAATCAAGGTAGATTTGATTGATGCGAGTTTGTATTGGTTTCCTAACTGCAATCTCACAGCTCATCACCCTCAACTCAATGGAACACAATTTCTCGTCTTTCATTAACTCTGGTAAAAAAATGTCTGCCAGCTGCTTTAGATTTCCCTCCCCTTGTTTCCACAAATATCCCCCAAACTCTCCAGATTTGTAAGAGGGCGTTGTCTAGAAAGGACAAATAAATTATTTACAAGTTATTAAAAGCGGTGGTTTTTCTTTCTCTTTTTAAAAATAAAAAAAGTGATCGAAAACAACAATATTATCATATTTTCCATGGTCTACTTCCATTAAGATGTATTTAATAAATTCCTTTAAAAAAAGTTAAATACATTTTTTTGTTTACACTTTTCCCTCCTGGGTGCACTGTTGCCCCCTGGATTACCTGGTCTCTCATGAGTGCACTGTTCTCTCCTTGGTGCACTTTTCTCTCCTGGGTTCACTGTTCTCTCCTGGGTGCACTGTTGTCACCTGGATGCACTGATCTCTTCGGTCTTTCTTAGTCTGGCTCACGACAGTGTTTCTTAGCCTGACTTCGTCGATCGTTTTATGATAAATTCCAGGAACAACTTTTGATTCCCCCTGATAGACTCATATCCACCAAGTTTAGAGCCACTGGCACAGACTAACCTATATGATGACAAACGGCACTCTCCAATGACAAGAGTTGTGTTTACAGTAGGCCGGTAGGAAATTTGGGGCTGGTAACGTGAATCAGACGTAGTCTATCATGACGTCGTGTGGCGTCAGACGTCACTGTGAGCAAACCTAAGCTATCGAGGTGACTACGCGAATCCGACGTCACTGTGAGGACATCTTAGCCATCATGGTAACATGTGGGTGTACATATGTCATGTTACAACAACTATAACACGTTCAGTGCTCCATTCTAATGTTACAAAGAAAATGTAAACACACTAAGCGTTCAACAAACTACAACACACTAAACACATTGACTTTTAGCTCTTACATTGCAACACACTAAACACATTGACCTTTAGATATTACATTGCAGCACACTAAACACATATACCGTTTAGCTCTTATGTTACAACACACGTAACACATTGACCGCCAGGGGTGGGCAAACTACGGCCCGCGGGCCGCATGCGGCCCGGCATTTGATTGTATGCGGCCCTCTGAGGCATTTATTAATTTTTAAAAAACTCTTTGTTTTTAAATCACATTGTTGAATTTTACAGAATTTCATGTATCGTTATAATTGTTTTTACATTTTGTATCAACATTTTTCTAATTTTCAATTTTTAAAAAACAGTCCTTGACTTTTGTCTTGTATTTGTAATGCTAAAATGCTATTTTTAATATAGAGAAATGTTTATCGACACGTACAAATTGGACTTAATATACATGCGGCCCCCAAATAGTTTTACATATGTCAATGTGGCCCTCAGCACAACAAGTTTGCCCACCCCTGGTTTAGATCTTATGTTACAACACAAGTAGCACATTGATCGTTTAGCGCTTATGTTACAACACACGTAGCACATTGACCGTTTAGCTCTTATGTTGCAACGCACGTAGCACATTGACCGTTTAGCTCTTATGTTACAACATACCTAGCAGATTCAATCATAGCATCTAGAGAGTTCAATTTATTGAGTCGTTTATCTGCATGTCTTCAGCACATGTCTAGAGTACATGTGTAGAGCACATGTCTAGAGTACATGTGTAGAGCACATGTCTAGAGTACATGTCTAGAGTCTAGAGTATGTAGATTATATTTCTAGAGTGCATGTCTAGAGAACATGTCTAGAGTATATTTCTAGAGTAAATGTCTCGTAGTGGCCGGCAGGAAGCTACAGTTGGTCAGATGTACTTAGACTTTGACAGCGCTAATGTCCTGTTGAAGCTACGAGTTAGTTGCTCTACTCCTGAACTTGTAGTCTGTCAGCGAGACTCGAGCCAGTATCTCTCCTGGCATGGGTTTTGTGGTCCAAATCGTGTCGACTTCATCATGAATATGGACTTGGGGATTATAGACTGACCTACAGGGAAACAGGGTCAGTAGTGGGGATTATAGACTGACCTACAGGGAAACAGGGTCAGTGGTATATGCCGTATGAAACATTTGTGGATTTGAAATCAGTTTAGAATTCCATGCTATTTTTGAAATCTTTGCGGTACCTTGGAGATTTGAAATATAATAAAGCTCCTTATTATAAATCTATTATTTTATTTTATTTTTTTTAGTTAACGAAATGCGGTCTTGCTTTAACTTACTAATATGTCCAAGCTTTTCGAGAAGTGCAGTATTAGCAGTATGCCTACGATTTCTTGACATGTCTATGACTTTGGTGGGTCACCTTACTTATTACATTACCCTGGGCATAGACAGATCTTACTGTGTAGTTTATTGAAATGATATTTTATTAGCCCGCCCCTCTTTGCTCTTTAGTCCATATTGATTGCAATTATAGTGTAAAAGAGAAATGATTGTTATTTGAATGTTACCAACTAATTTAAGACATAAAGCCGACGGCTGGTCTGGTATGGTATAAAATCTCAAAGACGTGGGACCAGTCTTCAAGTGGAACAGTTAAGTCGAACTTGACCTAAAAAGATTATCGTCAAAGTAATTTTTAGGAAACTGATTTTTCTTTTCGTAGCTTATAGCTTCCAATTTTAGTGTCTCTTAACCGAAACAGCTTAACTCAATTCTCCATTCATCTGGCTGAGAGCACTTAAACTCAAATGTTAAAATCGAAATTCGGAACAACAAAAAAGTTATCGAAAATTGCAACACGTAGTTCCTGTTGCCAGCTTAATCTCCGAGTTTTATCCGGGGCCGCGGGGGCTGTCGGTCCTTCATCTTGAATTAGACTGAAAGGTTTTTAACTGCGACGGCTGTTTAAGTAAAGACGTTTATAAGACGTTGGTAGAATAACTAGCGGATTCCCTGGGATTTAGGCCAGGCGCTGCTGAGACGGAAATCAATTTGACGACCGATTTCAGATGTGGACAATTTGATTTAAGGCCCTGACGTCACGTTGATGTTGCAGGAGTCAGAAAGTAAGCAAGTTATTGATGAGGAAGACGGCTACTGGTACTTAAAGTAATTTATTAAGGTACCGTAAAGAAGTTATAATTTTAGTGTCTTTGAACCGAGAGAGGCCGTATTTCATGATACCATCATCTAATTGATAGCTCGTCTTTCATGATACCATCATCTATTTGATAGCTCGTCTTTCATGATACCATCATCTAATTGATAGCTCGTCTTTCATGATACCATCATCTAATTGATAGCTCGTCTTTCATGATACCATCATCTAATTGATAGCTCGTCTTTCATGATACCATCATCTAATTGATAGCTCGTCTTTCATGATACCATCATCCATTTTATAGCTTGTAGCTTAATTGGATAGATTATTTTTTTAAAGTATGGCGGCATTGGGAAAACCAAAGTGGGATTGGTTACAAAATGATTTCGAGAAGGCGACGCATTAACGTCTGTATAGAGCTCTGTCTTACGGGACATCCACAGATCCTTTTAAAACTAGTATATAATAATAAAAACTGCAAGTTCTGCTATTTAAATCTTTGGAGGTTGGCTCTTGCTTGGACGTTACACATATAATAGGATATATCAAACGTTGGTTACCACGTGACACAAAATTGTGATGCTACACCGTGCTTTAATACCAAGTCATAAATGTGATCAATACCAAGTCATAAATGTGATCAATACCAAGTCATAAATGTGATCAATACCAAGTCATGTCTATGCTCCAATACCGATTCATATATATGATCAAATACCAAGTCATAAATATGCTTCAACACAAAGTCACATCTATGCTCCAATACCAAGTCATATATATGATTCAATACCAAGTCATATCTATGATTCAATACCAAGTCATATCTATGATTCAATACCAAGTCATATATATGATTCAATACCAAGTTAAATGTATGGTTCAATATCAAGTCATGTCAGTGTTCCACTAGAAAGTCATGTCCTTGCACCAATACCAAGTCGTATGTCGTCATACTTCGATAAGCTCATACTGATACACCTGCAGTGGTTTAATTGTTCTCTTAGAAGTCCCACTGAGACAAGGTTCTGTGAGTATAAAGTTGCTGCCCTGCTCAATGATTAACTCTTGTCGACACATGCATAGTTTTAAGTTGTTTTTTAAAGACGAAATGAAGTGACGTGTTTACAGCACAATACAAAGACAATTAAATGTCGTATACAAGTTCATGATATATACAAACTTAACTGAACACTTTACAAGAAAATAATTGAAAGAAAAGGACAACTGTGATCATCTCTGTGGTCAGTCTGCTGTCTTGTCAACTGTGGTCATCTCTGTGGTCAGTCTGCTGTCTTGTCAACTGGTCATCTTTCTGGTCAGTCTGCTGTCTTGTCAACTGTGGTCATCTCAGTGGTTAGTCTGATGTCTTGTCAACTGTGGTAATCTCAGTAAGTAGTTTGCTGTCTTGTCAACTGTGGTAATCTCAGTGGTTAGTTTGCTGTCTAGTCAACTGTGGTCATCTCAGTGGTTAGTCTGATGTCTTGTCAACTGTGGTAATCTCAGTATGTAGTATGCTGTCTTGTCCACTGTGATCATCTCAGTGGCAAGTCTGATGTCTTGTCAGCAGTCATCATCTCTGGGGTATGTCTGCTGTCCTGTCAAATGTGGTCATCTCTGTGGTCAGTATGTTGTCTTGTCAACTGTGGACTTCTCTACTTCTAATCAGGCGTCTATACTCATGGGAATATCCCAAACATTTAACAGCTAAACAAATTACTCTTTTCTGATTGCTTGAACCATCATATTCCCGGGAGGGAAAAAAGGGGGAGGGGAGGCAAGACGCTATCTAGATCTGAATACCACGTAATGCGTTGTCCCCAAACTTAATCAGTTTTAAAAGCAACACCTAATACAATAACATCTCCAGCACTAGAAACAAGTCAATAAGGTTGGACTCCATAGAGTGTTAAACAAGTCAAATAACCTTGAACTCCCTAGAGTTCTGAAACAAGTCAAATAACATTGAACTCCCCACCGTGCTTAAACAAGTCAAATAACCATGAACTCCCCATAATGCTGAAACAAGTCAAATAACCTTGGACTCCCCAGAGGGTTTCAAATAAGCAGCGTAACTGACGAAACAGGACCGGGTCAACTCAAGTACGCAGGACACGTGATGTGACGCTCGGCGCTTCAAATATTAAGTTCAATTGACGCCATTGTTTCATTCCATTCACTCTCTTACGCCCAGTACAGGGGCTCTCGCATTGTTTCATTCACTCTCTTACGCCCAGCACAGGCGCTCTCGCATTGTTTCATTCACTCTCTTACGCCCAGCACAGGGGCTCTCGCATTGTTTCATTCACTCTCTTACGCCCAGCACAGGGGCTCTCGCATTGTTTCATTCACTCTCTTACGCCCAGTACAGGGGCTCTCGAGCTGTTAGCGGCTGCCTTTAGTTATTTAGTTATTTTTAATCAAGCTTTCCTGATTGTTGAAGGGCGCAATAAGTATAATATTAGAACAACGTGCCTAATTTATACCGGTGTTTATAAATGTTTTATTAAAAATTCCGTGATGCAGTGTTGAAAGATAAAAGTAAGACAATATGTTTTAGGATCAGTTGCGAATGTGAAAGAATCTTCATTGCAGATTATATGAGATGCAACTATAGTATCCATGCCAGATTATATGAGATGCAACTATAGTATCCATGCCAGATTATATGAGATGCAACTATAGTATCCATGCCAGATTATATGAGATGCAACTATAGTATCCATGCCAGATTATATGAGATGCAACTATAGTATCCATGCCAGATTATATGAGATGCAACTATAGTATCCATGCCAGATTATATGAGATGCAACTATAGTATCCATGCCAGACTGTGGTTCTTTGGGTTACAAAACTGTGATGTAATTATGAAACCGCCACATATAACCGTGTTCCCTGTCATCTCCAGTGACACCGTCATGGATAGCAGAGTTCCCTGTCAACTCCAGTGAAACCGTCGTGTATAACAGTGTTCCCTGTCAAACTCCGATATCTATCAAACTTGAACAAAATAGTATTGAAATTTCGTCATATCACAAATAGCATCATTTATAACAAGAATCATTTATAATAAGAATCATTTAAAACAAGAATCATTTATAACAAAACCATTTAAAACAAGAATCATTTATGACAAGAATCATTTAAAACAAGAATCATTTAAAACAAGAAACATGTATAACAAGAATCATTTAAAACAAGAATCATTTAAAACAAGAAACATGTATAACAAGAATCGTTTAAAACAAGAATCATTTAAAACAAGAAACATGTATAACAAGAATCGTTTAAAACAAGAATCATTTAAAACAAGAAACATGTATAACAAGAATCGTTTAAAACAAGAATAATTTAAAACAAGAAACATGTATAACAAGAATCGTTTAAAACAAGAATCATTTAAAACAAGAAACATGTATAACAAGAATCGTTTAAAACAATAATTTCACTTATATTATACAGATTTCCGACCTCCAAATGTATCCAATAATGACACCACATCTCCTTCATCGGGTGTATCATTATTGGAATGTGAAATAAGTGAGACCCACTGATGTAATATCGCCTGCTGGGGGCCGCTGACCCTCCTGGTCCTCCTATTCACTCAAGGACTGGTGTTTCCCCCCCCCCCCCACACACCACTATCTACTCACACAGCTACCGCAACTCTCAGGGCTCCGGGTCGCCGTGATAAATTATTCAGCAGAAAAGCAACAGTGTGATGGATGATCATTTGAAAGTTTCATTTTTTAAATTGGGGCGCCCGGGGCGATACCGGGAAACTGCGTTAAATTATTGAAACGCAAATTGCGATTTAAGGATGAATTGCGAGGAGGCAGCGAGCGCCGGCCTGGAAAACTAGGTTAACAACATAATGGGATAATAAATTTGCTATACGCTGACATGGTTTCTGTGTGGTCATTTTTATGATGTTACGTTCCATTGGTATCTTCTCATTAGAGTTTTCAGTCTAATGGAATTTTTCATGGCATTCACGTGATGAAGTCTCGTCCCCCCACCTCCCCACACACCAGAAAGCCCCCCCCCCCCCTTTTTTTTCACACACACATGTTTGTTCTCTGTCTTTGTTTATTTTCCTGGATTATTTGATATTAGTCTTCACGCTACCTTTGCCTAGGTCTCTTCTGTTGTCTATTGCTTAACTCCGTTCTACTTCCTAGGTATGTTCTATAGCCTAGCTCAGTTCTGTTGCCTAGCGGCTCTATTGCCTAACTCTGTTCTATTGTCTAACTGAGTTATATTGCCTAACTCTGTTCTATTGTCTGAGTTCTATTACCTAGGTCTGTTTTATTGTCTGTATCTGTTCTGTTGCCTATCTCTGTTCTATTGCCTAGCACTGGTCTATTTCTAAGCTCAGTTCTATTTCCTAGCTCTGTTCTATTACCTATTTTTTTTCTATTGTCTGGCTCTGTTCTAATGCCTGGCTCTGTTCTATTGCCAAGATATGTTCTATGTTATATATATGTTCAACTTCCCAGCTCTCTTCTATGTTCTAGCTCCGTTCTTGGCAGCGTTTTATTCGGACCTGGAATAGTTTATGGCTCATTAAACAAACAATCACGTATTAGCACACACGTTAAGACACGTGCGACATTGAACTTTGACCTTATGTTCAGTATCAATATGTCATGAGCAATTACTTTCTCCGAGGACACCACTGAGTAGACTGGGGTCAAGCGCCGACTGTAACGCTATCTGTGATTGGTTGGTTTTATTGTCCACCAGATCTGATCAAAATTATATCCATGGTTGTGACAACAGTCACTATGAAGTCCGACTATATGTATCAACTCTAGACATACTCTAACTATGCGTGTCAACTCTAGAGATACTCCAAGTCTGCACGCAACTTTATCTTCTTACGACTCTTAGTGTACACGAAGGTGTGTATTGTTACGACTCTACGTATACACGCAACTCTATATTGTGACAACTTTCTTTTACCGGACGGACCGTTGTATTCGATTTCTATTGTGGACGTACTTCACCTGACTGGGAAACCCCTGATTCACCATAAACACTTCATTTCGCCCATACCTTGTGACTCCACACTTCATTTCGCCCAGACCTTGTGACTCCACACTTCATATCGCCCAGACCTTGTGACTCCACACTTCATTTCGCCCAGACCTTGTGACTCCACACTTCATTTCGCCCAGACCTTGTGACTCCACACTTCATTTCGCCCAGACCTTGTGACTCCACACTTCATTTCGCCCAGACCTTGTGACTCCACACTTCATTTCGTCCAGGCCTTGTGACTCCACACTTCATTTCGCCCAGACCTTGTGACTTCACACTTCATTTCGCCCAGACCTTGTGACTCCACACTTCATTTCGCCCAGACCTTGTGACTCCACACTTCATTTCGCCCAGACCTTGTGACTCCACACTTCATTTCGCCCAGACCTTGTGACTCCACACTTCATTTCGCCCAGACCTTGTGACTCCACACTTCAAGAGAGAACAAAAACAACAACATCATTATCTCATCGAGAGGCGCGTATTTAGTTTAAACTTAGTGTACAATGTTTTCTTCATATTCGGAGCGTCACTACAGCTATTTACGCTATCAAATCTTCCTTCAAGCAGTTGATGCAATTCGTGTATGAAGCCTTGTCACAACTTTTAAATTACTATTTGATCAAATCCCCCCCCCCCCCCCCCCCAAAAAAAAAAAAGAAACCACGCACAAATAGTGCGTTCATACAGCAATTTGACGCGAAATTTGATCGTGTGAACTGACGCTATGAGTTAGGGTCGGTTCACACGATCAAATTTTCCTTCAAGCGTTTGATGCAATTCGTGTATGAAGCTTTGTCACAACTTTTACATTATTATTTGATCAAATTCCCCCAAAAAGAAACAATGCACAAAATAGTGCGTTCGTACAACAATTTGACGCGAAATTTGATCGTGTGAACTGACGCTTAGGGTCGGTTCACACGGTCAAATTTCGCGTCAAGCATTTGATGCAATTCGTGTATGAAGCCTTGTCACAACTTTAAAATTACTATTTGATCAAATTCCCCAAAAAAGGAAACCACGTGCAAAATAGTGCGTTCATACAACAATTTGACGCGAAATTTGATCGTGTGAACCGACCCTAAAGAAGAGTTTTTAGCCATGGATGTATCGACAACAATAGTGCTTACCAGTTTTCAACATATTTCCAGTATTTAAAGATTAAGCACACACACACACCCATGTCAACACAATTACTCTTTAAGCAATAATTGGATAATGGCGCTTGTCCATTTATTGATTGTGCAGTTTAATTTAATTTTAAATGTTGAATTAAAATTGTAGATGGAAAATATTTTTTTTTTTAAATTCGTGAAATTATTTAATTTATTTAATTAGTTTGTGTTGTTGCTTGTTCCTTTAACGTTTCATCCACTCTTAGTGCAATCTTTTCATCGTTACACATTTACACGTGTATCAAAGATGCGTTTTTAGTGCCAGGAATAAAATCAATGCTGACCTCTGTTCCTGTAAAAGACCGTAAATCTCTTTATATTTAACACACGCAAATATCGTGTTTGACGATGGGAATATCTCGCCAGCTGCGGGCAACTAGAGGTGTGCCTTTGGGGAAATGCCCTTTTGGCAATTTTCCTTCACATACAATTATGTCAATACTGTTGTAACACACCCTCGTGTCTTGTAAGATGCATACACACATAACGAAGTATTGCAAACATATCTAAATATATGCACACATATCCAAGTACTGCGAAGAACACGCACGCTATGTTACGGCGTTAACTTATTCTGATCATCTTTTAATAAATTAATTTTTTTTAAACACTTAATTGTTGCATTTGATTGTGTCACTGTCCAGAGGGCCGCATGTGGCACATTGGTTGCCAGAGTGGGGGGTCCATTTCATGGAAGCTGCAAAATTGACCAATTGTGTTTCAGGAACAAACGTCGTTGCACTTTATTCAAAACATCAGATACAAGTATTTATATATATATTGAATAGTTTTTATGTGGAAAAGAATAGTATTGTATTATGAGCATGTTGTATACAGCGATGCTACGCACACATTGACATACATTATTTTCGATAAATTCCGAGGCACAAACTATTTCTGACATATGTTCCACACGAAACCACGCTAAAAAAGGGGGGGGGGGTTTGAGGTGGGTTCCAAAGTTTAATTTGAAAATGACATTTTAAAAAGTCCAAATTGTTTAAAATCTCTTAAAATATAGAAGTGTATGACGTCATTGTCCCATAAACTGTATGCTGAATTGAAATGAAATCTTGAAGTATGTGCTACAGGGCGGTTACATCGGGTAGAAGTTTGTGCTACAGGGTGGTTGCATCAGGTAGAAGTGCTACAGGATGGTTGCATCGGGTAGAAGTATGTGCTACAGGGTGGTTGCATCAGGTAGAAGTAGATTCCCATAAAAAGATGTCCACAGTGAGAAGGGGAAAATATTACCACAGCTAACATACACAACATAATGACAAACATAAAACACATTTCAACAGTTATGACTATGAGGATGTCGTCCCGTGGCACAGCACAAAACTCCGCCTGACACACGTGGTAGTGACATCGGTTTCCGGTGACAGAATTTCAAGACGCGGCCCCGGGGACGGATTAAATGAGCTGTCGTTAGACACTGTCCTATTGACATTGTCATTTGTTGTGTGAGAGAACGAGGAGACACACCTGGTGAAATGTTTACGTTTTGTTCTATGTATGTCACTATTGACGGATCCCACCTCTGTCCTTTATACATATATGACAGAGGTCGCTGAGTGTTATATTGTACAGCCACAAAATACAATTTTCATGTAACATAAAAGTTTAATTTATGTCATTTTATTTAGAAATGAGATTCTAAACTAATGAAATAATTCACTTTATCAAAACTCAATATATATATATATATATATATATATATATATATATAGTGTATATATATATATATATACTAGATATAGCCCGCCAAACATTGGCGACGGCATTGTGTGAACTTCCCATCTGCTAAATTTATTTGACAAAACATGAACTCAAGTCACGCACATTTAAGAATCCCAATTTTTGCTACACCCCTTCCCTTAATGATATGTCACTGCACACTTTTTATTTTACGCCCATGAACTATATTCAATATCCTGATGTCCCAACTACTTTTAAACGGAATATTTTCACAACATACTAACATTGAGACGATTTCATTTTCCGATAAGAAGATATTACGCGCCAAACACATTTGGGTTATATTAAAAAAAAATCATTTAGCCTACTTATCGGGAAAAATATTTATATATAACTCATTATTGAACCATACTTTTTTTTTCAAACATTTTGAATTATTTGTAATATACTCTCAATACCAAATTCGATGATAAGGAAGCAGTCCATTAGGACAGTTGTTTTTAGTGCGTTTTTTAGTGCGCTTTTAATATTGCAAAATAAACTAAAATTACTTTGTTCTAAATAAACACGCAAATGACGCCATAGCGCTAATCGCCCATTTTAGCCTAAACTTTTAAGTTTCTTTGATTTATAATGTAATAAAAACTTAACCTTTAAATATAATTCTAATGAGAAAATGCCGTTTAAGTCAATAAGTGCAGCGAAACTCCATAACCAAATAGCATTCACTAACATACATATAACTCATCCAAATATGAACAAACCATATAACGTGCAAAATAAGTTAGTTTGGGTATAGGAGGGATTACAATCTGGTGGAAGATTTTTTATTAATTTTATTTAAATCTGGGGGGGGGGGGGTGGAGTTGGTCATTTTGCCCCAAGCAGCACCAGATACGTCTTAAAATAAAGGAATGAATTTGATAAAGAATTAAGATTCTTGTGTACATACTTATCGGAGGTAGGAAATAGGACGTGTACATTTTTACGTTGATGTCAATAAATTTAAATCCTATGGTATTACGTTACATTTATGAAAAATGGAGATTGTGCATTCTCTTTTTACAAATGAACGTATGTTTACCAATTAAGAAAATCAATGGCCGTTAACAAAACGTGAGTATATTTACATAAGTGTACTCATGAATATCAAAACCCAATCATTTTACACACTTGAAAATTTAATTTTGAAAAATGGAGATGGGTTAATATTTTATTTTTTTTTAAAATGAATATAATTTGTTGTTTTTACTTTGCGAAAAATAAAGTGGGTGTGTATTTTTATGACATTAACAATTTAAAAAAAGACACCCAAGTCTGTTACAGACTTGAAAAACGGTTGCGAGATTCTTTTTTAGATGAAAGATTTCTTTGTTTTTACGATTTTTCTGATAATGTATAATTTTAAAAAAAACAATTTTTGATGAAGATATCAACATGTAAAATTCCTTTAACTAAAAATATATTTATATCATATATAGTTTTTGTTGTAAGTTATTTTTTCTCTAAAAAAGTTGTAAATTTAAGATTTAGAGAAATAAAAAGTTGTTGTTCAAGGGCGCGAAAAGGTATCAATCTAAATTATTTCTCAAGCGTAGAAACCGTCCCTCAATTAACTTCTTTGGTGACAAAAGTGATATAATTAGTGATAACTTAGACTTGAAAATTTAAGGTCATTTTTAGACCCCAAAAAAGTAGTTTAGGGGCGTGAAAGGGAGTAAGATAGGCGCATAATGTAAACCAGATAAATACTTCTCAAGACTTAATGATGTTAGAAACGTAAATATCATTTCATAGATACTTCTTTTTAAGGTTAGGAATTGTGGTGAGTTTTTGCAATAGCAGGTAGAAATTATCGCAAAGTAAATACCATTATAAACCCGATAACATCGGGTCATATATTCTAGTGAGTATGAATATATATTCTTATACACACACACACATATATATATATAATTTCCTTAAAAAACCTCACCATACTATTTCCTACTACGGCTGTTGACTGGACCATTCTTTTGGTCAGCGCATGTGTCGAGCTTGCCTTCAAGAGTCTGTTCTCCTGTTTCCTATCAAGTTTAGGCCACCAGCACTTGTAGATCTCGCTAAAGGCCAACAAGGGACCCATTCGCTCAAGTGAACTTTAGAGAGCTAGGTGTCTTGCTCTATTGTGAAAGCCAAAACCTAACCGTTAACCGCCAGGACTACAGGATGGTAGATGATGTCAAGGTTAGAGCAGGGGCGGAGCAAGAAGAAATAAAAAAAAGCATGGTCTAAAATTGGGCTTAGGGGAATTATTAAAGGCATTTTGACTAATGGTACGTTTTTGAATAGCATACTTTTGAAAAATACGTTGTTTGATAAATTGTCATGTATTCCTCGAAAAAACAACAGATGCCCCTTTCCTATCTGCATAGGCCGCCGCTGTAGCGTAGTCTTGTGTGAATATACCACTCGTGTACCGTTGCAAAGTGTGAATTCGGTATTGAATGTTGGCTTCTTGTTCATTGGGTCCTGCTTTAGTCATTGCCAAAGAATATCGTGACTTTACTTTAGCAATTGCTAAAGGGCTAATAAAACAGGAGTGAGGATCAAATGGCCTGCAGGCTAATTTCGACCCGCTGAATCGTTCATTTGGGCTATCGGAACCTTTTGGAAACTGGGTTAAAGTTTTCGTAAAATTTACAAAATGTTGATTGGTTAACTGCAAAAGGCATAAACAATTTAAATATAATTCACTTCTATTTTTGTAACTGAACTGTTTAGAACTCTATATTTCTAGAAAATTATCATGCCCCCCGCCGCCCCCCCCCCCTACCCAAATGAAAAAAATGAAATTGATTGCTTCCCTCAACATAAAGAAACAATGTTTGCTGACCCCCTGATTAGAATTGTAAAATATTCCTGTATTTTCGTGGGCATTCCAAACACCACAGTCCATGTTCAATAATTGGCTCAACAAACTTAACACCACCCAAAAGCTTTGCTCTGTTGCGCACGGAGATAACCACCAGCAGATACAATACAAAGTGTTTTCTATAAATTTAATAATAACCAATATGTACCCCACGAAATCTTACCATGGTCTCATCACGCTAACAATCTTTTGTTTCAATTATCTGTTAAATAAATTATATGTGTGTTTTAATATTCATATGAGCACAAATAAATCTATTTCCACCGAAGCTTAGATTTGACTTTGAGTACTTTTATTTTGAGTCCTTTTATTTTAAGTCCTTTTAATTTAGGTCCTTTTATTTTGAGTCCTTTTATTCTGAGTTCTTACAACGTATATGTCCTTTCTCACCATCAAGGCATTGCTACTCGACCTTGCCGTAATGTAGTAAGTCTGAACGAGCTCTAAATAATGGGGCTAAAATTTGCTTTTTTTTCCACAGAGATGAGGCTAAGACTTACGAACGTTTATCGCCGCCCCTGCACAAAGTCTTCCTGGAATTACCTGTATTGCAGCAGCGTGGCCCTCAGATGGTACCCGAGCTTTTCTTACCGGGCCGTGTTTATTTTTAAGTGGGGCAACAACTCTTCTTTCTTCTTGGGATCTTGACGTCAAGGGGCCCTCACTGAGTTCGAGGTTTATGTTAATATTCCCATTTGAGTTACATGTCCCTGCGGCAGCCATATTACCCTGTGCCCTAGCAGTTCTTAGTGCATTTGTGTTAAATGTTTGACGGTATTTATTGCCATATTGTTTATAAACCTTACACTGTTTGTCCCTTGGGATTACCCCGACCCAGAAAAAAGTAATGTCATCTCTAGACTTGCGTCATATCTTATTACATAGAGCTCCCTCTACATTGACGAGTCTAAATTTTGTTTACGTCACCTGCAGGCAACATATCTGGTAATTGTTAGGTCATGTGACTTCCAGGGCAACAATTCTCAATGTTTACGCAAGAGCGAAGTAGAAACTTTTGAAAAAGGCTAACATCTGAAATGTCCTCCCCCTTGTTGCCTCCATTAACCCGTCCAATAATTGTTTGTTTACTTCTAATGTTGTCTACAGCTGTCATCCATCTCATCCCCCCCCCCATGGTGCATGGCATCCTTTTCAGCCTCTCCGATGTATCTTGGCATCCGTCGAATCGCCTCCCCCCAGGGTTCCTAGCATCCTTCTCAACAACCTTGTTGCCTGGTATCTGTCTCATCCCCCCCCCCAGAGTTCCTAGCATCCCTCTTAAGAACCTTGTTGCCTGGTATATGTCTCAGCCCTCCCCCCACCCCAGAGGTCCTAGCATCCTTCTTAACATCCTTGTTGCCTGGTATCCGTCTCAACCCCCACCCCCACCAACATTGATGCGGGCATCCGTTTTAGCACCCCATCATGGTGCCTGACATCGGTCTAAGCCACCCTTTGCGCCAGGCATCCTTCTTAGCACCCTTGGTGCCTGGAATCTGTCTGAGCATCCCACTTTGCCTGGCATCCCTCCTAGCACCCTGGTGCCTGGAATCTGTCTGAGCACCCCACTTTGCCTGACATCCCTCCTAGCACCCTTGGTGCCTGGAATCTGTCTGAGCACCCCACTTTGCCTGGAAACATCTTAGCACCATTGGTGCCTGGAATCTGTCTGAGCTCCCCACTTTGCCTGGCATCCCTCCTAGCACCCTGGGTGCCTGGAATCTGTCTGAGCACCCCACTTTGCCTGGCATCCGCCTCAGCCTACACCCCATTGCTAATGGCTTCCGTCTTAACAGCCCCACATGGCGCATGGCCTCCGTTTCAGCCCAACTCCCCCGATGCCTGGTTTCCAACTCAGCGCCCCATCGGTGCTTGTGATCCGTCTCACCCCACCTCCCACACCACATCGTGCCTAGCATCTGTCTCAGCCCCCCATGATGCTTGGCACCCGTTTCAGATTGATAGTTAAGTGAAGTGGAAGGCTGTCCTACCTAAGATTTCATTTTCCTCCGTTAAAGTTTCCTTGCTTCTACTGTTTTTCTTAAATTTATTTGATTGGATATTTGCACATTTCTCAGCTCTTTAAGTAACTCAACACCGTACCTGTGTTTCTCATTATCTAGAGTATTTTTTTTGGCATAGAAAAAAAAGGGGGGTGGGAGGTTGTACTAACAGGTCTCTAAATACCGTTACAGTTTTGAAACTGATAACATACTTGCTGCATTATCTTTTTGAAATGCACGAGACCTCAGAGAATTTTGTTATATAAAGTAGAGACAGACCGAATTTCGGTTAGGGTTTCCGCGCCGAAAGTTGCCACTTAATCACTTGCGACGTAGTTTCGGTATTTAAATCATTCAATTGTGAAATGCATGATAATATATCACTATTTTGCTAATAAATGTCCATAGTCAAAGTTAAATAGTTGTATGAAAAGAATCTTAGAGAATGTTAGCATATCCTTTAGTATTTAAAAAAAAATATTCTTGTATTGTTTCAATTATGCACTTGTATGTACTAATAAAAGTATAATTACTATGTTGTTGTTACGTCTTACGTCTTTATTTATTTACTATCATTTAACGAACATGTTATTACCTAATTTATATATTACCAAATTTTAAATAAGTCATTGACTTTTATGTCAATAATTTTGCAATTCATTTGATTATAATTATTTAACAAAGGATTGTAGCCTAGGGCCTATATAATACTAAATAATTCTAGACTCTAAGTAAAAGTGAAGCTCGCATTGAGAGGGCTAACTGTTAAATATTAAATCAACTTATGAATTAATTAACATTTAGTATTAAGTAGATTTAAAAAAATACTAGCTTAAATTATGCCTCTAAGAGAGCTGTAGTAATACTAATATCGTAGTATTAGTGTATTAGGCTATTTACTATAAACTTACTATAACTATTTTTTTGTTATATTATGGGTCTATTACTTGTCATAGAAGTGGGAAGCAATGTTAAATTAAATGTTTGGTATAGTAATGATTTCTCTATTCTAAAATTACATTACAACAAAAAAAAAAATATATATATATATATATATTCATATATTTAAATGTTACAGACGAAGTGTGTAATCCATCTACTCTATAGAATGCCTAGTCAAAGTGTGAAATACATAAGCCACGATACGCCTTGCCTAGGCATTCTATAGAATGGCTGGATTACACGATTTGACTGTGACATCCAGGTTACAGAATATTACATCTCTCCTTTGGATTGTTGTCAAGAGCCGTTCACGGTGAAGATACAAAAAATTGTAACATCTATTTGTTCCGTCTGGTGATCTTTGTGTGTGTATGTATGTGTGGGTGTGTGTGATGACAAGGTGAGAGGGCTAACATCCAAGGTAAAATGGTAAACTATTTCTAAATTGATCCCGATACCAGTTGTATGATTAACAGTGGTCTTTATGTTCCAATAAGTTCCATGGTCTAAAAAAAAAAAAAAAAGTCGTCAAGACGTTTTTAGCTTACCGATGCTCAAAGTGACACTGAAAACAAGGAGTGAATGGGGAGGGTGGGGCCACATCCTTGTGTGAATTGAATTAAAGTTCCCTAAGAAAAATAAAATTTGGTCGAGAAGTCGTTCCGTCATGTTTCGTCGTGTGCAGAAGATATGCGAAAACGAGTTTTCAATTATTTAAATATTTCGGTTTCGGCCGAAAGTCTCGTTAAGCTTCTGGTTTGGTCTTCGGTTTCGACCGAAAGTCTCGTTAAGCTTTTGTTTTCGGCTTTGGTTCCGACCGAAACTCATTTTTAACTTTCGGTCTGGTTTCGGTTTTGGTCGAAATTAAAAAAAAGAATCACTTTCGGTCGGTATCTAATGTAAAGAGTGGTATACTGTTTAAGAAAGGGGTTCTCTGACGTCTACTGGGAAGATTCTAATCCCCATTTGGGTACCGGTGGCAAACTTCCTTCAGATGTAGATACTAATTTCGGAAAGCTCAACTGTAATGGTATTCATGTGTTTTCTCTTTGTAATGTTAATCTATTTAATGCTCATGAATGCAATGTTAATCTATTTTTTAACTTTAATCTTTGTAAAGTTAATCTTTGGATTCCCTTTGTGCAAGTAACTTTTAGCCCATATCAATTCCTAAATCACTGCCTACATCACTGCCTACATCACTTCCCACACAATTTGTAAAAGATGCCTACATCACTGCCTACAATCAGTGTCTACATCACTACCTATATCACTGTCTGCATCACTGCCTATATCACTTCCTGCATCACTGCCTATGTCACTGCCTATATCACTGCCTGCATCACTACCTATATCACTATCTGCATCACTGCCTATATCACTGCCTGCATCACTGCCTATATCACTGCCTATGTCACTGTCTATATCACTGCCTATATCACTGCCTATATCACTGACTACATCACTTCATATATCAATGCCCTTACACCTGTTTGTTAAAGATCCCTACATCACTGCCTACAACACTGCCTACATCACTGCCTACACAACTGTTTGTTGAAGATGCCTACAATATTGCCTGCATCACTGCCTACACCCCTGCCTACACCACTGCCTACATTACTGCCTACATCACTGCCTACATCACTGCCCACATCACTGCCTACATCACTACCTACATCACTGCCTACATTACTGCCTACATCACTGCCTACATTACTGCCTACATCACTGCTACATCACTGCCTACATACTGCCAAAATCACTGCCTACATCACTGCCTACATTAATGCCTAAATCACTGCCTACATCACTGCCTACATTACTGCTACATCACTGCCTAAATCACTGCCTAAATCACTGCCTACATCACTGCCTACATTACTGCCTAAATCACTGCCTACATCACTTCCTACATACTGCCTAAATCACAGCCTAAATCACTGCCTACATCACTGCCTACATCACTGCCTACATCACTGCCTACATTACTGCCTACATCACTGCCTACATCACTGCCTACATCACTGCTACATCACTGCCTAAATCACTGCCTACATACTGCCTAAATCACTGCCTAAATCACTTCCTACATCACTGCCTACATCACTGCCTACATCACTGCCTACATCACTGCCTACATTACTGCCTACATCACTGCCTACATCACTGCCTACATACTGCCTAAATCACTGCCTAAATCACTGCCTTCACCACTCCCTACATTACTGCCTAAATCACTGCCTACATACTGCCTAAATCACTGCCTAAAGTACTGCCTACATCACTTCCTACATCACTGCTACATCACTGCCTACAAAGCTGTTTGTTGAAGATGCTGAAACACTGCCTACATCACTTCCGACATCAATGCCTACACTGTATGTTGCTGCCCCGCCTCCTAATTCCCCATGAACACGAGCTGTCTGTTAGTTCGGATTGCTATAAGTTATTTTCTGCTGGCTTTAATTGCTTTAATTTGTGCTTGTTTTTTGCTTTATCTCAACATAGAGATTAGGCGCCCTCCCTCCCATTTTGTCTCTACACCCACACATGTCTTTCAGAACAATCTTCATTAATTGATGTCAATGTCTGATTTCTCAATGACACGTTAAGCCTTTTTTAAAAAAAAATGGAAAGACGAAAACAGACATTAAGAAAGGCAACAAAATATTAGTTTTTCAAATGTGTATTATTTTAATTTTCCCAAAAGACCGTGATGTCCAAACATTATACGTTACTTACAGTGGTTCCCCAAACATATTGTTTAATAGGGTATAAATGCAACCGATAAAGTAAGATTTCGAAGCCAAGCGAAGAGCACTCTTATGCTTTTCTTTCAAGTGCTAGAAGGGATCTCTCAACAACTGTTACATACCATAAGTTAGTAACATAATCGCACAACTGTTTTCTAATTTCTTTACATTTTCAAGCAACTCATATTTACTATAATTAATATCAATCGTTTAATCAGGCGACTCCACAGGGTAGATGTTCAGATTTAAATAAAGTGAACACACCGATGATGTCTTTCTGCGCCACGATAAATGCATCTTGTCCATCATTACCACGTGACTTCACTATGCTATCAATGACGCTCCGATACAACCGGAACGTCACATTTACAATAAACAAATAGTTGAACAGGAGATGAATCGCCTTGAAAAGAACATGACTTTAATTGTCCTGTCTTTTTCTTTTCAAGGCCTAAACATTTATTTCCTGGACACGGCTTGAACTACAGTCCGTCTTACGTTAGACTCTTAATAACAAAATGCTCCATTCAACACAATTATGGACTTCGTATTTCAGAATCGGTTAGTCTTGAATCCCTTGTCAACATATCCTCTACTTATCGTA
The DNA here is from genome assembly GCA_964017045.1 of Omphiscola glabra. Taxonomy (NCBI): domain Eukaryota; kingdom Metazoa; phylum Mollusca; class Gastropoda; family Lymnaeidae; genus Omphiscola; species Omphiscola glabra. The sequence continues at coordinate 29,527,881 of OZ024795.1, forward strand.
CTATGGTATTGTTTATATGTAGTGTTTCTTTCAGGCATATCTCCGGTGGGGCAGTGCCCCCCTCCCCCCGCCCCCTAGTGACAAAAGTTCTCACTCACAGGTGTAACGAGAGTCGCCACTCCCCCTCCCCGTGTAACGAGAGTCCCGCCCCCCCACCCACCACCCCCACTTTCCCCGAGAAAAAACGTATACAACAATAAATATAAAATAGAATTTATTTGAAGAAACTACTGAAACAATGAAATATGGATACTTTTCATATATATGGGGATCCGCATATTTACATCAAATCTGGATTCAGCTTGTAATAAAATAAAGGACATGTTGGAACCAATGTTAGAGTTGATATGCTCTAACTCTAGCTTTTTGAGAGTGTTAACATATTATTATTATTATTTTTTTTTTATAGCGACATTTATTTTTTTTTATTTTTTTTTTTTAAAATGTCGCTATAAAAAAAAAATAATATGTTAACACTCTCAAAAAAAGCTAGAGCATATCAACTCTAACCAATGTTAGAGTTGATATGCTCTAGCTTTTTGAGAGTGTTAACATATTATTTTTTTATAGCGAGATTTTTTTTAAAATAGTTTTTGTGTGTGTGTGTGCAACATACCTAGATTTAAGACTTATTATATGGGGAAAAGTGCTACATATACTCGTGACAGCATGGAATTAAACCATCTTCCCATCGCTATGAAGGCCTATATTTTGAATTAGATCTTGTTAACTATCAAACATGGGCAATGCGTTTTCTATTTCTATTTTTGTTGTTAATATAAGACCAACTGTTAAAGTAGGACATAATGTTAACTGTCACCACGTTTCAAAACTCAAAGTAATTAGTATAAGTTTTGCCGTTTACAAACGTTACATACAAAAGTTGGCATTTAGTACTTTTCTACAAAACAATTCTTTTATCTCGTACTGTATCAGGTAAAACTTGGCACATATTAAGAATTATTTCCCCGGGATCGCATCACTTCTATGCCCACTCTTCCTACGCCACAGGCTCTGCCCACCTTAACATTTTAAATGCCCCCCCCCCTCAAAAAAAAAAAACCCAACAAAAAACGGTATAAGTTATTAGAAATCTGAAAGATATATACGTCTTGTCATACTACGATATGTTTCGGAGGTGAATAAAATCCATGGATATTGTATCAAAACACTTTAGCATATATATTGAAGCAAACGTTGACAATATGTTCTATTTAACTTAGCAATAACGTGTGTGTTTATATGTGTGTGTGTAGTTGTTGTTTTTTTTCTTTCACGAACCAAATAATTGTAGTATTTCGTATATTTGAATGTGTCATTTCTTCATTTTGTTCCCTGTAACAGTGACATAGTTACAGTAGGGTTGAGTCTAACTCCCGCTTATGTCTGGTGGTCTCGTTGTGACTGACCCTCTGCTGCCCTGTACCACGGCCAACAACTGGCCCGTCGTCATGTCCTTGTCTTGTCACCATCCACAGATTAAGGCCATGACATCAAAGTTCTGGCACCGAGCCCCGGTGATGTGTCTGATCTACGCTCAACCAAGCATGAAACATGAATGTTTTAGACAGTGCAGTGACGTCTTATTATGCATGTCAGCACGTTGGGGACATGCACCCTGGGGCTACAATTATTTAAGAACTCCGTGCATAGGACTGTCTCACCACTTTGACGTATTTCATGCATAATTCTAGTAACGCTGTCAGCAATTTTTATTATTAAAAAAAAAAAAAGAAACCCAATCAGACAACATGCTGCCCAACTGTAGTCTCCAGGGGACAGCACCGGTTGTGGAATTTATGACAAGGGCCCGGTAACATGTATATGAGCCAATATAATCAGTAGATTGCGTCATCTATTGAGATGGAGCAAGGACCGGATAGCGAAACGCGTTATTATTCTTTGATTATCATTCATTCATATTTTGATACCTTGCCTAGTGATGTTGGAACCTTAGCTTTATTTGACCATGATGTAGGACTCCTTAGTTTCATTTGACCACGTTGTTGGACACCTTAGCTTTATTTGACCATGTTGTTGGACAACTTAGCTTTATTTTGACCATGTTGTTGGACAACGTAGCTTTTATTTGACCATGTTGTTGGACAACGTAGCTTTTATTTGACCATGTTGTTTGACACATTAGCTTCATTTGACCATGTTGTTGGACACATTAGCTTCATTTGACCATGTTGTTGGACACATTAGCTTCATTTGACCATGGATTTCGCCATTAGCTTTGTCCAGGAGTGGATCTATAACCTAACAATGAATGCCAGATGATACACAGAAAATTGTATGTGCAGTTCCTAAAATTTCGTTGTGTGTCTGAACATTGAGACTAATTAGGGAGGGGGGGGGGTGGAAGAGCCAGGAGATTATTATTATATTATTATTATTATTAGTAGTAGTAGTAGTAGTAGTAGGTGGTTTTATATAGCGCTGTACACCAGCCTAGGGTGCACTGCGCTTCACATAAAAATTTGCAATTACAGAAACGTATACATTTTAGAACAACAATTGTTATGGACCTATGTTATCTGTAGACACTTAGTTGATGACCGAACACTTTCTGCTTCTGTTCTGTCATTTGAGGACACTTAGTGGGTGATCAAAAGCCTGAATCTATTGGCTGCTGTCAAATAAAGTATTGCATGTTCTAGCATTGAACTGAAGTCATTTAGCGAAAATGTCATTACTTAAAATCCATGACTATATTAAGATTTTTAACAATAATTCAAAATTGTTTTGTTGCGAGTTTGTCCGAAAGAGTCTGAAACATTCGCAAAATTGAAAACCACTTTTATGCAGTACATTTATTAATTAAGTGCAGACATGTAAGAACTGTTTTCCCCAACAAAATATAGGGATGTCTATATTTTTTTGAATCGGCCAAATTTACCCTTAGGGTATATTTCGCTCATCATCTGATGTCTCTAACGTATCGATAATATAAGCCATGACATGTCCATCATGTCACCAATGCCCATCATGTCACATATGTCCATCATGTCACCAATGTCCATCATGTCACCAATGCCCATCATTTCACCAATGCCCATCATGTCACCAATGCCCATCATGTCACCAATGCCCATCATGTCACCAATGCCCATCATGTCACCAATGCCCATCATGTCACCAATGCCCACCATGCCACCAATGCCCATAATGCCACCAATGCCCATCATGTCACCAATGCCCATCATGTCACCAATGCCCATCATGTCACATATGTCCATCATGTCACCAATGTCCATCATGTCACCAATGCCCATCATTTCACCAATGCCCATCATGTCACCAATGCCCATCATGTCACCAATGCTCATCATGTCACCAATGCCCATCATGTCACCAATGCCCACCATGCCACCAATGCCCATAATGCCACCAATGCCCATCATGTCACCAATGCACATCATTTCACCAATGCCCATCATGTCACCAATGCACATCATGTCACCAATGCCCATAATGCCATCAATGCCCATCATGTCACCAATGCCCATCATGTCACCAATGCCCATCATGTCACCAATGCCCATCATGTCACCAATGCCCATCATGTCACCAATGCCCACCATGCCACCAATGCCCATAATGCCACTAATGCCCATAATGTCACCAATGCCCATCATGTCACCAATGCCCATCATGTCACCAATGCCCATCATGTCACCAATGCCCATCATGTCACCAATGCCCATCATGTCACCAATGCCCATCATGTCACCAATGCCCATCATGTCACCAATGCCCATCATGTCACCAATGCCCATCATGTCACCAATGCCCATCATGTCACCAATGCCCATCATGTCACCAATGCCCATCATGTCACCAATGCCCATCATGTCACCAATGCCCATCATGTCACCAATGCCCATCATGTCACCAATGCCCATAATGCCACCAATGCCCATCATGTCACCAATGCCCATAATGCCACCAATGCCCATCATGCCACCAATGCCCACCATGCCACCAATGACCATAATGCCACCAATGCCCATCATGTCACCAATGCCCATCATGTCACCAATGCCCATCATGTCACCAATGCCCATCATGCCACCAATGCCCATCATGTCACAAATGCCCATCATGTCACCAATGCCCATCATGTCACCAATGCCCATCATGTCACCAATGCCCATAATGCCACCAATGCCCATAATGCCACCAATGCCCATAATGCCACCAATGTCCAAGGTGACCACCGCGGTGTTTTAAAGTGTTATTTTATTTATTTGTTTAGGAGAAATACTTGATGACCACACCTGCCGAAACTAATTCACCGTATCCGGTTACTTTTCTTATCTCCTGTAACTTAATCCCTCCTTTTTCTCCCCCCACATTATCAAAAAGCAAGTCACATCTGCACCACTGCAATGCCATTTGCCAAAAAGAAATACATGTGTTTTCATTGGTGGTAACTTTAGGTGAGATTGAAAACATTTGGGGAGCCTACCTTCATTATCTAGGTAAAATGTCAAGAACTCTCACACGCACCTGTCTTAGTCATGTGTGACGATTCCTTTTATTACACCCTTAAAAGATTTCATTTATTGGATTTTTATCAAAATGTTATAATTTATTGGAAAATAAAGGGGGGGGGGGGCGGTGTCAACCAGACAACACAATCCTTGTTCTCCTCAGGTGAAGCAATCAAGTTATCTTTCCGGTGAGATTATGTCGCGTCTTGGTGATTTTGAGTTTAGTGGATCGTTCTTTTAATGACTTTACAAATGCCGCCCCTTCATATGAAGAAAAATGTGTCACCCGGAGCGGACCGTCCCCTCCGCATCCTTCTCATTACGCCGCCGATTGTAAGGATATTTTTTTCGCTAACGCAGAATGTCAGCTTTGTATTGAGTAATTAGTTGTTGAAAGAATGGCACAGCAAACTTTGATAATGCAGGGTATCCTACTTAATGTATCAGTGCGCCACTGTCAGTCAAAGTCTCTTTTGGTTTAAGTCCTATGTACTAACAACGCTTTTGTTTTTGTCTTTCTTTTTTTATGTCCTTGTAGCGGCATTATATTCGGAAGGCTAAGTGACCCACTTCCCGTAAACCTTTCGAGCTGAAACTTGGCACATATACTTTTTTTTGGCCGATGATAACGCATTCCATTAAATTTTCAGCCCCACCCCGAAAAATAGTTTTTCCTGTTTTTTTCACGGGAATGATGAATGAAATATGATTTGTTCAACGGGTGCGTGTTTTGGTGTGGAGATTAATTGAGTAGCTGTTTCTATGTGGTCTGTATTTGTAACATATATGGGTTTAAATAAATATTTAGTCTATTAGATTTTGCATGCAGTAAGTTTGATAAAACGATTCCCATACCAAAAAAGCAGCTGCTACAATCACATGATAATTAACGTACACTTTTATTAACGGGAAATAAATATGCAAATAATGGATTTATACGAACACCTTAGGGGTCATTTCATTATAACTTTCGTGTGAAGGAAAAGTAAAAAGATCATCTGAAATGTAATCTAAAAAAATTGCTCTTGTTGCAGTCTCGATCATATTTAATGGTATTATCTATCCCAGCATAAAGCATGATTTACCTTTGAACACACATCCCCCCCCCCCCGGGCCAAACAAAATACCCCTCCTGCACCAAAACCCCCCCCACCAAAACCACCAACACCACACCACCAACCCCCCCCCCCCCCACCAAATTTGGCAGCTCAATATTAAATCGACTCGGGGCACTGAAGCTTACCAACATGTATCTCCAAGTGTCTTTGATGGGTCTCGGAAATGTCAGTCACTTTCGCATTTCTTCACTTGGATTTTACAAACGAAAATAGATGGCGTTGACGTCCGTAGGTCAGCTTTTAAAAAAAATCAATTGACGTCTTAAGCTAATGGTAGAGTTAAGTGGTGAGACGAAGGCCAAATTGATAACGTCGGACAACTCTGTCAAACCCAGATTGGTTTTGATGAGTCATACACTTGCCACAAGATGTTTTCAAGTCTGGTTTGTTGTAGAAATAACAGTTGATGTTTTTGTTGAAGGCCTCGTATGATTAGTGACAGTAGTTGGATCGATGATTGCATAGTGGCATATAGGTGTGTTTGTTGTAGAAATAACAGTTGATGTTTTTGTAGAAGGCCTCGTATGATGTTAGTGACAGTGTATGGATCGATGAGTTGTATAGTGGACTATAGGTGTGTTGTTTATTTCTGGATGTCAATCCATGTTAGTATATAGCCCATTTATAACGGGATAATTGAATTTTTTTTCTATAAATGGGTAATATATATTCATAGCACGGGTGCAAAATTTAGTTTTTATTTTTTATTGTGGGGGTGGGATGTGGGGAGCAAAGGATATGCATGAGTTACCATTGTTGAAAAGATAATTAGAGATTTGCATGGATTACCATTGTTGAAAAGATAATTAGAGATTTGCATGGATTACCATTGTTGAAAAGATAATTAGAGATTTGCATGGATTACCATTGTTGAAAAGATAATTAGAGATTTGCATGGATTACCATTGTTGAAAAGATAATTAGAGTCTTATCTAATTTATATAAGTAGCCGCTCTACTCGCATGGTCTCATGAATAATAAAGTATCCAGCAAGGGTGCTACCATAAGAAAAAGGTTTCCCATTCCCACATTAGTAGTATTAGCGTATCTTCCGGACAAGCCAAACAAACAAAATCAGCCAAACAAACAAAATCAGCCAAACAAACAATATCAGCCAAACAATTCCAAACTCCAGTGGACCGTGAGACGAAGCTAACATCGTCTATTCATCAGTCATCTTCCGTTTGATCCGATGATAATAGTAATGTCGATCCCAAGTGAGATAGATCTGCAGAGGTGACCCCCTGACCCACGGGCATGATTACTCACGCCCGTATACTAATGAATTCCCGGCCCCGAGAGACGAGAGATCATGTGCCTCGTTACGTACTGTTGGCTTTGCCTGGCCTGTGCATTCACTGCGAACAATATGACGTCATCTTATGCCTCTTCCTTTGTTTTCCTACACGGATAGCAACACACTGTCGTCACCATTTTATTTCTCTAGCCTTTTTTTTTATTATCTTACAGATTTATCCAAATTCTAAAAAATATGTTACTGTTTTTTAAGACTGGCCAGCACAGATCTAATCCCGATTTCTAACTTCAGTCAAGATTGTTTCCATATACATTTCTAACTTCAGTCAAGATTGTTTCCATATACATTTCTAACTTCAGTCAAGATTGCTTCCCTTAAAAAAACCTTTAACTTAAGTCAAGATTGTTTCACTTTTCAATGTATAACTTAAGCTAACATTGTTCGAATCATAAAAATATGTCTTTATTTTTTTGTTTTTACTCAATAAAATTCTTGAGTCTATGGGTCTGCACAGCCCTTGGACTGTGACTTGTCTCCTTTGTCGTCATTGATGAAACGACTGACTGTCTTTGCACATCATGTGTGACACGTTTGAATTACAACTCTCTCTTCTAAAGCCTAGGCAGGCCTCGACATGATGCACACTCTATGATGAGTCCCCACCAGGTCAGTGGGCGCTTTTCAATCGTCATGAAAAAAAAAAAGATAAACGATTGCAATACAGACAGTTAGCTGACAGTTGACTGTCTGTTCATTGTCAGTTGACTGTCTGTTCATTGTCAGTTGACTGTCTGTTCATTGTCAGTTGACTGTCTGTTCATTGTCAGTTGACTGTCTGTTCATTGTCAGTTGACTGTCTGTTCATTGTCAGTTGACTGTCTGTTCATTGTCAGTTCACTGTCTGTTTATTGTCAGTTCACTGTCTGTTCATTGTCAGTTGAATGTCTGTTCATTGTCAGTTGAATGTCTGTTCATTGTCTGTTGACTGTTTGTTCACTGTCAGTTGACTGTCTGTTCACTGTCTCTTCACTGTCAGTTGACTGTCTGTTCACTGTCTCTTCACTGTCTGTTGACTGTCTGTTCACTGTCAATTGACTGTTGTCTGGCCGTTATATATCATACATATACAAAGTTTCTGCCCGTTATTTTCTCTGAGTGGCCAGCGTATATTATTACACCGGGATGGTAAGCTGCAGGAATGACACCGGAATGGTAAGCTGCAGGAATGACACCGGGATGGTAAGCTGCAGAAATTACACCGGAATGGTAAGCTGCAGGAATGACACCGGAAAGGTAAGCTGCAGGAATGACACCGGAAAGGTAAGCTGCATGAATGACACTAGGATGGTAAGCTGCAGGAATGAGACCGGAGATGTAAGCTGCAGGAATGACACCAGTATGTAAGCTGCAGGAATGACACATGAAGGGTAAGCTGTAGGAATGACACTGGAATGGTAAGCTGCAGTAATGACACCGGAAAGGTAGGCTGCAGGAATGACACCGGGATTGTAAGCTGCAGGAATGACACCGAAATGTTAAGCTGCAGGAATGACATCGCAATGGTGAGCTTCATTGTTAGCTACATGACTGACACTAACATAATTAGCTACATGACTGACACTGTACTAATCAGCTATAGGACTGAGACGACATGGTTAGCTGCAGCACAATGTTCATTACCGAAATACCCTCGGGGCTTGGATCCAGGCCGGCCCATGCCGTCGTTGTATTTTCTCCTCTTTTACCTGTAGCGAAAAGATCAATGCCATGTACTCGGTATTTTCTGACCGCATAGCTTTCAGTTATTACAGATATTAAATTCGCTGACGTGAAATTATCTCCCCGCTGTGTGGCCGAAGGCATCAATTTTAAAATTAGCTTTTTTTAAAAACTTTTTATTTCTGTTCTTGTTTGTTGTTCTTTTTAATTTGGTTACCTGGGACACCAGCGTTAAGGTTTTGTCGATGAAAGGCATTTGATGAAATGATGGTATTGGTTACCTGGGACACCAGCGTTAAGGCTGTGTCGAGGAAAGGCATTTGATGAAATGATGGTAGTGGTTACCTGGGACACCAGCGTTAAGGTTGTGTCGATGAAAGGCATTTGATGAAATGATGGTAGTGGTTACCTGGGACACCAGCGTTAAGGTTGTGTCGATGAAAGGCATTTGATGAAATGATGGTAGTGGTTACCTGGGACACCAGCGTTAAGGCTGTGTCGAGGAAAGGCATTTGATGAAATGATGGTATTGGTTACCTGAGGACACCTGATTTATGGTGATGTGGAGAAAATGTATTTGATGAAGTGATGGTAGTGGTTACCAGAGGACAGCTGATTTACGGTGATGTGGATGAAATGCATTTGATAAAATGTTGTCCTTGCTTACCATGGACTGGTCAGGATTGGATTGGATAAGGCATTAAGTCAGTTGTGAGAGTAAATATTCGTTTATAAATAGATGACTTTACAAAATGATGCGTGAAAATGTGTTTGTTGTTTAACGAATTATGTGTTACTAGTTGTTACTCGCCAAACATTGGCGACGGCAATGCGTGATCTTCCCATCTACTAAAGTTACTTGACAAAACATGAACTCAAGTAACTCACATTTAAGAATCCCAAATTTTTGCTACACCCCTTCCCCCCCATGATACGTCACTGCACACTTTTTATTTCATGCCCATGAACTATATTAATATTCTGAGGTCCCAACCACTTTTAAACAGAAAAAAAAATTCCGAAAAGAAAATAAAATATTGCGCACCAAACGCAGTTGCGTTATAAAAAAAAAACCGTTTAGCGTAGTTATCGGAAATTATATTTTGCGCACTATCCGGAGTTATAAGCAGCCACAACACAAGTTAATATATATGTAAGATATTCTTTGTTTTGAGATGATGACACATATTTTATAGGATTCCATGAAAAAAATGCTTACAATGTCTTCGCAATTATAACTACACATTAACGTCAAAGAAAACATGGTTTTTGAACCCACGTCTTCTAATTGGCATGACTTATGATTGTCACGCTGACCAAAATTATTTTAAATGCTAGATGGTATTGTATATATCTTATATATTAGTGCTAAAATTCAATGCACGTTTTCTGTAAGCCTTTTTAGTTCAAAAAAATAGACCAAGAGGCATTCTTGTGTGCTTCAAATGTGTCTCATTATTGTGGGCTTCTAGTGTGTCTCATTGTGGGCTTCTACTGTGTCTCATTATTGTGGGCTTCTATTGTGTCTCATTATTGTGGGCTTCTAGTGTGTCTCATTATTGTGGGCTTCTAGTGTGTCTCATCATTGTGGGCTTCTAGTGTGTCTCATTATTGTGGGTTTCTAGTGTGTCTCATTATTGTGTGCTTCCAGTGTGTCTCATTCTCGTGGGCTTCCATTGTGTCTCATTCTTGTGTGCTTCTAGTGTGCCTCATTCTTATTTGCTTCCAATGTGTCTCATTCTTATGTGCTTCCCGTGTGTCTCATTCTTGTGTGCATCAAGTGTGTCTCACTATTGTGTGCTGCACGTGTGTCTCATTCATGTTTTCTGCAAGTGTGTCTCATTCTTGTGTGATGCAAGTGTGTCTCATTCTTGTGTGCTGCAAGTGTGTCTCATTCTTGTGTGCTGCAAGTATGTCTCATTCTTTTGTGCTGCAAGTGAGTCTCATTCGTGTGTGCTGCAAGTGTGCCTCATTATTGTGTGCTGCAAGTGTGTCTCATTCGTGTGTTCTGCACGTGTGTCTCATTATTGTGTGCTACATGTGTGTCTCATTCTTGTGTGCTGCAAGTGTGTCTCATTATTGTGTGTTGCAAGTGTGTCTCATTCGTATGTGCTGCATGTGTGTCTCATTATTGTGTGTTACAAGTGTGTCTCATAATTAGGTGCTACAAGTGTGTATCATTCTTGTGTGCTGCAAGTGTGTCTCATTTTTGTGTGCTGCAAGTGTATCTCACTAAATTTTACTTATTAACCATGTACAACTTAAAAACGATCAAAAGTTTGAACGCTAGAACAAAATTCTATCCCATAAGATGGCCGAGTGAGCACATATTTGTAACTAGGGTTACTAGATATCCATGCTAACTAGCACAGCATTGCTATAGATATCCATGCTAACTAGCACATCATTGCTGTTGGTATCCATGCTAACTAGCACATCATTGCTATAGATACCCATGCTAACTAGCACATCATTGCTATAGATATCCATGCTAACTAGCACATCATTGCTGTAGATATCCATGCTAACTAGCACATCATTGCTATAGATATCCATGCTAACTAGCACAGCATTGCTGTAGATTTCCATGCTAACTAGCACATCATTGCTATAGATATCCATGCTAACTAGCACAGCATTGCTGTAGATTTCCATGCTAACTAGCACAGCATTGCTGTAGATTTCCATGCTAACTAGCACAGCATTGCCATAGATATCCATGCTAACTAGCACATCATTGCTGTAGGTATGCATGCTAACTAGCACAGAACTGCTGCAGGTATGCATGCTAACTAGCACATAACTGCTGTAGGTATGCATGCTAACTAGCACAGAACTGCTGTAGGTATGCATGCTAACTAGCACAGAACTGCTGTAGGTATGCATGCTAACTAGCACAGCATTGCCATAGATATCCATGCTAACTAGCACAGCATTGCTGTAGATTTCCATGCTAACTAGCACATCATTGCTGTAGGTATGCATGCTAACTAGCACAGAACTGCTGCAGGTATGCATGCTAACTAGCACAGAACTGCTGTAGATATGCATGCTAACTAGCACAGAACTGCTGTAGGTATGCATGCTAACTAGCACAGAACTGCTGTAGGTATGCATGCTAACTAGCACAGAACTGCTGTAGGTATGCATGCTAACTAGCACAGAACTGCTGTAGGTATGCATGCTAACTAGCACAGAACTGCTGTAGGTATGCATGCTAACTAGCAAAGAACTGCTGTAGGTATGCATGCTAACTAGCACAGAACTGCTGTAGGTATGCATGCTAACTAGCACAGAACTGCTGTAGGTATGCATGCTAACTAGCACAGAACTGCTGTAGGTATGCATGCTAACTAGCACAGAACTGCTGTAGGTATGCATGCTAACTAGCACAGAACTGCTGTAGGTATGCATGCTAACTAGCACAGAACTGCTGTAGGTATGCATGCTAACTAGCACAGAACTGCTGTAGGTATGCATGCTAACTAGCACAGAACTGCTGTAGGTATCCATGCTAACTAGCACAGAACTGCTGTAGGTATCCATGCTAACTAGCACAGAACTGCTGTAGGTATCCATGCTAACTAGCACAGAACTGCTGTAGGTATCCATGCTAACTAGCACAGAACTGCTGTAGGTATCCATGCTAACTAGCACAGAACTGCTGTAGGTATCCATGCTAACTAGCACAGAACTGCTGTAGGTATCCATGCTAACTAGCACAGAACTGCTGTAGGTATCCATGCTAACTAGCACAGAACTGCTGTAGGTATGCATGCTAACTAGCACAGAACTGCTGTAGGTATCCATGCTAACTAGCACAGAACTGCTGTAGGTATCCATGCTAACTAGCACAGCACTGCTGTAGGTATCCATGCTAACTAGCACACCATTGCTGTAGGTATCCATGCTAACTAGCACAGAACTGCTGTAGGTATCCATGCTAACTAGCACAGAACTGCTGTAGGTATCCATGCTAACTAGCACACCATTTCTGGTATGTGATGAATATTTGATAGTATTTTGTTGCGGCTTTCATTCCGACTCTAATGGCAAGGGCGATAAACTTTCCCCCAAGGACATTATGTTTAGAGGGAGGGGAGGTAACCAGAGATCTAGCTCCTTATCAAACGCAGATAAATGGTAATTTTTAATGAAGAAAAAAGGAAACAAAGAGATTGACGTGAATGATACATTGAGATTGACGTACATGATACATTGAGATTGACGCACATGATACATTGAGAGTGACGCACATGATACATTGAGATTGACGCACATGATACATTGAGAGTGACGCACATGATCCATTGAGAGTGACGTACATGATACATTGAGATTGACGCACATGATACATTGAGATTGACGTACATGATACATTGAGATTGACGCACATGATACATTGAGATTGACGTACATGATACATTGAGATTGACGTACATGATACATTGAGATTGACGTACATGATACATTGAGATTGACGTACATGATACATTGAGAGTGACGTACATGATACATTGAGATTGACGCACATGATACATTGAGATTGACGCACATGATACATTGAGAGTGACGCACATGATACATTGAGAGTGACGTACATGATACATTGAGAGTGACGTACATGATACATTGAGATTGACGTACATGATACATTGAGAGTGACGTGCAGGACACATAGAGAGTGACGTACATGATACATGGAGAGTGACGCATGCGTTATTTCTTGAACGTCATTTGTTTATTCCAAGCCACCAAAATGTATCTTTAGAAAGTGGTAAATCAAAATGTCCTTATTTTTAAAGAAGTACATATGCATAAATGCTTACGTTTCTAACGTCACTGGACTTTGATAAATGTTTATCTTCTGTATACCGCAACCTTTTACACCACCGTGAACAACCAAGAAACGTACTTTCAAACAATTGTAAAAACTTGTAATTGACGTTTTAAAAAAAATTTACCAATTCAAAATCTTTAACCTTAACGGATGTTGGTATAATGGTATCATCATTAAAAAATTTACCTTACAATTTGCCTAGCCCATGAACTATATTATTTGAAAATTGTAAAACACAGAAATAGAATCTTTAAAGAAAAATAGCTTAGTCTGCTTAGACAATTTGTTCTTCTTTAACAGCAATTTTTAAATTAATTTTTAAAAGTATAGTATTAATCTCATAAAAATTTGCACTTTTCCATGAACTTTATTTTGCGCAAATTGGAAAACCTTTTTTTTATTTTTTTTTCATTTAACATAAAATCTAAAGCCATAGTTGTCCACGCCCTTGTATCTTAAGCCATAGTTGTCCACGCCCTTGTATCTAAAGCCATAGTTGTCCACGCCCTTGTATCTTAAGCCATAGTTGTCCACGCCCTTGTATCTTAAGCCATAGTTGTCCACGCCCTTGTATCTAAAGCCATAGTTGTCCACGCCCTTGTATCTTAAGCCATAGTTGTCCACGCCCTTGTATCTTAAGCCATAGTTGTCCACACCCTTGTATCTAAAGCCATAGTTGTCCACGTCCTTGTATCTTAAGCCATAGTTGTCCACGCCCTTGTATCTTAAGCCATAGTTGTCCACGCCCTTGTATCTTAAGCCATAGTTGTCCACGTCCTTGTATCTTAAGCCATAGTTGTCCACGCCCTTGTATCTTAAGCCATAGTTGTCCACGCCCTTGTATCTTAAGCCATAGTTGTCCACGCCCTTGTATCTTAAGCCATAGTTGCCCACGCCCTTGTAGTGTATTATCGGGTATTGAACACAAGTATACATGATGCCCCGCACCTGTATCTTTACCAACATGGGAACATCCCCATGTCCTTAGTTTTAAAAAAAAAAATAATCTTATCCACTGTAGCCCTCTTACCAAGACTCATTTCGTTTTGTCGTATGGTTCTACGTATGGCAATGTGCCCACCATGTATTTTCCTTTTTTTTTCAATTTTCCATGTGTAACTTACATGGGCTTTGAGATACTACTGTAGTTATGCGCCCAATCATAATGTGGCCTATCTTGTGCTGCCTGGGGTTGGGGGGGGGGCATCGCAACACCCCACTCCCACAAATAAAAAGTTATAGATTTTTTTTTAAATAACCATTGATACAAGGATCATATTGACATTAACCACGCATTTTCAGCGATCCAAATTATATTAAAATTTGAAGGTACACATTAGCTTTTTCAGAAATTAACCCAAATTTCCGTATATGAAAAGAATGTAGCAATACTTTTGTTAAAGTAAAATAAATCAACAAGATAATTAATGTCGGTCACATATTTGAATTTGTAGTCTTCGATATCACCCCCACCCCCGGCCCCCACCTCCAAAAAAACGTTTGAAAGGTAAAAAAAAAAATGTTCAATACATTGTTACAATGTTATATTAAATTAAATATATTCCAATGTTCACGCAATTTTATAAAAAATATATTGCTTGATCAGCATTTCAGACCTGTTTACCCTCAAAATCTTAAAATCGTACAATTTCATCACAAAATCGTTCAATACATTATCTTAATAGTGAAAAAACACTCAGTATATATAATGTACACACTTCAAAATCGTACATTGTACGCCAAAATCGTAAGAGTAAACAGGTCTGGCATATTCTCGTTTAAACTATTTTTAACGGTAAATACCAATTTTCTCCTTTTTACATTTAGTAAATTGCTTTTTTTTTTTTGAGTGAAAAATTACAACATGTTAAATGTTAACCTCATGTAAAATGTAATATATTGTGCCTGAAAGGACGGGGCCTCCATGTAAAATGTAATATATTGTGCCTTAAAGGACGGGGCCTCCATGTAAAATGTAATATATTGTGCCTGAAAGGACGGGGCCTCCATTTAAGGCTGTACCCGGCATGTCATGTAAGGCTGTACTCGGCATGTCATGTAAGGCTGTACTCCGCTTGTCATGTAAGGCTGTACTCGGCATGTCATCTAAGGCTGTACTCCGCTTGTCATGTAAGGCTGTACTCGGTATGTCATGTAAGGCTGTGCTTGGCATGTCATGTAAGACTCTACTCGGCATGTCAAGTAAGGATGTACTCGGCATGTCAAGTAAGGCTGTACTCGGCATGTCATGTAAGGCTGTACTTGGCATGTCATGTAAGGCTGTACTCGGCATGTCATGTAAGACTCTAATCGGCATGTCAAGTAAGGATGCACTCGGCATGTCATGTAAGGCTGTACTCGGCATGTCATGTAAGGCTGTAATCGGCATATCAAGTAAGGCTGTACTCGGCATGTCAAGTAAGGCTGTACTCGGCATGTCATATAAGGCTGTACTCGGCATGTCATGTAAGGCTGTACTCGGCATGTCATGTAAGGCTGTATTCGGCATGTCATGTAAGTCTCTACTCGGCATGTCATGTAAGTCTCTACTCGGCATGTCATGTAAGTCTCTACTCGGCATGTCATGTAAGGCTGTATTCGGCATGTCATGTAAGGCTCTACTCGGCATGTCATGTAAGACTCTTCTCGGCATGTCATGTAAGACTCTACTCGGCATGTCATGTAAGTCTCTACTCGGCATGTCATGTAAGACTCTACTCGGCTTGACATTCAACCAGCTAGAATATGTTTCCATAATTTGTCTGCCTTTTAGAAATAATGGATCAGGCAGAGACCATTAGACTTGTCAGCGTCATGTTTGAACTGCAATTTACCTCGTATTTCGGTGGAGAAATAGTTGGGTTATTTTTCCCAGTGAGATAGACTCGTCCAGCTCTTCAGTACCACTGTGGTCACAGACGTTTCTTTCGTTGCTTTCGTTGCCTGGGCAACGGGGTGATTAATACACAGACGTAAACCGTTTTTATGAAGCGCTAGTCTCCACCTGTTTGTTATTTCATGTATTTTTTTTAGCTCTTAGGTTCCTCATTCTATATCTATCTGGTTATACCTTAAATAGATGCCACATTCTATATCTATCTGGTTATACCTTAAATAGATGCCACATTCTATATCTATCTGGTTATACCTTAAATAGATGCCACATTCTATATCTATCTGGTTATACCTTAAATAGATGCAACATTCTATATCTATCTGGTTATACCTTAAATAGATGCCACATTCTATATCTATCTGGTTATACCTTAAATAGATGCCACATTCTAGAAATTGAAAAGAGTAGCCAGTAAAGCGCAGACTACATGTCATCTCTCCGTATCGTGGAATCTAGACAAACGTATACACATAGATGTCAATTTTTGATAACGTCTCATTTATCTGATGTTAAACACATCTCATATCCCTAATTGACAACATCTCCTACTTCTGACCACTTCTCCTACCCTAATTTACCACATCTCCTAACCCCACTTGATCACATCTTCTACCCCCACTTGACCACATATTCTACCTCCAATCGGCCACATATCCTACCTCCAATTGGCCACATCTCCTACCCTCACTTGACCACATATCCTACCCCCAAATGACCGCATTTCCTAATCCACAATCAACCACACCTCCCTTCATCACCTTTGCACCCTTCCAACCCATACTTTCTCCCACCTCGCACCCACACTTTACCGCCCCTCTCACCCTGATCTTTTCACCCACACATCCCACCCTAACATGCCACCCTCAACTCCACATACTGCCGCCACCACACATCAAGGGCTGAATGAAATGAGTGCGTGACCACTAAGCTATTGAGACCTCACATCCGTATAGAAATCCCCCCTCTCAGGTTTCACCCACACTGCACATAACGCTCTCCTTTATAGAGAATTTTAAAATAATTTTTGTAGGGCCGGCATTTGGAGTCGGTTTCGTGGAGTCGTATCGCGAAGTCGTATTCTTAAAGGAATAACAGTGGAATCGGACACCCGCGTTTGGAACCAATCATCTCAGCACGATTTTAATTCAGTGCTTCCAAGTTAATGCTTTGTTTTTAGATTGACTTGACTTTAATATGGTTTACGGTAGTATTTTGCTTCTGTTGTTTGCTACAATGGATGAAAGCTCCTAGTGTCAGTCATTCCGGAGCTATAATCGACTACTTAAATTATTTCTCAAAATGAAATGCAAATATCGTGTTGACTCCGAAATGCTGCCCAAAAGTATTGTTCAGATGGATGCTCAGACAGACAGACGAAGGTATGGATAGCATTCCAAGAAAGACACAGACTTACACATCTTAGGGTCGAAGACCCACGATAGACATGCCGACAGATAGACAGACAGACCGACGCATGTGATAGGTGGATCAAGACCCCACGATAGACATGCCGACAGATAGACAGACAGACCGACGTATGTGATAGGTGGATCAAGACCCCACGATAGACATGCCGACATATAGACAGACAGACAGACGCATGTGATAGGTGGATCAAGTTCCCCACGCTAGACATGCCGACAGATAGACAGACAGACCGACGCATGTGATAGGTGGATCAAGACCCCACGATAGACATGCCGACAGATAGACAGACAGACCGACGCATGTGATAGGTGGATCAAGACCCCATGATAGACAGACAGACCGAAAGACAGACACATATAAAGGGTGGATCAGAGACCCATGATAACCCTACAGGCTTACAGACAGACAGACAGACAGACAGGCAAAGGCATTGATCAGAAACCCAGGAAGAAAACTCGCGAGCATTTCCATGTCCTGATTCTTTGATCCAGCACGCGTTTTGGCGACTATCGTGGGCATTAGCTGACCACTGTCCGTGCGGTCAAGAATTGATTAGGGACATCCTTATATTGATCTCGACCACTAATGAAAATCTGCACTTGATCACTGGGGATCTGGCCAGTGGTCAATGGTTCCCACATTATATTGCACCCAGCGCCCACTCGGAAAAGTCTAGGTTTTCAAAATATAACATGCCTTACTTTAAAAAGAGTATGTGGTCAATGGTTCCCACGTTATATAAAAACCTGACTTTATGTAGAAAAGAGTATGTGGTCAATCGTTCCCACATTATATAAAAACCTAACTTTATGTAGAAAAGGATTTGTGATCACTGGTTCCCACATTAAATTGCTACCAACCTTAACTTATGAGGGTAACAAAAACATGTGGAAAGAGAATTTTTTTCAAAGGTCAAGGTTAACTTATGCTCAATTCTTTTCTATTTGTCCATCTTTATTTTAAAGAATAGAGAGAGCGTGAGAGAGAGAGAGAGAGAGAAAGAGAGGGAGGGAGAAAAAAAGAGAGAGATGGTATGTTTAGTTTAAACATGATTAATTGAAACTTGATCATTTTAAAGTCGATTGATTTAAATATGATTATTTTAAACGTTAAAAACGGTTTAAAAAATAATTCGTTGTTGATAAAATAGTAGCGCTATAGACCAACGCGTCTCAATAAATATCCAGAAGAATATAACTTGGATGTGTTGTTAATTTATGGCTTGAAATAATATTTTCAGATTCTTACATTTGTCAACTTTTGCTGGCGATGCCGTTACGCGGACAACCGCTTTTAGTAGCACTGCTTTACCCAATTGTGCCCAGTACCACTGCTTTACCCAATTGTGCCCAATAGCACAGCTTTACCCAATTGTGACCAGTAGCTCTGCTTTACCCAATTGTGCCCACTGCTTTACCCAATTGTGCCCACTGCTTTACCCAATTGTGAGTAGTATATAAGGTCCCATTGGGGCCGCATTTTGGCGGGTTTTGGCGGGTATTTCTGGCGGGTTTCTGGCGGGTTAATTAAGGATCGATAATCAATTAGCGGGTTAATTAAGGATCGATAATCGATTGATTGATTTTTAATATTGATTTTGATATTGATTTTTTAATATCGATTTTGATATTGATTTTTTTATATTGATTGATTGATTTTTAATATTGATTGATTGATTTGTTATATTGATTTTTTAATATCGATTTTGATATTGATTTTTTTATATCTCTACATATCTCTATATATTCTATTTCCAACTATGTTTGTTTTTTCCATTTATCTCTACATTTCTCTATATATTTAGAGAAATGTCTATATATTTCTGTATTTATATTTATCTATATATTGAGAAAGATGGAATTAGACATAATAAAAGTTTGAAGTGGGACATTTTTGTGGTAGTGTGAAAGCTGGAAAGTGAAGATGTGAGAAAGATGAAGGTGGTCAGAGAAGACAAAATCGTTAAGGGGTGCTATGATGTTAGACAAACGGCTAATTCATAAACTAACTCAATCAAACTTACTTGTTATGCCATTGTGTCATGACCTTAAAAATATACCCCATTAGCTCAGGTTACATCCCAAAGCAACAAGACAACGCACTAGAAAATCCTATATAAGCACAAAGCAAGTACTAAAGAAAGTAAAAACACTTGTCCTTATGACTAATAACACCTAACCAAGTTTGAAAACCACTCAAAATAAATAAACGTACCATTCTACAGGACTACTGATTTACAATATCCACTATACGATCACTAAGTATTTTAAAATACTGGGTCTTTTCGATAACTAATTTATGGTTTTGCTTTTTAAATATTTTTTTTTAAAATATTTAAAGATTTATTATTTTAATTATGGCTGGGTTATATTTTCATCTGTTTGTTTTTTCAAAAAAGCGAAACCTTTGCTTCGATATGAACTTTTTTTTTCGCAAGTTTCCAAATGACATACGTTTTTGTTATAAAATATAGGCCTATATATATATATATATAAAATCTAAAAATTAATTAAGGATTAAAGATGGATACTTGGGATATTGTTTCTGTCAGAAGCTCGAGGGAAGGCTATACAATAATAGTTACCTAATAAAAAATCGATATAAAAAATCAATATCAAAATCAATATAAAAAATCAATATCAAAATCAATATAAAAAATCGATATAAAAAATCAATATCAAAATCGATATTAAAAAATCAATATAACAAATCAATCAATCAATATTAAAAATCAATCAATCAATATAAAAAATCAATATCAAAATCGATATTAAAAAAATATATCAAAATCAATAATAAAAATCAATCAATCGATTATCGATCCTTAATTAACCCGCTAATTGATTATCGATCCTTAATTAACCCGCCAGAAACCCGCCAGAAACCCGCCAGAAATACCCGCCAAAATGCGGCCCCAATGGGACCTTATATACTACTATTGTGCCCACTGCTTTACCCAATTGTGCCCACTGCTTTACCCAATTGTGCCCACTGCTTTACCCAATTGTGCCCACTGCTTTACCCAATTGTGCCCACTGCTTTACCCAATTGTGCCCACTGCTTTCCCCAAATGTGCCCAGTAGCACTGCTTAACCCAGTTGTGCCCACTGCTTTACCCAATTGTGCCCTGTAGCACTGCTTTACCCAGTTGTGCCCACTGCTTTACCCAATTGTGCCTAGTAGCACTGCTTTACCCAATTGTGCCCATAGATATCTTCAGCACAGTTATTGATAGCAATTTACCTATTCAAACTAGAAAAACGCCGTAGCTTCCAACACTGTGTTAGTTGACGGATGGAAGGTGGCGATATTGATTTGACTTGCGTACTGAGTGACCTCTGACCCGCACATCGAACTTCGAGTGTAAACTCTGTCCTGAAGGGCGTTATCATCCCCCCCCCCCTTTTTAAGTAACCGTATCGCGTTGGTAACATGCACGTGTTATTAAATGAATCCTAGCCCCGGGGATAGCATCAGTGTAAACATGGGATGGTGATTACTGACTCCAAGGGTAACAGTTGTTGGTAAAAGTAGGAAGTCTTGTAAGAGGATTGGAGAATACTTGTCAGTAAAATGACGTGGCGTGATCCCACTGATAACGCTTTGTGATTGGGGGGGGGGCGGTTAGGGGGCCACCTACCTACAAGTAAACACTGTAAGATCGTTTCTTCAAATAACTGTATATTTTATTTTCTAAGAAATCAACCCAGTCTACCACCACCACATATAAGCACTGAACGTTTCATGCAGTGTTTATCCCTAAGCTTGGGGGCAGTCAGTCACGGGCTCATACAGGATGCACATACTGAACGCACGTACATGACGCACGTACAAGACGCACGTACATGCAGGGTACCCTACAATGAAATGGCGAGCTGCAATAAATTGACTTGAATTTTAAAACTTTCTTCACTGTTAAATTTATTAGCACTTTCTGCAAAAGTCAAAGAAAATGTGGCGCCAAGGTCGTCTTTCCTGCAGTAGTGACCTCTGTCCGGTATCAGTGACCTCTGTCCTGTTTTTGTGGTCTCTACCCTGCATATGTATCCTCTGTATCAGTGACTGGTTCCGGTGAAGGCAACACAAGGTGGATGTAGCATTTCATTTGGATTAAAGAATCACGTCCGGGTATTATTATTATGATGTACCATTTACTGATAGAGTCTGACACTTAAATAAGGTCATGAGAAGTGGTCACGTCAAGAACGTCATTGGTGGTCCACACAACTTAAAAGGCGTCAAAAGTCGTCTGGGAACTCAAATCGGGACCATATTACATCACAAAACCCCCACATTGTTAACCCTAGCGATGCCGCTATTATGTAATCTGTTGAGCGCTCTTTTGCCACATGACTTTTATGTGTACCCCATTTGCGGTGATTTTACCACTGTTCATCGTACTCTGTTACTAAATATGTCACATTGGGAAATGGCGTCGGCGCGCGGTCAAGCGTGAGCTCTTAATGCCCTCCCCAACGCACCTCCACACAGCCCAGACTAGAGGTCTCCCTAACGCTGTACAGTGCGGCGGCACGCCAGGGACCTTTCCAGACCTTGACCGCCCCCACCTGCAACCGCTCGATCTGATTTGTGGATGTAAACTGCGTTATAAGCGTTCGCAACCGACTCTCCCAGGAAGTCGGGATGGTTCTTTAACGTCCCAATATCTTCCTCCACCCATCCCGGGGAAGTGACGGACGCCTGTAACTAGGGCCTCTACAGTGGGTTTCCACCCCGCAACTAGTTTGCGAAGTAGCTGGGATGAAACGGTTGCCTTGGAGCAGCTTTCTCAGGGCTGCGTATTTAGAAGCATCGGCCGTAGGCTTCCACCTTAGCCTCTCGCATCATATCCATTAACGTCAAAGTGTAGTCATGATCCCTACCCTGTAACTACCTTTACTTCCAAACGTCACAGTTGTCAGACCTGTAGGTGCTGTTTTATTTCCGGCAGGTACCATGCATGTCCATTGTCTGCCCACGCAGGACACGCAATGGTGGTTTTGTCTGCCCACGCAGGACACGCAATGGTGGTTTTGCAGGACACGCAATGGTGGTTTTGTTCCCCGGGTAATGCCGAGTGGGTCCGGTGGCCGGCGCCTCCTAATCGGCAAGCCACCACAGACTTGTCAACCGGAGCCCCGGGATAGTACTCTGTTACTAAACTGTGGTATACATATCTGTTAATAAAGTATGGTATACATATCGAACAGTTGCTTCGTCGGCTATTCAAACCGATACTGCTAGGTACGATCTTGAAAATATTAAACGTTTCAACTGACGCTTTCGAACTTATCAAATGTCAACCTAACCCCTCCGTGCGGAGCAGTTTGGAATAAATCTTAATAACAAATAACTGGTTTAAATCTGAATGTCTGAAAACCATTAAATGGTTTCCCCCTCCCCCAACCCCCTGCCCCTTAAAAATAATAATATATTTTTTTTTATTTCGCTGTTCTTGCACGGACTGTGGGCACCGGGTGAGACTATTGCCCTTGTGTCAGTCTTTGTGAAGGGGTAATTATAATTGATCGTTTCCCTTTTATAATATTTGATATGGGCGCCTCCCCTAAACAAAAAATACCAACCTTTTTATCGGCGTTCAGACGTCTCGCATGAAGCTCGCTCCGTGACAGCCTTTTGTTTTTCATCTGGGTACTTTTAATATAAAACACGTGGAGTTTGGGGGGGGGGGCGGTTTTGATGAAAAGCAGGACGCACCAGAAGCAAAATATACATACGGGATTGTTTGGATGTAAAAAAAAAAAAATTAAAAAATGAGTTCTTTAATTTTAATTATAAAGGCGGGTGGTAAATGACGACACGGTACATACGCACAAGACTGAGGATCTGTCTATTAGGTTCAAGAGCAGTAATGACATTCTTAAAGACACGGCCTTCGGTGACTGGCTTGTCTTAAAGTGACTTAGAATCTAATAACCTGCCAGTATCATCGAGGGCGTTCACCCCTGGTCACCAGGGACTTAACTCTGTGGCTTACACGGAATCGCTGCAACGGTTGAATGAGCGAGGGACTGTAGTAATTCTTTGTAACATTAAAACATGTGTCCCTTAAAACATTATCGATTATCGTCTCAGAGGAAAGTTACTATTTGTTAAAATAGTTATTGCTCTAGGTGGTAAACCATCTGAAAAGTTCATAATGATGAACCGAGCCGTATAAATTGTTAGCTCAATCATGAGCTGATTTTTCCTCTCTCATTGTGTGTGTATTAATGATGCAATGGTCTTGTGCTGGTAATAGTGTGTGATACATTCAAAAAGGAAATATGCAAATTGACAGGCAGCAGGCAGTTTGATAGGCAGTATGCGATTTGACAGGCAGCAGGCAACTTGGCAGGTATCAGGAAACTTGACATGCAGGAGACAGTTTGACAGGCTGCAGGAAAATTGACAGGCAACAAGCAACTTAACAGGCGGCATGCAATTTGAAAGGCAGCATGAAATTTGACGGGCAGCAGGCAACGTGACAGGCAGCAGGCATTTGCTAGACTACAGGTAACTAAACAAATGATTTCGTTGTTTTTCTATTCGTAATAATCGTGTGATTTGAGACTGAGCGGATGTTGTCGACATGTTGGCCCTTAATCATAAACAAAAACATCCCGTTTTCTGAAAAATACATTTTGCCGGAGCCGACACTGGATATCCACCTCAATACACCCGTGTTACTGTTACATCCCATCCTGCTTGTTCTGTTGTCCCAGTTTTCAATGTTTTATTTGTCCTATTGTCTCAGTTTTCAATGTTTTATTTGTCCTATTGTGCCAAAGGATCAATGTTTTATTTGTCCTTTTGTCCCAAAGGAACAATGTTTTATGTGTCCTATTCTCCCAGTTTTCAATGTTTTATTTGTCCTATTGTCCTAGTGTTCAATTTTTTTTTCTATTTTCCTTGTGTTCCATGTTTCATTTGTAGCAGTGTTCAATATTGAGTTTTGCGTGAGGTCGCTTCTAAACAAAAACACTTTATACCCAAAATACTGGCATGCAGGAAATTGGGAAATGATATAAAGTGATTGGACATGTAGTCTCTGGCCTGGCCTATTGTCTCGCTGACCTTACAGCCATTCAGACACACGCATTCACCTGGCTTGGCCCAGGCTATAATTGCCGTCGTGGTCATTTAGAGTTATTGGGCCCTGTTTGACCTCATCAATTGAAGAATTTCTGTGAGTGAAGTGGTCCTATCAAACGTGTAATGTTAGCGTACCGTCGAGTCGTGGGGACCAGTAAGCCCTTATTTCTGTATTTACATTTTTATGGCATTAATGTCTGGTAGTTTCCTCCGCTTCTTGACCGACGACCTGGGAAATGTCCTTAGTTTTATTGCAGAAGGCACTATTCACAAGGTCCTTTATGATGGCCGCAAACAGCCTTCGCTTTAGAGTCGGTCTGATTTATGGAAGCCCCTGAAATATTAACGTATTCAAAAATCTGATTTATTGCGTTGGCTTAGCTCCAATAGAGTCCTGTCTTAAGACCTGTGTTTACTTAAGGAAATGATGTGCGGGTTGAGGGGAAAATATGCAACGCAGACATCCCAACATGTAGAATATATTCAATGTTTTGTTATCAACCTTTGCGTTAGAAATATTTGTATATAACACGCGATCAATTCTCTGTTGAAGCTTAAAATAATCCTTGAAATTGCTATTATTATTTTTTTATTTTTTTTTTTAAATTCAGTTTCATAACAATGAAATCTGAATCCCGAAACTGATGCCATTAGTGAACAACGTTTTGAAAACACGATCAGCCTATATGAGTTACATGTTTTTTTTAAAAATGGTTTGGGTAGAGGGGGACGGTATTTATTATAATCAATATTTGTTATCAATATGTTGAAAAAGTTTAGCACCTTTTTTATTTCATCAATTCTCACCTGAACTCAGCAATTCTCATCTGAACTCAGCAATTCTCATCTGAACTCATCATTTATCACCTTAACTCTGCTAATCTTATCTGAACTCTGCTATTTCTCAGGTAGAATATATGATGTAATGATAATTTACGCAACATACACATCAGATAATGAGTTATTCTGGGTAGAGCTTATGATGTTGACATAGCGAAGGATCGTGGACTAGATTAATACAATATGGACGTTCATGTATGCCGACATGTAATGTAGAGATGTTTATTTGATGTTGACATTGCTAACTCACTCAGGAAGTTGACATTGATGTTGACATGGTTGACTGACTCAGGAAGTTGACATTGATGTTGACATGGTTGACTGCGTAAGGAAGTTGACATTGATGTTGACACGGTTGACTGCGTAAGGAAGTGACATTGATGTTGACATGGTTGACTGCGTAAGGAAGTGACATTGATGTTGACATGGTTGACTGCGTAAGGAAGTTGACATTGATGTCGACATGGTTGACTGCCTAAGGAAGTTGGCATTGATGTTGACATGGTTGACTGCCTAAGGAAGTTGGCATTGATGTTGACATGGTTGACTGCTTAAGGAAGTTGAGATTGATGTTGACATGGTTGACTGACTCAGGAAATTGACATTGTTGTTGACATGGTTGACTGCCTAAGGAAGTTGAGATTAATGTTGACATGGTTGACTGCCTGGGGAAGTTGACATTGATTCTGCATAAAGAGTACATAGCTTCTCCCAATTAGTATAATTAATGAAGAAATAAGGGACCATATAAATAACAGTTAACTATGTACGTATATTGCGACTCTAACCTGACTCAATGATGTACAAAAATATTTTAAAATCGAATGGATTAAATCACGTTTACTCGTAGCGCTTCCGTTTGTTTTGTTTTTTTTGCTGGTGGCCTCTAGCAGAAATTAACATCCATTATTCACAGGTCCCCTCGCTGTCCTTTCTGTGGCACCCCACTGAGCCGTAGTGACAAGATGGTCTCAACTTCTGTCTGTTTGATTGGAATCTTAGTTAACCCCCAGCACCCGGCTTCCTGTGGGGTTAATGCAGATGTTAACGATGGACGCCGTACACATGATTGTATATAACTTAGAAACCAAAGAGGCCGCGGCGAAAAGTAAAGATTTTGGAGTGGCGCGGATTAACATTGTGTGCAAATTATTTACTTAATTTCCAACAAGATTCGCATGCTCCTATCAAAGGATGGTATAAGGTTCTAAAGATGTGGGAGTCAGAGGTGTTTTTGCTCCTATTAGAGATGGTATAAGGCTCTAAAGATGTGGGTTCAAGGAGTATATGATATCTGTTCATAAATCATGATTTCGGTATATACTCATCTATAATGAAGACGAGTTAACGTATAGATCCATTTCTAAACACGAAATCTCTTTCTTTGACTATATCGGACGTGTCCATCACACCAATGTGTGTATGTGAAGTCTTGTTTAAATATTTTAATAGAAATTATCTATCCCCCAAAAATGGATTTTTTCCTCATTTCCTAAATGATGCTATTGGATATATTGTCTCATAGCTTCCTGTCCCACCTCAACAAATAAAGCATATATTTGCAATAGAATACCTTAGCTTCCTGTCCCACCTCAACAAACAAAGCATATATATGCAAAAGAATACCATAGCTTTTGATCTCTTTCCAACTAAATTACATCCATAAACTGTAAAGCTATAGGTTCATGTCCCGCCCAAACTAAAGCACGCAAAGATTCAATATGATAGATAGAGCTCTTTCGGTTCTAAACAAAGAGCTACATTGACATCATACTACATTGGCTTCATGCTACATTGACTTCATGCTACAATAACTTCATGCTACATTGACTACATGCTACATTGATTTCATGCTACATTGGCTTCATGCTACATTGACATCATTCTAAATTGACTTCATTGAGATTGTCTAACACATACATTTAAATACTTGTATTTCTGTTGTTGTTTTGTCTGCTGAAGAAGGCATCTGATCCAGCCGGAACGTCCTTTTAAGTGTCATGACTCTTCATTACACGCCTTAACATAACGTGTTGAATTATCTCCTTCACATGGCTTGCAAGCAATCCCTCATAAATTAGCCTTCATGTCCCATCCAAACTATAGCACATAGATGCAATATAAAGCTATAGCTGCCTGTCCCATCCAAACTATAGCACATTAATGGAATATAAAGCTATAGCTGCCTGTCCTATCCAAAATATAGCCCATTGATGCAATATAAAGCTATAGCTGCCTGTCCCCTAAACAGCGCTTCCCAAACTGTTAAGTTTGGCTGACTGGTGGACAAGTATCTAAATTTGCACCAGGGACCGGTGCCAGATTAATTAGTTATATTCTCTTTTTAGTTGCCCATAAATAGTCATGCCGTGCTGAAGACAACGAAAGGCTCGCGGACTGGTTCCCGGACAACGGACCACCAGTTGGGAACGCTACCCTAAAGCACATACATGTACTATAAATCAAAGCTTCCTGCCCCACCTCAGCTACAGCACAAAAATGCACTATAAGCTTTGCCTTCTGTCTTACCTCAACTACAGCAAAAAGCTACT
The DNA here is from genome assembly GCA_964017045.1 of Omphiscola glabra. Lineage (NCBI taxonomy): Eukaryota > Metazoa > Mollusca > Gastropoda > Lymnaeidae > Omphiscola > Omphiscola glabra. The sequence continues at coordinate 29,556,126 of OZ024795.1, forward strand.
GTATGAGCTGTTGCTATCTATAGCACCCCAGTAAAATCACATATATGCAATATAATCTATTGCTATCAATCGCACCCCAGCTAAAGCACATATATGCACTATAAACTATTGCTATCTATCGCACCCTAGCTAAAGCACATAGATGCACTATAAGCTATTGCTATCTATCGCACCCTAGCTAAAGCACATAGATGCACTATAGTGCTCTAGCGTCCTGTCTTACCCCACTCCAATATTTTAAGCCTTCTTCGGCTTAGAGATTTTCTCCAGTGTCCGGGACGACTTCATTCTATTAAATTAAATCAACAGGCTCTGATCGGCCTTTGATGAGATCTGGGATCCTCGGAGATTCGTTTTAAATTTTCAGCAACTGTTGAATTCTCTCGGGGGTCTCACCCCCATCCGTGCTCCAGACGACGATGATTGAAAATATTGCTGCTACGCACGAGATAACCGGATCATTCTTTCAATGGACAGGATTTGGGGGAGAAATAGGGGCGGTGGTGTCATTGAGTGCAACATCGATAGATAGGCAAACCCATTGCCAAGTCTATGGATGAAAATATTCATGTCAATTTGCAAATATTATTGCGCATTAAAAAAAATTCTTCTTTATCGTTCATCTTTTATGTATATATATATATATGATACATATATATATATATATATATATATATATATATATATATAAATGGGCGGGAGAGTTGTGGTATATGATGAAATCAAACACCGGGACTGTTTAGTTTGACTTCACTACGGGATAGTTCACACACCCGGATGCTTTGGTTAGACTTGAATATAGCGTAGCTCAGGGTCATGGTTTGTTATACATACATTCCTTAATCGCCGAATATTTTCTTGAAGATAATGTCACGTTGTTTTTCATTAATGTGGGCTCCATATATATATTTTTTTTAAAGTGAGGATATGGGGATTGTAGTGTACATGACATTTCATGTACCAACATGATCAGATACAGAATACACTCCCAAAGTTGGACTCATCTTTTGGCAATGTTTAGGGCTAGATTTTTAGAAAGATTCATTAAGAAAATAATCATTTCTAATAAACAACTATATTCTTGATGTGGTTAAAAGTATAGACTGTATTAGTAACTAAAAGGGTGTATTTTCTGTGATTCGAAGTACTTTCTCTGAAATGTAAAATAACAATAATAGATGACGCAATGTTAGATGTTTCTAAGAGCTGTGTCATTCCAGCTTTTAGTTCTTTCTCACCAAAACGTCAACACTCACAACTATTATACGAGACCCCTCCCCCCCCCCACCCTCTAAAAACCCTGTGGTATGTATGTCATGTGCCATCACAACCCACTGCGAATTAATCTTACCCACAGAAGCCCAACAGTGCGCAGTCACACGAGACCAGCGATACCCCTCGGATGTCTCAGTTGGTAGTTCCACTTGAGTCACGAGCAAGACTTTGACATGATTCAATGACCAAATAAGAGAGTTCGTGTCTGCCCATGAAAACTGCACGGTCAGTCGAGTAGTGCTGGACGAATCTCCGGGCGGCAGTAAGGGCCTTCCGTAATGGCGGCTTTGTGCTGACTGATTTCTATGAATGAAATTAGCCACTGCAAACAGTGCAGCACCACGTAATGACTGAGGACTACTGGTGGAATTGACCAACGTTTTGAGGTGCTGGGTTCAGCCCACGGGGCTGTTCATGTGTGTGTGGGGGGGGGGGAGGGGGGTAGCATCTCAGCTGACAGTGAGAGTCTGGACTTCAGGGGCGTATTATTTTTCATAGATTTTGAACTATTTACACTTTTACCTTGACTTAAGGTCAGTGACCCGATTTGTGTGAAGAAACGGTTTTCCGGTGTAAAAAATATCAAATGGATTAAAGATATATAAGAGCATTTAGTTCAAATTCCAGTTCTCGTGGCTTCATGGGAATATGATTTGATCGGGACAAGAACTGATCTGTTTTACAAAGGGAAATAGAGGAGAATGATAATGATGCCATGTGCCAATTGTGATCCTTTATCTTTTAGCATTGTCCCTATTCGCCCTTTGACACACCAGCATTGTTTATTTTGGCCCCTTGAAATCAGCACTGTTGTTTTTCCCATAGATCCACCGGCATTGTACTGTGTGGCTCCTTGATCGATTAGGATTGTTCTGTTGACCCTTTGACCCATCAGCATTGTACTGTGTGGCTCCTTGATCGATTAGGATTGTTCTGTTGACCCTTTGACCCACCCACCACCATTGTACTGTGTGGCTCCTTGATCGATTAGGATTGTTCTCTTGACCCCTTAACCCACCCACCAGCATTGTACTGGCTGGCTCCTTGATCGATTAGGATTGTTCTGTTGACCCTTTGACCCACCCACCACCATTGTACTGTGTGGCTCCTTGATCGATTAGGATTGTTCTGTTGACCCTTTGACCCATCACCAACATTGTTCTGTTTGGCCCTTTGACCAACCAGGATTGTTCTGTTCGGCCCCTTGACCAACCAGGATTGTTCTGTTCGGCCCCTTGACCAACCAGGATTGTTCAGTTCGGCCCCTTGACCAACCAGGATTGTTCTGTTTGGCCCTTTCATCGTGCGATGTTTCCTAAGATTTACGAGTCGTATTCTTCCATCCTGCTGCCCACCCCCCCCCCCCCCTCATTTTATTTGTAAACGAAACTGCTTGGTGACATAAACTATGACGTCATAAATACGCGGCTTACTAAGTTTCTTATAGAAGGATATGGATAAAACGGGAAAGCAAAACAATGCATTAGACGGTTCTAGACATTAGTAGGAAATGCCTATAAAAAGGGCTGACCGATAGAGAGAGGTAGATGTTTTCTTTTGATCACGAGTCATGCAATGTGTCATTATTTAATAATTTGTTGTGTGTAGATTTTCTATTTCCATTTTGTGCTCGTTGTATTTTTGTATACAGTACCGGTACCAGCAAATCTGTAAGTTTATAACTGTAATCATATTTCTCTTGCTGTTATTATTTAATTGAAGTTCACAAATTAAAAAAGTTATTAATTGTAATTAGCTCTGGCCTTTGATTGTCGTTTTATTAGTTATTATTTTTAAACGTTGGTATCGTCCTTTATTATGGACTGTTTCTAGAACGAGCCATAGTCTAAAATTAAGAGATTAAATTCTCCATTTATAACGGTCCGTAATAGTATGTTAGTTAATTGTATATTGTTTGTTACTTAATTGTATATTGTGTGTTAGTTAAATGTATATTTTATGATTGTTAATTGTATATTGTATGTTAGTTAATTTTATATTGTATGTTAGTTAATCGTATATTGTATGTTAGTTAATCGTATATTGTATGTTAGTTAATCGTATATTGTATGTTAGTTAATCGTATATTGTATGTTAGTTAATCATATATTGTATGTTAGTTAATCGTATATTGTATGTTAGTTAATCGTATATTGTATGTTAGTTAATCGTATATTGTATGTTAGTTAATCGTATATTGTGTGTTAGTTTATTGTATATTTTTAATACAGTTTGGAATTGATTTATTTTTATGGGTGGTTTTTTGTTGCTGTTGTTTTTCTTCCTCAATTCCTCTCTCATTAACTGATTTCTCTGACGTAGAACCATTTTGTTTTTATGTGTATTTCAATTTCAAAAAGATGTTTTATTTGACATATAAATTGTCCCACTTTATTGATTGAATATTTTAACAACAGAATTGTGTTCTCAAGAAAAACATTTTTTTTATATGTCTTATAATGTCGCAAGCGCATAACAACTTCTTGAGATTCTTTCATTTTTTTCCTCCATTGTTCTCAACTTTAAGGTAACATTTTGTGTAGTTAATTTATTCAAAGAGCAGGGCGGGAGGTGTGGCCATTTCGTTTCTACTCCCCCCCCCCCCCCCCCCCCCCCCGTTAATAAGTAACTGTGCCGTTTTGCGTTGATTCAATAATTGCACCACAATAAGTTCAATCGGTGAACCATTTGTTGGTTGGGAATGTTGAGTTTTTTGGGGTAGGGTGAAGCTTAGGATAGCCACTGAGGTTGTTTAGCGTCCTTAAGTTCACACACAGTACGAAAAAATGTGTACTAAACTAACGTGTCTGTAAACGTTTGTCTTACAAGTATATGTCCGTAACATGTGTCTTAAAATTAACTGTCCGTAAACATGTGTCTTAAAATTAACTGTCCGTAAACATGTGTCTTAAAATTACCTGTCCGCAAACATGTGTCTTAAAACGACCTTTCCGTAAAAATGCGTCTTAAAATGACCTGTCCGTAAACATGTCTTAAAATGACCTGTCCTTAAACATGTGTCTTAAAATGACCTGTCCGTAAACATGTGTCTTAAAATGACATGTCCGTAAACATTTGTCTTAAAATGACATGTCCTTAAACATGTGTCTTAAAATGACCTGTCCGTAAACATGTCTTAAAACGACCTATCCGTAAGCATGCGTCTTAAAACGACATGTCCGTAAACATGTGTCTTAAAACTCTGTCCATAAACAATGGTCAAAGGTTTAGGATGGCGGTAAAGGTTTTTTAAATTTCACCCAATGATTTTGAAGCGAAACAGACATGAAATTCTAAACATTTGTTTAGACATGCTATGTTTAGGGGATAAACTTTAAATGATAGACAACTGAATGGGGTAACTGCCCTTACAAAATAAGATATGTCCTGGAAAATGTTGGAGTTTGGAAGTTGATGATTTGTACTCTCGCCAAAACGACTCCAAGATTACAGTACGAAACTCCTCAGTTCCACCCATAATGCACCCTACGTCTCGTGTCATTCATATCCCCCTAAACCCCAACACACACACACACCCCACAGACCCACGCATATCAAACTCTCCTGCTCAACTTGTACAGCATGAAGAGATGTTTGGCCAATTGAAGATAATTGAATTCTCCACTTTTCTCAATAAGATTAACATGACCAGGTTTTTCTTGTTGTTGTGTGTGTGTGTGGGGGGGGGGGACAAATTTGTTCACAGGACAAGCTCACTGACATCAACCTTCAACCACATAGGTCAAGGGCACGCGACATGCAGCCATGGAATTTCGGGCTGTGAATTTAATTAAGGCTGCCTGCAGGAATTCTGAAAATATTTTATTTTTTAAAACCTGAAGTCGTAGGAGTAAAATTGTTTATAAAAAAAATTAATGAAAAAATAAAACATTTTAGAATCTTGTGCAAAATCATATAGTTGAATTAGCTGTTATTTCTCAAATCAAGCAGCTGGATCAGGTATTACTTCTCAAATCCAGTAGTTGGAGCAGATATTACTTCTCAAATCTAGAAGTTGGAGCAGGTACTACTTATAAAATATAGTAGTTGGTGCAGGTATTACTTCTCAAATCTAGAAGTTGGAGCAGGTATTACTTAAAAAATCTAGTGCTTGGAGCAGGTATTACTTCTAAAATCTATTGGTTGGAGCAGATATTACTTCTCAACTCTAGCAGTAGCCATCTACTTCCGTTGCTTTTAACTAACCTGACTATGAGTCGGCAATACGTACGATGTACTCAACAATTTAGCAACTGTGCTTATAGGTGTTGGTGAAACAAAATGTAGCTGAAAACCTGGGATCACAAAGTAGATGGTTAAAGTTATATATGAACAATATAAATATGTATATTTATTTATTAAACTTCGTTGTGTCCCCAAGACAAGTATTATTTTGACGGAGACATAGAGCATAACCGACAGTGAATCTCGGAACTATTCGCTCCCAAGTAGACTAGCATTTCCCGTTGTATTCCAAATAAGAGGAGGTTGTGACAGTTTTCTAATTGCATAGCACCAAATGCAAGGAGTTGATATTGACATATTCGACTTGACTCTGTGTTACATTACGTCATTTGAATATACCAATACGCACTCTTCTATTCATCTAAGCTGTTTAAAAATCCTCTTCTTGAACTTTCTCGGCTAAATATTTTTTTTTTTCAAAAAACTTACCAAAATGACATGATTTGATACTTTAGATTTCAGATGCCATGTATATGTTATCCGTTTTCTTTGCGTCGGATTTTTTTGTTATATATCACAAGTATTACTTTTTTAATGAGAATCGTAGCTCTCTTCAAAAGCCAGTTTAGATGTCACCTAAAACGACTCTGCGCTTGTCCCAATATGATGTGATGGAAATGGTTTAAGCATAGTTTTTTGTTTTTTTTTTGTCATCCATTCATCTACGTTCAAGATATTCTTACGAGACTAATGTGACAAAAGATGCCTAGGATATTCGTACGAGACTAATGTGACAAAAGATGCCTAGGATATTCGTACGAGACTAATGTGACAAAAGATGCCTAGGATATTCGTACGAGACTAATGTGACAAAAGATGCCTAGGATATTCGTACGAGACTAATGTGACAAAAGATGCCTAGGATATTCGTACGAGACTAATGTGACAAAAGATGCCTAGGATATTCGTACGAGACTAATGTGACAAAAGATGCCTAGGATATTCGTACGAGACTAATGTGACAAAAGATGCCTAGGATATTCGTACGAGACTAATGTGACAAAAGATGCCTAGGATATTCGTACGAGACTAATGTGACAAAGGATGCCTAGGATATTCGTACGAGACTTTGCCGCAAAAAGGCCTTGGGTGTTGATTTCTTTTATTGGATACGTAAATCACTCGCTCCTCCTCTCATCTCCCTCCTGCCCGTTTGGTCTTTTCTTCTCTTTCCACTATCCACCTGGTCTACTCTCCCTCCTGTTCATCTGGTCTCCCCTTCCTCCAATCCTACTTGTCTTCTCTTCCTCCTGCGCATCTGGTATTCCTTTCCTCATGGTTATCCGGCATTCTCTTCTCCCCCTCCTGCCCATCTGTTCTTCTCTCCCTCCTACCCACCTGGTCTTCTATTCTCTCCCCCCCTGCCCATCTGGTCTTCTCTTCTCTCCACCCTGCCCATCTGGTTTCTCTTCTCTCCCACCTGATCTTCTATTCTCTCCCCCCTGCCCATCTGGTCTTTTCTTCTCTCCACCCTGCCCATCTGGTTTCTCTTCTCTCCCCCTCTGCCCACCTGGTCTTCTATTCTCTCCCCCTGCCTATCTGGTTTCTATTCTCTCCCCCCTGCCCATCTGGTTTTCTCTTCTCCCACTCCTGTACTTGTCTTCTCTTCTCTCCCTCCTGTACTTGTCTTCTCTCCCTCCTGCCCATCTGGTCTTAGATTTCTCCTCGGCCATGTCTAACATCCTCTTGTGATGGACGTCGCCTGTCATGGCGTTTCCGAGCTCTCCGGCCTGGCAGTGTTTAGGACCTGCCTGATCGATGCTGTAACCTCTGACCTGTGACCTCTGACCTGTTGCTGGCAACGTTGGGGGATTTCGTGGGTTGTCTATCCTAGCGCACAGTCGCCATATATCCGTTTACTTTACTGTGTATTCAATCTACTATCGCGGGAAATACATTTGACCTCGTCAACCGTGTTAACGTGGGGAATAGATGTCTTCTTTTCTGTGTTTAAATTTAAATCCAATCGCCATAATAGTATTTATATACACTTTATAAACATCTATAACATAGCTCCGGTGTTACGCGTTTGTATCTGTTTGTCGCATTGATAATTTATAATAAATATAATTATAAATACAAAATTTAACAATGGTAAATACAGTTTAAAAATTATTATAGGTCATATGTCTGAGTCGTTGTTGACATTAAGTATTGGATCTTACATTGGCCATCATAGTCGGTGTTGACATTAAGTATTGGATCTTACATTGGCCATCTGAGTCGTTGTTGACATTAAGTATTGGTTCTTAGATCGACTTGACAAACTATCCAACAGCCGACATCTCTATTTCAATTTCTAGATGTCTGTATTATAATCAAAATCTCTATATGCACTATTTCCATGGTATTCACCAGCTTAACGATAAATTACTTGTATCCACAGTACATATTGAACACGTAAGGAGTTCTCATATTGTTGTATACTTATGTGAAGTTACATACAAAAACTACAATCCTTGACTCTTTCCATGTCGATATCATTATGGTGACCCATCACTGTCTATGATAATTATTGTGTTGTTTAGTCCCTAAAACGGCCGCATGTCTCAGTATAAAATAAATAACACATCGTTTTGTCTTAATAAAATACAACAGAAAATGGTTGCGATTAATATAATTTGTTCTGAGTCATTCAATCTTTGGTGTCTCGGGACATTGTATGCCATAGTTGGACTTACATATTTTGTATGACATAGTTGGAGTAGCATATATAGTATGATATTTTTGGACTCACATATTGTTTATGACATTTTTGAACTCACATATTTTGTATGACATATTTGGTATGACATAGTTGGATTCACCTATTTTGTATTTCCACCATTACCACCATATAACCACTGCTCGGTTTCTTCCACCGCACCATTCACACCACCTAATCACCTCACCATTTCAACCCCGTAACTACAGCACCATTCCCACCCCAACCACCCCACTGTTCCATTACTTACTGGCTGCCATTAGTAAGGCAGAATGAAATAAGGGCTTGAAATTATTGTGACGCGTGAACAGTGTCTGGTTGCCTCGATATTAGCATTATCCGTCTTTTTGTTACTGCTATTTTCATCTTCCATTTCCTCCGGCTATTTCTGTCTCCCCGTTGCAGATGTTAACTTTTGGACTCAGCTTGAAACTCAACTACAAAGCAATTAGTGGTCATAATGTAGAGCATTCCGCTTTGGACTCGACTCAAGCATCTGCTTGAAACCCAACTACAAAGCAATTAGTGGTCATAATGTAGAGCATTCCGCTTTGGACTCGACTCAAGCATCTGCTTGAAACCCAACTACAAAGCAATTAGTGGTCAGAATGTAGAGCATTCCGCTTTGGACTCGACTCAAGAATCGGCTTGAAACCCAACAACAAATTAATTAGTGGTCAGAATGTAGAGCATTCCGCGATTCTCTATTTATCAAAAAAAATTATCTTAATTGCAATATTTTCTTGATCTGTTTCTCCGGATTATTATGAAATGATGATATGTATCTAGTTGGACAGATAATGCCTTTAAACCATTGGACCAATATGTATTTCGCCCGTTGTTCTGTTTTTGCATATAAATATACGTTTCATTCTGTCATCAAATCATAGTCTAAACAGATCGATACAATTTGACCTCCTTAACCCACCAATCAATCAATTAATCAACCCATCATTCAATCAATTCACCAATGATCACAAGGAAAATAACTTCTACTATTAATTCATCTTAGGAACCCAGTCGTATCCCACCTACCATCAATCAGTCGTATCCGACCTACCATCAACCAGTCATATCCCACTTACCATCAACCAGTCGTATCCCACCTACCATCAACCAGTCGTATCCCATCTACCATCAACCAGTCGTATCCCACCTACCATCAACCAGTCGTATCCCACCTACCATCAATCAGTCGTATCCGACCTACCATCAACCAGTCATACCCCACTTACCATCAACCAGTCGTATCCCACCTACCATTAACCAGTCGTATCCCACCTACCATTAACCAGTCGTATCCCACCTACCATCAACCAGTCGTATCCCACCTACCATCAACCAGTTGTACACCACTTTACATCACAGTTGTACCCAACCTACCTTCAACCAGTCATATTCCAACTGCCATCAATCAGTCGTATCCGACCTACCATCAACCAGTCATATCCCACTTACCATCAACCAGTCGTATCCCACCTACCATCAACCAGTCGTATCCCACCAACCATCATCCAGTCATATCCCACCAACCCAAACAAATCTCATTCGATTGCCCCCTAAATTTCCCCCTCCCTCAACTATCCCACAACCATGCGCTTTTCAATTTTCCCATTCCCTCTGACTTGTCTCACTTTTAAGTTATCTGCTACTGACACATTCAATTACAACAACCTGTCTCAACTCGCACTATTAGCTTAACACAAACACGGGTTCTTATATTTTACATATATAGCACTTGAACTAAATTATGTGGTTGCCATTTCTTCACGATAACCTTCCATGAACCCATGATAAGATAATGAAAACCTCCATGAACCCATGATAAGGAATGCTAACCTACCATAAAGCCATGATAACGAAATGAAAACCTCCCATGAACCCATGATAAGGATATGAAAATGTACTTTCAGCCTTATCATAATCAACAAGACTATCCGTTACCTCATTAGATACATACCATATACTCAGTTTGAGACACCTACCATAGACTCAGTTTGAGACACCTACCATAGACTCAGTTTGAGACACCTACCATAGACTCAGTTTGAGACACATACCATAGACTCAGTTTGAGACACCTACCATAGACTCAGTTTGAGACACCTACCATAGACTCAGTTCGAGACGCCTGCCATAGAAACAGTTTGAGACACCTACCATAGACTCAGTTTGAGACACCTACTGAAGACTCCTTTGCTCCCCACCCAGCTTTTTTCTGCTACGTCTGGATTGTCCCCCCCCCCCCCCGAATCAACCGGGATCCCACCACAGTTTACAAATGATTGTTTACCCCCCCCCCCCCAACTATATCCAGGTCCAAAGTCCATATCGCACGCGACTGCTCGTGACGTTGTATTCATTATTTCTTGACCGACTCGGTATGTCCGTCACAACGTTGTTCATCCGCTCTTTCTCCCGAGAAGTTTTCAGTTTGCTCTCTACGGCCGATGAGCAAATTGAGTTTCCGCTCAAATTATTGGAGTCTTCTTTGCTTAAGAGCCAAGCCATATTTTCTCAGCTCGCCCTGCAAATATTGGCCGAGCTCGCCCACACACACACCGAGACGCGCGTGCGCATGTCAGCGCTGGGCCTTGTTCCGGTGAGCTCAGTGATCCTGCGGACTCGCTCCAAACAGGCCCCAATCATCCCAGTCGGCAAATACGTCGAGAGTTTCAATTAGAAACCGCCTTAGCCAGATTATGATATATTTAAGAAACGTAAGTCTGTTTATAAATAAGAGGGCGGATTTTGTAGATTGCGTGTAAGAGACCGCATCTTTGAAATAAAACCGGACTTGCGCTCGAATCTTGCACTGAATACATATCCGGGTATGAAGTACTGTGTATACAAGCGACAGTCTTAAATGAACACCACGAGCAGGTTAAGAGTTTTTTTTTTAAAAATTAGTTGACAAATTTTGATTTGGAAATATTCTTAGATTTAGATTTCGGAGACTCGAGTTAATTTCAAAGCGACATAAAATTTACTCAGTAAAATCAATCTCATGGTACGACACTTACGGTGCATTAGTTTTATGTGCTAATGGATTGGGATGGGGGCCTTCTTTAATAGGTGAAGATTTGTGTTTGAAAATTACAAGCACCGTTGTCCTTTTGGAGGCAGTCATTCTGCTTGTCGTTGGTTGCATGTGTGCTGTTGGTGAATGGTTATGATTCTTGTTGGTTTGTTGTTGTATGCTTTGTGGCGGGTGTGGTGTTGTGCTAGTTTGTCTTTTTTTAGTTGTGTTTTTGTTCTTTGTGACGGTTGTTGTGTTTGTTCTTCGTGACGGTTGTTGTGTTTGTTCTTTGTGACGGTTGTTGTGTTTGTTCTTTGTGACGGTTGTTGTGTTTGTTCTTTGTGACGGTTGTTGTGTTTGTTCTTCGTGACGGTTGTTGTGTTTGTTCTTTGTGACGGTTGTTGTGTTTGTTCTTTGTGACGGTTGTTCTGTTTGTTCTTCGTGACGGTTGTTCTGTTTGTTCTTCGTGGAGGTAGTTATTTTTGTTCTTCGTGGTGGTTGTGTGTCTATTATTGTTAATAATTGCTAAAAATCATTTAAATATCAATATTCTTCGCGAAGTTTATGAAAATAAACTCTGTTCAAAGTTATTTTCTGGATTTGTGCGCAACAGAACTACAACAAACCACAACAACCGAACAACCCGCGCTTGTTCAGGTCAAGTAGAAATCCTCTGCCAAGAAACGTCATCCATCCCTTCTACTCCGGTACCTGTTGGTCGTGTCCTACAATGATGTTGACTCGGACCCTTCCATTGGAGACGCTCTTTTCCTGGCGTCACGTGCCCTCATCGAGTTGTGGACATTGTCAAGTAGGTCTAGGATTTCTCAGGCTGCGCGGGACGATGGGAACGTGGCCTGGTAACGCTATTTGAAAAGTTGGTCCAGTATCGATGGCTTGGAGGGGCTCGTCGACTGGTGACTAATTTACTACGAGCTTGTTTTTTTTTTTCTATCGATGTGTTGGACATTGGCCTTTCTAAAGTATTGGGCGAAATAGATGTATTATGTTAACTTTTTCTTCACAAAAATAATATGGGAATTGAATTATGCTACATATAGTGATATATTTTCAGTTATAATTGACCTTTGACTACTTATGTGGACATAGAATAAGTTGTTTTCCGTTACCCCCCCCCCCTTTTTTTTTCCCTCCGATCTGAAAATACCATAGTGTATCGCTATGCTTATAAAAGTGTTACATCATTGATCGAAGGTATAAGATGAAAATTTCAATAGTAGGCAGGCGATATAAGATGAAAATGTTAACAGTAGGCAGGTGGTATTCGATTAAAATGTTAACAGTAGGCAGGCGGTATACGATAAAAATGTTAACAGTAGGCAGGCGGTATAAGATGAAATGTTAACAGTAGGCAGGCGGTATAAGATGAAAATGTTAACGGTAGGCGGGCGGTATAAGATGAAACGAAGACGAGCACAGTCAATTAAACTGAGCACGTCATTGCTATGACATATTGCGTGATTAGTTTGTTCTTGTTTTGTCTCTGTTACGTTGGTTTCAGGAGATTTAAAGACTTGACTGTTAGTAGTGAGAACTTAAGAATACAACAACTGCCCTTAAGTCAAACCCGCAGCAGATCTGTTAGCATCAACCATTCACTTGAATCTCTCCTACAGTTCATCAAATGTCAAAGACTGCACTAGATTTATTGTTATTTTTATGTAAAGTAGTGTCAATATATTTTTTTATACCAGATTTCTTGACGTTTAAGAATATTTAAATTAATTTTTTTGAACTGTGTGAGTGCGGAAGAGTTCCATTGAAAATGTCACAGCATTTTCGGCTCTATACATTACAGCCTTTTCAGCCTAATACACCACAGCATTTCCAGCCAATTGAGCCACAGCATTTTCATGTCAAGGTCAGTACATTACAAAAGCATCAGCTACATATAATCAAAACGGATGTCCCCGGCGACAAGGAAGACTCATAAATTAATTAGTGATAGGACCCTGGGGTCCTGGGCTTTTAAGAGTTAAAAGATTTTTGAATTCTACAACATGCTGAAGCTTGGAGACTTTAATTAAGATTTCTGGTTTTAGATTTTTAAAAGATTGAATTACATTAGCGCTACCGTAATTGAAAAATTACAGATAGAACTTGACGTTCTAGATCAGTGGCTCTCAACCTGTGGTTCGCGACCCCATTGGGGGTCGACTGACCCTTTCCCAGGGGTCGCCTAAGACCTTCGAAAAACACATATACTCTACAGTTATGAAGTAGCAACGAACATATTTTGTGGCTGGGGGCCTCCACAACATGAGGAACTGTATTAAAGGGTCGCGGCATCAGAAAGGTTGAGAACCCCTGTTCTAGATCATTCATAAGGTTTTAAATTCCAGCTCATCAGCATTGTCTTGGACATGTCACATTATAACAACGTGACAATTCAAATGGTTTCAATATTACAGTACGAAAAATTACGTACATATTAAAGACGTTTCTGATGTGATCACTTTACAAACCAAATCATGATTGTTAACACCTTACAAACCAAATCATGATTGTTAACACCTTACAAACCAAATCATGATTGTTAACACCTTACAAACCAAATCATGACTGGTAACACCTTACAAACAAAAATCATAATTGTTAACACCTTACAAACAAAAAAAAAACATAATTGTTAACACCTTACAAACCAAATCATAATTGTTAACACCTTACAAACTAAATCATGATTGGTTAACACCATCCTGCAAGTGTTGGTTAAAAATAAAAGCTTTCCTCCTTACATCTTCATCTGCATGACGATACCATTCCGTGCGTGACGATACCATCCCGTGCTTGTCCGTAAACTTCCCTTCATATTTGCCTTGATTCAATATTTACCAAACCTTTTTGGAATGTTTTGTTTTTTAATCGAGAGAAATTTTTATAATTATTTCTTTTAACATTCACGCTCTCTCATGTCAGCATGGGGAAATATCAGTGCTTCCATTAGGCAGCCACGCATGCCCCACACTACCGCACATTTAATGTCGACATATCTATAGTTCATAATATGTTGTCATTGAAAAGATATAATGGCTGCTCCCAATCACTGCCTTTGAATTACAGGTGCATCATGTGTGATCTGCTCTGTGTTGTTCTCTAATAACTGTAATAGGTTATACAGAATTGCATTATTACGTATATATGTTGTTGTTTTTTTAATAATATTTTAAATGAATTCACTCGTGTAAAGTTCAGCCAAGGTCAAAATTAGTTTGCTGCATTAACTCCTGGTCTACGACTCCAGGATCTCGAGGTTTAATCTGATTTATGAAGTCAAACTTTTAAACAATTTAATACAGAAAGTATGGCGAGCTGTTCTCTTATTCTAATGTTGAAATACTGACATTGGATTCGAATGTCGAATACTTCCAAAATGGCCTCCTTTGTCTGTAGATTAAAAGTCTCAGCCTCTGTTGTCTGTAGATAGAAATTCTAAACCTTTGCTGTCTGTAGATAGAAAGTCTAAGCCTTTGCTGTCTGTAGATTAAAAGTCTAAGCATCTGTTGTCTGTAGATTAAAAGTCTAAGCATTTGTTGTATGTAGAATAAAAGTCTAAGCATCTGTTGTCTGTAGATTAAAAGTCTAAGCATCTGTTGTATGTAGAATAAAAGTCTAAGCATCTGTTGTATGTAGAATAAAAGTCTAAGCATCTGTTGTCTGTAGATTAAAAGTCTAAGCATCTGTTGTATGTAGAATAAAAGTCTAAGCCTCTGTTGTCTGTAGATTAAAAGTCTAAGCCTCTGTTGTCTATGGGTCGAAAGTCTAAGCATCTGTTGTCTGTAGATTAAAAGTCTAAGCATCTGTTGTCTGTAGATAGAAAGTCTAAACCTTTGCTGTCTGTAGATAGAAAGTCTAAGCCTTTGCTGTCTGTAGATTAAAAGTCTAAGCATTTGTTGTCTGTAGATTAAAAGTCTAAGCATCTGTTGTCTGTAGATTAAAAGTCTAAGCCTCTGTTGTCTGAAGATTAAAAGTCTAAGCCTCTGTTGTCTATGGGTCGAAAGTCTAAGCATCTGTTTTCTGTTGATTAAAAGTCTAAGCCTCTGTTGTCTATTGGTCGAAAGTCTAAGCATCTGTTGTCTGAAGATTAAAAGTCTAAGCATCTGTTGTCTGTAGATTAAAAGTCTAAGCATCTGTTGTCTGTATGTTGAAAGTCTAAGCCTCTGTTGTCTGTCGTTTGACTTCACATGTCGTAATCCCTTGTTGTCTGTTCGACTTATATTTTGATCTAAGCGGAGTAAAACGAATGCGTGTTTCAATACCCCACTGACACGAATGCGTGTTTCAATACCCTACTGACACGAATGCGTGTTTCAATACCGGACTGACACGAATGCGTCTTTGAATAGCGGGCCATAAAAAAAGCAACGTAGAAACTAGAGTGAACTTCCTCGTGGATTGAAGATGGCGGCCGGGGAAAAGCTGAAGAGCTCCTATTCATGGGCACTCGTGGACTTCCTGTCACGGAGGGTTGATGGGAAGGAAATGATCTCGTGATGACTGCTCGCCAGGCTTGACACGTATTCAATTTGCGCTCTATGTACGTCTCGAAAACGCTGGAGTGCCAACGGAAGCATACTGACCCCCAAATGAAGCGCCTTGAAAAAATAGGAAAGAGATAAAGTGGTATATATGAACGTGAAATGTGGTTAACTGTGTGTCGGTGGGGAGGGACGTTGAGATGGGACCGGAAGTGGACAAATACAGTGATGGTTTTTCTTGGGGCTAAAAAAACGACATTGCGAAGTATATAAACGAATGAGTCATGTTTGGATGCGGGCAGTAGAAATGTGGAGAGAAATGTGAGAAAACGTATGACATTGTATTATATTTTATACCACGGCATGAACTGCAAGTAGATGGGGAAGTCTTGCTTTTGATTCGGACATAAAATAGACATGGTCCCAGGTCACTGCCTCGTGGTTTAAAAGCCTGAATTTCGGACTCACACTACACACAATTATTATAAGATTGACTGCAGCATAATTCAAAGTGTTCAGTTGATTCTTTTAAACAGATTGGCACTTATGCTTTGGATATGCCTGGTGAAATATTGGACTGGATCAAATGAAATATTGGACTGGATCAAATGAAATATTGGACTGGATCAAATGAAATATTGGACTGGATCAAATGAAATATTGGACTGGATCAAACCACGTCGATTCTCTGAGGGAAACTATTTTTGCACCAAAATAAAATTTTAAAAATGCACACACAAAAATCAGTAAATATACCAAAGTCCGTTAAAAGACTTTTAAGAACATTTCCAAGCTACTCACTTCGGGATGCAAAGCTAAAAATAACTACCTCAACAACTTGACACAGCCAAGTTATGCAAAGAGCCACTGGCGAGCCCAGTGATAGAAATGAAAACTCTTCAAATTTGCGTGTAAGACACACACACAAAAGACAACTCAACTTTCTTATAAATAAATAAATCAAGCAAGCCCCAACAAATAACGTTACATTCACACCTTAGCCAAATAAATCAAATGGATGTTGTCGTGCTGTAATTATAAAAAGCTAAAATAAGTAAAGCCGGCAATAAATGTGTCCTTTAAAAAACAAAACTGAGCAAGAACGCTGATTCTACCCCTGGGTTATCGAATGTTGGAGGGAACGTATAAAGCGCGATGCTTCCAGCCCAAAGTGTATCCAGACTGATAAATAACGATACAATGATGATGTATGTCAGGATCGATACCAGTTTATTTCTCGCCCCGGTCAAGTGGACGCGGTTATCGCATTAAATTGTGTCAATTATTTTAGAGTGAACCAGGACGGCCAGGGATGGCCGGTGGACACACTACCAAACGCACCCGGTTTCACAGAGTGAGGAAAGTTACCAGAGAAATGAAGCATTTAGAAGCTGTGTAAAATTGGTGTCTTTAAGTTAGGCAGTCAGTGGTGTCAAGTTAGAGCTAAATTTATAGGCATTACGTCGAAAAACAAGTTTGGGGGAGGGAGGGTTTCAATAAACAATGAACCTACGGACTTTGCTAAGAAATAAATATATAAATTTATAAATACATCAGATTATGTCAGATTATTTAATGTTTTTCTGCCAATTAATAGGGGTTCTTTTGTATGTGTGTCAGGGGGCCATGGATCGGATATGCACTGACTGACTGTGTCAGTGGTCCAAGGATTAAATTGTATACACTGATGGACTGTTTCAGTGGTCCAGGGATATACACTGACAGTGTTAGGGGTCCAAAGATATATACTGATTGACTGTGTCAGAGGGGAAAGGATTGTATACTGATTGACTGGGTCAGGGGTCCAAGGATTATATACTGATTAACTGTGTCAGGGGTCCAAGGATTATATACTGATTAACTGTGTCAGGGGTCCAAGGATTATATACTGATTGACTGGGTCAGGGGTCCAAGGATTATATACTGATTAACTGTGTCATGGGTCCAAGGATTATATACTGATTGACTGTGTTAGGGGTCCATGGATTATATACTGATAGTCTTTGAAGCGGCGCTATAGAACAATCAGGAGTCCATGAACTAGTCTTGTCTAAAGTTAAACCTATTTTCAAAAAACTTATAAATCCTAATTTCAGATGTTATTTAAAGTTGGAAAATCAACAACAACAAAAAGATGAGACGGAGATTCAAAAATTAACTTGTAGTATAGATACGGCTAATTAAAAAGTAAAGTTTGAAATAACGTGGAATACAACGTTACTAATGTTACTCCTTACATGAAACGACTGTATCTGAACTGCTGAGAAATGTCCTCTTGTCAACGGGTTCTAATCAAAGTTACTGTACGTTTAAATCGGAAGGTAAAGTTGGTACAAATGTGAACGTGAGATGTATTACTGTAATTTTCAGGTGCTGTAGTAAGTTTTCTATATATAAAATACTTGTGTTACCTTGCAGGTATTTTATGTTCCTCATAGTATAAAGCCAAAATGTAAAGATCATTTAAACAACTCTTCCCAGTTCTCTCATTCAAATTCATCTACTCATTGGTCAGCTGGATGATTTTATAGTCATCCAAATAAGCCAGCATCAAGCTTTTGTACCTGTCTCCACGTTTCTTTACCTGTCCCCACGTTTCTCTACCTCTCTCCACGTTTCTTTACCTGTCCCCACGTTTCTCTACCTCTCTCCACGTTTCTTTACCTGTCCCCACGTTTCTCTACCTCTCTCCACGTTTCTTTACCTGTCCCCACGTTTCTCTACCTCTCTCCACGTTTCTTTACCTGTCCCCACGTTTCTGTACCTGTCCCCACGTTTCTGTACCTCTCTCCACGTTTCTTTACCTGTCCCCACGTTTCTCTACCTCTCTCCACGTTTCTTTACCTGTCCCCACGTTTCTCTACCTCTCTCCACGTTTCTTTACCTGTCCCCACGTTTCTTTACCTGTCCCCACGTTTCTTTACATTTCCCCAATTTTCTTTACCTGTCCCCACGTTTCTTTACCTGTCCCCAAGTTTCTTTACCTGTCCCCAAGTTTCTTAACCTGTCCCCTAGTTTAGTTACCTGTCCCCAAGTTTCTTTACCTGTCCCCAAGTTTCTTTACCTGTCCCCTAGTTTAGTTACCTGTCCCCAAGTTTCTTTACCTGTCCCCTAGTTTAGTTACCTGTCCCCAAGTTTCTTTACCTGTCCCCAAGTTTCTTTACCTGTCCCCCTAGTTTAGTTACCTGTCCCTAAGTTTCTATACATTTCCCCAAGTTTCTTTACCTGTCCCCAAGTTTCTTTACCTGTCCCCAAGTTTATTTACCTGTCCCAAAGTTTCTCTACCTCTCCATAAATTTCTTTACATTTCCCCAAGCTTCTTTACCTGACCCCAAGTTTCTTATAAGTGTTTAAACTTTCTGTTTCTTGTTATATCTTGAAGTGCTAAGCAAGAGTCTTAGCAGAAAAGCCCTTCTTTCATTGTCCTGTCTTTCTATTTCAAGTTTGTACATACATTTTTCTGTTATATTCTTTTAAGTTGCAATCTTTCTCATATAGCTAATGAATTAACTGTAGCGCAACCAGTGGTTTAGCATCTATCTGTACACACTTACTTAGCATCAATCTGTGCACAATTACTTAGCATCAATCTGTGCACACTTACTTAGCATCTATATGTGCATCCTTACTTAGCATCTATATGTACACTCTTACTAAGCATATATATGTACTCGCTCACTTAGCATCTATCTGTGTAAAATTGATTTTACTCGGATGAAAAGGATGCACTACATAAAAGTGTCTTAAAAGTGTCTCTAAAAGTGTCTCTTGGGCCTTGCTTTTATTTAATTTTGATTACCAACCGAGGTCCGGAAGAACCTAATTGAGGTGCCGGGCCGGTTTGGTCATGGGACGGAGTTTGAACATACTTGCTTCGGTCCTGACCCGACGTTCACACGTCATCACATATGTCTTTGTCTAACTTATTTAATATTTTCCTTTTTAACAAAAATAATTGTAATCTTAATCAACAAGGAACAATCTTGTGGCACGGTGAGGTTAAATTTCCCCAAGGAATCAGTCCTACCATCCAGTGTTGTAAAGTGTGACAGTGACAGGGTCAGCTGACTCGGAGACTCAAATGCCATTAAAAGAATACATAAGTAGTAGGCCAGCCCCCGAAGGGGTCGTTAATTAAATTTAAAATACATCTGGGGGTAATTGGATTCACAGATAATATTAGGTAAAGTAAAGAAGAAGTATCTGCTTCTTGGTGTCTTTTGTTTTGTCCGGTACAAACAACCGTGGTGCCTGTTGGGCCGTCTTTAAACTTTCATGCCAGAAACAACGGTCAAGTGCTACGCTTTTTGTTGGCTGTCTTTTGACAACTTTATGTTCTCCCTCTTCAAATAGATTGTAGACGAGGCAATTGAATCACCATTTTTAATGGTTCTGTATAGAGCCATAACGGCTGAACATTTTAATCATAATGGCTGAACATTTTAGTCATAGTGGATGAACATTTTAGTCATAGTGGATGAACATTTTAGTCATAATTCCTGAACATTTTAGTCATAGTGGATGAATATTTTAGTCATAGTGGATGAACATTTTAGTCATAGTGGATGAACATTTTAGTCATAATGGCCGAACATTTTAGTCATAATGGCTGAACATTTTAGTCATAATGGCTGAAAATGTTAGTCATAGTGGCTGAACATTTTAGTCATAGTGGATTAACATTTTAGTCATAATGGCCGAACATTTTAGTCATAATGGCTAAAAATTTTAGTCATAGTGGATGAACATTTTAGTCATAATGGCTGAACATTTTAGTCATAGTGGATGAACATTTTAGTCACAATAGCTGAACATTTTAGCCATAGTGGATGAACATTTTAGCCATAGTAGATGAACATTTTAGCCATAGTGGCTGAATATTTTATTCATAGCGGCTGAACATTTTAATCATAATAGCTAAACATTTTAGTCATAGTGGCTGAACATTTAAGTCATAGTGGCTGAACATTTTAGTCATAGTGGATGAACATTTTAGTCATGATAGCTGAAAATTTTAGTCATAGTGGCTGAACATTTTAGTAATAGTGGCTGAACATTTTAGTCATGATAACTGAACATTTTAGTCATAGTGGCTGAACATTTTAGTCATAGGGGATGATCATTTTAGTCATAGGGACTGATCATTTTAGTCGTAGTTGGTGATTTTTCATTTGAAAAAAAAATATTTTGAATTAGGTCGAAAGGTCATGGAAAGAGAATTAAAGGAAAAGAGCGGGTTTGGGGGAGGGGTGGGTGGAAGGTTCTGGAATCAGCATTGGTTGACATCGGGGATTCGGAGGGTAACAGTTTAATCAAGTGTTAGTCACCTATTGCCAAAAAAAGCTGTGTCAGTTTTAATATTATTTTTTTTTAATAATCTCGTTATCACTATTGATGCTAATTTTTTTCGACATAAACAGAGTTGTTTACACAGAGTTGTCATCACAGTGTTGTTTACGCATAGTTTTAAAAGTAGATTTGTCAACTCATTTTTTTTTTAATTCTGAGTTTTCAACACAGAATCGTCAACACTGACGAAGAGTGGTCAATACAAAGTTGTCAGCACAGAGTTGAAAAGATAGATGCATATAGTGAATCAAAAAGGATTTATTTATGATCCATACGTTGAAAAACAGGACGACATCTCTTTTTTTCCACAAGTTTCTCCCACTCCAAGTCTTCGACTCTACAACTTCGCTCCAAGCCACTCACATTAGACCTTTTCACTTGCGCTGTAACATCTGAACACAGAAACGGTCCACGTTTATTTGTGTTTAATGCGTTCGTGTGTGTTTGTGTGTGTGTGTGCGCGCGCGCGCTGATGATGTTTAATCTCACATATACTTTCTCAGTTTCGCGTGACGCACATCTCTTTCTGCCTAAAAACAAACCTTTATTGAAGTAATTTCCTTGTCAATCATTTCCCCGTTTACAAATCGAGTACGCTTCTCCCCCATAACCTTCACACTAGTGCAGGGAATTTTTTTAGTAATGCTGAACTTAGACCTCCTCTACCCCCTTCCCTTGACGTGCCGCCCAACACCCAGTCGGCTACTCTCCTGGCCACGTTTTCCAGAGCCATCTCTCTTTTAAGTCCTTACCGTGCCTAGCGCCATTTTCTTTCCCCAATCAATCCCGCTTTAATCAATATTAGCGACGGAATTTCTCCCTGGCCAGGTCGCCGAGACTTGCCCGGTAAGCAAATGAAAGGCCAATTTCGAGGCTAATAGGTCCAGACTTGCCAATTTCCTGTGTCTTCTGGCCTCTGGTTTGACGACGTTTTAGGGACGTCTGGCCAAATTTTTGACTACTTCATATGCATATGCAGTAACTATGTCCGTGCTGTTTGACTGGTCTGTATATAATGTGGTTCGGTGTGTACTTATGATTCTTGGTGTGTGCATACGTTAACGTGTACATCTGCTGTTTGTTGTTTGCATTACCCTGCTCGTTAATGTGCACATAACCTACTTTATGTAAACATGTGCTGCATGGTGTGTACATAAACTACTTAATGTGTACATGCATTACTTGGTGTCTACATTGCCTGCTTAATTTGTACATATGCTGCTTGGTGTGTACATAAACTAATTAATGTGTGCATGTGTTACTTGATTCTACATATGTTTCTTAATGTGTGCATGTGCTTCTTGGTGTGTACATAACCCACTTGATGTGTACATTTGCTGTTTGGTTTTCACATTGCCTGCTTTATGTATACATGTGTCATTAATGTGTACATAACCTACTTAATGTGTACTTGTGTTGGTTGGTGTGTACATAACCTAATTCACGTGTACTACCCGTGTTTATAAAAATAATTTTTTTTTTTTAAATTAGAAACATTGTCTTAAAATGTAATGAATGCTATCATACTATTATGATTGCCCCACCTGTCTTGTCTATTGTCTGTCATACCATTATGATTGCCCCACCTGTCTTGTCTATTGTCTGTCATACCATTATGATTGCCCCACCTGTCTTGTCTATTGTCTGTCATACTATTATGATTGCCCCACCTGTCTTGTCTATTGTCTGTCATACCATTATGATTGCCCCACCTGTCTTGTCTATTGTCTGTCATACTATTATGATTGCCCCACCTGTCTTGTCTATTGTCTGTCATACCATTATGATTGCCCCACCTGTCTTGTCTATTGTCTGTCATACTATTATGATTGCCCCACCTGTCTTGTCTATTGTCTGTCATACTATTATGATTGCCCCACCTGTCTTGTCTATTGTCTGTCATACCATTATGATTGCCCCACCTGTCTTGTCTATTGTCTGTCATACCATTATGATTGCCCCACCTGTCTTGTCTATTGTCTGTCATACTATTATGATTGCCCCGCCTGTCTTGTCTATTGTCTGTCATACTATTATGATTGCCCCACCTATCTTGTCTATTGTCTGTCATACCATTATGATTGCCCCACCTGTCTTGTCTATTGTCTGTCATACTATTATGATTGCCCCACCTGTCTTGTCTATTGTCTGTCATACCATTATGATTGCCCCACCTGTCTTGTCTATTGTCTGTCATACCATTATGATTGCCCCACCTGTCTTGTCTATTGTCTGTCATACCATTATGATTGCCCCACCTGTCTTGTCTATTGTCTGTCATACTATTATGATTGCCCCACCTGTCTTGTCTATTGTCTGTCATACCATTATGATTGCCCCGCCTGTCTTGTCTATTGTCTGTCATACTATTATGATTGCCCCACCTATCTTGTCTATTGTCTGTCATACTATTATGATTGCCCCGCCTGTCTTGTCTATTGTCTGTCATACTATTATGATTGCCCCAATTGTCTTGTCTATTGTCTGTCTATCATGATTACACCGCCTGTCTTGTCTTTTGTCTGTCTATCAAACTAAAATGATTGCCCCACCTCTCTTCTTTATTGCCTGTCTGTCATACTATCCTGATATCCCCGCCTGTCTTGCCTATTGTCTGTCTATCATGATTGCCCCGCCTGTCTTGTATATTGTCTGTCTATCATGATTGCTCCGCCTGTCTTGTCTATTGTCTGTCATACTATTATGATTACATCGCCTGTCTTGTCTATTGTCTGTCATACTATTATGATTACATCGCCTGTCTTGTCTATTGTCTGTCATACCATTATGATTACACCGCCTGTCTTGTATATCCCCGCCTGTCTTGTCTATTTTCTGTCATACTATCATGATTACCCCGCCTGTCTTGTCTATTGTCTGTCTATCATGATTACCCCGCCTGTCTTGTCTATTTTCTGTCATACTATCATTATGCCCCTGCCTGTCTTGTCTATTGTCATACTATCATGATTGCCCTGCCTGTCTTGTCTATTGTCATACTATCATGATTGCCCTGCCTGTCTTGTCTATTGTCATACTATCATGATTGCCCTGCCTGTCTTGTCTATTGTCATACTATCATGATTGCCCTGCCTGTCTTGTCTATTGTCTGTCATACTATCATTATTGCCCTGCCTGTCTTGTCTATTGTCTGAGGGAAGAGACACTCATTTGGATTATTATGAAGTCACTTGTCTGCATGTTTTGTCAAACTTTAAACCCCATCAACAAAGGTCGGTATTTGATTTCATAAAGGAGAGGTTCTCAACCTTTCCCAGGGTTCGCCTAAGACCATTGGAAAACACATATACTAACAGTTATGAAGTAGCAACGAAAATAATTTTGTGGTTGGGGGGTCGCCACAGCATGACGGACTCTATTAAAGGGTCGCGGCATTAGGAAGGTTGAGACCCACTGTTATAAAGGATTTAAAGGAAAACTTGTTTTTTAAGGGGGTTGTTACATTTAATCCTACTAAAGGTTTCATTATTCCCTTTCTTTACATGTGTACCCATACATGTGACTCATTTGTTGTAATATTTTTATTTCGTCAATGACAGTGTTTATCAGCATGATAATCATGAATTTCTGTAAATGAATGAATTAAATAAGCATTAGGTTCACAAATTATTTTTTTTTTTTTTAAATTTGAATTAAACATTTTACCAATCCCTAGATAAAAATAATTCACAATATTCTTTCCCTATGACAGCATTTATGAGCTTGCTAATGATTAAATCAAAAGGAATTTTTTACAAATAAATTGAATAAACCAAGGGTTCCCAAATTTAATTTTTGAAAAAATTAAAACAAAAATAAAATTTGAATATTACCATTCGTCCTTTTCCACAATACTATTTTCCTAATCTTATTTTTGGCAATATTGGACAAGTAGGTCATAATGCAGCTGCGAGCATTGTTCGCAGAGGATTCGTCATATGACATACGATGACAGCAAGACGTCGAGCAATTACGAATATCGGATTACCGGTCGGCAGACAGAGTGACAGTCTGATTTATGGAAGTCGGCCGAAAGCCTTAATAACTCTCGGACGAAATCGAAAATAAACCGAAAATCAAATGTTATGTTTGGGCCGAAACCCGAAACTACGCCGAATGTGATCAAATATCCGGTTTCAGCACCGAAACCTAAATTCGGTCGGCCTCCTTCATGAATCTTATACCAGTGGTAACGTTATTATTTATTCATATGTCCCCATAAGGCTTAATACCTAACCTCCATGCATGGCCCCAGGCACCACGTGCTTGTTGGTCTTTGTCAGTTGAAGCGAGCCCTTCGTGAACTCTAGCTGGCAGCCGTAAAAATGAGCAACTCTGACGATCGCAGCCACATCTGGGACATTTTAGACATTGAAATATTACGATGTTTTCTTTACTTCCTTTAACTTAGGTACTTTTTTTGTGTTATTAATGCCGTTATTTTACCGAACCTTTGAACGGATGCGATTAAAGCGCTCGGCTCTTAATGTGGAAGGGACGAATTTTTTTATGGGGGGGGGGGGGGGGGGGCTGTCTTTTGGTGTCATAATTCATACGCATTTTCTAATCGATTCCAGGCGCATGCGCAGATTGGCTTTAATTACCGTGCCAAAAGACCACCCTTACGTAACAGTTTCCACACGGCAGCTAATTATCTCTCTTTTATAGGGCCACTTAAGTGCACGGGGCCGACTCTCTTGAAGTGCACGGGGCCGACTCTCTTGAAGTGCACTGGGCCGACTCTCTTGAAGTGCACGGGGCCGACCCTCTTGAAGTGCATGGGGCTGGTCCTCTTGAAGTGCACGGGACCGACCCACTCTAAGTGCACGAGGCCGACCCTCTCTAAATGCACGGGGCCGACACTCTTGAAGTGCATTAGGTCGACACACTCTAAGTGCACGGGGACGACCCTCTTGAGGTGCATGGTGGCTGGATCTTTTGAAGTGCACGGTGGCTGGTTCTCTTGAATTGCATGGTAGCCTACCATGTTGACGTGCACAGGGTCGATTCTCTTGAAGTGCACGGTGGCTGACCCTATTGAAGGGCTAGGTTTAGCTAACATAGTCTAAAGTCGGGGTTAGCAAATGTAGTCTGAAATTAGAGTAAGCTAACGTAGTCAGAAGTTAGTATTACCGAACTTGGTCTGAAGTGTGCGTAAGTTTGCGTTAGCGAACGTTTTCTTAAGTTAGGGTTAGCAAACGTAGTCTGAAGTTATGGTTAGCAAACGTAGTCTGAAGTTAGGGTTAGCAAATATAGTCTGAAGTTAGGGTTAGCAAACGTAGTCCGAAGTTAGGGTAGGCAAACGTAGTCTGACGTTAGGGTTTCGATGGATTGATCTGCGTTATTATCTTTTGTTACACGTAACTACGTTCAATATGATTTACACGTATAGCCATCTGAGATCAATAGTTAGGTTCGATCAGTTTAATAAACATAAATTTGTGAAAAAAATGTTAAATATTCTCACCCGGCTGGTGTTAAACAAACTTTTTTATCGCTAAAGACAAACAATCATTAGAATTATTAGAAATGGCTTCATGCCCGGCTCTTGCTTGTAGTGTGGCAGCTTACATTGAAAGTAATAACTAGACTTATTACTAAGTAGTGCTCTTACTTGACATTTCCTTCTAAACCAGTGGTTCTCAACCTTCCTAATTCCTCGACCCTTTAATACAGTTCCTCATGTTGTGGTGACCCCCAACAATAAAATTATTTTCGTTTCTACTTCATAAATAGTTTTTCCGATGGTCTTAGGCGACCCCTGCGTAAGGGTCGTTCGACACCCAAAGGGTTCGCGGCCCACAGGTAGAGAACCGCTGTTATAAACCATATCGTTTCGTGTTCTCAATAAAACAGATAACATAAAAACAAGAACTTCTAATCCCTAGTCCAAGGATGTGATATTGAAAGACTAAGGCAAAACGTGGTCTGGAAGATTGAAATAAGGCTGGAACACTGAGTGGGAAAATGTCCATGTTTCTGATGTGGTGATACTTGAATAACTAAATCATTGGTACTGTCCCGTCAACGCTGTAATTTGGTACTGTGCTGGAAATGTAACGGCCCCGTCAACTCTGTAAGTTGATAAACTGCTGGCAATGTAACTGATCCGTCAACTCTGTAAGTTGATAAACTGCTGGAAATGTAACGGTCCCGTCAACTCTGTAAGTTGATAAACTGCTGGAAATGTAACGGCCCCGTCAACTCTGTAAGTTGATAAACTGCTGGCAATGTAACTGATCCGTCAACTCTGTAGGTTTATCAAAAGATGACAGTGTCTATGATCTTAACACAAGATACTGAACATTGAGTATGATTGAGATACATGACGAGGGAAAAAGACAAGTTAAGACACGGCAACATCCAAACTGTCACTTTTACAAACAAAGTATTTTGTTGGTTGTTCAGTAGAACATTATCAAGATGATATGTAGAAAAGTTATTTAACACCTTCATAATTTAATTTCTTTTTTTACATCAAGTTTTTGTTATTCTTAAACATGGCTTTTTTTTGGGAAACAATTTCAGGGGTGGATTGGGTGATTCCTCTAATAGTTATTATCATTCTGAGACAACGTCATCCCTTCCATCCTATGACAAGGTCATCCCTTCTATTCGATGACAAGCCCATACCTTCCATCCTATGACAAGGTCATCCCTTCTATTCGATGACAAGTCCATACCTTCCATCCTATGATAAGGTCCTCCCCTCCATCCTGCATGTGACAAGGTCAGCCCCTCCATCCTGCATGTGACAAGGCCTCCATCCTGTATGTGACAAGGTCAGCCCCTCCATCTTGCGACCAGGCCATCCCTACATGTCTTCACGTTTATTTCATTTCCAAAAGGTCATAGTTGGTCACGTGCCCAGGTGCCCTCCTCCAGGAATACGTCACCGGGAATACGTCACAACAAGAGCTCAGGAGCAATACCATCAGCCTGCACTTATTGACCTAATCACTTGTGCGCACGTGTCTAGTGTATCGAACATTTCTTTCTAGTTCACTTTAAGCATGAGATCTGTTCACCGATCAACTCTAATAGCGGCTGTCACTTTCTTTGTGCAGACACGTGGTATCAGAATGAAAGTAAGTCATCCCTTTAACAGTAGAGATGTATTTTTTGAAGTCGTTGTCAACAGTAGAGATGTATTCTTTGAAGTCGTTGTCAACAGTAGAGATGTATTCTTTGAAGTCGTTGTCAACAGTAGAGATGTATTCTTTGAAGTCGTTGTCAACAGTAGAGATGTATTCTTTGAAGTCGTTGTCAACAGTAGAGATGTATTCTTTGAAGTCGTTGTCAACAGTAGAGATGTATTCTTTGAAGTCGTTGTCAACAGTAGAGATGTATTCTTTGAAGTCGTTGTCAACAGTAGAGATGTATTCTTTGAAGTTGCCCTGTCAACAATGGATAGGCATTATTTAAGAGGGCGAATTGATGTTAAACGAATTGACTTGAGGAAATCAAATCACGCCCGTTCGCAAGAAACTTGGGAGTAGGATAGGGGTGGCAATTATGATAATAGGATAGATAGACGATAACAGAGACAGGTGTGGCAATTATGATGGTAGGATTGACAGACAATAGCAGAGACAGGTGTCGCAATTATGATGGTATTATTGACAGACGATAACAGAGACAGGTGTGGCAATTATGATGGTATTATTGACAGACGATAACAGAGACAGGTGTGGCAATTATGATGGTATAATTGACAGACGATAACAGAGACAGGTGTGGCAATTATGATGGTATTATTGACAGACGATAACAGAGAAAGGCGTGGCAAAGAAGAGAATCCTATGTCAAAAAAGTTTGTTTTCAAAGACTTTAAACATTATTTAAAATAGAAATGTACTTTTAAATTGGTTTGATCAAACTTGCTCATATGATGTTTCCATATTTTTACATTTTATACTGAGCACATGATCTTAGTTCTATTAATAATTTTCCCTTAGAAAAGTTTTTTAGCATAGTTATATCAATAAACCAATTTATGATATGAAAAATCAAAAAAAAATCACTGTAATCTAATGCGACAAAATCGCATACTGTGCGTGGAGATATTTGGCTACTGACTCCAAGCGTTGTTATTAACACTCACTCCAGACGCCCACCCCACTGACCGGTACGATGACCACGTAGGTCAGATTAGTTCGGCTTTCGTCAGGCTATGTTAGATCGTGCCATGGCAATGGGTGATGTCGCAGAGTGCCATATAGCAAGCTGGAGTTCTGTGGATGAGTGTGACGGTGCATACCTTGATTTTTGAGAGATACGCTCTGCGCATGTGAGGGTGCATATCCTAGTGGTGGCTGGATGAGTTCTGTTGATGTGAGAGTGCATATCTTAGTGGTGGCTGGATGAGTTCTGTTGATGTGAGAGTGCATATCTTAGTGGTGGATGGATGAGTTCTGTTGATGTGAGGGTGCATATCTTAGTGGTGGCTGGATGAGTTCTGTTGATGTGAGAGTGCATATCTTAGTGGTGGCTGGATGAGTTCTGTTGATGTGAGAGTGCATATCTTAGTGGTGGATGGATGAGTTATGTGGATATGAGGGTGCATACCTCTGTGTTGTGTGGATCAGTACCGTGGTAATCAGGGTTCATACCCAAATTGTGGGTGTATGGATTCTGTTGATATGATATGGCGTGTAAAACTTGCTCTAACTTTCGCAAGCTCATCAATTTCATTAAGAAGAGTTGACCAGTAAAGACATTACAAAAACTTCACAATACTAATGTATCTACCACAGATGACACTTTAAAATGTTATCATTAGAATGCTTATAATAGGGTGGGGGTCGCTAATGGTAAATTAATGGCCTCAAGGAGGCGGAGACCGGAAAATGCTTGAGAACCCCAGCTCTACATTCGTTAGGGTGTGTATGTTTGTATGTGATTCTATAACGGTTTACATAGATATATATTAAGTGTGTCCTTGTGTACTGTCCTATCCTCTAGATTTTTACTTCTAGTTTGCTGACGAGTGGACTTATTCCAAATTATTTAATAACAGGAACACATTATTTACGCTTTAAGCTAGTAAGTAATGTGTTTTCGTCAAATAGAGATAGAATGGGTAGAAATGCCACATTAAAGCGTTTCAGGTGTATCACGAGTAGCTTTCTAAAAGTACATAGATCATCACCAATCTAAGCCATGGCCCACCAAATGAGGACACTCCAATAATTTCAGTCAACGTTATTTAAGTTTATAGCAGAGTTGGAGAAAACTTTCTGTGCCTACGGCTGCATGAGCATCCATTTTATTTTAGTGTGTGGCTGAAGAGAAGACAGTTTTCTGGGAATCTTAGAGCTTTATACAATAATTCGAACATAATTAGAACATAAGCGGTGGAGTAATGTTTAAGTTTGACGTGATTATCATTATAACTGTTTGACAATCAATAGGAAACCCAAGATTTTCTCAACTTTTCAATACCTAAAAAAACGTTGCATGTAAATAAATAAAATTACGTTAACAAACATATATAATACATATATTTTATATTTGTCTCCATTCTTTGAAAAAAACAACAACTGACAACTAGAAATGTATTTGAATAACGGTAGTACAATATATCGAGATTTATATTTTTTACTATTTTGAATTGGCAGCCCCTGGTCACGACTGCTCTATCTTGTTTCACGTGCTCAGCCAAAGTGCAGTCAAGAATGAATCTCATGTTATCGCGACACAATGTACAATCCCCCCTCCCCCCCACACACCTTTTTTCCACTCTACCCCTGTTTGTAACACTTGTTGTGGTCAGTATTAAACTATAACACCCCCCTCCTCCAATTGTTGCTCTTATTGATCATTTCGGCGCGCGTCTTTGATCAGAAGTTTTATAGGCGACCAAGAGAGACAAAGGGGCCATTGACTGGACCGCCCCGCCTCTGATCTTTTTATGGGGGCCCTGGAAAGAGCCAGGGTTTGAACAATTAGCAGATTGCTAATGGGCTGGCGCTAAGCGTTTCAGCGCGTGCATGATATTAAATGAGCAGTTTTTGATTCCAATATCTCAATTGCCAGGAGACCCATATTTTTGGAGATGGAAGTTTCCAAAAAAAGGTCCGTATCTCGGTTTGCAAGTGAATTCTTGTGTGCTTCCAGCAGCATCGACCTGATGGACAAAGCAAATTGGTGGCACTGGATTATTGATGATCTCTCTCGCGCCCGTTGCGATAGTTATATCTAATTTAACATTGGTTGTATCCCCCAATTCAATATATTTATTTGTTTATTGCTTTTATATATTTACTTTAGTTAAGGAATAATGTGGGATTATATGTGTGGGGGCGGGGGGGGGGGGGGGGGGGGGCTGGGGGATAATGCCTCAAATTTCTTTCCAATATTTCGGTAGAATATAGGAACTGCCGAAACTTGGAATTGTAACTTATAAGACTCGTGTTTATAGTCCAAGGTGTATTTAAGCAGTTTGAAGTAAATATTATTAATTTCTTGAAATCATGCTACAAAAAGACAATGGAAATATAACAAAGGCAGATAGATGAGCGACCTATTCACAGCAAAGGTTAACACGGTGTGTCCTGGTTTTTTAAGTGAACATTTTAACCAGTACGATTGACAGAATGACTATTTAAGAGATAGGACACACATATGACAATCCAATTTCTGATCTTGAGACGTTGAGGCACACATATGACAATCCAATTTCTGATCTTGAGACGTTGGGGCACACATATGACAATCCAATTTCTGATATTGAGACGTTGAGGCACACATATGACAATCCAATTTCTGATATTGAGACGTTGAGGCACACATATGACAATCCAATTTCTGATCTTGAGACGTTGAGGCACACATATGACAATCCAATTTCTGATCTTGAGACGTTGAGGCACACATATGACAATCCAATTTCTGATCTTGAGACGCTGAGACACACATATGACAATCCAATTTCTGATCTTGAGACGTTGAGACACACATATGACAATCCAATTTCTGATCTTGAGACGTGGAGACACATAGTATACACAACTCAACACTTTTACCCTATTGCGAAGCCAGACATTCGTTTTCACTACACACTCCCACATCACACATCACACAACTTCCATTGTCCTCAACCGGCCATTAATTAACACAGCGCCACTAGTACTCAACAAGCGAGTTAACACGTACGCTACCAATACCTGGTTGCAGGGCCGACCCTAACAATTGCGGGGCCCTGTGCGGAACGGACTGCGCGGGGCCCATTCTGGGTAGAGGATAAGGATAATAAGTGAAAATTAAGATTTTGTATTAGAAAATAAATTCGGGGCGGGGCCTATGAAAGTGAGGGGCACATTGCGGCCGCATAAGTTGCAATGGCCTAAGGCCGGCCCTGCTTGGTTGACTTGACACCCAGAGATTAACTTAAAACGTTTGCCATGTTTAAGGGCTGCTTCTCTGATGCCATTTGGCTCAAAAAACACCTTCACGTGAGATCCGCTCCCAAGAATCATCAGAAATGGGATATGGTTTATGGCCCCGACAATTATTAACGACCTTGACATGGAGGGAATTAAACCATTGATGTGTGAGGGGTAACTACAGAAAGATGAGACGGCAAATGAACAGGAAGGGACTCTCCTCTGTACTGTCGATGAGATAAATAAAAACAAATCTATTTATGACTTAGTGCGTTCTTGGCCCGAGTTTTGCTGTAGATACCTTCAGATATATGATATAGGATTTCTGAAAAAATGTGTTTCCTCATTATATGGTCTTTAGGTTTGCTGATAATTACATTGAGTTGATTAGATCTGAAATCTGAAAATTTTCCAGGAATAAGGCCAATGTTGTTGTTTTTTTTTGCCAGTTTCTAACTGTTTTCTGCTGTGGACAAATATTTATTATTTCAACAAAAAAGGTTTTAAAATTGATATTGACACGATGCGTTCATGATACTCTTTTGATACTATCATGATACTTTAATTATATAATCATGCTACTGTCAATGTATAGAAATGAAACTTTCACATTAACCAGACCTGCGCACCCAGTCAAATTATTTTTCGTATTTAAGGCCCCCCCCAGCCCCCCCCCCCCCCTAAATTGAATTGTAAGTAATATAATCTTTTTTTTTAGTTTGATTTCTGTTATTGAACTGTGAGGCAAAGGCAACGAAACAGTGACCTGTAGTGGATTACTCGACTCATTTATTTTAGATTACTTGTTAATAGTGTTTGCAAAATGTTTCTACTCGATGCTCTAGTCGGAACTGTGTGAAAGTTGCTGGTGGAGTCTACGAAGTCTATTTGGAATTCTCATAATTTTGCTTCACCCACTTGGCCTCGACACCACCTCGACGCCACCTCGACGCCACCTCGACGTTTAACGACAGTGGTTCCTAAACTATTTTGATTTTTGGCGCACATGCTTAATCCAGGTTTTCCGGATGCGCCCAATGTAAAATGTTCAAACTGAAGAAAAAAAAAACAGTAACATGTATTTAAGAACACAAACGTGGATTTTTTAAAGTCATTTGTAATGGTTTCAGAAAACAGTTATTAATATTATTATTATGGTAGTTTCTGGTTTGCACCTGGTCCTCTAGATGTCGCGTCGGAACACACTGCATTGAAAATAGAAAGACAATTAAGAAATGCTTGTTATATTTCGTGGCGCGGGGCACACTCCGGGAACCACTGTCTTAGGGTATGCCACTTTTTTTTGTTCATGGCATGTTGTGAGTCATAAAGGCATACATTTGAAACGAGCTTATTGAAACTTTGCTGACAGAATCCGAAGTGTGAGGCGAGGGCTATCCCTTAAAGTGGGGTCTTACTGGTGGCTGTAAAGTGTCGTCATTCAAGACAAGAGAGGTAGGGGGAAATGAAACTTGTTAGCAGCACAACTGCGGAGTCTATTTCTATTTTACATGCTGGCTCTGAATTTAAAACTATAAACACGATCTATAACTGCAGGAACTATTGGTATATTTAGACTGACGTCATTTAATGTAATTGTCTTATTAAGGCAATTTTTGTTGGGAAATTTTGATCCAGAGGGCGCGAAATGAGTTCATCTCCAAAATGGTTCAAATCTTTTAGACTTCAGCACAATGTCTGCGACTCTGTTGAACATGGCGTCAGTAAAGGAATATATTATTGATTAGATGTTGTTTGTGTACATGTACGAGCTTGCTGACAACATAACTGTGTGTGTGTGTTGTGTATGTGTTCAAGTACTAGCTTGTACGAGCTTGCTGAAAACGTGTTTGTGGGTGTGTGCTGTCTGCTTACATGTACGAGCTTGCTGGAAACGTGGTTGTGGGTGTGTGTTGTCTGTGTACATGTACGAGCTTCCTGAAAACGTAATTGATTGACGATGACATATCAAAATAAGGAACATTTCAAATAAAGAGTAGTGGACCTTTTTATGTAATCCCCCCACCCCCACGCACCTTTTTCTTCTATTTTACTTTCCTGTTTAGACACGCGAATGAAGGAAAGCTGTTTTGTACACGTTTCACAGCCATTGAACATTTCAAGTGATGTGTGCCAAATAAAAATAAAAACCTTTTTTTTTAAGGCCGCATACAAAAGCGATGATCTCAGGGGTGATAACGAGTCATTGCTAGGAAGAACCAGTTAACTCCCTTGGCATTTCTGTTGATTTGGTGGCATGCATGCATGTTCCAGGCAAATCCATGTTAAGGCCCCGCTATCCACTTCGCCTTGTCTCTTCAAATCAAATTTTCCTCTTTTATTTATGTCTGGCCCTAGTTTTTCTTCGAATGCGAAACACGAAGATTGAAAAAAGAGTGCGGGGGGGGGGGGGGGGGGGAGAGGAGAGAGAGAATGGGGCGGGAGACAGTTTGAATGCCACCAGTTCTTATTCCTGGAATGATTTCAGAATGCAGAATTGAAATCGTGGGCTAGTTAAAAACAACTCAGCTTATTTGAAGAATATTACGGTGAATTAACCAGTATACACTGGAGGTAGAATAGTTTATGGCGGTCTCTTTGAAATTGGCATTCGACTCTGTTACCAGTCTGTGACCATTTTTCACTAAGAAGCCATTTTTATTAGATATATATGTTAAGAAAACATTTTGTTGAAGCCGCATGCGTTGTACATTATAATAACATAGGAGTCGCATCGATTACTTCAATTTGTGTACAACTTTTTGTCGCCCATTGCGTACACCTTTTTGACGGCCATTGTGTACACCTTTTTGACGGCCATTGTGTACACCTTTTTGACGGCCATTTGTATACGATTTTTTGACGGCCATTGTGTACAACTTTTTGACGGTCATTTGTGTACGACTATTTGACGGCCAATTGTGTACGACTTTTTGACGGCCATTGTGTACAACGTTTTGGCTGTTATTTGTGTACGACTATTTAACGGCCCTTTATGTACGACTATTTGACGGCCATTACGACTATTGATGGCAATTTGTTTACAAAGTTTTGAATTCCTTTAGTGTACAACTTTTTGACGGCCATTTATCGGTTGTAACATTTTGACACTTGTTGATGTTTGTCCATGAACGTTGAAATTATTCACGTTGTGTCGTCTCTTAGTTCTTTGTTGAAGGGCCATGATGGGATCTGTGTGACGCAACATTTGTCTGACTCCTCTTAAATATAAGGATCATTTTGTAATCGTGTAACTACTATTGAAAGTAAGACATAGTATACTAATTAGTATGATAATAGATAACGTTTGACAATCGTGGCTGATCTTTGTTACTATGCTCTTCCCATCAAATCCATCAGTGTACCATCAGCCCACCAGCAAACCCTCGCTTTCCTCTTCCTGCCCATCTGATCCTATATTCTTATGCTACCACTTTCCGGAACGGTATCACCTATATATATATATGATTGAGCTTATTAATTTCTTACACACGCCTCTTTTTCCTTGGCGCGCCATTGACATCTGACTTCCTGGGTTCCCCTGGAAGACTGGCCGGCTTCAGATTGGTTTGTCTGCGTGGCCCTTGTCGTCCTTCCGTTGTATATTCTGGCTTGTCTGACAGAGAGCGGGTTTATTTATAGTTGTGCACATTTTACATGATTTCAAAATTTCAACAACAACAACTAAATGAAGTAGATGCGGGCTTTACCAAAAGACAAAAAAAAAGCATTGACTGTCTGTGTTTCACTGTATTTCGAACCCTCGGCTGCAGTCAAACTCTTTTTATAGGTCCCTCGGCTGCAATCAAACTCTCTTTATAGGTCCTTCGGCTGCAGTCAAACTCTCTTTATAGGTCCCTCGGCTGCAGTCAAACTCTCTTTATAGGTCCCTTGGCTGCAGTCAAACTCTCTTTATAGTTCCTTCGGCTGCAGTCAAACTCTCTTGATAGGTCCTCGGCTGCAGTCAAACTCTCTTTATACGTCCCTTGGCTGCAGTCAAACTCTCTTGATATGTCTTCGGCTGCAGTCAAACTCTCTTTATAGGTCCCTCGGCTGCAGTCAAACTCTCTTTAAAGGTCCCTCGGCTGCAGTCAAACTCTCTTTATATGTCCCTCGGCTGTAGTGAAACTCTTTTTATAGGTCCCTCGGCTGCAGTCAAATTCTCTTTATAGGTCCCTCGCCTGCAGTCAAACTCTCTTTATAGGTCTCTCGGATGCAGTCAAACTCTCTTTATAGGTCCCTCGGCTGCAGTCAAACTCTCTTTATAGGTCCCTCGGCTGCAGTCAAACTCTCTTTATAGGTCCCTCGGCTGCAGTCAAACTCTCTTTATAGGTCTCTCGGCTGCAGTCAAAGTCTCTTTAAAGGTCCCTTGGCTGCAGTCAAACTCTCTTTATAGGTCCCTTGGCTGCAGTCAAATTCTCTGTATAGGTCCCTCGGCTGCAGTCAAACTCTCTTTATAGGTATGACGACGTAACTTCATTTATTTAAATATTCCAATCAGTTTTACAGGAAAGTTTACGAAAAAATGTCAATTTTATTTAAGTATATAGGCAGTTTAAGAAAGTTGGATGGTAGCATCTTAGTAGCGATAGTGTTAGTGTTTTACGATGGTTGCACTATAGTTTCTGTATGTTAAAAACTTTCCAGGATGGGCTACGTCAGCACGAGCCCCCATTGTTACGGCGTGTTTCTGATGTTCAGTGCGTCATTCTTTCATCACGTGATCTTACAGAGCATATCATGTCCATCACAGCTAACAATAGACATGACAACGTTACGTCATCATCATCATCTTCATCATCATCATCATCATCATCATCATCAGCTTGACTTCACATGCACTCACCTAAAGTTTCACCGTACAAGTCTCTGTTCCCACAGCTACCTGCTTTGCTGTTCATGACCTTGTTAAATCCCTCTAAACAAATTAATCCATCTAAACAACTTAAGCCATATAAACTATTAATCCATCTAAACAACCTTACACACTATCAAACTCAACATTTCAAACCATCTACTACATCCACAATTACCTCGAAGGTAATGACGTCACCATCGTGCTCCGTAAAAGTTTTAAAGTTTTTTTATGTTGTTAACCCATTGTCACAGTATTTTATTGAAATCCTCCATTATTTTACACGGGGATATCATATATTACAATGACCTGGCATCCCAATTATATTAATGCTAAAATATCACTAAATCGTCCGCCATTTTTTGTGCAATCCTAGAATATCCCGTAACAACCCATGGCAGTAACAACCCATGGTAGTAACAACCCATGGCAGTAACAACCCTTGTCAGTAACAACCCAAGGCAGTAACAACCCAAGGCAGTAACAACCATTGTCCGTAACAACCCATGGCAGTAACAACCCATGGTAGTAATAATCCAAGGCAGTAACAACCCATGGTAGTAACAACCCATGGTAGTAACAACCCATGGTAGTAACAACCCATGGCAGTAACAACCCTTGTCAGTAACAACCCAAGGCAGTAACAACCCTTGTCCGTAACAACCCATGGCAGTAACAACCCATGGTAGTAATAATCCAAGGCAGTAACAACCCATGGTAGTAACAACCCATGGTAGTAACAACCCATGGTAGTAACAACCCATGGCAGTAACAACCCATGGCAGTAACAACCCATGGCAGTAACAACCCATGGTAGTAACAACCCATGTCAGTAACAACCCATGTCAGTAACAACCCATGGTAGTAACAACCCATGTCAGTAACAACCCATGGTAGTAACAACCCATGTCAGTAACAACCCATGTCAGTAACAACCCATGGCAGTAACAACCCTTGTCAGTAACAACCCATGGCAGTAACAACCCTTGTCAGTAACAACCCATGGCAGTAACAATCCATGTCAGTAACAACCCAAGGCAGTAACAACCCATGTCAGTAACAACCCATGGCAGTAACAACCCTTGTCAGTAACAACCCATGGCAGTAACAACCCTTGTCAGTAACAACCCATGGTAGTAACAACCCATGGCAGTAACAATCCATGTCAGTAACAACCCATGGCAGTAACAACACATGGCAGTAACATCCCATGGCAGTAACAACCCATGGCAGTAACAACCCAAGGCAGTAACAACCCAAGGCAGTAACAACCCATGTCAGTAACAACCCATGTCAGTAACAACCCAAGGCAGTAACAACCCAAGGCAGTAACAACCCATGTCAGTAACAACCCATGTCAGTAACAACCCAAGGCAGTAACAACCCATGTTAGTAACAACCCATGTCAGTAACAACCCAAGGCAGTAACAACCCATGTCAGTAACAACCCATGGCAGTAACAACCCAAGGCAGTAACAACCCATGTCAGTAACAACCCATGGCAGTAACAACCCAAGGCAGTAACAACCCAAGGCAGTAACAACCCATGGCAGTAACAACCCATGGCAGTAACAACCCAAGGCAGTAACAACCCAAGGCAGTAACAACTCATGGCAGTAACAACCCAAGGCAGTAACAACCCATGGCAGTAACAACCCATGGCAGTAACAACCCAAGGCAGTAACAACCCATGGCAGTAACAACCCATGGCAGTAACAACCCAAGGCCGTAACAACCCATGGCAGAAACAACCCTTGTCAGTAACAACCCATGGCAGTAACAACCCATGGCAGTAACAACCCATGGCAGTAACAACCCTTGTAATTAACAACCCATGGCAGTAACAACCCAAGGCAGTAACAACCCAAGGCAGTAACAACCCTTGTCAGTAACAACCCATGGCAGTAACAACCCATGGCAGTAACAACCCATGGCAGTAACAACCCATGGCAGTAACAACCCATGTCAGTAACAACCCATGTCAGTAACAACCCATGTCAGTAACAACCCATGTCAGTAACAACCCATGTCAGTAACAACCCATGTCAGTAACAATCCAAGGCAGTAACAACCCATGTCAGTAACAACCCATGTCAGTAACAACCCATGTCAGTAACAACCCATGTCAGTAACAAACCATGTCAGTAACAACCCATGTCAGTAACAACCCATGTCAGTAACAACCCATGTCAGTAACAACCCATGTCAGTAACAACCCATGTCAGTAACAACCCATGTCAGTAACAACCCATGGTAGTAACAACCCATGTCAGTAACAACCAATGTCAGTAACAACCCATGTCAGTAACAACCCATGTCAGTAACAACCCATGTCAGTAACAACCCATGTCAGTAACAACCCATGTCAGTAACAATCCAAGGCAGTAACAACCCATGTCAGTAACAATCCAAGGCAGTAACAACCCATGTCAGTAACAACCCATGGCAGTAACAACCCATGTCAGTAACAATCCAAGGCAGTAACAACCCATGTCAGTAACAACCCATGTCAGTAACAACCCATGTCAGTAACAATCCAAGGCAGTAACAACCCATGTCAGTAACAACCCATGTCAGTAACAACCCATGTCAGTAACAACCCATGTCAGTAACAACCCATGTCAGTAACAATCAAAGGCAGTAACAACACATGTCAGTAACAACCCATGGTAGTAACAACCCATGTCAGTAACAACCCATGGCAGTAACAATCCATGGTAGTAACAACCCATGTCAGTAACAATCCATAGTAGTAACAACCCATGGTAGTAACAACCCATGGCAGTGACAACCCATGGTAGTAACAACCCATGGTAGTAACAACCCATGTCAGTAACAATCCATGGTAGTAACAACCCATGGTAGTAACAACCCATGCAGTAACAACCCACGGCACTTGCTGGTTTCTATTTCCATTTTTCAACTCCATTAAGCGCTGTCATGACATAATTTAATTTTTATGCCCACTACAGCGGCAGGCGACCCGGTGCCATTATCTAGGTCTCGTTATTGCCAATCAGAGAACAACGGGGATATTTATGGCAGGCTGGCAATCTTCGGAAGGGTTGTCAATCAAGGTATTAGCTGATTTAAAATACAGCGCTTGTAAAAATATATAACGAGCCAGGTCTGGCACTATATAAGTGATACACTTCTACTGATTCATTATAGTAATCGTCCTTATAATGCCATCTAACGCCCTCTTTTCATAATAGACATCATTCTTATAACGCCCTCTTTTCATTATAGTCATCAACTTATAATGCCTTCTAACGCCCTCTTTTCATAATAGACATCATCCTTATAATGCCCTATAATGCCCTATAACGCCCTCTTTTCATAATAGACATCGCCCTTATAACGCCCTCCTCATTTATGTGCCGCCTTAACCCTTGTTCAAACAAATCTTCTATCTTTTATTTCCTTTGTTCATGGACAAACTTTTTTTAGATTCTTTTTCGTTGCCTTATGGCCGTGGCTACCCCCATCGTTCACTCATGCCCCTGGCTTCCAGTGCCCGTAGCTTCCAATACCCCTAGCTTCCAATTCACATTGACTCCAATGCCACTAGTTTCCCATGCTCCTAGCTTCCAATGTCCCTAACTTCCATTGCCCCTAGCTTCCAATGCCACTAGCTTCCAGTGCGACTAGCTTCCAATGTTACATTGCTAGGTCAATTTACCTGATGAAAGTTAAATGACTTTGTAAGGAAGTCACTATCAACGATATCATGAATGCAGTGATGCAATACTAGAGATAAACTCTATGTAAACTTACAAATGAAATTTAAACATCCTCAATCAATAAAACTGCTTCTAATAAAAGTTACCAGTCTGAGACCCGCTGACCTGGATTGTGCAACTTGCATTTTTTTAAAAACGTCGTTTGATTGGTATCGCATTTCTTTGGTATCGCTTGGCTTCCCACCAAAAAGCTGACTGCAATCGATTTTTTTCTAAGCCGCCTTGCATATCGAATACACTTTTTTCTGTTTGAAGAAAAATCAACTTATTACGGTTCTAGTTGTGTTTTCCCTTTAAATATTTTAATGAAGTCCCCGCGTTCCAGAGAGATATTGTATGACATGTTATCAGACTCTAAAGAGCCTTCATTTGTCATGGCACTCGTGACGTCAGAACCTAACCACCGGTTTTGATGGCTTTTCTTGGTGCTTGTAATTTCAGAGACAATTCGCTTGCTATTTCAGAGACAATTTGATTTTTATTTCAGAGACAATTTGATTGTTATTTTAGAGACAATTTGATTGTCTTTTCAGAGACAATTTAATTGTTATTTCAGAGACAATTTGCTTGTTATTTCAGCGGGAAGCTACCAGAACTAATTTGTGTGTCTCTTGGTTTGTTAGTTTTTGTTTTTATTGTTGCTTACTCCGAGGATGCCCTGAAGACTGTTTGACGGAAAATGCTTAGGTTTTACTAGAACTAATCAATGCATACGTTTGACCAGAAGTAAACCGTGCATAGATTTGACCAGAAGTAAACAGTGCATAGGTTTAACCAGAAGTAAACAGTGCATAGGTTTTACCACAAATTTACAGTGCATAGGTTTGACCAGAAGTAAACAGTGCATAGGTTTGACCAGAAGTCAACAGTGCATAGGTTTGACCAGAAGTAAACAGTGCATAGGTTTGACCAGAAGTAAATAGTGCATAGGTTTGACCAGAAGTAAACAGTGCATAGGTTTGACCAGAAGTAAACAGTGCATAGGTTTCACCAGAAGTAAACAGTGCATAGGTTTGACCACAAGTAAACAGTGCATAGGTTTGACAAGAAGTTAACAGCCAACATCTAAAATGCTGACAGCATATCTCTGTGCTCGTACGACTGGCTTAAGTATGACAGAACGGGGGAAAGCCCTGGAAGACATGAAACTCAATACGAGGCCAGCAGCTGTAACTCTGAATGTCAAAACGGATCTTTTTCCAGCAAAAATGGCGTCCCGGTCATTAAAACAAATCGAATTCTCAATTAAAATTAGGATGCAGAATGCTGACGTGGCTCGCCTTAAGACAACTTTTAAACTTGTACTTTTTCCCCAACGAAATTGATGTCTTGAGAAGTTTTATATGACTTCCATGTTTAAACATTTCATACTGTTTTCGAAGATGTCATATGTCAAGAAAAATGCATTTGTTGTATTCAGGTGGACACACGTCAATAGTGAAGCTTATGGCGTTATTTGAAATAGATTAGACTTAAAATATATTTAACCCGATTTTTTTTAAAAACCCAAACTGCCGTCTCTTTCTCGATAATGTCACTATCAGATTGCTAGCGATGGCTGTCCTTCTGTTGTGAATTGTGTGTCTGTGTTTAGAGTTTGCCCCCCTCCCCCCCCCCCCCCAGATGAGCAGATTTCTGTTACACCTTCATTAGGGTCAGTGAGAATGCATCATTTCGGTTGCACCTGACAATTATCTTGTGAAGATGACGTACCCATCAGTTGAGGGTTTCCGATATCTAGTTGTTTCACTAATTAAAGGATGCAATGACGTCAATGAACAGCTGATGATTTCATGTTCACAGAGTTACAGTTTATTTAGAGATCCAGATTATTCAGATTTCCAGTTTATTCGGTTTTCAAGTTTATTCAGCTTTCCCGTTTATACAGTTTTCCTGTTTATTTATTTTTCTTGAGTTCATAAAAAAAATGAAAGTTTCAAGTGTTTTCTTACTCAAAAAATCTGCTATTTTAAACTTACAATCCAACACATTTCATCTCAATTTCAGAATGTACGCTTTGTACAGATTCGGATGTTTGAAATCAGAGACTTGAGATCTAGCTCCATCCCTGCAGTGTTAGAACTAGCTCCATCCCTGCAGTGTTAGAACTAGATCCATCCTTGCAGTGTTAGAACTAGATCCATCCCTGCAGTGTTAGAACTAGCTCCATCCCTGCAGTGTTAGAACTAGCTCCATCCCTGCAGTGTTAGAACTAGCTCCATCCCTGTAGTGTTAGAACTAGCTCCATCCCTACAGTGTTAGAACTAGCTCCATCCCTGCAGTGTTAGAACTAGCTCCATTCCTGCAGTGTTAGAACTAGCTCCATCCCTGCAGTGTTAGAACTAGCTCCATCCCTGCAGTGTTAGAACTAGCTCCATCCCTGCAGTGTTAGAACTAGCTCCATCCCTGCAGTGTTAGAACTAGCTCAAACCCTTCAGAGTTAGAACTAGCTCCATCCCTGCAGTGTTAGAACTAGCTCCATCCCTGCAGTGTTAGAACTAGCTCCAATCATCCGTAAAGTGTTGGATCTAGCTAAAAGAAATATTCATACACAATATATAGAGACTAAATCGCCAGGAAAACTACAGTATGACTGACATAGTCCCATGGCAGACAACTACAGTATGACTGACATAGTCTCATAGCACATAACTACAGTATGACTGACATAGTCCCATGGCACACAACTAAAATATGACTGACATGTTCCCATGGCAGACAACTACCGTATGACTGACATAGTCCCATGGCACATAACTGCAGTATGACTGACTTAGTCCCTTGGCAAACGACTACAGTATGACTGACATAGTGCCATGGCAGACAACTGCAGTTTGACTGACATAGTCCCATGGCACACGACACGCATGTTCCCTCAAAATGTTCAAATAATGGTCACTTAACAAAGAATTTTCGATGCTACTCTTTCAATTGGGTACTTAATCCACTTATTTAACATACGTGTATGGATCTTAAAAAATGTGATTGAATAGAAGCATGACATTATTTGGTATTAAAGCCTGTGATTTAAAACAATCCTTATGTTATGTGGTGTTCAATTTTGTGACGTCATATGATCATTATGTTATGTGGTGTTCAATTTTGTGACGTCATTCGATCATTATGTGGTGTGGTGTTCAATTTTGTGACGTCATACGATCATTATGTTATGTGGTGTTCAATTTTGTGACGTCATACAATCATTATGATATCTTGTTGTGTGTGGTACTCACGCGTGTGACGTCATACAATCATGTTCTGTGGTACTCACGCGTGTGACTTCCTACAATCATGTTCTGTGGTACTCACGCGTGTGACTTCCTACAATCATGTTTTG
Source organism: Omphiscola glabra (assembly GCA_964017045.1). Taxonomy (NCBI): domain Eukaryota; kingdom Metazoa; phylum Mollusca; class Gastropoda; family Lymnaeidae; genus Omphiscola; species Omphiscola glabra. Next base: position 29,600,539 of record OZ024795.1, read on the forward strand.
TGGTACTCAAGCGTGTCGACGTCCTACAATCATGTTTTGTGGTACTCAAGCGTGTCGACGTCATACCATCATGTTTTGTGGTACTCAAGCGTGTCGACGTCATACCATCCGTTACAATAAATTTGAAAAGCAGCTGATTGATTTGTGTTTCCAATGTATATTTCACTCGACCCCCCCCCCCCACCCCCGGGCATTGTTGAATATACACAACTATTCGCTCTGTTACTCTTTGTGAATATTTTGTTTGTTTCTCATCACAGCTAAACAAGAAACTCATTGAGAAAGTTAACATTGGAGGGAATTCGCTCTGTTACTCTTTGTGAATATTTTGTTTGTTTCTCATCACAGCTAAACAAGAAACTCATTGAGAAAGTTAACATTGGAGGGAATTCGCTCTGTTACTCTTTGTGAATATTTTGTTTGTTTCTCATCACAGCTAAACAAGAAACTCATTGAGAAAGTTAACATTGGAGGGACCGAGGCTGTACTCAAAGGTGAGGACTTGTTGTTTTTGTTGGGTTTTTTTTTGTTGTTGGTATTTTGTTGTTTTTGTTGTTTTGTTTTTGTTGCTAACTTTGCTGTTGTTATTTATAACGCTGTTTAATTCATGAGCTTTCAACCCGCACCCCCCCCCCCCCCGGCCGCAGGGGGTGAAATGCCACGCATCACTGATCATGCTACATTGACACGAAGATGATTGTCAGAGTTCCTGGTTCGCTTTGAACATAAACGTTGAACAATGAACAGAAAAATAGTACTGCTTCCTGTGACAGTGACATATGTTTCTGACATGACACAATCATTTTATGTTGTTTGCCGTAAACCAAAATGGCGGTTTGATTTGTTTTGTTTTTTTATAATACTTTTTTATTATATTTGTTTTGTTAGATTATATTTTCCTCGTAGTTATGACCTAAGCATAATGGTTAACAACGCGGCGTGTCACTGACGCAATGGCTACCAACGCGGCGTGTCACCGGCATAATGTCTAACAACACGGCGTGTCACCGACGTAATGGCTAACAACGCGGCGTGTCACCGACGTAATGGCTAACAACGCGGCGTGTCACTGACGTAATGGCTAACAACGCGGCGTGTCACTGACGTTATGGCTAACAACGCGGCGTGTCACCGACGTAATGGCTAACAACGCGGCGTGTCACTGACGTAATGGCTAACAACGCGGCGTGTCACTGACGTAATGGCTAACAACGCGGCGTGTCACTGACGTTATGGCTAACAACGCGGCGTGTCACCGGCATAATGGCTAACAACGCGGCGTGTCACCGACATATTGGCTGACAACGCGGCGTGTCACCGGGAAGAGGAGGCCTTGCAGTTGTGTTGCAATATTTTAATTATAAAGAATCAAATTGAAAAACACCACCTTTGTTGTGGTGTTTACCACCTTTGTTTAGAATATCACGACGTTAGATGGCAGCTATTCATTTGCAGGGGCGCGTCTCCTCGTCAATACATAAGGGTTGGGTTTTTTTTATCTTAGAACCAAAATGTCGTGTCCAAGAAATTGTATGATTAGGTTTAGTGTTGCCTAATTTATATTTTAAGTTTTAGTGTTGACTTATGTATAGTTTAAGTTTTAGTGTTGCCTAATTTATAGTTTAAGTTTTAGTTTTGCCTAATTTATAGTTTAAGTTTTAATGTTGCCTAATTTATAGTTTAAGTTTTAGTGTTGCCTAATTTATAGTTTAAGTTTTAATGTTGACTAATTTATAGTTTAAGTTTTATTGTTGCCTAATTTATAGTTTAAGTCTTAATGTTGACTAATTTATAGTTTAAGTTTTAACTTTGCCTAATTTATAGTTTAAGTTTTAATGTTGCCTAATTTTTAGTTTACGTTTTTCGGGATATCAATCAACTGTTGGACCCAGCTGACAGACTAATAACAAGTTCTTATTTGATATGTTTTCCTTGATGTCTTAGGGGTCGAATGATCTCATTTCAAATTAGAATTTGTTTTATTTCAGTTTGAAATGAATGAGAAAATTAAGTTATTCCTAGATGATATAACATTGGCCAATACTGTGACAAACCCCAAGTAGATCCAGCAGCGCAAAAACAACAACTGATGTTTGAATTATATCTAGACGACCGCCTGCTATAAATGAGATTTTATGCGCAAATTTACATATTTTTTTTTAGAGACTCAAAATATGTTATTAAAGGAGAACGGTAATTTGAATGAAGGAATGTTTGCCCATCGGACTGTAAGCCACAGCTTTGCTCTCCCGACATTTTGAGATCCACTGAACATTCTTAGCGTTCATCTAGCCGCCATGGCAACTTCCAAATCAAGCGTCTCCTAGGACGCCGAGCAGTTGCTAGGCAAGGGACGTGAATTATTGACCACGAGTATCGCGGCTTAAGCAATAAACGCGAATGGAGGTCACCGTAACGCCAGAGGAGCCTACTCTAGCGGGAACGGCTCTCATTATCTCAGGTGTCGGGTGCCATTATTCTGTCTTCTGCTCCATCTTTAAATAATAAAGGCGGGAAATCATAGAATGGCCATGTTTCTTTAAAGGGGAGAATACTCACGTACCTTCGCCATTGCTAGTGACCTGCTGCCCCATCGATTATGGACATACGATTACCATGATTGAATCAAGTATACAGTGTGAATCTGACTGCGATACTTCTGCTATGCTCGTTTTTGTCTTTGCGATACTACTGCCATGTTCAACGGTTCACTGCGATACTACTGTCATAGTCAGTGGTTTATTTCGATACTACGAATATGCTTAATTGGTCAGTGATTTACCACTACCATGTTCAATGGGTCACTGCGATACCACTGCCATGTACAACGCGGCACTTCGATACCTCTGCCCTGTTCAGTGGCTCAGTCCGATACTACTGCCATGTTCAACTGGTCAAACCTCAGAAACCTAATTTGCTTTTAATGGTACATAATTAATCAGACATTTTTAACAGAAAACGTTCATCATGGGCGGGTGGAGTTCATTGACCATTAATCTTGACCCCCATTAATTCTATTGAGACACCCTTAATGAGATTGAACTGAAGATGATCAAGTAATTGAAGCACTCATAAGGGGCAGTATCCATTCGAACAGAAATAAGGCGGGTTAAGTTTTCAATGGACTCTGTTCCTAAGAGGTCAGTGCAGGTTTCTGTTACAAGGGAGACGTTTCTAAAAAATGTTTTGATAGAGTAACTAGCTGACTGCAGTGTAAAAGGTTAGCATGATGTGTCAGGTAACTGTCAAAGCATTACCTGGTGTGTCATGTAACTGCCAAAGCATTACCTGGGGAGTCATGTAACTGTCAAAGCATTACCTGGGGAGTCATGTAACTGTCAAAGCATTACATGGGGTGTCATGTAACTGTCAAAGCATTACCTGGTGTGTCATGCAACTGTCAAAGCATTACCTGGTGTGTCATGTAACTGTCAAAGCTTTCACATGGTGACAATGATATGTGGGATGTAACCGGTGATATTTAATGGACGTGGTTGCCCTTGTTATGCTTCTTGTTTAGGGAATCATGTACGCTTGCAAGATAACATCACTTTAGGGAACCTATGATTACGTTATCAGCATAAATTCTCAAGTGAAGAGAAAACTAGATAACATCCTTATCCTGCCATCGCTTAAGAATCCGTGATGACACTTTTATCGTGAAATCACTAGAGTATCCCCGATGACCCGTTTTGCCTGCATGCCATTAGAAAATCCCCTATGATACCTTTATCCCGCCATCACAGAGTCACTAGATAATCCCTGGTGGCACGTTGATCCTGCCATTAATGAATCCCCGATGGCACTCTTATCCTCCCATCACTAGAGAATCCTTGAGGACACCCCAGTCCTGCCATCACTAGAGAATCCCCGATGACACCTTTATCCTTTCATCACAAGAGAATCCCCGATGACACGTTTATCCTGTCATCACAAGAGAATCCCCGATGACACGTTTATCCTGTCATCACAAGAGAATCCCCGATGACACGTTTATCCTGTCATCACTAGAGAATCCCCGATGACACGTTTATCCTGTCATCATTAGAGAATCCCCGATGACACGTTTATCCTGTCATCACTAGAGCACTTAAATGAAAACCGATTTCAGACAATTTTCTCATTCTCTTTGTACTTTTAAGATCTATCTCAAAGCAGTTCTGAAAGTGCACATGTTTTTCTTTATTTGATTTTATTTTTTTAAATTGACCATTTACTGTTTTGACGACGTTATTAGAATTCATCCAGTTCAACATTCAAAATTAAACCTTTCCTACTTTATTTGGGACGCCTTGATGGTTTACTAAATTAAATTAATGTAAATAATGCCGCCATTACTGTGACGTCAATGTTGTCCGTTAACGTAGCATTTGTTCAAGCCGGATGTGCCGTGCTATTTCTCCACTCGCCACGTGATACTTCCAAAGTGATCTCCCCTAGCGCCACGCCCCAATTAAGCCCAATGGCGATTTCGTCTTGCGCTATCTAATTCCAAAAACGTGCTAATATTTATCCGGTGGTCTCGAAACCCCCGTTAACCCCGACATGATGACCATTGGTTTGAGAGGGACGAATCAAGTTGCTTCCCGTTGTGAACCCTGGGATATTGTTTGTCTCCCCAAGAGTGTCAACGATTTAACTCCCTTGTTTATTTTGAACGTCGTAGTTCCTTATCGGGCCAGTGTTCTACAAAAGCGCTTCCAAAACTTTTAAGTTTTGCGGACCGGTGGTCAAGTTTCGAAATTGCACAAAGGACAAGAGCCAGATTTAATAAGTATTTTATTCAATATTCGTGTTTTGCGGACCGGCCATATAAGGTTTTTGGACCGGCCATTGAAGGTTTTTGGACCATCCATAGAAGGTTTTAGACCTGCCACGAAGGTTTTTGGACCGGCCATAGCAGGTTTTTGGACCGGCCATAGCAGGTTTTTGGACCTCCTAATAGATGAACCCTTGGGTACAAATTTACAACCTACTAATAGATGAACCCTTGATTCACGGATCACCGTTTGTATCACGCTGGTGTAGACTTGTGTAGATGTCTATGGTTCGATAAGATTTACACTCATAGACTAGCAATCGCCTCAGCACGTATTTATAGTCATCATCGTAATCATATTCCTTAGTCCTTGGACCGATGGGGCGCCACAGATGACATGAAAACTATCCTTCTCCATTCGTCTCTGTCTTTGACAACTACGCTTAGCATCGCCTTATATAGTTTTAATCCCGCCCACTGTTTGATGTTATCTTCCCATCTTTTTCTCTGTCTTCCTCTTCTTCTCCCTCCTAGAGTTGTGCCCTGCATGATTTCTTTGGCGAGCCCTTGTTTTCTGGTCACGTGGCCATACTATTCAAGTTTGCGCTTTCTTACAGACACCAGGAGGTCATCGTACTGCCCAATTGCTTGACGAATCCTTTCTTTCACTTGTTCATTGGTTATATGGTCTCTATAGCAGATGCCAAGAATGCCCCTGAAACATCTCATCTCCATCGCCTTTATTTTCCTTTCAAGTTCTGCTATTAATGCCCAGGACTCACAGGCATATAAGAAAATGGAGAGGATTAATGAGCGCACCAGTCCGATTTTGGTGCTGGGGGGCTATATTTTTGTTGCTCCATACTTTCATGAGCCTCTTTAGTGCTGTTGTGGTCTGCGCAATCCTGGCCATCAATTCAGGCTTGGAGCCTTCTTCCGAGACTATTGCTCCGAGATACTTGAAGCTGCCAACTTTCTCTAATCTTTCCTACCCGACCTTAATTTCAGTGACGATGCCATTGGTGCTATTTGTCATCATTTTTGTCTTTTCTGCACTGATTTGCATGCCGATGAAGTCTGACATAATTCTCTCTAAGAAGATGTTGAACAGGATGGGGGGAGAGCAAGCAGCCTTGTCGTACTTAAACCGCGGTTTTGAACCATTCTCCGATGTTATTGTTGAAGAAGTCTGTACTTATGGCCTTAGCATAGAGGCTGCTTATCATTCTGGTTAGGTTTGTGTTGATGTTGTAGTGCCTCATGCCCTTAAAGAATATATAGTCAATTATTAATAAAATTAATACGATGTTATCTTCCAATAATAAAATTAATATTTTGCGGTGAACATAATACCTCATTTTTTAAATCAAATTTTCTATTCACAGAAAATCATTTTTTAAAAATTAATTGTACGTGGCGTCTTAAAAATAACGGTTACTTTTAGTTGCACTGTTGAATTGTATTCCCTTGAAAGCCAAATCAAAGGTTTACGTCTGCATTCAGGAATTAATGAGTTTTCTTTGAGAATTTGGACAAAACACGAGAAAAAACTATAAGACAGTGTAGTAACACTACATTGCAGTGCATCAAGTTGAAAGAAATAGGACGTTAATGTTTGTCCGTATATTATTCAAACCCTCTCTAACGATATGTTTCTCTGTGCTGTGACCTGGTCGTCAGCTTCTCCTTAACTCCTCCCTCCCTTTCCCACCTCTTTCCACTTCTCATTCCCAGTGTCATTACAGATTTTTTTTAAGACTGACACAAAGCCTTGTATACACTGCCAAGGCTGTGGAACTTGTCACGGGCTTTTAGCGTAAATTAATTTTATCACCGCGTTTCATCTTTATTATCATCTAGTTTAGAGAAAAGGGTCGATAGATGGATAATCAGTCCTTTAGTTGCATCTATATTCTGTCTAGGATACATCCTGCCACGGAAAGGTGGCACTCAAAAGACGTTAATGGAAAGAATCTACAATATATTCTTAGTATAGTTGGACACGTAAAGTCCTTTATTGGCAGCATTTCTTAACATTTTGTGGTTGTAAATTTTTTTTTTAAACTTCTATTTTTATTTATGTTAAATCCTATTTCTCAAAGTTTTCGTGGCCTCAAATAAATTTGGTGTGGCCATCAGAGGGTACATATGGCCCATGTTGTGGAACACTGCCGTAATGCACAGCGTATGAAGCACACCGTATAAACCGGTGAGGACTTGATTTTATTTCTGGGATACTGAGTTCGTCTTAAGAACTATTTGACTGGTGCTTGGTTTGTGTGGCATGTCCCGAACTGATGAAGGCATGTGCAGTAGGTATCTAGAGTTTAACTGGAAATGTGATGTGTGGCATGTCCCGAACTGATGAAGGCATGTGCAGTAGGTATCTAGATTTTAACTGGAAATGTGATGTGTGGCATGTCCCGAACTGATGAAGGCATGTACAGTAGGTATCTAGATTTTAACTGGAAATGTGATGTGTGGCATATATATATATAAATAAAATTCCAAAGATTTTGACACGTTAGAGCTATGATCCACGTGATCAAGTTCCAATGACGTGGTCTACCACATGGGCACATATTGCTATTCATGGCCCCGGGAACACGAAGCCTGGGAGACTGAAAGAATTGACTAACTGAGTATAACTCCCTGATAAAGATGCCCCACAAAGCTACATGGAACTGTAATATCGTTTATGATACACGGCTTATGTGGTCCATTAAATCCAAATGCACCGCGTATGGAAATACTGCAAATGCACAAGAGAATTCCCAAAAGATGTCTGTGCTCGAGACCAACAGTAAAAGCAATTGACACCCGAAATATCATATCCTACAGGAGCTCCTCATTCCTGCCAAAGACAATAAGGGACTGGAACAAGCTTCCAAAAGCAACAGTTGAGGCGACAACACTTGACACATTTGCGTCTGTTGCCTCCTGTCTTCCAACTCCCGGTTCATAACATCATTGCTGAGTTACCCTTGCAACCAGTGAAGTATCCCCTTCAAAACCAGGCACAGTAACATCGCGAACCCCTCTGAAACATAGGAGCCAGAATGATCAATTCATTGATCGCGGGCCCTCAGAATATAGAAGAAGAAGAAGATGTGAGTAACTTTGTTGAACTTCAGGAGTGAAAGTTGATAACAGTTAGGTGATGCCGTACAACCAATACCTGTCTTTTAAATACAACGTCCACGTTAACGTATATTTTTGTAGCTCAATTCAAATGTATAATATATCTTCATATACGTTAACAAGGGTTATGACTGTACAAGTATTCAGTTCGGTACTGTTACCACAGAAGAGGAGGCCGCTGTTAAAAGTGACGTAGTTGTTAAGTTACTTAAAGACCCGATATGTTATTGTACCCTAAGCATCCCGAAGGCTCAGGTAATACAAAATGAACCACTAAACTGATCATCTAGAAATATTAAATTTCCAGCTTATGAACGAGAATACATAATGCTCTATACCAGACAGGGAAAATGAAGCTGTACAACCAACAGCCACCACGTCCAAGCTTCTGTCTTTGTTTAAACTTAATCAGGAAAGCCCGATTTACAGAGAGTACTTATAAATTGAAATTCAATAACACTATGCCAGGGGTGACAAAAATTCAAAATGTAAATCACGAGGACATGAAACTGCAATGGGCAGATTGTTCTCCGTAAGTCCAGCGGCTGGGGGTGGGGGAGGGGGCGGAGATGTTTCCTCCGAATGTTCCTTCTAAATTCTAGAGGACCAAAACCTTTCGAGGCTCTGAGCACTGTCGAAGGAAAATCATGTCCCCTTTACAACTTTCCAGGAAGCAGGCTTTGCAAGTGTGTTAACTGAATAATGACTTAAAATGGGATATTTGCCAAACAGAATCCGCTACCCACCATATGTTAGTACAATCTGCTACCCACCATATGTCAGTACAATCTGCTACCCACCATATGTCAGTACAAGCTGTCAACCACCATATGTCAGTACAATCTGCTACCCACCATATGCCAGTACAAGCTGTTAACCGCCATATGCCAGTACAATCTGCTACCCACCATATGCCAGTACAGTCTGCTACCCACCATATGTCAGTACAATCTGCTACACACCATATGTCAGTATAATCTGCTACACACCATATGCCAGTACAATCTGCTACCACCATATGTCAGTATAATCTGCTACACACCATATGCCATTACAATCTGCTACCCACCATATGTCAGTACAATCTGCTACCCACCATATGTCAGTACAATCTGCTACCCACCATATGTCAGTACAATCTGCTACCCACCATATGCCAGTACAATCTGCTACCCACCATATGCCAGTACAATCTGCTACCCAACATATGCCAGTACAATCTGCTACCCACCATATGCCAGTACAATCTGCTACCCACCATATGTCAGTACAATCTGCTACCCACCATATGTCAGTACAATTGATGCTGCTGTTTGCATTTGTATGCATCATGTGTGAGCCGTCGGATGCAGCAGCATTATTCGACATACTTAAGGACAGTCTTATGGAAGACTCTGAGATGATTTCCAAAAGAAGAAAAAGCTCTCTATTTGACGATTATAGAAATTTAATCTGCCCTTCGAACACATGAAAAGTCTTAGGCAGATTTTGTCCTAGAGCTTTTATGCGGCAACTATTATGAACCAATCTATTACGAGCCAATCTAGGACGAGCCAATCTATGACGAGCCAATCCATTCTGGGAAAAATAACGATCTTAATTCCGAAAATATCATATATTCAAAGAATGGTTTCAAATGCTCAACTTAGGGCAAAGAATGGCTTTCAACTAGGGGCAAAGAATGGCTTTCAACTAGGGGCAAAGAAGGGCTTTCAACTAGGGGCAAAGAATGGCTTTCAACTAGGGGCAAAGAATGGCTTTCAACTAGGGGCAAAGAAGGGCTTTCAACTAGGGGCAAAGAAGGGCTTTCAACTAGGGGCAAAGAATGACTTTCAACTAGGGGCAAAGAAGGGCTTTCAACTAGGGGCAAAGAACGGCTTTCAACTAGGGGCAAAGAAGGGCTTTCAACTAGGGGCAAAGTAGGGCTTTCAACTAGGGACAAAGAAGGGCTTTCAACTAGGGGCAAAGAATGGCTTTCAACTAGGGGCAAAGAAGGGCTTTCAACTACGGGCAAAGAAGGGCTTTCAACTAGGGGCAAAGAAGGGCTTTCAACTAGGGGCAAAGAAGGGCTTTCGACAAAATCAGGGACGAAATTGAAAACCATAAATTACCCAAACGTCTGTTACATATTGATCGACCTGGCGGAAGTGGTAAAGTCTTCCTTTACAACATAATCATGCACTATGTGCGTAGCAAAAAGTGATTTATACTTGCCATGTGCACAGCATTAACTTTGCCTGGGGGGAGAGAGAAACTTTGCCTGGGGGGAGGCAGAAAGTCCCACAGTCGTTACAGACTGACTATTCCAGTGAATGAAACACCAAACTTTAATGTGCGACATGGGACTAATACGACAAAAGAATTGAAAAAGGCCAAAGTGATCATCTTGGAGGAAACGTTAATGGCCTCTGCACATGGAGTAAATGCAGTTGACACATGCTTAAATAAGTCTTAGCCTTAGCAAAAGCTCAAAAGGTCCTTCTAAAAATATTTTGTAGGTGCGGTCTTTGTTTTAGGTGGAGATTTTAGAAAAATTCTCCCTGTTCTTCCTCATGGCAGCAGAACCAAAATACGATCTTCATGCATTATTAATAATGGGTGTTAGAAAAATATTCAATTTTTGAAGTTAGAGAAAGAACTGCGTACTAATCAGGACAAATTCATATCAGAAAACCGATAATTTTGCGATAGGCCTTTAAAACTGTGAAATGGAAAACTCCAAGAGCCTGGATTAGAGGAAGGTATCTTTGAAATTCCCCCAATCTGAACTGAAAATGGATATATTGTTTATGATGTCTTTCCAAATTGCCATCCAATCAAGAGATGACGTTACCCCAGTCAACACTTTACTCACTCCAGTTTCATTTTGCTCCTCCTCATGTCATTCTCTGCTCATTATCTAACTCCCCTCCTCATCATTGCACTCTCTACTCAATGTCTAACTCCCTCCTCATCATTGCATTCTCTACTCAATGTCTAACTCCCTCCTCATCATGCCATTCTCTACTCAATGTCTAACTCCCTCCTCATCATGCCATTCTCTACTCAATGTCTAACTCCCTCCTCATCATTGCATTCTCTACTCAATGTCTAACTCCCTCCTCATCATTCCATTCTTTACTCATTGTCTAACATCCTCCTCATCATGCCATTCTTTACTCATTGTCTAACTCCCTCCTCATCATGCCATTCTTTACTCATTGTCTAACATCCTCCTCATCATGCCATTCTTTACTCATTGTCTAACTCCCTCCTCATTATTCCATTCTTTACTCATTGTCTAACTTCCTCCTCATCATTCCATTCTTTACTCATTGTCTAACTCCCTCCTCATTATTCCCTTCTTTACTCATTGTCTAACTTCCTCCTCATCATTCCATTCTTTACTCATTGTCTAACTCCCTCCTCATCGTGCCATTCTTTACTCATTGTCTAACATCCTCCTCATCATGCCATTCTCTACTCATTGTCTAACTCCCTCCTCATCATTCCATTCTTTACTCATTGTCTAACTTCCTCCTCATCATTCCATTCACTACTCATTGTCTAACTCCCTCCTCATCATTCCATTCTCTACTCATTGTCTAACTTCCTCCTCATCATGCCATTCTTTACTCATTGTCTAACTCCCTCCTCATCATTCCATTCTTTACTCATTGTCTAACTTCCTCCTCATCATTCCATTCACTACTCATTGTCTAACTCCCTCCTCATCATTCCATTCTCTACTCATTGTCTAACTCCCTCCTCATCATACCATGCTCTACTCAATGTCTCCCTCCTCATCATGCCATGCTCGACTCAATGTCTACCTCCTCATCATGCCATGCTCTACTCAATGTCTCCCTCCTCATCATGCCATGCTCTACTCAATGTCTCCCTCCTCATTATGCCATGCTCTACTCAATGTTTCCCTCCTCATCATTCCATTCTCTACTCATTGTCTAACTCCCTCCTCATCATGCCATGCTCTACTCAATGTCTCCCTCATCATTCCGTTCTCTACCCATTGTCTAACTCCCTCCTCATCATGACATGCTCTACTCAATGTCTCCCTCCTCATCATTCCATTCTCTACTTATTGTCTAACTCCCTCCTCATCATGCCATGCTCTACTCAATGTCTCCCTCATCATTCCGTTCTCTACTCATTGTCTAACTCCCTCCTCATCATTCCATTATCTACTCATTGTCTAACTCCCTCCTCATCATGCCATTCTCTACTCATTGTCTAACTCCCTCCTCATCATGCCATTATCTACTCATTGTCTAACTCCCTCCTCATCATTCCATTCTCTACTCATTGTCTAACTCCCTCCTCATCATGCCATTCTCTACTCATTGTCTAACTCCCTCCTCATCATTCCATTCTCTACTCATTGTCTAACTCCCTCCTCATCATGCCATTCTCTACCCATTGTCTAACTTTCTCCTCATCATTCCATTCTCTACTCATTGTCTAACTCCCTCCTCATCATTCCATTCTCTACTCATTGTCTAACTCCCTCCTCATCATGCCATTCTCTACACATTGTCTCTCCTCCTCATGTCATTCTATACTCATCATAAAACTGCCCTCCTCATCATTCCATTCACTACTCATTGTCTAACTCCCTCCTCATCATTGCATTCTCTACTCATTGTCTAACTCCCTCCTCATCATTCCATTCTCTACTCATTGTCTAACTCCCTCCTCATCATTGCATTCTCTACTCATTGTCTAACTCCCTCCTCATCATGCCATTCTCTACACATTGTCTCTCCTCCTCATGTCATTCTATACTCATCATAAAACTGCCCTCCTCATCATTCCATTCACTACTCATTGTCTAACTCCCTCCTCATCATTGCATTCTCTACTCATTGTCTAACTCCCTCCTCATCTTTCCATTCTCTACTCATTGTCTAACTCCCTCCTCATCATGCCATGCTCTACTCAATGTCTCTCTCCTCAACGTGTCACTCATCCCCAATCCACCTCACCGTTGAGCTCCCTCCCTCACCTCCTACTCCCAGTCGTCTATCACTTCTCACCATATGTCTTACAGTTTGCCCCCATCCCCCAGACCCCAGATTTGTCATGACAGCTTCTTAATCTGCCCTGCCATCCATTGTGCCACCTGTCACATGCTTTTAGCTTAAATTACTTTTTACTGGATTACCGTATCTTGATTAAGGTACTTAGTTGGTCCTGCCTCTATCTCCGTTGTACTCTTTACTTTTATAGGCCTCTTTCTATTCTACGTGTGCCTCTTTCTATTCTTTATGTGTCTCTTTCTATTCTATATGTGTCTGTTTCTATTCTAAATGTGTCTCTTTCTATTCTATATGTGTCTCTTTCTATTCTATATGTGTCTCTTTCTATTCTATTTTTGTCTCTTTCTATTTTATATGTGTCTCTCTCTATTCTATATGTGTCTCTTTCTATTCTATATGTGTATCTTTCTATTCTCTCTCCGTCTTAATCTATATGTCTTAATATTTCGCTCTCTGGATATGTCTAAATCTATATCTGTCTATTTCTTTCTATCTCTGCCTCAAGCCATCTCTTTCTATATATGCCTCAGGCCATGTCTCTCTATCCCTGTCTCTGGCCATCTCTATTTATCTCTGCCTCTCGTCATATCTTTCTATCTCTGCCTCTGGCCATCTCTATCTCTGTCTCTGACCTTCTATATCTATAACTGTCTCTGACTATCTCTATCTATCTCTGTCTTTATTGATCGTAGAAAACAATACATTGCCTCCATTTAATTACGTTCAGATTACACTGTGTCACGTTTCCTTATTGTGAACTAGCACTCGATGTATTATAATTGTCATTAGAAGATACGTACTGCTGGTTGTGAGCTAGCACACGATGTATTACAATTGTCATTAGAAGATACGTACTGCTGGTTGTGAGCTAGCACACGATGTATTACAATTGTCATTAGAAGATACGTACTGCTGGTTGTGAGCTAGCACACGATGTATTACAATTGTCATTAGAAGATACGTACTGCTGGTTGTGAGCTAGCACACGATGTATTACAATTGTCATTAGAAGATACGTCTTGTGACGCCTTTAAAGAATAGTATTTAAATTGTTTAAATTCCACTTTTTTAAATGACATTATTTATGTATCCATGCATTTACTTATGTTTATGACTATTACAAACATAATAATTAACCAACAGCTCCGCTACATCAACAAAGACTCCTCTACGAGGACAAGGAATCCTCTACGAGAACAAGGAATCCTCTACGAGAACAAGGACTCCGCTAACACTGCTATGATATCACATCTACATTGGCGACTCTATAATCCTCCTTTACTTGTAGTTAGTTTTCTTAGAAACGCTCTTTAATTCAATTCTTTGCACAGTCGCTATATGGAATTCGCAAGAGAAATTAACTCATCAAAATATCATGTTAGTATTTCTTCTTAGGGGACGTTCCCAAATTACTTCTCGCAAAAATGACCTTTTTAGTTACCCCCCCCCCCCCCCCAACTTAGTGTCAAGTCACATCTTAAAAAAAAAAAAAAAAAAAATTTTTATAACAGAACAAAGATATTTTATTCTTTAACATTTTCCATAATGATAATAGATTAAGATGTAGACTTATTAGAAATCTGTTACGCGAAACAACGAAGTCATCCCCACGCCGAATGTAAAATGGCCACAACAGTTTTTGCGCAAAAGGGGTTTCGCGACTGAGATTCATGTTACCTGTAATACCCGAGGCCATTTCGACCTCAAATTAATGTTTTTAAATTTAATTGAATAAAGATTTTTCAAAATTAGAAAATGTTAGATTTAAAAACAAATTTAACTCCCCTGTCACAAAGTAAGTTACAAACGTAAGTTACAAACTACCCCTTAATTGATTTGCCTTTATTACAAATTATGTCGTATGCGTCTTGTCATCATTTGAAAATAATGGCTAAATGATCGTATGCAGTCAGTTTCCCATGATAGACCAGCCTCTCCAAACCAGCCTCTCCCCAATCATTCACTCCAGCAAACCAGCCTCTCCCCAACCCTACTTAACAGCACACCAGCCTCTCCCCATCATTCACTCCAGCAAACCAGCCTCTCCCCAATCATTCACTCCAGCAAACCAGCCACTCCCCAATCATTCACTCCAGCAAACCAGCCTCTCCCTAACCATTCTCTCCTGCACACCAACCTCTCCCTAACCATTCAATCCAGCACACCAGCCTCTCCCCAACCCTACAGCCTCTCCACATTCATTCACTCCAGCACACCAGCCTCTCCCCAACCCTTCCCTTCCACTTTTGTTTTTTAAAGAAATGTTTCAGGAAAGATTTGCGAACTTTCTTTTTTTACAAGTAATTTCTTGGACGTCACCCATCACCCCGTCACCCATCACCCGTCACCCCGTCACCCATTACCCGTCACTCATCACCCATCACCCCGTCACCCATCACCCCGTCACCCGCCACCCCGTCACCCATCACCCCGTCACCCATCACCCATCAACCCGTCACCCATCACCCATCACCCCGTCACCCATCACCCCGTCACCCATCACCCCGTCACCCATCACCCCGTCACTCGTCACCCGTCACCCCATCACCCGTCACTCATCACCCTGTCACCCATCACCCGTCACCCACCAATCCGTCACACATCACCTCGTCAACACTCACTACCGTCAATGCTCACCCCTGTCAACCCTCACCCCGCCAACGCCCACTCCCGTCAACACTCACCCCAGTCAACACTAACCCCATTCAATCCTCACTCCCAACTGAACATCGCCCCTGTCAACCCTCACCCCTGTCAACGCTCACCCCAGTCAACCCTCACCCCAGTCAACCCTCACCCCTGTCAACCCTCACCACAGTCAACCCTCACCCAAGTCAACCCTCAATACCGTCAATACTAACCCCTTTCAACCTTCACCCCAGTCACCCTTCACCCCGCCAACGCCCACTCCAGTCAACCCTCACCCCATTCAACCCTCCCCCATTCAATCCTCCCCCAGTCAATCCTCACTCCCAACCGAACATCACCCCAGTCAACCCTCACCCCAGTTAACCCCACCCCAGTCACACTTCACCCCCGTCAAACCTCATCCTGTCATCCATATTTCTCTTCGCTTGCCATTTCTCCTGAATCCGCCCTGTCTACGACCCTGCAGTACGTCCACGGTCCAGCTCAACGTCTACGGCCCTGCTCCAAGTATAATAAGCCGCAAGAGAATATTGATTCTGAAGCAGCCCTGATGCACGAAGAGTTTTTATTGGCATTTAAAAAAATAATGGCATTGTTCTGTCTTTGCCTTGTCATTTTTTCATCAGTAAAGCTTCTTGTTCTGAAGAAATCATGTTACCTATTATGGCATCTATAAATTTTATTTATGTCCGCGACTTGTTCTTTGTTGTTTTTATTTTTTTTTTAAATTTTTTTTTGAGATTAAAATTGAAATGTCGTTTATTTTAAATATTCTCATATCAAGTTAGCAAAGATTTGTTTTCAAACGCACTTTTGACTTTACGAGACTTTGATATGACTTTTAAGTCGTCTGTTTGTCTGTGTGAGTAGTGATATTTCTTTTAATGACGCTTGTGGAAGAGGCTGTTGTGTGGTTAGAAGATTGTGTTGTGTCTGTGGGAGAGTATTTATGTCTGTGTGAGATTGGTGACTTGTGTGATAAAGTCTGTTGCGTCTTAAGAATATCGTAGCGTGTTTATGGGAGTCTTGTGTTTTGTCTGTAGGAGACTTTATTGAGTTTGTCTGAGACGAGCGTGAGTCATTAGGGGACTTGTTATAATAAAATAAAAATATGACCCGATTATTTGAGCGTTTCTTGCCCAGACAAAAGAATTTTCAACGTGAGAACATTTGGTGAAGTTTAAGCGGCGCTCATACAACAAGACAAAGTCAGAAGATTTGTGATCAAAGGGCTTCTACCTCATTAACATAAAATGTGCGAAAAACAAATTTCTTCACCATCTAAACGATTTTTACGGACCAGCAATTTTTTTCAGTCACTTGTTTTAAACTTGTTGAAACTATTGAGCCTAACTTAATTCAAATACAGTACCAGTGTACATGATTGGACTATAGTTCTATACCTCTATGTACCTCCTTCCTTTAAACAAAAATACTCTCTATTTTACAACAACGCTCATCCCAGTCAACCCTAACCCAAATCAACATTCCACTCAACACTATTCAACCATCACCCCAGTCAACACTCCACCAGTTAACACTCCAATCACCCCTGTCAATACTCCACTCACCCCAGTCAACACTCCACTCACCCCAGTCAACACTCCACTAACGGAAGTCGACACTCCACTAACCGCAGTCGACACTCCACTCACCCCAGTCAACACTCCACTCACCCCAGTCGACAATCACCTAAGTAAACCTCTCCCCTTATGTTTGAGGATAAATATCTTATCGTATGGCATTGTCACCAGTGTTGAATTTCCCCTCATAGTGACCAGACAGGTTTCAAACAAACCAGATACAAATCACAAACGCTCAGATTTTCTGAGGTTTTTTTTCGTTTTTTAAATTGTCTGATTTATTACGAACATCATAAAGTTGTGGGTTTTTAGGGGGGTGGGGGGGGGACATGTCATTTTTAATTAAATTTTCAAGTACTGTGCAAAAATATCTACATTTGAAACCACTTTGATCATTAAGAAAGGCATTTGACTGACATAAATGTCATTATGTCTGGTAAAACGTTGGTCACTCCACAACAAATCTTTTGCCACTTAAAAAATTAATTCAGAATGGAGTATACACAAGGGAGATAAGGGTGCATAAACAAGGGAGAGAATGGGGGGGGGGGGGGGTAAACAAGGGAGATAATTGAGTATAAACTATGGAGATCCCCAAATAATTTCCTGATGTACGTTTAACAATGTAATTCATCGTCCTTCCTCGCTATAGCATAGAAAATTAATACTCTATCCCCCCCTCCACAAACACACTCACACATTGACTAACATATGGCTGGCGTGTCCTCCCAGCTCCCGCTAATGACTTACACAACAGCAGCATTAGAATTTCTACCAAATGAGTGACCCGCCGTTGGCCTGTTTCTCATTACACCAGCCACCACAAAATGCTGCAGTCATCCAATTATTTGTAAAGCCGTGATGAAAGAACCCAACCAAAGGAATCACGCTGCAAACCTTCTTTGTGACAAGTCTTTGAATTGACGGTAGCTGGTGCAGAACATCTTTGTTATGTGATAAGTATTGGTCGGGTTTGGGGGAGGGAGGGGGGCGCGCTGCGTAAGGTGCGCGAGATGAGGGTTAATAGCTGAAGTTATTTATATATAGTTTCTTTTTTATAAATTTCCTTTAATCATTTGTTTCATACTTGTGTTGCGTTGTGAGACTTGGGAGTTATAAACGGCGAACAATGAGACCGCACTAACGCCTCATCTCTGGTTCTGAACCTTCTGTATGACATGCACAACGCTTCACTTCCGTTTCTGAACCCACTGTATGACTTGCACAATGCCTCACTTCCGGTTCTGAACCAACTTTATAACATGCACAACGTCTCACTTCCGGTTCTGAACCCACTGTATGACTTGCACAACGCCTCACTTCCGGTTCTGAACCAACTTTATAACATGCACAACGTCTCACTTCCGGTTCTGAACCTACTTTATAACATGCACAACGTCTCACTTCCGGTTCTGAACCTACTTTATAACATGTACAACGTCTCGCTTCCGTTTCTGAACCTACTGTATGACATGCACAACGTCTAACTTCCTGTTCTGAACCTACTTTATAACATGTACAACGTCTCGCTTCCGTTTCTGAACCTACTGTATGACATGCACAACTTCTCACTTCCGGTTCTGAACCTACTTTATAACATGTACAACGTCTCGCTTCCGTTTCTGAACCCACTTTATAACATGCACAACGTCTCACTTCCGGTTCTGAACCTACTTTATAACATGCACAACGTCTCACTTCCGGTTCTGAACCTACTTTATAACATGTACAACGTCTCGCTTCCGTTTCTGAACCTACTGTAGGACATGCACAACGTCTCAATTCCTGTTCTGAACCTACTGTAGGACATGCACAACGTCTGACTTCCTGTTCTGAACTACCTATATGTGTTGTATGATATTTATTTCAAATTGTCAGTCATCATTCAAAGTCATAACTACAAGGAGATGCTGACTAAAATTAAGGTCGATTAGGACCATAACCAAGACATCGATTTTTGCTAACCAGTGAGTAATCTCCCCTTGAATCATGCTGATTAGTTCTTACATAATTACAGATTGCATTGATGTAATATCATAGCCCTGATATATCAGACTACGCCTACGGCTGATTGCTTTTGTGCTGCTTTCAAGATTTTCATACAAGCATTCAAAATGTTTTTTTTATTTTTTAAACATTTCAACTTAAGAAAGGCAGGAATATGTTCTTCTCCGAGTTCTTTAAAAATCTTATTGAGCAGCTCAAAACAACGTTACGAAAATGTCGTAAAAAATGTCCACAGTACAAGGTGAGGGGGACAATTTTCTTTTCTTACCTCCTCCATCTTCTTTACCCCCTTAAAATCATCCACGTCCCCATCTACTCCATCTACTCCATCTCCTCCACCTCTTTCATGCCCTCTACCCCTTCGATCTCCTCCGCCTCCTTCATCTCCTCAGGCACCTTCATCTCCTCCACTTCCTCCGTCTCCTCCACCTCTTCGATCTCCTTCGTCTCCTCAAGCAACTCCATCTTCTCCACTTCCTCCGTCTCCTCCATCTCCTCCTTCTCCTCCACCTCTTCGATCTCCTCCACATTCTCCACTCATCTCAAGTTTTTAACTTACACCTAAATGCCTTTAATTAATGTCCTATCATAATTATAATGCATACAATGTCCTATCAATCCAGAAATCTTCCTATCATCTTTACAATATTGTCCTATATTCATTATTTTTAAATATATCCGTCGGTTAGTGTTGCTAAAATAATTTCATAACAACCAGGAAATCAGGTTTCATTAGGAAAGATACCACATGCCCTGGGTTTACTCCCCTACATAAGACGACGACTGCACGTGAATTTTCTCCCCTACACGAGGCGAGCACTGTCCAATGCAGGCTGGAATAAGAAGGGTATCATTACGGTTGGGGCCGTCAGCCAGAGCGAGGCGGGTGTTCCTGCCAGGCCTGCTGTCAGGGCGGTAATGGGGGCCAAATGAGATTGGAAATATAAATTAATGACTATAAATCATAACTTCGTTCCCCAGATTTTTTTCATGGGGAAGTTTTTATATTGGGGAATGAGATGGGAAAAGAAGGTGGAAAGAGGGACATCTCTTCTCTCACGGATGAGTGAAAGATCTTTTTTGTGAAAAAGAGAAAGTTTAAATAAAAGATTGAGTACCGTGAAATATTTGTTTTTTTATCATTGCTGAGAAAACTGTGGAGGTGAGAGATAAGAATGAATTATTTTTATGTCATTATAGCCAACTTTCTTTCCATCCAATCTTTGACTGGTTTTGTTATATCCATTGACCAGCCATGTTAAATCCATTGACATGTCATGTTATATCCATTGACTGGCCATGTTATATCCATTGACTGGCTATGTTATATCCATTGTCTGACCATGTTATATCCATTGAATGTCATGTTATATCCATGACCGGTCATGTTATATCCATTGACTGGCTATGTTATATCCATTGATTGGCCATGTTATATCCATTGACTGGACATGTTAAATCCATTCACCGACCATGTTATATCCATTGACCGGCCATGTTATATCCATGACCGGCCATGTTATATCCATCGACCTGCCATACTATATCCATTGACTTGTCTTGTTATATCCATTTATATGTCATGTTATATCCATTGACTGATCATGTTATATCCATTGATTGGCCATGTTATATCCATTGACCGGCCAAGCTATATCCATTGACTGGTCGTATTATATCCATTGACTGGCCAAGTTATATCCATTGACTGGCTATGTTATATCCATTGTCTGACCATGTTATATCCATTGAATGTCATGTTATATCCATGACCGGTCATGTTATATCCATTGACTGGCTATGTTATATCCATTGATTGGCCATGTTATATCCATTGACTGGACATGTTAAATCCATTCACCGACCATGTTATATCCATTGACCGGCCATGTTATATCCATGACCGGCCATGTTATATCCATCGACCTGCCATACTATATCCATTGACTTGTCTTGTTATATCCATTTATATGTCATGTTATATCCATTGACTGATCATGTTATATCCATTGATTGGCCATGTTATATCCATTGACCGGCCAAGCTATATCCATTGACTGGTCGTATTATATCCATTGACTGGCCAAGTTATATCCATTGACTGGCTATGTTATATCCATTGACTGGCCATGTTATATCCATTGAATGTCATGTTATATCCATGACCGGTCATGTTATATCCATTGACTGGCTATGTTATATCCATTGATTGGCCATGTTATATCCATTGACTGGACATGTTAAATCCATTCACCGACCATGTTATATCCATTGACCGGCCATGTTATATCCATGACCGGCCATGTTATATCCATCGACCTGCCATACTATATCCATTGACTTGTCTTGTTATATCCATTTATATGTCATGTTATATCCATTGACTGATCATGTTATATCCATTGATTGGCCATGTTATATCCATTGACCGGCCAAGCTATATCCATTGACTGGTCGTATTATATCCATTGACTGGTCAAGTTATATCCATTGACTGGCTATGTTATATCCATTGACTGGCCATGTTATATCCATTGACTGGTCAAGTTATATTCATTGACTGTTCATGTTATATCCATTGACTGACCATGTTATATTCATTAACTGTCCATGGTATATCCATTGAATGTCCATGTTCTTTTCGTTGATTGTCCATGTTATATCCATTGACTAGCCATATTAAAACCATTGACTGGCCATGTTATATCCATTGAATATCCATGTTATATCCAATCTTTTCTGGCTTGTTGATACTTTAATCGTACGTGATGCAAACTCAAAAATCAAACAAACAAAAAAAGCTAGCCTTTCAATGAATCGATATTTGAAACACATTTCACCGTGTTCTTAGACTTGATGAAGTTGAAACTTGTTGGAGTTGATACTTGTTGACATGATGGAGTTGATATATGTTGACTTGATGAAGTTGAAACTTGTTGGAGTTGATGGAGTTGAAACCTTCTTAGAGAGGTGAAAGAGACACGAGGCAATTAATACAATCAACATACACATGAGACAATGAGCCAGACACACAGGCCAATATGCCAGACACACGGGCCAACTTGCCAGACACACGGCCAACATGACGTACACACGGGCCAACATGCCAGACACACGGGCCAACATGCCAGACACACGGGCCAACATGGCAGGCAGTCCAGCTGAGGGAAATAATCCAATCACAGTGTATTTATTGAATTGAACATCGATGAGCTGTGAGTTGTAGATCGTTTTTCGCCAGTCAAATTACCTCCCCTTTCCTCTCTGCCACTACTTTGTTCCTTATTATTTCCCTTGCCCCACTATTTTCATGTTTGGGACAAACACTGTGTGAGGGATGTTGTGGTTTTTGATGCAAGACTGAATTTTGCTCAGGGCATTTATCAAAGGAACCCGAAAAGGGATTTAAGAGACATCAGTTGTTTATCGATGTGTTATAATATGTAAGAGATGCAGATGTGGAGCCCTTTATTGTCAGTACCCAAAGGCCTTAATCCAGCCCAATGAGTACCGCTTATAATAATTCCATAAGGTTTACGCGTTGACTCTAAATTTGTTCTAATAAAATAAACTTACCATGTTCCCAGCATGCCTTGAACATGACGTCACTCGCCTGGTGTACACCAGCACCTACAACGTTGTCTTTGGTGGCCAGGAGATACGCAATGGGGATGAGAGTCTTCCCTACCTGACTGATGATAAGGTAAGTCATTTACCTGACTGATGACAAGGTAAGTCATTTAACTGACTGATGACAAGGTAAGTCATTTACCTGACTGATGACATGGTAAGTCATTTACCTGATTAATGACATGGTAAGTCATTTACCTGACTGATGACAAGGTAAGTCATTTAACTGGCTGATGACATGGTAAGTCATTTACCTGACTGATGACATGGTAAGTCATTTACCTGACTGATGACAAGGTAAGTCATTTAACTGACTGATGACATGTTAAGTCATTTACACGACTGATGACAAGGTAAGTCATTTAACTGAATGATGACATGGTAAGTCATTTAACTGACTGATGGCATGGTAAATCATTTAACTGACTGATGACATGGTAAGACACTAATCTGACTGATGGCATGGTAAGTCATTTACCTGACTGATGGCATGGTAAGTCATTTAACTGACTGATGACATGGTAAGTCATTTAACTGACTGATGACATGGTAACTCATTTAACTGACTGAAGGCATGGTAAATCATTTAACTGACTGATGACATGGTAAGACACTAATCTGACTGATGGCATGGTAAGTCATTTACCTGACTGATGGCATGGTAAGTCATTTACCTGACTGATGGCATGGTCAGTCATTTACCTGACTGATGGCATGGTAATTCATTTACCTGACTGATGACAAGGTAAGACATTTACCTGACTGATGGCATGGTAAGTCATTTAACTGACTGATGACACGGTAAGTCTTTTTAAAAGATAATTGATGGACTGCATTCAAGTTGTGTAAATGAAATATAAGAACAAAGTATGCTAAACTTGAATTCATAGACAGGACGAAAGATTTTGACGTTTCGGCTTAGAGCCTTCATCAGAAAATAAGTTTATCATACTTTGTTCTTACAAGTCTTTTTACCTGTCGAAAAGGTAAGTCTTTTTTTTTTTACTGACTGGTGACTAGGTAAGTCTTCCTTAACTCACTGGTGACTGTTAAATATATACTATCTAGCTCAATGGTTCTCAGCCTTCCAAATGCCGCGACCCTTTAATACAGTACCTCGTGTTGTGGCGACCCCCAATCGCAAAATTATTTTCGTTACACTCTTTATAACCTTAGAGTATGTGTTTTCCGATGGTCTTAGGCGACCCCTGGGAAAGGGTCGTTCGACCCCCAAAGGGGTCGCGACCCACAGGTTCAGAATCGCTGATCTAACTGAATACAATGTATGTTTATATCATCAATAAAAGACCAATACAACTGCAAATATTAACTATTCAACTTCTCCCCAATTGGTTAAACTTAGATCAAACTAACTAGCGGATCTGTAAAAGGCTTTGAATGCTTAAGTTAGGAGACGTAATGGCTGACCTCGCTGTATAAGTATGTTAATGCTCTGTCGCTCACCTGACCAGTTCACTGACCTGTACTCCAAGACTAAGATGTATGCTGAGAAGAGAGTGCTGGCCTGTAATGGTGACAAGACAGCGGGTGGACAGACGTTGAGGTGCTGCGTGCTTAGGCTTGCCGGGGTGTACGGTCCTGGGGAGCAACGCCATATACCTCGTATTGTGGTAAGTCCAAATGGCACACGCCTCATATTGTGGTAAGTCCAAATGTCACACACCTCGTATTGTGGTAAGTCCAAATGTCATACGCCTCATATTGTGGTAAGTCCAAATGTCACACACCTCGTATTGTGGTAAGTCCAAATGTCATACGCCTCATATTGTGGTAAGTCCAAATGTCACACACCTCGTATTGTGGTAAGTCCAAATGTCATACGCCTCATATTGTGGTAAGTCCAAATGTCACACACCTCGTATTGTGGTAAGTCCAAATGTCATACGCCTCATATTGTGGTAAGTCCAAATGTCACACACCTGGTATTGTGGTAAGTCCAAATGTCATACGCCTCATATTGTGGTAAGTCCAAATGTCACACACCTGGTATTGCGGTAAGTCCAAATGTCACACACCCCGTGTTGTGGTAAATCAAAATGGCAACTGCTGAGTCCAAATAACCAGGTGGGAATGCCTTCCACACATGCTTGCATACGTTGTCCTGAAAGTGTGTGTGAGAGAGGAGGGTCACATCTCTAATAAACTGACATTCATATCATATTATATTATCATTTTCATACTAGATATAGCCCGCCAAATTTATTTATTTTTTTGGTGGGGGGGGGGGGGGGTATCTCCGAATTGAATTCAGCATCCATGGCAACTCTGATACGATCACTCGCTGTGTACAAAGATATCACAATACTTTAAGAGTGTATTGTAACAAGATATTGATGCCACAGTGAATTGCTTTGTCGTGTAAGGGCCCTAGTGTCTTGCTTTGATTTGCAGGGACCCTAGGGCATTGCTTTTACGTTTAGGGGCCACATGAAAGGCTTTGAATGGCGAAATAAACTATTCACCACCACACAATTTTTAACATTCAATATACAACGTAGTCATTGATGACATCATGTCTACCCTCCAAAGAATAATGGCATGCCTCACCATGAACTGGTGATCAAAACAGAACAGAGATGCGAAAACAAACATTCAACATATGCTATTTAAAACCCCAGTTTAATTTGACCAAATGACAATGTTGGACTTATGGCTTCTTGAATATGTCGAATTTATCATGTCAATTTGTTACTTTTAGTCCTGAACAATATTTTTACTGGAGAAGACGAGAGGGATCTTTGCAATGACGTCAGTGGTTTATTTTGAGAAAGTATGACGTCATGTTTAGTTCATCTGTCTTCCATAGTAAAGCTGGTTAGCACAAATCAGCCCAACCTTCATTTAATATTCTTTCAGTTAAAGTCATGTCTTTTTCTGGGTTCTCTTAATGGAAATATCTGTTAAATTCTTCAAAGATCTTTCTATTTAGTTCATTTAATTCAAGATGCTAACGTTTCATTGCACCTTTCTCTCATCCTATTTAACACTTGCGTCCACTTTCTTTCTCTTTCAATCTCTATCTCTGATGTCACTCATTTGCCCACTTCTCCAATCACTCTTTCTCCATCCGTCTCTCCTATCTCTAGCTCTCTCTTTCTCTCACTCTCTCTCTCTCTGCTCTCTTTCTCTCTCTCTCTCACTCTCTCTCTCTGCTCTCTTTCTCTCACTCTCTCTCTCCCTGCTCTCTATCTCTCTCTCTTTCTCTCCCTCTCTCTCTTTCTCTCCTCTCTCTCCCTCTCTCTCTCAGAAATCTATTTCTGGAAACGTCCCAATTGCATTAGTTTTTGCCAATGTTTCCCATGCCGACCAGACCAGGCTGGGCCCCCAGAGACCAGTGGGGACCTATCTCTCTATTCAATCTCATTCTGCAGTTCGTGACGTGGGTTCGGTCGGGCCACAGTTCTAGAATACGGGGATAAATAGGAGAGGGGGTGGAGTACCATCACTAGCCGGGGGTCACGGAGTGAGAAAGTATGTCATAAGTCACTAGAAGATATTATGCTGTGTCACCCGGGACATAATGGAAGGTAGTTTGCTGTGTCATCTGCTTGCTATGGCGACGTCTTGCTTCTATCGGTTACGGCGTTTCAATAAGGATAAACTTAACACGTCAATCCAGAAAGTCAACATATAAACCAAATAGTTTTACTTCTGTGTCTTAATGGGATTATGGGGCATTGTATCCTCAAAGAAATTTCAATAATGATAATTCCCCACAGCCTTAAATTGGATATTTAGGAAAAAGTTAATGATATTTTACTTATTTTTAAGGAAATATTTTTTGCATTTGTAACATCATTCGGTTTTAAGAAACTGGTATCTTCTAAATGTACCCATGCTTTTTTAAAAACCCCTGAACTATATATAAAAAAAAAACTATTAACACATTTCATTATCAGTACTATCAACGTATTTTGAGATATTGATATCTTTATTAATAATGTACCCAACCTTTTGCCTCCTTAAATATATGTTCGGAAAATAGAAAGTGCAAATATTTCCGAAGAGGAATCCGTTTACCCAAATGGGTTTTTAGGAATTTTGTTTAACTCAGAAAAAGTTACCCACCTTCTTCCTTTACTTTAAACTGTATATTGTAATAAATGGAAAGACAAATCTCTATTATTTTTTTAAAAATTAATATTAACTCCCATTTCTAGCCTTGAGTTTTGCTATGATCGTCAGTGGCGTAGTGAGGGGGGGGGCAAGGGGGCATCATGCCCCGGGCGCTACTCACAAAGGGGCGCCAAATGGTATATTTTACTATAATATTGTATGGTTTTCGAATAGGGGGGGGGGCGCTAAAAAGGTATTGGGGGTGCTAAAAGGTATTGTGCCCCGGGCGCGAGTTAAGCTCGCTACGCCACTGATGATCGTATCACCTTATATAAATGCACCAATATTGTGACCCTGACCCTGAGCTGTATTTTCAAAAATGTGTAGGGAAAAAAAATATATATCTGTGTTTAAATAATACATTTTTAACGTCTGTATAATGATCTGCTTTTGACATAGTGTTACCCAAATAAATAAAAATTGTCTCTTCCTGCGTCCCTGAAATGTATTGTCGCGAAATGCTTTTTTTTTTTTCTTCAAATTAGTAAAATATATTTTTAGGGTTACCAACAGTTTAACCAAAATCGTCCCGGTTGAACAACTTTCACACCGGCCGGTTGCATATTGTGTCCCCTTTTGAATCGAAATTGAAATTATAATTTAATGTTTCCTTCCTAAATTGGATATTAATAACAGAACCTTGTTGACAACAAATTTTATATTTATCTAATGTTTGTATGCTAGACTGGTAAGCTCTACGCTTGTATTGCGCAGCGTGCCTCTATTGTGTAAAAGTACATGTGGTAATCTCAGGCCTCAATATGAGGCCTAGGCCAAATGTCCCTGCCACATTTTCCCCCCATGAAGCTGAATATTATAGAAGTTTTTTGCTATATAAATATATGATACATGTGTTATGTTATTTAAATATATATGATACATATGTTATATTAATACATGATATATGTGTTATGTTATATAAATATATGATACATGTGTTATGCTATATAAATATATGATACATGTGTTATGCTATATACATATATGATACATGTGTTATGTTATATAAATACATGATACATGTCAGTGTTATGTTATTTATATTTAATGTCGTGACTGTCGTTTCTCGTGTTTCTTTTTTTTTCCGGACAGATAACGTCGTGAAAATATTAGGATGTTTAGTATTTAGCAGTGCACATACTATTTGACACAAGGAAACATTCTTGTATAACTATTTCACACAAGGGAACATTCTTGTATAACTATTTGACACAAGGGAACATTCTTGTATAACTATTTGACACAAGGAAACATTCTTGTATAACTATTTGACACAAGGAAACATTCTTGTATAACTATTTGACACAAGGAAACATTCTTGTATAACTATTTGACACAAGGAAACATTCTTGTATAACTATTTGACACAAGGAAACATTCTTGTATAACTATTTGACACAAGGAAACATTCTTGTATAACTATTTGACAGAAGGAAACATTCTTGTATAACTATTTGACACAAGGAAACATTCTTGTATAACTATTTGACACAAGGAAACATTCTTGTATAACTATTTGACACAAGGAAACATTCTTGTATAACTATTTGACACAAGGAAACATTCTTGTATAACTATTTGACACAAGGAAACATTCTTGTAACACTGGCATGACCGGGTTAAAACTCCCGGAGGCCCTGAGGCAGTCGAATTTTCTGGGCCCTCTAAATAATAATCGTTTATGGTCTTATCAGTCACTTTGACTTTAACAAATAGGTGTTAAATGGGTTGGCCGTGCCCTGACAAGGCGGCACCCTGTGCTAAGCCTGAATTTGAGCGAAATGTAGGGGGGGTGGGATAGTGCACAGTCACATGTATAAAATGTAAACCGGCCAGGGGATAAAAACCCCACCACCTTGAGGAGAAAATCCCCACCCCCTTGAGAAGAATATCCCCACCCCCTTCATATGCTAGTGGATATACGCCTAGTTTTGATGATGAAGGATCATTTACGATACCCCCCACGGCCTTTTTGAGGCCACGCATTATTGCATGAAAAATATCATAGTAGTACCTTAAGACCAATCGATGTCATAGTAGTACCATAAGACCAACCGATGTCATAGTAGTACCATAAGACCAACCGATGTCATAGTAGTACCATAAGACCAACCGATGTCATAGTAGTACCATAAGACCAACCGATGTCATAGTAGTACCATAAGACCAACCGATGTCATAGTAGTACCATAAGACCAACCGATGTCATAGTAGTACCATAAGACCAACCGATGCCATAGTAGTACCATAAGACCAACCGATGTCATAGTAGTACCATAAGACCAACCGATACCATAGTAGTACCTTACGACCAACCGATGTCATGTCTGACGTAACCAATCAAAAGTGCGGCGTAAAAATCATCTTTAAAATACCTGTTAATATCAAGACAGAGACATATATTATAGAGAGAGAGAGAGTCCGACAGAAATTCGGTTTTGGCATCGAAGATAGCCATGTGATCACTTTCGGCGTAATTTCGGTTTCGGCCGAAAGTGAATGGGACGTTTGGTCGTCTACCAGAAGTCAGCATGTCAATTTATCTGTCGGCAAACAATCCGATATTCATAATTGCTGGAAGTCTTGTTGTCATCGTATGATATATGACTAATCCTCTGCGAACACTGCTCATAACTGCATGATGACCTACTTGTCCAATATTTCCAAAAAATAAAATATCAATTAGGCTAAGTCAAATGTAAATAGTTTTGTGGACAAAAAAAGGGGTAAATGGTAATATTTATATCATTATTTTAGTTTTATTTTTTCACAATTAAAATTTGGGACCCTCAGCTTCATTCAATTCCGTCATGTGTGATATTTCATTTGATGTGTATCATTATCATGATCATAAATATTGTCATAGGCAAAGGTGAATAGTATTTTGTGATCCTATGGAATGGTAACATTTCCATATTGTTTTTGTTTTATTTAATTTTTTTAATAAAAATTAGGGAACCTTAGTTTTATTCATTTCATTCATCGATACCATGCTGATAAACATTTCATTTGTGTTGACGAAACAAAAAATTTCCACAAAATCAGTCACGTGTATGGACACATATGTAAAAAAAAAAAAAAGAGAAAAATGAAACCTTTACCAATATAGAAAAAATCTAATTATTCATTTTAATTTCGTAAAATGAGGCATAAAATGACATGTAATTTAAATCATAAGTCAAAATGATGTAGTAGGTCTACAGTGGTATCCTACTAAACGTAGCTGTATATTCGTTCAACTTTTGATTAATCTAGGTCAAATAGAAAGTGACCTGATAAATAAAAGCTAAAGTGAAATGGAGATCTTTGAGGTTAATTCACGTCATACTTGGACAACTATAGAAACTAGACGTGGAAGCGTAGACAACATCATACAATCGCAGATTGAAGGTCTAAGACAACATGACAACATACTATCACATAATTGAAGGACTAAGACAACATGCAATAATAGATTGAAGGACTAAGACAACATACAATCATATATTGAAAGACTAAGATAAAATGCAATCATAGACTGAAGGACCAAGACAGCATGCAATCATAGCTTGAAGGACTAAGACAACATGCAATCATAGATTCAAGGACTAAGACAACATATACTCACAGATTGAAGGACCAAGACAACATGCAATCACAGATTGAAAAACTAAGACGCATAATCCAACAAATGGAAACATAAATGTAAATTCCCATTGTAATTGTCCTAAATAATCAATTTTATTTAAGAGTTGACTTCAGGAAGTGAATTTCTCTATGTCAATGTCATATGTCATGAAGTCAATGTCCTATGTCATGAAGTCAATGTCCTATATCATGAAGTCAATGTCCTATGTCATGAAGTCAATGTCATATGTCATGAAGTCAATGTCCCTATGTCATGATTTCAATGTCTTTTGTCAGCCCTGTTATGGATCAAAGGCAAAGCGAATGTCCCTACGTCAGGAAGTCAATATCCCCATATCAAGATGTGAATATCACAATCTCATGAAGTCAATGCCCTATGTCAGCTCTTTTGTAGATCAAAGGCAAAGTGAAAGTCCCTATGTCATGAAGTAAATGTCCCTATGGTCGGGTCTGGTGTAGATCAAAAGCAAAGGGAATGTCCCTATGTCATGAAGTAAATGTCCCTATGGTCGGGTCTGGTGTAGATCAAAAGCAAAGTGAATGTCCTTATGTCCTCAAGTAAATGTCCCTATGTTCGGGTCTGGTGTAGATCAAAAGCAAAGTGAATGTCCCTATGTCATGAAGTAACTGTCCCTATGGTCGGGTCTGGTGTAGATCAAAAGCAAAGTGAATGTCCTTAAGTCATCAAGTAAATGTCCCTATGGTCGGGTCTGGTGTAGATCAAAAGCAAAGCGCCTTGGTTCTGAGCAGTTAATTGGTTGCGTCACGACATGGGGCCCCGGTAAATGACAACATCCATCGGAAGTTGCGTCAAGGTCTCTGCACATCAAGTTAGCACCTGTAGCAGACAGCACATCAAGTTAGCACCAGTAGCAGACAGCACATCAAGTTAGCACAAGTAGCAGACAGCACATCAAGTTAGCACCAGTAGCAGACAGCACATCAAGTTAGCACCGGTAGCAGAAAGTACATTAAGTTAGCACCGGTAGTATACAGCACATCAAGTTAGCACCGGTAGTAGACAGCACATCAAGTTAGCACCGTTAGTAGACAGCACATCAAGTTAGCACTGGTAGTAGACAGCACATCAAGTTAGCACCGGTAGTAGACAGCACATCAAGTTAGCACGGTAGTAGACATCTCATCAATTTTGATTAGACAGACTTAATTGGGTAGATGTTGAACAAACATAAATACAATATTGCACATATGATTGGTTAACTATGGGCCGGCGCTGGGAGGGTGAGGGACCTTGTTCAAATTCAGTTTTGGGGGCCGTAGACGGTAAATACCCGAGCTGGTAGTATATAAGACAAGTAATAGTTATACTAGGTCTTCCTCTGATCAGTCTTATACTAGGTCTTACTCTGGTTAGTCTTATACTACGTCTTACTCTGGTCAGTCTTATACTAGGTCTTACTCTGGTCAGTCTTAAACTACGTCTTACTCTGGTCAGTCTTATACTACGTCTTACTCTGGTCAGTCTTATACTAGGTCTTACTCTGGTCAGTCTTAAACTACGTCTTACTCTGGTCAGTCTTATACTAGGTCTTACTCTGGTCAGTCTTATTCTAGAACCTACGCAGTGTCGCCTTATACTAGGTGTTACGTACTGTTATCAATATGGTGGAAAGTACAGTACACAACAAAAGACGATACCATAAGTTAAATACTATAACAAAGAATACAATACTCAAACCAGGGCCGATTACAATTAATAAAATGTAAAATGTTAATGATAAATTACAAAATGAAAAGAAAAATAATTAAAGCTATCGACTTACAGAATAATGTTTGGCTTGTACCGGTACAATGTTGAAAAATACACTATGTTGTAGAAAGGTACAATGATGAAAGGGAATCTACACACACATGGTAAACAAATCTCTTGTGTCGTAGCAAAAATAACACACGCTCAAAATATCTCGTGAAAATATGATCTCACACACGTTCGTGTGTCTCCTTTCATAGCCTGTTTTACTGCTTTTTCAAGAAAAGCCTTACACGATGTTTTCCTTTCCAGATTTTTCTACAAAATTCTAAGGATACAGACTACTAATTTCATTTAGTTGTAAACTAGGTCAATAGAGACAATGTTTAGCTAGCCACACCGTAAATTCGGTTCCGAGCTAGGGGTCAGCTAATGTTCATTCGCGGGGAAAGATGGCGTAAACAGGGGAAAGATGGCGTAAACACGTCGTCTACATAACATAGGTCTTACACAAGGCCGTGTTATGAAGATGACGTGTTAATGCACGGCTACCTCGCTTTCCACGTGCATTACCTCTTAAAGTCGAGGCCGTTTTGGGGTGTGGCTAGCGAAATTTTCCCCTTGTTTACAAAAGCTTAGTTAGTCAGAACCTAATAGAAAAATCTGGATAAAACGGGAAAGAAAAACAATGCGTTAGACGGTTCGATAGATATTAGTAGGAAATGCCTATAAAAAGGCTGAACGGTCGAATGGGTCAGAGAGATTTCCTTTCCTTTATCACGAGACGTGCAGTGTGTCATTATTTAATTCTAGACAGTGCTTTGTTGTGTGTAGATTTTCTTTCATTGTACAAATTGTGCTCATTGTATTTTTATATACAGTACCGGTACCAGCAATACTAGCAAGTTAATAATTTTAATCATATTCTCTTTAGTTTGTAATTCATTGAAATTCACACATTAAAAACGTATTAATTGTAATTAGCCCTGACTTTGTGTATCGTTCTTGTTATTGTTTTTTTAAAACTTTGGTATCTTCCTTTATTATGGACTGTTTTGAAACGAACCAATAGATTAAACTAAGAGATAAAATTCTCCAATAATAGCAGTCCGTAATAGCCGTCTTATACTAGGTCTTACGCAGGGCTATCTTATACTAGGTCTTACACAGGGTCGT
Organism: Omphiscola glabra; assembly: GCA_964017045.1. Lineage (NCBI taxonomy): Eukaryota > Metazoa > Mollusca > Gastropoda > Lymnaeidae > Omphiscola > Omphiscola glabra. The sequence goes on from OZ024795.1 coordinate 29,633,995, forward strand.
CTTAAATGCATTGGGTGCCCCTTGGAGGTGTGTATGCACTAGGCCCCAATTATTACTCTCTAAGCGATGCAAGAAGTTTGTGGATTTTAAGTGCGTCTATGCATTCAGAATGTTTTTTTGTTTTTTTGTTTTTTTCAATTTGATTTAGGGAGGAGGGAAGGCACTGCATCTTTTAACGTCAAAATTAGGTAAAGTGGTTCTCAGTGGAAGCAATCCTGTTCGATTCACTTCCCTATTCTTAAAATGTATATCACTGTACAGCCACCATCCCGCGCTGCATAAACTGTATTTATTCCAAATATAGTGCCCCGGGGGAGTTTCCTTTTTTCACCCAACTCCAGTTTCAGCCCTGGGGTGTATATCAGTGTTCTGCAAACATCGTCCCTCTAGGAGCTGACTAAGTTCAATAAAAACATTTTAAAATATTAAAATGTGTCCAAAAAAAAGTAATCATGCCATAATACAACCAAGGCAATTCAGCTTCTTGTAATTCTCAAATGTAAATTAATAATAATTTAGTCGAAACAAAACGTTTGTCCCAGCAAAACTGTTTAGAAATGGGGGAGTGTGATGTTTAGCCAATCAATAAGTGTTGATGTGAGTATTGATGTAAGTGTTGATGTGAGTATTGATGTAAGTATTGATTTGAGTATTGATGTTGAGTATTGATGTAAGTGTTGATTTGAGTATTGATGTTGAGTATTGATGTAAGTGTTGATGTAAGTGTTGATGTAAGTATTGATGTGAGTATTGATTTGTTTACGTGAGTCTGGATGTTGGTGTTTATGTGTGGTTGCTTCACTCAATTTCCATGCTGTAAAACTACGCGCCAAAAAGAACAGGTCTATTCAGACAAGAGTTTGTGGAAGCAGTTTGCATTCTGACTTGAGATAGCAGCTTGGGGGATCGTTTCACCGATCTTGACGCCACCTTCCAAAATCAGTTTAACTTTTCTGTTGATGAGCTGCCAGATGATCCTAAAACTAAAGTCATTGTGCAATTCAATTGTGTTTTTTATTTTTTAAAAATAAGCATTCGGCCACCTTCAATTAGCTCCAATCCATCCTCAAGCTACAATCCATCCCCTGAGCCCGACGAGAACTTCTAACTGGCTCATGGCAATTCAAAAACTTTTTCGACCCCTGATCTGTAATACAGTCAAACTATAAATTTTAATTTAAAAAAATTTGATGGGTTAGGTTTTTTTTTTAGGTGAAATAAAATCATTTTAATTGCAAACATCCAATACCTTATTTGTCGATAAAATTGTGGATTGGAATGAAAGGTGAGGTCACTGAAGGCTCCCGAGCGAAAGCTGTGGGGTGAGGAGGGGACTGGGGGGGCTCAGTGAAATTACGAACTATGAGTAAGCACGACATGGCTAAATTAATAATATAAAACATGATAAGGGCTACGAGGGGGGAGGCAACAAGCGCGAGGTCATGGGAGGTCGCCCTGTTCGCCAACCCCCCCCCCCTTTTTCCGATAGAATTTTTAAATATAAATAGAAATACCCCTTAATTTCTATAAGTATTATGTATATATATATATATATATATATTGGGATGCTCTTGCCCTCTGAAGGAGACAAAAATTGCAGTACCTTTACAAGTGGAACAAAATCTAAAATGTATAGCCTGTTAGATTCATTTCCCTATTCTGCAAATAATGTATATGCAGTTAGATTCACTTCCCTGTTCTTAAAATGTATATCCTGTTAGATTCACTTCCCTATTCTTAAGATGTATTATATCCTGGTATATTCACTTCCCTATTCTTAAGATGTATATCCTGGTAGATTCACTTCCCTATTCTTAAGATTTATAACCTGTTAGATTCACTTCCCTATTCTTAAGATGTATATCCTGGTAGATTCACTTCCCTATTCTTAAGATTTATATCCTGTTAGATTCACTTCCCTATTCTTAAGATGTATATCCTGTTAGATTCACTTCCCTATTCGCCTCATATAAAAGTTGTGAAAAGAGCGTGTGTTTGAGGGGGGGGGGGCGTGATTCTTTTGTCCTTTCTATATTTAGAATGCCCTGGGCGCCATACTTGCCCATGTAGGGACAATGACAGTAAAAAAAATGTCTCCCCATGACAGGAACCGATGAGACGAGGACCAGCTTGATGAGCTGTTGAGCTCATGTTGAGGATCCCCGGGACAATGGTGCTCATTAGTAATGAGGTCACTGATTGGCACACATGGGACACAACCTAATTTTTGTACACACACGTGCAAGCGGGGTGGGTGGGGGGAATTTTATGACACACAGCGCCCCCCCCCCCCAACCAAAAATATTTTTTTAAATCACGCTATACATGGGGAGTTGATGGTTTGGAGAATAAAAGGTATTTAACATTTGAAGACATGTGTATGTTGAGTGTAGATGAATAGTGTGACATGTTATTGAATGTATAATAGTAACATGTCATTTGCTGTACACTAGTATACAGAACTTATGTTTTATGCTGTGTAAAGTTAACAGAAATTGTGACATTTTGTTTGGTTAGCAAAACGCCATGAATGATAGAGACAACAACTCATCGCTAATTTCATCCCTCTGATATGGGAGACCAGACAAGAAAGCATGTGTCATGTGAAAATGTAATACATTTTCTGTACAGTAGTGTTTCCCTAAACTAGCGGTCCGCGGGCAGCCACCAGTCCTCGGGCCTTTCTTCTGCCGGTCCTTACGCCATGAGCCTTGCAACTGGAAACATAAAATAAATGTTTCCACGTTTAAGTATTGTTACACACAAACTTTTTAAAAACTAGATTGTCTTGTGCACAAACATGACTTCTACATTTTCAAATGATTTTTTTTTCTTCCAACTTCATATTATATGCCTTAATAATTAACGAATAAATATATTTGTTTTTTTTTTAAATTCTTAACTTCTTTTTTTTTTTAAATTTAAAACAGATCTTTTTTAAAAAAATTATTATAAAGCATTAAAATGGAAATAGCTCATCGAACCCTAATGTAATAGCTGTTTACGGGTTAAAATTTAGGACATATTTAATATTTATTTTTTATTAAAGTAACAACATTTTAAAAATCTGGCACCTGTCCCTGGTACAATGAGAATGGTGTCCACCTCTCAGCCTCAATCAAACGTTTGGGAACCACTGGTGTAGAGCTCCGAACAATATATAGTATGTAAACATTACAGTTTCCTAAACTTTTCAATTACGAAATGTACTTCTGACTTGCCCTACTTATCAGCCAAATTTTTCTTTCTTTATATCGTATATTTTTTCTTCCTTATTTTCCTATTAAAACCTTCTTTTTCTTTAATAATTTTAGTGACCTGATTTAAAAAATACATAAGGTGATTGTCATTGGAAATTATTTATTAACTGATGTCAAATTAAAATTTCATTACAAAATAAGATACCGAGTTGAAACAAAGGTGGGCTAGTCTGATTAACAAGGAAAAAGGGGGGGGGGGGGGCTATTCTGAGGAACAAGCGGGGCTATTCTGAGTTAAGTTAGACAACTTAAGAAAATAAGGAACACGACCGAGTGTCGACCTTGGAGAGCTGCAAACAGACATTGATTATTTCCCTTGCCTGAACTCTTACAACAGAAACATGTACACATGACGTCACATAAAGTCTCTCAATGTCTAGGTGAAAATAGTCTGTTTGTCATCGCTCTCTGACTGTCTCTCTCTCTCTCTCTCTATATATATATATATATATATATATATATATCCCTCTCTATCTATCTCTCTCTCTTTCTCACTTTCTCTAGCCCTTACCTACCCAAGTGTCTGCTTAGGTAATCAACTCCAGACATCTAATATTAACAGGAACTGTTTTATTGCGTGTGGCTAAGACATAACGCACGCTAGGTACAAGATCGGTGATGCCGGGAATGCACTTTATCGCCTCATCGTGGACTGGTCAAATGAATTAATGTTAAAAACAGTATCTTCCACAACCTTTCCCTTAGCATTCTCTGAGATTTACATTTAAGCTAAGTTTTAATTTTTATATTGTTTACTCGTTTTACTGTCTGCTGAAGAAGGCTTCTTGCAGATACGTCATTGGTTTCTTGTGTCATGTTTTCCCCATACCTTGTACTAAAGATTTCCGGAGAAAAACATATTGACATTTCCGCAAAATAAAGAAATTGTATCAGTTAGTTGATATCTTACATGAGATACTGATGGGAAATGACGTCATTGTCAATTTAGTTTTTTCCGGCATACTTTGTAATATGTGACGTCAAAGATCCATGTCGAGGCGTTAAGTCGATATAACATTTAGTGAAACTGCTCAGCGGCGACCCCAGATACGATAAGATAAGATAAGATAAGATAAGATTATTTTATTGATCCAAAAAATTAAAATGTTCTTTGATTACATTTTACATATTCTTTTCAGCACATAACAACATACATATTTTTATCGAGACAAAAATTTACAAATATAACAGTTTAATCACGAGACAACTTAAGTATTTCTATAGCGCAGAAATCAGCCATCAATGAACTCCCTTTGTGAGATTAATGACTTAATTAGTGATCATTTGGAGAAGGTGAAATGGGGTGAGATGGTGGGTGTGATGGTAAGTATGATGGTGGACGTGATTGTGGGTGTGATGTTTGGACGTGATGGTCTGTGTGATGGTGGACGTGATGGTGAGAGTGATGGTGGACGTGATCGTGGTTGTGGTGATGATGTGTATGATAGTGGACGTGATCGTGGTTGTGGTGATGATAGTGAACGTGATGGTGGTTGTGGTGATGATGGGTATGATAGTGGACGTGATGGTGGTTGTGGTGATGATGGGTATGATAGTGGACGTGATGGTGGTTGTGGTGATGATGGGTATGATAGTGGACGTGATGGTGGTTGTGGTGTAGATAGTGGACGTGATGGTGGTTGTGGTGATGATGGGTATGATAGTGGACGTGATGGTGGTTGTGGTGATGATAGTGAACGTGATGGTGGTTGTGGTGATGATGTGTATGATAGTGGACGTGATGGTGGTTGTGGTGATGATGTGTATGATAGTGGACGTGATGGTGGGGGCACATTTCATCAATAAATAAAAGGAAAGAACATCGCCAGTTTAAAGTGTTGTTTCTTGTGTTGTTTGTTGTAACTTGGTTGGAAGGAAGAAAACACTGAAATGTTAAAGTAATTGCTCGTTTAGGGAATGTAATCTCAAACGTCTCTACCTGGATATAACATCATGACATTATCAACGTCCTACCGGGACATAACATCATGACATTATCAACGTCCTACCGGGACATAACATGAAATTATCAACGTCCTACCGGGACATAACATCATGACATTATCAACGTCCTACCGGGACATAATATCATGACATTATCAACGTCTTACCGGGACATAACATCATGACATTATCAACGTCCTACCGGGACATAACATCATGACATTATCAACATTTAATTAGGTTGCTTTGATTTATGAGTCGCTGGAACATTTAAATGTGATCACAAACATAGTTGAAATGTTAACATCCTTTCAATGTCATCACAAACATAGTTGAAATGTTAACATCCTTTCAATGTGATCACAAACATAGTTGAAATGTTAACATCATTTCAATGTGATCACAAACATAGTTGAAATGTTAACATCCTTTCAATGTCATCACAAACATAGTTGAAATGTTAACATCCTTTCAATGTGATCACAAACATAGTTGAAATGTTAACATCCTTTCAATGTGATCACAAACATAGTTGAAATGTTAACATCCTTTCAATGTGATCACAAACATAGTTGTAATGTTAACATCCTTTCAATGTGATCACAAACATAGTTGAAATGTTAACATCCTTTCAATGTGATCACAAACATAGTTGAAATGTTAACATCCTTTCAATGTGATCACAAACATAGTTGAAATCTTAACATCCTTTCAATGTGATCACAAACATAGTTGAAATGTTAACATCCTTTAAATGTTATTATATAATTGTATCTTGTGTTCCAGTCTTACCTTGAGCAAGGTCTGGTCAAGGTCACCTATGGGGCCAAAGACTCGCTGGTGGATTTCTTACACGTTGACAATCTGGTGCAGGCTCACATGCTGGCAGCCGAGGCCCTGACAGATGAGAACAACTTTGTGGCCGTATGTGGAACCAGGGCAAAATTAACATAGAAATAATTATGTGCTTAATATTGGTTTCTTGAATTAGCAAACTGAGTTCCTGGCATCATATATTTCGTTTTTGTTCTTTATATATTGTTTTATTTAAATACTAGAATTTATGACCCGATTTTATCGGGTTAATAATGGTGGGTCCTTTGTGATAATTTCTATCTGCTATTGCAAAAACTCATCACAATTCCTAACTTCAAAAAGAAGTATTTATGTAATGATATTTAAGTCTCTAACATCATTAAGTTTTGAGAAGTATTTATTTGATATATTTTATACGCCTACAGCATCCCCTTTCACGTCCCAAAGCTACATTTGTTTTCCCTCTAAACCTGACATTACATCACCAAATCTAAATTATTACTACAGAAGTTATTAAAAGTATATTTAAAGGTTAAGTTTATTTATGTTATAAATTTAATAAAAGTATATTTTTTAAATTTAAAATAAGTAAAAACTTATTAAATGTTAAAAATACAAAGCTATCATTTGTATGTGTTTTATTAACAATTTAAAAAAGCAATCAGTTATATTTATTAATTTTACTTTTAATAAGGGGGAAAATATATTATCAGTTTTGTAACGCACGGTTATTAAATCAAAGAAATTTTAGCTTTTTTGGCTAAATAGGCAATTCGCGCTATGACATCATTACTTAGAGCCAATTAATATTAATTTTATTCGCAATATTAACAACACTCTAAAAAAACGCACTAAAAATAACTGATGCTTGGGTTAATCCGGATAAATGTTATTACAGTGTTTTTCATAACTTTCAAACTCATAAAACTTTTAAAATAGTTCCTTAGTTGATACTTTAAATGTATTTGTTATTTATAATAATAATACTTAAACTTTGACTAAACTAAAAGCAGATATATAATATTTTATTGCGCATTTAAATTTATTCGATTTCCATAAAATAATGGAACATAACTATGATTGTTTTTAAGAATCCGAACGTATTCAAATATGTTCGTTTCTTTGGCGATACGGTCAGCCTAGCTCATTCTTATATGTATAATCTGGTAACATTAAGAAAAAAGTTTGATTTATTTTGTTGAGTATGAGGCAGATGGAGCTGAAAAGTTACTAAATGTATGTATGTCGCCATCTGTAAGTAGGACGATGTTATAGCTTGTTATTAATCCAACTCACAAAGGTCTAATTGCGTAGTGGCACTCACTACGGCTCTCTTCACCGTTGGAGGTTGACCCTGCTGCCCCTTCAACATGATGTTAGCAATTTACTACTACAAACAGGTCAATTTAGCTGTTTATTTCTTTCTCTGCTACAGGCAGGTCAAGCTTATTTTATCAATGATAACAAGCCAGTCAATAACTTTGAATTTTTCCGTTCCATGGTAAGTACATCTGCACCATAGTAAGTACATCTGCACCATAGTAAGTACATCTGCCCCATGGTAAGTACATCTGCCCCCTAGTAAGTACATCTGCCCCATGGTAAGTACATCTGCACCATAATAAGTACATCTGCACCATAGTAAGTACATCTGCCCCATGGTAAGTACATCTGCATCATGGTAAGTACATCTACCCCATGGTAAGTACATCAGCCCCATGGTAAGTACATCTGCCCCATGGTAAGTATATATGCCCCATGGTAAGTACATATGCCTCATGGTAAGTACATCTGTCCCATGGTAAGTACATCTGCCCCCTAGTAAGTACATCTGTCCCATGGTAAGTACATCTGCCCCATGGTAAGTACAACTTTATTGAATTATTCATTTATTTTGTCGTTAATACATAAATCATAGACATACTTTATCTATGCTCAAGTTATAGATATACTTTATGTATACTGAAATTATAGTATAACCATACTTTATCTATACTCAAGTTATATACGTACTTTATATAGTTTTAATTTTGTTGAATTGAGCACACCATGAAGTCCTGAAGCAGCAACTATTTAAAACATGTTTGATGACGATGCTCATTTATAATCCGTTTTTTTAATCAAGTGCTTGTACTACAACCTGTGTAAGTTCAGTAACTCATGGAATCTTGCCTTCTCTTCTTTTTCTTAAGATTGTCGGCCTTGGCTATAGCTACCCGAAGGTTAACCTCCCGGTGTTGCCAGTATTTTATTTTGGTAAGAACTTGATTCGTTTTTATTTATATGTTTATATCTCAGACAAACTCTGGTAGAGACGGATAAGATTTAGCTATCACATGTTTTTTTTAATAGAATTTTAATTATTATTAATGAACAAAGGACTTAAATCAAACTATTTTAATTACTTTTCATGATTAACAATTTTTTCTTAAAAACTAGAAAAATAAAATTTTCAAACAATTTTTTAAAAAATTAGTTTAAAAGCTTTTTTCCCCCCATCAATCAGCAAACTATTTTATCTTCTAAAATGTGGTCTTCCAATGTTTCTCTAGCTTGGCTGACAGAACTGATTTACACCATCTTCAGTCCAATTTATAACTTCCAGCCAATCTTAACTTGCACTGAGGTCAGTCGTCTCATTTGTTTTTATTGCTAAGACATTGTTAGTTCTTCATTGAAATTACAGAAATAAAATGTGCCCAGAACGTGGCACTCCCCACATGGTACTCCCCACATGGCACTCCCCACATGGCACTCCCCACATGGTACTCCCCACATGGCACTCCACACATGGTACTCCCCACATGGTACTCCCCACATGGTACTCCCCACATGGTACTCCCCACATGGCACTCCCCACATGGTACTCCCCACATGGCACTCCCCACATGGCACTTCCCACATGGCACTCCCCACATGGCACTCCCCACATGGTACTCCCCACATGGTACTCCCCACATGGTACTCCCCACATGGCACTCCCCACATGGCACTCCCCACATGGTACTCCCCACATGGTACTCCCCACATGGCACTCCCCACATGGCACTTCCCACATGGTGTTCTTTTATCCATAAGTTACAAAACAAGATGTTAGTAACGGTGACTTTGGGAGCCCTCTTCAGGGTGTGTGGAAAAAAAGGGGGGGGGGGCATTCAGTGTCTGTGTGGGAAGGTGTTGGGTAGCATCTAAGTGAGGGTTTGGCATAGTGTGTCTGTGTGTCCAGATGTTGGAGAGTCGTTCAATTAATCACTGTTAAAATTAACCATTTCTTAAAGACCCGTATCCTATTTATAAAGATGTTGATAAAATACTCTCTTGTTCCTCTACCAGGTGTATAAGACAGGAGTGACCCACTATTTCAGCATAGAAAAGGCAACCCGTGACCTTGGCTACCTTCCCACTGTGCAGAATGACCTGACAGGAGTAGTGGCCTACTACAGGAAGTTGGGTAGAGTCAAGGGACACCAGTCTTCCATGCTTCTGTTCTATTTTGTCAATGCTATTATTGTATTTATGATCTACTGTGTATTCATGCTGGTCCTTCCTAAAGTCACTTCCCTAAAGTCATTTCCCTAAAGTCAAAGTCATATCATTGTATCAAGGATAAGTTAATTTTTTTTTAACATTTAAATATTGTTGTTTTTTTATTATTTAGATGTGTTCTTGTCATGCAGAGATTGTAGAGACTGTAGTGTAGAGACTGTAGTGTAGAGACTGTAGTGTAGAGACTGTAGGGATTGCACTGATTGAGTTAGAGTACCACAGAATGTTTACCTCAAATGTTCACCCACAAAATGGACAATTTCACAAAAAAGACAAAAGTTCATACAATGTATTACTTTATTAAGTCATAGTGTATAATATGATTTGTCTTGTCTACTCACACACACTCATGGGGTATACAATCAGCCTTCTAATAAGCCATGTCAGATAATTCCATATAAGTATGTCAAAAAGGACAAATATCTTCTTCATGATAGCATCAGACATAGAGAGAAAATTATGTAAGCAATGCATACTTGGGCCTTGTTGAAGATTCCAATGAATAAAAAAATATTTTCAGACTAAAATTTCCACAGTAAAAGAAAGATCAAGAAAATTCACTCTAGTATCAAGTCAATGTGGATGATTAAGCCCCAGGACACAGAGAAAGACAGCAATAATCACAGGCTAATCCAATCACTGACAATAAGGAATTAAGACCAATAACGACCTAACACTTGACAAACCCATGATTATCTCCCCTTCACTTGGCATGTATAACCCTAACATTGACAAGTTAGGGACGATGAACAGATTTTCTAGTAGTTTTACCTTTTTTTTTTTATATTTTACTTTACACTACTTCATGAACATTTTATTCCATGTTCTTGTACATAGCAAATAAACCTACACAATTTTAGTTATCATGAGCAAATATTTCAAATCTTTGATATAATATATCTGAAAGTGTCTTTGTAAGAAAGACTAGCGATGTCATTTTTATGTCATTTTGTCAACTGTATAGTGTGGCTTTCAAGGCTTATTATTTAAACTATGTGGATGAAAGAATGTTAAGAAATCCACACTCAACCTTAAGCCAATAATGTTCAAATATTGCAACACCCCTTATGAACAGGAGGCCTCAATCTGAAGGATTTTCCATTTTATGATAAAATAATAGACAATAAAGTTCATTTTTTAAAGACTTAATTTCTGGCATTTTGTCTTGTGTATAAAAGGCAGAGAAACATTAATATATAGCTGTATTTGACTAACACACATCATTAAACCTGATAAAAGTTAGTTGTTATCTGTGAATATCTTTAAGACATTTGGCATCACTGATTTGTAGTGTTATCTCCCATCACAGGACAAGACCAGTTATCCCCCCTGGTACACAGTCATTTCATTATTAGTGATTATAACAATTAAATAACACACTTTGAAAATACAAGCAGCCAAATCATAGACAAAGTAACAAGATAAGCCAATCACCGTTAAACAATAGCCTATCATAATTAAACATTAGCCAATCATCATAAAACAACCTATTATCATTAAACATTAGCCTATCATCATTAGCCATCATAGAGCCAAAATGTCATTGTTAGTAGGAAATAAATTAAACATGCACATAACTTTGTTAACCAGGCCAAAACAAGACAATATATAAAGCAGGTTTCACTCCAATCCATCACCTAGACTTTGATGCAACGGACTCTTCTAGAACAATAATAATAAAAAAATGTCATACAATCACAATCCATAATATTTCTCACTAACATGTTCAGATGGTTGATCACAAAAACAGATATTCACATGACGTTTCTCTACAGCTAAACTATACTAGTGAGTCATCTAAATATGGCAGAGTAGAGACATTATTCATGATACTGACATGACAGTGACATGACAGTCTACCATGGCTGACAATGGGTATCTCATGTGACATGACAGACCACTATGTGGCATAAGACTGTCATGTGATATGTCAATCTTTCAAAAATAAAGATAATAAACCTTGAAAAGGTCAAATTAAGCACAGCATTAAGTTATGACATGACATACCACCATGTGACATGACATGACAGACTGCTATATGACAAGACAGACTGTCATGTGACATGACATACCAACATGTGACAAGTTGAACACATAGTAAATCAATAAGTCTATGTTTAGCTTGAGGTAAACCAGGTCAACAAACACCTCTCTGTCAGATTAAATTGAAATAAAGTGGTGGCGCCAAGCCACCTGGTTTAGTTATGTATGAGCTTAGACAGGATGATGACCACAAGGAGGATGACCACAGGTTAATACAGTGATGCATGTGGGTAAATTTGATGATGACCACAAGGAGGATGACCACAAGGAGGATGACCACAAGGATGATGACCACAAGGATGATGACCACAAGGAGGATGACCACAAGGATGATGATCACAAGGAGGATGACCACAAGGTTTAGAAGAATTTGTTTCCAATCAATCTTTGAATTTTGTCAAGGTGGTTAATATCATTAGATTATTTTGATTGAATTTTTTACATAATCAAATATTCCTTCTGATTTTAAAAATTAGATTTCTTTTTTTGTAATAAATGTTTTGTTTACTGTGCATATGTCAGTATATAATATATTCTCTGGATATTTCAAATGAAAAAAAATTTTTTTGCAAAATGTATAATAGTAAATAATTTTAAAGTTTCATATTTTTTTTTCTAAAATAATCATTTTCACAACTTTTTCTTTAGAAGGTGATAGTTTTTCAGGTGTTCTAAAACTTTTTAAATAACAGTTTCAACTGCCTTAAAGGGTCTCATACCATCACATTGCATTAATTTAGGACATCCAATGATTTTTAAATGACAAAATCAAACATTTTTGTTAAAATTAAAAAGTGTGCAGGCATTCAATACAGTGGGTGGGAGGGGGAATAATTAAGTAATGACTAGAAATGATCCAATAACAAGTTTGAGTTAACTGCCCCCATCCCCAAAATGACTGGCTGATGTTGAGATCTTGCAGTGTTGATTAGGGGATAACAGAGGGGACATAACCAAGAAATAATTTGTACTCCAAGACTATTTCTCCAGTTACTTCCCCTTATTGTCAAATGAAGGGATGATGCCATAAAAAGTAACATGAAATATAGGACAAGATTAGTTAACTTTTGCAAGTGGTGCAATACTATTGAATGGTTTTAGAAGTAAATAAGCCACTGCACAGCATGGGATAGAGGAAGATTGTGTGTTAAAGCTTGTCATGGGTAAAATCAATACGGATGTTCCTGCTTCCATCTAATCCAGTGGTTTTCAACCTTTTACCCTTTATCATTTATGTTTATTCCATTTCTTAGGCAACCCCTGGTGATTTATCATAGATTCTTAGGGTTCTGTGGAATCCAGTTTGAAACACAATGAGTGAGACATAGAATGACTTGGACACCATTATGAAAAGCCCCTTGTCATGAATGATAATGCGCCCCCCCCCGGTCACACTTTCTATAAAAAGTGATTTTCAACTGCTGGTCTGCAGAAATTTAAATGCTTTTTGTAATGCTTGATTTCTGGTTATTATAAATAGAAAATTTATTTCATAACTGATTTAATACCCAATGTACTAAATACAATTTAAATAAAAGTTCTTATTTCCCCATGAAATATTTCACTGGTCAGTTATTTCACTGGTCAGTTATTTCACTGGTCAGTTCCGCAGCTGAAGAAAAGGTTGAAAACCACTGGCCGATTCTTAATAGGAACGGGAAGAAACCAACAGGAAAGGGGGATAACTAAACTTATCTATGCTTCAAATGTAAACAATAGATTAGAATATATTGCTTTAACATGAAATAAATGTTGATGAGAAATACTGTGCTACAAAAAATGCTGGATGGGTTTATACAGTGGTGTGAGAACCGAAGAGATTGAACAATTGATGACACCTGATACATGGGGATATTCTGAATAAAAAATGTCAGCAAATGTCAATACTAAACCTGCACATGAACCAAATGTCAGTCTTAACATGAACCAAATGTCAGTCTTAACATGAACCAAATGTCAGTCTTAAATGAACCAAATGTCAGTCTTAACATGAACCAAATGTCAGTCTTAAATGAACCAAATGTCAGTCTTAAATGAACCAAATGTCAGTCTTAACATGAACCAAATGTCAGTCTTAACATGAACCAAATGTCAGTCTTAAATGAACCAAATGTCAGTCTTAACATGAACCAAATGTCAGTCTTAAATGAACCAAATGTCAGTCTTAAATGAACCAAATGTCAGTCTTAACATGAACCAAATGTCAGTCTTAAACTTAAATGAACCAAATGTCAGTCTTAAACTTAAATGAACCAAATGTCAGTCTTAACATGAACCAAATGTCAGTCTTAAATGAACCAAATGTCAGTCTTGATTTTAACCAAATGTCAGTCTTAACGTGAACCAACCTTCAGTCTAAAGGTAAAGCAAATGTCAGTCTAAACATGAACTGTCAATCTAAACAAAAAAACAGCTTTCAGTCTAGCGGTGAACTGTCAGTTTAAACAAAAATCAACAGTCATTCTAAAGTTGCAGGAATTTTAAAAACAAAAAATTTTAAAATAATATTTTTTTTTTGGTAAGTAGACTACACATTTAATTTTTCTAAATGATAACAAGGGAGAGAAACAATTTCTTAAGGAAAAAAAATTAAAGTAACAAAATAAATTAACTAAAAGAAAACAACTTCAAAAATAAATACTCTGCCTACAATAATTATTACACAGTTTTTATTTTCATTCAGTATCAAATTTTGCACAGTGTTGAAATTGATGTGCTTTGAAATATAGATTTACTTGCTCATATCTGACATTAGTTCCCTTGTCTAGTGAGCCATATATACATACTACAGTAAGCCATATGTGCCTACTACTGGAAACTAAATGTGATGGTAGCCACATCTCTTGGCAGCCACGTCACTAAGATCTTCAGTTTAAGGTAGTGTACGTGAGCTAAACTGAAAGAGACACGAAGCTGTTGTACTGACAAATATTGCGCTTCAGGATGTCCGAGCATGGGCCAAGTACACGCTCAAAGCGTGCTCTGTCCAGCTTGACACACTTGAGTGGTCCCCTGGACACCACAGTTGCAGCACGGGGTCGGTCCAGCAGTAATGCAATTTCACCTGTTGAAACATTGTAGACATTTCTTAGAACACATCTCCCATTAAATTCAAGTTATTATGTTCGTCTTCTGCTTGTGCTTTCTTTAATTTAATGCTATAACTTTATTATTCACAGGCAGCATGACAGAATTTTTTTTAACATTTTAAATTTACAAATTAACGGTTTCAAATTGTTAAAATTTTTTGTTTTTGTCTCATGTAGAAGAACAAGAAATTTCACTTTGATCACATATTTTGTAGTGATAAATATTTTGCTATCCACCAAGTTGTACCACCAAGTTCTTGTTCTTACCCACACTCAACTGTTAAATAAATTGCTTCATTGATTTTTCTTCACTTCATGCCCCCAATTATGAAACTAACAATAGTAAGTGGTATTAAATCTATTAACTGACCAAAGTAATCAGAGGGACCCAGACGTCCAACCTCCACAGGTTCTTCATTCTCTGACCTTCGTTGCAACACAGCAGCAGACCCCTGTCAATAGATAACAATATATTGATGGATGTTGGAGATGTTTTTATCACATCCTCCGTGTACAATCATTGGTCTAATAATCTAATCATTGGTCTAATCATCTGTCTATTCATCTGCCTAATCATTGGTTTAATCATCTCTCTGATTATTTGTCTAATCATTTTTCTAATCCCCTGTCTATTCATCTGTCCAATCATTTGTCTAATCATTGGTCTAATCATCTGTCTATTCATCTGTCTAATCATTGGTTTAATCATCTCTCTGATTATTTGTCTAATCATTTTTCTAATCCCCTGTCTATTCATCTGTCCAATCATTTGTCTAATCATTGGTCTAATCATCTGTCTATTCATCTGTCTAATCATTGGTTTAATCATCTCTCTGATTATTTGTCTAATCATTTTTCTAATCCCCTGTCTATTCATCTGTCCAATCATTTGTCTAATCATTGGTCTAATCATCTGTCTATTCATCTGCCTAATCATTGGTTTAATCATCTCTCTGATTATTTGTCTAATCATTTTTCTAATCCCCTGTCTATTCATCTGTCCAATCATTTGTCTAATCATTGGTCTAATCATCTGTCTATTCATCTGCCTAATCATTGGTTTAATCATCTCTCTGATTATTTGTCTAATCATTTTTCTAATCCCCTGTCTATTCATCTGTCCAATCATTTGTCTAATCATTGGTCTAATCATCTGTCTAATCATAAAATGTTGTTTAGATCTAAGATTGATTTTTGTATCTGGTATTTCAACCTGTGTGATTCAGATGTAGAAAGTAACATGGGCAAATTACAGCAATACAACTATAATTACAAAATTATTTTTAACCATTAACCCCAACAAAACTGTTGTTATGTCAAGGACCAACTTTACTTGTTTTTAAATTCCCAATAAACAACAAACTGAAATATAAAAAGTCATCCACGATTTAATACAAGGGTAATTTATATCTTACATACACAAAAAAGAAAATTTCCCCCTTCCCTCCTGTTGCATTATTAAATTTTTGTAACCCTACCCCTAATGCCCCTATGCATATGTACAAATGTACTTCTCAACCACTCCCCACCCCTCAAACAAAATACTTCCTTTTTTTTCAAATATGTATTTATAGACAATTATGACCTACATGACAATGATGACCTACATGACAATGATGACCTACATGACAATGATGACCTACATGACAATGATGACCTACATGACAATGATGACCTACATGACAATGATGACCTACATGACAATGATGACCTACATGACAATGATGACCTGCATGACAATGATGACCTGCATGACAACTAAACAAAGTCACTGTAAAATGTGTTAACACATTTATATAAAAAAGAGCTAATGTGACCGTGTAACACTAAAAAGATGGATCAATTTAATCAGCTCAGATGCTTAAAAACAGTATGAATTTTTTACGGAAATGGAATAAATTCTTATAGTTTTAAGTATATGTTTACGTAGTATCATAAAGATAAATCAGAACTACATTCATTGTAGCAATGAACAAACTATTTTAATAATTTTATTCAAATTTTACCGGTACTATTATTAATTCATAATCAAATTTATCAAGCATACCCACACATATGTTTTTTTTTTTAAAGTTGCATTGTTAATATTGCTAAATTAAGTTTAAATTTATTTTATCCAAATCTCTTCAAATTCAAATAATATAAAATTAAAATTTTCAACAGAAAAATTATAATAATCTTATAAGAACTTATCTTAAGCTCGCAAATCAAAAGCTTTAACTTTCTTTGATTTAAAAACCGTGTGTGACAAAACTGATCATGTTTTTTTCCCTTTGTCTAAAATAAAATTAATTAGTAGAATCGATCTCTTTTTTAAATATTAATAATACACAACAACTTTTATCTTTTGAGCCTTTGGGGGTGAAGCCTGATTTTTCAAATGAACTTTATTATTATTATTATTATCTTAGTATATTTAACTTTAAATTAGTTTTTACTTTTTTACTTATTATTTATTGCAAAAATGTGCTTTTATTAATTTAATTGTAATAAAAGTTTAAATGTTTAAAAATATTCTTAATAAGAATATGCAATTTGTGTCATTTAAGTGCAACAAAATTTAATAGCCAAAAATACCAATTCACTTATCACTCATCCAAATAAGAACAAACCAGATGAGGTTGCAATGGGTTCATTTTGATACCAATATCTCAGAACCCAATTATGTCACAGATTTTACCTTTGGTGTTGATATGAATGTTAACATAAATAACCATAATCTTTCAATATAGGGAATTAGGTGTAGAACTATTTTTAATAGAAAATGTAAAACGATATGTGGTAAAAGGATGCTGGGACTTTGTATCAAGTTCAGGGGCAAGCAAACAATCTGTGGTTGAGTACCAGGGCTACTATCCTGTGGGTGATTTTATTAAAGTTTATTAAAAACTGTGGGGGAGGGGGGATTTGATACTTTTATTTTGCCCCCAGACAGCACAAGATAAACCTAAGAATGAAAGAGTGAATTTGATAAATAAACATTCTTCTGTAAACACATATCAGGGGAGGGAAAACATCAAAACCTTTTAAATTTGTATGTGTAAAAATTGGATTGTAAGGGGTTGAGACTTAGCAATAGAAGGCAGGTGGAAAGTGCCTAACATCCTGGTAACATCAGGTCAAAACTTCTAGTATATAATAAATTATGTCACAGGTTTTTGACTGCAGCTGGCATTTTGGGGCAGCCCTGTGTGAGACAACTACTACCTGTATTCTCATTACTACCTGTATTCTCATTACTACCTGTATTCTCATTACTACCTGTATTCTCATTACTACCTGTATTCTCATTACTACCTGTATTCTCATTACTACCTGTATTCTCAATACTACCTGTATTCTCATTACTACCTGTATTCTCATTACTACCTGTATTCTCATTACTACCTGTATTCTCAATACTACCTGTATTCTGATTACTACCTGTATACTCACCTCAAGTATAATAAAGAAGTCCTCCCCAGGTTCTCCTTGCCGGACAATTTCTTCTTTGTCCTCGAATTGAACAGGTTCCAGGGCGTCTGCTACCGTTAGTCTCTCCCACTTGTCCAAGTTCTCTGTTACAAAATACATAACACATAGACATAATACATAGACATAAAACATAGACATAATACATAGACATAATACATAGGCATAACACATAGGCATAATACATAGACATAACACATAGACATAATACATAGACATAACGCATAGGCATAATACATAAACAAAATATGTAGACATAATACATAGACATAATACATAGACATAATACATAGACATAATGCATATATATAATACATAGACATTATACATAGACATAATACATAGACATAACACATAGGCATAATACATAAACAAAATATGTAGACATAATACATAGACATAATGCATAGACATAATACATAGACAGAACACATAGGCATAATACATAAACAAAATATGTAGAAATAATACATAGACATTATACATCGACATTATACATAGACATAATACAGAGACATTATAAATAGACATTATACATCGACATTATACATAGACATTTATACATAGACATTATACATAGACATTATACATAGACATTATACATAGACATAACCATTTGTGATACAAACATACAATCATAGACATTATACATAGCCATAACCATTTGTGATACAAACATACAATCAACAAATTTTGTAACACATATCCAATTATAAAGAGTAAGTTAAAATGAACATTTTGTAAAGGAGAATCTAGGAAACATCTCATGGAAACATCTGGAAGTCGCCAACTGACAGTGGACACACACATGTAGTACACTAAGAGAGCCAGGGGGGCCACACATATCTTATGGCCTGCATTAGAAACAAACACAGATCACATTGTGTGCATTAGGAACAAACACAGATCACACTGTGTGCATTAGAAACAAACACAGATCACACTGTGTGCATTAGGAACAAACACAGATCACACTGTGTGCATTAGGAACAAACACAGGTCACACTGTGTGCATTAGGAACAAACACATGTAATGTTGTCAAATCAAACTTGGGAAAACTTACCCAAAATTGAAACCTTGGCCAGGAAGTCCTCATAGATCTTTCTTTTCCTTATGGTGCTGCCCTGTTGGAGGATGTGCAGCAACAAGTCAGTACAAATTTTTGTTGTCAATCTGACGCCTAGGGCAGTCTTTACCAAACATTTTACATGATCACATCTATGTCTTCCCCCACCTATACCGTCTAGAACTGTCCCCACCCTTTTTTTTTTTTTTTTTTTCAAAAATGTTAAATTATTTCCTCCAGAAATTAAATATTATTCATTATTGAATAGTCCAAAAAGTTTTAACAATTTGTTAACTCGATTTGTTAACTCAATTTGTTAACTCGATTTGTTAACTCGATTTGTTAACTCGATTTGTTAACTCGATTTGTTAACTCGATTTGTTAACTCGATTTGTTAACTCGATTTGTTAACTCCATTTGTTAACTCCATTTGTTAACTCGATTTGTTAACTCGATTTGTTAACTCGATTTGTTAACTCGATTTGTTAACTCAATTTGTTAACTCGATTTGTTAACTCGATTTGTTAACTCGATTTGTTAACTCGATTTGTTAACTCGATTTGTTAACTCGATTTGTTAACTCGATTTGTTAACTCCATTTGTTAACTCCATTTGTTAACTCGATTTGTTAACTCGATTTGTTAACTCGATTTGTTAACTCGATTTGTTAACTCGATTTGTTAACTCGATTTGTTAACTCGATTTGTTAACTCGATTTGTTAACTCGATTTGTTAACTCGATTTGTTAACTCGATTTGTTAACTCCATTTGTTAACTCGATTTGTTAACTCGAATAAGTTTGTGGACCAATTGAAATCTCAAAATAAATCATAAATGCCTTTTCAGTGGCCCACAGAATTGACCAAGTTGGGGTGTGTGTGTTTGGCCTCCACCACTGGGGGTGGGTGGGGGGTGAGAGAGAGATGCACACCCCAAACTATATATTTGTTTAATGGCTATCAGGCTTTCGAAGTTTGGATGAATGTAAATAAAACTGAGAGGTATATATAACAGAAAAGTATTTTAGTGGAGCTAGAGATGTTTTAGTGGAGCTATAAATGTTTGTTTTAGCTAAGCTGGAGTTTTTTAGTGGAGCTAGAGGTGTTTTGGTGGAGCTAGAGGTGTTTTGGTGGAGCCAGAGGTGTTTTGGTGCAGCTAGATTGCTACCCAAAAATCACCTTTAACATGACTCCGCGTGTAGCTAATAAATCTAGATTTGGTACAAGTGTACCGGTACATGAAATAAAAGGGAGACTACACACACAAACATGTAGTCCGTCAACTTACCATCAAAATACGACGATAACTGTCTCTATCAATGCCCCACAGTTTGACGTCATTTTTGGCCTGAAACAAAATTAAACCTGTTAAATACAAAGTTAATCACATATCCCAAGTCTGGTTGTAAACCTGTTAAATACGCAGTAAGCCTAACATTAACTGTCATGGGGTGCAGGGCCTGGCAGAGAAGTAGCACCCTCTGAAAATGGCCCCTACCCCAAAATGAATAAATGATATGTTGATTTCTGCCTGCTATATCTCTGTAAGCCATGCACGTAGTTTGATTTCTGCCTGCTATATCTCTGTAAGTCATGCACGTAGTTTGATTTCTGCCTGCTATATCTCTGTAAGTCATGCACGTAGTTTGATTTCTGCCTGCTATATCTCTGTAAGTCATGCACGTAGTTTGATTTCTGCCTGCTATATCTCTGTAAGTCATGCACGTAGTTTGATTTCTGCCTGCTATATCTCTGTAAGTCATGCACGTAGTTTGATTTCTGCCTGCTATATCTCTGTAAGTCATGCACGTAGTTTTATTTCTGCCTGCTATATCTCTGTAAGTCATGCACGTAGGCACAGTGGCCCGGAATAAAGGGAAGCCTTTTTGTAATGAAGAAAAGTCATGGTAAATATTTATCCGTTTTCTTTTCGAATTCCAAAACTCATTTTAATACTAACATAATATTAAATTTGATGAAACTCTTAATGAAACTCTTAGTTTGAGCTCCAAGTGTTCACCGATAGCTTCAACACGGACTTCAATACACGCTCTCCACAGACCAACCAAAGTGTTCCCTTTTTTCTGGACAGTGTATGTATATTTAAATGATCTGGGGAAATGGGACCAAAATCAGCAAGCACGCACCCCCCCCCACACACACACACACGCACAAACAGATTATGTAAAATACCTACTATGAGATTTGCTGTCAAATAAATTATAGTAGTATGTAACTCATAGTAAATTAGTAAAGAATCGTATTTTACAAATATCTTAACTCTTGGTTTCAGATAATACCTCGGTACTTAAAATAATTATTTAAATACAATATTAAATTTATTTCTAAGCTATAAGGGTAACACTTAATGTTAAATATAACATATCCGGATATAAGGATTTGATCTAACGCGACTAATCAATGCTATATAGAAATAAAGATTTCCTATATACACGTTGTTATTTTAGGCAGTTATTTGATATTTTAATTTGTTGCTATTGAGCTACAGACATTAGCTTACTCTTATATGCATCTTATTAATCAAACTTGAATCTGTGAGCACAGAAGAAATATCCCAATAAACCTGGCCGACAGCCTCACGACATGGCGCAACATCAAGAACATTTCGGACATAAAACAGGTCAATTTACAACATTGGTCGCTACATACATGATAATTTACTAGTTTGGTGCCCCCCAAACTCCCTTTTTTTGCTCCGGCCTTGATCATGTGAGGAACTATTGATCTCTAAGGCCATCAACATGTTGCTTCCTCCTACCCCCGCCCCCCCCCCCCCCCCCATAACAACATTTCGAAACGACATAAGACCCCAATCTTGAGCCTCTGTTTGACGTCATCCCATGTGTCACACTCTGAATACCCAACAGCCACTCTGGGTCACAGAACAAAACGCTTCCATTAAATCTCTTTTTATAACCCCAACGAAATATCCCCGGGGCGAACGTTTAATGAGACTGTACTCGGGGGTCAGGGGTACCGGAAGTGGTTGATCCCAGAGCAGGGGTTTCAGGCGAGTGAAGAGCAAAATTGTATATAGTTTCAATAGAACAGGAGGCTTCGTTGTGATCCAATCAGTTTCACATCTCCTACATCAACATATTCAGTCAACAATTAACGTGTATGTATTATAGACACATTCATAGACACATTCATAGACACATTCATAGACACATTCATAGACACATTCATAGACACATTCATAGACACATTCATAGACACATTCATAGACACATTCATAGACACCAACATATACTGCAGATATATAAACCATATCAATTTTAATGTTAAAATATCGGGAGTAAAAAAAAGTTTTAAAATCTTCAGATTTTTTACAAAAAGAAAACAGAAACACCACACGGTGTATGAAGTTTCAAAGGCAACAAATTTATGCTAATGACGGATGAATAGCGCCAAATACACTAGAAACTGTACTAAAGGCAATATAGAAAGTACTTCAGACAATATAGATAGTACTTCAGATAATACAGAGTGTTTTTAAGAAGAACAATATAAAACATGTAGCTTACTTAAGACCATATTAACTGTAGCTGACTTAAGACAATATAAACTGTAGCTTACGTAAGATAATATAAACTTTGCCAAAGACATTACAAACCATTATTACTAAAAAGACTTCTGCCAACCACCAAAAATACTATGCATTAACATATTTTGAAATTTGTTAAATAAACATTATTCTCTTTACTTTATCTATTTGCATAAAACTCAAATATATCAGCGGTTTAGAGGATGTGTGCTTGTGAAATATCACCGAGTCACGCAGTGCACACTATTCACGCAGTGCACACTATTCACGCAGTGCATACCATTCACGCAGAATAAAATATCCAGCAGCTGCTTATTTTTAAATCAATAAAAAACGGAAGTGCCATAATTGAATAAATGTGTTGTTTAACATAAATCAATTTTAAATTTATTCGATAAATGCCCCACCCCCCCCCCTTTTTTTTTCTATCCCCTTTCATAAAAAATGTTATTGTTAACTTATGCCAAAAGAAAAGAAAAAAAAACAATTCAAAAGGAGAGAATCCTGAACAGGAAATGTCCCCAAACAGAGGTCGGCAAAGTACGGCCCGCGGACAGGATTTGGCCAGAGGCTTTGGTTGATCTGGCCCGCCAGAAGATTATGAAGGTAAATTAATTTTATTTTTTAATATTTACAAACTCGGTTTAAAAATAAATAGAAATTTGTGTGAAACCCGTAATTATGCCCTTATCCACTCCACAGAATCCTAGGCTGGGGTACCACGCTTTATAAAACTACTACTAATAATAATAATGAGATTTTGTAATTCTTAAATGTAACTTTTAGTCCCAATGAAATTTGAAAAGAAGTGGAATTTGAGGTTTAAATGAACATTGTTTTTAACTATAGATAGACGCGCACCGGTAAAGTATAAAATAAAAGAATTGGGAAATAACAATACGTGTCTTTTGTTGGTCACCCTGACATGAGTTTGGCGTCTTGGTTAAAGTCTGTGTTTCAGATACCTTTGGCTGTGACAAGAGCACTTTTCCGGGTGTGTCCCTTGTCAACTAAACGGTGAATGGATTACATCATGTCCCATTGTAACAGCTGACGAAACTTGTCCAGAGAAAGTTGACCTACTTAAGGCTATTAACTTTTCGGTGAAAATAGTTTCTCGTAGAGTTGAGCATCTAGGAGACACCATCGTGTCCCAGCTGAGAGACACCATCGTGTCCCAACTGAGAGACACCATCGTGTCCCAGCTGAGAGACACCATCGTGTCCCAGCTGAGAGACACCATCGTGTCCCAACTGAGAGACACCATCGTGTCCCAGCTGAGAGACACCATCGTGTCCCAGCTGAGAGACACCATCGTGTCCCAGCTGAGAGACACCATCGTGTCCCAGCTGAGAGACACCATCGTGTCCCAGCTGAGAGACACCATCGTGTCCCAGCTGAGAGACACCATCGTGTCCCAACTGAGAGACACCATCGTGTCCCAACTGAGAGACACCATCGTGTCCCAGCTGAGAGACACCATCGTGTCCCAACTGAGAGACACCATCGTGTCCCAACTGAGAGACACCATCGTGTCCCAACTGAGAGACACCATCGTGTCCCAATTGAGACACAATACCAAAGAGTTTGATTGTTTTCCCATTGCACATGGTGAGTCCATACGCGTGACAAGATACATGGTGAGTCCATACGCGTGACAAGATACATGGTGAGTCCATACGCGTGACAAGATACATGGTGAGTCCATAGGCGTGACAAGATACATGGTGAGTCCATACGCGTGACAAGATACATGGTGAGTCCATACGCGTGACAAGATACATGGTGAGTCCATACGCGTGACAAGATACATGGTGAGTCCATAGGCGTGACAAGATACATGGTGAGTCCATACGCGTGACAAGATACATGGTGAGTCCATACGCGTGACAAGATACATGGTGAGTCCATACGCGTGACAAGATACATGGTGAGTCCATAGGCGTGACAAGATACATGGTGAGTCCATAGGCGTGACAAGATACATGGTGAGTCCATAGGCGTGACAAGATACATGGTGAGTCCATAGGCGTGACAAGATACATGGTGAGTCCATAGGCGTGACAAGATACATGGTGAGTCCATAGGCGTGACAAGATACATGGTGAGTCCATAGGCGTGACAAGATACATGGTGAGTCCATACGCGTGACAAGATACATGGTGAGTCCATACGCGTGACAAGATACATGGTGAGTCCATACGCGTGACAAGATACATGGTGAGTCCATACGCGTGACAAGATACATGGTGAGTCCATACGCGTGACAAGATACATGGTGAGTCCATACGCGTGACAAGATACATGGTGAGTCCATACGCGTGACAAGATACATGGTGAGTCCATACGCGTGACAAGATACATGGTGAGTCCATACGCTTGACAAGATACATGGTGAGTCCATACGCGTGACAAGATACATGGTGAGTCCATAGGCTTGACAAGATACATGGTGAGTCCATGGGCGTGACAAGATACATGGTGAGTCCATGGGCGTGACAAGATACATGGTGAGTCCATAGGCGTGACAAGATACATGGTGAGTCCATGGGCGTGACAAGATACATGGTGAGTCCATAGGCGTGACAAGATACATGGTGAGTCCATAGGCGTGACAAGATACATGGTGAGTCCATAGGCGTGACAAGATACATGGTGAGTCCATAGGCGTGACAAGATACTCTACATTTGTTGCTTTTTATTCTCGGAGGGTTGTAGACCTTTCTCCACATCATCCATCCATCTAAGAAGAGGTCTACCTATGAGTCGTTTTCCTCTGGGGTTTTGTTGGAGCGCCCTCTTCACTCCTCTGTCATTTGAAATTCTTTATAATAATAAAAGTGTCCCGCCCAGGGTAGCCTGCTCTTATTTATTTCTGCTACTATCGTGGGATCCTCATATAGTCTATACTCTATACAATTCTTGGTTGGTACGTATTCTCCATCCATATTCCTTATAATTTTCAGGAGAACTTTTCTCTCCCATGTGTTTAATAGGTTTTCTGCCGGTTTTTTTAAGGATCCAAGCTGGACTTGCGTATGTTACAACTGGTCTAATAACAGTTTTATATATAAATTTTGAATATTTTGTGACTACTGAAGTATGCCCTGTTTCCAGCCGATATTCTTTCTTTTATTGCTGTTAGTAATTCATTTCTTTCATTTATTAAGGATCCACTTGGCACCATTTACTTGTGTTAAAAGACATTTTTTTTTAAAAAATGAAATATGTCAAATCTAGTTACCGAACAGCCGTATCTGATGAGCCCTTGCTAATTATTTTGATGATGTGAGAAAAAAATGATAGTCCAAATCAAATGTGTTTTCTTATAATAATTAGTTATTTTGAGTCTCAATTAAATTTCATGTCATCTGTC
This sequence comes from Omphiscola glabra, assembly GCA_964017045.1. Taxonomy (NCBI): domain Eukaryota; kingdom Metazoa; phylum Mollusca; class Gastropoda; family Lymnaeidae; genus Omphiscola; species Omphiscola glabra. The sequence goes on from OZ024795.1 coordinate 29,660,174, forward strand.
AGAAAAAACAAACACGCAATATTTTGCTTCATGTCGCATTTTGTCAAGGAAACACGTGTGGCTTACATTTTGAAGTACGCGTTGGTATAAAATTTAATAAACATTTGAGGGACATTGCATTTTGGCCACGTTGAAATCGGCACAATCAATCCGACCTCCAGATCGCAACGAGATCTTATATAGACATTCCAACAAAATCCATCGGAGATTACCACAATCGTGACATTCTTGCTATGCGTTATGCTGGGGTGCGTTGTGCTGGGGTGCGTTATTTTGTTGTTTACAAGAAGTCATGATGTGGAAGATACGTGTTCTTTAAATGTGCACTTTGCCTCGTATCTGGGAATATGAACGATCGATACAAAACTTCATTTGGAACAACATTTTTTTCGAACAAGTTGGTTTCGTACTAATCTCTGTTGAATCTACGACAAAGTTATCAAAAGTATCGCACAAGCGTTCACAGATACACAATGATACCAGTTCTCCCCAAACCATCACTATACTTAGAATTTACACTACGTACCCACCTCCTTACACTGTCACATCCACTACGTACCCACCTCCTTACACTGTCACATCCACTACGTACCCACCTCCTTACACTGTCACATCCACTACGTACCCACCTCCTTACACTGTCACATCCACTACGTACCCACCTCATTACACTGTCACATCCACTACGTACCCACCTCCTTACACTGTCACATCCACTACGTACCCACCTCCTTACACTGTCACATCCTATACCTACATACTTCTAATACTAATATCCCTCAGACATCGGCAAAGTGCCCATGGTTCATAAGGCCAAGTGATTACTTAGTGACCACCGGTGGAAATAATTAACCGAGTAAAGCGATTGACAGTTGGGGTTATGACTTTACTGACCAGTGGGGTGTGGACTGTGAAGACCTGACTCGTGGGGAATGGGTTGTATTCGACTGACCAGTGGGTGTGGACTGTGAAGACCTGACTCGTGGGGAATGGGTTGTATTCGACTGACCAGTGGGTGTGGGTTTCTTTACTTACTTGTTGGGGGACGGGGTGTAATTACTCAACTAATTTTAGAGATGTCAGCTGTAGGGTAAAACGACGTGTGTGGGCGGGCCTGTGGGGTACTGACGTGTGTGGGCGGGCCTGTGTGGTACTGACGTGTGTGGGCGGGCCTGTGGGGTACTGACGTGTGTGTGTGGTACTGACTGTTTGGGCGGGGCCTGTGGGGTACTGACGCGTGTGGGCGTGATCTGGGGGGTACTGACATGTGTGGGCGGATCTGTGGTGTATCGATGTGTGTGGGCGGGGCCTGTGGGTTACTGACGTGTGTGGGCGGGTTGTGGTGTAGTGACGTGGGTGGGCGGGCATGTGAGATATTGACGTATGTGGGCGGGGCATGTGGGATACTGACGTGTGCGGGCGTGCCTGTGGTGTATTCGGACGTGTGTGAGTTTATCGACTATTTGCTAAAATGTCCGGCCCAATTTGGTGAGTGAAGAATATCAACATGGGAAATATAAAATGGGCATCTGTCGTCAGGACGTGCGTCAAGTAAAGACTCATTCAAGCAGACGACAGTCTCGTATTTGTGGACGTAATGAGTTCAACCAGAGACCAACTCAAGTTTGAAACTCTCCATCCGTCCGTCTAAGATTGATGACAAGTTTTCGAGTGTTTCCTCCATCTGACTCAAGAACCAGCACCAGTTTAATATTGGCCAGTTCTCCAAACATTTAATCTCTACCCCAATACGAGTTTTTTAGATTACTATTAGTGCTTTAAGGGTTGTCAATTTTGTTAAAAGTTGAGAACCACCGGGCTTGTCTGTTTACCATACTGGGGTTATTTCAATTAAAATGTTTTAAAATACACACACACACAAAAGGGAGCAGGAGGATAACTGTGTAGAATATCAAGTATTCTTGTTATTCTATTAGGTCCCACCCAGATATCGGCGGCGAAGACAACAAGTGTTTCAAAAACACGTCAACACCTCTGTTTACTAGCCTCGGGTCAAGACTTAGGACAAGAGCTCTCCACTTAAAGAGGTGATGAATTCTTGACGGGCCAACAACGAGGTTATCGATAAGACTTGGCCAATGATGACCAGGGAAAACCACAAGTTCGTTACATTCCATCGCATCGGTCACACCATTTCCCAATACCATTGGACTGCGGAGATCACTGCTAGAGTACACGTTGTGTCATACCATTTGACTGCGGAGATCACTGCTAGAGTACACGTTGTGTCATACCATTTGACTGCGGAGATCACTGCTAGAATACACGTTGTGTCATACCATTTGACTGCGGAGATCACTGCTAGAGTGCACGTTGTGTCATACCATTTGATTGCGGAGATCACTGCTGTACACGTTATGTCATACCATTGGACTGCGGAGATCACTGCTAGAGTACACGTTGTGTCATACCGCTGTTGTCAGGTTTCCTCGTGCTATTTTTGTCTTTGTCGATGGCGGTGTTTTTCTCGTGTTTTTCCCCGCCACAATTATCCCGAATAGGGCAAGGATTATCCGGAGGAAGATCCGCAGGACTAAGAGTAAGAGCGTCAAATGCGACCTTAACCTTTCTGGGGTCTGACAATGGTGTTAATTTCCGTCTCTTGGGAAGTGTAGCAGACGTAAGAGAAATGTCTTTCCATATAAAACTCGTTGTGTTGATGACATATGCACCAATGTGTTTGGACATAAGGACATATGCACCGATGTGTTCGATGACATCGTTGTGTTGGATGACATAGGCATCGTTGTGTTGGATGACATAGGCATCGTTGTGTTGGATGAAATGTGAGCCGTTGTGCTTGATGACATATGCATCGTTGTATTGGATAAAATATGAGACGTTGTGGTTGACGAAGTTATCAAAGGGCAACCAAATTCAACCAATCACTGACTTTCCTTTGAGCTTAATACCTTTGATGCATTCGTGGCAAAAACACACACACACATATGTGAGGAATATTCTGTGTTGGGAGTTTTCTGTGTGCACAAAACTTCCAGTGAGGAAGCCTGTGTGGAATATTCGTGTGTAGAAATATTCGTGTGTGGAAATATTCGTAAGGGGATAGGTGGACAATTTTCAAAGAGAAATAATCCGTTCACCGAAGTTAAGTTTAAGTCCGAATAAAGGTCTCCTTTCCCCCCATTCTGTCACACTTTCCCCATTCTGTTACACTTGCCATAGTATGTCACACTTATCCCATTCTGTCATACTTTCCTTAGTCTGTAACAATTTCGAGAATGTCGGGCATGTTGTGAGAAAGTCGAGCATGTTGTAAGAATGTCAGGCATGTTGTAAGAATGTCAGGCATGTTGTGAGAATGTCAGGCATGTTGTGAGAATGTCAGTCATGTTGTGAGAATGTCGGGCATGTTGTAAGAATGTCAGGCATGTTGTGAGAAAGTCGAGCATGTTGTAAGAATGTCAGGCATGTTGTGAGAATGTCGGGCATGTTGTAAGAATGTCGGGCATGTTGTAAGAATGTCAGGCATGTTGTGAGAATGTCGGGCATGTTGTAAGAATGTCAGTCATGTTGTGAGAATGTCGGGCATGTTGTAAGAATGTCGGGCATGTTGTAAGAATGTCAGTCATGTTGTGAGAATGTCGGGCATGTTGTAAGAATGTCGGGCATGTTGTAAGAATGTCAGGCATGTTGTAAGAATGTCGTAAATAAACGACATGTTGTAAACATTGCCAGACAGCAAACTGCCTAAATAAAGAAAGTACAATAAAGGAAAAACATTCAGCTGGTGGACAGAAAAAAACGTTTCAAAGATGGCCTAAAAATTTCCATCAAATCCATGGACATCAACCTGAACTCATGGGAAACACTCTCATGGGAAGTACACTACAAAATAATGTCTAGAGTTACTTCCTCCTGAGGTACAATTTGTCTGGGTGCAACCCAACCCACCCACCTCCTGTTAATCCCACCCCCTCCCGTCTGTAAAGTAATTATTTGAAAAGTTGGGAAATAACAGCAAACCAGTGGTTGGGATTTTAAAATATATTGTTAGGCAAACCCTATTTGTAGACTGTGTGATAGTTACAGCTGATAGATGGAGGTCTCAACGTAACACTAGTTGTAGAATGTGTGATAGTTACAGCTGGTGGATGGAAGTCTCAACGTAACACTAGTTGTAAACTGTGTGATAGTTACAGCTGGCGGATGGAAGTCTCAACGTAACACTAGTTGTAAACTGTGTGATAGTTGCAGCTGATAGACGGAGGTCTCAAAGTAACACTAGTTGTAAACTGTGTGATAGTTACAGCTGATAGATGGAAGTCTCTACGTAACACTAGTTGTAAGCTGTGTGATAGTTACAGCTGATAGATGGAAGTCTCCACGTAACACTAGTTGTAGACTGTGTGATAGTTACAGCTGATAGATGGAAGTCTCAACGTAACACTAGTTGTAGAATGTGTGATAGTTACAGCTGATAGACGGAGGTCTCAACGTAACACTAGTTGTAGACTGTGATAGTTACAGCTTGTGGATGGAGGTCTCAATGTAACACTAGTTGTAGACTGTATGATAGTTACAGCTGTGGATGGAGGTCTCAATGTAACACTAGTTGTGTGATAGTTACAGCTGATAGATGGAGGTCTCAACGTAACACTAGTTGTAGACTGTGTGATAGTTACAGCTTGTGGATGGAGGTCTCAATGTAACACTAGTTGTAGACTGTATGATAGTTACAGCTTGTGGATGGAGGTCTCAATGTAACACTAGTTGTAGACTGTGTGATAGTTACAGCTGATAGATGGAGGTCTCAACGTAACACTAGTTTTAGACTGTGTGATAGTTACAGCTGATAGATGGAGGTCTCAACGTAACACTAGTTGTAGACTGTGTGATAGTTACAGCTGGTGGATGGAGTACTCAATGTAACATGAGAATTATTAAGTGTGAATTCCAGACGTATTTTGTGCCATTGCCTTTGTTGATCATTTCAAGATGTCCGCGACATTATGTATAGCTGTGCTGACCACTGGTCAGACTACATCACCCTAGGGACCACGATTCTGACCATCAGACTGTTTTATATGTGATGCCAATTGACCGCACTTGACTAATTCTTTAGTCGACAATTCAGGAGAGATCTGGGGACAGTTCCGTCTTGCTCTATTGAGTTCTTAGATGCACTATAAAATTATCAGACACAGTCTGGCGGTATTTAGTCAATAATTCAAATCAACGTCAGAATTCATTGCTGTTATACAAGATGGTGGTTGTTGAGATGTTAGCAATGAAAAGTTGTTGACTTGTTAGCAGTGAGCAGTTGCTGAGATGTTAGCAGTGAGAAGTTGTTGGCTTGTTAGCAGTGAGAAGTTGTTGAGATGTTAGCAGTGAGCAATTGTTGAGATGTTAGCAGTGAGAATTTGTTGATATGTTAGCAGTGAGAAGTTGTTGAGATGTTAGCAGTGAGAAGTTGTTCAGATGTTAGCAATGAGAAGTTGTTCAGATGTTAGCAGTGAGAAGTTGTTGAGATGTTAGCAGTGAGAAGTTGTTGAGATGTTAGCAGTGAGAAGTTGTTGAGATGTTAGCAGTGAGAAGTTAAAGTTGACATGTTGGCTGTGAGAAACTGTTGTTGCTGGGTAATTCCTATAAGGTGTATTTCAATGTTTTCATCCTGGTTTATTGAGATGGAAAATGTATTACCTCATTCTTCGTGTACTAATATCTTTATTTCTGCACGTCAATTGTGGACAGGGGTATCTTAATCTCTCAATCTCCCCACAAGTTCCCATTAAAATGCCTCTCTCTCAGACCTAGCCACTACTTCCTTGCACATAAAAGCAGAGAGTCCCATTGTGTCTATCAAGGACTCAACAAATTGTGTAGTGGTATAGAACTTCATTGGCCAACAGCGTAACTGACAGCGAACAACGATGGAAAAAGACCACCCCCCCCCCCCCCCCCCAAAAGAAAAATGTATTAAAAAATAATATATTTCCATACGATAGAAAAATTCTTAAAAGATATTTGTTATCTTCCAGGTTATTGCTCCTCATTGACAGTTGACAACATTAAAAAAATTCCCGTCTATACCAGCAGATAATGTTGAGAAATGAATTTTAAATTTACACAACCTTCTATTTCTATATATAACAAGAGTTTAGGAAAAACTGAGATTCCCCACTTGTGGCCCGTCAGCTCTCAGAAAGTGGCCCGCGAGGCCTTTATATTTACTACGCTGCATTGATAAGCATTTATAATTTTATAACGTTGTGGCCCGCCCAATTACCGGAAAAAAAGTAGATATGGCCCTCTACTTCATTAGCTTAGGAACCACTGAACTAAAGTCTACCCACAGACCATCTGTTAACTAAAGCCTACACAAAGACCATCTGTTAACTAAAGTCTACACAAAGACCATCTGTTAACTTAAGTCTACACAAAGACCATCTGTTAACTAAAGTCTACACAAAGACCATCTGTTAACTAAAGTCTACACAAAGACCATCTGTTAACTAAAGTCTACACAAAGACCATCTGTTAACTAAAGTCTACACAAAGACCATCTGTTAACTAAAGTCTACACAAAGACCATCTGTTAACTAAAGTCTACACAAAGACCATCTGTTAACTAAAGTCTACACAAAGACCATCTGTTAACTAAAGTCTACACAAAGACCATCTGTTAACTAAAGTCTACACAAAGACCATCTGTTAACTAAAGTCTACACAAAGACCATCTGTTAACTAAAGTCTACACAAAGACCATCTGTTAACTAAAGTCTACACAAAGACCATATGTTAACTAAAGTCTACACAAAGACCATCTGTTAACTAAAGTCTACACAAAGACCATCTGTTAACTAAAGTCTACACAAAGACCATCTATTAACTAAAGTCTACACAAAGACCATCTAATAACTAAAGTCTACACATTAAACTCATCCCGGTTTGGTCTTGTAAATCCTAATGGAGTCACGTTCCAGCAAACAAACTTGAAGAGACTCGTCTGAGGCTTCGAGCAAGTGATTAAAGTTTGGTTAGAGATTGCCTTAAAAGGTGACCTTTAGTTGGAAGGCTATGAGTCCACCATTGCCATTACCGACTGCCATTACCGCGACAACTTTAGTTAGAGATTACAATACAAGATGGCTTAGGTTCGAGATTACATTTCCATGACGACGGACACAAACTCAACACAGACTGACAACTTTGTGCATGCCCTTTGGGTCCTAGTTCCACACGAAATGAAGTCTCATTACAGGATTGGGAACATCGCAGCATTTAAGACATCGATGTATTCTTTGTAACAGCCGGGTCAAGCAATATTATGGCAGGAGGCGAACGTGTGTTTGAGATGGCAAAATCCTTGAACTTCATGTTGCCTCCATTATTATGATGGCTCATGGTTACCACTTGCACATGTTAATTTATGATTGCCTTGTTAATTAAATTTCTGAGTAGGCCAACCCACGACCCACTAAACTGGCATAGATTCAAAGACCAGGTCATACCAAGTTGCGTCACTGAATTTCTAAAAAACTAGAATGAACAAAGTAGCACAGACAAAATCCACCGATCCACAGGGTCAGAGGAGGGAGATCCACCGATCCACAGGGTCAGAGGAGGGAGATCCACCGATCCACAGGGTCAGAGGAGGGAGATCCACCGATCCACAGGGTCAGAGGAGGGAGATCCACCGATCCACAGGGTCAGAGGAGGGAGATCCACCGATCCACAGGGTCAGAGGAGGGAGATCCACCGATCCACAGGGTCAGAGGAGGGAGATCCACCGATCCACAGGGTCAGAGGAGGGAGATCCACCGATCCACAGGGTCAGAGGAGGGAGATCCACCGATCCACAGGGTCAGATAAGGGTGATGTCGTAAACGTAAGGGAACAATGATAAATAAATCGACTGTCATGAAATAGCTTTGATGTCGAGGGGTGGCCAACACGGCAGTTCGCGGGACGAATGAGGCCCGCCACGTTCATTATTTACATTTTGCAGCCCGCTGGATGTATCATACATGAAGTTCTTACTTCATTCAATTTTCCAAATCGTTCTTCATTTTTTGGTATAAACGCGTACTGTACTCTCTTTTTTAAAAAAATTCAATAAATATCAGCAATATCAAATCTTAAACATAATTTAACGTATTACATGTACCACTATTTCGGATCAATTGAGAATAAAGGATTTAAAAAAATAACAGTTCAGTAAAAGGAATTTTCACCAGCATTTCTTCTGTTCATCTCCGATTAAGCACACACACACACACACTCACACAAAAGAAGAAGAATTCAGGTATGCGCCAAAATGCATCCCAGTATTTATGAATTTATTAACATATTGCCGGGTACCAGCCTCACACAAATCAGCACATTTTGCTTAGGAGCCTGTGGTTTGCATCAACATTTTCTGTAACGCCCCCCCCCCCCACCCACCGGTCGCTCATAAAGACAGTGACACTTTTATCTCTACAAATGTACTAATATATATTATAAGACGTTATATCTCAATTTAAATTTAAATCTATAAAATGTATTTATTCTTTTGCTTGGCTCGTGTAAGTGTCTAATCATCTGAGAATTATGCACATTAGAAATAAATAAATAAGTCTGTACATCGTTAAATTGATATTTATGTTGTTTAATGATAAGCGGCTAATGTAAACAACTGGTCAAGATGAGACTTACTTTGACAGTTGCAGCCCTGGGGGTGCCGTAGATTAGAGCCAACTCTCCAAAACTGCCCCCTTCTCCAATACTTGTCACATGTACGCCATTTACATACACCTGGAACAAGTGGTCAGTCAGAGAGTTACAAAAGGATATTTACATTCAGGTAAAAACTAATTTATACTAAGATCAAATTAAACAGAAATATTTTGCTTCTTTTTAAAAAAGTAAATAAATTTATGAATAAAAATTGAAATTAAATTATTTCGAATTGTGTGTAAAGGAACATGGATAAATATAGAACTTACATCTACTTCGCCTTGATCAATTACATAGAAGTTATCTCCCTCATCACCTGCAAACAAAGATGGCATCAATCAATTAGTGGAAACACCAACACTTGGTTGAAACACCAACCAACAGTAGAAAACACCAATCAATTAGTGGAAACACCAATCAATTAGTGAAAACACAAATCAATCGATGTATCTAGGACATTATGTATTTATTTTTTTATTTATTAAAGGTTCCCCCAGAAGTACTGCAAGTCTCCCCATTCTGGTCTCTTGGCCTTGCGGCTCTGTCATTTACTCTTACCTATCGTCCCGACCCAGGCTGAAAACCAAGCGAGATATCACAATCTTCTCACGGGTTTGGTGACGCGGAAAGATAAGAACAATCTTACCCAAGAGGTCTGAGAAGCGATGGGATATTTTCTGGGCTTATTCAGCCAACCTTCTTTAAAAGTTGATTTGTATATGGTATTTAGTAAATAATAAATATAATTTAGCTTACAATCTGCCAGTAACACAATTTAGCTTACAATCTGCCGTTACATAATTTAGCTTACAATATGCCAGTTACATAATTTAGCTTACAATTTGCCAGTTACATAATTTAGCCTAAAATCTGCCAGTCACAAAATTTAGCTTAAAAACTGCCAGTAACACAATGTAGCCTACAAACTGCCAGTAACACAATGTAGCTTACAAACTGCCAGTAACACAATGTAGCCTAGAATATGACAGCAACATAAGTAAGTCCAAAAAATTTCAAAAACACAATTTAGCCTACAATCTGACAACAAAAAAATTTAGCCCCTATCTTCCAGAAACAGAATTTAGACTAAAATATCAGGGCACTGGAAATTAGCCTTAAATCTCGGTGCACTGGAAATAAGCCTTACATCTCGGTGCACTGGAAATTAGCCTTAAATCTCGGTGCACTGGAAATTAGCCTTAAATCTCAGTGCACTGGAAATTAGCCTTAAATCTCCAAGTAAAAGAACTTAAATTACAATCTCCAAGTAAAAGAACTTAAATTACAATCTCCCAGCCCCATCATTTAAATTACAATCTTAATGTCAAGAGTTAATCCCCGTTTCTCATTTAAAAGAGGACGCTATTCATTTATTTTTAAAATCATCTCCCTTGGTATGAGAACTGACACACTTTAGGACAAGATCGATTGATTTTTAAGCATCCAGGGAAACAAGTGTACATCTATCAGGCCCAGAGACTCGCTAACAGACACAAATGCCTTTGTGTCAGGGTCATTCCCCACAGCTCCCCCAAACCTTACTTATGCTGTTTGCTTTATTTAATAACGAAGGTAAACATTTATTCACAGAGGATACATACAAGAAACATATAATTGAGATAATATGTTGATCAAACCATGGGACCTTAACGGGAAATGTTGAACAAACAATATGACATTCACGGGCCATGTTGAACAAACCATGGGACGTCGACTAGAGCTCACCTTGTTGTATAATGACTTCTCCAGCGTGCCGATGAACCGGGAACATAGCATCAAAAATATCGCTGTGGAGAGTTAGCAAAATATTAAAATCCTGTTAAATTGACAGCTGTCGAATGTAGCTAAAAATATGTTAACCATTATTGGTTAAATATCCACCTTCAACAACAGCCGCAGACTTCCAGGAATGCATTCTGAAACAGTAGAGATACTTTAAGACACCGGGGGGGGGGGGGGGGGGGGGTCGTCTCTTTCCAGACTTGGTACATTAAGACATCGGGGGGGGGGGGTTGTTTGTGTGGGATTAGGGTTCAGAGTTCCTGTGGCAAGGCGGGTGTGGTGCTTGCATGTGAAGGGTGAAGACGTTTTCAGATTCAGGGGTGTTTGCGTAGGAGGCAGGTGTGGTGTATGCGGGAGGAGACGGGAGTGGGGTGGGCGTGGAGAGGCAGGAGTGGATGGTGTGTGGATGGGGAGCGGTCAGCCCCGGAACGCACTTTCTTTATATGGTGGTGCGGATATTTGGGCCAACTGAGCAGTGGACGTGTATTTCACATGGCTGGAAAGATTCGGCCACAACCTCGGCCCGCCCCTAGAGGCACTAACTCTAGTTACACCATTGCTCCAACCACAACCCCGCCCCTAGCGGCACTAACTCTAGTTACACCATTGCTCCAACCACAACCCCGCCCCTAGCGGCACTAACTCTAGTTACACCATTGCTCCAACCACAACCCCGCCCTAAAATTGTAAATATCTACTTGTTTATGAGATACGTACAAGAGCAGGGCCGGCCTTAGGCCATTGCAACCTATGCGGCCGCAGTGGGCCCCGCACTTTCATTGGCCCCGCCCTGAATTTATTTTCGAATACAAAATCTTAATTTTCACTTATTATCCTCATCCTCTACCCAGACTGGGCCCCGCGCAATCCGTTTCGCATAGTGCCCTGCAATTTTTAGGGCCAGCCCTGTACAAGAGTATGTCCGTTTACTTGTTTATGAGATACATACATGAGTATGTCCGAGAAAACTTGATGACGAAACTGTCAGTGTTTAGATAAACGATATGGGCAGCTAGCCAATTTGGTAGGCCTGGGGTCGGTAAACATTATTTTGAAGACACGCATTTATTCCTTCAAAAAGCCGCAGGTTGCCGACCATTGTCTTAGGCTGTGTGTTTTTTATCATGCACAAAGATCGGCGATGCAGTGTCCTGACATGTTCAAGTACAGCGTTGCCATGACAACGACAAGAAAACTAACGTCGTGATTGATCTAAAATTCGGAGCAACTGACGTCACACATTGGCTCATTAGAGACTAGACTCTTACATGGTCCAGGCATGACGACTTATATATTTGGAACACGTGCAATAAAGACTTCAAATAGAGCTGGGTTGGAAGGTATTTTCAGACCACAAAGACATGCGCAGATATGTCCAGATATCATCACTAAAAGGTTATACCTATGGGGGCCCCGCATTCTGCGCGGATATGTCCAGATATCAGCACTAAAAGGTTATACCTATGGGGGCCCCGCATTCTGCGCGGATATGTCCAGATATCAGCACTAAAAGGTTATACCTATGGGGGGCCCGCATTCTGCGCGGATATGTCCAGATATCAGCACTAAAAGGTTATACCCAAGGGGTGCCCGCATTCTGCACGGATATGTCCAGATATCAGCACTAAAAGGTTATACCTATGGGGGCCTCGCATTCTGCACGGATATGTCCAGATATCAGCACTAAAAGGTTATACCTATGGGGGCCCCGCATTCTGCACGGATATGTCCAGATATCAGCACTAAAAGGTTATACCTATGGGGGCCCCGGCAGGGGCTCATGGTGCTTGCCAACAGCGTTAGAGATTATCAAAAGAAGATTGAAGCACTGGTTACCCATCCATCTCACCACAGTAAATTAGTTTAGGGAGAAATGTGTGTCTGCCGGCACAGCCCTCTGAGGAAATGTATTTGTATTGCGCTGGACAATTGATGAAACCTTGAAGAGAGAAAAAAGTTGACCTATCAGCTAACTTTGTCAGCCTACTGACAAATTATGCAAATTGAGGATCCCTTTTCGTTGTTCGTTACATGTTGTTCTCCAAAGTTCGGCTCCATATAGTAGGACTGTTTTGAAATTTTTGTTGTAAATTCTGACTTCGGTTTGCAGAGAAAGCTACTTTGACTCCCAAATTTTCTTAAAAAGCACAAATGCTCACCTAGGCTTTCCAAATTGTAGCCCTGAAATCCGCTTCGGATCCACCATTTATGTCAGTAGTGCTGTCTAAGTACCGGTATGTGAAGGCCTCCACTTCTTTCAGTGCATTTCCTGCCAGAGAGTTATGCTCTTGGTTGGCGGAGTTTACCTTCATTATCTTTGTCTTGCTTTTATTTATATTGAGTCCGAGCTGTGCTGAAATGGTGGCTACGTCTTTTGTCTTTTCCTGCAAGTGTTGCTGGTTGTGGGACAGAAGTGCAAAGTCGTCGGCAAAGTCGAAGTCATTCAGTTGTTCCCGGGGTGTCCATTGTATACCGTTCCTCTTTTTGTCTGTGGATTTTTTCATTATCCAGACAATGGCAAAGATAAAAAGAAAGGTGGACAAGTGACATCCTTGTCTGTCTACTGTTTCCACTTTAAAGGCATCTGTGAGTCTTCCTTCATGTACCACCCTGCATGTCATTTCTTCATAAGAACTCTGAATGATCCTGACTAGTTTCCCTGGTACCCCATAATGCCGGAGACGTTTCCACAAGGTTTGTCGGTCCAAGCAATCAAAGGCCTCTTTTTAGAAGGCCTGAATGGACAACACTTTTAGACGGCCTGAAGGGATAACAATTTAAGATGGCCTGAAGGGACAACACTTTTGGACGGTCTGAAGGGACAACACTTAGATGGCATGAAGGGATAACAATTTAAGACGGCCTGAAGGGACAACACTTTTGGACGGTCTGAAGGGACAACACTTTTAGACGGTCTGAAGGGAAAACACTTTAAGAAGGTTTGAGGGGAAAACATTTTTAGACGGCATGAAGGGACAACACTTTCAGACGGCCTGAAGAGATAACTCTTTTAGACGACCTAAAGGAACAACACCTTTGGACAGCCTGAAGTGACAACACTTTTAGACGGTCTGAAGGGACAAAACTTTTAGACGGCCTGAAGGGACAACACTTTTATACGGCCTGAATGGAAAACACTTTTAGACGGCCTGAAGGGACAACACTTTAGACGGTCTAAAGGGACAACACCTAAAAAAGCCTGAATGGGACAACACTTTAAGACAGCTCAAGTGCCAATACGAAAGAAAATTGACGCACCCATGAGTAAATGTATCAAATAACCAATACTCTAACATGTTTTCTGTGGGCTGACATTGACCAGCAGAAATAGATTGCCGAATAATACAAAGTTTAACTTTCTTTTTCTCTAATATTGGGGAGGAAAATCAAGGAAATCACTTAAAATATATTTGCTGAAATAATAATGATTTATTATAAACATACGTAAGCAAAACTAAACTTAGTGCTTAATACTCAGTGTCACAGACACACAAAAATAAGACCATGGAATAGTGTTTAAGAATTATTGTATAAGCCTACAGAGTGATAAACATATTTTCTATATAACTATCTAGTGTACCCTCAAACGTCCTAAAAAATGAAAAAAAAAAGATGGCATAATCAAAATTACAATGAGACAAAAATCGAGACTAACATAATGAAAAAACTGAGCAATGGCGTGGAATACGATTTGAATATGGTATTTACCTTCTTTCATTATCGTCCAAGTGTGAAAAAAGGACATTTTTCGAAATAGCCTTCGAAAGGGCAGCCATGGTTTTATAGTCCTTGGGAACAACCTGTTGATGACATGAATAGAAAACAACGTAGTGATTTGGATTTTAAGTTGAACCATGTTAATATGATATTTAACGTCAGTGATAGCTTTCAGCCACAGTTAACAAACTCTTGTTCTCAGGGATCTGATGCTGTTCTAACCTAAGTAACGTCAGTGATAGCTTTCAGTCACAGTTTACAAACTCTTGTTCTCAGGGATCTGATGCGGTTCTAACCTAAGTAACGTCAGTGATAACTTTCAGCCACAGTTTACAAACTCTTGTTCTCAGGGATCTGATACGGTTCTAACCTAAGTAACGTCAGTGATAGCTTTCAGCCACAGTTTACAAACTCTTGTTCTCAGGGATCTGAGGCGGTTCTAACCTAAGTAACGTCAGTGATAACTTTCAGCCACAGTTTACAAACTCTTGTTCTCAGGGATCTGAGGCCGTTCTAACCTAAGTAACGTCAGTGATAACTTTCAGCCACAGTTTACAAACTCTTGTTCTCAGGGATCTGAGGCCGTTCTAACCTAAGTAACGTCAGTGATAACTTTCAGCCACAGTTTACAAACTCTTGTTCTCAGGGATCTGAGGCCGTTCTAACCTAAGTAACGTCAGTGATAACTTTCAGCCACAGTTTACAAACTCTTGTTCTCAGGGATCTGAGGCCGCTCTAACCTAAGTAACGTCAGTGATAACTTTCAGCCACAGTTTACAAACTCTTGTTCTCAGGGATCTGAGGCCGTTCTAACCTAAGTAACGTCAGTGATAACTTTCAGCCACAGTTTACAAACTCTTGTTCTCAAGGATCTGAGGCGGTTCTAACCTAAGTAACGTCAGTGATAACTTTCAGCCACAGTTTACAAACTCTTGTTCTCAGGGATCTGAGGCGGTTCTAACCTAAGTAACGTCAGTGATAACTTTCAGCCACAGTTTACAAACTCTTGTTCTCAGTGATCTGATGCGGTTCTAACTTAAGCAATATCAAACATTTGAAGTCACCAGCGAGCTATTATTCCCGCACAGTTTGCGGCATGACTCGGGTGGTTACGAGGCTAAAGAGGACCGCGGTTGAAACAATACTACTCCGGCTAAATCAGCTGAATTCTGAAGAAAAAGAGTTAGGTGATTGCGCTGATAAAAGTACCACTGACCAACGCATTTCGTTTAGCAATTGAAGTTTGAAAATGCCTGGGAAATCCGTTTGATTATGTCTACAATATGAGGAAGTAACGCTCTTTGGTTGACGCAAAAACAAAAAAAAAGTATCCGTGAACAGGAAAAATCCGTATGTCAATCTGCTTTTTCAAAACTGCAATTTTAAACTTCTTTTTCTTCTCATTCATGTAAAGAGCGACAAATAACGTACAAGCATAAGAGTCTGATCAACAAATCTATGATAGAGATTTACCTCCGTGGCCATGTTTAAGAAGTCTGTCAGTCACTATGTCTTGGTGAGAGAAGTGCCGATAGCCTGTAGTCGTCAGGAGAAATGCCCAATAATGCTAGGATTGATCACGTGGCGCCAGCCTTATATAGGCCGCACAGCTCGCTCTCATGGAGCCGGACGTAAACGTAAACACGCGAGAGAACAGCTCACTCCCTCCATCACGTGACACGTTTTTTTGTTGTTTTTTTTATTGTTTTTTAAACTTCTTATATCTACTTTTGTGTAGAATTTTTTTTAAGTAGCGTTGCCATATATGGAACATATAATGAAGTGTTAGTCTGATACATTCGAAGCATCCTTCGTTATAATTGAATAGCATATCATACTTTAATGGGGGTGAACAAAGACGTTCGTTGCCCTTTGGTCGTTTGTGACGAGTTGTCATTGTCACTTCGAAATCGGATTATCGTTTAGCATTCATAATCCGTATTGAAGTGGGCGCCATTGAAGTGGGCGCCATTAATTCTGTAAAGTTAACTTAGCTTTTATGTTGGGTCATAAATTCTGATTTATTTGCTAAAAACAATTAATCTTCCCACTCCCCCACCCCCCAAACCCCCAAACTTTTTTTTTTCTGTTTTCGTGCCATCATGAAATAAGGAAAGATGCATTCTTTCGGGGGGGGGGGAACGGTCTTAGGCAGCAGCTTATTAAAAGCCTGCTCCCTACTCTTTAAGCCACATATCGACACCAAAAGCTGCAACCGTAGCCGCAGTAATAATCTGCGCAGAAAATCTATTCAAAAATTAATTTTTAAAAAACACTTATTTAAGTTTCGTCTACATTCAATTCGAATCCCTTGGATCCATAGAGTGCTCATCTAAACGTCTGCCAAGTCTTTCCTTGCGTAATGCATTTTAAGATATTTTAAATTGTTTTCAAGTTTTTATTGTTTAAACTCGTTTTTGAAAGTCGTTTTTTAAATTTATTATATTTTTTTTATTAAACACTTTCTGTCTACTAGCATTTACATCTTTTGGATGGAGATTTTTTTAATGTGATCTTTTTATAAAAAAAATATGTATTTATTTTCCTTATTATTTAAACGTGAAATATTCGCCTTTTTGATCGTTTTCTCCCAAAGTGGTCACCCCCCTCACAGGTGCAGATCCTACTGAGTTGTGTCTATTTCGTTCATTAAAGGATGGGTAGACGCGCTCATATAAGAGCTGTAAAGGATGGGTAGGCGCGCTCATATAAGAGTTGTAAAGGATGGGTAGACACGTTAAAATAAAAGCTGTAAAGGATGGGTAGGCGCGCTCATATAAGAGCTGTAAAGGATGGGTAGGCGCGCTCATATAAATGCTGTAAAGGATGGGTAGACGTTCTCATATAAGAGCTGTGAAGGATGGGTAGACGTTCTCATAAAAGAGCTGTGAAGGATGGGTAGACGTTCTCATATAAGAGCTGTGAAGGATGGGTAGACGCGCTCATATAAGAGCTGTAAAGGATGGGTAGAAGCGCTCATATAATAGCTGTAAAGGATGGGTAGACGCGCTCATATAAGAGCTGTAAAGGATGGGTAGACGTTCTCATATAAGAGCTGTGAAGGATGGGTAGACGCGCTCATATAAGAGCTGTAAAGGATGGGTAGACGTTCTCATATAAGAGCTGTGAAGGATGGGTAGACGTTCTCATATAAGAGCTGTAAAGGATGGGTAGACGCGCTCATATAAGAGCTGTAAAGGATGGGTAGAAGCGCTCATATAAGAGTTGTGAAGGATGGGTAGACGTTCTCATATAAGAGCTGTAAAGGATGGGTAGACGTTCTCATATAAGAGCTGTGAAGGATGGGTAGACGCGCTCATATAAGAGCTGTAAAGGATGGGTAGACGTTCTCATATAAGAGCTGTGAAGGATGGGTAGACGTTCTCATATAAGAGCTGTAAAGGATGGGTAGAAGCGCTCATATAAGAGCTGTAAAGGATGGGTAGACGCGCTCATATAAGAGCTGTAAAGGATGGGTAGAAGCGCTCATATAAGAGCTGTGAAGGATGGGTAGAAGCGCTCATATAAGAGCTGTAAAGGATGGGTAGACGCGCTCATATAAGAGCTGTAAAGGATGGGTAGAAGCGCTCATATAAGAGCTGTGAAGGATGGGTAGAAGCGCTCATATAAGAGATGTGAAGGATGGGTAGAAGCGCTCATATAAGAGCTGTAAAGGATGGGTAGAAGCGCTCATATAAGAGCAGTGAAGGATGGGTAGAAGCGCTCATATAAGAGATGTGAAGGATGGGTAGAAGCGCTCATATAAGAGCTGTGAAGGATGGGTAGAAGCGCTCATATAAGAGCTGTGAAGGATGGGTAGAAGCGCTCATATAAGAGCTGTAAAGGATGGGTAGAAGCGCTCATATAAGAGCTGTGAAGGATGGGTAGAAGCGCTCATATAAGAGATGTGAAGGATGGGTAGAAGCGCTCATATAAGAGCTGTGAAGGATGGGTAGAAGCGCTCATATAAGAGATGTGAAGGATGGGTAGAAGCGCTCATATAAGTGCTGTGAAGGATGGGTAGAAGCGCTCATATAAGAGCTGTGAAGGATGGGTAGACGTTCTCACATAAGAAGCTGTGAAGGATGGGTAGACGTTCTCATATAAGAGCTGTGAAGGATGGGTGGACGCACTCATATAAGAGCTGTGAAGGGTGGGTAGACGCACTCATATAAGAGCAGTAGGATTTCGGGGATTTAAAAAAGGTAAATACCTCTGCCTCTGTCGATAAGATAAATATGGCATTTTTTATGTTTCTGTTTTAAAAGGACTTGCCATCTAATAGGAGTTAAAAAGCACTAAAAAGTTTTTGTTGATTTTTTTAATAATTAAATATGCATTTATGCAAAGAAACTCTGTGCAGAAAATATTTTCTAACATTGTTAAAACTAAAACATATTTTAGTTTCATCTACTTTCATTCGATTCATTTGGCTGCAGAGAGTGCTCATTTACACTTCGGCACTTTTTTTGTTTTTTCCTGAAATTTATTCCTGATTTTTTTTTTTTACTAAACTTCCACCCATTTTCATTGGGGTTTTTCCGATAGGGACTTGTGCGCCCTTTCTTTTTCTGTACTTTTAATTTTTAAAGTATATGTAGGATAAACATCTATCATGTAAATTTAATTTTCAATGTTTTGTTTCACTGATGAAAGCATTCGGTTGAACATGTGAGATTTGTGCTAGGAGAGCCGTGGTTTTATGTAAACTAACAGCTCAACCAGAGGTCATGCTAATGTATACCAGTAGTTATACCTACGTTGTTTTGTTTGGAAACCAGTAGTTGTCAGTTCTTACAAACCTTCAAAATCACCTGGCGTCTAACAATAATATGGTCAGTTCTTACAAACCTTCCCAATCATCTGGCGTCTACTAATAACATGGTCCGTTCTAACACACCTTCCCAATCATGTGGCGTCTAACAATAACATGGTCCGTTCTTACAAACCTTCCCAATCATCTGGCGTCTACCAATAACATGGTCCGTTCTTACCAACCTTCCCAATCATCTGGCGTCTATTTCTTCATCCAGCCAAACGCCGTCCAACGAAACTCTCCTCCTCCGATGTCAGTCAATGTCATTCTCACTAACGCAAGACTTATCGTTTATTAATCGACGATCTGATTGATTTTGTATCTAACAGAAAGATATGCCTGGAATATAAGCACGGCCTTCAGCCTTGACACATTTCATTTAAAATGGTGTCCATCCGATTATTTCTGTCTACCAGGACGAACCATTTTTAAAGACATTACAATTGATTGATATCAAGCTCATACTAATGGCTGACTTGACTGACTCACCGATAGATCATATATCACTTGACTGATTGGCCTATTGCTCATACCTCACTGATTTACATCTAGTTCAAATATCCCTTGTTAGATTGACCTCTAGTTCAAATATCCCTTGACTGATTGACGTCTAGCTCATATATCACTTGACTGACTGACCATCAGTTCATAAATTACTTGACTGCTTGACTTATATTGCTAATATGACTTGAATGTTTGACTTCGTGTTACTGCTGAATAAAACAAACCCTAAACATTAAGGGCCACCATCTTGGTTTGATATCACTTGTGGTGGGGCCGGGGTTGGTGGATTATTTAAACACTAGTTATCTCATATTTTAGCGTCGTCAATGGCATACACATGAATCTGTGTCTTTTGTTCATTTATATGCTTTAATAAACTTAATTCTATTAGTGATTTGTTCATTTAAAAAATGGCGATTTTTAATTAACCCCTTTAACAAAACGTGCCTTTTTGTAAGTCCATGTTCTACAAAAATCCAACCATCTTATGTTGTTTTGTAGCACTAATTTTTGTTGACATTGTGAAGCTTGTGTCTTTGACGATTTTTTTTAAAAAGTCAACAGCACAGTAATGACGTGTAATTTGTTGTATTAAAATTTATTCCTACGTTATTAGGAAACAGTGTTTTGACGACGCTGGTATTATTGTGTTTCATAACCAAAAATATTTTTTTAAAGATTTTGAACCAGCTTAAAATCAAGAATACTGACAACAGCGTATAATCAATAGTGTAGACACCAGCTTCTAATCAAGAGGGCAGACACCAGCTTCTAATCAATAGGGCAGACACCAGCTTCTAATCAATAGGGCAGACACCAGCTTCTAATCAAGAGGGCGGACACCAGCTTCTAATCAATAGACCAGACACCAGCTTCTAATCAATAGGGCAGACACCAGCTTCTAATCAATAGGGCAGACACCAGCTTCTAATCAATAGGGCAGACACCAGCTTCTAATCAATAGGGCAGACACCAGCTTCTAATCAATAGGGCAGACACCAGCTTCTAATCAATAGGGCAGACACCAGCTTCTAATCAATAGGGCAGACACCAGCTTCTTATCAATAGGGCAGACACCAGCTTCTAATCAATAGGGCGGACACCAGCTTCTAATCAATAGGGCAGACACCAGCTTCTAATCAAGAGGGCGGACACCAGCTTATTTACAAAAGGGCTAAAATTAAGCTTTCCCGTCATGAATGATGTACGCCTTGGTTAATGTATTTGTTAAAATTATGGACAAGAATGTTCAACGATCTAGTAAACATTTAGTTCCCGAGAACTCATTTAATTAACTAATCTTATACTCCTACCCTGCTAAGACACATATGGGGATATGCTTTATGCTTACTGATATGGGGATATAAATAAAGCTCACTGAAATGGGGACACACTTAAGGCTCACTAAGATTGGAGACTTGACTCACTGGTACTAGTACTGAACTTGAACAGTAGTCGACCCCCTGCAGTAGAATATGATCGAACCGGTTATGAACAGTAGTGGACGCCCCTGTAGTAGAGTATTGATCAAAGACACAGGTTATGTGTAGACCAACCTTCTTGACGTATTGAGCTGCATCCTCCTCCCTGTAGACCTCTGCTGACACGGCCCCACGCCTTGTCCGCTTGGTCATGGCGGGGTGCATGTGTGGGGGTGTGCTAGACACGTCATCGTCCTTCTCATCACTGGGCGGGGTGGCAGACTTGCTCTTTTCTTTAGCCGCCTGCTCCTGGAAACAAAAAGTTAAATAGATTAAATTAACATTATAAATTACTCAACATAAATTTCTTCAGTGGTCATTTAAAAAAAAAAACAATTTAATTGTAGTAAGAATATTGACATTTTAAAGAAAACTCAAAAGTTCTTGTGTTATTTCGATATGACGGATCTAAAACAATAATTCTATAGTAGGGACTCCATGGTAGAACCATATTGTCCTTTCCACCCCTGTCCTACTTTCAACCACGGCTGATTATTGATTAAATGTTTTTAAAAGGTATTTCAAGTAAAGTATGTATTAGTTACAATCACAATAAGAAGATTTAGATTTGTCATAAGGGAAGTAATCCATCTAATAAAGAAGACTATTTAAATAGCTGCATTATTTCCCTTGATATAGAGAAATTATAATGGGGGATGGGGGGGGGGGGGAAGAGCTACACTTTCAACACCAGCATTATTAAAAATTAAATATTTTTTGAATACTAAATGTATAAATTCTATGTCCCTTATAAAGTAGATGGCAGTTTGGATGGTAACTGTTGTCTACATACATCGAGAGAATGTAATGAAACTGAAAGTCGCAATGTTCATCTATGTGTGATAGTGAGGGGTACAGATGTACAGAATACGGTTACAAAATTAAAATGTGAAACTGATATCGGGGAAAAAAAAAAAAAAAAAAAAAAAAAAAAAAACAACAACATCGCTTTCGTGTCCCCTACACTTAAATGTTGTCTCATCTCCCTACTATAAATCAATGGTGTCTCATCTCAGTACTATAAATCAATGGTGTCTCATCTCCCTACTATAAATCAATGGTGTCTCATCTCAGTACTATAAATCAATGGTGTCTCATCTCCCTACTATAAATCAATGGTGTCTCATCTCAGTACTATAAATCAATGGTGTCTCATCTCCCTACTATAAATCAATGGTGTCTCATCTCAGTACTATAAATCAATGGTGTCTCATCTCACTACTATAAATCAATGGTGTCTCATCTCAGTACTATAAATCAATGGTGTCTCATCTCACTACTATAAATCAATGGTGTCTCATCTCATAATTTTGCTGTTTTCATTTGTTTATTTACTTCATTCATTCGTTTCGTTGTAGTTGGTTCTAAAATTTAGCTTGAAATATTTGAGACACCTTAATATATTTGAGAGAGCTTAATATATTTGTGTGTGAATTAAAAGACTGCTATTCAAATAAAGTTTGAAAGAATATAAGATGATGCAAAGGGACAGGAACTTACTAAATAAGGTCATCTCAATAATAATAATGTTCGCACCAGATGAAAGGCGAACTATTTAATAGGACAGAACCAACACACAACTTGCTTTCACCAACTAATTGCAAAAATATACGATACTGTCATATTACAAAGACACGATACTTTATCAACTTTCTTCGTGATTTGAATGACTTAGCTGTTGTGTGTATCTAAATTTGTGTAGAGTAGCTCAACAATATTTGGACTACCTCGGTATTAAGGCGAGCACCTCAGTAATATGTGGGCTATCTCAGTCTTATGTGGACTATCTCAGTCATATGTGGACTATCTCAGTCATATGTGGGCTATCTCAGTCATATGTGGACTATCTCAGTCATATGTGGACTATCTCAGTCATATGTGGGCTATCTCAGTCATATGTGGGCTATCTCAGTCATATGTGGGCTATCTCAGTCATATGTGGGCTATCTCAGTCATATGTGGACTATCTCAGTCATATTTGGACTATACCAGTCATATGTGGGCTATCTCAGTCATATGTGGACTATCTCAGTCATATGTGGACTATCTCAGTCATATGTGGACTATCTCAGTCATATGTGGGCTATCTCAGTCATATGTGGACTATCTCAGTCATATGTGGACTATCTCAGTCATATGTGGGCTATCTCAGTCATATGTGGACTATCTCAGTCATATGTGGACTATCTCAGTCATATGTGGGCTATCTCAGTCATATGTGGACTATCTCAGTCATATGTGGGCTATCTCAGTCATATGTGGGCTATCTCAGTCATATGTGGACTATCTCAGTCATATGTGGACTATCTCAGTCATATGTGGACTATCTCAGTCATATGTGGGCTATCTCAGTCATATGTGGACTATCTCAGTCATATGTGGACTATCTCAGTCATATGTGGACTATCTCAGTCATATGTGGACTATCTCAGTAATATTTTGAGGTGTATCTCATCAGTAGTAGATGAGATAATGTGGATATCAATGGGTTGAGAGGGCATCATGTGGGAGCATCAATGGGTTGAGAAGGGGTGATGTGAGTATCAATTGGTTGAGAGGGAATGATATGGGTATCAATGGGTTGAGAGGGAATGATATGGGTATCAATGGGTTGAGAGGGAATGATATTGGTATCAATGGGTTGAGAGGGGATGATGTGGGTATCATATATGGGTTGGGAGGGAATGATGTGGTTATCATATATGGGTTGAGAGGGGGTTGGCTTTATGTTTATATGGAACGTTTCCATTGTAATAGTGTTGTATTACTTTAATATTATGTTAAAATACTTTAACGTTTTGTGATATTAGTTTAACAATAATGTTATATTACTTTAAAATTGTGTTATATTACTTTAACATTGATTGTATAATTTAACAATTGTGGTGTACAACAAAGGTTACCATAAAATGTTATTTTGGAGTAAGTTTGAAATTCTAATAAATATGCTCCATTAAAGACGTCGAGCTGTTAATATTTATAAATCTAATTAAGCCTTATTTCTTCGAACTCGGTCCAAATCATGTCAATATTTATTCCAGGAATTGTGTCCAAACACCGTGTTTAACTTTTCCGTCATGGAAACCAGTGTACCACACGCTAACTCTGCGCTCGTCACAATAGTATCTAATGTGAATTATCGGCCTTTTCCTGGATCAACACCATCATTCCGTCTGCATGGTGAAAGTTTAGAAGTCGATACCAGGGGTCTGGGCGGACACACAAACTAGCGACGACGGAACGAGGTACAACAAGGTTCCAAGTGATTCACACTTTGACGTTCTTCCGGCTCTATTGCAGGGACGCTCACACGTCAATTTGTCATTGATAAATTCTGGTGTACGGCCACATAACTAGCTGCAAGTTGATACAAAAGTGTGGCACGATTGATTTTACACCGGCTCAATTATACGGCCTGCACTGTGACAATACAATCATTTTTAATTGTTTTCTTGCTACACGTCTGGTTAAAAATGCATGCATCCGAAGACAATTTCATCTTATAAAAGTCAGTTTCATCTCTAAAAAAATTCAGTTTCATCTCTATAAAAGTCAGTTTCATCTCTAAAAAATTCAGTTTCATCTCTATAAAAGACAATTTCATCTCTATAAGTCAGTTTCATCTGTATAAAAGACAATTTCATCTCTATAAAAGACAATTTCATCTTATAAAGACAATTTCATCTCTATAAAAGACAATTTCATTTCTATAAAAGACAATTTCATCTCTATAAAAGACAATTTCATCTCTATAAAAGACAATTTCATCTCAATAAAAGACAATTTCATCTCTATAAAAGACCAATTCATCTCTATAAAAGACAATTTCATCTCTATAAAAGACAATTTCATCTCTATAAAAGACAATTTCATCTCTATAAAAGACAATTTCATCTCTATAAAAGTTTTCGGTAATTCGAGTTTGATTCGGTCATTTGATGCTCTTAATCTATCAACCTATACAACTAAAAACTCGATTATAGTTTATTAAATTATATGACAAGGTATCACATTTTATGATAGTGCATACAATTTATTATAGCATGTCACATTCTATTATAGTTTATGAGATTATGTTATAGTGTGTCATATCTTAGTATAGTGTATCACATTTTGTTATATTGTATCGGATTCTATGATAGTGTATCACATTCTATGATATTTTATTTTATGCGATTATAGTGTATCACATACTATCATAACGTGTCATATTCTATGATATTGTATTACATTTTATTAAAGAAGCATCACATTCGATAACATATTATCACAATATATTATTGTGTATCACACCCGATGATAGTTATCAAATTAAATGATAGTTTTAATTAGTATGTTGTTATTGTGTATCACATTTTATGATTGTGTATCAGAATTTATGATAATTGTATCATATTTTATGAGTGCATCTCACAATTTATTATAGTGTATCCCATTTTATGATAGTGTATCCCATTTCATGATATTATATCATATTTTATGATAGTGTATCGCATTTTGTGATAGTGTATTTCATTATCCCTAAGATTTAACTCACAACCTTTTTAAAAAAGTATTAATCTTTTAAATAATTTTGGGCCCAACCAGTTTTACACTTAATATATTAACAAATAGTTAGCCTTTGTACATCCCATCTTCAAAATGTATTTCCGATTTCTCAAGTTTATAGTTAAATGATTGAGTAGAAATAAGCCAAGCGTAGTGGATAGTGATCTCAAATCCCCATAGGTACCGTTCAAATGATAAAGTTCGTAAAAATTAGATGTATGCTTACTTTCATGTCGAAACTGAAATGATTGGCTTGGTAATCCGAAACAATTCACATAATCCCGTAGAGCTGTACCACCTTCCACAATAATCATGAATCCAAGGAATGTGTCTTTAACAGTCTGGTCCTCAAAATACAGTTTCTTAGGACAGGTTCTCACGTCTAATAAGATGTGACACCAACATTAATCAACTCTCTATGAAAGAACGCCAGCATCGATAAACATTAATCTAAACTGTTGGTATATTAATTTATATAGTTCCATGGACGGCACAACCTTGATGAATCAAAAGAATGACACAATGCTAGCACTGAAATGTTGCTAATACAAGTTCTGTTTTGAAATGGTCCCAATACAAGTTCAAATGTGCCACAATGCTAGCAGTGAACTGTTGCGATAAAAAGTTTCATGTGACACAATGCTAGCTCTGATATGTTGCTAATGCATGTTCAAATGTGACACAATGCTAGCTCTGATATGTTGCTAATGCATGTTCACATCTCCTTCCCATTCATCATTGAGATTCACGGAAGAAAATGAAACCCGTGTGGCAACACGATACAGAAATATTTTTTAAATTAAAAAATCAATAATTCCAACCTTGTTAGCTCAACCGTACGTCGGTCGCTCACAGGCTGAGTTTGATGGATCTATTCACATACTAATCTAGATCTCACACAGTCACATTAGTCGCTCTGAGACTGAGCTTGACGGATCTATTCACCTACTAGTCTATACCAGACATTGCTCGCTCTCAGACTGGGCTTGACAGATCTATTCAACTACTAGTCTAGATCTCACATTGGTCGCTCCCAGGCTGAGACTGACAGATCTATTCACCTACTAGTCTAGATCTCACATTGGTCGCTCTCAGACTGGGACGGACAGATCTATTCACCTACTGGTCTAGACCTCACATTGGTCGCTCTCAGACTGGGCTTGACAGATCTATTCACCTACTGGTCTAGACCTCACATTGGTCGCTCTCAGACTGGGACTGACAGATTTATTCACCTACTAGCCTCACTATTTCAATGATGACACAGATCTGATGAACGCCCCCGTATTTCAATGACAGCACATTTCGTATAAACTCCCAAGTTAGCACTAATGCCGCTATCGTCCTTCAAGTTAAGTTTTATGTTCGACTTTCCTCTCAAGTTCATCATTCAAATGACCAACAATGAAATGACCAACCCTGAAATGACCAACCCTGTAATGACCATAACCTTGTAATGACCAACCCTGTAATGACCAACCCTGAAATGACCAACCCTGTAATGACCGACACTGTTAACGACCACAATTTGAATACCTCTTCAAAACGGAGAGGTTGCCGAAAGTTAAAGGTCTAAGCGACGTGGAGTGTTTTAGCAGATACTCTAAAGCAGCGTTACCCAAATACCGGGTCGCGACCCGTTACGGGGCCACGAAAGTAAAATTACCGGGTCACCGAAAGAAAAAAAAACGGTTACTTGGTCACGGAAAAATAGCTTCGGGAAACAATGTTCTAAAACATTATTTCACAACTTTATAATAAGTCTTGCCCCACATCAACCCCAAAAGAATTGTTTTAATCAGTATTGTCCTCCCCCCCCCTACCAAAGAATTGTTTGACTAAGAATTTGACCACTACAAAAGTAACAACAATACATTTCTATCTTGTACGAAAATAGACTATTGCATTAAAAAGACAACCGTAGAACTGATAATTTAAACTGACTTATTATATCAAGTAGTCGTTCATTAAAAAAAATATTTAAAAAAAAACAATTCTTTTATAACTTAAAATTCCATGACTCATTAGTTCTTATAATCTTTTCATCGCACCCCTGAAACTCCAGCTGTCATCACCCGGGTTGGGAAACGCTGCCCTACCAGCTGACTGTATTTTTTAACAAGACCTGAGATTTATGCTTCATCCACTAGACGTTGAGTATAACTCTAACTTTCTTTAGCTTGGATTCAAAGGAAATCACGCACCTCGTAAACAACTAGACCACATCCTGCCATCACCGCCATTGTTCTCTGAAGACTCGAACGTGTGGAATTTTGTATTTGATTTTAAATAGAATATCGCCCCGTTAGAGATAAGACAGTATGAAATATCGCCCCGTTAGAGATAAGACAGTATGAAATATCGCCCCGTTAGAGATAAGACAGTATGAAATATCGCCCCGTTAGAGATAAGACAGTATGAAATATCGCCCCGTAAGAGATAAGACAGTATGAAATATCGCCCCGTTAGAGATAAGACAGTATGAAATATCGCCCCGTTAGAGATAAGACAGTATGAAATATCGCCCCGTTAGAGATAAGACAGTATGAAATATCGCCCCGTTAGAGATAAGACAGTATGAAATATCGCCCCGTTAGAGATAAGACAGTATGAAATATCGCCCCGTTAGAGATAAGACAGTATGAAATAGAAAGGAAAAGTTAGCTAAACAAGACTAGACTTGATTTACGGGCGGGCTTATGGTGCATGGCCATGTCCTGAATAAAATGACAAAGACGGAATACAGCACTAAATCCTGTTAGGAAATAAACTATTTTCATTTTCAAAAATCCCACAAAGAGTAAACACTGTAGACTTCAAGGAAAATCCTTTTCCTTATATCAAACCAACGCAGAAAATCGGTGTTCACTTGCTGAAACCGCGCAGATGAGCCATAAGTAGAGAACTCATAAAAGCCATAAGTATAGAACTCATAAAAGCCATAAGTATAGAACTAATAATATGTGCTGTCCTGTTAACATTATTCAACATTTAACACTGTCGATAGAATCAAAAAAAAGTCTGCATCCACACAACCAACTGACGATCTGTTCCGATGTAGTAAATAATACGTTTGAAAACTCTGAATCTGACAGCCGGAGAAGAGAAACTGTTAACTGTTGGGAGATGGACTCTGTTATTTACTCCTACGAGTGCGCAATCTGTGAGCACGGGTGCATCTCCAGGAAAGAGATATCATGACCGACATAAACAAGCCCCAGATTTGAGGGACGTGCCGTCAGTTGACCCTGTCAAGCCAGCACAGCACTAAAGACGTTCATGGAATGAACTACCACGCTTCTACGTCACTACATTTCTACTTCACCACACTTCTACGTCACTACACTTCTACGTCACTACACTTCTACGTCACTACACTTCTACGTCACTAAACTCCTACATCACGACACTTTCACGTGACTACACTTCTACATCACAATAATGTCCATCCATCTGGTCCAATCAAGAGAGCAGACCTGGTCCATGGACACAGGCTAATATGAGGGCCTGTCAGTCTTACTTTCCCCTGTTACACACATTGTAATATGTGGGCTTGTCACTGCCAGCTGTCACACACAGGGTAATCTGTGGGCCTGTCAGTCTTACTGTCAGCTGTCACACACAGGGTAATCTGTGGGCATGTCAGCCTCACTGCCCCCTGTCACACACAGTGTAATCCGTGGGCATGTCAGCCTCACTGCCCCCTGTCACACACAGTGTAATCCGTGGGCCTGTCAGCCACACTGCCCCCTGTCACAAGCGTGTCTACTGAGAAACTCAGTGTGAGAATGCCAGTGTAAATCAACAAAGATATATCATGTTTTCTGGGATTTGGGGTGGGGGGAGAGACGGCTGCACGTTATTGTGAGGATGGATGATGAGAGTCAAATAAAATAAATGTCTGCAGCAGGGACATTTTACAATAAATTGTTGATGAATGACAGGAAAAGTTGGGGTTGCTGGGGGCGCATATTTGACCTCATATTTTATCTCAAGTTTACTCTCAGGACGGAACATCCCCCTCTTGGCCCCACCCAGCTCAACGGACGCGCCATTATGAGAATTCCTTCAAGTCATCCTGAGAAAAATAGCCACGCCCATTGGTCAGGATTGTTAAACATCAGTTAGACAGGATTGTTATACATCAGACAGGATTGTTATACACCAGTTAGACGGGATTGTTTTACATCAGATAGGATTGTTATACACCAGTTAGATAGGATTGTTATACATCAGTTAGACAGGATTGTTATACATCTGTTAGACAGGATTATCTTTAATCTCTCTACCCCAATCGCTGGCCCTACACTTTTATAAACAAGTCTTCAAAATCTTTATGGGGGTTTAGGAAACAGAATACTGTCTCTATCTAACAAAACATCCCGTCCATATCTAACAAAACATCCCGTCCATATCTAACAAAACATCCCGTCCATATCTAACAAAACATCCCGTCCATATCTAACAAAACATCCCGTCCATATCTAACAAAACATCCCGTCCATATCTAACAAAACATCCCGTCCATATCTAACAAAACATCCCGTCCATATCTAACAAAACATCCCGTCCATATCTAACAAAACATCCCGTCCATATCTGGCATCCACTCACAAGATATAATATCATAATATATTTTTATTTATATCTATTTCTTCCAATAATTATTCTAACATTTTTTTATCGCATGCACAACGGCCAAATCTGGGCAAATCGAAAACATTTTCCTAAATACAAAAAGGTTAAAAATCAGGGGGAAAAAAACTAATTTGCAGCAAGGAAATGTGAAGATTTCTGGAATGCTGTCTGGGGCGCCTCTGGGACTTAGCTAAGCGTCTGTGTTATCAAAGAAGTATTGATTTTTCAACAAACAGAGACGTATATGGCAATAAAACAGAAGTTGTGCTAAATAAAACTGCAATGTACATCATTGGAGGATGGGGGGCAATATAACAAAGAAGTTGATTAGACATTGTATATCAAGATGGCTGGAGCAAAAAAGATAAGATGGGTGACGCAAGGAGAAAGGATGGCCAGAACAAAGGCAGGCTGGTTAGTTCAAGGAGGCAAGATGGTTAGCATAAGGAGACAAGTTTGAAAGTGTAATAAGAAAAGATGACTAGTGTAAGAAGACAAGTGTGGAAGTGGAAGAAAAAATGATTGTTAGTGTAAGAAGACAAGATGAATAGTTTAAGGAGGCAAGATTGTAAGTGTAAGAAGACAAGTGTGTTAGTGTAAGAAGAAAAGATATTTTACGAAGACAAGATTGTTAGTGTAAGAAGACAAGATTGTTAGTGTAAGAAGACAACTGTGTTAGTGTAAGAAGACAAGACAGTTTAAGAAGACACGCTTGTTAGTGTAAGAAAAAAAGATTGTTAGTGTAAGAAGACATGATTGTTAGTTTATAGAAGACAAGATGAATTGTTTAAAGATACGAGATTGTTAGCGTAAGAAGAGAGGAAAGTGGACTTTCTATTGGATTTCAATAAGAGAAATATTAGGATCTAGCTAACACAAATGGTTGCGCATCAACGCTTCGATGTCATTTCAACTAGGAATTAATTTTAACACGAAAGAAACGTTATGCATAATTTGTTTATTTTTTGTATCTGAATGTGCATATTTCTCACGTGATAACTTACTGCTTTGTCCTAGAGAAAAAATTACCTTTTGCTTTGATTGAGAAGGACGCCAACCGAAGGCTCTCGAGCGAAGGTGTGGGGCTGGGTCGGGTGAAGAGCCCCAGGGAGCTCTTCACCATCGATGCATTTGTAGAATACCTGAGTCTAGCACTGCAACATTCTATACTTAATCGGGGAGAAGGACAGAGAAGATTCTAGAGGAAACCAAGCATACCATGACCCAGCTATGTTTAAACCAATCCTGTATTCTTAATAGTTGCTGAATAGTAGCATTGTTTAATAATATTAGTAATATGACCCAGTTTAGGACACAGTTATTGAAGTGAATTCCTTTTGTTTTTCAATGAGTCCTAATCGGGGCCGGCACGCTTTACCCGCACATAACGTCGCAAAAAAGCAGCGTACTCTGTGCGTTATACCAATAATTAAAATAGGCGTAACTGAA
Source organism: Omphiscola glabra (assembly GCA_964017045.1). Classification (NCBI taxonomy): domain Eukaryota; kingdom Metazoa; phylum Mollusca; class Gastropoda; family Lymnaeidae; genus Omphiscola; species Omphiscola glabra. The sequence continues at coordinate 29,691,809 of OZ024795.1, forward strand.
TGGAGAAGTTCCTTTGTGATACATTCTGCGGGGCGCAATATTTAACGCGCAGGGTCAAGTAATCTTAGGCTTTCTTTTATAGATTTTGATCTTTTTCTTTCTCAATTTTTTTTTGCTGAAATGTCCCTGCTCTGCATGATTGTTTTTTTTTTTTTAATTCTCTTTCCTATTTTCCCTTCACGCCATAAAACAACTCCACGACAAACGTGCATCACTAAATGGGTGGCGGTGGGGGGTAGTCTGGCCGCTGTTCATGGGGGCCATTAATTACCCCTGACAATCAAGGGGTGTTTATTTCTCAGCTACACGCTTAAGAGTCAATAACAAGGGGAAGTTAATCAATACACCACCACTCACATCATAAATCATAGAGCGGCTCACAGGGATGGTACTACAATTAATTATGGGCTCACACTGGTGCAATCATGAACGTAATCACGATCCCACCGCAACGTGCACATACGGTTCTTTATAATCGCATGTGTGAATTCATCCCTGTGCAACGTATGATTAACAAAAGAAGTTATGTTGTGAGCTAGTGCTCAGATGTGCCATACGCGTTGCACTAGGTGACCATGACACTATTTGAAGACATGAGACTTCTCCCAGGCGCCCATCACAACAGAGGTCTGACAAGCAAGCCTTGTAAAGTAGTTTGTTATCATGTCCCATGATAATCCCATAATAATAAAGCCAAGAGAACTCATTAATAATTCGCGAACAAAATGAGACACTTTAAAAAATAGAAAGAAAGAAACAGAATTTTAACGAAAAAAATAAATATAAATACCATTCACTTTTTTTTTTTTAAAAAATTAAATTAATCAGATGAGACTTCTCAAACAAACGCCACCCCACACCCCCCCACCCCACTCTCGCAACCCATTTCAGCTAATAGTGTAATCTGAAACTGGGTCCGTGACGAGGCGAGGTAGAGGCGGTCTCCACAAGCCCACATTGGCAGACGAAAGGAAATAAATCACTCTTTGTCAACCACTGGTCCAGAACATGGCATCTACTCTGCAGTGATCAGTAATTAATGACGTGTTAATGCAGACATCGATGCAATAACCGAACACACGCCAAGACTGTGGTGTTCACTTTCCTTAGAGAGAATTACGACTCCGGAGTTAACACGATCTATTTTTTTTTTTTGGAGGATACTAGAAATATTTCCCTGTTAAGACTGCGCCTTACTTTGTACATTAAGAAACTAGAATTCGTGCTCACGTACAAAGTTATCTGCACAAATCAGACAACATTTTAGGGAATATTTGTGACACAGTTTAGAAACCTAATTTACGACACTACTTAAGACGTAGTTTAGGACACAGTTTATAACACAAATTACACAAATTAGGCCACCGTTCAGTATATGGTATATGACACAGATTAGGACACAGGATATGTCACAGATTAGGACACAGGATATGTCACAGATTAGGCCACCGTTTAGAATACACTATATGAAACAGTTTAAGACATAGCATATGACACAGATGAGATACATTATATAACACAGTTTATGACACGGTATATGACACAATTTAGGATACAGCTTATGACACAGATTAGGATACAGTTTACGTCATCGAATACCATATCCTGGGAACTACAACGATTTGGGTTGTTGTTGTTTGTTTTTTATTAAATTCTATCCTGACGCAGACAGTCAGTCAGGGATAGGGTTACGAAGACTTAAAACTAAAATTTCGAACCAGTCCGTGACAACTAACCACTCCGTGACAACTAACCAATGTTTGACATACGATGTTTAACTATGTAGTTTAACTGAATATCCAATATCATTATCCAAATGAGCAAACAGATTGACCCAAGTCAATTAAATCACCATCACTCGCTGCCCTCCAACGGATAAATGAATTAGAGATTTGCCATTACGGGCACGTGGAAATCTGTAGTGGCATTTTAACACAAGTGGCAGGATAATGATCTAGCCAAGCACATCACGCTGCCTGTCACGCAAATGAATTGGCAAAATACATCACGCTGCCTGTCACGAAAATGACTTGGCAAAGTACATCACGCTGCCTGTCACGCCAATGACCTAGCCAAGCACATCTTGCTGCCAGTCACGCCTATGACATAGCCAAGCACATCACGCTGCCTGTCACGCCAATGACCTAGCTAAGCACATCACGCTACCTGCCTCGCCAATGAACTAATCAAGTACATCACACTGTCACGCCAATGACCTAATCAAGTACGTCACACTGTAACGCCAATGACCTCATCAGTCACATCACACTGTCACGCCAATGAACTTATCAGTCACATCACACTGTTATGCCAATGACCTTATCAGTCACATCACACTGTCACGCCAATGACCTTATCAGTCACATCACACTGTTATGCCAATGACCTTATCAGTCACATCACACTGTCACGCCAATGACCTTATCAGTCACATCACACTGTTATGCCAATGACCTTATCAGTCACATCACACTGTCACGCCAATGACCTTATCAGTCACATCACACTGTCACGCCAATGACCTAACACGCGCAATAAAATAAACAAAATCAGACATGACCAAGATGTTGACAAACGAGATAACCTAACTGAAGAGTTTCTTGTCTTGCAGCCCCCTTCCCTTTGGGCAATTCCACCAATTAGTTGCGGAGACCTGCGCTAAAGAAAGTACCAAGGTCCTCAAGGCATCATACAACTGCCAATACAAAGCCACACTAATAAGACCTGACTAATAACCCCATCCTATCTCTCACCCTGGTCGGCATTAAATTAAATCTAAAGGATTCTTCAGGGGCAACTACGGGGTTGTACAGGGGCAATTTAGGGGATGTTCTAGGGCAACTACGGTTGTAAAAAGGGGGGGGGGAAACTAAGGAGTTGTAAAAGGGGGGGGAACTAAGGGGTTGTACAGGGGCAACTACGGGGTTGTACAGGGGCAATTTAGGGGATGTTCTAGGGCAACTAAGGTTGTAAAAAGGGGGGGGGGAACTAAGGAGTTGTAAAAGGGGGGGGGGAACTAAGGGGTTGTACAGGGGCAACTACGGGGTTGTACAGGGGCAATTTAGGGGATGTTCTAGGGCAACTACGGTTGTAAAAAGGGGGGGGGGACTAAGGGGTTGTAAAAAGGGGGGAAACTAAGGGGTTGTACAGGGGCAACTACGGGGTTGTACAGGGGCAATTTAGGGGATGTTCTAGGGCAACTACGGTTGTAAAAAGGGGGGGGGGGGAACTAAGGGATTGTAAAAAGGGGGGGGGGAAACTAAGGGGTTGTACAGGGGCAACTACGGGGTTGTACAGGGCAACTACGGGGTTGCTATCAGTGTTACATGGAAGAAAGCACACACTAATGGATACATTGCATTCAACAGTAAATCATGTTCTAAACGAAATTAGCCATATCCTTGATTTCACGAATTATCCTGACGTGTGTATTTAAAGAACTTGATAGAGTATTTTTATAGGGGGGGGGGGGAAGGAGGTAGAGGGGAGGAGAGAGAGAGAGAGAGATTATTATGGCTTGAAAACTGAGCTCCGAAAGTGGTGATAATAGAGTAAAACAAACTAAAGATTGGCGTCTGATAAGGATAACAACGAAATCGTTTTACAGTACGTGAATATAACACTCAAGTTTTATCCACATATAATAGTCTCCAGCACTGACTTTCGGTGACATCCCTAACAAGACTACACATAAAATATGGTGAGTACAAATTGACAATGGAACGTCACAGATTAGGTAGAAACAAAAATTAAAAACCCCTAAATACAAAGTTTATATTATTAAATAATGCAATAGCGATCAATGGGGGCGGGGACTCTTAAATGGGACAAAACGTGCATTCCAGTAACGCATTCTATTAGAATCCAAATTAATGCCCCCCCTCCCCCCCCCCCCCCCCAAAGAGCTCGCAACCGGACATATTTTTCAAGTCCCTGAAATATATTAATATTCTAATGACCCACCCGCTTTTACATCGTAGATTTATTTCACCAACTTTTTCAGAAAAACAAAGCAAAATATTAGGCACCAACCGCTCTTGCGATTTGGCGGTCAGAATATTTGGCGGTCAGAATATTTAGCGGTCAGAATATTTGGCGGTCAGAATATTGTGCCACCCGTCCAGCCACTAACTAAAGCGAAGTTAATGTCAAGGATTTTAAAACAAATCGTTCCAGTGCCCTTTTATTTATGTGTACACACACTATCATTGACAGTCGCTTGTTGTAGAACTCAGTGTAAGACTCACGTGTGCGTTGTATGCCAGTGTGTAAGACTCACGTGTGAGTTGTATGCCAGTGTGTAAGACTCACATGTGAGTTGTATGCCAGTGTGTAAGACTCACATGTGAGTTGTATGCCAGTGTGTAAGACTTACATGAGTTGTATGCCAGTGTGTAAGACTCACATGTGAGTTGTATGCCAGTGTGTAAGACTCACGTGTGAGTTGTATGCCAGTGTGTAAGACTCACATGTGAGTTTTATGCCAGTGTGTAAGACTCACATGTGAGTTGTATGCCAGTGTGTAAGACGTACATGAGTTGTATGCCAGTGTGTAAGACTCACGTGTGAGTTGTATGCCAGTGTGTAAGACTCACATGTGTTGTATGCCAGTGTGTAAGACTTACATGAGTTGTATGCCAGTGTGTAAGACTCACATGTGAGTTGTATGCCAGTGTGTAAGACTCACATGTGAGTTGTATGCCAGTGTGTAAGACTCACATGTGTTGTATGCCAGTGTGTAAGACTCACATGTGAGTTGTATGCCAGTGTGTAAGACTCACATGTGAGTTGTATGCCAGTGTGTAAGACTCACGTGTGAGTTGTATGCCAGTGTGTAAGACTCACATGTGTTGTATGCCAGTGTGTAAGACTCACATGTGAGTTGTATGCCAGTGTGTAAGACTCACATGTGAGTTGTATGCCAGTGTGTAAGACTCACGTGTGAGTGGTATGCGAGTGTGTAAGACTTACACATGAGTTGTATGCCAGTGTGTAAGACTTACATGTGAGTTGTATGCCAGTGTGTAAGACTCACATGTGAGTTGTATGCAAGTGTGTAAGACTTACATGTGAGTTGTAAGCGAGTGTGTAAGACTTACATGTGAGTTGTATGCGAGTCTGTAAGACTTACATGTGAGCAGACCAACATTCATCTCCTACACAGCTAACACTGACTCCCCAATACTTAGTTAAGATAGGCCAACATTCACTTAATGTAAAAGACCCCAATACGTGTAGTCCAAAACTTTTCTTAATATCCTTAAACGAATGAGTTCTGCAGCTTCTAATGACACATGGAACACCAAGACGTTTGTTCTACTTCTCCCATAACCCAAGACAATTTATAAGTCTCCAGCAAACCCCATAAAAGCCAACCCTAGGGACTAAAACCTAATAATCACCCTATAGTCGCCCTCGTGCTCGCCTCGGGAACCAATTAAAAGTAAAGTGCGAACGGTGAAACCATTGAGCCTCTGGACGCGAGATCCTGGACTCCACAAAACATTTCCAGGTGAAGTGTTTTTGCTGCCTTCAATAACAAACGTCTTAATGACATAGTCGAGTACTGTGATATTCAAACCTATGGAAAATACCACAAAGTCTTCATGAAATAGTCGAGTACTGTGATATTCAAACCTATGGATAATACCACAAAGTCTTCATGAAATAGTCGAGTATTGTGATATTCTGGTCCATAGACGAAACCACCAAGTCTTCATGACATAATTGACTACTGTAGTAGCGGTAACCAGAGATGCAGACGTTGGTCTGGAATCGTTATCGTTAAAAAGAATTTTTTTTAATCTGAGTTTGATATCGAATATTTGTCTAATTTTTAATCACTGCAATTTCGCGACGTTACTATTCGACGGTTTGTTTTTTAATCATTTTAACTTGGTAATGAGAGAAAAGCCCAAGGCCTGGTTGATAAAGTCAAAGATCTAAGTGTGTACTCCTTGGTCCCCAGCCGTGACATTGAATGTGTGGACGTCGTAGTGCTGATGATGACCCATGAATGGTAACGAGGTTTTACTTCCAGTATGGATCATAATCCTTGTGGATGACTACTATGGATTTTTTAAAAATTGCATCACATGAAGAGGTTAAAGAAAACAATAAAGTGTGAACAGTTGGTCAAACTGCGTGGATCTGACAAGAATGTCACCAAGCAGGGAGGTGGAACGTGTGGATCTGACAAGAATGTCACCAAGCAGGAAGGTGGGACGTGTGGATCTGACAAGAATGTCACCAAGCAGGGAGGTGGGACGTGTGGATCTGACAAAAATGTCACCAAGCAGGGAGGTGGGACGCGTGGAGGTGAAATAGGGAGTTGATGTAGGTGAGGGAGGGGGCTAATGACACGCCTTACATAACTAGGTTAGGAAGAATTCCTTTCTCAAAAAATCAGAGATTGAAATCTAAATTATTCAAACAATGGCTATGAGGCTTTTGCTATTTTCTTTTAGATCACAATATCGATAAGACATATGGGACCATATCTGACTACACCAATTAGACCACTTGACATTTTCAATGTTGACCAATGAACAAGATACAACTATATTCACATGAGCATATGGCTGGTCATTCTACGAAAAATGCACAGAACGCTGTTCATTCTCCAAATAGTGACGAGAAGGCTGGTTTTTTTTAAGAACAGTGCCCAGAGGGTTGATCATTCTCCAAACAGTGCCCAGAAAGCTGGTCATTCGACGGGCAGTGCCAATAATGCTATCTATTCTACGAATAGTGCCCAGAAGGCTGGTCATTTTATGAACTGTGCCAAGAAGGCTGGTCATTTTATGAACTGTGCCAAGAAGGCTGGTCATTTTATGAACTGTGCCAAGAAGGCTGGTCATTTTATGAACTGTGCCAAGAAGGCTGGTCATTTTATGAACTGTGCCAAGAAGGCTGGTCATTTTATGAACTGTGCCAAGAAGGCTGGTCATTTTATGAACTGTGCCAAGAAGGCTGGTCATTTTATGAACTGTGCCAAGAAGGCTGGTCATTTTATGAACTGTGCCAAGAAGGCTGGTCATTTTATGAACTGTGCCAAGAAGGCTGGTCATTTTATGAACTGTGCCAAGAAGGCTGGTCATTTTATGAACTGTGCACAGAAGACTGGTCATTTTACGAACTGTGCACAGAAATAGTGGAACATAAAGTGTTTTTGCTTTAAATACGACACAGTTCGAGAATAGTCGCGAGAATAGTTGTGAGAATAGTCGTGAGAATAGTCGTGTTGGGATATGTTATATAAGGATGTCTAATTTCGGGGGGGGGGGGGTGAGCATACTCCAAGAGGGGTGAGCCAACTTTACTTCCATGGTCGTCTAATTGTATAATGATAGATTCCACTGACGGCCACCAGGTCGGTCACATCAAAATGTAACGGTCAATTTGAAAGAGGATAGTTTTAGTTTCGAGCTGAAAGTGAGGAGTGGTGTTGAGAAACAACAGGGCGTCGCTCCCGCACGGCTCATCTTTCGCAATCCTGACGATGATGGGGTATCGATCACTGGAACCAGGGACCCACGTCACAGACGAGGAGGAATAGAGAGTCCCAGAGAGGTACAACTTAATGTTTATTTTTTAACGTTAGCCAAGCAGAAGGGATGCCTGTAGTAAGTGAGAAAATAAGAACGGAGGCAAGGCGCGTTGGAATAACCGATGAATGAATAGAGACAGCATTTAACTTATCTGAATGTCACCAAAGACAGTCGACCACAAATATATGCATAAGGGGGCGTAGCCAAACTCCCGGTCTTATAGACAGAGGTGCCGCGCTGACTGGTGTAACAATGTTTAAAGTTTTAAGACCATTAGTCTGTGCAATACTTGTTTAAACATGATCTATAACATGCTGTTGTATACAACATAGCAAGTCTCTGTATTTGTTTCAGTGGCACATAATTTTTAAAAAAAAATTAAATCAATTAAAGATCGCAACAAAGTTAATTAGCTCGATATAACTGGATGTTTCCCTAGATCCAAACCGGTGTAGCCATATTATTTTTTTGTTGTTGTTGATGTTGTTTTGGAGAAGGAGGGGGGTTGAGAGGCATGTGAGGACAAAGAAACCCCCTGGGGTGAGCAAGAAAATGCACATTTCTCTCATTGTTCATGGCACTCAGAAGATTTAAACCAATGAAGAATTCCACAGCTACCAGACTTATCTAGACCACATCTGTTAGCCACATCTATTATCCACATCTGTTAACCAAATCTGTAAACCACATCTGTAAACCACATCGGCTACGCACATGTGTAAACCCCATATGTAAACACTTCTCTAAACCACATAAGTTGAGCACATCTGTAGGCCACATATGCATACATCTGAAGGCATCACTGTAGGCCGCACCACACTGCCTGCAATGAAGTGTCTAGTGAGCCCCCTTGCCTTCGTGCCAAATTTACTGGCCACCTTTTACTCCGGAACAGATCCATAAATCAGTGAATCTCGTGTACAATGCCAGTTCATTTGCTGCCTTCCTATGGGACATTACCAGGATGACACAGGGGACCGTAATGAGAATGTTAAAGCCACCTGATTAAAGAAAATTCATTCGAGAGAGAGAGGGGGGGGGGGGGGACAAGTCTCAGACTACGGCGATAGAACTCCCAGTTGATTTCTGATCTATGACATCACACATTGAAAGTTGACTGGAAAAAATGACAGCTTTAAAATACAAGTTTTAGAACGGTTGGAACTATCGGTCAGTATTTAACAATAAGGTACCAATGTTTAAATAAGTCACATCTGACCCACTTAAGTCGAAGTTACTGGGCAAATGTGTTAAATAGCGGTAAAAAAAATATTTAATTCTTTGAATACAGGCTATGTTTTGAAAATTGTCTTTGAACTCCATGAACCCAGTGAACCCAATGAACTTAATGATCCTCATGAACCCAATGAACCCTATGAACATAACGAACCCAATGAACCCAATAAACCCAATGAAGCCCATGAACCCAATGAACCCAAAGAATCCCATGAACCCAATGAACCCAATGAACCCAATGAACGACATGAACCCAATGAACCCAAAGAAACAAATGAACCCCATGAACCCCATGAACCCAATGAACCCAAGCTTCAGATAATTCATTGTCTTCTAATTCCATCAACAAGTGTTCAATCCCGAGAGCTGTGAATTACCAGAGCAGGGGCCTACCAGGGCAGTGACTTAATGGAGCCGTGTCCTACCAGAGCAGGGGCCTACCAGGGCAGTGACTTAATGGAGCCGTGTCCTACCAGAGCAGGGGCCTACCAGGGCAGTGACTTAATGGAGCCGTGTCCTACCAGAGCAGGGGCCTACCAGTGCAGTGACTTAATGGAGCCGTGTCCTACCAGAGCAAGGGCCTATCAGGGCAGTGACTTAATGGAGCCGTGTCCTACCAGAGCTGGGGCCTACCAGGGCAGTGACTTAATGGAGCCGTGTCCTACCAGAGCTGGGGCCTACCAGGGCAGTGACTTAATGGAGTCGTGTCCTACCAGAGCAGGGGCCTACCAGGGCAGTGACTTAATGGAGCCGCGTCCTACCAGAGCTGGGGCCTACCAGGGCAGTGACTTAATGGAGCCGTGTTCTACCAGAGCAGGGGCCTACCAGGGCAGTGACTTAATGGGGCCGTGTCCTACCAGAGCTGGGGCCTACCAGGGCAGTGACTTAATGGAGCCGTGTCCTACCAGAGCAGGGGCCTACCAGGGCAGTGACTTAATGGAGCCGCGTCCTACCAGAGATGTGGCCTACCAGGGCAGTGACATAATGGAGCCGTGTCCTACCAGAGCAGGGGCCTACCAGGGCAGTGACTTAATGGGGCCGTGTCCTACCAGAGCTGGGGCCTACCAGGGCAGTGACTTAATGGAGCCGTGTCCTACCAGAGCAGGGGCCTACCAGGGCAGTGACTTAATGGAGCCGTGTCCTACCAGAGCAGGGGCCTAACAGGGCAGTGACTTAATGGAGCCGTGTCCTACCAGAGCAGTGTGCAACCAGAGCAGGGGTCTACCAGGGATGTGACTTAATGGAGCCGTGTCCTACCAGAGCAGGGGCCTACCAGGGCAGTGACTTAATGGAGCCGTGTCCTACCAGAGCAGGGGCCTACCAGGGCAGTGACTTAATGGAGCCGTGTCCTACCAGAGCAGTGTGCTACCAGAGCTGGGGCCTACCAGGGCAGTGACTTAATGGAGCCGTGTCCTACCAGAGCAGGGGCCTACCAGGGCAGTGACTTAATGGAGCCGCGTCCTACCAGAGATGTGGCCTACCAGGGCAGTGACATAATGGAGCCGTGTCCTACCAGAGCAGGGGCCTACCAGGGCAGTGACTTAATGGGGCCGTGTCCTACCAGAGCTGGGGCCTACCAGGGCAGTGACTTAATGGAGCCGTGTCCTACCAGAGCAGGGGCCTACCAGGGCAGTGACTTAATGGAGCCGTGTCCTACCAGAGCAGGGGCCTAACAGGGCAGTGACTTAATGGAGCCGTGTCCTACCAGAGCAGTGTGCAACCAGAGCAGGGGTCTACCAGGGATGTGACTTAATGGAGCCGTGTCCTACCAGAGCAGGGGCCTACCAGGGCAGTGACTTAATGGAGCCGTGTCCTACCAGAGCAGGGGCCTACCAGGGCAGTGACTTAATGGAGCCGTGTCCTACCAGAGCAGTGTGCTACCAGAGCAGGGGTCTACCAGGGCAGTGACTTAATGGAGCCGTGTCCTACCAGGGCAGTGTGCCACCAGGGCTGTGACTTAATGGAGCCGTGTCCTACCAGAGCAGTGTGCCACCAGGGCAGTGTGCCACCATTGCAGTGTGCCACCAGAGCAGTGTGCCACCAGGGCAGTGTGCCACCAGGGCAGTGTACATTGAATAACGCAGTGACCTAGTTCCAATCATTGACGCCCCAATCGGTAGTGTGGCTCCCGTTTATAGTCATCTATTGTTGATGAAATAAATACATCGGACCAGCCTTAGAGGTTGTTAAAGGTCTACATAATTCAAAATAACGTCCACGCTGGTTGTCCATCCATTTAGTCATTACAGAATTCACGCCAGCCTCCGCTAACCAAAGAGAGTGGTCACAAAATGAGAAAAAAAAATACTCCGTTAAATGTATATTTCTTTTTTAGAGAATTGGAAAGTCTAATGTACTTGATCGTTCGCATGGTTCATCATGTTAAAACTGATAGTGAGAGCAATACGCACCTCCATTTTAACAATAATTGTGGAACTATTTGGACAAATATTTCAGCCACGAGAGTACCACGGTTTTCTACCAATGCATAATCGTATCGCTGTGTGTACCATTAATTGGTTTGCAGTGTTCATTAAATACCAGATGAAACGCTCCATGTTTCTTGGGTCTATTTGTGATGACATTTAATTTCAGATTAATTCTAGAGATGCATATTGGCACAACGACAAACTGTTTCAATAATGAAAACTGCTCTATTTGACAAAGTGGTGTGATAAGCCATTATGCAATCGAAAACACCAATTCTTGTATTCGCTAGAAAGTACTCTGTCCACGGGTGTGCAGTCAAGAGACTTTAGGCACTTATCAGACAATATACTGCAGGTTTTCACAAACAGGGGTGCGAGCAAAAGTTATACGTACATAGAAGTTTCTTTAATCATAAATAAAGATATAAATGTCTTAATGTTTAAAATTCCTCTTTTATATTTTACTTTATGCAGGCTTATTTACCAACATCTGCCGATCTCTTTACATTGAAATTATTATTATTTTTTTATGAAGTCCATTTTGCTTTCCAATTTAAAATACAATAAAACATGTGTTTCTTTTGTAGTTAGTATCAGACTTAGTGCATTACTCGACAGCCCATTATTTAATCTTTCATTGTGTTTGGTGGATTAAAATAAAGAAAGGGGAATTGAATCGATTGTAAATAATTCATTATAATATTTCATAATTAATTTCAGTGATTCAAATGCATTCGGTTTGTAAAGAGTAGATAAAATATGTCTCGTGATAAAGAATAGAGAATACCATTGTTAGCGTTCATCTGACTCCCAGGAGAAGGAGGTCAGTAAAAGAGTTGGGAATATAATAGCGGCACTCAGACTTGTCGGAGAAGGTCAGTAAAAGAGGTGGGGATATCATAGCGGCACTCAGACTTCCGGGAGAAGGTCAGTAAAAGAGGTGGGGATATCATAGCGGCACTCAGACTTCCAGGTCAGTAAAATAGGTGGGGATATCATAGCGGCAATCAGACTTCCGGGAGAAGGTCAGTAAAAGAGGTGGGGATATCATAGCGGCACTCAGACTTCCAGGTCGGTAAAAGAGGTGGGGATATCATAGCGGCACTCAGACTTCCGGGAGAAGGTCAGTAAAAGAGGTGGGGATATCATAGCGGCACTCAGACTTCCGGGAGAAGGTCAGTAAAAGAGGTGGGGATAGCATAGCGGCACTCAGACTTCCGGGAGGAGGTCAGTAAAAGAGGTGGGGATATCATAGCGGCACTCAGACTTCCGGGAGAAGGTCAGTAAAAGAGGTGGGGATAGCATAGCGGCACTCAGACTTCCGGGAGGAGGTCAGTAAAAGAGGTGGGGATATCATAGCGGCACTCAGACTTCCGGGAGAAGGTCAGTAAAAGAGGTGGGGATAGCATAGCGGCACTCAGACTTCCGGAGAAGGTAATAAGTAGCGGCCCCCTGATTTACAAAAGAAGGAAGTCAGTATATTCAAAAAAGCGACACCGGCGATGACGATCTGCTAAAAGTACACAAAATATGCGCTCTGTCGTTAAGATGTTATCCATATTACAAAACAGAAATTGATTGAGATGTTTGGATGCTACCTGATTATAATTTATTTTTCTATTACTCTTAAGCATCGGTTAGGATCAGACGTTTACAGCCAGACAGATGGGATGATAGTATAAAACCACCACCATGAACAGTTCTGTCGCGAATATCCGGTTTATCACCTCCATGCTTTACTCAATCGATGCAGGAGGTGATCGATATCTGGTGTGTGTGCCACGAGCAGCGTCACGTGACACAAGTGGGTATTATTTAGGTTTCATCAGCTGTCAAACTGTCATGGCGTGTACACACCTGCTTTAGTTCTCATGCCACACCACCACGGTGCTATAGGGTGCACTTCTGAACGTCATATATCGTCTCCCGTGTTACAGCTTGCTACGGAAGTGATGATGTTTTCTTTCTGCCTTTTATAACTGGTGGTTAAAATATGGCTAAAATGCATTAATTGTACTGGTGGTTTAATCTAGTCACGTACATACGGTGGGCCTATATTATATGGCTAAAATACATTAATTGTACTGGTGGTTTAATCTAGTCACGTACATACGGTGGGCCTATATTATATGGCTAAAATACATTAATTGTAGCATTATTTTTTTATCAAATTTAGTTTTGAACATTAAAAATGTAGCTTTTTTTTCGGTTTCCTAATTATAACTTTAAATACAACGAGCCCAACATACAAGTATATTGCACTCTTTTTTTTTAGAAAAAAAAAAAATTTGTACATTCTTGTGTGGCGATGACCTTGACTTCTTGCATTGAATATGAGGGCGGTCACCTCTTGCATGCTTGATCCAAATGATGGCCGCGCTCAGATTGATTTAATCATAATTCAGGATAGAGCCATCAACGTGGGCTTATCGCGTGGGAACTCCATTGGAAGTTACTTGATTCGTTTTAGCCTCGTTTTGAGTCGATCAGCTGATTGGCCGATAAGTGATTCGGTTTAATCAAAGGTTTTCTACTTGCTATCTTTGTTATTTTGTTACAGTCACAGACTTCCAACACAGGTATCAGGCAGGCAAAGATTGGGTCACCAATGTTCTACAGGCACGGATTGTGTCACCAATGTTATACAGCCACGGATTGGGTCACCAGTGTTATACAGTCACGGATTGGGTCACCAATGTTATACGGCCACGGATTGGGTCACCAATGTTATACAGCCACGGATTGGGCGACCAATGTTCTACTGCCACAGATTGGGTTACCAATGTTTTACAGGCACGGATTGGGTCACCAATGTTATACAGGCACGGATTGGGTCACCAATGTTATACAGGCACGGATTCGTTCACCAATTTTATACAGACACGGATTCTTTCACCAATTGAATGCTGATTACGGCACGCCTTGTCTTAAAATCGTTAAGACTGCATATCATCCTATACTATCCTGGACGGCATATCATCCTATTTATCGATGTGTGTGCTTTTATGGGAGACTGCAAGCCAACAAGGGAATCGAGGGGAGTGTGGGGGAAGGAAATGTACGGGGGATGGGTGGCGAGGGAAGGGCATGGATAGAAGGGGCGGGGAGTGAGTGAAGTTTAGGGGAGTGAAGGGAAGGGGAGGGAAGTGAGAAAGCGAAACTTGATTATTAGTGAAGCGTCATTTAATTCGAATATGTATTACAATAATGAAATAACTGTTCCTTGCAAAACTTGACGATACCTCGGGCTAAGAGTCGCTGATGTTTACCACCCCCCAACCCCCGCGGTTACAAAAACGTGACCAGTATAAGCTATTTGGAATATTTCAGGAGTTATCTTGGTTCCAGGATACAAAAGGTAGTCCAGTAATCCGACAGTTAATGAGTAAACCCCGTAGGTGGACGACTGTATGAGTAGAGGTCATGGTACAAATCCTAGTCTTCGCTGAGTAGCGGTCATAGTTGGCATTATGCTGAGTAGCGGTCATAGTTGGCATTATGCTGAGTAGCGGTCACAGTTGGCATTATGCAGAGTAGCGGTCACAGTTGGCATTATGCTGAGTAGCGGTCATAGTTGGCATTATGCTGAGTAGCGGTCATAGTTGGCATTATGCTGAGTAGCGGTCACAGTTGGCATTATGCAGAGTAGCGGTCACAGTTGGCATTATGCTGAGTAGCGGTCACGGTTGGCATTATGCTGAGTAGCGGTCATAGTTGGCATTATCCGCGTTGAGAGATCCGTCAGAGCTACGGCTATGGGACAACGCGATTGTGACCGGAAGACAGGCATGGCTTATAAATAAGGTAAAATGCCAGGGCATGGTTTACTTTTATGGGTAAAAATCCAAACTATATAGATTTGCATGTTGTTACAAAACCTTTGACTTTTCATTAAACCTAGATTGTGATGTAGGACAACGGCACACTTCCATTTACTTCCCAAACTCGGCTACTTATCATAATGACACACACACACTCCATTTTCCGTATTAAATCCTTAAGAATGAAATTTCTTCCTCGCAAGTGCTTCATGAGCTAACATATTATTAGTTTCAATAAAATATCTTATCTTATTAGTCATGGCACCGCTGTCAAATGTTCATTAATTGAAATGCTTCATCGTCCTAAGATAAACCTGATCTCATTGTTAGCAGAATGTCACGTCAAGAATAAGGGATCACATTAACTATCCTACACGTGTTTTCTGTGTCCAATGAGGTTAACAGAAATCAGCTCAGAGTTTTTGTCTGGTAGAGTTGTGTTCATTCCTTGATCGCTTTCGGGCTGAGGTTGACAAAAGAGCATTGAGCAAGGAAATGAAAAGGACCGGCCAACTAAACGCGGCAACAATACACACAAATATTTATATGGACAAATTGGGATTAGCTTAGTGACTTTAAACATCTGGCTGGTAATGAAGGACGGATTCTGGCAAGTAACAATGGATAAAAGGACGGATTCTGGCAAGTAACAATGGATAAAAGGACGGATTCTGGCAAGTAACAATGGATAAAAGGACAGATTCTGGCAAGTAACAATGGATAAAAGGACGGATTCTGGCAAGTAACAATGGATAAAAGGACGGATTCTGGCAAGTAACAATGGATAAAAGGACAGATTCTGGCAAGTAACAATGGATAAAAGGACGGATTCTGGCAAGTAACAATGGATAAAAGGACGGATTCTGGCAAGTAACAATGGATAAAATAAAAATAAAAGCAGGATAGAAAGCAAGAAAAACAAATCAAGAGAGAGAGAGAGAGAGAGAGAGAGAGAGAGGAGAGAGAGAGAGAGAGAGAGAGAGAGAGAGAGAGAGAGAGAGAGAGAGGAGAGAGAGAGGAGAGAGAGAGGAGAGAGAGAGAGGAGAGAGAGAGAGGAGAGAGAGAGAGAGGAGAGAGAGAGAGAGAGAGAGAGAGAGAGAGGAGAGAGAGAGAGAGGAGAGAGAGAGAGAGGAGAGAGAGAGAGAGGAGAGAGAGAGAGAGAGAGAGAGAGAGAGGAGAGAGAGAGAGAGAGGAGAGAGAGAGAGAGAGGAGAGAGAGAAAGAGAGAGATAGAGAGAGGAGAGAGAGAGGAGAGAGAGAGAGGGGAGAGAGAGAAAGAGAGAGATAGAGAGAGGAGAGAGAGAGGAGAGAGAGAGAGAGAGGAGAGAGAGAGAGATGGAGATAGAGAGAGAGAGGATCAGCTTTGTAAGGTTAGGTTTCCATTCAACTGGAGATGAACCTTTGAGCTTTTGTTTTTAAAACTTCTCTGCCTTCATTGTTCACAAGTAATACATGAAATCATGTTAAATTGGACTCTTTGACGTTACAGTTGTGGACTCATTTACAGGGTAGCTAGGACAGTAAGGGAAGTTAGGATAGCCAAGACAGCTTAGGTAGAGTAAGAACATTTAGGATAGCTATATAGTAGGACGGCTAAAGTAGTAAGGAAAGTTGGGATAGCTAGTACAAGTTAGTAAATAGTTTCAGTTCTGTTGGCGCATACTGTACTTAGGGGTCGTTCGGAAATTAAGTCATTCATAAATGACCTTTTTAGACATCCCCTCCCCCGTGTCACAAAGTGTTACAAATTCTTTACCCCCCCCCCTTTTTTTAGTGTTACGCCTCACCTCAAAAAAATCAAAGCAAGCATAACATTTTCATAACTAAACTAAGATTTTATTTTATTCTTTAACATTTTCCCATAATGGAATAAGATGTAGTATTATTAGAAAACTGTGATGCGAAACGACGAAGTCTTCCTGGCGCCCAATGTAAAATGGCAACAACAGTGTTTGCGCCATTTTTCGATATGCGCAAAAGGTGTGCGCGGCTGAGGTTCACGTTACCTATAATACATGAGGCAATTTCGACCTCAAATTAATGTTTTTAATTGAATAAAGATTTTTCAAAATTAGAAAATTAAGATTTAAAAAAAAAAAAAACATTAAATTTAAAAAAAATTGTTTGACGTCACGCATTTTTTTTTACCCCCCTCCACCCTGTCACAAGTTTCACAAATTCTCGACCCCCCTGAGCGTGACGTAATTTGCGAACGACCCCCTTATTAGACACAGTGAATTATGGCAGCAAACATTCAGCTAAGATAGGTCGATAGACTGATAGATGTATTTCATTGTAATTGATAGAGCCACGGAGAGGTACATAGTAAAAACAATGTAGGAGCAAGGAGGCGTATTTGTTCTTGAATAATTAAAGCTTACATATACTGTTTTATTTACAGAAATTGTTTGTCTTGGAAAGTGAGATAGGGACGGTGAGATACGGAAGTTGTGACAGGGAAGGTGTGATAGAAAAAGGTGAGAGGGAAGGTGAGATAGGGAAGGTGAGACAGGGAATGTGAGATAATGAAGCTGAGATAAAGAAGGTGAGACAGGAAAGGTTAGATAGGGAAGGTGAGACAGGAAAGGTTGATAGGGAAGGTGAGACAGGAAAGGTTTATAGGGAAGGTGAGACAGGAAAGGTTTATAGGGAAGGTGAGACAGGAAAGGTTGATAGGGAAGGTGAGACATGAAAGGCTAGATAGGGCATGTGATATTTACTTGATAAACTGTTTGGGCTGGAATGGAATACATGGATCTGTGAGACGTTCAAAGGCATCGGATGATTACGTTTTGAAGAGAATGGAAGGCTGACAAATTGTATCCATTGATTTATGGATGGTGAAAGGGGGAAGGGATTGATGGATTAATGGATACATGGAGGGATCCATCTTCACAATTTAACTATAATTTTTATTTTTTAACATTTGGTGAAGCAAACGGTCCTTACCCATGGCTGAGAGAGGGCGAAGGTAGGGAGGTTGGGAGGGAGGAGCGGATGAACAGATTTAAACAACAAAGTCACCTGCAGTAAGAAAACAGTCCGTCTGTCTTCACACACGGGGGCTGACATGATGCATCAAGACATCAAAATATCCATCTTAAAAGAATAGCACGTGCAACTTATGTAGGCACAATCCACTACACGCTAACAACTGGACCATTATCGGCCATCATTGTGTTAAACGATACACGCTTGTCTTATCCACTTGTCTCTCTCAGTGAATGCCTAAGACAGCACAATGCAACCAAGAGCCTTGTGGGTACTAACTATCGAATGTACCACAAACGGCTAAACGCATTGATAAAGCGTGCCCACAGAATCTGGGCAACACAACCCACTGGCACAACTATCGATTTTCTAATGTCTATTCTTACAAGACTTGACAACATACTGGCGCATCTACTTTTTTGTTAGGAGGAGTTAACGAGCTTTGATCTCAGCTGCTACCCCGTACAACGCCAACCATTATGGTCTCAGCTGGCTACCATGTGCCACGCCAACCATCATGGTATCAGCTGGCTACCCCGTACAACGCCAACCATCATGGTCTCAGCAGGCTACCCTGTGCCACGCCAACCATCATAAAAAGCGCTTGAGAATCAGCAAAACAAATGTTGCCATTTACTTTCAGTACATTAGTACACAAGCCCCAAGATCTTTAGTACATTATTATACAAGCCCTGAGATATACCTTCAGTACATTAGTACACAAGCCTTGAGATATGCCTTTAGTACAATAGTACACAAGCCCTAAGATATACCTTAAGTACACTAGTACACAAGCCCTAAGATATACCTTCAGTATTTCACCGGACATACGGATGCTGATCCAATTTTCCAATACGATGTTTCTACATCTAGATTGTATTAAACTTTCACGTAAACTCTAACTACTCATACGTCTACTCTCAAATCTTCATGTTGAACTTGTTTATACTAACTAATCTACTGACGTCATTTTCACCTAGTTCAGAAAACTAAATGTTTGAAATATTTTTATATTCCAGCAACACATTTTTTGAAAGCATCAGTGTCGACTGAAAATTGTGCCCCAAGTTCACGGAAATAAGATTAGAGCCAGGGGTTCTCAAACTATCTTTATATTATTACATATAAAAAATAAGCTAGTGGTTCTTCAGATAATAGTAAAAACCAATTTTCCCACGAAATGGTTCCTGACACGCTGTCTTGAACTGGTTCCTGTCGGTTTAAGAACAATCTGGTGGGTGGACGCACACAGCCCATGAAATGGTTACTGGCGGTTTGAGAACCATCTGATGGGTGGACGCACACTGCCCATGAAATGGTTTCTGGCGTACACAAGAGAAACTTTGTTACTTGGACTCTTCCGTGGTGACGCAGATCCGCCAGGGGAAGTAAACACCGTTATCAAAAATGTATCAACGAATACTTGCCGTGACCGGGGTACGTACATAACTCTAGCGTACATATCACATGTACATATCAATGTACACAGCACGTGTACGTGGAAAACAGTAGATGTGTAAAATAGGAAGTTTGCACGCCAAGACCTCCTCTGAATGTTTGATATGATATATAACCTGTGCGCTCTAAATATTTTCTGTGCGTTCTAAAGATTTCCTGTGCCCTCATGTAGATTTTAAAGCGTCACTAGCTTATATGAAAACTTTAGTGGTTTAGTGTTGGTTACACATCGGTAATTTTGGTTACATATCGGTAATGTGGGTTACATATCGGTAATGTGGGTTACATATCGGTTATGTGGGTTACATATCGGTAATGCGGGTTACATATCGGTAATGTGGGTTATACTGCTGTAAGCTTATTGTATGAGTAAATACATAGGACGGTGCATGGCAGGCACAAAGACGATCTCAACATCCCACAGTAAAGGTGAAATGTTACAGTAACACAATCACTGATCGACAATTATTCGGTTGTATAAAAGCAACGTAACTGCAACGCTGTTGAATAGGACTGCTGTCACTGGACATTAGACGCTTAAGTGTCACATCACAACTGATCCCGACTTAGATGTCAGGTCATGCGCAACACATTGCTTAGCAAGAAAATGTTGTTGTTGTTTTTTAACACTATGATTTCTTTCAATTTTAAACATATTATTAATTTTTTAAAGTTAGATATCCAATCTTTTAAAATAAATTTAAACTATTTTTTTTCTTTTTTTGGTAACCCTAAAAGTGAATCTGAAAAGCGTTCGATCCTGGCCACACCACTCAAGTATGCACTGACCTCTTGATCCGAGCTTAAGTCACATGTAAGAAAACCACGTATCAATTAGATCATCTCAATTGTTTCGTATAATCAAGTCTTTAAGGTTTTGCATTATGGCGCCCAAGGATTTACTAACCATTCTAATGTGTTCACGATATCAATAGTGAAGAGCTTGCAGTGTCTCGACGGAGAATATACACCAGAATCCGAAACTGCTGACCATTTCTATCACTATTACTGACCTCTACTATCACCACTATTGACCTCTACCATCACTTGTACTGACAACTTTTATCAACACTACTGCCCACTTCTATCAACATTTACCTCTTTTATCACTACTGACCAACTATCACAACTGATCAACTACTGATCAACTTTATCACTGCTGACCAACTCTATCACTACTGACCAACTCTATCACTGCTGACCAACTCTATCACGACTGACCACTTCTATCACTCTATCACCAACACAAAGACAGCCAGCCTGGTTTCAATGACGAAACGTTGACTTTATAAAGATATGGAGATGGAGCCCCGCCAGCATGGCCGTGAAGACATCAGACGAACTTTAGCACAGATTACGGCCGCTGGTCCCCACTGAAATGACTTTATTTAAATGACATCGTTATTTGTTCGCCAGAGACCCTAACTTGGCGCCGCTCCTTCATGTTACAGACGATCCTCCTCTGAGGACATCTGCATAGAGTTACTTAAAATAGCATCCATCTATTCGCATGTTGATCTTCCCCTTATCTCGGTGACACAATCACACCCCCCCCCCCAAACCCAACCATTTTTTAAATCTCGACGACACAATTCCAGCCACTGCGATCTGTAAAGCCTTCCTCGTTGTTTTCCCTTTCAGAATATTTCCTAATGGTTTGGGTTCGGACATCTTCTCAGACCAGCAATTTGATCTGTGTCTGGTCTGACTTGAAATAGTTCCCTCGTATCTTAACTTTTGTTTAACGTTGTCTTTCAAAGAAAAGTATACAAGATGAGCTACTCAAAATGACAACGTCAAAGCTTATTCAACATTTTAATATAGAAAACTTGTTTTTTTTAAATACCAACTCAGGTAACTTTAAACATACGTCTGTACTGTATTGGAGAGTTTTTTCTCTAGCCTAACACCCTGTAGACTCAACATCTCTAACTTCAGTCTCTGTAGACTCAACATCTCTAACTTCAGTCTCTGTAGACTCAACATCTCTAACTTCAGTCTCTGTAGACTCAACATCTCTAACTTTAGTCTCTGTAGACTCAACATCTCTAACTTCAGTCTCTGTAGACTCAACATCTCTAACTTCAGTCTCTGTAGACTCAACATCTCTAACTTCAGTCTCTGTAGACTCAACATCTCTAACTTCAGTCTCTGTAGACTCAACATCTCTAACTTCAGTCTCTGTAGACTCAACATCTCTAACTTCAGTCTCTGTAGGTTCCACGTCTCTAGCCAAACGCTCTGTAGATGCCTCATCTCTAACTTCAGTCTCTGTAGACTCAACGTCTCAAACTTCAGCCTTTGTAGATTCCTCATCTCTAACTTTAGTCTCTGTAGATTCCTCATCTCTAACTTCAGCCTTTGTAGATTCCTCATCTCTAACTTCAGCCTCTGTAGTTTCCTAATCTCTAACTTCAGTCTCTGCAGATTCCACATCTCTAACCAGTCTCTGTAGATTCCACATCTCTAACTTCAGTCTCTGTAGACTCAACATCTCTAACTTCAGTCTCTGTAGACTCAACATCTCTAACTTCAGTCTCTGTAGACTCAACATCTCTAACTTCAGTCTCTGTAGACTCAACATCTCTAACTTCAGTCTCTGTAGGTTCCACGTCTCTAGCCAAACGCTCTGTAGATGCCTCATCTCTAACTTCAGTCTCTGTAGACTCAACGTCTCAAACTTCAGCCTTTGTAGATTCCTCATCTCTAACTTCAGCCTTTGTAGATTCCTCATCTCTAACTTCAGCCTCTGTAGATTCCTAATCTCTAACTTCAGTCTCTGCAGATTCCACATCTCTAACCAGTCTCTGTAGATTCCACATCTCTAACTTCAGTCTCTGTAGATTCCACATCTCTAACTTTAGTCTCTGTAGATTCCACATCTCTAACTTCAGTCTCTACAGATTCCACGTCTTTAACCTCTTTGTGGACTCCCATCTCTAACCTGTTTATAAAAGCCACGTCTCTAATCTCACACTCTGTAGTCTCCACGTTCGTAGTTCAATGATTCTGTCATATTCCTTATATCTAGAAATCATCTGTGATTTTTCTTGACGAATCCCTGTTTTATTTTAGAAGCCTTGTCTCGCTTAGCCATAATAAGCCATACGTCTTTACAGATCCTAGGTTTCTCATTGATATTAAATAGTGGATAATCCTCTCATTCGGCCATTGTAGAAGCGTCTTGCTTATATTTAATAATGGTTTATCCTCTCATCCGACCCTTATAGAGACTTCCCGTCTCTTACATTTAACAGTGGCTAATCCTCTCATCCGACTATTATAAGACTACCCGTCTTTTATATTCAGTAGTGGCTTATCCTCTAATCCAAGCATTATAGAAACGGCTGGCCGTCTCTTATATTCAGTAGTGGCTTATCCTCTCAATCTCCCCCCCCCCTTTTCGCGGTCTCTTCTTTTGAGAAGACAAGGGCCGAAACCAAGACAAATGTCTTCCAACACACATAGCTTCCCATTTACAACCTTCTCCCGTGTGACCCTTTTAATTATACTTCCTCCCGCCCCGCCCCTTAAGCAATGAATACTAATGAGATGAGGAACCAGGCGGAGCTATTCGATTTGCAATGCTGTACGAATGTGTAATGAATGCCCAGCTTCCTACTGGAATTAGGGGCGGGGGTGTGTCTAATTGTACCGTTTATATTTCAGCTTCTTTATTATTTAATTAAGAATTATTAAGGGTGAAGGCGCAAGGTAAACAACATGGGCGTGTTAATCTCAAGGGTTTGTGGTAGACCATAGGGGCGTGGTATATCAAAGAGGCGTGGTAGACGACAGGGCGCGGTAGACCAAATGGTCGTGGTAGAGCAAATGGGCGTGGTATAGGTATTACGTTTTCTATATGAGGCATTTGACATCAGACTTGAAACTTGTAAATACACAGTCTTTATGGTATAAATCAATGTCTATCTGCAATACATATAGTCCTATAGCATTTCTTGGTCTTCTCTATTCGTATTATCTTTGATCAAAGGTTTACGTTATAGCCTGCGTGTTGACGCAGCTTTTGTTTTCATAGAAAGAGAAACTACTCCGGTGAATGAAGTTCTACACTTCTGCACTGGAGGGTTCTGACTCCCTCACTATAAATACGACGGTCGACTGTGACCGGCACACTTACGAGACTTATCCGACCAGGAGCCCTACAAGATTTACAAGATTTTTCTGTTCCTTTCTAGTATTATACTATTATACTATTATACTATTTATTTTCTTTATTGGATTTTTTAAAAAATAAACTTAGCATAATTAACTTGATTATTGTTAATACCACTAGCTTGGGCGCATTTTTCCTTTGTACATTCGTTTTTTAGACCTTTGGTACGTATTGTTCACCTAACAAACCAGAACATAAAACAAAATAAATTTTTAAAACCTCATAACGGCGCGTAACGGTTGTTATCTATTTTAAGCCGATTTCTTAAGTCGTCTTACTTTGATTGAACACCATTTGCTTCCAGTATACTATTATACACTATAGCTAGGATCGACACGGTTGTTATCTATTTTAAGCCGATTTCTTAAGTCGTCTTACTTTGATTGAACACCATTTGCTTCCAGTATACTATTATACACTATAGCTAGGATCGACATTACACACCATCTTATAGCAACACAGTGCTCCCGTACTACCCCTTCAATTCATGATGCCGAGCTGACCTGACAAGTTACTGATACGGTTTGTACATTTTTGGTGTGGCATGAAGTTGGTGTGGCATGGAGCTGGTGTGGCGTGGAGTTGGTGTGGCATGGAGTTGGTGTGGCATGGAGTTGGTGTGGCATGGAGTTGGTGTGGCATGGAGTTGGTGTGGCATGGAGCTGATGTGGCATGGAGTTGTTGTGGCATTGAATTGGTGTGGCATGAAGTTGGTGTGGCATGGAGTTGTTGTGGCATTGAATTGGTGTGGCATGAAGTTGGTGTGGCATGGAGTTGTTGTGGCATTGAGTTGGTGTGACATGGAGTTGTTGTGGCATGGAGTTGGTGTGGCATGGAGTTGGTGTGGCATGGAGCTGATGTGGCATGGAGATGGTGTGTCATGGAGTTGGTGTGGTATGAAGTTGTTGTGACATTGAGTTGGTGTAGGAAGATGGTAATCGGGATTTAGAATGGTTGGGGGGGGCCTCCCAAAGAAGGGTTTCCAGGGTTCGAGGTGACCCACATAGAGAAGGCAGGGAGTAACTCAAAAAGTAAAGTAGAAGGGGAATAACTTATACCGGATGTAGATGTGACAGACATCTCATGATAAGATTTCTCGGGGAATAAAAACTCATCCCACATGCTGATAGCACCTTTCAGAAAATGTAAACACAGTGTGATACAAACATTACGTATATGAACTCAGTTTGATACAAACATGATGCAAATGGAATGCAGATCTCGTAAGTCTGGTGTTAGTGGGATGATATAATGCAGATCTCGTAAGTCTGGTGTTAGTGGGATGATGGTGTTTAGGGGTGGCCGAGTGGTTTAAACTGAGTCAACCCCAAGCTCGTGGTCTGAAGTTCAATCCGTGGCCTAGACCAGCAAAAACAACACTAGCAATCCGGGTAGATTGGACTCCTCAAGCTTGGATAGAAACTCATATCAGAGAAGGCAAACTCTGAAGTTAAACCCGGAGATGGAGTCCTGCAGGCGGTATGACAGTGACACAATGAAAATTTTGACAACCCCTATGACGCGGAGCGCATAAATGCACAGTGAAACACAAGAAAAACTTCTGGTATCTACTGCCTCCTGGTTTATTTCCAGTCGCCTTGACAAAGTTTTGTCATTTGAGCTAATAGGCAAGATCAACAGAGTGAGGCTGACGAACTGAGAAAATCTCCCTTATTTCAAACAAAATACAGTTCAAGTCAAGACTAATACTCAAGTCGAAGCCTTGGTCATCTTTGCGTGGTCTTACATCACTGAGTATGTATAAATAGAACATTGTTTTCGGCACTGAACAGGTAGAATTAGAAAGAGATAGTAAAATATTATTTTTTTCATCTTATGACAATATGATTAACACAGTAAGGGCACACTTTACATTAAACACGTCCTTCTAATAATAGCATCTCTAATGATATCATTCACGGTCTTTTTAGGGCTTCGAGTAAGGACAATAATCAGGATATAATCAGGATGTGTGGCCCGTTTATTATAAAGATAATAAAACCGAAGGACATTTAAAAACTGAGTGACATTAACAAATTAAGATAAGGTTATATTGACTATTGTTTGCCAAACTTCATAACTTGTGAGCCACTGACTCTACAAATTGTTAGTTCTTTGTGGAGTATACATGTCCCCCATTATGGATTTCAAACAAACTTCGATCAGGAGACGAGCACAATCTCCCTTCTCTCTCTCTCTTCTCTTCTCTTCCTTTCTCTCTCTCACCCCCCCCCCCCCCCCCAAACAGACAATGTTTTCTGGTTTGTTTGTCCTGCATGTGATGGCCCACGTTCGGCCAGCTTGCCTCTTGAATTTCTCATCACGGGATGTTCGTCACTGGAAGTAACAAGAGCTGTCGGTCCCAGAATACTTCCAGCTGTGATGCGTGCCTGCTCGCACTCACGGTGGCCAGGGTACTGCGGCGGAGGACAGGGTACTTGGAGTAGGGCGTTCTCACTACATGACAAGGAGTTGACGGAGGACAGGGTACTTGGAGTAGCCTGGGCTTCTGTTAACTTAAACGATTATGTTTTTTAAAAATGTTAATCTTTTGAAAGGATTGATTCCTTGAGAGCTGTTGCCGTTTCTATCATCAATGCAGACTTCCTCATGGAAAACAATCGCTTGATTGCAACTAACATTTTATAAACAAAGGTTTTACAAAAGACGCACAATTGCTTCGTTTTATTGAGAGATAGGTGTGTGGTCCAACCGAAATTTGTCAAGGGCTTGTAGTCAATAGATGGACCAATATAGCTGGAGCGACTGGACGAATAACTTACTCAAGCCATACAGTGGTACATAACAGACGTTAGTGAAAGAGATCGTCAAAGTTTTGTTAGGAGCTCCTAAAGAACAACGTCATATATTGTCATCTTTTCTACCTAATGCCTCGTCTGACCTAACTGATAACTTAATACATTCTATAAACATTCTTTACCTTATAATACAGTCATACACCTGTTGTGTTTCATCATTCGGGGCCGTAATGTAATCTCCTCAATTTAAATGGGCCTGGCATTCATTATCTTAATGGCATCTTCTCAAATTAAAAGACCTTCACATTATTTGCGTAATAAACATGCTCCAAGCTCCCAACAGACGATACTCCAAGCTCCCAACAGACGATACTCCAAGCTCCCCCAAAGACGATACTCCAAGCTCCCAACAGACGATACTCCAATCTCCCAACAGACGATACTCCAAGCTCCCAACAGACGATATTCCAAGCTCCCCACAGACGATACTCCAAGCTCCGAACAGACGATACTCCAAGCTCCCAACAGACGATACTCCAAGCTCCCAACAGACGATACTCTAAGCTCCCCACAGACGATACTCCAAGCTCCCCCACAGACGATACTCCAAGCTCCCCACAGACGATACTCCAAGCTCCCCACAGACGATACTCCAAGCTCCCCACAGACGTGTCTGTACCCTTTCCCCAATTCAGATCCTATTGACCACGTCGATTACACTTGCTTAAAGAAACAGGACATTGGCACTGGCCGCGTCATGGGTCTTTGTTTCACTGCATAAATTTAAAGGGTGGCAAATATAACCTGGCCCCTGTGCCCCAGAATATCCCCGCCCTATACTGTACAAGATCCCTTGCTAAACATTGTTATAATGTGCAATAATGAGAACTAGGAAATTAAAACTGATCCAGGCGCTTGCCTCGATCAACGATAAATTTCAAAACAACAAAAAAAAAATTATATCATATCTTAAAGACCAGCCTCTGCCCCGCAAACACTATATCGTAAAGACCTTCTAAACGAGCTTAATATTTTTGTGAGTGCAGAAGTGAAACATTGGCACTACAACTTCAGTTTTAAAATGTCGTTTTTACACTTCAATGGTTTGTAGTTTGTTTTTAATTCGTATGTGCAATGATAAATCTACCATGCTTGATATAATAGAACGATTTGGGGGTCGAATACCAGAAATCAAAGCAGCATCTTTCACCGACTCAATATTTGCTCATCAAATAAGACAAAGTATTCCGCTGAGTTCACTCACGAGGCTTACTATATGGGAGATCTCACCGCCTACTATTTAAATTGATAGAAAAAAGTAGATTTTTTTTTTCAATTATACTTACAGCAACGGAATCTATTAGGTGAGGACCCTGTGGCAGAGCAGGGAATGCAAACAGTGAGCAGGCCTGTACGTAGGGACATTGTGACTATAAGAGCAGGGAATGCAAACAGTGAGCAGGCCTGTACGTAGAGACATTGTGACTATAAGAGCAGGGAATGCAAAGAGTGAGCATGCCTGTACGTAAGGACTGTGTGGTTATAAGAGCAGGGAATGCACACATCCATGCATGTAAGGACCTTGTGGTAACAAGAGCAAAGAATGCAAGCAGCCTTGCCTGTAAGGACCTTGAGGTAATAAGAGCAAAGAATGCAAGCAGCCTTGCCTGTAAGGACCTTGTGGTAATAAGAGCAAAGAATGCAGTCAGCCTTCCTGTAAGGACCTTGTGGTAATAAGAGCAAAGAATGCAAGCAGCCTTGCCTGTAAGGACCGTGTGGTCATAAGAGCAAAGAATGCAAGCAGCCTTGCCTGTAAGAACCGTGTGGTCATAAGAACAAGGAATGAAAGCAGCCTTGCCTGTAAGAACCTTGTGGTAATAAGAGCAAAGAATGCAGTCAGCCTTGCTGTAAGGACATTGTGGTAATAAGAGCAAAGAATGCAAGCAGCCCTGCCTGTACGCGACGCTTTCTGAGACTCTCCTGAGTAACATGCTCGGCTCCTGATTGCCTAATGACTAATCGAATCGAACCATTGATTAGACTGCAGGTCATGCACGTACGCCAGGAACAAGGTGCAGCTCAAGGCCGACCCCTGCGGGAGCCCGTCCTCGAGTGCACACATGTTCGAAACCTTGTCCCCTACACGAGTGGATATCGTACGATTTGATAGAAAAGAATGAATCCACCTGTGCATGTTGGCTGTCACTCCGAGCTGTTGCAACTTGTACAGCGGACCTGCCCTCCAGACTTTATCGTAAGCGTTCTGGAGGTCAAAGAACACCGCGACAGTATGATTCTTCATCTGAAGTTCATTGGTGGTGCTTTGGATAAACTGGATCACTTGATCCATAGTCTGCCTCCCCTTGCGGAAGCCGCCTTGGTTGGTAGGGATGCTCTTGGTTCGTTCCAAGAACCAATAGAGTCTTGCGTTAACCATTCGCTCTGCTACTTTTCCGACACACGATGTGAGGGAAATAGGCCGGTAGCTAGACCGTTGGTCACTTGGTTTCCCCTCTTTGAGAATAGGGACAATCACCGCTTTCAGCCACGCCTTTGGCAAGGCGCCTGATGTCCAGGTTTTGTTAACAGACACGGCTGGTTAAACGGTTTAAAAATCATTTCCTTGGTTGCGTCTACTACTACTGACCTACATTTTAAGGCAACAGAAACGAGGCATTTCCCTGAACTAGAATCTTCGATCTCAGAACGTGGATTACAACACATAGAGTGAAAAATGACGCGGCACAACACACAAGTTCGATAGTAGTCCATTGAACGACACCAAGTCCAGTTTCGTCCTGTGGCTGTGTTATCCCGTGAAATAGAGAGAAAGGAAAGCCAATCAAACATCTAACGTCGATACGACGTCTAGCACCGGGGAACATTCCACTTGCTGGCCGTAGAGTCCTGTAGCGTTGAGTTAATAGAATCTTCACTATCAAGGGGTGGGGGAGGTGTGCCGCGAGGGGATTAACGGAACATAGGTGGAAATGGGGACATTGAAAATAAGAGTAACGACGGAGAGAGAGGGAAGGAGAGAGAGGGAGGAGGAGAGTGAGACAGATCGAAAGAGAGACAGTGGGAGAGATAGGAAGGGAGGTAGAGAGAGAGAAGGGGGAGAGAGACAGGTCGAAAGAGAGAGAGAGCGGGAGGGATGGAGAGACAGAGCGAACGAGAGAGAGTGGCGATAACAATAATTATCTTCTTTTATAAGTCTAACTGCATGTTTGTTAGTATATAGTGCAAAGAAGCCATGTTCCCATTAGTCACCTCACCACAGTCTCATGCAGCCACTCTACTCTCCTGCAAGAAGGACTATCAGGCTATGAATAACTGACAAGGGGGGGGGGGGGGGGGGCATTTAGTAACAAGCCTCGAACTGAAGCTGTAAATGAGCAGAACCGAACCTGAACTTAAGCTCTTACCGAAACGAAACTCGAACTGAAGTTGTTAACGAACAGAACCCATCTCTAATAATAACAGATGAAATGTTATGTATATAGCTATTCAAGTACACCTGCGTTCAAATCTATAGCCTCTTGTGAAACTTCGGAACAATGAAGAGTCAGAGAGAATTTAAACTTCTTATGTGAGCGGTAGTGGCTTATATCTTAGTTCCAAAGTCAAAATTCAACATGAACTGTTTGTGGATTGAATGAATAAATACTAGTTAAGGTATGCGCCGATAGGAGGGAGTGCAGAAAAGGAATTCGGTCAGAGTCAATGCGGTGTCAGCCCTAAGATCGATACCATTACTGATGTCATTAGAATGATCACGTATACAAGAAGTGGAGCAACGATTACCTAACTCAAAAAAACTCGAGTAGGAACCACTGACCACCAATCATGATGGAGAAAATGTCCATTTCTTAGAAGATGTCCTGTAATGAACGGTCCTCGGCAATGAAATATAGAACAACGGTATATAGACACGGCAATAGCAATATCATCAATGTCATCCAACCAATGTTGTAGCAACATCAACATTGTAACACACCGCTGCTATAGCAACATCAACATTGTCAACCCACCGCAGCTATTATAAAATAACCATTGCCAAGGCCACCGCTGCTATAGTAACATCAACATTGTAAACCCACCACAGCTATTATAAAATAACCATTGCCAAGGCCACCGCTGCTATAGCAACATCAACATTGTAAACCCACCACAGCTATTATAAAATAACCATTGCCAAGGCCACGGCTGCTTTAGCAATATCCCCATCGCCAACCCACCATTGCTATAGCAAAATCACTACTGTAATATCTCTGCTGTTAAAGGCAACAACCTGATAAGCCACTGACCAAGTCATGTACCCAAAAACTAGTGGAAGCAACGACCAGTCGATTTGTTCAAGGGACACGTTTTGAGAAAGGGGGGGGGGGGGGGGGGAGACACACAATCAAATCCAGTTGGCCTGTAAACGGGTCAGGATCCAGGAGCACTGACGTCAGCAGAACGTGATGTGCAAATAACAAGATGGAAGTAAAGCAAGGAATGGAGGGGCGAAGGGGAATAACACGTAAGAATCATTTGTAAAGAATGAGTACCAAACCCAGCAGCGCCGAACCATCTGTCACAAAAAAGAGAATTGGTATTTCTAAACTAAAACATGGTATTTTGTTGTTGTTGTTTTTTTTTTGAGAGAGGTCAAATAGAACAATTGTTTTGTGGGAAATGGAACAATGCCCACCTCAAGACCACATAGGATCACTATCTGCTGCTTACCACTAGATGACCACGTGCCCTTCACATATCACATTAGCGCGTGACGTCTTCACAAATCACATTAGCGCGTGACGTATTCACAACCAAATTAGCACGTGACGTCTTCACAAATCACATTAGCGCGTGACGTCCTCACAAATCACATTAGCGCGTGACGTCTTCACAAATCACATTAGCGCGTGACGTCTTCACAAATCACATTAGCGCGTGACGTCCTCACAAATTACATTAGCGCGTGACGTCTTCACAAATCACATTAGCACGTGACGTCCTCACAAATCACATTAGCGCGTGACGTCCTCACAAATCACATTAGCGCGTGACGTCCTCACAAATCACATTAGCGCGTGACGTCCTCACAAATCACATTAGCGCGTGACGTCCTCACAAATCACATTAGCGCGTGACGTCCTCACAAATCACATTAGCGCGTGACGTCTTCACAAATCACATTCGCGCGTGACGTCCTAACAACTGTGTCTTTCTTATAGTCAAGATTTAAGAACGATTATTTTCTACAGATGAATAGCGCTCTGTTGCACTAATGATTCCCTTTTAAGATAATGCATTTCTCCATGGTGGATCAAGGAATTTAACGAACCCTCAAATCTGACTGCGTAATGTAACATGGATGACTGGCTTGATCAAAGCAATCAGTGGTTCTTGAACAGTGGCTAATGACAACAGTTGGGGTGCTGCAATCAAAGCAATCAGTGACTATAGAACAGTGGCTAGTAACACGGTGGGAGTACTGGAATCAAATTCAGTGGTTCTAGAACAGTGGCTCGTGTCAAAGTGGGATTACTGGAATCAAATTCAGTGGTTTAGAACAGTGGCTAGTGTCACATTGGGAGTACTGGAATCAAATTCAGGGATTCTGCTAGCGACATAGTGGGAGTAATCGTTTCAAATTCAGTGGTTATGAATAGGGGCTAGTGACACAGTTGGAGTACTGGAATCCAATTCAGTAGTTCTAGAACCGTGGCTAGTTACAGTGGGAGTACTGAAAGAAGTGCCATGGGTAAAAGAGAAAAGAAGAGTAAGTCAAATATCGCATGACTGTAGATATTGAAACAAACCAGAAGCATCAATATAGCTGATGGGGCACCGGTCCATCAATATAGCTGATGGGGCACCGGTCCATCAATATAGCTGATGGGGCACCGGTCCATCAATTTAGCTGATGGGGCGCCGGTCCGAAGGCTCCCAGGGAGATATTCATAGTGGACGGAAACAGCGAACACAAAGTATGGTGTAAATGTAAACTTTTGGTAGAATAACACAAGTAATTATTCTCTAGGTATTTACGTATGGCTGTAAAGCTGTGTTCAATAGGGGCGCAAAATAAAATTCCCAAAAGTTAGCACTTAAATTAAGATTCTTACAACGTACGTTACTGGCTTACATGTTTTGTCAAGTAACTTTCGTATATGGGAAGTTCAAGCATCGCTACCGTTGTTGTGCGAGCTATTCTTAGAGTTTAGAAAGATACGAGGAAATGGAAGATGGTGAATGAACAAAGAATGGACAGTTGATCGATAGATGGAAGCTGGTGATGCAGTAAGACAAACGAGTCAAAATATAATGACGGGTTAACTGAGTTCTAAAACTAAGAATGGACAGTTCATCGATAGATGGAAGCTGGTGATGCAGTAAGTCAAACTATGGACAGTTGATCTAGATCAGTGGTTCTCAACCTTCTTAATGCCGCGACCCTTTAATACAATTCCTCATGTTGTGGCGACCCCCCAAAAAAAATTGTTCGATGCTACTTCATAACTGTAGAGTATATGTGTTTTCCGATGGTCTTAGGCGACCCCTGTGAAAGGGTCGTCGACCCCCAAAGGGGTCGCGACCCACAGGTTGAGAACCGCTGATCTAGATAGATGGAAGCTGGTGATGCAGTAAGACAAACGAGTCAAACTATGGACAGTTGATCGATAGATGGAAGCTGGTGATGCAGTAAGACAAATGAGTCAAACTATGGACAGTTGATCTAGATAGATGGAAGCTGGTGATGCAGTATGACAAATGAGTCAAACTATGGACAGTTGATCTAGATAGATGGAAGCTGGTGATGCAGTAAGACAAATGAGTCAAACTATGGACAGTTGATCGATAGATGGAAGCTGGTGATGCAGTATGACAAATGAGTCAAACTATGGACAGTTGATCGATAGATGGAAGCTGGTGATGCAGTATGACAAATGAGTCAAACTATGGACAGTTGATCGATAGATGGAAGCTGGTGATGCAGTGTGACAAATGAGTCAAACTATGGACAGTTGATCGATAGATGGAAGCTGGTGATGCAGTAAAACAAATGAGTCAAACTATGGACAGTTGATCGATAGATGGAAGCTGGTGATGCAGTAAGACAAATGAGTCAAACTATGGACAGTTGATAGATAGATGGAAGCTGGTGATGCAGTAAGACAAATGAGTCAAACTATGGACAGTTGATCTAGATAGATGGAAGCTGGTGATGCAGTAAGACAAATGAGTCAAACTATGGACAGTTGATCGATAGATGGAAGCTGGTGATGCAGTATGACAAATGAGTCAAACTATGGACAGTTGATCGATAGATGGAAGCTGGTGATGCAGTATGACAAATGAGTCAAACTATGGACAGTTGATCGATAGATGGAAGCTGGTGATGCAGTGTGACAAATGAGTCAAACTATGGACAGTTGATCGATAGATGGAAGCTGGTGATGCAGTAAAACAAATGAGTCAAACTATGGACAGTTGATCGATAGATGGAAGCTGGTGATGCAGTAAGACAAATGAGTCAAACTATGGACAGTTGATAGATAGATGGAAGCTGGTGATGCAGTAAGACAAATGAGTCAAACTATGGACAGTTGATCTAGATAGATGGAAGCTGGTGATGCAGTAAGACAAACGAGTCAAACTATGGACAGTTGATCTAGATAGATGGAAGCTGGTGATGCAGTAAGACAAACGAGTCAAACTATGGACAGTTGATCTAGATAGATGGAAGCTGGTGATGCAGTAAGACAAACGAGTCAAACTATGGACAGTTGATCTAGATACATGGAAGCTGGTGATGCAGTAAGACAAACGAGTCAAACTATGGACAGTTGATCTAGATACATGGAAGCTGGTGATGCAGTAAGAAAAACGAGTCAAACTATGGACAGTTGATCTAGATAGATGGAAGCTGGTGATGCAGTAAGACAAATGAGTCAAACTATGGACAGTTGATCTAGATAGATGGAAGCTGGTGATGCAGTAAGAAAAACGAGTCAAACTATGGACAGTTGATCTAGATAGATGGAAGCTGGTGATGCAGTAAGACAAATGAGTCAAACTATGGACAGTTGATCGATAGATGGAAGCTGGTGATGCAGTATGACAAATGAGTCAAACTATGGACAGTTGATCGATAGATGGAAGCTGGAGATGAAGTAAGACAAATGAGTCAAACTATGGACAGTTGATCGATAGATGGAAGCTGGTGACGCAGTGAGACAAATGAGTCAAACTATGGACAGTTGATCGATAGATGGAAGCTGGTGATGCAGTATGACAAATGAGTCAAACTATGGACAGTTGATCTAGATAGATGGAAGCTGGTGATGCAGTATGACAAATGAGTCAAACTATGGACAGTTGATCGATAGATGGAAGCTGGTGATGCAGTAAGACAAACGAGTCAAACTATGGACAGTTGATCTAGATAGATGGAAGCTAGTGATGCAGTAAGACAAATGAGTCAAACTATGGACAGTTGATCTAGATAGATGGAAGCTGGTGATGCAGTAAGACAAACGAGTCAAACTATGGACAGTTGATCAGATGGAAACTGGTGATGCAGTAAGACAAACGAGTCAAACTATGGACAGTTGATCTAGATAGATGGAAGCTGGTGATGCAGTATGACAAACGAGTCAAACTATAATGACGGGTTAACTGAGTTCTAAAACAAGGTTCAACGACGTCAACGCGACCTCAGGGTTAGTTGCCATGGTTTCGGCGTGGTTGCCTTGTACACACACACAGCTCTGTGGCTTCTTGTCGGCCGTGTCACGAAAACTCGACACCAACAAGGGGTGTTGGAAAAACAGAAACTCAATGTTTCATTCACATTTGTAGTCCTATATTTTTGTCTATGATCTTAGAGTCTTATACAACAGTTAGCGAAATGCAAATCACTATCTGTTTGCCACTCACTGTATTTTGGAAATTTGACATATAGAGACTAAATCCAATGATAACTGTTATATATTTCTTAATAAACAAAATTAAAAATAACGACTGATCAAATCGATCCTCACAACAATGAAATAATGGCGGAAAGATGACTGAACACTTTGCGAGAACAAATAAATAGGGAGAACTCTGTACGGCTCACGGTCTGAACTTTTTGTTGAATTACTTCTCCTTCTCATTTACTTTGCAAATCTTGAGCAAGGATCGTTGTATTGATGTTACCTGTGTGGGTATGGCAACAAATTGGGAAAAAAATGCTTCGAATTTAAACCACCAATAACTCTAATTATAATTACTGTTTTGGTGACATATTTGTGAGTTAGCTTTTCTAACCGGCTGCGAAATGAACTGTCCAGATAATTATTTCTCAACCTTTGTTGCATGCGAGATAAAATAAAAAACAATCTGTAAAATAAAATTATGCAAAACTGTATCAAGAGCAAACGAAGTCGAAAATAATATTATTTTCCTAATAAGTACTGGGAGAATCTATTAAAATAAGTGGTTTTTTTTAAATCACGCAGGTGAGATTTATTAAATACATATCATGCAAACGTTTCATAAATGTTCACACGTGCAGACTTTTGTTTGGCCTCTCACATTTCTGCTGTTGTTGAGGAGGAGAGTATGCCATATGGCAGCGTTTCTTAGCCAGGGCGGCTTGCCCCACTTGTGGTGTGCGAGATGGTATTTCAGGGTGTGCGAGATGGTATTGCAGGGTGTGTAATAAAAAGAGAATTTAAGAACAGAGAAGGAGTTCGTTTTTAATTTATGACATAAATGTTTATCAAATTTGTAACATTTCCTCCTTAACATTTCCTTTAGCCAATAAGTGACAAATGTATTTCCAATGACTTCTTTTCCCATATGCAATTAAAAAAATAAAGTAGAAATCCATTGTTTCCAAAATTCAAAATGCATTGTACTTTTTGAGAATGGTAGGGGGCGGGGGATGTGAGGGAGGGGGCGGGACAAATCAAATAATTAGTAGGGGGTGCTGAATATAGAAAATATTGGAGAAAGACCGCCATGTGGCAATTAGACATTTAATTCAAAGTGAAACTAAGACATCGCAATTAGTACTTGACCTAAGAGAAAATATTTTTTTTCAATATGTTTATTTAATCCAATGGGTTCCTGAAAACATGAGGACCTTTTTAGGCCAGGCGTACACGGGCATAACATGTTATGTTCAGGGATGGGGCGGTTCATAAGTACCATACTAGATTCAGTTCAACATCTTCTGGTAGGGACCATACACTGTGCTGTCCTGTGTGCCAACCATGCACTGTGCTGTCCTGTGTGCCAACCATGCACTGTGCTGTCCTGTGTGCCAACCATGCACTGTGCTGTCCTGTGTGCCAACCATGGACTGTGCTGTCCTGTTTGCCAACCATGGACTGCCGTTGTGCTCACTGTAAGTACCTGAGCTGGTGGAGCGATGCGCGTGCCAGGCACGTCTGAGAAATTTCCGAGCTTGAATAAGACAAGAGACGAACGTTCGTGTGAGAGGTGGGGAGAAGACAAGAACACGAGTTGGGGGGAATCATATCGTAGTTCAATAACGGTTCCACTGCTCACGGTGCTGGCCCCCGTACGGGGTAAACTGGAGCGTCAAACTTCTTTGAGATGAAACAACCCTTAACAACAAAGTGTTTCGTATTAATCCCTTATATGAATTTTTCTTGTATTACTGTTATTGTACGTGATATATCATTCATGTGATTGTAGACGCTGATTTTTTGGTATGGGAATGGTTTTTATCAAACTTACTGCATGTAAAACCTAATAGAGTAAAGATTTATTTGAACAGAAATACGTCACAAATACAATACACGCAGCAACAGCAAAACAACTAATCTCAACACCAAAACAAGCCCCAATTAAAAAATCACATTTCATTCATCTTCCACTTGAAAAAAAAAAGGAAAAAACTTGATTTTTGGGGGGTGGGGCTGAAAATTTGATAAACGGTTGGTGATGGGGGTGATGCTGAAAATTTGATTGAATGTGTTGTCATCGGCAACGAGCCGAGTTTCAGCTCGATACAATGACGGGAAATGGGTCAATTAGCCTTGCGAAGATTTTGCCAGAAACACACGAACAAAAGCGAAGTTATTATACAGGATTTTTAAGACATCAACGTTTCAATTTTAGTTACGGCGCCATTCTTTGTATTATAGCATTTATTGTGGTTTTATTTCTCCTAAGGTGAGGCTCGAATGTCGACTCGAGGACGAACAGTTTAATCCCCCGTTCGTTGTATTCAGCTTAATAGTCCAGCGTGTGGCATAGTTTCTTGTTGGGTGGATGGAAGGGATAGACGGTTACAACCCAAGGTTCGGAACATTTTTCCTGAATGTATTTTGTCCTCTGCGGCAGCTGTTCTGTTTGGTGTGCATAAGCTGCAAGTTTCAGGTCCGCCTATGACAGGTCAGCCTATGACAGGTCAGCCTATGACAGGTCAGCCTATGACAGGTCCGTCTATGACAGGTCCGCCTATGACAGGTCGATCGTTGCTGTCTTTCAAGTATCAATGCATGTCATGCACCGTGTATTTCTATTAACCTAAAATTAACAGATTTGTTTTTTCCGAATGCATCAAACTTAAAATAATGATAATGTGCCACTAATGCTGCCTGTGTTCATACTTGTGCCTCATATCATATAGTGTCCGATAAATGAAATAGCATTGGAAGGTAAAAAATTTTTTTTTAATAAATAGGATAAGATAATATTTTTATTGAAACCAATGGAAATCTTAATTCGATTTTTTAAAAATATTACTGTAACATTTAACTGAATGATAATTGACAAAAACGTTAAGCTCTTACTTAGTGTTGTCTGCTGGGGTATTTGGATTTATTCATAAAGCTTCTTTTAACGATCTCATTATTACGAATCGGACCTCCCTTCCCCCCACCCCCACAAAAAAAACCACAACCACCACATCTCACCCACCCCCAAAACAGAAGTAATAAGAAATTTCCCCGTTGGATAAATGATTTTGTTATCAAGTCTGCTATACTCTTGATGTATCCAGCATACTGTACTACAGAAACTAGATGACAGTGAGGAGGGGGGAAAAAAAAGGGGGGGGGGGTGTTGGGACGATACTCAAAATTCAATTGTTCCAGTTTCCTAGACGATCCCGATGAAATTACGACAGAGTGTTCCTCAAACTATGTTACTTATACCCCCCTACACTTGGGCGTCGTTTGCCTTCCTAGCGCTGTCTTTGTTGTGCAGCGCTTTTAACGCAGCCACGGGAACTAACCCTAACTCTCCTGACCTAATTAAGGCGAGTTCCAGTCTTTTCCCTTTTTTTTTTACCCCAATAGCTTGCGAGTTTGTCTTAGTGTTTGTTTGGGTCAAATTTTGCATCTCAATGTTTACCTACTTGCTGATGTCCAGTTGAGCTGAAACCTTATACACTTACCCACCCCCGAAGACAATACAACCCTTCATCATCAGTGGAAACCCGCGACCCTCAATGACCTCTCCAGGGCTCATCTTGCATCTCAATTTTGACCCACTTCCTGGTATCCAATTGAGATGAAACAAAGAAATTTGAGTTCGTTAGCCCCTTACATTGAATTATGACGTTACACCTCTTAAGTTTCGTGGAACATTTATTTTATACTTTTTACTACATATTTAGAAACGTTTGCGTTTTCTTTTTTAAAGTATCATGTGTATATGTATGTATGTGTGTGTGTATATATATATATATTCGTTTTCTTTTCTTCCTGATGCAGTAGATGGTTGTTGAATATTAAGTTCAGGGGAAAAGTCTATGTAAAAAGATCAAGGAAA
This sequence comes from Omphiscola glabra, assembly GCA_964017045.1. Taxonomy (NCBI): domain Eukaryota; kingdom Metazoa; phylum Mollusca; class Gastropoda; family Lymnaeidae; genus Omphiscola; species Omphiscola glabra. The sequence goes on from OZ024795.1 coordinate 29,731,015, forward strand.
TTAGTCTATATAGAACTGATTCAATGAACATGGTTATGCGATAGAACAACGGTCGGTAAAGTACGGCCCGCGGGACATGTTCCATCATCAGAGTAAATAGTTATTTGGAAGTAACAGAAGAAGTGGCGTCTTTAAATACTGATAAAATTGCAAATGCATGGCACAATGGGGAGGACATTTTCAAAGAGGTGCAAAAATCCATTGCTCAGTACGATATGGATGCAACAAATCTGAAGTGTGTCACAACAAAAGGTTTTAAAAGATGTGCGGTGAAGGGAGATGTGCGGTGAAGGGAGATGTGCGGTGAAGGGAGATGTGCAGTGAAGGGAGATGTGCGGTGAAGGGAGATGTGCGGTGAAGAGAGATGTGCGGTGAAGGGAGATGTGCGGTGAAGGGAGATGTGTGGTGAAGGGAGATGTGCGGTGAAGGGAGATGTGCGGTGAAGGGAGATGTGCGGTGAAGGGAGATGTGCAATGAAGAGAGATGTGCGGTGAAGGGAGATGTGCGGTGAAGGGATATGTGCAGTGAAGGGAGATGTGCAGTGAAGGGAGATGTGCGGTGAAGGGAAATGTTTAGTTGGGAAATGATCTGAGAAATGTGATGCACTGTAATATGTTTCTTTACTTGCATGGTTAGTATTAAAATACCAGTGGTTATGTTTGCTTATTTTGACATATCTATTTCTCAAACTCAAGATTACAGACACAAAATATTCATAGTCCTATCCATTATTGATGTCCGTTCTAAGTAAAATAACATCAGGAAAGAGGATAACAGGCACCTGTTCAGTAACTGTCTATTTGGACACTCTGACCTACATAGTACCTGTCCACTTGGACACTCTGACCAACACAGTACCTGTATACTTGGACACTCTGACCTACACAGTACCTGTCTACTTAAACACTCTGACCTACACAGTACCTGTCTACTTGGACACTCTGAACAACACAATACCTGTTTACTTGGACACTCTGACCTACATAGTACCTGTCCACTTGGACACTCTGACCTACACAGTACCTGTATACTTGGACACTCTGACCTACACAGTACCTGTCTACTTGGACACTCTGACCTACACAGTACCTGTCTACTTGGACACTCTGAACAACACAATACCTGTCTACGGAGACATTCTGACCTCTAGCCATTTCCCAAAACAAGACCCGGAATGTCTGCACAAGTTGCCAGAATTTCTGCAATGGGTAATACTTTTAATTTCAAAGTGTTTAAAAGTGTACAATTGTGTCTTGAATTCTTGACTCACCACAGATCGTGGTACAATCGTGTCTTGAATTCTTGACTCACCACAGATCGGGGTACAATTGTGTCTTGAATTCTTGACTCACCACAGATCGTGGTACAATTGTGTCTTGAATTCTTGACTCACCACAGATCGTGGTACAATTGTGTCACGAATTCTTGACTCACCATAGATCGTGGTACAATTGTGTCTTGAATTCTTGACTCACCACAGATCGTGGTACAATTGCGTCTTGAATTCTTGACTCACCACAGATCGTGGTACAATTGTGTCTTGAATTTTTGACTCACCACAGATCATGGTACAATTGTGTCTTGAATTGTTGACTCACCACAGATCGTGGTACAATTGTGTTTTGAATTCTTGACTCACCACAGATCGTGGTACAATTGTGTCTTGAATTCTTGACTCATCGCAGATCGTGGTACAATTCTGTCTTGAATTCTTGACTCATCACAGATCGCGGTTACAATTGTGTTTTGAATTCTTGACTCACCACAATTCGTGGTACAATTTTTTCTTGAATTCTTGACTCACCACAGATCGTGGAACAATTCTGTCTTGAATTCTTGACTCACCACAGATCGTGGCTCAGGCTAGTGGCTCAGTGACTAAGGTCAGACTAAGTCAAAAACAAGCCCGGAATAACCTGACAAACAGAGCATCAGTTGTTGTTTTGTTCACAAGTAGAAATGACTCCATAACATATTTATGACCCCATTTTCGAGCCTTGTTAAAGCAATCAGAGACAACGGGATCCCATAATCCACAACCACCCGAGATAAACTGTACAGAGATCAAATGTACAGAGATCAACTGTACAGAGATCACATGTACAGAGATTAACTGTACAGAAAACAGCTGTACATAGAAAAACTGTACAGAGATCAAGTGTACAGAGATCAACTGTACAGAGATCAAGTGTACAGAGATCAACTGTACAGAAAACAGCTGTACATAGAAAAACTGTAGAGAGATCAACTGTACAGAGATCAAGTGTACAGAGGTCAAGTGTACAAAGATCAAGTGTACAGATATCAACTGTAGAACAGAGATCATGTGTACAGAGATCAAGTGTACAGAGATCAAATGTACAGAGATCAAGTGTACAGAGATCAAGTGTACAATTTCGTGTTTGTGTGATTCCCGTGAAACCCTTTTATTTATTGGACAAAGTAACCCGTTATTTATTTATTTCAGGAAAGTTACGTTTTTTAAATTTTAATTTTCACATCTTCCACCAAATTGACAAATGTCTGAATGTCTTAGACTGTCTTAGTTTAAGATGAAATGTTAACAGATATCTTGAATGGCAACAGTCTTAGAGTGTAGACATGCACGACACAATGCACGTCCCAAAAATTGATTATAAAAATTTTTTTAATGTTCCGTCCTTGTTAGTTAGACCAACCTAATCAAAGAGTATTCCTTACGGTCACATGTTCCATATCATTACACTGACAGGTCTCATTTTCATTGGACACTTCCTAAGACTTCCTTTAGTATCTCAGTATAGTTCAATATATTTGGACACTTCCTAAGACTTCCTTTAGTACCTCAGTATAGATCAATATATGTGGACACTTCCTAAGACTTCCTTTAGTACCTCAGTATATATCAATATATTTGGACACTTCCTAAGACTTCCTTTAGTACCTCAGTATATATCAATATATTTGGACACTTCCTAAGACTTCCTTTAGTACCTCAGTATAGATCAATATATTCCTTGAATCGTAACGCGGCCCTCGAGCTAGCGCATCCTCAACGCTTGAAGTAACGAGGCGGATTACGGCTTTTCCTTTAGTTATTTTGGGCCCATGTTTCATTAACCGATTGATTGGCTTGTAAACTATTTGAACTAAGACGCTGTTGTCCGCTAGTATTTCGAACTCATGTTTCAGCTAAACACGGAGAGCCGATCATATGTCAAATTTGAAAGAAAGTCGAAATCTTAAACAGGACGTTAAAGAGAAACGAGGTTTCAATTCACGGGCGAGATTTAGACGAGACTTCAGATTCTATGCCTGCAGTTCCGTCTTAGCTTATATGGAAAAGATGGGTGGGGGGCAGTTGATGGACTTGAACGTTCTCTCATAATCTTTAATTTAATAATCTGACTTTTCTAATTAGCATGTTTACTGGCAACTGTGTAATAGGCAAATAAAGGCGGTGACAAATGTTGCCCACCCCTTCACACCAGCCCTTCTATGCAGTTAGTTGAGCTACCGCAGTAAAGCTATAGCTTAAAACCACTTGGAGTAAATACGACTGAAGATGTGGACACAATAATTTGAGCGTTACTGTCAGTTGAGCCAAAGGCTCTTGTGTGTTAGGGCCAACGACTCTTGCGTGTTAAGGCCAACGACTCTTGTGTGTTAGGGCAAACGACTCTTGGGTGTTAGGGCAATCGATACTTGGGTGGTAAGGCCAACAACCCCAGTCGTATACGGGTCGACGACTCTTGGATGTCAGGACCAACGACTATTGGATGTCAGGACCAACGACTCTTGGGTATTAGGGTCAACGACTCTTGTGTGGTAGGGCCACTGACTCTAGGGTGGTAGAGTATCAATAATTCCATCTCCCATTATGCTGACATTTATAGCTGAATTGAAAAGCTAAGTGGAACATTAACGAAGTTAGAAACAGTACAAAACAGTACCATATGGGAAAGAGCAAATGAATGGGCATTTCTCGTGTCAGATTGAGACCTCCATATTTCACCGAAACCTTTAAAAGGTAGGATTAAGAGAACGATGCTAGTTACACAAATGAAACAGTTTTCTATATAAGTTTTCTTTACCGGCGCATCACCAAGAAAGAAACTATTAGTCGGCCCGACACTATAAACGGGGTTCACTTAAGTCGCTTACTCTTCGAAATGATACTTGTTTTTTTAACATCTGAAATGAAAAGACATGACACGATTCGGCTAGATGACTTCGTCAGCGGACAAGACAAGGGGGGGGGGGGGGGGGGGGGGAGTAGTTATAAAATTTTAGAGCATGCTATGATCGCTTCCAACAAGGTAAGTCCTTTTTTAAAATATTTTCATTTCACCTTTAAGATATCGTGTTCTACTATTTCTATCACACGGCTTGAACGCAATCCCTAATATATTATCAAATGTGAATCGTGGCTGTCGTGACATGTCAGATCAATCATGGCTGATGACATGGAGCCCATGTTCCAACTTGAAAGGCAATCAGCTGCTTTAGTTGCAAGACACACAATCAGAAATCAATACACGTCATATCGCGCCAATTGTACTAATAACCGCCATTAAACGCCGTACAGTGTCAGCAGGCAGCTGCGATTGGTAGGAAAGATTATATTTGTGTGCTGAGTGAACTTCCGGTGAACTCTTTTTTTCCCCCAAACAATTCATGCCAGGTTTAAAGCATGTTTTCTATCATGGTAAAACTATTGTGTTCACAATCTACTTGCAGTATGATGGACGCTAGAAAGCATGAGCGATGAGGTGCTTCATCTTAGATAACATGATCTGTGGCCCCGGGGGGGGGGGGGGGGGGGGGTAAGTTCATGCCAACTGGTGCATTATTATAATCCAATGAACGCTGCTCACAAGCTCATACTTGGATCACATAACCAGAGTATATATGTGACGGACAAATTCATTCCTACAAATATTATAGCAATATATTTACGCACACACATTAACTCAGACACATATAAACAGCCTCACCAAAATGAGATTTCTTATCTTAAAACATGGCATAGTAATATCACAGGGCCGGCAACTCCAGAGCTACTCATCCGTCTTGTAATGACAAGTAAAAACTGGCTGAGTTGCTTCCCCTTGCAAAGGTCTTCAAAGAGGGACGGCTAATTGTCTCTGGCTGTGATTAGCTCAGCTCTCTCCTAGCACTGTCTTTCTTTTTAAACCATCCTGTGTCCCCCCTTTTATTAAACAGCGAACCGTTTGTGTCACTTTCATGGGGAAAATGTCAATCTGAATATGAAAAATGTGTATCATTGGATATCCGACAGTGATCTACTGGATGATTTGATTAATCTGGATATGACATGAGAATAATTGGATATCTCACAGTGATATGCTCGATGATTTGATTAATCTGGATGTACCAGTAACATTGGAAGACTGGTGTACCCCTTATTTTGGACTATTTATGTACCAGATAAGTCATTTAACCAGATTTAAATACGGTTATTTTCAATACGTTCGTTTGATTAATGACTAATACATTATAAAGATCTTAAGTAAGGGAGGGCGGTGTTGGATGTCTCGTTGGTCGGTTACGGCATCGCTTATATTTTAAAGACCAGACAAGATTAAAATCAGAGGTTCGACGCACACCTATCATGTCTGTCAGCAGACTTGATTTCCAACCGGTAGAGATAGTGCAATCTATGGGGGTTTTTTTTAATTTTATGTATTTACAATTTTTTTTTCAATTTTGATTTTTTATTTCTTTTATTAAAGTATAAGTTATAATATTATTAAGTATAAGTTGTAATATTATTATTTGTGTTCCTTCGGGAGTTAATTTTTTTTAGTTTTCATCCAACCGTGGATGAGGCTGGCGTTGATGGAGCTGGAACAATTTTAGAAACGTCTATATTTAAAAGTCAAACTCCTTCGGCAAATGAAATGTAATAAATGGCGAGCAAAATGTAATAAATGGCGAGCAAATGTAATAAATGGCGAGCAGAATGTAATGAATGGCGAGCAGAATGTAAAAAGTGTGACAACACACCCCGCTCTCACCTAAATGCCTTTTAATACAAGTTATTTCGGACATACCTTTCCCTAATTGCCCCGCCCAGACAGTTCTTAGGCATAGCTACAGATCATTTCTCTAAACCATTTACCCATTTATCTAAATCTCACGGTCATTTCGTGACAAATGTCCGGACAGATGACAAAAAACATTGACCCTCGTGACAAATGTCCGGACAGATTACAAAAAGCATTGACCCCCGTGACAAATGTCCGGACAGATGACAAAAAACATTGACACCCGTGACAAATGTCCGGACAGATGACAAAAAGCATTGATCCCCGTGACAAATGTCCGGACAGATGACAAAAAACATTGACCCCCGTGACAAATGTCCGGACAGATGACAAAAAGCATTGACCCCCGTGACAAATGTCCGGACAGATGACAAAAAGCATTGACCCCCGTGACAAATGTCCGGACAGATGACAAAAAGCATTGACCCCCGTGACAAATGTCCGGACAGATGACAAAAAACATTGACCCTCGTGACAAATGTCCGGACAGATGACAAAAAACATTGACCCCCATGACAAATATCCGGACAGATGACAAAAAACATTGACCCTCGTGACAAATGTCCGAACAGATGACAAAAAGCATTGACCCCCGTGACAAATGTCCGGACAGATGACAAAAAGCATTGACCCCCGTGACAAATGTCCGGACAGATGACAAAAAGCATTGACCCCCGTGACAAATGTCCGGACAGATGACAAAAAGCATTGACCCCCGTGACAAATGTCCGGACAGATGACAAAAAACATTGACCCTCGTGACAAATGTCCGGACAGATGACAAAAAACATTGACCCCCATGACAAATGTCCGGACAGATGACAAAAAACATTGACCCTCGTGACAAATGTCCGAACAGATGACAAAAAGCATTGACCCCCGTGACAAATGTCCGGACAGATGTCAGAAAGCATGTGCATGGCGCTATGCCTTCTGTTTTCCCCAACCGTCAATTAAAAACTACATCGTATACTTTACTCCGAGAGGAGCTGGATGGCTAGTCCGGCAACGTCTGGCTAGCTTCTGTCAATGAACTCCCTATCATTAGAAGCATGACTTGCACCCGTTTGTATCTGATATCGAACTTACACGATACTCTCCTCTCTGACAGTTACGCCATTAGGCAAGAGATAAGAGGTCAGTAAATAAGAGATGTCACACACAACCCCCATGTCAAGACAATGGGGGAGGGGTTTACCTGTCAGATGTCACGCAACTCTACCCCGAGACACCACGGGTCTACATGTCAGATACCACACGCCCCTTGCTTGAGCCACATTGTCATACAGTACCGCTGTTTGAATCACATACAGATGCCACACGCCCCTTGCTTGAGCCACATTGTCATACAGTACCGCTGTTTGAATCACATACAGATGCCACACGCCCCTTGCTTGAGCCACTTTGTCATACAGTACCGCTGTTTGAATCACATACAGATGCCACACGCCCCTTGCTTGAGCCACATTGTCATACAGTACCGCTGTTTGAATCACATACAGATGCCACACGCCCCTTGCTTGAGCCACATTGTCATACAGTACCGCTGTTTGAATCACATACAGATGCCACACGCCCCTTGCTTGAGCCACATTGTCATACAGTACAGCTGTTTGAATCACATACAGATGCCACACGCCCCTTGCTTGAGCCACATTGTCATACAGTACCGCTGTTTGAATCACATACAGATGCCACACGCCCCTTGCTTGAGCCACTTTGTCATACAGTACCGCTGTTTGAATCACATACAGATGCCACACGCCCCTTGCTTGAGCCACATTGTCATACAGTACCGCTGTTTGAATCACATACAGATGCCACACGCCCCTTGCTTGAGCCACATTGTCATACAGTACCGCTGTTTGAATCACATACAGATGCCACACGCCCCTTGCTTGAGCCACATTGTCATACAGTACCGCTGTTTGAATCACATACAGATGCCACACGCCCCTTGCTTGAGCCACTTTGTCATACAGTACCGCTGTTTGAATCACATACAGATGCCACACGCCCCTTGCTTGAGCCACATTGTCATACAGTACCGCTGTTTGAATCACATACAGATGCCACACGCCCCTTGCTTGAGCCACTTTGTCATACAGTACCGCTGTTTGAATCACGTACAATACCGAAGCTGGGCGTTAAACGTGCCATTTACAGCAGGCGTGTATAATGGTCGAGTCGCGTGAATGTAACCAATCTAATGCCCAAACAAAGTGCAACGAACTCATGGGTGGTACTGACTTCTACTTCCCAAACAAAGTGCAACGAACTGATGGGTAGTTTTGGATACTAATGCCCAACTAAACTGCAAAAAACGTATGGGCACTATTTGCTACTAATGCCCTACCGAACTGCAACAAACTCATGGTTATTATCAACGCCTCACAGAGTTCTCCATCTATTCCTATACAAATAGAACAAGTCTTTTGTTTCGTTAGATCTCATAGCAATGTAAAATCCGCGACGACCCCCGATATTTGACAAGATTTTCATAGGTTAAAAAGTCGTCTTATACGCCAGAAAATACAGTACTTTTATTTTGGACAGTGCATTACTTAAAGCTTATAAATAGTATTGTTGTAAATTCGTTGTACAATAAACATTGCTTTTATCGATTGGTCAAACCGCTTTTTAAGCTTTGCCCACTCGACAAAAGAGGTGCCAGTCCCTGGAGTACAGGTCGTTGTGTTACCAGTGTCTCTGCTTACGGTCTTGTCATTTGTCAGAATACACGCTACGAACATTAAGATGACAAAGTACATGTCATGACATTTGACCCAGGGGACTAACAGGCAGGAGGAGATAACTAAGGTTATGCATGATGTTGTCTCTCTCATGTCACACAATCATTACCATGAGACCATACCATGTTACACATAACGCGTATAGCTATGTACTGGACGGCGGACACTTCAACTGGTAATACTCGGGTGTAGTGAAAGATAACAAGTATAATGAAGTAGAATAATGAAGTGGGTCGAAGATTCACCTAAGAATAAATCAATTCGCGAATCTCCTGGGTTTTTTTTAATAGACTTTTCCACCCATAGTCGCAACAATAAAAAAAAGGCAGACTGCGCTGGACAGGACATATTGAAAGGATGTCTGCTTGCAGAGCAGCAAGGTGATATACAGGCAGAAATCTAGGGGCAGACGGCTCAACGGTCGACCAAGGTTGAGATGGATCGACGATGTAGAGAAGGGCTTACACCAGTTGGGGGGTTCGCGCATGGAGGCGGAAAGATCCGAATGGAAGGATGTGGTGGAGCAGGCCATGGCCCTACATGGGCTGTAGCGCCACTGATGACGATGTCTGAATGGAAGGATGTTGCGGAGCAGGCCAGGGCCCTACATGGGCTGTAGCGCCACTGATGATGATGTCTGAATGGAAGGATGTTGCGGAGCAGGCCAGGGCCCTACATGGGCTGTAGCGCCACTGATGATGATGTTTGAATGGAAGGACGTGGTGGAGTAGGCCAGGGCCATACATGGGCTGTAGCGACACTGATGATGACTTTCCCAATTAAGGTACGACAAGTCCGCCTTTCCTATATAATAATTTAGTCTTGTCTGCACGGATTGACGGGCTAGATTGTTTGTAAAGTAACTGTTAGAAACACTTTTATTACAGATTAATTATCCCACAATTCTTCGCCCTTTTGCACAATTTTCCCCGATTTTCCCGTTATTTCTAACAAGCCAATGTTTTGAAAGCCAACGCCTAGAACCAGTTACAGTCCCATCTCGTCATTACCTTTAATTCTGATAAAACTACTATTACCTATTCGCCGTGACAACAAATACAACACCCTAACCCAACAACGTTATCTCGCGCCGACATAAGAACAGATTTACAAAATAAACAAACATTTAGAAAAACGAGGTAATTTCAGTGTTGAATTAGCTCCCCAAACCCATGCCTGGGTCTACGCCTATAGTCAGAATAGCATGCCATATGTTTTATGGCTAAACGACTGCAAATTCAAATAGTCGTAAAAGCGTCAACCCTTGGGCGAGCGACCGAGAATTAAAAAACACAACATAAGCACGACTGTGGACAGAGATCCTGAAATTGGTCTAAGTTTACCCAATGATGAACCAGATAGTACACGAGACAACGACATTATATCATCATATATCTCATAAATTGTATTTGAAATATTTCTGTGTAAGGGTTTCAGGGAAGTGTGTAACACTTTTTGAGAGTAATATAAATTTCTGGACAAACGTGTTTGTAGCGCCCTGGGCAGAGATCCCGTCCACAAAATATCTAGTCCGGTAAAAATTGGGAAATCTACAATGCCTACATTTGGATCCCACAGTAAACATGTGTGTCATGCTCTTTTCATACGACCACTGTCTTTAAATTAATCTCAGGAAGGTGCAATCGTGAAGCAAAAATGACCAACTCATTAACTGAGCCGTCAAAATGATAAACCCATTAACTGAGCCGCCAAAATGACCAACACATTAACTGAGCCGCCAAAATTACCACCCCACTAACTGAGCCGTGCGCCGAATTTCCGGAATGTGCAATCGTGAAGCAAAAATGATTAACCCATTAACTGAGCCGTCAAAATGATAAAAAAAACAACACACAACATAGAAAACCTTGTCTCCAAGATGATTAGACAATCAAGCAACGCTCGAGTCAAGTGTAATCAACGGTTTAAAAACACCCGTAAAAGTATCACGCTTGTTTGGTGTTGTATCACGCTTGTTTGGTGTTGTATCACTCTGGGTTGGTGTTGTATCACGCTGGGTTGGTGTTGTATCACGCTGGGTTGGTGTTGTATCACGCTGGGTTGGTGTTGTATAACGCTGGGTTGGTGTTGTATCACGCTGGGTTGGTGTTTTATCACGCTGGGTTGGTGTTGTATCACGCTGGGTTGGTGTTGTATCACCCTGGGTTGGTGTTGTATCACGCTGGGTTGGTGTTGTATAACGCTGGGTTGGTGTTGTATCACGCTGGGTTGGTGTTGTATCACTCTGGGTTGGTGTTGTATCACGCTGGGTTGGTGTTGTATCACGCTGAGTTGGTGTTGTATCACAAAGAGTTTCTCATGGCACGTTCTTGCGGCGTCCACCAGAGTGCAAGCGTAATGAAACGAACACAAATAAAAAAGGGGGCGGAATCACTGCAAGCCAACAGTACATTGCAGTTAGAGTGCACGGGTCATTTCCCTTATTTATGAACAAAGTTGTTTTATTTTCTACAAAGTTTAAATAAATCCCTTTTTATATTCGGCGATCCTCCACCCACACTTTCGCTCATGCAAAACATACAAACACAAAACACACACGCACTCACACACACACAAAGCCCCACACAATCCTGTTAAAAACGAGTGATCGGAAACCAAAAACACGGAAATCGTTTATGGCAATGCACTCTCCCAGAGTGGCGTTAGGCCGTAGACGATTGGGCGGGGACTTGGCGGTGGGTGCTGGTGTCCTTTACCTTAATTTGACCCGTGTGGTCCGCCTTATGTGTGGTCCGCATTACGTGTGGCCCATTCTGTACGAGGTCCTTCTTGCGCATGGTCAACTCTGAGTAAGCGGCGAATCGCGTTTTCAAGGCTAATATTTTAAAAGGCATATTTCAGCACCTAAATCTAACATCACAAACCTTAACTTATACTTCAAGGTCAAAGCACTTTTTCTGATTTGGGCTTTCGCTAATAACACGTTCTGTGGCCTTAGAAACCGCGCGGTAACCGCATTACTCCGCGCGTGTTCAATTGAGCTACCACAGATTCCTACGTGGCCACGATTCAGAATTCGCACCAAAACAGATTACACGTTGGACTTTGGGTAAAAGAGAAATAAATTTCCAATTAGCACCTGAAAATGTCTAAGGGGAAAAGGATTCTGAAACTTTCTCGAAAAATTAGGGAAGGTGGTGACGGGGGAGGTGGGGACAGGGAAGAGGAGAAGAGGCGATGATCATGAATTATGTTCTTTAAACTACACATCAAACTCATCCATCAAACTACACATCAAACTCTTCCATCAAACTACACATCCAACTCATCCATCAAACTACACATCAAACTCTTCCATCAAACTACACATCCAACTCATCCATCAAACTACATATCCAACTCGTCCATTAATCTACACATCAAACTCTTCCATCAAACTACACATTCAACTCATCCATCAAACTACACATCCAACTCGTCCATCAAACTACACATCAAACTCTTCCATCAAACTACACATCCAACTCATCCATCAAACTACACATCCAACTCGTCCATCAAACTACACATCAAACTCTTCCATCAAACTACACATCCAACTCATCCATCAAACTACATATCCAACTCGTCCATTAATCTACACATCAAACTCTTCCATCAAACTACACATCCAACTCATCCATCAAACTACACATCCAACTCGTCCATCAAACTACACATCAAACTCTTCCATCAAACTACACATCCAACTCATCCATCAAACTACACATCCAACTCGACTTCTAATATATCAAATAATCAAATCATATTTATTAAATCGATGCTTTGCTGTTGTGTTCGTGTCAGTTTTTTTTTTTTAATTTGTTACAAATAAGAGACACTAAAGTTTTGTAAAGGAAATGTTACCATTCCGTTATTTTTTTTCTCACACAATATACAGTCGAACCCGCTAATCTCGACCTCGGTTAATTCGCCAACCCTATTAAGTCGACGTTTTTGAAGTGGAACCGCCAAATTCTCTCTTTGTCTTAGCATTTTCTCATCGGTTATGTCGATTCTTTTATGTCGCCGAACCCTAATATCTCGAGCACAAAAGAGGGCCAAATTTGCCACTTAACGTTGGTTATCTCGATCCCCGTGACCAATCGCCAGCTTTTGAAAAGTTAGTTATCGATGCCACTTCACCATCTCACTACCGTATTTTCGCGTTTGTATCGACAATCCCATCTTCGCAGTGCATTGTTGGTTGTCAAGGAAATTTGTGGCATACAAGACACATGGGTAGGGGCAGGGCCGACCCTAACAATTGTGGGGCCCTATGCGAAACGGATTGCGCGGGGCCCAGTCTGGGTAGGAATAAGGATAATAAGTGAAAATTAAGATTTTGTATTAGAAAATAAATTTGGGGCGGGGCCTATGAAAGTGCGGAGCCCATTGCGGCCGCATAGGTTGCAGTGGCCAAAGGCCGGCCATGGGTACGGGGATTGGTAGGTGTGTCAAAGGTTATAAAAATATCACCGCAACGTATCGTATTGATCGTGATGGTCATATTGTTGCTTTGTGTGTCACAGTGAACTAGCTATCTGCGGGTGGGGGAAGGTTGGTTCCGCCGAGCGAAATAATGACGTCACAGCACGGAAAGACGCGTTGGCGAACTACAGTGTGTTGTGACTATGTCATGTTAAATATTACCACTACAGCGATCTCTTTATGAAAACACAAAGCAATAGTATACGCAGTGACGTAGCGAGCTGAACTCGCGCCCGGGGCACAATACCTTTTTAGCGCCCCCCCCCCCCCTCTATTCCAAAACCATACAATATTATATGTAAAATATACTATTTGGCGCCCCTTTGGCGCATGATGTCCCCCTTGCCCTCCCTCGCTACGCGACTGAGTATACGGGCATACGATAACTGCGAACATGTTGTTAGCTAACATGTATGTACATTTTTATAGCATGCCGATCGCTTCATCAAACAAATAACGGCAACGCTGTTGTGTAAAAAAAAAAAAACTCCAAAAACACGTGCATGTACATTCTCATTTATTAACGCACATCATGTACATAAAGACATTTCAAGCACATGTTAATATATTGTCGCCATATTGGTTTTCGTTTATCTCGATCATCGGTTATCTCGACGCCTTTTGGCATACCCCGTGGCCGTCGACATAACCGGGTTCGACTGTACTACTATTCATCTTTGCCTATGACAATATTTATGAGCGGGATAATGATAAAACACAATGATTATCACAAATGAACCAATTTGATACATCTAAATTTCCCAAATATATATATATATATATATTTAAATATGACCATTCCCTAAGTTTTGTTTTTCACAAAATATTTACATTTGCCTCAGCCTCATTTTATTTTTGGAAATATTGGAAAATTAGGTGATGATGAAAGTGTGAGCAGAGTTAGCAGAGGATTAATATTGTATCATACCATAACAGCAAGACGTCGAGCAATAATCAATGATCAGATTGTCTGTCGGCCGATAGACAGAGTGACAGTATAATTTATGGTAGGCGACTGAATGCCTCAATCACATTCGGCTGAAACCGAAAATCAACCGTTTTGACTTTTCTGTTTCGACCGAAACCGAAACTACGCGGAAAATGATCAAATCGCAGCTTTCGGCACCGAAATCGAAATTCGGCCGGCCTCTAACACGTATATTTCTCAACACTCTATTGTCCAGTGTTTCTTTGAGAAACGTACTCAAGTTTTCGGTCAGACTCTTAGCAAGGCCCAAACACAACGTGTGCGTACGAGGTGTGTGCACTCAGTTGTATTGGGGAGAAAACGTATTTCGATTCGCTGAATTTACTAATAAGAAAGACTATAAAGTTTTCCCTCTATTTCTTGCTCAACCAATAAATTACTCGGATGTTTACTTATGCCCCAGGTGGCTTTGGTTAAGTCTATTACCGATTTGTCTGAGCTAAGAAGACGACATCTGTACATGCTCACTGTACTAATAGAAGCTATTATTTCCATAAGAAGAATGACATCAAAAGAACCCATAATCACGTGATAAAACGAGCTGGCGTACACAGAGACGCGTGGGATAGGGGGGTGAGACTGGCTTTGGCTAAGTCAAAGCTAATTACATGACGTGGCCAAAGTATTGATTAAATAACGCCTTATCGCGCATCAACACCAGGTGAGGATAGACCTTGTTTGCCGCTGTCTTATCTTCTAGCCATAAAGGGGGGGGGGGGTTTTGTTACATACACCTGTTTCTACTGATCACGTGACGAATATTACACATATTAAAGCTTACATTATATTACACATACCACAGCTTACATTATATTACACATACCATAGCCTTTATTTTATTATACATATCACAGTGTACATGATATAACACATAGACATAATAGCATTAATTATTTGTTTGACCCGCCAACAAAGCGCTTCATAGTTATACATGGCGTTAGCTTGAAGGTCACAGTAAACATAGAGTTGGCAGTTGTCATGAAGATAATTTTAAACATAGAGTTCGCATGAGGGTCATTTTAAACATAGAGTTGGGATGAATGTAATTTTAAACATAGAGTTGGCATGAAAATCAAAGTATACACAGAGTTGGCATGAAGGTCCTAGTATAGAGAAGACTTGAGTAGATTGATATTCCTGTTTAAACTAGTGTTTTGACAGTTTTTAGATTCGATGTTTTTGAGGTGTTTCTAACTCACAACACACACTCGTCTGCAAGTTTCTAACTGTACCAACACACACTCGTCTGCAAGTTTCTAACTGTACCAACACACACTCGTCTGCAAGTTTCTAACTGTACCAAAATACACTCGTCTGCAAGTTTCTAACTGTACCAACATACACTCGTCTGCAAGTTTCTAACTGTACCAACACACACTCATCTGTAAGTTTCTAACTGTACCAACACACACTCGTCTGCAAGTTTCTAACTGTACCAACACACATTCGTCTGCAAGTTTCTAACTGTACCAACATACACTCGTCTGCAAGTTTCTAACTGTACCAAAACACAGTCGTCTGCAAGTTTCTAACTATACCAACACACACTCGTCTGCAAGTTTCTAACGGTAAAAACACACAGTCGTCTTCAGGTTTACTACGGTAGAAACAGGTGTAGACTACAGTCGTCTGAAAGTTTTTGTCGTTAGAGCGATATCATAATTGTAGGTCTTTGCATTAAGATTTTTAAAAACTTTAAAAACTCAGTTTTCTACCCAATTACACATCAATAAATCATGGCTTAGTTTAACTTGTCAATAAGCCAAAGAAAAGTATGGGTTTTTTTTAATTTTCCATGTACCACACCAAACGATGGTTTTATATAACTTGTCTATTTACTACTGCCAAACAAGGTTTGGTATAACGTGTCAATGTATCATGTCATGTACTTTTGGTTTATATTGTCATCGAATTCGTCGTTTTCATAGAAACTTCAGAATGATGTCAAACATCAGAATGATGCCAAACTCCAGCATGATGCCAAACTTAAGAATGATGTCAAACATCAGAATGATGCCAAACTCCAGCATGATGCCAAACTTAAGAATGATGCCAAACTTAAGAATGATGTCAAACTTAAGAATGATGACAAACTCCAGCATGATGCCAAACTTAAGAATGATGTCAAACATCAGAATGATGCCAAACTCCAGCATGATGCCAAACTTAAGAATGATGTCAAACTTAAGAATGATGCCAAACATCCGAATGATGCTAAACATCAGAATGATGCCAAACTTAAGAATGATGTCAAACATCAGAATGATGCCAAATGTCAGCATGACGCCAACTCCATTTGCTGATGTGCATCAGAGAGGTTGACTTGTGATATGACGGGATCAAGGTGAGTACGATCATACAGTCCCTCCCGTTACAAATGCCAGCTCAAAAACTCCCCCGCCCGCAGTTGGGCGTTTTCATTGTCACAGATCACGGGGTCACGCTCTAGAGGCGAGGCTGCTGAGGATGAGCAGTGATGCGTGGCGTACAATCAATTAATTTGTCACAACGTATTCAGCTTGGACAGTTCGTGAAATAAAATATGCATTATTTAGTCCAGAACTGACTGGATGTAGGCGGCAATGATGAATTGTGTAACTGTCACATCTATATGCTTGATGTAAAAAATGAAATAATTACATAACATATATACAGCATGAATGACTAGCTTCTATTTCATAGCTAAATTTAGGATAGTGAATCGATTTTTCCAAAGAAGGAATCGGAGAGGGTAGGAGATATAGAGAGGTAGAAGCTGTGAGAGGGAAGATATCGTACTGAAGTAAAGGCAGTGAGATGCGACATATCATAGAAAGGTTAGAGCAGCAAGAGGCTATTACGTCAGCTAAATTCAGAGCACCAGTAAACGAAACAAATAGTTCTCTTCTTTACTATAGATGTTGACCTCCCATGTTCATTGCAGGACCAGAGTCTTGAAAAAAAAAACGTTACGTTTAAATGACATGATGAGACAAATACTCCAGAGACCCTCGATTGCACACAGGGTGGCATGTCATGCCATGTTATGACAGCACAGAATTTTGAAGTGTTGGGACAGAGGAACGTAAAAGGCAGGGACGCGGGGTGGCATTGGCGCATGGTCTCCTGTATTGATTGGCTATTAATATTTCCAAAGCCAATGGGTGTATGGCAGGAGAGAGGAAGTGGAACTCATTTTCAAAAGATAACAATTTTGTATAAGCTGTTTTTATAAACGGTGTAAGATAACAAACGTTGGATTTTAGTATCAAAGTGAAGAATTACTTACATTCCTTCTAGAGAACTTAATGGTAAATTTAACATACACCAACATTGCTCTTTTTAAGTACAATTTTTATTTCTGGATTAGCAAAGGCTGGGTATTATACAAACTTATGACACCAAATACTGTCCTTTACCTTTGTATCTCACCAAATACAATAATAAATGTGTTCAAAACAATGCATACATTTTCCTATTACTTGATTCATATATTCTTGAAATTGATCTGAATTCTGCATTTGATTCATTCGACCATTCTGTTTCATTTCTTTCCTGATTACAACTGACTCACTACATAGAGATATAAGCGTAAAGAGGTCATTGGTTGAGACTTTAAATGGACAGTAAGGGGCTCAGGATCCCGAGTGATTTTCTTCATGAAACAAGAAAATAACAATTATAACGTGCATTTTTCTGAGGCATGAAATGCAGCACACCAAATCATGGCTCTAACTAAGCACACCAAATTATGGCTCTAACTAGCTAATTTGTTTCCATGTAAAGTGCTGTCGTTAAGAGAGCTGAAAAGGGGGCTAATCCGATTAGTTCTGACATTCGGAATTTCCATCATGCCTCACATCAACACAATTATTGTATTTTTGGCGCCCCTGCTTAGATCGAAGAATATGGAGGAGTGTGAAAGCTATGCCCCCTTTCCCATTATTTCCTCTGTCATTTTTAAACTCATTTACTCTTGAAGTTTCTAAACTTGTTTTCATCTCCCTTCTCTCTATCTTCAACCATCCCATCTTTGTTTTCCCAATAAATTATCGATCTAATTCTTACCCATACGCACTTCTATCCCTATTGACAAATAATCTCAAATACTCTCCATCTATTATATTTCTATGTTGTTTTTTGTCCTCAAGTTCTCACTCTTTCTCTATTTTTTTACACTCTCGTTCTCTTTCTCTCTTCCACCTCTCTCTCTCTCTATATATATATATATCTATATATCTCTCTCTTCCACCTCCCTCTCTCTCTCTATCTATATATAACTCTCTTCCACCTCTCTCTCTATATCTCTCTTTATCTATATATCTCTCTCGTCCACCTCTCTCTCTTTCTATCTCTTTTTTTCTATCTCTCTTTCTCCTCTTTCTCGATTTCCGATCAGTTCTCTCCGACCCGTTTCACTCCTCCATTCCACCCTCTGTTCTCTCTATGCAGTATCCCGCTAACGACCAATTTATTAAGGCAAGATTAAGGACGGCCGATGAAGGCGATCACGGCCACTAAATGATCCCATGCCATTATGTACAGATGGGACATAACTATAACGACATTTCCACCAGGCCTATGAAGTGTGTATGTCAAAGTATCAGGAGCAATGACTGTAAGTATAGTCATGGAGATGTGTATCATAGCTCAACTCACTTTAACGGGTCGTCCATTAATTTAGTCAACAATTTTTACGCAATATTTGACCCCCTCCCCCTTTGTCAACAACTATCAAACTTTCAATGATCCCCTATTTAATTCTGTCAAAATTTTCTAACCCCCCCCCCCCCCCCCAAATGAATTATAATATAAATAAATGTCTAATTTAATTTTACTTTGTGCTGATGTATTTTAATGAAACAAAATTGCAGGCAAAATATTTAATTACATCTTTTTTTACACTTAAACTTTATAGTGAAGAATCAATTAAAAGGTTGTTAAAGACTAAATATCATTGTGCGATACAAATATGATTAATGTCCGTAAAGCTGTCAATTATAGCATAGTTTATAGCTGCTGTCATCTTACCATGGAGTAGCCACAATGGGCATCAGGGACATCATTTGGTTAGGGCGTAGGGGGTCATTTGTCTCCCCCCCCCCTCAATTTGCTGGTTTTATTTCAATTGCTATCTACTGTGGCGCCTCATGTACTGTGGCGCCTAATGTACTGTGGCGCCTCATGTACTGTGGCGCCTCATGTACTGTGGCGCCTAATGGACTGTGGCGCCTAATGTACTATGGCGCCTCCAGTAATAAAAAAAACAACTTATCAAGCCGAACAAGTTTTGGTTTTGTCCCTCCTCCCCCCACCCCCCTGAAAAATCCCTGAATGAACCTCCTGATGGGCATAGTCTAGAGTAGCTGATTTATCATTTTCATCTTGCGGAATTGATATACTAGACAAGTCAACATCATCCTCATCTAACAATTCAGCACTTAAAATAGAAGCAGTGTGAGCAATAATTGCCACAAGCTCTCTACGAGTGAAAAGAGGCCAATCTTTTGACTTCTCTTGCACTAACAAAGTGTGCTAAGATTCTGACAAGCCATCTGCAGTGCACAGACAGACACACATTAAATAAATCTTATATTGTTAAAAGCCTAAAAATTATAAGACTATTTACACTCATTTACACTTATAAAATTGTAAACTAATGTAAAACACATCAATTTTTTAGATTCAAATTTCAATAGAGAAAACGAGATTGTTGACGTCAACTAATCTAAACCCTCCTCCCCCCTTAACAACAACTGTCAAACATTTCCAAACCCCCTCCCTCCTATTTTGTTAACATAATTAATGGAGGCCCCTTAAATACAAGTTTTATTGTTAGTGGGCTGAAGATACATAAGTCAGGTGGGGTGGACTAAGAAGAGGATATAAATATAAATGCAGGGTGCCATATGCAGTCAACTCTGCAGTCCTCCCATCCAATGTCATTAACTTAGTGCACTTGTAGCAAACGTTCTCTACAAACCCATATCAGTGTTTGAGAAGAACAGAATTTCTCTCTGAGGGACGCTATGAACAGAGTGCCTCTCTGAAGGACGCAATGAACGGAGTTTCTCTCTGAAGGACGCTATGAACAGACTTTCTCTCTGAGGGACGCTATGAACAGAGTTTCTTTCTGAAGGATGCTATGAACAGAGTTTGTCTCTGAGGGACGCTGTGAACAGAGTTTCTCTCTGCAGGATGCTATGAACAGAGTTTGTCTCTTAGGGACGCTATGAACAGAGTTTCTCTCTGAGGGACGCTATGAACAGAGTTTCTCTCTGAGGGACGCTATGGACAGATTTTCTCTCCGAGGGATGCTATGAACCGAGTCTCTCTCTGAAGGATGCTATGAACAGAGTTAATCTCTGCGGGATGCTATGAGAAGCTAGCTTTAGTTCAAAGCTCACACAGTGAATAAGCTAGAATACCATGTGTGTTAGAAACAACATTTTGATTTCAGTGAAATAAATATCACCTGGGTTGGTTTTTTAAAATATCCGTTGATCCCTTTGAATATTTCTTACTTTTCCGTTGCTGATCTCATCCAGGCTTAGAGAAACAGACGAATGAACCAATACTCAGCCCTAAAGCGTGTTTTTCATGTGTGGCCGTACAGAAAAGTAAATTATTTAAGGCTGATGGCTTCTGTCAGACGTCACCATCAGCAGATCCCTTGAACTATTGATTTAGACTCAAAGCTCTTATACAGATCAAGTCTCTACAAAATTGATGACATCTTTCATACAGATCAAGTCTCTACAAAATTGATGACATCTTTCATACAGATCAAGTCTCTACAAAATAGATTACATCTTTCATACAAATGAACTACAGGTCAAATGCCATTAAAGGAAATGTAGTGTTATTTTAGTGAGCCTGTAAAGCAAAGGAACTATGAATCACTTTAGGGGAAATCAAATGCTGATATCATGATATTTATCCAGCCCTAGCTGCTCTGACAACACACTCTCTCTCTGTGCAGCTTCTTGCTCTTTAGTACCGGTGCACCCTGTGTTATCATTATCAGAAGTAGAATCATTTGATAACATTTTCAATTAATTATGGCGAATGTATCAATTATTTGACAAAGAATTATGTCAATTTTTAGGTCGGTCGAAAAAAAAGCAAGAATTAGTATACGAGGGGGCTGCATCGTGGAACACAAACACAGACGGATGGTTCGAAAGTTTTGTGACAATGGATCTTGGCTGATACATGTGCATGATGTGGCCCGTATTGCAATGTTTGAGGACACAGCTTTCAAAAAGTCAAAACTATTTGTGCATGCTCAGATCCGCTGAAAGGAAATCGGCTTCCAAG
This sequence comes from Omphiscola glabra, assembly GCA_964017045.1. NCBI lineage: Eukaryota > Metazoa > Mollusca > Gastropoda > Lymnaeidae > Omphiscola > Omphiscola glabra. Next base: position 29,752,596 of record OZ024795.1, read on the forward strand.
AAGACCAACACACATCTCTTATGTCTAGATTGGCTTCCAAGAAGACCAACATACTCCTCTCACGTATAGAACTGGTTTTTATCATAAATAATCTCCACCCGATTGTTATGTTCCCCAGAGACAAGCCGACAAACGATATTGACTTGTATGAACGAAATGCCAAACAATTAGAGAAAATTGGATTGTCTAGTTCAATACAAACGCGAGGCCCACTATGAGTAGGAACACAAATATGTTTCAACCAATAAATCGTTGTGTGCCACGAATTAACTATTGTCAAATAATGGCACGAATAGAAGGACTCAAACAAACAGGTGTGCCGCCAATGCCGCAAGCTATATTTAGTAATCAAATATTTGAACTACTGGAAAAGCTCCGCTGGATTGTTTCTAATATTCCAACGGTCTATCCGTAGAGCTATTGTTATAGCTATTGATCTTCACAACATGTCATAGCATCACCAATTGTTTCTTGATCTGTTTACCAGGTGCAGTCCGTTGTCTTACGTCGTCATTGTATTTTCTTAGATTGACCTGTCCCCCACATTCCGATGTATGTATCCACAAAATAACAGCTTAAGAACCTATATTCTAGAAGTCCTACCTCTGCCCTCTTAGACACCAGAAATCGATACTCCGTGAGCAGCGTGCAGGCAGACGGCCTTACGGTAATATTAGGAGGCCAAGTTAGGCTTCAACCCAAAGGTCAAACCATTTGCTTGAATAGCCCACAAAGGTCAAGCTATTTTTACACCGAGTTAAGTACACACTATAATGTTGCCATCCCATATCAAATAGAAATTCTGTTGAATCCGGCCATCTACTGACAGACATTTTGAGCCCGGCCATCTCCTAACAGACATTGTTGAACCCTGTCATCTCCTGACAGACAGTCTTGAACCCGGTCATCTCCTGACAGACATTGTTGAACCCGGCCATCTCCTGACAGACATTGTTGAACCCGGCCATCTCCTGACAGACATTGTTGAACCCTGTCATCTCCTGACAGACAGTCTTGAACCCGGTCATCTCCTGACAGACATTGTTGAACCCGGCCATCTCCTGACAGACATTGTTGAACCCGGCCATCTCCTGACAGACATTGTTGAACCCGGCCATCTACTGACAGACATTTTGAGCCCGGGCATCTCCTGACAGACATTGCTGAACCCGGCCATCTCCTGACAGACACTGTTGAGCCCGGCCATCTGCTGACAGACATCGTCTTTTGAAACCCAGACATCTACAGACATTGCTGAATACAATCCGACCATTAGAAAGACAATGTCTTTTGAACACATCACAACCATCTACTGACATCATTTGTCATTGGCGTCTCAAAGATAATTTTAATTTAACTATTAGTCTGCATTGGTGGGTGTCTTAAGTCTAACGGGGCCGAACAATGAGTGCGGTTTAAAAAAATTAGTTGCCACTAACTGATAAGTTGAAATTTTCTTCTTTATCAACATTTTATTTTTCAAAACTCCTTCGGGTTTTTTTTTTTAATTAATAGAAGAGGATGGAGCGCTAACGTTCAAGCCAACTTTCCCCACCGCCCGGGGGGGGGGGGGGGTGGGGGGGGGGGAAAGCGCTAACAATCACGTCAACTTTCACACCGATCTGAGGCTTACGATACAGAGGATGAGAGAAAGTACTTTTAGGGCCAACTGCCCCTCTAGAGCAATTTTAGATAAGGTTTGTTCTTGTCAGCAGGCGAAAAGCTATGTATTGTACAGTTCACCACCCCCTCCCGGCTTCTTTTGACGTAGAGAATTTTCAGACTTCCCATAGCGAATTCACAAATATGTTAATAGTTAAGTGGTAATGATATAATAAAGTTCATATCGTAACTAATACAATTTTTATAAACATTCTCTTTGGGGGAATGTTTATACCTATACATTTTTTTTAACGATGACATGAAGGGGTGTTAAAGTGATAGATGGTTCATCCAACCCCCACTTCTCCAGCCTAAACTCAAACCTGTTTCAATGAATACGCCGATGGAGGCTATTAATAAATCTCTCGTGATGAGCTATCATATCAATAACTGCTGATTAACCTCAAGACTTAAATGGCGTCGCGAGGTCTACGGGTATGTAGCAATCACGTCATGTCTGTCATAGCGTGACGCTCTAGCAATCACGTCATGTCTGTCATAGCGTGACTCTCTAGCAATCACGTCATGTCTGTCATAGCGTGACTCACTCCCTCTATTAGTTTATTTAAATAGCACACAACAACACTTGTCCGCTACAAGGAACACGGGTGGTTTAATCGTACGAGCACTGGGCGTCCTAACGTGGAACCGGGGGTGACGGGGGGGGGCGCACAGACACCAGTGAAGGTGTCCGGGAATGATAAGGCGTTAACGTGTGTTGTCAGATAGGATGAAGTTATCATACAACATGCTTAATGGCTTCACCACTTTAATAACTTGGTAAAGAAAACGAAAATGCTGGGAAAATTTCATTACGTTTCATCTGATATAGTTTGGGGGGAAAAAAGTTACACCACAGAGTGATGATTTCAGACTGTGTTTGTAAACGATAATCAGCTTGCAGACAGAGTCAGTTAGGCTAAAACCATGTACAGATGTACACACACATGGCATAAACATCACACAACTTGTGTGAACACATGTAAAAGCTGTTGCATCTAAGTTTGTTCAATTCTTATCTCAGCAGCATTATCACGTTTACAAGTAATACGAAGTAATGTCTGCTCTTATGTAATCTACAGATAAAACTAAAAATATTGCCATTTATAAATAGGAAGCATTATCTAGCATTTCTATGCCTTTTACACCATGATTTCATACAAGCCCTCCGTTCATATTTACCATGATCTCCTACACGCCACTGGTACTCTTACTTACCATGGATGTCACAGATACGTCCCTGACCAACTGTTAATCCAATTGCGATCAAGAGTTAATCCAATACTGACATGACATACACATTGGTGCACGTAGGTCTCGTCTTATCTCATGATGTCACCGTAGACCAAATGATGCACTGGTCCAAATGATACAGTGGTGTAGGAATTTTAAGCCAAAGTTCATTCATCACTTTGTGGCCTAACTAAACATTTCAAACACTAAGTCAACAATAGCTTTATATAATTAAGTTATCCTAGCTATGCCATCTATAACTACTTCTGTCCCAGCTGTGCCATCTATAACTAACTCTATCCTAGCTGTGCCATCTACAACTACTTCCGTCCTATCTATGCCAACTACAACTACTTCTGTCCTAGCTATGCCATCTATAACTGCTTCTGCCCTATGGCCATTTACACCACACGACTCATAGATAACTCTGATCAACCATTGTTTTAATACCAGATTGATATGCCTGATTGACACACTGGATTGACACACTTGATTGACACACTTGATTGACACACTTGATTGACACACTTGATTGACACACTTGATTGACACACTTGATTGACACTTGATTGACACACCTGAATGACACACTTGATTGACACACCTGACTTCACAAAGAATGCAATCAGCCGTTCGTTTGATGTTGGTTTTTTTAAATGCTTCTATAAAACTCGTATCAACAATAACCGCGATGAAACCACAAGATCACCGACACCACACGATCACCGACACCACACGATCACCGACACCACGCGATCACCGACACCACACGATCACAGACACCACACGATCACTGACACCACACGATCACCGACACCATGCGATCACCGACACCACGCGATCACTGTCACCACACAATCACTGACACCACACGATCACTGACACCACACGATCACTGACACCACACGATCACTGACACCACACGATCACCGACACCACACGATCACTGACACCACACATTGATCAACCACTTGATTTCACGCCTGGTTGGTTAGACATGTTGAGTGCACTGAACCGTACGCGTGACCAGGTAAGAAACATGCCGCTCGTATTGTCACTAATGCATCGCGCCAACGTTAACTGAAGACAACCAGCATTTCAACAATATCCCAGCAGTGAAAGCAAAAGTGCAACACGATGTTCTCCACTCCGTGAAACCTGGCTGGGTACTGACGGGTAATGCACGGATGGCTTGGGTAAGACACACATCAGTAATAAGAACTCCCCAGACATCATATTAAACTCCCACGCACAGAGATAAGCTTCTAATGGCCGTGGCATCGTCTCACTTGATAGCAAGGCCTTTTAGGACGGATGGTGAGTGTACGGGGACGAAACTATGTGCATGTGAATGGTTATAGTGCTTATCTCTGTGGATATGAATGGCTTTATTGTCTATCTCTGTGCATGTGAATCACTGTACTGCCTATCTGTGTGGATATGAATACCTTTACTATCTGTCTATATGTATGTGAATGGCTTTACTGTCTATCTATGTGGATATGAATGATTTTATTCTCTATCTCTGTGGATATTAATGGCTTTACTGTATATCTCTGTGGATATGAATGATTTTATTCTCTATCTCTGTGGATATTAATGGCTTTACTGTCTATCTCTGTGGATATGAATGATTTTATTCTCTATCTCTGTGGATATTAATGGATTTACTGTCTATCTCTGTGGATATGAATGACTTTATTCTCTATCTCTGTGGATATTAATGGATTTACTGTCTATCTCTGTGGATATGAATGACTTTATTCTCTATCTCTGTGGATATTAATGGATTTACTGTCTATCTCTGTGGATATGAATGATTTTATTCTCTATCTCTGTGGATATGAATGATTTTATTCTCTATCTCTGTGGATATTAATGGATTTACTGTCTATCTCTGTGGATATGAGTGGCTTTAGTGCTCATTTCTTTGAATATAAATGGATGTCTTGTCTAAATATGTGGATATAAATTTCTTAAGTGTACATCTCTGATGATGTAATTGGCCTTAGACTTCATCTATGTGGATTTCAGTGGGTCTAGATCTCTATGGATATAATTGGCTTCAGTTTCAATCTATGTCTATATAAATGTATTCAGTGTCTATCTCTGTGGATATATATGCCATTAGTATTTATCTATGTGGATTTAAATGGTTTACGGGTATACCTCTGTGGCTATAGATTCCTTTACATATATCTCTGTGGATATGAATGGCTTGTGTCCATCTCTGAGGATATATATATATGCCCATTGTCACTACCTCTGTAAAGAGCATCGTAAATTTGTTCAAGGTTACAAAAATGTTGCACACATCAAGTATTTCAATTTCTATAAGCAGATTGGACACTTTGCTGTGTGTTGAAACGGGGTTGGGGGGAGAGAGAGAGAGAGAAAGGAGAATAATAATACTCTCTATTCTCGGTGAGTTATGTCAAATCAAGGAATTGTGCCTACCCAAGGCACTTTTAGATCGTTTGGCATCAAATGTACAAAGGGTTATATTGCCTCCATAGTATGTGCCCCAATAGCAATGTGATGGCCACAACAGTATGTGCCTTGGCAAAAATGTGAAGGCCTCCATATATGGCCCCAGTAGTAAAATTCACATAGTCAAAACCACGGTCCCAAAATAACATATTCACAACCACTGTCTCAAAAATCACAAAGACAAAACCACTGTCTCAAAATCACAAAGACAAAACCAATGTCTCAAAATCTCAAAGACAATACCACTGCTTCAAAATCACATAATCATAAAGTCAAAAAAAAAATTTTGTTGAAAGCCTTTTTTACCACTTTAAAGCACCTTGGCTCACTCCTCCTATACAAAGAAATAAGTACACCCCCCCCCAAGTAATAAGTACACCCCCCCAAACACACACACACACACTTTTCTCTGCCACCCCTACCCCCGATAGTCCGTGATTTCAAGAGATCCACATTTATCCTTCCGAGTCTCAAAAGCCCTCCGTAAACCACGTACGCCTTACTAAAACAAAACAAAAGTTCTTCGAGAGTTCTAACAATGCCTGCTCTTATTAAAGGAATGATCCTGTTAATTAGAGCGCAGGACGCTGCTCACCGAAACGGCTAATTATTTTACAATATGCGATTGCTGAGTAGCAGAAATGTGACGATGGCTTCACACTGAACTATTTGATTTGACCTTCATCAGTAAGATAAGATTCTTTTTTTTCTTTTATTGATCACAGCAAATGGAAAATGTGATGCTTTTATTACATAGTACGTATTCATTTTAAAAGAAATATCCATATTCTTACAAAGACAACAAAAAAATTAACTAGAGCAATTTACAATGTTGACTATAATAGTGATTATTTAGATGTTGTAGCAGTGAGGGGGGCACGCTGGTAAATGTTTGACACATTGGGGAACAAATGAATTTTGTTATATCTTTCGGTCCTTATTTGGAGGGAAAGAATTCCCCTTGATGGAGCTGATCTAAAGTATCTGTAAAAGATGACATTTTTATTTACAACATTGATTGATGTTCTCTAATTAATTACCCTATTAAACAAACACATTTTTTCACAGCTAACGCCCCCTTAACCCCTAAAGAATTGAGCCCATCTGTTTACAAGTCAGCCGATCTAGTCCATTCATGTACCTGGTCCAAGTAGGAAAGTCTTCCTACTGCCTTGACCCTTTACCCTTAAGACGATTGAACAACGACTCATAAGGCCGGGTTGATCATAATGTAACATACCAAGTTTGCTGGGGGGGGGGGGGGGGGGTGATCTTTCTATCACCACCTCTCCTTGGTATCCAAACACCAGGTTCGGTCCACCAACCCTCTTCTTGGCATACAATCACCAGGTTCCGTCAGCCCCACCACCACCACCCCCTCTCATTGGCATACAAACACCAGGTTCCGACCGCCACCTCCGCCACCCCCTCTCCTTGGCATACAAACACCAGGTTCCGTCCGCCCCCACCACCCCCCTCTCCTTGGCATAAAAACGCAATGTTCCGTCCATCATCACCACCCCCTCTCCTTGGCATACAAACAGCAGGTTCCGTCCGCCACATCTGATGCCCCCTCTCCTTGGCATACAAACATCATGTTCCGTCCACCACCACCACCCCCGCTCCTTTGCTTCCAAACATCAGGTCCATCTATCGCAAACTTTCACTCTGCTTGTTATCCAAACACCAGAATGCTTCTGTCGGGGTCAACTCAGAAATGTGGAAAAAAACAAAGACCACGGTAAAAAGTCTGTAGACCACAATATTTTTATGATGGCTCAATTTAAGTTGGAGACAAATTAATTTCCTTGGGGATTTCAGTTTTTTTCTTCTTTTGGTTATCAAAAATATTGCAGCCCGGCAATTTCCTGAGATGGAAGTGATGTTTATATTGGACTTTTTTTGTTGTTGTTTTGTTTGTTTGTTTTTTGTTGGTTTTTCTTTTTTGTCTTTTTTTTTTTTTTTTTGGTCTGTTTTGTATCAAAGCCAAGTATAATATTCCAGTTTTCAGACAGCCGGTGGAGAGTAAATGGTTTCACACACACACAATACAGTGATGTTTTTAAAATATGGAGAAATACCAATGCCATAAAAGTTTGCTAAATGAAGAGCGGGCATAGAGACCAGTGACAGAATGGTGTTACGCCCTGGATTGTTATCAATGTCGGGGCTGGCGCCATGGCGACAGAGAGAGTGTTTGTTTGGGTTAATTGTGAGGTCAGAGGTGAAATTGGTTCGTTAATGAATGTCTGGGCGGGCGAGGGGTTGAGGGGGACAAAAGTTGTGAGCTGTGTAGTTGAGAGTTAGTAGAGCCAGGAGGTAGTTGAGAAAGAGTAGAGCCAGGAGTAGAGCCAGGAGTTAGTCGAGAGAGGAGTCCAGAGTAGATCGTTAGAGTTAGTGTAGAGTCAAGGGTAGTTAGAGAGAAGAGAGTTAAACAGTTATTATTATCTCCATTGATGAAATGACATTGGCAGAGAATAGATCATGTAATAAAAGTACTATCATTGTGATCTTCATTGTTTTGGTCTACTATGAATCTGGTGTGACAGAGTATATTCGTCAACCTTGTAGAAGACCCCAGACTATCGAAAGTAGACAGCAACATCTTAGACCGCAACGGATTAAACTGCAACAAATGGTAGTACACTAAATATAATATGGACAAGAATACCCAGTAACTCCATGCAACTAACAAACATTTATTATACTTGGCCACTCAAGAAATGTTCAATTTCATTAACATGGCAGATAATAATATGACAGTGGAACACAAATCTGTCAGGCAGATGATGTGACAGTGAAACACGGATCTAAATGGAAGATAAATATTTGTTGCGTGCATCACCACGTGTGGACGGCTCTGCCTTACATCATCTTAATTAATGATTGTTCGCACCTGATCGAGGGGCCCGCCTCTGAATACTGTTCTTCCCTGAAACACTTGTGGCTTCTGAAAGACAGGGTTTCGTGCGATGTACTGTGGGCCACATCAAATTTAAATATATTGGCTGGGTTTTGTGTGTGTGTGGTGAGAGTGAGAGGGAAGGAGGGAGATAGAGCAGGGACAGCAATATCAGAGAGAGAGATAGGTAAGAGAGAGAGGGAGCAAGGAGAGAGAGATCATGGAGAGAGTATGGAGATAGAGAACATGGAGAAAGAGCGCGATCAGGGAGAGAGAAAGAGAGCAAGGAGGGAGAGAGAGAGACAGCAGGGAGAGAAAGAGACTGGGAGAGAGAGAGAGCAGGGAGAGAGAGCAGGGAGAGAGAGCAGGGAGAGAGAGCAGGGAGAGAGAGCAGGGAGAAAGAGAGAGCACAGGGAGAAAGAGAGAGCGCAGGGAGAAAGAGAGAGAGCAGGGATGAAGAGAGAGCAGGGATGAAGAGAGAGCAGGGATGAAGAGAGAGAGAGAGAGCAGGGAGAAAGAGAGACAGCAGGGAGAAAGAGAGACAGCAGGGAGAAAGAGAGTAGGAGAGAGTAGGGAGCTAGTATTAATTGGTTGTTTGGGTCTAAGAGCCGAGTGAAATGGACTCGATAGTCAAATACAGAAGCCACTCTTAAGAGTTCAACTGAAGTTGCAAGTAAGCCCGGCCAACATGGCGTACAACTATTGATTCGACACATGGGTAAAAACAACTCTAAAAATGAGATATTATTTGACATTAAATAACAAACAATTGTAATCCACTAACGTCTGGAAAAGTTCTACGCCAGAACAAATCCATAACTTTAAAATAAAACCATTCTTGGATATCCAAGTCGTCAGACTAACTCTACTGACCGGGACATGTTGTTGGAAGCCAATGTCGGTGTAACGTGGGATGATTGATGAGTTATTCCAGACATCAAAGTGAAAACGAAATCCTTCGAGGTCGAGTTATTCGACTCAAATTTAAGTTTTTTTTTTTTTTTAACGAATCTTTACCTTAACATCTCAAGACCTTTCGTGTGGTGTAAGGCAATCCGTCAATCTCAAACATAGAACAACATGTATTATATAACATACATATGCTTCGTCCATTAACCCATTTACTGTCATTTCAAACACAAGCCGAGGGGAGACAAATCTAAAACAGCCACCAGTTATCACGCAGTTAAGGTTATTTAAGTCTACATAAGGATGAGACAAGTGAAAGATAGAGATGGGTTTCTCCACCATAGACACGCGGTGTGACTTGGACATATTCTTGTCTGATGTATATTCCATCAAAGTTTCAATCCCCACCTCGGAATGTCATTGCGGACTCTTTCTTCGGAGTTTAATAGCAATAAATGTACTGAGTCATTTTCATTTGCTTTGATTACTAATACCCAACTCAGTGTCGTGAGCTCGGAGTCAGTGTCGTGAGCTCGGAGTCACTGACGTGAGCTCGGTGTCACTGTCGTGAGCTCGGAGAAGTTAGTATCGTGAGCTCGGAGAAGCTAGTGTCGTGAGCCCGGAGTCACTGTCACGAGCTCGGAGAAGTTAGTATCGTGAGCTCGGAGAAGCTAGTGTCGTGAGCCCGGAGTCACTGTCACGAGCTCGGAGAATTTAGTATCGTGAGCTCGGAGAAGCTAGTGTCGTGAGCCCGGAGTCACTGTCATGAGCTCGGAGAAGTTAGTATCGTGAGCTCGTAAAAGTTAGTATCGTGAGCCCAGAGTCACTGTCGTGAGCTCGGAGAAGTTAGTGTCGTGAGTTCGGAGAAGTTAGTATTGTGAGCTCGGAGAAGTTAGTAGTCACAGTCATGAGCTCGGAGAAGTTAGTATCGTGAGCCCAGAGTCACTGTCATGAGCTCGGAGATGTTATTGTCGTGAGCTCGGAGAAGTTAGTGTCGTGAGCTCGGAGAAGTTAGTGTCGTGAGTTCGGGGAAGTTAGTGTCGTGAGCTCGGAGTCACAGTCATGAGCTCGGAGAAGTTAGTGTCGTGAGCTCGGAGAAGTTAGTGTCGTGAGCTCGGAGAAGTTAGTGTCGTGAGTTCGGAGAAGTTAGTGTCGTGAGTTCGGAGAAGTTAGTATTGTGAGCTCGGAGAAGTTAGTGTCGTGAGTTCGGAGAAGTTAGTATTGTGAGCTCGGAGAAGTTAGTGTCGTGAGTTCGGAGTCACTGTCGTGGATGCCTTCCTATCACTGGATCACTTAATCTAAGCAAAATAAAACACGACTAACAATTAGAGGTCACTAAATCTCGACTACACCACAAGGCTGATCCTGTAGCTGTTAATGCATAATTCATTGAATTAAGTTGACAAAATCATCCCTGTAGTCAAGTAACTGAATGTGTAGCTCGGTGAACACAGATCGATCTCCTCCAACCGAATGCCACCCTATGATGTGCAGGAAACTTCCCCTATTGCCATATGTTGCAAGCATAAGACCAAGCATACACACTACTCAACTTATGTTCAACTCTAAACAGACAACGATTTGTCATTGATTAGAAGATGGATCATCGATTAGAAGATTGATAATTGATTAGAAGATTGATTATGGATTTGAAGATTCATCCTAGATTTGAAGATTCATCATAGATTTGAAGATTCATCATAGATTAGAAGATTGATCATTGAATAGAAGTTTGATCATTGATTAGAAGAATGATCATTGAAAAGGGGGAAATGCCCTTAAAAGGACGACGGGCATGAAAAGATGGGAGCTCTGTGGGACTTTTAAAATGTACCAGAAAAAACAGGACCGGCGCCAACAAGAGAAATACAAGAGATAGTTGTAAGAGTGACAAATGCTTCATTTACACCAGGGGTCTCCAAACTTTTTTCACGGCGGGCCGGATAACAAACAAACAAAAAATAAATTTTAAAAAAAAATTAAAAAAATAAAATGACGAGCGTGGGCCGGATAATGATTACGTACAATAATTTCAAGCCAGAACGAAATTTCAAGTACCGTCGGCGGGCCGGTTGAACTGGCCTCGCGGGCCGGATCCGGCCCGAGGGCCGTAGTTTGGAGACCCCTGATTTACACCAAGAACGTAAATGACTTGGTGCGATGTTATCCTTCTCATCCTTTCGATATAGACAATGTCATCCTATCGATATAGACAATGTTATCCTATCAATAGACAATGTCATCCTATCAATATAGACAGTGTCACCCTATCAGTATAGACAATGTCACCCTATCAATATAGACAAAGTCATCCTATCAATATAGACAAAGTCATCCTATCAATATAGACAAAGTCATCCTATCAATATAGACAGTCATCCTATCAATATAGACGATGTCATCCTATTAATATAGACAATGTCATCCTTTCAATATAGACGATGTCATCCTATCAATATAGACAATGTCATCCTATCAATATAGACGATGTCATCCTATAAATATAGACGATGTCATCCTTTCAATATAGACAATGTCATCCTATCAATATAGACGATGTCATCCTATTAATATAGACGATGTCATCCTTTCAATATAGACAATGTCATCCTATCAATATAGACAATGTCATACTATCAATATAGACGATGTCATCCTTTCAATATAGACGATGTCATCCTTTCAATATAGACAATGTCATCCTATCAATATAGACGATGTCATTCTTTCAATATAGACGATGTCATCCTTTCAATATAGACAATGTCACCCTATCAATATAGACAATGTCATCTTATCAATATAGACGATGTCATCCTTTCAATATAGACGATGTCATCCTTTCAATATAGACAATGTCATCCTATCAGTATAGACAATGCCATCCTATCAATATAGACGATGTCATCCTTTCAATATAGACAATGTCATCCTATCAATATAGACGATGTCATCCTTTCAATATAGACGATGTCATCCTTTCAATATAGACAATGTCACCCTATCAATATAGACGATGTCATCCTTTCAATATAGACAATGTCATCCTATCAATATAGACGATGTCATTCTATAAATATAGACGATGTCATCCTTTCAATATAGACGATGTCATCCTTTCAATATAGACGATGTCATCCTTTCAATATAGACAATGTCATCCTATCAATATAGACGATGTCATCCTATCAATATAGACGATGTCATCCTTTCAATATAGACGATGTCATCCTTTCAATATAGACAATGTCTTAGTTTTATGAATAAATGCGTTTATTTTGGATCTTTCTTCTTTTTTTTCTTTTTCTTTTAAATAAGAACATTTTAATGTAAACACACGTTTCCTCCTACGGCATGTCTTCTATCATAATGTTCACTTACTCTATCTCCTACGGCATGTCTTCGATCATGATGTTCACTTACTCTATCTCCTACGGCATGTCTTCGATCATAATGTTCACTTACTCTATCTCCTACGGCATGTCTTCGATCATAATGTTCACTTACTCTATCTCCTACGGCATGTCTTCGATCATAATGTTCACTTACTCTATCTCCTACGGCATGTCTTCGATCATAATATTCACTTACTCTATCTCCTACGACATGTCTTCGATCTTAATGTTCACTTACTCTATCTCCTACGGCATGTCTTCGATCATAATGTTCACTTACTCCATGCGAAAGGAGCTAAAACAATTACTATAACACATCTTCTCATTGAGAAAACAAGAAACACAAAGTTTTGCAGAATGAATTAAATAGAAAAGTATTTCACAAGCCGAAGACTTCTCATCCATTGGAACCACACGACTTCATCCTCCTCAAGTGGTATCCGATCTGAGACCATATGAAGGTAAGGTCGAGACCACGGCCGCTCATCCGTGCACTAGCAGCAGTGGTATGTTACCAAACACAGGGCTTCACATCTGCCCTAACTTACTGACGTAGTGATTAGGGTTAAGTTCCAGTGAAGACAAAAACCCTAGTTGCTGGTTCCGATGATGTAACAACGTTACATTGACTTATTGTATCACCGACAAAGCAAGACAGGGAAGAAACAACCTATTAACGAGTCTCTCTTTACGTGGCATCGGGTCATTAGAAAAGAAACTTCCAAGCCAGTTACTTTCACTAAACGTAAAATGAACTTCTTCAGAGATGGTCAGTAACCTCTAATGCTACTCACTCAGAGGTTATATTAATATTTTACATGACAATATTAGTTATTAGGTGGTTCTCTATGACAATATTAGTTAGTAGGTGGTTCTCTATGACAATATTAGTTAGTAGGTGGTTCTCTATGACAATATTAGTTAGTAGGTGGTTCTCTATGACAATATTAGGTAGTAGGTGGTTCTGGTTACTCAAGTCTGTTTTCATGTCATGATTCTAGAAACGAAACTTTTTTTAAAGTCCCAAACAGTACAATGACAGCAGTACTCAAGGATCACCAGTACTGAGGGACCACCAGGCGTCAAAGACCACCAGAACTCAAGGACCGCCCGTATTCAAAGATCACCTGCACTAAAGGACTATCAGTATCCCCTCCCCCCCAAACTTCAACAGCAACGGTAACACGACCATCATCTGTAACAACACCTTCAACTCAAGGTCTAGAGTTGTAAACATTCATGTTTATGCAACAAGGTAGGGAAACAGACACTGTGAGGCCATTGAAGAAAGAATTCCACGTCATTAAGCTAATGATGTTTTCATGAGAGAAGTGTGTATCATTTTACACAGTGGCAGGAAAGTTCAATATTTACTGTCTTGCCTCTGGAGTCCTACAGCATGGACTGTTAAGCCTTGGGTAGTCGGAAGGCATTGTAATAATTGTAATGAAGTTATGCTATTGCCCCTAACTACTAGCCTTTAGCCACATAACCTACATCCTTTAGCCACAAAGTCAATACCCTTTAGTACGACGGTTTCGGATGTAATGAATATTGAAAGGTCGAGAATGGTCACTGCTTGAATAACTTTGAGGACCACTGTTAAAAAGTTGTGTGCGCTTATTCAAGTCTGTCCTTTGATGTTAACATCTCAAGAGTGTGTATGTTATTATGGTATCTGTACATCAAGTGGAACAACATATATACGTGACAACCCATCAAATCAAACAACAATAATACGAGATATTCCCATTTCCTTGCATGTATCATCAACCACCCAATATGCGCATGCTTTTTCAGCACGAGCCAGAATGTTCCAGATGTTGGTGCACCCCGACCTGATGTGAACAACAAGGAGATGGTTTTTAATGACTCGACAACGTTACTGATATTACCTCAGTAAGTTAGGAGCTGCAGGCCTTTCCAAAAGAACATACTACAGACCTTCCTCTAAATCAATCCATTCGTGACATCATAATCTGGAGTCCGTATCGTACATTCAGGATCAACGTCACAATTGTTTACACTCTAACCAAAATACAAGATGTGGAATAGTTCTTATAAACTACTCTAAAGTATGAGGCGCGAGTCAGTGAAGCCCTAGGGTCCTAGATTGATAGAGATTCAAATAAATCCCATTAGGACATACCCGTAAGTTGCACCCATTAATCTTGCTGGTAAATCTCTCCATGGCTGCTTTAACAATGCTATGCGTGCTCCCATAGACATGGAGAGTTTTAATTTTATTCATAGCCTATTTGCTAGTATCACTTGCATAAACAACAGTGTGCGCGGATTAGGGTCAGGACCCAACTAACAGGCACAAGGGGGTTAATGTCCCAAGTGACACTTTGACGGAAATCGATTAAAAGGTGTTTATCGCACTCACACACACTCTTTTTCCCACATACAAAAAATGGTTACGCCCCTGATAAACAGTCCCGTTTTTTTGTGTGTTTTAAAAAAAGAATGTCTGGTCTGCATAGTTAAAGTTAAACACATACGTTGTGTGGCTATATGGAACAATAATTTCACCATCACAACACAGCTGTGTAGCCATATTGGAAACCACTGATGTGGATGGAATGGATTAGAAATACTATGATTAAAATTTGATAGGAGGATAATACACAGTATGCGACAAAACTAGCAGTACTCAAACTCCCGCATCTTGAACACGTACTGGCATTTTGTCAACAGTGCAGTCATTGGTGAAATAAATAAGTACAGAAATGTTCAGCTATGTTCAAATACTGTTCTGCTGCTTTACATATCTAATTCCTTCAGGTTGAATAGCACGACTTCGGAGATCCTTCTGCCAATCAAAACTTTTTTACCATGAAAAACAGCACAGTTAGTCAAATAATGTTGTATTTATTTGGAGTAATTAAATGGCCTATGAAAGCATGACCTCTTTTGGAATAGCTATGAATGAGAAGACGAAAGAGTTCATCTGGATTTGGTTAGAAATATCTATTTTAACTTCCAGACTTTCAGTTCCACTGAGAGATTACCCCATGAATTATCTCTAAAGTGGGCATCAGATAAATATATTATCCACCTTCCGACACCATCTCATTTCGGATGGATTCCTTTCGCTAACCAGGCTGTCCTCTTCTTTTAGATTGAACGCCCTCTCGTGTGTGTGTGTTTCAGAAATAATCAGTACTGACATTATCTCTTTCTGGTTCCTAATATCTTTCTATTTTTTTTAAAAAATTGCCTATATAGGTTGATTTGATGAATTAAAAAAAATATGAGATCATCTTCCGTTATCATTGAAAATATCATTTGGTTTGTGTCACACATTGTAGTTAGAGTCATGCCAGACATTTAAGTCCCATACTCGAATCCCTATTCCAAAGGTCTTTTCAGCCTTCAAAGTAATCAAAGTCCTGTTTTCTATTAAGGAAAAATCTCATTTTCAAGATAAAACTTTTTGATAAAAGGTCAGATGCGTAGGAAGATTACCTTAGATTATTTCAAGTCAGTTTTTTAACCATCTTATTTGAACAGTTCACATAAAAGTAATGAGAAAACTTCTAGCGAGCTTCAACGTAAGGACGTGAAGGATAAACGCCAAACACGTTTTCATAATATCTAGATTTCTCAGGGTTCAGATAAGCCAATCAAAATGTACACCACTATGCTTCAGTCAGTAAGCAATTACTTTGTGCCGCTTGTAATACAGTCCAACCAAATCACTGGGTTGAGATTCTACATGGAGTGGCACTTTTTTTCCTTGGTACTTCTATGAAAAATACATAAAAACCCCATCCTTAAGGCAAAGGGGTCCCCATCAGCGGACGGATGAGAAGGAAGGGATGGAATGGGGAGGGCAATAGTTTGCATTTTTTCTTTGCGATTCGTACTTGTATTGTCACCTCTGGACGGAGCCTGGCATAAGCCTGCATTATGCCACTAATTCGGGTGTAGACCGATACTACGTGTAATCAATGACTGAGATATAAGCCACGCTGGAGTGTAAAGATAAGCTTGTGTTGGATTCTTGCAGCTCTTTATATCAAAGCATACCTTATCTGCAACCATCCCTGATCTGCAAACATCCAATTATCCCTGTGCCGCCCAGATTAATGCTAGAAACATCTTATTTTGACATAAGCCTACCCGGGTTTACCCATCCCTTTCTATATTCTCCTCTCTTACGAAATGTTGGACCAAGTCTCGCGCAACCCCAAAAAAGTAACAATTCATTTAGAAATGGGGGAACAAAAATAGATTTCTATTTTTAGTTGAATTTTAGGGAGAACCCTGAAACCTAGAGGGTGAACAAAAGGAGGGGTGGGGGAGAGAACTCTTGACTTATCAAATAATTTAGAAATTCCAAATAAAGAAAGATTCATATCATAACTTCAAAGGCCACGGCTTCTCTGTTCTTATAATCACTGTTCCTCGCACGCGCTAAATAGCCCCCACCCCCACCCCGGTGGCTGCAAGCCTAAAGGAACTGGCGTGATTATAGTAAAATCTTGGGGTAGAACACCTTGCACGTGTTGCATTGAGAAACCAGCTGCCGAGTTGACCGCATTTGTTTCCTCTCGCAACCAGCTACTTCCACTCTACCTGTTGCCAACATATTCTGACTTTTTATTGTGCCCCCAATTTCCCCATGACGCATATCATGGCGTGAAAACTCGACAGGCGTAGCTTCACTGGCGGTGTTCTCAGATTTTAAGTCCAAAATACATATATATCATACATTACCTTACAAATTACGGCCGCGGGCCAGATCCGACCCGCCTGGACGCCATAAGGGTACCATGCTAGGAGCGACAAATTTGAAACCGGACATACTACCCTTTGAAATACTATTAAGTTTATGTTTGTTATTTGGCTTCTTCATTTTAAATATGTTATTGTTTTTGTCAAGAAGTTAATTTCTCTACAAATTATACATGTGCGGTGTGCATACAATTGAGATATGGACAGTGTGCATAGAACTGAGATATGTGCAATGAGCATATAATTGAGATATGTGAAGGGTGCATAGAGTTGAGATATGTGCAAGGTGCATAAAATACGATTATATCTTTTTCAAACCATAGTCCGGCCCCCGACAGTGTCTAAGGCAGCGGTTCTCAAACTGTTGGTCGTGACCCCTCGGGGGTCGAATGACCCTTTTACAGGGCTCGCATAAGACAATCGGAAAACACACATAGTCTACAGTTATGAAGTAGCAACAAAAATAATTTTATGTTTGGAGGTCATCACATCATGAGGAACTGTATTAAAGGGTCGTGGCATTAGGAAGGTTGAGAACCACTGGTCTAAGGGAAATTGATCCGTCCCCGACAGTATCTGTTGACACTGATACGGCCCCTTGCTTAAAAAAGTTTGGGGACTCCTGCCTTATAGGAATATTTTAGCTAAAATCGATGCTCAAGATAAATAGGGGTAAAACTTAATATGAATTTTACAAGGCAAGAAAAACCCACCAACACGATTTCCCTAACAAAAAAGCCTCAATGTACTGCTCATGTGTACACATGCAATCAAATACGATTATGCGTACGGAAGCAATCAAAAACAAGCGTTTAAAAATAGAGTTAAGATGTATTGCTCTCTAAAGGAAATGAGTGCTCCGCATGCTAAAAAAAAAGACAACTTAGTTTTTCGTGATCAATGTTTTAAATCTATTTTTAATAAAAATTTCGTGTTACTTCTATTGAAAGACGTGGGTACCTATCCACATAAATAAACGTAAGAAAGATAACGGGACTTAAATCTTTAGAACCACTGCGCTGACTTCTTTTTTTTAACTAACTACTAATATTTTTGGTTTAGCTGAAGCAGAAGGTATAGAAGTAAAAGAAGTGAGCGCTGTGTTCAATAAAGAAAAGCCTACCATTACGAGTATGTTAGCAACCATTAGGAACACCAGGTGAATTTCGTGCGCCACTTTTCAGCTACAGTAAGCGACTTTGAAAACAAAATACTTGTTCTGAGGGAAAACATTTATTTATATATATATATATATATATATATAAATGGTGGACTTTTAAGCCTAAATCCCGAGCAACATGATCGAAATATACAATCACTGAGTAGTTTTACTCTGTTCCAAAGGACGGTTTAGAGTTAGGGCTGTGGAGCGGACAGTGAAATAATTAAAATATGTGATGTAGGGTGGACAGCGAAATCTGGGCTAAAGTGGACATTATAATCCTGGCTTTAGATTGGACATTGAAATCTGGGCTGTATCTTTTTGTTGTTTTTTTTTAATTTGTTTTGGAACTCCATTGACAATACAATATTTTGTGACTTTCGGGTCAGGACATAACTTTATAACAAGTCGTCACAAAATCTAAAGTTTAACAAATGTGAGATATCAAATCTTTGACTAACATACCAATAGTCTAAAAAGTATACTATAAATCGCTATTAATAAATGTTCCCTACATATCAGACAAGGGTGTTAGAAGTGAATCAATAAAAATTGTCGAAGTAATCGCTCTCATGCAGTGACTTAGGATATCGCTATGCAGTGGTGTGGCTGGCTAATGTCATAGCGTCTTGCTAAATTATGTATGAGCAAACACTAATGGGCGCTCCAATTTCCTTTACAGTCACATATGGCGAAAATTGTAGCGATGGCTGGGGCAAAAATATTTTGTGTTACATACTAATTCAAGTGACCCTTTATAATTTTAAAAGGTTTCTATCTTTAAAAAATATGTAATTGTGTATTTATTTATAATACTTATTTATGTATTTATTTATAATATTTATTAATGTATTTATCTCCACCCTGACTACGACCAACGGAGATCAGACCCCTCCACTCCACTCCCCTTGTCTAACCGGAAGCCCCAGATGAAACATGAATTGAAAATAGGCGACATCGCATGCCAGTTAATTTAGTATTCAGGCCACGAATTTCCCCCTCAGTAGCAGTTCATTGGAGAAATAGTGGCGCAGTCTTGAGTTTATGAGCGAGGCGGGTGCGAGTGTGATTGGAATCACACCTTCAGAAACAGGAAGGGGGGGAATGATGGAATGAAGCGGGGCTCACAGTAACAGGGACGCATGAGATGGGGAAGTGGTGGAGATGGATTGAAACCGTCTAATTTACCTTAGTTAAAAAAGCTTGCTTTCTAAAGTCCCCCCAGTTTCAAGTCAATAAAAATTGTAATGCTGTGTCGCCACAAAAAATTATTTAAGGCCTTAGCATGGTGTCTAGTTTAAAAGCAAGCTTCGTCAAACACGTGCGGCCTACCCTCTTCCCTGCCACATCAAGCAATGAAATATTAACTAATGCTTCGTTTCCCACGTTATAACAAAGCTCAACATGTTATCGGCTAGCGATCACCGGCCGGCTATCTCGGGCCGGTCAAAGGCTGTTCTCGCGACGTTGCTCAAATTATTACGTAACCTCGTCGTATCAAGGTCATTGCCGCGGTCATGGCGTTTAGCAGTAATGGAAGTGGAAGTCGTAGAGTCAGAGTCATGGAATTGGAGTCACTGATTTTGTAGGATGTAGACGGAGTCGTGTAGATGGAGTTGCTGGTTGCTACTCGAATAAATAGGTTTATATTAAAATGACTGTAATGATCGTTCTTCGGTTTCAGAGTCAAGCGTACGAACCCAGAGTACGGTCCCAGAGTACGGCCCCAGAGTACGGTCCCAGAGTACAGTCCCAGAGTACGGTCCCAGAGTATGGTCCCAGAGTACGGCCTCAAAGTACGACCCAGCATATAACCCAGCACTCAACGGATGACCCAGCGCCCAACGTATGACCCAGCGTCCAACGTATGGCCCAGCGTCCAACGTATGACCCAGCGCCCAACGTATGACCCAGCGCCCAACGTATGGCACAACGTATGGCCCAGCGCCCAACGTATGGCCCAGCGCCCAACTTATGGCCCAGCGCCCAACGTATGGCCCAGCGCCCAACGTATGACCCAGCGCCCAAATTATGGCCAAGCGCCCAAATTATGGCCCCGCGCATGACTCAGCGCCCAACGTATGACCCAGCGTATGAGTCGGGGACTCAGTTTTAATTCCTATCTCCTACATGGCAGCCATTGATGAGAGAATGCATTCAACACCAGGAGGAGGAGAGCACTGGAAGTGACAGGCAAAACACGGGCACGTCTCGAGTGTCTCCGGTGGAGAAGTGGCTGGAAGACAGGATAGACAGATGGATGCTATAGAAGGTCAAGAGGGGTCTGACTACCTTGCGTTTAGAACTAACTGACCATTTGCAGACAATAACATTTCCGATCTTCAAAATTCCGAAACTAAATAAATTTCCAAAGCAAACATGAATGAAAACATTTTCATAAATTATTTTTTTAGGCCTTATTCATATTTTTTAAATGTTAAAAATGTTTTTTAACATTTCCGTGGCCAATAAGTCTGAATCACTTATCTGGACAATGGATCCCGTAATCTACCCCGACTACATGGTCCTAACTCAACAAAATAGGTCGAGAGTCTAACAACCACTACTCTGGCCGATAGTCTTAAAACCACTAGCCTAACCAACATTCTGGGAAGCAGTAGCCTAGACGATAGTATGGGAACCGCTACCCTGGCTCTAAAGTATGGGAACCACTACCCTGCCGAAAAGTCTGGGAATCACTAACTTTGCCTACAGTCTGTGAACCGCTACTCTGGTTTAAAGATAACTACCCTGGCTGACAGGCTGGGAACCACTGACCTAATCTAATATCCAGAGGCTTAGGGTTGAGAAACCCTGCCCCTTTTTGATGTGACCTAAAAACGGAATTATGAGACGACCAGACGTCAAGAGTCATTGAGGTCCCATTCCCAGCTCATCTCAAAACACGCCCCCCCCCCGCCCCCCACCCTTACAATTTTTTTTTCTCTACCCCATTCCTCGCCACTAAATCTGTAAAGAGCGGCTGTCTGCCGGACTTGCTGAGATCGATAATCTGTTGGCTTATAAAATATCCCCCCATGCCCCGAGTATACAGGCCGCTCCATCGTTCGTCACTATAGTATAACACTGATGGCTGATTGGATTCAATATCTAACTTGGTCTTGACTTTACGATTCTTCTAGCACTTACCCAGGTTACTTTATTCGTGGATCTAGAAGAAGCGTTTAGGCCGGATTTATAATCGTTTTTTTTAAATCCTAAAAGAACATCAACATTGAAACAGTATCATCGTCGTCGTCTGTATCAATCTCAACGTCTAAACCCCATTTGGGTGACGTCATAAGCCCAAGTCTCAATCACTGTACTCATAAAACTCATCCTTCCTTCTTGCTTCTCTTGGTTTCAGCCTGAAACGTCTTCCGAAATTCTTGTACTAAGTTGTACAACTTGGCCCCATCTTATTTGCATCATCGAATAAGTTGTGTGTATATTTGTCTCTTGTGTGTCACTATCTTAAGTTAGCGAAAGGAAGCCACTTGAAACGCTGGTCGTATAGCTATTACTTTCTAAACGTGTAGTTTCATTGACCAAACTCCTATCCTGAACACGGAACCATGGTCCTAAATAAAAAATGGTTTGTCCTTCCACATTTAACCTAGAAGCATCCCTCTATTCTTCTACACCAAGTGCACTATGGGATCGTATTTCGATAACAAGGAAACAACACGTTGCACTTTCAGTTCAGTATTTGTTTCTGTCGTCTACCCGCTCAACCTTGGAGCTTTGAACTCATGCTCCTTCTCTTTCTACACTCCTCAACACTCTTTTCACCCCCCTCCACCCCTTTTTCAACCCCCACACCTATTTTTTCGGAGCACACAATTTAAAAACGCGATGAATACATTATTCATTTCAAGCAGACGCATCGATTGAGACCCGCGATGCGGTTGTCAAAAAAAAAAAAGGGGCGCTGTGTTCCACAAGCTCGCCAATACCTCATGTATCTTGTCCATTCGCAAACAGCGCTACCGCTCAGTTCATGTTTTCGCAAATCACTTTACAACATCATCTGTCACAACTCCTGCCAGGGGAACTTGCAGCTTCGAGTGGGGCCCAAATGAGGCAAGGTCTCCATATGAAGACATACGTCTTTATGAGTCCCTCGCTGTCTTTGGCATCGTAATGTAAACAAGGCTGCACGGTCGGAGTTTTTTACAATAGATGTAGGTTTTATTTATTTTTTATGGTTACCGGAAATTTGATCGAAAGAAATTTCGTCGACGGAAAATTGATCGACGGTAATTTGATCGAACGGAAATTTGGTCGAATATTTTTTTCAGATCACACGTTAAAATTATCGTCAAATTTCTTTTTGAACGCACTATACTATATAGTAAAACAAAATAATGCGTTCAGAAAGAAATTTGACGCAAAATTTTAACGTAAAATTAAAATAACGATTCGACCAAATTTCCGTTCGATCAAATTTCCGTCGATCAATTTTCCGTCGACCAAATTTCCGTTCGATCAAATTTCCGGATACGATTTTTTATAGGTCATCGCCTCCGACAAATGGTCTAAATTTGTACAAACATTTGTTCAGTTTCGTGATAGTTGTTTTACTTCTTGACACTTTGGGATTGGCTGGGTTGTTGTTTTTAATCGTTTATTTTTTGTAACATGTCTTTTTTCGTTTGTTTTCCCGTGTACCGTTGTTGATAGCGTTGTCATGGATACATCACGAGAGGTTTTGGTGATCCTTTTGTAGCATACAAATGAAATCTGAGAGAATATTATGTTGTACGCTGATAGCTTTAGCGACATAATTTCAGATTTAAGAAGTTAGGTCTAAGATAAACAATTTCAGATCTGTACAACTAGAAATAACCCGCCAAATAATGGCGGCGGCAATGCGTGAACTCTCCGTCCATTAAAGTTATTTCACGAAACATGCATTCAAGTAACGCACGTAATAGGATTTTCATTACGTGCTAACTTCTGGGAATTTAATTTTGTGCGCCTATTGGACACAGGGTTAAGGCCGTACCTAAAGTATTATTATTTGTGATATTACTCAAAAACGAAATTTATCGATAGATAATTTTTTTTAAAATTAACTTGAACGTAAAAAGTAATCAAGAAAGTCCGCGCCTATAGAGGACGAATGAAACGGGGTAGCCAGTGCGCTGTTTCAGTCGTGTGTCTGTGAGCTGTTTCGGTGCTGTGCCAGAGCTGTTTCAGTCGTGTGTCTGTGAGCTGTTTCGATCCTGTGTTTGAGAGCTGTTTCAGTCATGAGTCTGAGAGCTGTTTCAGTCATGAGTCTGAGAGCTGTTTCAGTCATGAGTCTGAGAGCTGTTTCAGTCATGAGTCTGAGAGCTGTTGCAGTCATGAGTCTGAGAGCTGTTGCAGTGATGAGTCTGAGAGCTATTTCAGTCATTTGACTGGGCTGTTACAGTCGTGTAAATAATGAGAAGACCAGCGATTGCGCTATCAGCTTCTATCATATTGGACGTGCCACGGTAGTTAACCCCTGGATTGACGATTGTCGACGGCAGGGGAAATGGGTTGAACTCAAGTGTGAGCAACGGTTAACTAACTGCAGCCAGTCAGTTACATAGGCGACATACTAGGTGACAGTGGAGACTATAGCCAACATCCTAGGTGACAGTGGAGACTATAGCCGACATCCTAGGGACAGTGAAGACTATAGCCGACATCCTAGGGACAGTGAAGACTATAGCCGACATCCTAGGTGAATGTGGAGACTATAGCCGACATCCTATGGACAGTGAAGACTATAGCCGACATCCTAGGGGACAGTGGAGACTATAGCCGACATCCTAGGGGACAGTGGAAACTATAGCCGACATCCTAGGTGACAGTGGAGACTATAGCCGACATCATATGGTAAAGTGAAGACTACGGGTGACATCCTGGGGTAAAGTGAAGACTACGGATGACATCCTAGGGTAGAGTGAAGACTACGGGTGACATCCTAGGGTAAATTGAAGACTACGGGTGACATCCTGGGGTAAAGTGAAGACTACGGATGACATCTTAGGGACAGTGAAGACTATAGTCGACATCCTAGGGTAAAGTGAAGACTACGGATGACATCCTAGGGTAAAGTGAAGAATACGGGTGACATCCTAGGGTAAAGTGAAGACTACGGATGACATCCTAGGGTAAAGTGAAAACTACGGATGACATCCTAGGGTAAAGTGAAGACTACGGATGACATCCTAGGGTAAAGTAAAGACTACGGATGACATCCTAGGGTAAGGTGAAGACTACGGGTGACATCCTGGGAGTAAAGTGAAGACTACGGATAACATCCTAGGGTAAAGTGAAGACTACGGATGACATCCTAGGGTAAAGTGAAGACTACGGATGACATCCTAGGGTAAAGTGAAGACTACGGATGATATCCTATAAAAATTATATGTGAAGAGTATTCCATGTGGTGAGTTTCTTTATGTTTAATAATCGAGTGACGAATTGTGTGGGGAATATTCTTGTGGGGATCTTTCTTTGGGGCAGGAAAAGGGGGGGGGGGGGGATCCATTCACCTGTATTTTAGGAAAAGTGTACCTTAACAACTACCTGCCCCACCCCACCATCAAACGCTGAATTGTTCGTACCAATTTAAAAAATATCTGGAAATAAACGAACAAGCGTTTCTTTACAAACAAACAAAAAGAAAATTTTCAACAAATTCTCCATGCCCCCATTCATTTGCTCTGGACCAACCATTACGTCTACGCCGGACAGATGACAACCGTTGCTAGGCGACCACACTCATCTTCATCAATGCTGTCAACATTTGCTCACAAAAGCTTTTCGTTCTCGACAAATCCTTAACGATTGGGAAAAAGCGCATTCCTTTATCAACAACTTGCTTACATGTGCGCTCTTTCCACTGCTCTCCATCCTCACAAATACCGTCCTTACAACTCACAGCTTTAGCTTCGATTGATCTTACAACTGCTCACACATCTCGCGGCATATAATGCGCTTAGCATTATTCAAGCGATATTTTTAACCGACTTTGTCATTGCGTTGAATGAAACGGTTTTGTTTTTTTTTAAATCTCTGATTATAATGGATACATGAAGGTTCAATTTTCCATGGCTTAAAGCTTACAGACAGTAAACTTAAAAACCTACAGACCGTTAACTTAAGACCCTACAGACCGTTAACTTAAAACCCTACAGACCGTTAACTTAAAACCCTACAAACCGTAAACTTAAAACCCTACAGACCGTAAACTTAAAACCCTACAAACCATAAACTTAAAACCCTACAGACCGTTAACTAAAACCCTACAGACCGTTAACTAAAAAGTCTTCAACTAGCCAGGGGCAATTCTTCCCACAAGAATGACTGCGCACCGTGGACGTGTTCACCCACCAACATGCCGGCAGCCATTTCTCAAGTGCTGGACTACAACAGATAAAAGTAATGGATTTCTCCCAGGCGATCGAATGGCTGCCAATCTTGACATTACACGTAAAATACAGGGCCGCAAGAAGACTCCTAAACATCCACTTCAAATGTTAATGTCAACAAATGTCTTCTTTTTTTTTTTGGTCAACTTCTGGTTTGTTATTTAGGTATTGTGATGTTTGGGGTAGTATTTCGTTAAGTTTTAAATATTTCTCAACACAATGGTTTTGTGCATCAAACCCTAATGGTAAGTAACAATACGGAAAGGTTCCTTGACTCCGCATGTCTAATACCAAACAAGCCCACGGCCAAACAAGCCCACGGCAAAACAAGCCCACGGCAAAACAAGCCCGCGGCAAAACAATCCCACGGCAAAACAAGCCCACGGCAAAACAAGCCCACGGCCAAACAAACCCACGGCCAAACAAGCCCACGATCAAACAATCCCACGGCCAAAGGAACTACAGCCCATTGAGATCACAGCTGAACTACACCCTCTGAGTTTGTTTTCAAAGGTTTAACTCTTAGCTGCCATGAATAACCTTCACTTGACCGATCCATCACTTCTCGTGTTTGTCTCGTCACGCCCGCGAGACTGTGAAATTGGACAATTTTGCTCTCGCGGCCCCTGGTGGCTATACCTGTGCACGTGTGAGTGCAGGCGAGTTGCATTGTCACCATCGAAAGAACTGTTTCGTTTGACTGGATTGACCACTCCTTGCATGACGCATAACGTTACTTAGGAGCCGGAGCTCTTTCAAATAACAAAACTAAAATACATGCAACATCCATATTTTTTTGGACATTCGAAATTCGCAAAACATACGCGATAGAGGGTTTTATGTCATTGAAAATAATACAGAGAATTTAACGTAGATTTTATTTTAAAGGTCTTTTTTACATTTTATTTTATACACTTTTTCATCAACATAAAGGGCGGTGAACAATAAATAATTTAGTGTAACGGAACCCGCCATAGTACTTGTAATTGTTCAAAAGGATTTTTTTTAAACAAAATCTGAAGGCATAAAAATGATCCCATAGACCTGGTGTATAACATTAGCAAATAGACTTTACTGTATAAGGAAGGGTTTTCCGAACTTTTTGCAGAGCCGCACCCCATCTTGATTTCAACAAATTTCCGCAACCCTCATCTCGATTTTGATACATATTTTTCCCCCATCCCCCACCACAAAAATGCAATATTTTTTTTAAAAAATGTATTTCTGGGTTTTTCCGCACCCCATAGCACTGCCCCCAGCACCCCTGGTTAAGAACCCGTCGCGTAAGGCAATTCGTCTCTTATAATAGAATTCACATTAAATGCCAAAATAAATGGACTCCATCTGGAAAGCATTTTCCAAGTTGCTTGATTCGTTAACAAAATGTGTAGTTCATCTGCTTGAGCTAAAGTTTTTGCTCAATTTTATCAGAGATCTCCAGTGAGTATTCGATTACACCAGACCATAGAGCGCAATTTCCTGAGCCTTTTTTTTTTTCGGCACCAAATTCAAAGTCAGAGCCCAAAAATAAAATAAAAAACGTACTGTCACTGGAAATTTCGATCTCTACTGGAGAGCCGTGATTTAAAGAAGGCTGGGAACACAAAGTAGCTTTAAAAAAAGTGGCTTATAAAAAAATTGCCAGAGCTTTAATTATCCAATCCACAAGCAATATTTTCAAATAACAACAAAAATAACATTTGATATGGTAAAACAGTCAGTAGATTACAATACTTCCTTAAACTTTGTCAAATAAGAGTGTTGTGTTAAACTTTGTCAAATAAGAGTGTTGTGTTAAACTTTGTCAAATAAGAGTGGTGTGTTAAACTTTGTCAACTAAAAGAGTGGTGTTTTCTAAATGTTTTTTAATAGACGTTCTGTTGGATTGATGTTTCGTCGATTGTATTTTTCGTTGAATGGAAGTTTGGTTGAATAAAAGTTTTGTTGCATGGAAATGTTGTTGAATGGGTGATTTGTTAAATGGATGTTTTGTTGAATGAATGTTATTGTTATCGTGGTTTTGGTTGAACAGAAAGTTGACATCAACGCGTGATCCTTGCTACAAACAGTATCTAATAAGTTTAAAGTGCTACTAATTCTTAAAAACAAAAGCCATCGTTCGCGTCACCGCACGACCTTGACAAATTTGGTACAATGCACGGCACGGTGACATGAATGATTCAACCTGAGGTTTTGTCCGCCGCTAGCGATCACTTGCCAACAGTGCTTGTTCTCCACGACTTTGCCAGTAAAAACTGTAACCACTGACTGCAAAGTCATGCATGGAACTGCGCTCAGTGGTCATTTAAAAGCGTTTATGTGTTGGAAACTTTAAAAAAAGTGTTACTTTTTATTTTAACGTACACTGCTTGCTTGCTTCTACAATATGTAAATTGGTCATTACAAAAAGTTACGGTCTTTTCAGCGCTGGGTTGGTAGAACGAATTATTTGATTAAAATATTAGCACTACAGAAAACTATAGTTGCCTTGACAATCGTATTTAATAATATTCCTAAATGTGTGTTAGATGATTTATATTCCAACTAAACTTTGGCGTGACTCAATTGGTAATAGCCGAATGTCAAGAGTTCAAACAAGTTTCCACAGACCTTTTTCAGACCAAAAAACTTACATTTTACGCTTCCCCCACCCCCACGTTTATCATAATGTAAAAAGTACATGCCAAAGTGTTCACCATGAGCCCACTCTTTTCGAATCATTGCCATGAAGCCCCTGTCTAAATCTAATCCCCTTTCTGAGATACTGACAAGCCTGTCAAAAGATCCCTTTCACGTTCCGTTTCCTTCTACCGGCCGCATGTGGATGCTGGCGTGCACTGGGGTTGTTGTGTTTTCCAGGAGGTCGATACGTTGAATGGTGTAAGACGTACAAAGGAAAACGAAAGGACAGTACGACAACTTTCTATGTCGTCTTTGTTCCTTTCATTCCAACGGAAATTGCTTTAATGTGGCTCCACACAGCCAGGTAACATGACAGCTTAGACAGATTGATTGGGGCAATTTTTTTTTAGAAGGGTGGCGTTTACTATTCCTATAATAATATTCGAGTCAGTTGCGCTGCTTATATAATGTCTTTTATTTTCTTTGGATTACTTCAGTTTTACCAGACGGAACTTAAATCGCTGCTTCAACGGACGCGTCCGATAATTTGGTTTGTGCTAGAAAATAAAAACTAAAATGGTATGATTTTATAAGGATGCTATGCAATTCACACTGTTGCAAGGCCCCCCCCCCTAACCCAACCCACAATCTCTTTTTTTATTGTCAAGTGGTATCGTGGGGCATTCAAAGATTTTAGCGACTTGCTAATGTCTCCTGAACGTTAATGTCATATAACACAAACGATTTGTATCAATCCTCTGTCCAAACCTCTGTCTAAACCTCTGTCTACACTCATAGATATTGCTCACACATCACAGAGACAAGAAATCCATCGATCTGAACCAGCGTTACATAAGCATAGCTGGGGGGGCAGATGTCCCTGGGCGCCAGACTAGCTAGGGGCGCCAAAATGTGCTTTAATATTATTCTATTGGTGAAAATAATGGGTTTGAGAGTTGAAAAGGGAAAGGGGGGCTTTTTAAAATGAATGATGTCTCCCGGCCTCCAAACACTCTAGCTACGCGTCTGCAAAGTCATAAAAATTAAAGGCCCTACGAATCCAACGTCATAAAAATGATAGCCCCTATTAATCCAGAGTCATAATAACATGATAGGCCCTAATAATCCAGCGTCATAAATAATTATAGGCCCTAATAAATCATTTACTTACGTGCCCTAGTATTTGATATTGACCTTAATTCTGCAGTAATATTTCATAAATAAATGAACTGTTTCGGCCACTGAGTCATCACGACAGAATGTCCGATACAGGTTGAAGATTTTGAAGTTATATTTTACTACTAGATTTGAATGTTATAATTAAACTTATCAAAGAAAGAAACTGAATTGAATGATCGATGCAAGCGAAATAAACAGAAATAAACATTAAGAGACTTGAATACATGGCATCTCAATGGATTATTGGATTGTTGAATATTGAATTTCCTAGTAAACAGAGTGTAAGGTTGGTGCGGCAAATGGCAGTCTTGACCGGAGGCAATGGTCTTAACCTGGGATAAATCCAAAGTGTTAATTAAAATTTCTTTCACTCCCTATATTCTGTCCACTGTTTTCAGGTCAAAGAGCGAGTGATGGAGAGGGAAAGCGACCATTTCAAATAGTTTTAGAAATAGCGTTAAAGTTAGCATTAGTGTTAAATTTAGAAGTAGTGTTAAATTTAGAAGTAGTGTTAACGTTAGAAATAGTGTTGAAGATAAAAATGATGTTATAGTTGTAAGCAGAGTAAAGTAAGATGCAGTGTTAAGTGTTTTAATAAATGACAAATAAAATGACATAGAAAGGCCTGAGTTGTGTCTTTTTCTAGACGCTCGCTTAGCTGTCTAAATAAATAAGTCAATATTGTGGGATAAATTTCAACAATTTTTTTCGTCCAGGTTTATTAAATCGGTCAGAAACTGATTTTAAAATGATTTTAAAATGTGTGTTTTTATATTAGTATATAAAAGGTCCCAAAGATGTCCCCAAAATTTCAGAAGCCTTTAAGAAACTCAAGTCCGAGCTTACCACTGTCCTCCCAATTTCTCGTTAAGTTTAAATATTTAAATATATAAATATATTTTCAAACGTGTATGGGTGAAAACGTCCCTTTCTATAAAAAGAAAATCTTACCAATCTATTAGCTGGCTTGGACTTGTCCTGTGTGTGTGAACCTATGTTGGCGTCGTCCACCTTCTCACCATTAACAACGGCCTCGTCGATGTCAGGTTTAATTTGACTAACGGGTGTCACAACGGCGGAATCCACATTAGCAGCGCGGCAGGCACTGACGCACGGCACCTCGGTCGTCTGGAGACCGTCTGGCGAGGAGGTCCTGGTCGAGAGAGACGTTCCGTCCACACCGCTTACAGGCGGTGGCGTTGACTGACCAGCTGCTGGGGCATTAGCTGAAATGCGGTCAGTTGAAGTTGGCTCTGGCTTCATCACATTCTCCGGGGAATCGCCAAAACCGTCAGCTTTGACGTTCGTGTGGACGGTTGTGTTGGTCAGCGGTGTGTCCGGTGACTGGGTGTTGACCAGGGGCTTATTAAGTTCTTCTTTGGGTGCCTCCGTTAGAGCTGACGTTCCCTCTTGGTTGCTTGGGGGATTCATGATGGAATCCTTGAACTTTCTTAACTTGTTGCCCATGGTGGGATTTAAAACTAACGTTCAATGATTTTCCACATGAAGAGACAACCGATTGACGCTTACAATTTTGGTCGAAATCCCTTACGAAGGTCACACTTTGGTTTGAACACACAGCTATTTCCGGGTATATATTTCTCAGTGTAATCCAAGCATGAAATAATTTAACATAATAGACTTAATCGTAACCAATTTCGTCACTTGTGACATTAATTACACTAAAAGCCTCTTTGAAATGCATTAAGAAAAAAATTGTTACAAATGACAGCAGATAAATTCGAACATTAAACCAACTATTCTTTTTATCGCCACGCTTTCACCTATACAACTTGCTTAATCTCACACTGGCACATGACACTGTTTTACAAGCTATGAAATAGCGACACGTTAATATCAGTAAGATATTTTTAAGTAAATTTAAAACAAGGACAGTGCAAGTGTTGTATCCAAATGAAGATTTAGCGTCCAGCGAAGCATGCCACCAAATCAAGCGAAATCAAAATGCAGAATTCAAGTCTAGTCAGGGAAAATTTGCCCCCAAACAAGGCAAACTATATGAGCAACTTATTTATCAAGTTAAGACTGAGTTAACAACAAAAATTCAGATGACCGTAACTAACTTTAGATCACATTTTTTTTCCATCTGGCTTTATAACACCTATTATTTGACAAACAAACTGATTAAACTAGGACATGACAACGGTGTTATCAAGTTTAACAGAAGTGAAATGGAATAACCCATCCAGCAACTCCCACAAAACCTCAACCCAGCAACGTCCACCCAAAAACTTCTACTCAACTTCACCCAGCAACCTCCACCCAACAATTCCTACTCAGCAACTTCACCCAGCAACTTCCACCCAACAACTTCTACTCAGCAACTTCACCCAGCAACTTCCGCCCAACAACTCCTACTAATGACAAGTGGAAATATTTAAAGTTAAACAGGTGCATTCAAAGCTATACGTATATTGAAATATTGAAGCTAAACTTTCCTGATCGTGTTCAAATCTCTATCAATAACGTTGAGGGAAACGCTGATATTGCTTATGCCACACATCCCGGCGAAAAAAACTTCTGGTAATCTATGCAACTCATCTTAGGTACAACACTCGTTGGCGACTTTTTAAATTCTTTAAATTCGAACCTATTTGTTTTTCATCTCTAATCAGTCCCATTTATTTATCTCTCATGTATTCATCCCTAGTGGTTGGTTGGCTGAAACGTTTCCCCGGGTCGTGTTCCATAAGCTTTTTTTTTTTAAAAAGACACACCCGAAAAAGGCTTTGCTAGTACTTTATTACTGCCAACCTCAGGGGCACACGAGGATCGCCTGTACGGCTCGAATGACAAGTATCGATAAAATGTGAACTTGGCGCACTTTTGGTGGGTGAGCGGTGTAGAGGCTCAGGGCGGTGGGGTATTGGAAACCTACACGAAGAGCCTTAGGGTATTGAAAGCCTAGGCGTAGAGCGGTGGGGTATAGGAAACTTAGAAATATGGCGGTGGGGTGCTGGAAACAAAGACATATGGCGGTGGGGTGCTGGAAACTAAGACATATGGCGGTGGGGTGCTGGAAACTAAGACATATGGCGGCGGGGTGCTGGAAACTAAGACATATGGCGGTGGGGTGTTGGAAACTAAGACGTGTGGGGTGGATAACTATGTTTCACTTATTTTTGTCTTTTTGAACAATTTACGAACAGACAGTCCTGCGGCTATATCTGTAGAGATGAGCTAAAAATAGAAACACTTTCAGCTTGATTGTCAGTAATGATGACTTTGGAGAGGTCGGCGAACTCTAACATTAGACGAGGCGGAAGTACGTACCACACCGCAATCTGATGCTGGGGTCTGATTTTGTTTGATATGTCTCTAGTAAAGTACCTACTTTCAAATATTGCATCAGATTAGTGATTTTCAACGTTAATGTTACCAACACATACCAAGTCTAAAGATGACATTTTTCGAGTTGCCATTTTCAACTTGTTAGGTTTCAGCAACTTATAATATGCTTCAATCGCTGAACATAGTCTAAGATACTGAACATAGTCTCCAGCAACTGGACATAGCCTTCAGCAATTGAACAGTCTAAGCATCTGAACATAATCTCCAGCAAATGAACATAGACTTCAGCAACTGAACATATTCTTCAGCAACTGTACATGGTCTTTAGCAACTGAACATAGTTTTCAGCAACTGAAAATAGTCTTCAGCAACTGAAAAGGGATTAGTCATTGAACATAAACATAGGCTTAGTCACTGAACATAAACATAGGTTTCATTTGCTGAACACAAACATAGACTTATGTGCTGAACATATGCTGGAGCCCATTATTTCAAATTACCTTCCGACAAATGTAAGTTGATTTATTATCGTCTTTTAAAGATTTTAAAATCATTACCTGTAGGCATCCATTTTTTATTGATAGCAATAAAACTTCAGATTCCTATCATTACCTGATGTAAAGATTCTCACGATAGCCTCAAGTAAACCTTCATATTTCCATCTTAGCCTTAAGTAAACCTTCATATTTCCATCTTAGCCTTAAGTAAACCTTCAGATTCTCATCATAGCCTCAAGTAAACCTTCATATTTCCATCTTAGCCTTAAGTAAACCTTCATATTTCCATCTTAGCCTTAAGTAAACCTTCAGATTCTCATCATAGCCTCAAGTAAACCTTCATATTTCCATCTTAGCCTTAAGTAAACCTTCAGATTCTCATCATAGCCTCAAGTAAACCTTCATATTTCCATCTTAGCCTTAAGTAAACCTTCATATTCTCATAGCCTTAAAGAAACCTTGAGATTCTCATTATAGCAAGAAGGTTCGGAAGAATAAATAAATACCTTACATTTATATTTATTTCCTTACTTGTGAGAAACACAATATGTGACATAAATTAACAACTGAACATCCGTGTTCACAAGCAAAACCACCCATGTCTGATTCCACTGACTCTCATACATTTTTGTACACTAACAAATACACTCTTGACTGATCACACGGACTGTCCGTTATCTATGTATAATGTACATTAAAAAATAAACCCTTGTCTGATCACACGGACGGTCAGATTTCTATGTACAATGCACACTAACAAACACATCCTTGACTGATCATAGGGACTGTCAGATACCTGTGAACAATGTACCCTAACATTACACCCCTGTCTGATCACACGGACTGTCAGACACGATTGGGAGTGATGAGCGATAATTGCGTTCCAAGCAGGTACATGGAAATCGATGTGGGATTACCAATAACACTCAGGGGGGACACACAAAAGAACTTCGTTAATATTTATACCCCGTCCGTCAACGACAACTCAAAGACTGATGCACTGACAAGAACTGTGCCTAAAGAAATGTTTCCTAAAATACAGAGCTAGTCAATTATGTAGCGCAGAGCACCGCAACCGACGTGCCTCGGCACTGTGGTGCGCCGCGAGACATTGCTAGGTGTGTCGGCACTCTGGTGCGCCGCGAGACATTGCTGGGTGTGTCGGCACTCTGGTGCGCCGCGAGATATTGTTGGCTGTGTCGGCACTCTGGTGCGCCGCGAGATATTGCTGGGTGTGTCGGCACTCTGGTGCGCCGCGAGATATTGCTGGCTGTGTCGGCACTCTGGTGCGCCGCGAGACATTGCTGGGTGTGTCGGCACTCTAGTGCGCCGCGAGATATTGCTGGCTGTGTCGGCACTCTGGTGCGCCGCGAGATATTGCTGGCTGTGTCGGCACTCTGGTGCGCCGCGAGACATTGCTGGGTGTGCTGCGGCTAAATTCCTTCCAGAGGATGAAAAACACGTGAAGACAATAACGATTTCTTGAAACAAAAGGGAAAATGGCTGACTAATTAACAAGCAGACAAAGGTGTTAAGTAAATATCCCAGGACGTCTGCGGGTTTAAATTTGGCGGCTCACATGACAAGTCGCCATCTCAATCTTTGAGTCAATGTGTCCGAAGCGACCAGTTAAATGTAACCCTGTGGCTTTGGCCTTGGATCACACGCTTTTCCCGCCTGTCGTATGGAATACTTTGAATGGGTTTTGTTTTTCTGGTCTCCACGACCCAAGTAACATTTCTTCACCGATAGATGAAAACCGATTCAAGAAAAACCCTGTCAAGACTGAGGGAACCCAAGATCTTTGATCTGATTTCTTGATACAGTCAATAACGTTGTAATCATAATACATATTTTTTTAAAATTATTTTTGTGTGGCTTGTATTGTTTTTGACATTTATATAAATAGGATAACTTGACACGTGACGTCATAAAGTAAATTACAAAGTCGCCGCCATTAGTTTTATTAAAATAATATTTTAATTGTGTGTTTAAATGGGAATGTTTATTTGTGATAAATCAGTACACATAGAGATCTTTTGAAATTAGCAATGAAAGCCTATGGAAATCCTTAGAACAGCGGTTCTCAACCTGTGGGTCGCGACCCTTTTGGAGGTCGCATGGCCCTTTCACAGGGGTCGCCTAAGACCATCTGAAAACACATACGCTCTACAGTTATGAAGTAGCTGTGAAAATAATTTTGTGGCTGGGGGTCGCCACAACACGAGGACCTGTATTAAAGGGTCGCGTCATTAGGAAGGTTGAGAAACACTGCCTTAGAATGATGCTTGGGCCTCATCATTAAACAGTAAGCTCCACTATCAGATGATACTGTTTAAAGACGTGTTGGCGATTTTTCAAGTCATACTTTGGAAACGCTTTCTTTTTTGTTTTAAACATGGACTCGGCACAATAACATCTAAAGTTGCCGCAGACTTAATTTGATCCAAAACAAAGTTATAGAGTAAATAAGGAGCAATGCGATAGGATCCTAAACCATTTAGCTTTATAAGCCCACAACTGTATAGAAGAACTCTCCCTCCAGGTTCAAGATGAATTTTTGGAATTAAGGAATGACTCCAGTTAAAGTTCACCGAATGTTCCATTGGATGTTTTCTCGTTTTTGGTCAAGGAAGAATATACTAGAATTTCTTTGGAGACCATTACAGTTCTCCTACAGTTTTCAATAACTTATAGTTGTGAACAAGTTATTTTTTCTACATGTGCGTGTGTGGTTTTTTTTTTTTTTTTGTTTTTTTTTTTTTGTTTTTTTTTTTTTGTTGTTGTTGTTGTTTTTTAATGATAGCCGGATGTACTTAAAAAATATTGGTGAGCTTCAAGTTGTTCTATTAGATATTGTTGATAAGCTGCAGATATGTCCACAGCTGGTAGTAGCACTGTAGTTGCTGCCATTTTCGGCAGATATCATGCATGCCCTTTGCCTGCCCACGCAATGACGGTTATGTTCCCCGAGTAAATCTAGGGCGTCGATGGCAGCGCCTGCTTAGTCGACAAACCCTAAGAGACATGTTGACCAGAGCCCCCTGGGGATTTCTACATATTACAGTCAATCGTTTCTACACATTTTAACCCAATCATTCTACATATTTTATTCAACTCAATCATTTCTAAACATTTCAGCCAATCATTTCTACGCAGTCGAACCCAGGGCCGGCCTTAGGCCATTGCAACCTATGCGGCCGCAATGGGCCCCGCACTTTCATAGGCCCCGCCCCGAATTTATTTTCTAATACAAAATCTTAATTTTCACTTATTATCCTTATCCCTACCCAGACAGGGCCCCGCGCAATCCGTTTCGCATAGGGCCCCGCAATTGTTAGGGCCGGCCCTGGTCGAACACATTTTCCTTACTTCACAATACCAAATGTGAACCATTCCTAAAGGTCAATGACATTTTGCCCACGATCCGGCCCCTGGTTACCTGGCTACCTCATCAATTAAACCAGGATTTTGTATCGGTGAACGCATTCAACCACTTCCTGGCCTCCTCATTTAATCGACTTCTATCACCGGCGACTTTTACAACCTGATCACGTGACTTCCATCCATTTGGAATCCCCTAAACGAGGTTACAAGTACGAAAATGTTTGAGCAGTTCAATGAATAACTAAAAAAATCAAAAATTTGATACACTTATTTCTCAAAAGGTTTCAACAAAGTCGTTTCACTATTCTGCATGTGACCGTCAGTTTGTGGTATAGCCAAGTACTCTATAGTTAGCACACAACAAATATAACAGGGCATTAATGCCAAGA
Source organism: Omphiscola glabra (assembly GCA_964017045.1). Classification (NCBI taxonomy): domain Eukaryota; kingdom Metazoa; phylum Mollusca; class Gastropoda; family Lymnaeidae; genus Omphiscola; species Omphiscola glabra. Next base: position 29,789,887 of record OZ024795.1, read on the forward strand.
TGGAAGAACAATTTTTTTTCTGGCCAGTGTCGGAGCTTCACAAATTGCTTACTCCAGAATAATATATGATGATGTCATCTGATGAAGTTAGAAATGGGGGCCCAGACACCTAATCGCAGTCTGTGTAGCCCGGTCTATGACAGAGTAGGCGGTAACGTGCACAACACAAGACGAATCATCCAACACGTATACAACACAAGACCAATCATCCAACACGTGCACAACACAAGACCAATCATCCAACACGTGCACAATATAAGACCAATCATCCAACACGTGTACAACAAAAGACAAATCAACTACAGAGCTGGTGCAATATAACGCGTAATGACGTGCTGGGGGCGGGTGCCTGGTGGAGCTCCCGGATCAAATGTCACGCGGCCATGTCAGGTCTCTGATGACAGCTTGCTGCATATTAGAGCGGGGATGGGACAAAGGTGGCGTGGGATCTTTATGAACAGACCATATTGACACCCTGACGAATTACAAGTGTCCTGGAATCAGTGCTGAATCTAGAGCTAATAGGTCGGATCCTATACGACAGTTTCAGCAATGGATTTGTTATAGAGTCAATGCGAGAATTATTTTTACTTTCGATGACATGAAGCACTTGTAGACACTGATAGACTTACACACAGAAGTCTGCGTTGACATTTTACTTTAAAATTTTGAGTAAGTCTAAGGGCAAGATTTTGTGACAAATTTGAAGAGTGTAAAAAACAATAACACAAAGGGGGTTTAAGAATAAAAAGTACCCTTTCCTGTAACTATTTTTTTTATTATTCCTATACGTAAGCCACTTACGTCTTCTCCAAAACTGAACATATCAAAACATAAACATTATGTTATTACTGTCAGTGGTGATAACCATTTTCAGTTGAAGTGGCGGAAGACCGCGCCTGTAGTTTGAGGCGACTGTTAGTGTAAAGAGCTAATGGAAAGCTTTATTGAACAACAAACAACGCTAAAACTCTCTTTATAGCGGATAGAATAATTGAACGCAAATGAAGAAAAACCCATGTCAATAAGACAATTAATATGACCGAATAAAACAAGAGACGGGGGACTCGCATGCAATATTAGTCACAAAGATCGTCTGGTGGAAACGAGGGTAGTCCTATGGAGTGTCTGGTGGCGGATTAGGTAGTGCTGTGGAGTGGCTGGTGGCGGAGTAGGTAGTGCTGTGGAGTGTCTGGTGGCGGAGTAGGTAGTGCTGTGGAGTGGCTGGTGGCGGAGTAGGTAGTGCTGTGGAGTGGCTGGTGGCGGAGTAGGTAGTGCTGTGGAGTGTCTGGTGGCGGAGTAGGTAGTGCTGTGGAGTGTCTGGTGGCGGAGTAGGTCTTGTTGTGGAGTGGCTGGTGGCGGAGTAGGTAGTGCTGTGGAGTGGCTGGTGGCGGAGTAGGTCGTGTTGTGGAGTGGCTGGTGGCGGAGTAGGTAGTGCTGTGGAGTGTCTAGTTGCGGAGTAGGTAGTGCTGTGGAGTGTCTGGTTGCGGAGTAGGTCTTGTTGTGGAGTGGCTGGTGGCGGAGTAGGTAGTGCTGTGGAGTGTCTGGTTGCGGAGTAGGTCGTGTTGTGGAGTGGCTGGTGGCGGAGTAGGTAGTGCTGTGGAGTGTCTAGTTGCGGAGTAGGTAGTGCTGTGGAGTGTCTGGTGGTGGAGTAGGTAGTGCTGTGGAGTGTCTGGTGGCGGAGTAGGTAGTGCTGTGGAGTGGCTGTTGGCGGAGTAGGTAGTGCTGTGGAGTGTCTGGTTGCGGAGTAGGTCGTGTTGTGGAGTGGCTGGTGGCGGAGTAGGTAGTGTTGTGGAGTGTCTGGTGGCGGGGTAGGTAGTGTTGTGGAGTGTCTGGTGGCGGAGTAGGTAGTGCTGTGGAGTGTCTGGTGGCGGAGTAGGTAGTGTTGTGGAGTGGCTGGTTGCGGTGTAGGTAGTGCTGTGGAGTGGCTGGTGGCGGAGTAGGTAGTGTTGTGGAGTGTCTGGTTGCGGAGTAGGTAGTGTTGTTGAGTGGCTGGTGGCGGAGTAGGTAGTGCTGTCGAGAACAAACATGAAAATCAAGAGTTTTACAGTGGTTCAACTTCTCTTTAATCATGCTATTTAATGTATGCATGGAATCCGACATTACTGAACGTGAACTTAATGTGAAGGGGTTAAACCAAAGCACCCGTGTAAACTGCGTTGTTTGGCAATACTGGGCACACAATGTGTGTATCGGCAAAACTCATGTGAACTCGGTATAACAATAGAAAAAACACAGCGATGTTGTTCTACGGCAAGCGTTGGAAAGTCACTACAGCTATTCACGACTATGCGTCAGCGGCGTGTCCAATGTTGGAGTCGTAATCATTTAGTTTAAGTTCTGTCACAACATCCTGACCCTCCCAGATCAATAAGGACAGACTTATTGATCTCTGAACTATTGGGCCCCCTTACCGTCGTTGTGTTAATGCATCGAGACTCTAGAACATGGACAAGAATAACATTGTTTGTATCTAGTTTCTAGGATATTTACAAGTAATCAGATTGTTTTATATCGGTTAGAGAATATCGACACTCGATCAGATTGTTTTTATCTAGATTCTAGAACATCAACCAATAATGCGACCAGCTCTTATATTAATAAGCAAAGAGTTAAGAAAATCAGGGCTAGATTTGTTCAGTATCTTTGTTACAGTACGTACACACTTGTAACGAGGGGCGGGGGTGTGAAGACTTGTCATCTGGACCCTAACCCTGTTGCCTTAATAAAACATACAATCTATCAATGATGAACCACATCCAAAAGAATGCGTCCTCCACTGATGAATATCTTAGTTTACTAACAATACTTCATCTTCACGTATGATTCTGTAGCATAATGCATGGCATGAAGATAAGCACTAAAGTTAAGTTTGAAGACTACAGCCGTAAGCCAAGGAGTGTTGAGGACTCGCTCAGGTCGAGACTTTCCTATATAGCTAAATCCCACTTGGTATTACTAATTGTATTATATAGCTGCAGCAATGCAGGATTATCATGTGCATCAACAAATCGTCAATCGGGAAGCTCCACAATACCGGAGATGTACAACACGAACATTCAATGCACTTTTTTTTTGTTTGCATTTATCTAATTGTACGTGATTTATCACTTATTAAGAAGCGGTTATGTAAATGGTAAAACTTCTTTCGAAAACACGTTTCATTTTCCCTTCATTTTCGCCTTCAAAAATGCATTTTGTTTTTACAGCATACCCAAATATGTCACGAATACAAAGCAAACAGAAATAGAAAAACACGCAGAAAAACTAATATTTGGGGGTTGATGGTGGGGTTCTGGGGATCAAAATTTAATATAATGTGTTGTCATCGGCAAAGAGTCTATATGCCAAGTGTCAGTTCGATAGGATGACGGGAAGTGGGTCAAATACCCGTCCAAAGATTTTGCCTTAAACACAGAAACACACGAACTAAAGTTAATATAACGGGATTTTTTATTTTTTAAAAAGTGATTTCGAAGCATCTAAAAGAAATGTGATAAAACAATTAGAGGGCGTTAGTGTTGTTATAAAAATGTTCCATCACATCGGCGTGTGCATGTCTTTAAATGTCCTGAATCCTATGGAGGACCCAAGGGGTTCACTATAAAAACGTGTTTTTGTCCTGAATCCTATGGAGGACCCAAGGGGTTCATTATAAAAACGTGTTTTTGTCCTGAATCCTATGGAGGACCCAAGGGGTTCACTATAAAAACGTGTTTTTGTCCTGAATCCTATGGAGGACCCAAGGGCCTACTATAAAAACGTGTTTTCTGGTCAAAGCAAAGATACGAGAAACGCGCTCTAAGTTACGTCGAGGGTACAGACTTCCCAACACAAACCAGTCAGCGAACTGAAGATTACGGCTCCCGTGGGGCGTTGTTTATAACAGGACCGTAGCTATAGAAAAAAAGGTTTAGTTTTCATGATAAAAAGCGAGGGGTGATGTCTCTGTGGACATTGGATATTCTAACCTAATCGACGGAGAGAAAGTATACGGATGTAGGGTGGTTACAGACAAAGTACATAAATCTTCAACTATAACACGGGCGCCTGAAAGTTGAGTTATATTTGTATCATTGTTACTTACTTCCATCATAGTTTATGTAATCATTGACATATTCAAGGTTGTTGTTTTTTTCCATTGAGAATTCTTCGAGTTGGTGATTATTGTCTTACCTCATGCAATGAAGTGAGCCGTATATAATGGGGTTATTTTAAAATAATGTTTAACGTAATACGCAATGGTGATACAAGTTTGAAGACTACAGCCGTAAGCCAAGGAGTGTTGAGGACTTGCTCAGGTCGAGACTTTCCTAATTAAATCCCACTTGGTATTACTGCTCGCATTGTATAGTTGCAGCAATGCCGGATTATCATGTGCTACACCAAATCGTTAATCGGGTAGCTCTCCATTACCGGCGATGTGCAGGATGGGAGGGATATTTAACGAGAATTCAATTAATTACACCTAAAAGTTTGACTATTATTTTACGTCTTCAACTCTCTAAACAAAAATGTTTGCCTGTGACGTAACGTCTCTAACTCTCTATACAAAAATTTTACAATAATTTTACATTATGAACTCTCTAAACAAAAATGTTTGACAGTGATTTAACGTCATGAAGACTCTACAAAAAAATTTAGACTACTATTTTATTTCTTCGTGATATGTAAACCACTAGAAAGGAAATGTCACTTTTGAGGAGGGAGTCCAGTTCAAAGATCCCCTAAACAAACAGTAGATTACTTGGGCCAAACATACCATCTCTAAAAGAGTACGACTGAATACCTATTCACTTAAGTTAGAGTACAGAAATAATATTAAACCTAATAACGTATATTGCAGGACTTTTCTATGTTGGAACATTACACAACGAACGCCAGGCACAAACAACATCTGGCGGGGAAAAAATTGTGAGGTTGGAGGGGGGGGGGGGGTGAAGGCCTTTCTAGTAACTCAAGCACGTCACTGGTAACATTGATCCAGCAATCAAAGTGTTGCCAAAGCCTGATCAAGCGTAATTCTTACATTACGAGATGCCTTTTGAACGATTTCCCGAATGTTCCAGAATGCCACCAGTACTGTGACGTATTACGCAGGAACTCGTGGTGCTTTGTCCCTAATGCACAGTCATGTAAGAGAGGTTGGTGTCGGTGGGGGGTGCGTAAATTGAATACAACTATTTTCTGCAATCTGGCATGTAAATAGTCATGAGAATTTATTATTTTTAAGTAAATGGCGCGTAAGATTTTTTTTTTTTTTCTAAGCCATCCAAAGCGATGAATATCGATTTACGATGATCGATCAAATGCAGTAATTGCAATCGACGACAGCAGGGCAGTTTATTTGCTGCCGTTATTACCAACAGTACTTGAATAATTCAAACTTCAACTGTCATTACCTGGATTCAGTGCTTGTTCAAGTGAGTTCGGATCTAATGGATATTCTAAGTGATATAGACTCATTAATTGTACTTATAAGTTAGATGTATGATATTGTAACTGTTCACTGGGTGTGTGTGGTGGGGGGTGGCACACAGTAGTGACAGTTATCTAAATTTAATGATCAGAACAACTGTCACTGCCACTTCTACACAAAATGAAATCTCAAGCCCAACTCAGCTCCAGTTAGAGAAGTAGGATAATAGATTTTATACAACCTCGATTCCGCAAAACAAAGGAATAATGATTAAAAAGTGTATTGAAACTATTTAAGAGTCAAGTTTCAAACAGTAGCCGTTTATTTTACCCTACGATATTTTCGGTGACTTCAGTCACTCCTTAGTATTTATATATCTTTTAAGCCATGCGTTTGGTGATTTCGGTGGATAATATTTTAGATTACGTCCTTGCGACACCTTTACTTTATCAAAGTTTGGACACTACTGCATGGATGTGATCAACGTTACATGTGCACCAGCGTATACCAATGATTTAACCCACTTTTCATTAAGTTCATGTGTTCTATGTGTAGTATGTTGGTTTGGGTTATCACCAATGTTCCATATAATTTTTCTAGACTGTGAGCTCACATTTGTTGGTGCTGTGCAAAGTTTGACATAAAAGTTTTAATTGTGTGCATGAACGTTGGACAAGAAAACCAATTGCAAATTTGTATAAACTCTTTTCTTTCTTTTTTTTTAACATAACATTTACTTTAAGCTTTCGATGCTGAAAATAACAGTCTACTATCAGTGGCGTAGTGAGGGGGGCATCATGCCCCGGGCGCTACTCACAAAGGGGCGCCAAATGGTATATTTTACTATAATATTGTATGGTTTTCGAATGGGGTGGGCTCTAAAAAGGTATTGGGGCGCTAAAAAGGTATTGTGCCCCGGGCGCGAGTTAAGCTCGCTACGCCACTGTCTAATATTAATACCATTGTTCCTCCTTGCGCTAAGCATAGCCTGTAAATTAATTTGTAAACGTAGAAACAAACACACAATTAGCAAAGGATACAATGAAGTTTTATACTTCTCTCAGTCGCACATCTCAGTAGAGAATATGCTAGTCTACGTCTCTCTTCTGTCTTGTGCCTGTACCCGTGGTTAGCAGACACATTCGAAGTCAACTACACCATTACTTTAAAGGTAGCTCTTCATTCTCAGATCATGTTTAGGTGCACATCACCCGTTCTATTTCTCAGCTTGGTTTTGATGGCATTTATCAGGCTAAACCCACTTTCGTGATCTACACTTGATCCCATCAATGTCGCAACCAAAGTTTCAACAGATTTCAGAATATACTTCACTTTGGAAACATATTTGCACTAGCTCAAGAAAGCTGTTCACAGATCTTATTGTCAATTATTTGCTTTCAGCCTAAAACTTGAAATTACTGTAAGGATTTCTTATAGCTGGCTCTGCAAAGCAATCAAAACTGAATATTCAACAGATTACACCCCTGTCTCAAGGAATGCAACAGAGTAGAAACATGGTACACGAGGCGTAGTCTCAATAACCTTTCAATCTTACAATTACGTAGATCTCGATTGATCGGCTTAGAAATATAAGTGATTACCTTCAACAAGATGTCGGTACATCAAGCCATAGCTTCCACCACGAGGAGGCAAAAATTCAACCAGTTATTTTTTTTTTATTAATTAATCGTCTTAAATTTAATAGAATATAAACTGAAATTTTCTTCATGAACTCAATTCAACATTTTTCTTTGGTAGCTTGAACATTAAGTGAATAAATTCGTCGTTTATTCATAAAGCTTTGTTCTACAAATATGATGACATCCCGGTGGTGAGTTCTTCATCAGACCGGCCGGATTATACGCCGGGTCAAGTGCCCCACACGTCGGGTAAGGTGCCCCACACGTCGGGTCAGGTGCCCCACACGTCGGGTAAGGTGCCCCACACGTCTGGTTATGTTACACACACGCCGGGTTATGTGACCCACATGCCGGGTTATGTGTCCCACACGCCTGGTTATGTGTCCCACACGTCGAGTTATGTGACCCACACGTCGAGTTATGTGACCCACACGCCTGGTTATGTGTCCCACACGTCGAGTTATGTGACCCACACGCCTGGTTATGTGTCCCACACGTCGAGTTATGGGACCCACACGTCGAGTTATGGGACCCACACGTCGGGTTATGTGACCCACACGTCAAGTTATGTGACCCACACGTCGGGTTATGTGACCCACATGTCGGGTTATGTGACCCACACGTCGGGTTATGTGACCCACACGTCGAGTTATGTGACCCACACGTCGAGTTATGTGACCCACACGTCGAGTTATGTGACCCACACGTCGAGTTATGTGACCCACACGTCGAGTTATGTGACCCACACGTCGAGTTATGTGACCCACACGTCGAGTTATGTAACCCACACGCCTGGTTATGTGACCCACACGTCGGATTATGTGACCCAAACGTCGAGTTGTGTGTTCCATGCGGGGTACATGAGACTTCACTAGACCACAGACTCGGCCGCCGACGGACTACTCTTACCTTAATGAACGTGGATTTGAAAAGTTGTAGTCGTAATTTAGTGGTTGTTCATTCATGACGTTCACAAAGAGGGGGTAGTTGTTCAGACGTGGGAAAACTGCGACCGGCCCGGGTGGGGAAGACGGTTACAAGATCTTGCGGACGTCCGGAAGCTAAAAATATTTGTTCTACGATGAATTAGGCCAGCTCCGATTATTTCATTATGTTTATTTTTATTTATTTTTTTTACATTGCGGAGCTTCCCCTACGGCTGATGTTTTTGCTAAATCATTGAACTACCAAGACGTTAGTGAAAACTTCATGAGGGAAATCTCTCTAAATAATTGTTTGCTATTTATCAACAAATGTTAACAGTACGAGTTGGCGAGTTTGTTGTTGTTCTTTCTTGGTTTTTTTTTGTTGTTGTTGTTGCTTTTTTCTCTAATTCTCAAGTCTGTTTGACTTTAATCGAATGGTTTGTATGATCAGACTTATTTCCAAGCTTAAATTGAGTGACTCTTTGCTATTTATAATACGGTAATTACATACTTTCACTGTGGTGTGTGTGGTGTGGGGGTGGGAGGGGGTAAGCCACTAGCGGACCAAACGTCGAGTTATGTAACCCACACGTCGAGTGGGGAGGATGTGGGAAATAGGCTTTTTTTTTTTTTGTCCTTTCTGAACAATCGCTTACTATATACAATAATCCCGTTTGGTTTGTATATTGTACGTCCAACCAATTTCTTTTATTCTGATCTTTGTTTTCGTTAGGGACTTTTGCCCATACCTATTTTTTATTTTTATTTTTTTTTTTAGGTATAGATAGGATATATATATATATATATGTATGTTGTACTAATGAAGTTATTAGCCGAAACGTTTGAATTTGTAAATATTCTCTCTCACATACTTATAGTGGTTGTACCCAGGCAACTTCTAGGCCTGATTTAGTCTCAGCAGAACAAATTACTGTTCCTAAAGCTGCGGAGTGGAGGAAAAATGCAATCATCTTCTATTCCATGTCTCCGACTCCGAAATATGACGTCACACTATAATTAATATCCACAGCATAGTTCGTCCCCGTAGGAGCAGATGCATCAGGCGTTTACTTTACCGGAGACTGACGCATATCAACTCGAACAGTCTAGACTGAAATCAACGAGTAAACGCTCTAAAACACTATGACCGCAAGGAAACCACGGCTTTTAACTATTAATTACAGATCTGAGCCCGATTACAGCCATGTGGATTCGGGCAGACCTTCGCCTATGTTCACAGAAGGTCTAGCGATCTTAGAGTTGAGACGATGACATAGATTCGGTTTGACTTTGTTACTTGAAATAATGGAGCAACACTAAATGAGAAAAACCGGATATTTTTGGTCTTTGCTCTTGAATATGCATCCCCCCACCACCCCGAGGTTAGCTCACACTAAATATACAGCGTTTATAGCAGCATAAAAGTCCACCAGAACACCACCAGAACACCACCATGTTATCACTGAATAAATGTACGCTAGTGCACCATAACCCCACCCAACAGCTCCAGATTATCACGGCATAATTGTGTACAAGTCCACCATAACGCCAACAACATTATCACTGCACAAATGTACACGTCTACGATAACACCACTACCACACCTTGGTGTTATCTGTTCATGACTGTGCACTAGACACCATAAAACCAACATATAATTGCGTAAATTTTATGTTTTATCTAATATCTCAAGCCCCCAGGATATTACGACTTTCTAAAGAGACGGTTCAAGTATTCCATTGAAACTCCATCAGCCGGCCCCATTGTCCACCACGTCATTATTTGTTAATAATCGTACCCTCCCTTCCCGGGGCCACACGTAACTCAAGGTCGCCCGGCCCTGCCATAATAAACTCCGCGGAGCTGTCATAACAAGAGCATTAAATAACACTTGAACGACAAAATGGCGCGTGCTTTCTGGCCGGCCATTTTCAGTTTATTGGAAAATGCACACAAAAATAAAAACTGATCGGGCCGTTTGGTCCAATGAGTAATGAGTAAAGTCTTCGGGCTGTTTGGTCCAATGAGTAGTGAGTAAAGTCTTCGGGCTGTTTGGTCCAATGAGTAGTGAGTAAAGTCTTCGGGCTGTTTGGTCCAATGAGTAGTGAGTAAAGTCTTCGGGCTGTTTGGTCCAATGAGTAGAGAGTAAAGTCTTCATTTATCGACGTTCGTGTATCAAATGAGATTGGTGGGCTCAAAATTATTTTTATCTTCGAAATATAACTTAGGCTAAGGAGAATGGACGGGATTAAAACTAGGCGATGCTATGCGTAGTGCAGAAGACCGAGAGGAATGGATAAGGATACTTTTCATGTCATCTGTGGCGCCCAAACGGTCCATGGACTAAGGGACATGATGATGATGATGATGATGAAGGAGAATGATTTTACGCACATCTGCCCTCCAACCAATATCTTGACGTAACGCCAGCTAGATTTAAGGGTATTGCCAGCTTCTTCTTGTTGTTTTTTAAAGAAATTCCTAGCAACGACGAGAAATATTGGCTTACAATGGGCGCTAACCGAGGCAAAAATAACATGCTGGGGTCGGGGTTGAGGGCGGGGGGAGGGGTATTGGCAGGGCCGACCTTAACAATTGCGGGGCCCTATGCGAAACGGATTGCGCGGGGCCCATTCTGGGTAGAGGATAAGGATAATAAGTGAAAATTAAGATTTTGTATTAGAAAATAAATTCGGGGCGGGGCCTATGAAAGTGCGGGGCCCACTGCGGCCGCATTGGTTGCAGTGGCCTAAGGCTGTTCCTGGGTATTGGAATACCGTGGTGCAAAGATAAAATACTGTTATTTACCAGATTCGGATGCAGTGCCTGAAGAAAATCAGACTGATTAATATATGACAAGCTGTAAAACAAGGTTCAAACCTTAAAGCCCCGAACAACACACAGAAGCTCTATATTCCATAAAAGTAGATCAATAACGATTTATTAGAAGAATCTGCTGATATCAAAACTAAACTTTCACCTCAACAGAAAATTATCCAGTTACAATACCAACGACGATAACGCGTAATCCACAGAGTTATATTCCAACAACCAAACAAGTGATACAAAACAACTTTCACCCTTATCTGCCCCCCCCCCCAAACACCCCATATAAAAAAACTATTCACTCTTATCTATGACCGTGTGCACACACAAAAACCATGACACGAACAAAATACCTCAACGTAAACACAACTCCTCGTAAAGATTTGGAGGAAAAAAAATAGCATCCAATCTGTAATTTACCTTCGCCTTAATTCTAAACAGTTCAATGTTTATTAATCGTACACCACTCACGGTAACTGCTGCGCACTCCAGACGGCAAAAATAAAGAAACAATGACTTTTCAATTGGTGTTTACCCCGCCAATCACATAGCGAAAACGATCTTTCTCTGTTTACGCAGGGATGATGAAGGGGGGAAAAACATATCCAGTCACAATCGCGCCACTAAATGTGGAATAATCCAGCAAAGCCCCCCTCGATTCGCAGTCGCGAGCCATCGGCATCCAGGAGAGGGAAATAAGGCCACGTTCAGAAATAATTGCACTCAATCTTCGACGAAGGGTTGGCGAGAAACTCCCGCGGAACCGCGCTAATGAGTGAAGCCATTACGGACACAAATATCCAACCTCTCTTCTCGGCGCTATGGATCGTGTCGCATGCCCACGACAGTCGGGGAGAGCCCCCCCCCCCCCCCCGGTGATCAATGGTCACTGAGACGGGAGCGTGGCCAGGAGATATTGCCGATCTGAGTCGGCGGCGCCATAACAAAGAGTGATTTTTTTTCTTTCACGATTTTGTAATCATTTGAAATAAATTGTTCGTGACAGTTTCTTTTAATGTGAACAACCCTCCACTTGCGTCGCGGCACCCTCAGCTAATGTCACGGCACCCTCCGCTCATGTCGCGGCACCCTCCGCTAATGTCACGGCACCCTCCGCTCATGTCGCGGCACCCTCCGCTCATGTCACGGCACCCTCCACTTGCGTCACGGCACCCTCCACTTGCGTCACGGCACCCTCCACTTGCGTCACGGCACCCTCCACTTGCGTCACGGCACCCTCCACTTGCGTCACGGCACCCTCCACTTGCGTCAAGGCACCCTCCACTTGCGTCACGGCACCCTCCGCTAATGTCACGGCACCATGTGTAACTCCGCTCCGCCTTGGCCTATGCCATTAGTCACGAGGGCAACGAGTAAGCGCGACCAGTTCATACTCGATTAAGCACATTCAGTCAGACTGAAGACTCTTTCAAAGACAAATACTGCTGTAAGTGACCGTACTAGGGGTCGCAAAACCTGTCCCTTTTGCCAAAACCGGTATTTTCGATATTGAAGTTTACGAAAACCGGAATCCCGGTATTTTCGATATTTTCGATATTTAGAGAATATTTAGTCGAGATTCGAGATTATAGTTGCTGATTTATCAATGAAATAAAACATTCAGAACAAATATCATATTTTGTTTTTAATAAGCTTTTAACAATAACACAAATGTTTATCTTCAGACTTTAATAAAATGAAAAAAAAAAAATTCTTAACTTTTTAATTTAAATAGTTTTATTAATCAAATATTAAAATAATTGGTGTTGTTTTAATCTTTGGTCAAATTCAAATAATGAGATTGTAAAATGACAACGTGTCTAATGTTTGGTCACTTGACTTTGGCCGCAAATGGTTACAAAAGTAACCTGATGATGAGAACACCTTCTCTGACTCCACACTGTTCGGAGGAATAGACCTTAGACTATCATACGCAATTTCTAGATATTTTTCCCTTGAACAGCCTTTCTCAAATAAAACCATTACTATTTTTACCACTGTATCAATGTCTCCATCCGTTGGTCTGGAAGAATTATCCTGAGCCTGAAGTTTCTTTTGTATTTCAAGTTCTAATCGTCTCTTAAGCGGCAGTGTATCATCAAGTTCATCATGCTCAGATCCAAGATGTTCAATTTCATTGTTCAAAGATATTTCCAATGAGGAATCCGCTGTCTGACCAAGCTTTTGAATATCCACGATATGTTTTCGCATCTGATCGCAATCTGGCCTTAGGCATACGTCCAAGTAATCACTGGAATGTGCAGACTTTAAATGAGTGTGAAGGCCTGAAGTTGTTCTTGTCTTGTTACATCTAAATCTAATACATTTAGCTGAGAGATTGTCCGTAGCTTTGAAGAAATAATGCCACACAGATGTCTTTTTTTTCGGATAGTTTCATATGCTTTTCAAATTTTGTTTTCTTTTTTTCAGGGTCCCCCATTTCTTTCTATCAACCTATCTTTTGAAAATAAATCACTTAAAGAAAAAAATTAATTAAATCGAAATGGTTTGAAGTGTAAAACTTTTCTTTAATGTTTAAATTGTCATGTAGCCTAAATGTTGGACTAAGAACTGTACAAATTTGGAAATTCAGTCAAGTAAACTTTGGCTAGGTACGGTACAGCCAACTGGGAAATTCAACCTGAGACAAAACAGCTCAAAAATCAATTATGAGTTTAATGTAATTTATTAATATTGTTATCAGAAAATAGAAGTAGCATTATTTTTCTGTGTCTTAAACTTAAGGTATTGGATTATCAAAATACGGATTTACTCATATTTTTTAATGTGTACGTTTTTTGGCATAATTAAAAGAAAACAAGCAATAAAAAAAAAATTAATTAAAAGTTGACCCCGTGATTTGAGTCATGCGCCATATGGGATCACCTCCTGTACATTCAGGTCGTGACTCGTCTCCACTTACACACTACACAAGTACGATGAAAAAACAAAACTAATCACAACGTCATGATTCTTGACAAATAAGATAGTACAAAGATCGGTCGGCTTTCTTTGAACTTGAGACACGTGGTGTGATGGATTTGCACAACTCGAAAAATTATTGCTATGTCTTGCTTTAACTACGACGTGGAAACGAAGAAAAACTATATTTTTAAAAACTGAAAATGAAATCCCGGGATTATCGAAAATCCCGGTTTTCATAAATCCAATCCCGGTATTTTCGAGCATGAATTATGGTCCGGTATTCCGGTATTTTCGAAATTCGGTATCCCGGTTTGCGACCCCTAGACCGTAAACAACTGTTAATACTGGGACTCACGACACTTGAAAGCTTGATTGGACATGGATCAATTGTATGCTGTCGTTTATAACTTACTTTCATCCCACCTTCTGACCAACAAAACAGAGGCGTGATATGCAAGGGTCAGAGTCTTTGATTAGGAGTCGGATTCGAAAATGGGTTTCATATTCCCCCAGCCCTGGTCAAGATGCAAACTCAGACTTACTGAAGGCGTTACTGTTTCACTTACATTCAGTTGACCGCACCCACCCACCCCCCCACCCCCAACTGAACAAATAAGTCATAATGGAGATATCCACACTGTTGTCACGAAGTTGTTGTTCTTGTGTCAACAAAGCCATAGACACTTGTGCACAATAAGTCTGTATTCCTTATCCTGGAGACAAAAGGTAACACTGCATCCTGACACCTTTTCTGTAACGTGTGTGATTGGTATATTAAGAGATTCGAGGAAAGGTTAGATCTTCTACAAACTCTGCAACGCGCTAATGAACTAATTAAAACCCAGACGCGAATTCCGCCACTTAGAGACTTTTTATTTCATCCACCTACTAGTCGTAGCATGCGCAACACTTCCATGGCTATATCGGATTATCGTCTTAGAATCAGACATACCTGAGAGCAGACACGTAAATGTGCCGTGACTTGGCAACACGAGCGCTTCATTAAAAGTTCACTTTATTTAACTAGCAGACAGTATCGGTTTCTTATATTCTATTTAATTTTTTTTTTAAAAGCACTTAAGACAGTGCTTCTCAAAATGGCTCTCTGAACACCCAAATACAAGTGATAAATTCTATGAGTCCTACAAAAAAAATATCTTCTTCTGTTCGTGTCCTTCAGTTTCAGTTAGCTTCAGCATTCTCTGATAAAAGTAACATAGTTTATTTTCTTTGTTTACTTGAATGTTAAGACATATGAATGGATGCTAATAGTGCAACACAACACGTCTGGCAGTAAAGCAGGGCATTGATGCTGAGCTGGTTTGGCTTTCTTCAAGCCTCTCTTCTCCCTTGAATGTAGGATAGTGTTAACATTTTATTGAAACTTTCAAATGACATTATTAAACCCGACTTGTTTCTTACTTCACGGGGTTTGAGGGGCCGAGAAGTGTAGTTGCGGGGCCGAGAAAGTGTAGTTACGGGGCCGAGAAGTGTAGTTGCGGGGCCGAGAAAGTGCAGTTGCGGGGCCAAGAAGTGTAGTTGCGGGGCCGAGAAAGTGTAGTTGCGGGGCCGAGAAAGTGCAGTTGTGGGGCCAAGAAGTGTAGTTGCATGGCCGAGAAAGTGTAGTTGCGGGGCCAAGAAGTGTAGTTGCGGGGCCGAGAAAGTGTAGTTGCGGGGCCGAGAAAGTGTAGTTGCGGAGCCAAGAAGTGTAGTTGCAGGGCCGAGAAAGTGTAGTTGCGGGGCCGAGAAGTGTAGCTGCGGGACCGAGAAGTATAGACGCGGCGACTTATAACATGGCTTCCAGCTCTAGAAATTGGAAATGCTGGGAACCACTGAACTAAAAACATCGCGACAGCTATACCCCATAAGCTGGCAAGACTGTCCTAATGGCATGCAGACAGCCATTCGACCAACGAAATGTGGGACTGAGGTCTAATGCTGTTAATAGAGTAATGGCAAGGACAAACACAAACTACAGCCCCTAAAACAGTCATCCTTTGTTCTAATGGTGAGCATTAGATACAGGCTAGAGAGAAAGATTTGTGAACACACAATCCGGGACAGTCTTAGCTTTATTTGTATAGCAAACCATTGTCAACCGATGACTCTTAGGAAATTGCATTTTGTTTATTAGTTTTTAAGGATCTGTATACAAAGCAGCATTGGGTAAATGTGAACAAGCTGATATTTGTGTCCAAGCGTTACAATAAGCCTCTTAGGGCTTACATAATTCTGATCAATACATCGATCTGTTTGCCGGCGATTTGGTCGCTATAACCTTCAACATAGGCATATTCGTTGATTCTATGCAACGGCAATCAGAAATAGTATTCTGCTAATGATTATAGAGGGCATCCAAACACATGATTCACATCAAAAGTGGGTTTGTGGGAATTCTCCAAACAATTTTTTTCAACACTTTTCAAATAATAACTATAATAGTAGTTGTCGTCCCCCCACCCCAAAAAGCAACCTTTCCCACGCTTTAAATAAACTATCATTATATCTCTATTTCAATATGTTTAAACACTAAATATTGTCCTACATAATAGTTCATGATATCCAGTTACCATGTTAATATTCATGACAAAGTGTTCACGTTTTTCACAAATGTTTCTCTTAAAAATAAAGCATGCGATGCTTCGCCGTGTTCGAAGACCGTCCTTGCAATCTCAATACAAAAATATGCCTTAAGGTTTAGAGAGCAGTGGGCGGGGGGCAAGCGCTGGCACGCAAGAGACACAAGCTAGGCTTATTTCCAATTAATCGTGCCGCAAGCCAGGTTTCCCTGGCCCAGCTAAGCCGATATGTTTGTGAGCCGACGGCATGTTTGTGAGACGACGGCATGTTTGTGAGACGACGGCATGTTTGTGAGACGACGGCATGTTTGTGAGACGACGGCATATTTGTGAGACGACGGCATGTTTGTGAGACGACTGCATGTTTGTGTGGCGGAGTATAACAAAACCGCCGACACAGATGTATCCGTGAGACATTTTGGACGTTGACTTATACAGCAAACGATCCGGGTACGTATCCGGTAGGTCCACCTGTAGCAGGCATGTACGGGGCTTTCCATTTTGATACAACGACACCAATCGTACAATAAAGATTTAGTAGACGGAATTACGGATAGAGAGGCATAGAGAGATATCACGAAAGGTACAGCCATCAACTATTGAAAGCGTTATGAGTAAGAGCAACTCAATATGTTGTAAAGGAGTATCTCTCGAGAGACAAACAAGCTGTCCTTGAGGGGTGTTGTTGTTTTGTTGGGGGACGGTTTATGAATCACCCCCTGCCAGCAGTTGATCATTCCATATGAAAATATCAAGGGCGGAATACACAACGATAAAATTGTATTCTATATAAGAAAGCTCAACGACGTGTAGGGTCTGGGGGTCACACTTCTGGGCTTAAGCTACCCTCTCACGCTGATCCATCACTGACAAACATGAAGTTGTACAACTCAATTAAAGATCAGTTAAATTTGTTAACTCACCAGCACAACCTTTGTAATAAAACAAATGTACAAATTATTACAGGTTGTTCAGAAATCCTTAAACAAATGTATACTTATGTATAGAATAGATATTTGTATTAGCCCCTGGCGCCACGTTTTTTGGGGTCCACTACTACGCCCCAGGCGTCACAAACTCTAGTCACACTGATAATGGGCATCGGGAATCATGATGATATCATTTCATCCATCTACTTTAGAGTTCAAGTGTCAGTATAGAGTTGCAGCTACTTTCAAAAGGTTTGGAAAGTGAACAAAGAAAACAAACTGATTTGATGAATGTCACAAGCCCAAAACATAAATACAAAGCTGATGCCTGAAATGTAACTTTAAAACAAAGCACTTATAATGCAAGACACTTTTTTAGCGCAGTCTTGAAATTTGGCGTACGATATTTGTTGTAAGATTGCACGGCGCCTTCTAAATATAAAGACCACAGCTCATGAGATAAACTAATTGATAAATGCCTAACCATTTGCCTTCAGCTAACCTTAATTTCGTGTGCGTTGTTTAAATAGACAACACAGCTGCGCATTTATGACCACGTCCATCGCTAACTCACAGGGTCCAGATTGCTGCGGGCAATAAACGACAGAAGACAATGAAAAGGCTGGACGATGCACTCAACAGTCACACAATTCCACAGTTTGAACCCGGTCCACCGACATAAAGCGCGGAAACGGGGTGGAGGAGTTCAGCCGATAGGTTGTTCAATGATCATGAGAGGCGGGGGAGGGGAAGAGGGAGAGGGGCGGTTGTTACGGCCATGGCCCCGACATCCTGACAAGCGAAGGAAGCAGACAAAAGGGAGACTTTGATTAAACCAGGCATCTCAGTTTTCAGGAACAAGGGAATGAATATATACCACTTCATTTCAAATGATCGGGTTCGAGTTGGAAACTGGGCATAAATTACGGTGTTACCCTTGGAAACTGAGATGAAATTTTGGGGTCGGGTTTGAGAACTGAGAATGAAGACCCTCGTTACCTCGGACGGAGTGGGGGAGCTGTAGAACTCATAAGGTGGACGGAGTGGGGGGGCTGTCTACTCATAGGTGGACGGAGTGGGGGTAGCTGTAGAACTCATAGGTGGATGGAGTGGTGGAGCTGTAGAACTCATAGGTGGACGGAGTGGGGGGGGGGCTGTCTACTCATAGGTGGACGGAGTGGTGGAGCTGTAGAACTCATAGGTGGACGGAGTGGGGGGGGGGCTGTCTACTCATAGGTGGACGGAGTGGGGGTGGCTGTAGAACTCATAGGTGGACGGAGTGGGGGAGCTGTAGAGCTTATAGGTGGACGGAGGGGGAGCTGTAGAGCTTATAGGTGGACGGAGGGGGAGCTGTAGAGCTTATAGGTGGACGGAGTGGGGGAGCTGTAGAGCTTATAGGTGGACGGAGTGGGGGAGCTGTAGAGCTTATAGGTGGACGGAGTGGGGGAGCTGTATAAAGTATAGGTGTCAACGGTAGAATAAAGTCCCACCTGCCAGGCCCAAACAACCTAGATTAATATAGACACAAGATTAATATAGACACAAGATTAATATAGACACAAGATTAATATAGACACAAGATTAATATGGACACAAGATTAATATAGACACAAGATTAATATAGACACAAGATTAATATGGACACAAGATTAATATAGACACAAGATTAATATAGACACAAGATTAATATAGACACAAGATTAATATAGACACAAGATTAATATGGACACAAGATTAATATAGACACAAGAATAATATGGACACAAGATTAATATAGACACAAGATTAATATAGACACAAGATTAATATGGACACAAGATTAATATAGACACAAGATTAATATAGACACAAGATCAATATAGACACAAGATTAATATAGACACAAGATTAATATAGACACAAGATTAATATAGACACAAGATTAATATAGACACAAGATTAATATAGACACGAGATTAATATGGACACAAGATTAATATAGACACAAGATTAATATGGACACAAGATTAATATAGACACAAGATTAATATAGACACAAGATTAATATGGACACAAGATTAATATGGACACAAGATTAATATGGACACAAGATTAATATGGACACAAGATTAATATAGACACAAGATTAATATAGACACAAGATTAATATAGACACAAGATTAATATAGACACAAGATTAATATAGACACAATATTAATATAGACACAAGATTAATATGGACACAAGATTAATATGGACACAAACAATGTGTGTCCATAAAACAACTGTTGTTTTTTCAGCTTTAATGATTTGACAAAATTCCAAAGTAAACGTTTCGGCAAATGCCTTCATCAGTGCACAAAAAATAGATTTCACTAAGTATAAAGTACATGTACATAACATATTATAACATATCAACAACTTAGAGGGGTTAGGTTACTCGTTTTAAAATGCATGACGTTCCATAAAGTAAGCTCCCCGACCCCCAGTAAAGTACATAAACCATAAAACGATGCAACATATCAAATAAACAACATGTACATATGGCACAGTTGCTCTCAAACTGTTTCTGGCCACCACCCTCTTCGGGCGATAGGTATACTCATCGCCTCACCCCCACCCCACACCCCAAAACGGTCTATAAATATTCTCAAAATAATGGTATGCGCGCCTCTCTATGGACAATAACTCAATAAAATATGACATAGAGTTTAATGTATATTCGAGTATTTCATCAGAAGTTTTATACTTCTCTTATCTCAGTCTGATGTCTGGTACTTCTCTTATCTCAGTCTGGTGTCTGGTACTTCTCTTATCTCAGTCTGATGTCTGGTACTTCTCTTATCTCAGTCTGATGTCTGGTACTTTGCTTAACTCAGTCTGATGATTGGTATTTCTCTTATCTCAGTCTTAGGTCTGGTACTTTTCTTAACTCAGTCTGATGATTGGTACTTCTCTTATCTCAGTCTGATGTCTGGTACTTCTCTTATCTCAGTTTGATGTCTGGCACTTCTATTATCTCAGTATGATGCCTGTCTTCGACTCTTATTTCATGTCGACAATCAAACAAATTTTCTTCATTATTCCTAACAATACATTATTTTAATTTAAAAACCTATTCCTGATCAAATTCCTCAGCCCCCACTAAAATCTTCCGAGCCTATCAGCAACCCCCCTTGGATAATACCATTTTGAGAACCACTGATGTAGAAAGAAAGAAACAAAAAATACCTTTGGTCGGACTAGAGAACCACTGACGTAGAATGAAGGCAATGCCTATTAAAGGGACCAGAGGTTAGCCACTAAGGGAGGATACAAAGACATTAACTGCTTTGTCTCTTTAGAAATATATTTCAAACTAAGAAATTATTTGTAACCCTGTCAACATCTTAGGACAGAGGTTTTTAATATTTGGTTCACGGACCTATTTGGGTCCGTCAAAAAATGTGTCAGACGTGTCATTGCCTCAAGCTGAGACCTGGAAAGCTAGAAATAGTATCAGTATTTTGAAAAAGCCTTTACGCTATTCAAATCTAATTAAATAAGATTCGTTGAACCAAAATACTAATAACAGGATTAAATATAATATACTATTGAATTCAAACCCGAAAATTTAGTTCAGAAAGGTGGTCTGACATTGACACAATGAAAATTCCGACAACTCCTGCGACGCCACTGATGCCAGCTGTATCATCTACACAAGATGACACTTGGGTGGTCCAGGGGCGTGGAGTGAGGTGATTAGCTGTCTAGGGAACAAGCTTATACTCCTAAAGAAAAAAACCTAAACCTTGTGATTTCGTCCAACATCATCGTCACATTGTGACGGGCGGATGCCATAAAGATAATGCACTATTGATGGAATTTTTGTATGTCTCAACTTATACCAAAATATCCCGAAATAGCAACGCGGTCCTAGGCATCTACCCAACGCACAGGCTCAAAAAAAAACACGTGCAGAGTGGAGGAGAATCGTGCGCCTTGCCTGTGAGCGGCCCGGCACAGACATTGCAATAAAGCCGGACCTAGGTCAGATCGATGATTAAAGCTTTACGTTCACACACGGAGGCATCTACCAGAATGTTTTTGGCTCTTGTCTTAATTAAATTTCCTTTTTTCGTTATTCATTTTTTTTTACATAGAATGTAAAAGAAGAAAAGATATTATTTCACTGGCTTTCAGCAAGGTCCACAATGGTTGGACATGGCAAACTAAAGAAGGGCATGGGAAGGAAGGGGGTCCACTAAAGAAGGGCATGGCAGGAAAGGGGGTCAACTAAAGAAGGGCATGGGAAGGAAGGGGGTCAACTAAAGAAGGGCATTGGGGGGCAGGGAGTCAAATAAATAAGGGCACAGGAAGGAGGGGGATCAACAAAAGAAGGGCATGGGAGGGAAGGGGTCAACTAAAAAAGGGCATGGGAGGGAAGGGGGTCAACTAAAGAAGGGCAATGGAGGGGAGGGGGCCAACTAAAGAATGGCATAGGGAGGGAGGCGGCCAACTAAAGAAGGGCATGGGAAGGGATGTTATTGGGTATTAGTGATGTTATTGGGTATTGGTGATGTTATTGGGTATTGGTGATGTTATTGGGTGTGGGTGATGTTGTTGGGTATTGTGATGTTGTTGGGCATTGGTGATGTTATTTGGTATTGTGATGTTATTAGGTGTTGGTGATGTTATTGCGTAGTGGTGATGTTATTGGGTATTGATGATGTTAATAATGTCATTGAGTACAGGCCATTGATGAATATTGGGAAAAAGATAAGTGGAAGCTTAGCCAAAGAATAAGACTGAAGTTATTAATAGTTTAACGGGGGTTGTTTGTGAAGGTAATGCTATTGGGAAAATATACACCATACGGTACAAAACTCGGTCGTTCATTCATATAGTAATCCCATCAGCCATACGGTGTTAAATAAGTACGGGGTGAAAAAAAAAGTGGGGGGGGGGGGGCAGTCTTAAGCGTTTAAGAATGTATTTGTTAAGAAAAAATATTTCTATGAATAGTTTAGGACCATATTTTACTTTATATCCAGTTGAATTATTTTCACTGGTCCTAACAGGTGTACGAAGGTTCCTTTAAACATTGAATCAACCAATACAAGTTGAACATTTCTTTTTTCTCCCATATCCATGTGTACTTCTCTCCGTACAAGCGTTCATTAAATGAAGCTTTGTTGTATTGCTCCACCGCCAAAAAGCGTTCCCATGCATGAGGTTGGTTCCATTAACTGAGTACGGGAACTTGTCGCAGTTGAAGTGCTCATAGAAACGTACAAAACTGGAATAACTTTGGCCAAGGCTGGATAGGAAAGGGGGGGGGGGTGCAGATTCAGCGGAGTTTAAAAAATTGGTAGGAGAGAAACCAAACGATACAAGGGATTAGAGAGAGGGGGGAGGGGGTAAAGAATTCGTAGAAAATGTAAACTGCTACGATTTGTATAAGCAGTGCAAAGTGAAAGAAAATGGGCACATGAGAGTGAGTGCTTAGTCAGATAAAAGAAAATGGGCACATGAGAGTGGGTGCTTGGTCAGATAAAAGAGAAAATGGGCACATGAGAGTGGGTGCTTGGTCAGATAAAAGAAAATGGGCACATGAGAGTGGGTGCTTGGTCAGATAAAAGAGAAAATGGGCACATGAGAGTGGGTGCTTAGTCAGATAAAAGAAAATGGGCACATGAGAGTGGGTGCTTAGTCATATAAAAGAAAATGGGCACATGAGAGTGGGTGCTTGGTCAGATAAAAGAAAATGGGCACATAAGAGTGGGTGCTTGGTCAGATAAAAGAAAATGGACACATGAGAGTGGGTGCTTGGTCAGATAAAAGAAAATGGGCACATGAGAGTGGGTGCTTGGTCAGACAAAAGAGAAAATGGGCACATGAGAGTGGGTGCTTGGTCAGATAAAAGAGAAAATGGGCACATGAGAGTGGGTGCTTGGTCAGATAAAAGAAAATGGGCACATGAGAGTGGGTGCTTGGTAGACAAAATAGAAAATGGGCACATGAGAGTGGGTGCTTGGTCAGATAAAAGAGAAAATGAGCACATGAAAGTGGGTGCTTGGTCAGATAAAAGAAAATGGACACGTGAAAGTGGGTGCTTGGTCAGATAAAAGAAAATGGGCACATGAGAGTGGGTGCTTGGTCAGATAAAAGAAAATGGGCACATGAGAGTGGGTGCTTAGTCAGATAAAAGAAAATGGGCACACGAGAGTGGGTGCTTAGTCAGATAAAAGAAAATGGGTACTTGAGAGTGGGTGATTGGTCAGATAAAAGAGAAAATGGGCACATGAGAGTGGGTGCTTAGTCAGATAAAAGAAAATGGACACATGAGAGTGGGTGCTTGGTCAGATAAAAGAAAATGGGCACATGAGAGTGGGTGCTTGGTCAGATAAAAGAGAAAATGGGCACATGAGAGTGGGTGCTTGGTCAGATAAAAGAAAATGGGCACATGAGAGTGAGTGCTTAGTCAGATAAAAGAAAATGGGCACATGAGAGTGGGTGCTTGGTCAGATAAAAGAAAATGGGCACATGAGAGTGGGTGCTTGGTCAGATAAAAGAAAATGGGCACATGAGAGTGGGTGCTTAGTCAGATAAAAGAAAATGGGTACTTGAGAGTGGGTGCTTGGTCAGATAAAAGAGAAAATGGGCACATGAGAGTGGGTGCTTAGTCAGATAAAAGAAAATGGACACATGAGAGTGGGTGCTTAGTCAGATAAAAGAGAAAATGGGCACATGAAACACGGCCTTGACGCCATACATGTATAAGTAGATGTTTGCTATATCAGCCTGTCAACAATAAGTTCCAGAGCCTGTCACACGCAATTCCCAACTTTTCACACTGCACCTTGACCCATGCTGTAACATGAACAACATGTCCCTTGTGTTACAGTTGTGTCTGTGGGAGTAAGAACAATAATACCGCGTAAACGGATCGCATTGCAACTCTTCTGCTAGAAGAATGACGTCATACAATGGGGATAAATGGGGACTTTGCGAATGAAGTAATAAAATATAAAAAAATTTTTTTTAGAAAATACCCGGTGTTACAAAAAAGAGAGTAAATTTCTCATTTTCTACAATATGCAACGATATCGACTGCACTATGTCGCAGTGAGAGTGCATAGCCTTCAACAACCGTTTGTGTCAAGAAATAACCCACTGATAGAAAAAGGCAGTTGCCGGAATAGAGGTGGATCCCGGAATAGAGGTGGATCCCGGAATAATGGTGGATCCCGGAATAGAGGTGGATCCCGGAATAGAGGTGTATCCCGGAATAGAGGTGGATCCCGGAATAGAGGTGGATCCCGAAATAGAGGTGGATCCCGGAATAGAGGTCGATCCCGGAATAGAGGTGGATCCCGGAATAGAGGTGGATCCCGGAATAGAGGTCGATCCCGGAATAGAGGTGGATCCCGGAATAGAGGTTGATCCCGGAATAGAGGTGGATCGCGGAATAGAGGTGGATCCCGGAATAGAGGTCGATCCTGGAATAGAGGTGGATCCCGGAATAGAGGTGGCGTTGAACAAAATCCCGTCGACAGAGAAGATACTCTGGTTAATTTTTTAACAGACTTACGAAACAACAGTCGCACTATCACGAAGATAGCAAAACACACCTAAAAATAGTTGCCTCACCCATAGGATAAATTTACTTCAGGTCACACTCCACGCATGGCAGCCTTCATTTTTTTCACTCAGTACTCTAAATATAAAACATGTGGAGTTGGGGGGAGGGGTGGTGTCAAAAAGGAAGCAGGACACACCAGAAACAATATATATATATATATATATATATAAAGAGATAAACTAACCAAGAATCATTCCTTTTAAAACTATTAAAATGAAGAAAAATCATCGATTGTTACATTTTTGGTGAACGGGGTAAGACATACTTTTATAATAGCTCTACACCTGGGTTTTTGCTACTTCCATTAACTTCATGCAGCATTGCAAATGTGTACAATACATCATATGGGATTCTGCTATACTTCTATTAAATGCTTGGAGCAATTCATATGTGTACAGTACAAGGGATTCAGCTACTTCCGTAATATAAACAAGAACTAAATGACCAAGAAATCCAAACAGCGGGAATGCCACCTGTGACACAGTCCATTACAGGTATAATCTAATCATCAAGTATCGCGTCCTCGTGGCATTTGTTGGATATTGATTTTTTGTTTGTTGACCCAATGAAATACAACAACGCCCGCCAACTCCCCTCTCACACCCCCCACACACCGTGTGCGGTGTAATGTGAATCAAGCCCATTTCATATTTCTTTAAACCACTTTGTGCTTTGATAATACGATCAATGGTTATTGATCACATATCGCTCTTTGGCATGTCAACGAGTCACATAACATAGAGATTCAATCGTCAGCCTTTTCCTGGGGGGCGTAACTGACGGGAGAATTGTTGTGTCCCACGCCCCTTCTTTCTTCCACACGGGGGAGCACAGTTTGACAGTGCTATGCAATTGTAGCTACTTACTTTGGTGTTAACAAGATTTCTTTTTTTTTTTGAAAAGTCTAGATCAGTGGTTCTCAACCTTCCTAAGGCCGCGACACGTTAATAAAGTTCCTCGTGTTGTGGCGACCCCCCCCCCCCCCCCGCCACAAAATTATTTTCGTTACTACTTCATAACTGTAGAGTATGTGTTTTTTCAGATGGTCTTAGGCGACCCCTGGGAAAGGGTCGTGCGACCCTCTAAGGGGTCGCGACCCACAAGTTGAGACCGCTGGTCTAGATGTTTCCCAATAACAGTCTCAATTGACTATTCATTATAAAGGAATGTTATGTTCAATGGATCTCAAACGTGTCAATCGTGGGCTGGTGTTAAACGATCGTTTCGACATCGCTGCATGCAGTTCTATATTTATTGAGCTCTACAACATATACACCTTAAACTGAAGGGTAAGGGAGCAGGTCTGTAAGTGGGGTTTAAACTGATCCATTCCGTCTACAAGGGAAGCGCATGGACCTGAATGATCAGATGGCTTCCTACTTGATATTCTGATCACTACAACAGTGCATGTACCTACATCATCCTACTTGATATTCTGATCACTACAACAGTACATGGACCTACATCATCCTACTTAAAATTCTGATCACTACAACAGTACATGGACCTACATCATCCTACTTAAAATTCTGATCACTACAACAGTGCATGGACATACATCATCCTACTTAAAATTCTGATCACTACAACAGTACATGGACCTACATCATCCTACTTGACATTCTGATCACTACAACAGTGCATGGACTTACATCATACTACTTGACATTCTGATCACTACAACAGTGCATGGACTTACATCATACTACTTGACATTCTGATCACTACAACAGTGCATGGACTTACATCATACTACTTGACATTCTGATCACTACAACAGTGTATGAACCTACATCATTCTCCTTGATGTTCTGATCACTACAACAGTGCATGGACTTACATCATACTACTTGACATTCTGATCACTACAACAGTGCATGGACTTACATCATACCACTTGACATTCTGATCACTACAACAGTGTATGAACCTACATCATTCTCCTTGATGTTCTGATCACTACAACAGTGCATGGACTTACATCATACTACTTGACATTCTGATCACCACAACAGTGCATGGACTTACATCATACTACTTGATATTCTGATCACTACAAAAGTGCATGGACTTACATCATACTACTTGATATTCTGATCACTACAAAAGT
Source organism: Omphiscola glabra (assembly GCA_964017045.1). NCBI lineage: Eukaryota > Metazoa > Mollusca > Gastropoda > Lymnaeidae > Omphiscola > Omphiscola glabra. Next base: position 29,816,844 of record OZ024795.1, read on the forward strand.
GCATGGACCTACATCATCTTACTTGACATTCTGATCACTACAACAGTGTATGGACCTACATCATCCTACTTGATATTCTGATCACTACAACAGTGCATGGACTTACATCATACTACCTGATATTTTTATCACTACCTGATATTCTTATCACTACAACAGTACATGGACCTGCATCATCCTACTTGATATTCTAATCACGATCTGTCCAGGAGATGTTAATGGCCCCCTGATTTTGTTCTGCCCTGCTAAGTTTTACGAGTTTAATTTCTAATCCTGTAATTGACATGTAGGTGTTAGATCGGAGACAGCTGCTTTAACATAGCACGATTGTAAATGTTGGTGCTCACTTTAATGCTTGATGGATCGATCGAGGGATATTGGTGCGAGGTGAACAGCTCTGGTGGAAGTGTAGAACGTAAGACCGTGTTTTAGAATGCTTTGGGTTGATGGGATGATGTAGTACCGTTATAATTTGTTTACAAGCTGTAACAGCATGGTTACATTCAACTGGGATATGTTAAGTTGTAATCTTCTTATTTTAATTATTATTCTTTTACTGACATATACATGATTTTCACACACACTAGATAGCACGTCTTGATTTTGATCACCATTATAATTTATTCATCTATTTTTTACACAACTCAAAATAATGATAAAGTCTCTGATATTGGAGAAAGATAATATATTGTCTTAATGCTTCACATAAGTAATATCACACACAAGCTGTTATATGAAGAAACTTTGCTAGCACAGAATATAAACCTCCATACTCTTGATCATATATCCGTTATTCTTCTTCTGCCCTTGTCATTCCTCTAATCTACTTCCTGTACATATTAATTTACTAAAACAATATGTTATCCGAGATAAAATAATTGTGTTCACATTTGACCTGTTACACAAGCAATTGACCTTGAACTTTGGGTTTCACGGAAAAGAAAGGGGGTAGGGGGAAGGGACATTTTGTGAGTTTATAGAGCAATATTTATCCAGTAGGTGATGGTGCTGATAGGGCACTACAATAAAGCAATACATGTGCAACAGATGGTGATGAAGATGGGGCACAAAAATAAAGAAATATTTGTGTAGCCCTGAAATAATATATATGTAATATCTTTACGTGCTGATGGCAGTATAAAGGTTACTTTTCCTACTAATGTGGTTATAAACCTCCACGAATGCATAACTGATTTAAGAACTTTTGATTCCATAAAGTACGGGGGGTTTTATTCTAACCAGAAAATCTTAAGCATTTAATATCGTTAATAGCTTCCTTGATTTCATATATATATATATATATATATATATATATATATATATATATATATATATCTAGGTGTGTGTGTATGTTGTATATATAATGGCAGCGGCAATACGTAAACTTCCCAAATATTAATCTACTAAGTTACCTGACAAATTTAAATTCAAGTAAAAAACTTTATAAGAATCACAATTAGCGTCAGTTCACAAGATCAAATTTTTGATCAAGCATTTGATGTGATTTTTGGATGAAGTTTTCTCACAACTTTCAAATTACTACTTAATCAAATTCCCATTTTTGTCAAAAAAACACAAAAGAAACCACGCACAAAATAGTGCGTTCATACACAAATTTGACGCAAAATTTGAAGCTAATTTGATCGTGTGAACTGACGCTTACTAACTTCTGGTAATTTTATTTTGAGCGCCTGAATTCTCAACTGAACGCGCATATTTGAACTCATCATTACAGTCATTACAAACATCCATACTTTGAGAATTATTATTTGTGATATAGATAATATATTGTAGTTTTGAAAAGCTTTAGGTAAAAGTTTATCAACAAAATAATGTTAGTAAATAGGACATATCAAAATATTTTTAAAGTGCGTATGCGTGTGTGGGAGGTGGAAGAAGACGATACATTGTTTTAAATATCTCACTGTAACTACTATTGCGAGGAATTAGGGAGTTATGTCCTCTTAACATGGACATTCAGGGGCACCGTAGAAGTTCGGTTAATCAGATCTTGATTGCCGAGGAACCATGTCAGCACCGTTGGTCGTTTTTTTAATTACCCGTGCAGCAAGAAGGAATGACTTTACTGAGCTGCTGGTTCAACTGATTACGCTACTTCGCACGCATGCTCGCTACTTACGTGCCTACAACTGAGAGGAAGAGGAACGTTGTATTTGGCATACGTCAGAGATTCTCAGACAGATGAGGTCATGGAGTAGATCATTTTTGGTAGTAACGTGTACTGTGATTTAAGGATTACTTTGATCAGAGGTTGTTACATAAAATAAGGTTTTTCAGCAAATGTTGGTACGAGCCTAACCAAATGAAGGCCTGCTGTAAATCCTTTTGGTCCCGGCAGGCCACTGTCAAAATTACTTTGTGCACTTGTTTGGTTTAAGGAAAAATAATTTATTTTTTAAATCCTTTATATTAACTTCGCTTTTGTTGGTGTGATTCTTTCTGGCTGGGTGGAAAAAATCTTCGGAAGGCTGATTGACCCACTTGCCGTCAATCGAGCTGAAACTTGACACAAAAACTGGTTGCCGATGACAACACATTCTGTCAAAATTTCAGCCCCAGCCTCCAGTATATACTCCCAAAATCCATTTTAACGCTGCCAGACGACACAAATTTCACGACATGAAATTCCCGATAACTGTGCTAAATGACATTCTTAAAAATATCGCATGTGCGTTTGGTACGTAATAGTTTATTTTGCTTTACGGATATAATTGGTTTAATAAATCTGCGGGGTAAAAGCAGGTGGGACATTGGAATATTAATAGTATTCAGGGGCGTGACAAAAATATGTGGTTGCGAGCCGGGGGTGGGGGGGGGGGGGGAATAATTGGGACTCTTATAAAGAGCGTTACTTGAAATTGAAATGCATGTTTAGTCAAATTTTCAGCCTCACCCCCATAGCTCGATATTACATTTTATAAAGGATTTATAAGAAAAACTTTGTTGTTAGGGAATGTTTTAATTGCAGTAACGATATTAAAATGTACTTGAACCATTGCCAAGACTTATTTAGTTTAAAACGCAAACAAGTACGCCGATTCCAGGCCCACTAAAACCCACTGATTATACCGATCAGTGGTTTTAGCTACGCCATGCACCGATGTATAATCTTCAAGTAACGTAACTACTGAATCAAGAGCTAAGAACTGTCAAAAGAAGAAACGAATGTTCAAATCTCTTTCAGATGGATGGTTACATTTTTTTTCTTTTTTTTTTTTTAAATTTTGGCTAGAGGCTAAATCCGAAAAGAACTCCACTTTCATCTAATTATATGGAAGGGTGGAGAGGGGGAGATCAAGGGGGGGGGGGGGGATCAAGGGGATTGGCCACATTTCCGTTGCTTTTCGAAAAATCCATAAATCCGTAATTCTTTTTGTAAAACTTACTTCTTTTTTTTTAATACTCTTCCTGCGTGAATTTTCCTCCCATAACCGGTGTTCCAGTGGCGTAGCGAGCTTAACTCGCGCCCGGGGCACAATACCTTTTAGCGCCCCCCAATACCTTTTTAGCGCCCCCCCCCTATTCGAAAACCATACAATATTATAGTAAAATATACCATTTGGCGCCCCTTTGTGAGTAGCGCCCAGGGCATGATGCCCCCTTGCCCCCCTCACTACGCCACTGCGGTGTTCTCAACAGGTTGGAGTGCACTGGCGTAACAATTATGGGGTACAGTGGTGTACAACTTCTAGTAAACCCAGTTATGTAATGAAATGTAATAAATAAGTGAAAAGCCATTGTTTCAAGACACACAAATATATTTATAAATGAGATCATTTAGTTATAATTATAGTTATAGAATGTACAACTGCATAAAAAATATCAATGTAACGCCACTGGTAGAATAATCGTGGTAAAATAAGGGGGCTGAGAGGTGGGGGGGTTGTATTTTAAAAGAATAGGTATAAAGAGGTGAATTGTGAACGAATGGTTCCAGTTACAAAATGCTACAAATATGTGGATGTCTTCAAGTGCAACCCTGGACTGTGTCAAGTTGTGAACAATGTATTATTACATCCATTTAGACTTCTTAGAGGCGAACACCCAGGATTGATCTGTTTTATTCATATACTTTTTTTCTGTGTGGGTTTGTTGTTTGTGTGTGTGTGTTGTTTTTTTTTAGGGGGGTGTTTGTTTGTTTCAATATGTCAAGTAAGAAGATATCTGGTCGTGTAGTGAAGTGTTCAGAATATCAAGTAGGACGATACAGGTTCATGCACTGTTGTAGTGATTGTCACAGAACGGTTGTCACTGAGGAGGGCTCCGGTCCCGACTGATCACAGACGGTGTTGATGTAGTAGTTTTCAGTACAGGACCGCTCCTCTCTGTGATTTATATTGTGGGTATCTAGGCGTTGGGACAGACAAAAGCACAACGTACACAAACGCAAACTGAACAACTCCAACTCCAGGTATCCAGATGGTAAAGGAAAAGATATTTATTGCTCAAATAAACATACTCTTGTGTATTCTTCACTAACTGTCAGTTACCTACTCCCTATATGAATCTCTAAAGCCATGACTGTTCACAGTTTCGTCTCAACTATGTTCAACTAGTCAACTATCGTCTCCTGGTCTCTCTTGCCACTCATTTCTACTTCCCCCCCCCCCCCTGAAATCGCACCTCAGCGCGTTTAGCATTAAATAAATGTGGTGCTACATAACTACGTATCGGGAAGTCCCGAACAAAACATATTATAAATTACATGAATAATCACTGGAGCGCGATTGTTCAATCCCAACCAAGTCATTTGTGACAGTGATCAGAATATCAACTAGGATGATACAGGTTCATGCCCTGTTTTAGTGATCAGAATATCAAGTAAGATGATGCAGGTTCATGCACTGTTGTATTGATCAGAATATCAACTAGGATGATGCAGGTCCATGCACTGTTGTAGTGAATAGAATATCAACTAGGATGATGCAGGTCCATGCACTGTTGTAGTGATCAGAATATAAACTAGGATAATGCAGGTCCATGCACTGTTGTAGTGAATAGAATATCAACTAGGATGATGCAGGTCCATGCACTGTTGTAGTGAATAGAATATCAACTAGGATGATGCAGGTCCATGCACTGTTGTAGTGAATAGAATATCAACTAGGATGATGTAGGTCCATGCACTGTTGTAGTGAATAGAATATTAACTAGGATGATGCAGGTCCATGCACTGTTGTAGTGAATAGAATATCAACTAGGATGATGCAGGTCCATGCACTGTTGTAGTGATCAGAATATAAACTAGGATAATGCAGGTCCATGCACTGTTGTAGTGAATAGAATATCAACTAGGATGATGCAGGTCCATGCACTGTTGTAGTGAATAGAATATCAACTAGGATGATGCAGGTCCATGCACTGTTGTAGTGAATAGAATATCAACTAGGATGATGTAGGTCCATGCACTGTTGTAGTGAATAGAATATTAACTAGGATGATGCAGGTCCATGCACTGTTGTAGTGAATAGAATATCAACTAGGATGATGCAGGTCCATGCACTGTTGTAGTGAATAGAATATCAACTAGGATGATGTAGGTCCATGCACTGTTGTAGTGAATAGAATATTAACTAGGATGATGCAGGTCCATGCACTGTTGTAGTGAATAGAATATCAACTAGGATGATGCAGGTCCATGCACTGTTGTAGTGAATAGAATATCAACTAGGATGATGTAGGTCCATGCACTGTTGTAGTGAATAGAATATCAACTAGGATGATGCAGGTCCATGCACTGTTGTAGTGAATAGAATATCAACTAGGATGATGCATGTCCATGCACTGTTGTAGTGATCAGAATATCAACTAGGATGATGCAGGTCCATGCACTGTTGTAGTGATCAGAATATCAACTAGGATGATGCAGGTCCATGCACTGTTGTAGTGAATAGAATATCAACTAGGATGATGCAGGTCCATGCACTGTTGTAGTGAATAGAATATCAACTAGGATGATGCAGGTCCATGCACTGTTGTAGTGATCAGAATATCAACTAGGATGATGCAGGTCCATGCACTGTTGTGGTGAATAGAATATCAACTAGGATGATGCAGGTCCATGCACTGTTGTAGTGAATAGAATATCAACTAGGATGATGCAGGTCCATGCACTGTTGTAGTGAATAGAATATCAACTAGGATGATGCAGGTCCATGCACTGTTGTAGTGAATAGAATATCAACTAGGATGATGCAGGTCCATGCACTGTTGTAGTGAATAGAATATCACCGCTTCATTACTCTTATTGAATGTTGGGATCATTTCCTACTGTGCTATTTCTAACACATTTTTTTTATCAGGCAATTTATCCTTCATCTTCTTGTCATTATTGTCTTTATTAAAAATTATCATTACTACTTATCGTTCTAAATCTGCGGTTCTCAACCTTCCTAACGCCACGACCCTTTAGTACAGTTTTCGTTGCTACTTCATAAATATGTATTTTCCGATGGTCTTAGGCGACACTTGTGTAAGGGTCGTTCGACCCCCTATGAGGTCGCGACCCACAGGTTGAGAACCGCTGTTTTAAACTGATGACATTTTTAGGAAGCGCAGCAAAGAGAATCATTTTGGTTTAAATGGTGAAATGTTCACACATTTGTACAAAAGGAACAATAAGACCAGACTGGGTAGAGATAGGTTGTTTTGTTTTGTTGTTTTTTTAAATATTGACCTTCGATTCGTTAAAAAACATGAGGCATATTAATTATTACCAACAGGCAAAGTATGGTTTCATGGTTGTCTTTGATTTGACAAACAATAAAACCATTTTTGTCATAGCTATAGCAGTTGTCACAATATCATTTGTTTCATTAAATAGGTGAATATGGAACAGCTTGTAAAATGTCACGGTTTAAAGTTACTCCCTTATAAACCCAGAATATGCAGTTCTTTATGTATATTACTGCGTGCTTGCCTTGCTCCTGGCATTTTTGTATTTTCACCAAAAGAATGTCGTGGAGTTAAAATGGGCGCCCATCATAGCTTGTAGACCGCTGTAGACCGCTGTAGCCTTGAACAAATATAATTGGACAATTCTTTTTACCGCATGTGGAAAACTGCTTAGCACACTTGCAGAGTTATGATCCAATGATGAGCATAATAATCTACATAGCGTGATACTTTGTGCTTCATAGCCTCCTGCTCAGTGCTTCCAGCCTGATTCTCTGTGCTTCCTAGCCTGATACTCTGTGCTTCCTAGCTTGATACTATGTGGTTCCTAGCCTGATACTATGTGGTTCCTATTGGTACTCCCTGACACCATATGTTCCCGACACGAATAGACCACACGCTTGCCAAGAGGACGAGTTTATTAATACGGAATGGAGAGATGAGAGTGATGTTAAAGTGTGAACAAAATTAATCTCTCTTAAATAAACTAGTATGCTACTTTTAAGGCTGATCGGCATGCCAGTTGGCAACTTAACTTATCATGAAAGGAAAACTATCGAAATCTCTGAAACACGCATATATCAAGTCATGCATGATAACAACTTCTAGTGTATAAAAACATATCGGATAATGTGAAGAGCACCATTATATGGTATATCGAGATCGTGTAGTCTGTAGGTTGCATATGCAATTGCATCATTCCAGTCACAGAACAATGCTCTAAAAATGTACGTTTGCCATAATCTCTAAACCAAAGATGTTACTCAGGTAAAGATTTTTGTTGGTTCTGGTATCCATTTCAACCCCAACAATGCCAACTCTCTCTCTCTCTCTCTCTGTCTCTCTCTCCCATTACATATATTTCTTTCTCTCTCCCCTCTCACTACATCTATTTCTACAGCTCTCTCTTTTATCTCACCACATCTATTATTTCTCTCTCTCCTCTCTCATTACATTTAGTTCTATCTCTCTCTCTTTTATCTCACTACATCTATTTTCTCTCTATATCTCTCACTGCATCATTTTTTCTCTCTCACATTGCATTTATCTATATATTTCTCATTATCCATCTCTCTCCATCTCGCTCACACCCTATATATATCTATGTGTCTCTCTCTCTCTCTCACTCACCCTCTAACATTCAACAAACCACACACTCACTTACAGTGTGTGTGAGAGAGAGAGAGAGAGGGAGAGATGTGTTCTCTCATTTTCAGAAGCGCACACGTTCCCAGACACACAAACGAAGGTTCCTGACGTCATCAGTTAGCTATCACTTCTTAGCTTGACGGTCCGTCCACCCCAGCAACCCCTTCCCCCAAACCGATAACTCCTGGCATTACACCAATCTACTTAAGCAGGTCAGTCTGCATGCCAGCCATTGACCCGACCAGTCAACAATGCAATTATGAAGGGGCATTGGTGGGCCACTGCTCTATACTACAATCTAAGTCTAAGGTGCGGTGGAACGAGCCTGCTCAAAGGGCCCCGCCATGTAATCACCCCAGTAAACTGTGTGAAAGGCGGACTATTGATTTTGTTTCTGGGTACATTCATTGTTGAGATTAGTATAAGGATCATCCTGCGCCTAATCTTCTCTGATTGTTTGCCCAGACCTGATGCCAACTCAGTTTGTCATCTTTGAAATTGTTATTAGCTTCACTAAATTGCAGCCTCTTGCCTTCCTCATTACTATCATACTGACATGTTTCTAAGACATTCCAGAGTTCTAAGAACTATTGTAAGGAAATATAAAACAAGCAGATTTCATTGACTTGAGATGTCAGACATAAGATAAATAGATTACTAAGCTGCAAATGGACCGCCTTGCATTAGTGTACCTGGCCAAGCAAAAATGTCTTTCACTGGAGTGATTACAAATACAAAATTTAACACAATGGATAGTTACTTGTTTGTAATAGAACTAAAAGACAATACTGAAAATAATAAGTCTGAACACTTACTGACTGCTAGAAACCATTGAAGTGATGGGTGAGCGTGTGCTAGGCTCTATTACACAGAAAGTTATAAAATCATGCCACTCTCTTTCGTGTTGTTTTTTAACATACATAAAATATGGGACATTCAGTTCTGATACTATGGGTATTGAAAATAATTATCTTTTGGACAAAACTATTGATTCCTATAGCATATAGAGTTCAACAAATCAAGACCAGGATGCAACCCTCAAGAACTTGAATAAGCATTTATGAAATACCAATGTATTCTAACAGAGAAATCACTTAAGTCCCTTATAAAGCAATAAAAAGATTTTGTAATTTCAGCATGGACATTTTTTTTTTGTTTTGATGACCTCTGCCACATAGAAACTACTCCACCTTAGGATACAGACATTCATTTTTTCATTAAATATAAATCTAGAAGTCAACAGAAAAAAGAATGTATAAGTGTATCTGTCCGTATCAGGGTGATAAAAACTTCAATAATTCAGTGGGAGAAAACATCCATAAAACATTGCTGAGGTTCAGAGAATGTGAAACAACTTCCAGAGGTTTAAAGAGAAAGCATCAGTATTTCCATAGTATGTATGTTTATATAAATACATACAAGTACACAATGGAAACATAATTAAACCTAAGAAAACCTTTGGGGGAGTTTTTTTGGGTTTTTTTTTTAATTCAGTTGAATTAGATCATCTATATATTTCCGTTTCAGTGTATCTTTTTGTCATGATTTGATTTGATTATTCATGACCAGCAAAAAAAACAAATCGACCCCAAAAAAAGAATTGTGCTCGTATTCTTGCGCACATATTTATAAGAAATGATTTGTTAAAAAAAAAACATGTTTTTAAAATATTAAGTTCACAGAAGTCAAATTGTAAAGGACAGACTTAAATCGCACAAGGCTTTTACATGTTGAACATTCTGCCATAATTGTGCAACTCACATTGAAAAATTATCAAATACTTCAGAAATATTTAAGAGCAGCGATATTTTATACAGACAAATACAGATTTTCTTACACTTATTACCAATAAATGGGGGAAATAACAATTTATCAAATACTTTTCTAAATATGGATGGACAACGTTTACTTCCAATGTTTGAACATGAAATGGCTGAGAAACAACATTATAAAATGTAAAAAATTTTCATTCGGCTTTTCTTAGGTATCAAGTTTAAAACTTATTTCTTTGAAAGTTGATTAAAATTGAATTTGTGGCACATGTGTTAATTTAATTAATAAGTGTAAAAATTGGTGCTGTATTGGTTCTGAGGTTTTTATTTGACTATAATGCAAAATAACTGTTTTAATGTGGCTTTAATTTATTCAAGTGTTTTTGAGAATTTTTTTTTGTTTATTATTAAAAGAGTGAAAGGGGGAGGATGGATACATTTTTAGTTAAGGATCACAAGACATCATTACTGACAAAAGCTCTGCATGGGCTGTAGTATATTACTTAATGCCCTTGAAATGAATATTACTACAAATTACAACATTTTACCATACCTAAGACATACAAAGAGATATGGCTAAATATCCAATTGAATAATTTCCGAACCAATGTTAACCAACAATGCATTGATTAAGGATGGTTGTTTTCTGATAACATGTTTCTGGCACATAAACTTGTTGAAAAGTAGTTGAAAATAAAATATCAGTGCACTGGTAGTACTTATCATTCATGTTAGTTAGTCTATTCAAATTCTATAAGTTATAGTTATAGTATTATTAGTATAAGTCAAGTTATAAGTATGAGGCCTATTGAATTATTAATATTATTATCATTTTAATTATTAATGAAAATACACTTAACTATTTGTTAATTTTCATTCATGATTCATGCTAACCATTATTTCCATGTAACCTTAATTCAAGCCATGGTAGACCTAGATATTTTCCCAATAAATAATACCTTTAAAAATAAATATTTATATGGTAATGCAACACAAACTCAGACTATATAGAATATAGATTATAGTAGTATTGTATGTAAATATAATATATAATTATAACACAAGACTAAGACACAAGTCAAAAGAAAAGGTAGGTTAAAGCTAGGCCTAATTAACTAATTTATTAAACTTAATTAAACCCAGCCCATTTCTTCATCAATAATGTATCAATATAATATACTTTAAAAGTAATAGTAATATGCCTAATAATTAATAATGGTTAGTGTAGATAGTCATAGACTTGAATTTGATAGACTCATAGAATAATCATAGATCATAATACTGTAGTAATAGACTTAATTGTCACTTAATAGATGCGTTAAAGTTAGGCCTAGTAAAGTTAACGAAACAGAAGAGATGAATCGAAAATATAATAATTATCGGCACAGGCAAACTAATAGTATCATTTTTCACAGGCATAAGCCATACACGAAAAAAAAAGTTAAATTTAGACTTGGTCTTACTTTAGTAGGCTTAACTCTTAGTAGTAAATCGTAGTTAAGAAGTTAAGAGTAGTCTAAGTCTAGTATAAGAGGATAAGTATAGTAGTTTATTAGTATAGTTAGTATAGATATGCTATAAATATAATAGTAATAGCATTCATGCGCCTACCTTCTCGATACGGTCGAAATGTTCTCTTAGGAATGCCAATGGGTTGTCCGGCTTGTTGACCACTAGTTGCACAATGCAATCTTTTAATAATTGCTGAATGTTATGTTTTTGTACATATGCTTCGCACTCCTTCAGGCTTTGCTCCTCATCGGTGTTGGTCGCCATTTTCTTTCTATTATATTTATTTTTAATACAATAACAATGAGAGATACAAAGTTATAGACGATTGGCTAGAGCTCTTAAAAGGTATGACGATCTATCCAATGAAAATAGACTTAACAATTCGCTATTTTTCATTCATTAATAGCATCGCATTGCGAGGCAACCATATGAGGATAAAAATTATGTGTTTGAAGAGTGTCATAAGACATGTTTTACCAAGTTACTAAATATTCACAAAAATAAGTATACATTGGAAATGACCGTTACGATGGCTTTCCTGTTTAATTTTACCTGATAAAAGAATTTTAGCATTTCACCTTTCAATAGCCTACGCCTACACCCTACGCCTACACGCTACACAGTACACACATTGATTCGTTGATGTTTTTTATGATAATGTATTAAAATTAAATAGTATTAGTATTATTATTAGTATTAGTTAGTATTTGCATTACTTTAATAACTGAACTTATAATCAATAGCCTCACTGGGGGGGGGGGGGGGGGGTAAATTCCAAAGTCCAAAGTGTAGAGAACAAAATTGACAGAACTCTTTTAAGTCGAACCGGTTTCATAACCGATTGTAGTAGATACAAAATTAATATTTACTTCACGTAGTTTCACGTGACACATGGCTTGAACGCCGCCCTTCAAAATGTATGCCTAAATACAGGCGGGTGGTGTCACCAAAGAAGGGTTATAATTTTGGTTTCCTTTTTGATGTTAAAGTCAAAGTACTTTGATACAAAGCTGATAATTAATAAAACCTCAAAGAAAAGTGTGAAACTTTCGGGAAATTTTGAAAAGATGATGTTGATGGGAAACAGATAAATTAATAAAATACGGATTGCAAAATGTTGGTGTCAAGTCGGGTAAAAAACTATAAAAATAAAAGCCTTAAGACTGTTATTGTTCTGTGGCAAGGTCTTATTGTAAGTTTTAGTCGATAACTTCGTATTTGAGTGCCTCCATACCACAAGACAACTTTTATGACTTTGACTCTGTTTCATGTAAAAAGCAAGACAACTTGGATGAATTTGTTGGGTATGGAATACAAGACAACTTGGATGACTGTGACTTTGTTGTTGTGTTTTGAATGAAAGACAACTTCTTTGACTTTGTTGGGTGTGGAATGAAAATGTCAAAATCATCCGAAACATCTGATTTATGATGAGAAAATTGACTAATTAGGACTCTTTTTCCAAGGTATAGTTCAATTTCTATGCCCCTACACTGATGTGGTTTGTAAGTTGATTTTAATTTTTCCTTCTAAATCTTAGTTTTGGATTAACAGGATTCTAAAGCTTTGATATAACTCCCGTTTAGTTTAGCCTTGTATGCCATAATTTCTCGCTACTCAGATCTCATTTACATTTTCAAAGATTAATTTAGTCCTGAAATGGGGCTTCAAATAAATGAAACTAACGATATGAATGTAGGGGGGACTTTGTATGAGTAACAATTTTAGTCTGATAACAACAACAACAAAAAAACAAGAATAATCGAGGGGTGGGTATATTTGATAAGGGGAAGTAACAAGACAAACTTTTATTTCTTAACGAAAATATGACATTAGATTGAGTAGAAACCCTATTATGCGGATGAACTGTGCAGGGCCTTGGCAAGGAAAGGCGGCGCCCGGGGCGAAGCCAGAAATGCCGCCTCTCAATGTATAGAAAAAAAGTGCCGCAGTCAAACGACGCTGTCTTTGTGAAGTACATATGATCGTTACCGTTCATTGCAATAAAGTTAACATATAAAGACGATGTTTGGCGCCCCACTTGCTGCTGGCACTTGGTCGTGGAACTGTGAACAGATATTATAGGCAATTTTTTTAAAATTCTGATAAGTGGTTATAAATTATTAAAATATTTAATATAAATAAAAGCCGACGTACACTAACCGTAGTTTTACAGATTTGACTCTTGAACATCGAATTTGTGTGGTGTCAACTTTGCGACCAGTTCAGTTTGGTGTGATTTGAAGTGTTCTCGTGTTCATACCCTTTTACAACAATGGGTCCACGTAACCAGTTGTTGGGATATTGAAATTATTCTTCGATTTTGACTATTTCCGACTGAGGTATTGATAGAGGATACCATTTTTTAAATTTTTTTTTATATATATAAACAAGCTTAGAAAACTGTTTTGCTAAATTTTTATTCATCTCATCATTACGTTCTACCGGGTACCCTCTACCCTCTCGCCATTAACACGGACCTCTTCCACCTTAGCCACCTTCTGCACATCAGATGTCTTGTCCACTGTAAATCCAATCTCCATTTCAATGACTCTGATTGCAGAGGGTGGTACGGTGGTACGTCCATTTGTTGACCTTTTCAGGAGTCTGATGACCGATTACTAGATTATCCCGCAGGCCCCAGGGAGAGGCGGTGCGTGGGGGGTGTTAATATTTTTAGTTTATCCTTGGTCCTTGCCCAGTTCCTTGCAGCCTACTCTATGATAATATGGTGCTAGAGACTGCGTCCAAACGAACTAGGTTGAAGCTTGAATTATAAAACAAGACAATAACAGGTTTCAACATATCTCGTTTCAATAGATTTTGTTCGCATTTTCTAGACTATGATTAAACTATAATTGTTTTTTTTTTTGCAGTCACTGTTTTGTATCTGATAGTCGTGAAAGTCATCATTGATGTTACAATCCATCAGATCAGCCTTATACGTCATTGCCCCTTCATGGTGTTGTCATTGTCTTAGGTTGATGCCTTTCACCACACTTATCTCTTTGTGTATAGGACAATCCAATATCTCCATTGCCCCTCGTCTGTTGTTTTTTTTACAGTATTTGATACTATCGACCTATAAAATTGGGTCCCCAGCGCCGTATCCGTATATTCAAATTTTTCTATTACACTGAACAAGGAAAACAATTTAAATTTAAATAAAACATTGTGTTTAAAAGGAAAATGTTTATAAATATCATAGCTACGCCTCTGACTGAGTGCATCTGAAGTCATGGGGAGAGCTGACAACGATCTTGATCTGCACGTAGTCATCAAATAGGATTTCAAACTTTTCAAACAGCATGATGAATAAAAGAAACAATTGTAAATACAGTTTAGCGGATAAAAGCTTTCTATTTAAAGGCAATAAAAAAAATTTGTTGCGAACTTGTTTTTCCCCCTTACATTAGATTTTTTTTTTTTTTACAATGATAAAGTAACGTATGTTAAGATAGGTCTTGGGCTGGACAGGACACCGAGGATGACGGGTTATAGAGAAGCAAAACTGATCTACAAGCTAGGGGCACAAGCTGATTGGTCTACCAAGACTGATGGGTTCACGATGTAGAGGACTTACAGAAGCTGGGGATCCAGGCATTGAGGCGGAAATCCATGGATCGATCCGAATGGAAGGATTTAATGTAGCAGGCGCCACTGATGATGATATATATATATAAGGCCTATATATATATGTATATATATATATATATATATGTGTGTGGGGGATGGGATTTAGAAATATTCAACATATTAATAATTACATATAAATTTAGGAATTGTAGAATTCACCGAAATTTGAGTGATAAAAAATATCATGAGCCAAAGCGATGAACCGAAGCTCAATTCTCAAGGTCACCCTAGGATTAGCGGAGCTTATTATAGAAAATTTGTCGCATTGCAGTTAATTTATATCAAAAATGAAAAATTATCAAACAATCGAATAGCTACGTAATGTAAAAATAAATAGGACATACATAATGCAGGACTAAATAGTTCAATAGGTATTCGTGTCATGCAAGATGGCATTGAAAATACACATTTTAAGGTCTCTCTTTTTTTTTAATGTTAAAACTTTGTTTCTAATTAAAAGACCTTAAGAATGCAGTTAAATACTGTATTTTATATGCACATAATAGCACTTTATATATTGACCTACCTGAAGAAACAGAGTTCTTGAATCCCACACACATTTAATTAACGGAGAAAATGCAATGATAAGTCTTATTAAAATGTATCGCTGCAATTTAAAGCAATTTATAAATTTTTTTTTTTTTATTTATTTATATATTGGGGCGCCCCGTGTGCAGCTTCTCATCCTCGTGGACACTTAAATTTTCTGATTTTTAAAAAGAATTTTACGTGCGAGGAACTTAGAAGCTTATATATTAATTTACGATTTGTGAGTGGCCAAAGGGAGACAATTATTGGATTTGTCCAACTTGGATTTCAACAAAATTGTGTAAGAAATGCTCAATTTAACACTTTAAACAATGCATTTAGAATTAGGTTAATTTGATAAGGGCTTGGTCAAAAATATTGTTGGTTATTTTAAGACTGCACATTCGACATTTAATTTATTTAACGTTTTTGATGTTTATATGAAAATCAGTAAGTTACACTGCACTCTGAGAGTCACATCAGTTGTTTTTTTTTTTTAAATTGTTTTGTTTTTTTAAAATGTAGATTTCAAAATATTCAACTAAATTTATTAGGTCAGTATTGGCTGAATAACTTAGGTTAAATATTGGTCAAGATGTGTGTGAGTAAAGCAAAAATGAGATATCTCTATATACTGTAGTTTGAAATAAGATACCATCAAAAGAGCTAATATTCTTATGTTTGTCTCTAATTTGAAGCTATGTCTAATTAAGCACTGTTACAGTGTTGTGTTGCCTTGGTACAAAAAAATTCTTTTACTAAGCCTGCAGCGTTGTTTTCCTTGCCCTGGGTACTCTGGTGCAAATTCTTATCTCACTTTTACTAGATACTTTAAAAATCAATTCAACTTTACTTAGACTTATATTTATGTTTGACTAGAAATGAACTCATAGCTTGTCCAAAATAATAACAACAATAATTACAGTAGAGCCCGTTTATGTCGACGGCCTAGGGATTTTTCCAAAAAGCGTCGATATAACCTATGACCTATGATCGAGATAAACGAAAATCAATATGGCGGCAATATTCGACGTGTCATTCGACATGTCACATGTGCTTGAATTTTTTTATGTACATGATGTGCGTTAATAAATGTAGGTACTTCAGTAAAACAAAATATATTAATATTACAGTTATTTAGACAGAGCAAATTTCAAATAAAAAATGAAACCAGAATCAACTTTTAGCCTCAGTACTTTTTGAGCTACAAATTTTTAACGTGCAAGTTCGTTTGGTATTTTCTACTATGGACGAAACCTCCACATTTTTCTGATCGTGTCATGTGCAATGACTATAGTTTATATAAGTATAAGGCAACGATCCCCTCATTATTAAAATGCTATTTAGGGACTACTTATTTTCAACTTTCAAATTTGGCACATGACTATTTAATTAAAGCTTTCCTTGACCAATGGTTTAATAACAACGTTTTGCACACGGCAAATTATGATCATTTATAATATGGATCCTATCGGGTTTTTAAACCTCAAATTAAAACATATTTATTTAAATTACTTCTAAAATCATTCTAAAACACAAGTCCTGTATTTTGAGAAATAAATAATTATTTTAATTATGCAAAACTTGTTTATTTGTTCTTTGCTATTTCTTTTTGCGGAGTATAAAAGTCGGCGATCGGACATGGGGATCGGGGTACCGATGTTAAGTGACAAATTTGGCCACCCATTTGTGCTCGAGGTATCTGGGTTCGACGACATAAAAGAATCGACATAACTGACGAGAAAATGCTAAGACAAGGAAGGAATTCGGTGGTTCCACTTCAAAAACCTCGACTTAACAGAGTTGGCGAGTTAACCGAGGTGGAGATAAGTAAGTTCGATTGTAATGGGAATAGGTCGTGGAAAATGAAGAAACTAGGAGCAAGTTAGTCAATCTCTCAACTAACCTTTATATTAATAGTATTTATTAACCGAAAATAACAATTTAACAACTATAAAAATGTATTATTTTACAGTTAAATTCAATATATAATATGTTTTAATTAAATCAATTTTATCCTGGGATGGGAAGACTCTTTTTCCCGTTTTCCCGAGATAAGCAAATACACGGGATAAGCAAAAACCCGGGAAATGAGAGACGCTAGTTGCCAGTGGGAAGCAGGGGTAGCGGCCGCTAAGCCCCCTCCTCAGACCCCTTCCTAGATCGGTTCCCTCGAATTATACCCCTCACCTGCAATGGATGAAACTGTCGGTCTCTGCACCCTTATATTTTAGAAAAAAAGAACTGTATGTATATAGTATACATAGTATCCCCGGGAGCTGGGTGGTCGAGTGGTCTAAAGCACTCGTTAACCTTGGACTTGGACTCATCTAAGAGAAGGAAACTCTGTATACAAACCCGGAGATGGAGTCGGGTAACATAATGGCACTTTCCGACAACTCCTGCGACGCCACTGGTGCCAAGCTGCATCATCCACATGATGTTCCCTTGAGGTTATCCAGCGGCATGGCGTGGAGAGAGCGATTTGATGTCCTAGAAGAATAATCCCGGTCCTTGTTGATTTCGTTCTGCGAATTCCACACCATCGCCAACAATACTTATTATTATATTTTGTTTCCAAAATGTTGGATATTTTAAGTTGTTTTAAATGTAGAAAATAAAAGATCATTTTTAAAAAAATTAAATATATTTTTTTTATTTATGGTGTGTAGACTGTTTTTTCGCTCCCCTCGCTTCAGAGCCTGGTTTTGTTACTGGTTCCCCAGTCCAAACAACCGACACGCAAAGACACCGACAGCTTATTTATGTTTTATGGAATTTAAATTACGGTATTTAATTTTATTAAACACAAAATGTAGCAGTTCTTTTATCTCTTTTGAATGTTGTGTAAATAATAATAATATAATTAATGCCAAATACTTCAATCTGTTAATTATTTTATTTATTATTTTTTATTGTGAGCCTTTTAAATTCCAATTTAGGAAGTTTAAACTCTTAAGTTATAATTTGGTCTTTATTTTTCATTAGCAATTTCTGGAAACCTGGTAACATGCCGACCCTTTACTTGACATCATTTCCGCCTTCCCTCTGCCATTTAGGAACATAAAATACCCAGTGAGGTCGGAACATATTTTAAAACATTTGTTACGTAATTTGATATCTTCAAAGTTAAGGTTAGCATTGTTCGCTGAATTGAATCAAAATTACTAAATATCATTCAAAATAATGGTATTTTAAATCTATTATAAAGAATAGACTTAATTATTTCATGAAATTCTGAGTCATCTGGTTCAGTCAGTCACTCAGTGTGACCCAGCCATTGCCCATCGCGGCGTTTTGTCATACGTTTCCGTTTCTGGCGTTGCCTTGCTGCTTATAATTTGCTCTTAAAGTTAAGTTTCTCAGAATGCTTGATGTCCTATTGGCACTAAAATATATATAATGCTTTATACTTCAAAAGCACATCTGCATCCAGGCTAATTCAATTAATAATACACTTGTCACTATAACTAAATTAGAGGTAGTTATAAAAATAAAAGTTACTAAATTTAGTAGGCTAACAAAATTATAAATAGCTCAGCTAAGCTTAACTCTTATTCTGAACATTACCTCTTTAAAGTACTATTAGTTGTCTTAGTCTACTTAAGTTACTCCTGGAAGATCTAAACTTCTTAGCCTTTTTAAACTACATTCTTAGGTACTTTGACTGAAATTTTTAATATTGTCATATTGCCATAAATTTTAAATGATATATGATATCATTTTAAAGGGCAGGCTATATACTATAATACTATAAGCTTTGCATTGCAAAAACATCAATTTCATCTTTCTAGCTTTTATAGAAACAAAGTTATGATTTTTTTGGTGAATTTTTTTACCCCCTACTTTGTCTTTGTGTATTTAACTGTTAAAACTTGTGACTGACTTTCCAAATTTCTGCCTTATTTTGCCCACATCTTTTTTATTTTAAAAGATAATGCTACCAAATTTTGAGGAGACATTCTCAATCCAATTTACAACATGATGAACAACAAAACATTAACATAACATCAATACTTTACATTTTGGAAAATTTTATTTGCAGGTATGTTAAGAAAAAAGTGAAGGGAAAAAATTGGAAACATCATAATCATTATTTATGAAGGAAAAAACAAAAAAATGACATGTTTATTGAATTTAAACTAATTTTGTAAAGCTAGTGTTAAATTGTAAATCAATTATTATATTTATAAAAAGGTAAGTATTCTTTTTTGTATATAACATTGAATGTAAATAATTATTTTAAAAAAATTACTTAATTAAAATTATCCATAAGTTGAAGACTAATCCATTTAAAAGGTAATGTGGATGTTCTGCCTTATATTTTCTACTAGACTGCTCTTCAAACTACTTGGTTCTTGTTGATGAATCCCAAAATCTCTCCTTCATAAACTTTCTCTTTGCCATCTACATCCATACATGCCTTATTGTAGATGGCAGTGGAAGGAATTCTACAAAGATCTTCAAAAGAAAATTAAAATGTTCTCTTGTGCCCAAAAGAAGCTTAGAATTAACATCTAATTTAGTTCTAGCTTGTTTAAAATTTGTTTTTTTAATCAATACAAATTATAACTGCTCAGATGTATAAAGCAAGAAGATCATTTTTGGGAATTCCAGCACCCAACTTAAACTTAAGGTGAAGAGACCAACAGTTGGACCTAAATGATGTGTAATATAACTTCTAGAGTGTAATTTGTGTTGCTACTGTAATAAGCTTAATCTGGTGATAGAAGTCCCAAAGTTAATATGAAATATTAAAATGCAGTTTTCCATTCGTGTTTATTAACCCTTTTGACACTGAGCCTTTTTGGACTTTTGGCACCAAGAAGATGGAACCCTTTTCACAAGACCAGCACTTATTTGTCAACAATTTTTTTTTAAATGCTGCAATTACTTTTACAAAAATAAAATTATATTAGTTTGAGGAATTTGAGTGAACCAATATTATATAATTTTTATGAATCAAACTGAAATCTCATCTTTTATGCAATGAGATCCTGATTTGCATAACTTATTCATGCCATTTTATTTTACATTTAAAGTCATTCCAAGGGTTAAAATACAGCTTGCATTGTATGTTACAAGATTCATACAATTTAAAAAAAAATAAACTTGTTCTTGCTGATTCCCCAAAAAGCAGCCTGTGAAAAAGATGTGTATATTGCTGAAAGGGATGTCTTTTGATTAGTTGAAAAATGAAGACCCAATATTCCATTTATTTCACAGTACATTTCAATATAATTTCTTACCCCCACTTTCATTACTTTCAATCCAATAATGGGAAGTTGTCATTTATTATTGGTATTGACTGAAGATATAAATAAAGCTGCCAGATCAAGTTGATGAGCCTACCGTTACCCATACTTTCTCTTATAGAAACTTATTGAACGTGACATATTCATATTGTGTGATGAAAACATTTTCCCTAAAATTTAGACTAATGGCTATTTTCTTTTCAAATTAACATGTAACATAATAACTTCCAGTATTTTAAATTCTAATCCCTCAATTGTATTGCTTTTTTTACTTTTCTAACTTGAAATCAGCATAAATATGCCTGCCATATTTTCAACAGTTTTGTACCTTGATTGTTATGGCTGTCATGGCAGCAGAGGTAAAGCCAGAATGGATGGCAGCTTTAAAAGCTTTAGAGGATCAACAGAAACCCAAAGAGTTCCCTGACCGCCCAGAATGGACTAATGCTATGAAAGCTTTACATAACATGAAATCTGACAAAAAGGGTAATAAAAATGAAGATCATGAGCAGAAGGAAGGAAGTTCGGCCCTTGATTCTAATTCTTCGGATGAATCAAAAAGTAAGAGCTCTCCAAGTGATTGTCCATCTGGCTTTCAGAATCATCAGTCACTCATGCCAGATATGGGTGGCCCTCCTGTGTCATCCCATATGAATCAGGGACAGTCACAGTCTCCCTTTGGCTATGGGTATCCTCCTCCAGGTATGGGATATGGGCCTCCCAGTGTCTATCAGCAGTATGGATATCCGTAAGTTCCTCATAATGGATTTATTTAATTTTTTTAATTTAAAGCATTTCATAAGCCATTATGTTTTTTCATTACATACCATATTTGTGAGACGATACATTAAATAAAATATGTATTTCTCTCTCTTCAACACTTACACACATATTTAAACAAAATTAACATTTTTCTAAATAGCTTTGGCTATGGAGGTTCAGGTTATATGGGTAATCCATACGGAGTGCCGCACGGAGTGCCGCCCCCTTGGGTAAGTCTTAAGACTATCATAAATAATATATATATATATATATATATAACCAGGGTTGAGAAGATCTAAATCAGACCAATAATAATCATGATGAAAATTTAAAAATTGATAATTATATTTATTTACCTTATCTATTTATATTTAAAGACACTAGCTAAAAAATTCTCTCAATGAAATCTCACAGATCTTAATGACTGAAAACAATATGTAAGATGCAATCAAAACACATTTCTGTTATAAAAGCATGTTATCTCAATACTTCATATATAATTATGATTGCTCAATTTTACAAAAACTTTCATTTTTCTTCAATTAAACTTTCCAGTTTTTAAAAATTAGAATTTTGGTTGGCAATGAGAAAGCTGGAAAAAAAATTATATTTAAATTATTTAATTAGAAGGCTTTGGTGAAGTTGAATGACAATTTTATTACATTAACCCCTTTACCGGTTGTCCCGACAATAGTCGTCTTGATCTATTGACCTTTACACGGTAGACCCGACTATAATCGTCCAAATGATATTATGATCTGCAGTATGCGGCAGACCCGATTATTCTCGTCCAAAATGCTATGACATAGTTACAGTGCATGTAGCTGGGTTTTTTCGCACTACCCCCAGCCTTGCTCAAAACTATGGGAAGCCATAGGCCTCAAAAATACCTAAAAATAACCAAAATACATAAAATACATAGAAGACTGCAAACCGGTAAAGGGGTTAATATTGATAATTGAAAAGTGTGAAACTGTATTGAAGAACTTGATCATATAGATTTGATGAGACTACAATATTCAGACTATGACTATCCTTTTTAAATTTTTTTAATATACTTTACATTTTTAAAATATTTTTAAATACTTTTAACTATGTTATGGTTAACTTTATAAACATTAAGATTCTTTAAATTCCTATTTAAATGAAATAAACATGATTTAAGTCAAATCATATTTTTTTAATGCATTTTTAAAAAATCGTGATAGTTATCAACACTGCATTTAACCCACCTCTGTCTTACCTACTTTATATTTAAACCCTGTTGCAACTGCTAGTTTCAACTACCCGGCACCTATTTACTAGTACTAGTATTCATAGTGTGATACAGTTACCCAGACCTGCCAACCCTTCCGATTTTCTAGGAATTATATGAATATTTTACCCTTCCCGTCAATCCCGTTAAAATTCAGATTTTCAGAACATTATAATTTTTCACCCATCATAAAAATCCGAAAGCGACAAAAAAAATATCGGGTACCACAGGAAGTGGTGCATTTCAATGATGCCACTTCCTTTTGTTTTTACATTGTGTCTACATGTCCGGCAAAGTTAGAACCTATATAGTCATGCAGCTTAGCAACCAAAGAATTAAAAAAATTAGGATTTCTTAAAAAAAATAAGTGATTTTCTTGTTATAATAGCAACTAAAGATTAGCAGTTGTGTCCTTTTCTTTAGTGTTTTCAGGTAGGCTTAATTTTTGGAATTTCAGATGAATAATTATGGTCCTGGAAACTTTGGAAGTCTCCAAGGTCCTAGGGGGCCACTTGGGCCAATAGGTCCTCCTCCTGGATCTTTTGGTAACCCAAATATGGGCCCTCCCCCTGACCATAACAATTTTAGAGGACCACCTCCACAAAGGTTTTCATTCAATGAAACTCACAGAGGCAATATGAATTCAGATAGGGGTTCTGATAACACCCACGACAATGGATCGCCAGATAATCATGGTCAAAGTCCTCGTTTTAACAATAGAAGTAAACGTAAGTGCCTTTTTATTGTTTTTTAGTTTGTTTATTGATTTTACTTAGTTGTTTTTGCTCATCAAAATCCATAATTTTATTAAACTTACCATAAATGTTTTCCATTATTTGTTATGTTTCTTTACATATATTTTACTTAACAGAAGCACCTGGTACTGGTGGAATCAGGTTTCAGCTTCCAAAACGCAAAAATCTGAATAACAATAATCCAATTGACAATCCACTACGAGGCTCTATAAATAAATTTAATAGAGGAGAAATAACACATCCTTCTGCTATCACATCGGATATGAATGCTGCTGGAGAATCTGCCAAAACCAATTCCAATTGTGATGATTCAAAATCGGGAGACATGTATGTTGTCATAATTTATATATATAATGAAAGAATTGACTTAGATGTTCAAATGGTTTACTATACAACTATTTTTATTAAAAGATTCTTCAAACTTTTAATGTCCCAATTGGTAAAATATGCATACACTTTATTTTAGGTCATCAGAAGCAGCTGGGGAATGGCCTCAGCCTCTTAAGTAAGTAATAATATTAAGTAGCAGCGCAAAATATTTCACTGCAATTTCCAAATAAACTGTTTCATCCTTAATAATAGAACCTCATGACCGCAGTCAACAGTATGTAAATTTTTATTCTTAATCATAGAAAATTTTATACGATGCAAATTATCAAAAGGAAAAGACCAAATGTTTTTTTCAAACTTAAACTTTTGTGTTAATAAAGAAAAGTTTTCTATTGTTGTAATCATCAAAAGAATTATGAAAGAAAATTTTGACCAATTTTCTTACATGTACACATAACTTGTATTAATACATACTTCAGGGACTATGTACAAAGAGCTTTTGCCTCAGTTGTTAATGAAAGTCAAAAGGATCAAGTGGAGAGGGTTCTTAAAGAGAAGCTTACAAGGATTTTTAATTCACCTGGTGGTGCAAATGCTATTGACTGGGATAATGAACCCCTACCAGTGTATGTATTTTTAAATATTTTAAAAAAATAATTAGCAATGTGCTCTTTACAATGCACGTATTCTGAATTTATGTACTGGTCTCATTGATTTAAAATGTGTCTTCGTTAAAAAGTTACAAGCATCCCTGTGTACTGCTGGCCTTAAATTATAGGTCATTCCAGAGAAGGGATGGATGCAAAATTATAGATTGCCTCTTTCCAATACTATGCTCTTTGACATCACAAGAGCCTGATGGGAACTTGCACATTAACTTTGTGATATTTTAACACTGTAACCGTTTTACACTGTCTTTTATCTATAGCCGTTAACATACATTAACTCCTTCCCGGCGGTTGCGACTAAATGTGCCCTGACGAATAGCGACCCCCACCCCATTTTTAGTTAAAAATAGCAATGAAATCTCGCGTCCCTCAAGACTTCCGGCGGTGGCATGATTTTAATTTAAAAACCTGAAGTTTTATCTTGTTTCACTTTAAAACTACATGTACTTTAGTATGACGCATCTATATCTAGCATGTGCTCGTCCGCTGCACCAAAAATCAATTTTGGTGGCCATTATTCATTATTTTTCACCGCTTATGTTATATTCACGCTTCATTCAGGGCATAATTATAATGTGCTAGATGAAGATTGAATGTTATTTTTTAATTATTTTTTTTAATAAACTATTCATAAATTTCAGTGATGCTGTCAATCTTGTTGGAGGGAACGCTAGTCAGGTTTCCAAGTTTGGTAATGGGGGACGTATGATGAATTTTCAACAGTTTGGTAGAGGTGCACTGAACCAGAGGAATATGGGGACTCCTCAAAGACCACTTTACTCCAGAGATAGGGTGCCAACCTACAGGCGGTCAAGAAGCAGATCATTTTCAAGTTCTTCTAGATCTTGGTCCAGATCAAGGTCACGATCCAGATCACGTTCAAGTTCACCTGGAAGGCGGCGAAGGCGCTTTAGACATAGCAGGTATTTGTGTATTGTATGAGTACAGGGATAATATGTGAACTTCTAGTTTATTATTTTGGTATGAATATTTGTGTAACTCTTATTCTTCAAAAACTATATTTACAGCAACAGCCGAAGTTTATCTTCAGAATCAAATAGATCAAGCCCTGTTAAGGGTAAATTTGGAAAGAATAGAGGTCGTGGGGCCAAGACGCCGAGAGGAAGGGGTGGCAAAATTACTGCTAAAGTCGAAGGAGATTTCATTAGTTTTTCTACAAATAAAAAGAACAAAAAGAAAAACCAGCAGACAAAAGGGTGAGTTGGGTCTTTCTTTTGCCATATAATTTTTTCTCAATGATTTATATTAAACATAATAAAATTATGGTATATTAGGCTATCTCAGCAGTTGTTAGTTAATGCTCTCTGACATGGTTATCTAATAGGGCTCTCAAGTTCACACTTGATGATGACGACCCTATGAAACAGGCTAGAATGGAGTTAAGAGCCGCCCGCTTTGCTGGACAGCTAAACAAACAAAAGCAAAGAGTAATGATTACAATCAATGGTTCGGTTAACTCTGTAAGTATTCACATTTTCTGTCAATAAAAATAATACTTGTATAGGGAATTTAAGTAGATAAATTATTCTTAGGCTACAAATAGATATTTTCTGGAGGGCAAAGTTAATTTTTTATAACAACGTATTTTTTCAGAATACAAAGGATGAGGACATGGACTTAGAAGAGTTTACCGTTATTGGAACTTGCCAGGATTTGGAAAAGCCTTACCTACGCCTTACAGGAGTAAAAAAAAAATTTTTTATTCTCAATTGACTATTCATGCCTATAATTGTTTTGACAGTGTAAAATTTCTTATAATTTTTTCATTATTTAATAATGACATTAGTGATGGGACGATAACAAAATTTTTAACGATTCCGATACGATTCCGATTCTACCCAATTATCCCGATTCCCGATACGATTCCCGATACGATTCCGATTCCTGGCCATTATTACATATATTATTACTGTGCCCAGGTATTAACATATTTAATTAATATAAAAGTTGAGAATTGATTAGAAAAGTGTATTAACTTGCTATTGAAGCTTTACAATATGCTAGATAACAATGTATTGGAAAGGTTTTATATAAACACTATCAATAATTCCATTTTAATAATACAAAGATGTAGTATTGAGTTCAAAATAATATAAATAATTCCATTTTAATGAGAAAAACTTCATTCAGTTCAATCAGTTGATAGTAAGAATATGCATTTAATCATAGTCAAATTGAAGCACTCGCAAATTACAGTGCAAAAACATAAGCATCTCTCCAGTTGTTGGTTCTAAACGGTTTCTCTTTGGCGAGTATATATTGCCACCTACACTAAAAATTCTCTCGCTCTCTACTGAAGAAGGCGGAGCACATAAATACTTTCTTGAGAGGAGAGCCAAACTTGGAAGTTCTTCTTTGTTCGCTTTCCATCAGCTAAGAGGATTCTCATTGTTTGAAATCAGTTTAAATGTTAGATACCTTGATATTTATGTTCTAATTTTAATACTTGCTGCTGAAAATTGACTCTTTGTTTTTGTAGTTGTAGCATTAATCAGTTAAGAATCGTTTTGGTATCGGAATCGGCTCTGAATTATTCAGCTCCGATGCCGATTCCCCGATGCTTTGGAAAAGTCCCGATATTCCGATTATTCCGATACGATTCCGATTAATCGTCCCATCACTAAATGACATCTTTAAGACTAACAAAGCATCCTTGTGTACTGCTGGCCTTAAATTATAGGTCATTCCAGAGAAGGGATGGATGCTATAGAAATTAACATAGCCATTAAACTGCAGCTATTCTTTTAAAAAGTGATAGCCATGTTGGAGGCTGTACATTATTTCCTACTGTTAAGTATAAGAGTTATTGTTTTGAAAATATATTATAAATTCTGCTTTTTACACATATCTTTAAAGGCACCAGATTCCAAACAGATAAGACCTCCATCCGTACTAAAGAAAGCACTAGCCAATGTGCAAGAGAAGTGGCAAAAGAAGACAGACTACAGATATGCTTGTGAGCAGCTAAAGTCTATTCGACAAGATCTTACAGTAAGGTTTCCTTTGTCCTTTTGACACACTAAATGAAGGTTATAGTTAAATTATTGTGACTGTTTTTGAATTAGGTGTAAACATTTTCTTTAAGCATCCTTGTGTACTGCTGGCCTTAAATTATAGGTCATTCCAGAGAAGGGATGGATGCAATATTATGTAAGCCCATTTCCCATTTCATACTTTCTGATTTTCAAAAGAAAGCATCTTGGAAATTTGCACATTCAACATACAAAATTATGTTACTTGTTCAGATCTCTTAATCCACTGTTAATATTTTTTAATTTTATTTTCTTGTTTAAGGTTCAAGGGATTAGAGATGCCTTCACTGTTCGTGTATATGAGACACATGCCAGAATAGCTATGGAAAAGGTGAGATTTCTTACTTGATCACTCATTTGTGTATCCAAATAAATGATCTTGTCTTTAACCCTTTACAGTCCGATGTGCCCGAAATGCACCGATTTTTTCCTTAAGCCTACAGTCCGTTGCGGCCAAACCCGCCCGCTTCGCCCCGCTGCGAGGTTGTTTACTTTCGTTCTTAGCACAGCGGAAATCCATTGCGCATTACTATTTATAGTTCTACCGGAAGAAAGCCTCGTTGTCGGCATTTATTTTGATACTAGTTTGACCGCAGTGTCTTTAGGGGCTGATTTTCTATGATTTTTTTAAAAGTTGCGATTTTTTCGCTGTAAAAAATGGCTTTTGAAGCCTTGGATACAATTTTGAAAGAACTTAGGCCTAATGAAGCTTCACTATTTCATAAATCTAGCAGCGATAGTGAAGAATATGATAGACACATTAATTTAAATGATGCTACTAGTAATAGTGATTCAAGTGAAGAACATAATAGCAATAGTGGCGACATTGATGACAACGGACCTATCAATTCTACTCCAACTGATCAGCAAGATCATGAGTGGTCTGGGAATTTTTCTCAAATCAAAGTGGGAGGGTCCCTGAAACTGTTTTTTGGTGCAACTTTTGCATTTAATCATTTTTTTGTATTTAGGTATTTTTTATTTTCTTTTCTTGCTTATAGTTTATTTTCTGTAAATTAATTAGGTAAAGAACCTTCATTTAGAATGGAGTTATGACCCTTTGCTTGGTCGCTGGGATTAGACAAGGCTGAATAGGTTAAAACTATTTTCTTAAACTGCTTAAAGATTTCAGATTGCAATCAAGTTTGTTTGTTGTTGTTTTTATAAATTTATTGCTGTGCATGGATAACTTGAGAGATTGAAAAAAGTTATTATTGAACCTCGTTTGGAGCTATTAATTCAATATCATACACATTGATGCCCTTTAGTTACTCTTATCATAGTTAACCAATATGTTAATGTAAGCTTATTTTGAACAAATACATAAGGCCACATTTACCTCCTAATGCCATATATTCACAAAGCACATATTGTCTCTTTCCCAGTAAATGATGAAACATTAGGATATAAGCTAGTAGACTTTAAAACTTTTCAAGGTGGACCATGCTTATATCACTTAAGATAGTTTAGTGGAATCAGGATAACTGCAAATAGAATAATGAATCTTTGATGTATCATTTAATCATGTTGCAACCAAATGTATTATGAATCCAATTTTTGATAAAAATGCTGTTCTTCTATTTAAAAAAGAAAACACATAACAATTTGACTTTCACCAGCCCATTTTCATTTAAAAGTTGTGATTTATACATTAAGAAAGAAAATTTGTTAGTTTTCTTGCACTTTAAAGGGAGTAATTTTTTAAGATGTAAATTGAGGTTAAATACCGACCAGTAACTGAGCTTTTTCAATAAAAGTAAGGCGTTTGCCAAACCGGATTCTCTTTTTAAATACCGGTTTATTGGGGTTTTAGTGTCCAACATATTTTTTTTTTAATTTAGAAAGTATAACTTTTTTCTGCAGTGTAAAAAGAGTACTTTTTTTAAATGTTATCCTGTTAAGCATTATTTTGATTTGATGAAAAGACACCACCATTACTTCGTCATTTAACGCTTTTATTTAATCCACCACCTAAATCTTAACCATTTGATCAGTATTCTTTACATTTTAGAAGAAAAAGAAGTTCATTGACAACCAGCATCTTTATTAACTTTTAGGGCGACCATGAAGAGTTCAACCAGTGCCAGACCCAACTAAAGCTTCTGTATCACGAGGGCCTGAAAGGAAACCAGCTTGAGTTCAAGGCATACAGAATACTATACTATATTTACACATCAAACACATTAGGTAATTTTTAAAACCATTTCCCATTATAATATTTGGTTTGAGTCTTTTTGGTTTCATTGGACATCATAGTAATATTTGTTACTTCCCTAACGGTTCAGTGAAGAATGTGAACCTTTGAATTTGTAATGGGTGCCGTTAACTCTATTTTTATAAGGTGATTTAACTTCTTTTGGAATTCCATTTTCAAAACAATTTTTTTTTATTTCGCTTCAGATCTCACTACTGCTCTTGCTTCTTTAACTCAAGAATGCAGGAAAGATGTTTGCATAAAGCATGCTTTGGATGTGCGGATAGCTTGGTCTTTAAATAACTATCACAGGTTTTTCAAATTGTATGAAAATGCTCCAAAAATGTCAGGCTATTTAATGGACTGGTTCATTGATAGGGTCCGTAAAAGTGCCCTCAAGCTACTTTTAAAATCGTACGTATACACCATTCCTTTTCTTAGAAAAATTTATTTAGATTGCTATAATATAATGATATTCTTTAAAAATTAATTTGGATCTAAAGTAAACATTTACAAAATTATTATTATTTTTTGGTTTCAAGTATTTTACACAATATATGATAAGGTTTGTATATATTACACTATGTGATTTGTTTTTATCATACATTTTAACTAATTTGTTTTTTAATGGTTTTAATTCTCCTGGTGTTGATTCTTGCAGAAATATCTTTTATTTATTTCAGAACTCCTTTCAAAACCTCAATACATGTAAATATTTGGGTTGGAAATCTGTTAGAAGTATTAAATGACGATGTAATTTAATGCTAATGACGATGTAATTTAATTCTAATCCTTACCACCAGGAGAGTTATAGAATGTTATACTAATCAATCTCTTTTTTCAGCATATTAAGTAAGTATTACGTCTTTAATTACGATTAAGGTTTTTATCAATTATATGAAGTGAGAAAGTAATTTAATAATTACATAAGGAAATATTTCTATACATTTTGACATGACTTAATATATTTTCCATTTTCTTCTATTTCATTTATTTTGCGACATCTGCTCCGGCTGCTGTGCGGTTGTGTTCATCAAATCGATTACATCTCCTTGTCTCTCTGTCCCTCACATTGTGCTCTTTTTCGATATGGTTGGTGTGTCGCCAATGTATAGGTATCGTCCATTCTTACCAATCGAGTTTTTTCAAAAAGAGCTGGCCTTCACAGACAAAGGGAAATGTTTGGAGTTTCTTCAAGAAAAGGGGGTCACATTCACAGATCACAATACTACAGTTGATTGTAAAGCAAATATGGCTATTCTGCAGTCTTTATAATATCGGTCAGCTTCCTGGTTTTATCAAAATCTGTGATATGTGGAGTATATAGGACATTTCATACAGAAACAATTATATGTGCCCCCCTTATACATGAGGGATTTTCATACTCTTCATGGATGTAATTGTGTGCTTCCTTTTTCCACATGTTATAGTTTAATAGTGAAAAATTTTGAAAAGGGGCCATGAATATAGTTTTATTGCTAGGTCACTTATCAGAACTGTGGTTAAATGGATTAGTCATGGTAGATAGGCATTTTTTTTTTAAAATCCAAAGACAATTAATCTTATTGTTATGATTATGCACTGAAATGGGAATTACCTCTTACTTTCTGTGCCAAATCTTCAAGTTTTGTGATCACGAGGTTTACAATGCGTCCTTGCTTTGGATCATTAATTAGTGGGTACTTACCCATACTATTCCTACTGTCCATTTGAAGAGGCTCCAAGGAGAATCACCAGTACTGTAATCCAAATGTCCACAAACTATGCAAGGAAAAATTAAATAGCAACAGAATATGATGTCCAGTCTTTGTAGAGAAAAACTCAATAGAACAGAATTATTACTACAATAATTTTCAAGATTCTGAGATGGGAACACAGTCAATATATTTTTTCTAATGATTTTGCAGAGAATGTTGGTCACTATCAGAGCTAAAAGATGTAAGGGAGCAAGTAGGGAGAAACAACCACTTTGTAAACAAGAACGATACATAATTTCATACCCAAAGATGTGAAAAAATTCATCAAATAAGAAAGTGCTAATCAGACTGTGTCTCCTTGTAAAGTATCTTGAAGAAATCATCCAACTTGTTAGGGCTGCAGCTAAAGTACTAATCATAAACCTGACTTCAAGATCTTATCTGCACTTTGAATCAACTGCTTTATATTTTGTGTTAGTGAAGCTGTTAGATTTTTTCCCATCAAAATATTACTGGACAGAATTTAGAATCCAATATCTCCAACGCCTTGACCTCAGAATATGATGGAACCCATATCCTTAACTTGAGGAAAAGAGAAGACTGCTGATAAACTTGGATAAAGAGCAAGTCTTGTTTTGGAAATCGCTATTTCAGCAAGAAAAATACCTGAAACCACTAATACTTCGCCTTATGTGTCAAGCTTGATTGAAAAGAGAATGATGGCCTGATCAGTTTTTTTTGTTAAATTACTTTTGACAAGAGTCCAAGAAATGACCTTCGTTGATCACAGCTGAAAAATGATCAAAGAATTAAGTTATCATGTGATCCAAACAATACAGATTTGTATTTTTAGCCATTTCATCATAAAAGAAACAACCCTTAGACAACCATTAAAGAAAGCACCACCTTATGTAAGCTCATTTACTGATGTGATGTGCACCCCTTCAGAGACCCGTTTAGTTTATGGCAAGAGAAACAACCCTTAGACAACCATTAAGGAAAGCACCACCTTATGTAAGCTCATTTACTGATGTGATGTGCACCCCTTCAGAGACCCGTTTAGTTTATGGCAAGAGAAACAACCTTGAAACGAAGATAATTGACATCACCAGCCATATACATGATGTCAAATACAATTTTATCTTGACAAGACTCCAGCCAACAAGAAGCCAAAATTAATGAAGATTCTCCTTTCCCTAAAGGCATGTCCTACTAAAATGTTTTAAAGAGTTTATCTGCTGTACCTTCACAGATGCCTGGCTCCTTGTGACTATTGGTGTTATGTCCATCCATTCGGTCTAAAATGTGACCTACTCTTCAACTTTACTGAAAGACTCTTAAACCCTCTCCAAGCCATTCCAAGAATCTTTATTTTAAAATTGAACTGCAATACCTCATGTTAGAAGTTGCGACCTGCATCCAGTGGAATATTTTATCCTTTATAAGTTATTTTATCCTTTCACAAAGAAGATCAAGATTAAACAGCAGTGAGAGGCGGTCCCGTTTCAGTGTTTAATTGTTGTGATAAGAATCAGAATTGCAAATATAGCATTAAATAATTAAATGTCAGGAAGGGTAGTTAAGGACTCGGGAAAAGAGATGTGACATTTTCAATTGAAGCATGTGGCGTCTACAGGCTCTTTAGACCAAGCACAGTACGTCGGCTCCTGTGACGAAGTAAACGCGAGACCAAAGAAGAGTAATGATGGCCACCATTTTGTTTTTGTTTATTTTTATTAACATGCTAATCAAACATTTCTATTTTTGTTTCAGGGTCCTGAGTTAACTGCATCAACTTTTATCTGTATTATGTATTGTTTATTTAAACATACCGGTACTGTAATGTTCAATTGATGCTTTATGTATATCTGGGTGTATCTTTATTAACAATGTTTTATTCTTTTTGTTCCATTTATTGAGTTAGCCGTTTTTCTTTTTCAGAATCATTTAAAAACATTTAAGACATTCTTTCACATGGTATGAATTTTAATAACTTTCATTGTCATGGCCAGTGGTGGATTCATTAAAAAAAAATTTAATCTTGCTTTGCATTTTTATAATTATTAATTTCTTTCTTTAAAATAAATAAGGGCCCTTTGAATCCACCACTGATTAAGGCTGACATATTTAATAGTGTAATAGTAATAGATTGCAATGACTTTGATAATGTGATATTTTATCAACCAGAGTCATATTACTCATATGTTGATCATGATTTGCACATATGTAGTTTATTTAGGTCAAATTGTTTTGTCCAAAAGTTAAAACATGTAAGGATGCAATATTTGTCTGCTATATTTACCTATAAATTATGTATATATATATATATGTGTGTGTGTGTGTCTGTAGTAACTGATCTTTTGAAAGGGGGTGGAAGTAACTTATGTGTAATATTACAATTTTATTTTTAAAAGAATAATTGTCCAAAACACCTTTTTCATTAAGAAAGCATCAATCCCCTATACATGTTAATATCGACAAACCCTGATGCATGTGTGTATTGAACAATACTATGGTTATTATTTTTCTTTAGACCATTCTATGAAGAAAGCTTGAATATAAATAAATGTTCTGTACATATACATGTATTAAATGTTAACTATTTGAATCATTCATGTTTATTCCATACAAAGTAATGCAATATCTTGTCAGGTAAAGTTATTTAAAACAGGTCAATGCTTGGTAAGTTCTAGTGACTTGTTTTAAACACCATTGATACTTTGTGTGTTTAAATTTAAAGTGCTGCATTTCTTTCACATTTGTATGTTTTGGTATCAACAGTTAAGGTACGTATCAAATTAGAAGTTAAACTATTTTGAGACACTTGTATGACATTTTTATTGACTACTTAAAGGTGTAATTGTAATGACATTTTCTGTAAGGACTGGGCTGATGAACTTTGTAAGATATTTTACAATTTAATGAGTGCCAGGACTTAATTTATTCATAATTAAAATCTTTACATTTTAAAAATTAACCACTTTTTTTTTCTCTCTCTCTCTCTCTCTCTCTCCCCCTCCCCCCCCCCGCCCCTCTTCCCTTTTATCTTTTAGCCTGTTTCATTTGTTGATTCATGTGTTATGTCATGCTGGAAGTGATAGATTATCTGCTGTCTTCAAATTTAGAAATAAACTTGGTTTTGAACCTATTGTACCAGCAAGTTCTTTTCAACTTGTGTATTTTGTGTTTTAATTTGTCAGTACCGTACTTAGTACACATCAAATCAGTTTCCAAACCTTTTCCTGGAAAATGCACTAAGATATCCCACCCATCCTTTTCCTGTCTTTATGACTTTTGTTGTTTTTTCAGATGTTGGTAATTCAAGTCAGAAATGTGCATTCTCAATCTAATTAGACCATTAATCTCAGATACTTTACATGTTACCTTACTCACACTTGGCATTAAAAATATGCACGTTTTTAAGTTCATAGATCCAACAAATATACTTTTAAAAATTTTAATTAATATTTTTAATTTTTCACACAAATGTGAACTAGAGTAACTTGCCCCAGTGCAACCACGAGTCAACTTTTCCTCACAACTTTTTACAAAGTGAAAAAAAAATTAAAATTATTGGTTGCTCAAAGGGCACCAAGTGAAATCACTGACTTGGCAGTGTTTAGAGATGTTCTAGCAGATAACTAGCATAATAATAGGGGAAAATGCTGGTGTCTGCGTAGCCCCTTAAGCTGACCGCCCCGCAACCAGTGATTAGCCCTAAGTGCAACCAGCAAGAAATCGGACTTGTCGATCACATTTCAAAGTTTTTACAGCCTATTTTAACCTGTACATGACCTTATCTTAATGTTAGCAACTCATTCACGCCAAATACTGATAAATAACATAATCAAAAATTTTACTTTAAAATTTCACAAAAAGATGGGTTTTTTTTCGTCAAATTGTGTCTGTTAATACCGGCTTCCAAGAAGGCAGTAAGTGATCCGTACGTGAAAAAAGCTAATCAGTAGACCAATGGGAGCCTACTGAGTATATCTTTGCTTTGATATATTGCCTATATCGAGAGTTAAGTAAAGGGGCAATTTACTCTAATCTTATTGCATACGGGGAGTTTATGACCACGTTTTACATTACCGAAATCAACCACTTTTGCAGGTGCTGTGAATAGCACTTAGTTTCCATTCTAAATGGAGGACAGTTGTGAAAAAAAAATAATTTCATGAATTAACTATTGGTCCTTTCATTTATGTGAAAAACACGATTCTCTTCTTGTACTCATACGGTAAACAAAATGGAAGTTATTTTCAATGTTATATTAAAAATTATTTATCGAAAACATCATTTGTAACAATGGTATACTTATGCGGAAAAGGTGACCTGACCAACTCGTCCACCACTTAAGTTAGGGTAAAAGTCTAAAAATACTAATCTCATTAAAAATACTGGCTGAATATCTGAAAGAACTGCCATATAAACATGTAACCTTAAAGAACCTGCGGTCCTCAACTCAGTCCTTACTGAAAATTCCCAGTGTGGATGAACACGGAAAAAAGTGTACAGAGTGCGCTCTTTAGAAGCGGTAGCGCCAAAATTATGGAATAGTTTACCTCCATCTTTGAGGAGTACTGACAAGGACAGAAAATCATTTAGGAAACATTTAAAGACTTTTTTGTTTAATAGGTTTGATGACACCAGAGCGCAGTGAGCATGCTAAAGTAGCATGGATACCAGTGCTATAGAAGTATCCGATAAATCACAAAAAAAGAGAATTTCAATGTATCCTTCCATATTCAATTTATCCTTAAACCTAAAGTACACATCACGTGGGAAGCACTTCACTAAATCGCCTGGAAAGAATTTCTGGAAAGAGTGTTATAAAAAGTTTCCAACTCCCATCATATCTCATTGTCATTACAAAACTGGTAAAAATCAATAATGATAATAAAACATTTCCTGCTACACGGTGCCGTGGATGGAATTGTTTCTTGGTTAAATTTAAAGGTCTTACAGTCTTACTCACTAATTTCTCATTCCTTCGAACAGCGCTTGTCAAAACTAATTTTGGTGGCAGTGGGCAGGTATACATGTTGGGGCTCTGGTGATAATTTTTATGAATTTTATACACGTTTAAGTACCGGTACTTACTAAATAGATCGCACCTTGGTGTGTTCTTTCCGGGAAAGTACCGGTGATAAATTAGTCGTCAAATAAATGATTTGTTCAATATATAATATTAATATCCGGTGGCGTGATGTCGAAGTATTGTGTACAGCGGTTAAGAAATATTCTTTACATGACTAAGTGAAAGTTGAAACAATGCACTTAAAATGCAAAAACATTTACAATTTAGTTTAGAAGTAGAAGCACTAAAAAGTAGACAATAATTTTCTATCAATTTAAAGTCGACGAAATTTCTTTTCAAACAAATTTCCGATAACCATATATGAACACTCAAGGTGTTGGTCTGTGTAACTTAACAACTGACTGTATTCCCTATCCTACATTCCTTTTTTTTTAAAAAATAATATTATTTCATATTTAAATTATCTTTTAATCGTTCGTCATTTGAATGCGAAGATGAACAAGGCTTGAGAAGTAGCCTTGACTTGAGCTGCAGTTTGTATAAGGGAGTCTAGTTGAGACGACTGGAAATAGACCAGGATTCAGTAGATGACCAGCAGTCTGTGTATTTCACTGTGCTCTTTATGCGTTCTGCGTCGCAGAAGTTTTAGGATTTTTCATTGTGTCAATGTCATAGCGCATACGGGACTCCCTCTGCGGGTTTGATTTCAAAGTTTGCCTTCTCTTATACGTTTGCCATCCAATGCTAACGAGTACCAGCCACATTACCACTCACTCCAGTGATCCAACCAATATCCACAGATTTACGCTTAGACATTATTGAAAACTTCTCGCCACGTCCAGTCAGTCAACATGACACTGATGGGACAGTTACGTAACTGTGGGCCACTAAATTCAGTCACAGTGGCGTAGCGATCTTAACTCGCGCCCGGGGCACAATACCTTTTTAGCGCCCCCCCCCATACTTTTTAGCGCCCCCCCCTATTCGAAAACCATACAATATTATAGTAAAATATACCATTTGGCGCCCCTTTGTGAGTAGCGCCCGGGGCATGATGCCCCCCTCACTACGCCACTGAGTACACATGACAACAATAATTGTCGGTCAAACAGTCGCTCTTACTGTCATGCCAATTCTTAATAATATAATAATAAATAATTAATAAAGAAAACAGCTCTATGTTCACAAAGAGATCAAATAGTAAACTTAATATTTTATTATCTAACAATTTTATGTGCACAAATCTAACAGTTCAAAAATTAATTTGCATTGTAAATTAATGAATATTTCAAATGTCTCTATCATAGGGAAGCGTATTGGTGGTTTCACTTGCCTGCTATATCTTGTTACCACCTGTACTTGTACTGAAATAGGATTCATGGCCCTTGGTGGCGACACATTCACTACTGTCCCCTTTTCAACCTCTGAGTTGACAGCTTCTGATTCAGGGGATGCATCCAGGCTGTCCATTTCGAATACATCTGGAGCCCACCTTTTCCTTCCAATTATCTCTGTTAGCATGTTACGATTTCGTCGACATGTCCTCCCATTGGGTGTCGTGACGTAATTGGTGTAGAAGCTTCTGAGATACATACACGGGCTTCTATGCCTTTTCTGCATATGGACACTGCACCCATCGGCTGAAACTGTGGACGGCCCGTGGGTTTCACTGTTTTCTTGTAATATCTCCCCTATCAGTAGCCGGAAAAGTTGATTTCAGAAGTCTGCCCATGAGGAGTCGTATAGGTGAAGGTACATCGGGACATAGAGCATGCTAAGCTGCCGCAAGGCCATATGTATGTCTTGACCCGAAGCCAGAGATTTCTTTCAAAATGTCTTTATTGTCTGTATTGCTCTTTCAGACATGCCATTGGACTGTGGGTATCTAGGACTTGAGTAGTATGTCTAAATCCCCACGGTTTTGCGAAGTTGAGAAAATCTTCACATGTAACTTATTACTTCTATTAAAATGTAATTGCGAGCAAACGTGCCTTCGAAATTTCTCTACCAAGATTTGCAGTTCGTGTTTTTCTGACCCTGCTGCTATTGTAATTTACTTATTTTATCTATTGAATAATTTGAAGTACACATCATTTCAACTTGACTGGACTTTGCGTGTTAAAGTTTGAGTGTTGAATTTAGTTTATTAGTGAAACTTAGGCGGCTGAGTGTTCTGAATAGAAGAAGCTTTGCTCGTCCATCCACAAGAATAGTCAGCTTTTGGCGATAATAAATGCCACTCCACTTAGGCGGCTGAGTGTTCTGAATAGAAGAAGCTTTGCTCGTCCATCAACAAGAATAGTCAGCTTTTGGCTATAATAAATGCCACGCCTCAATATATATAAAACAACGTGCCGTCGGAGCTGACTTCCCCTCGCGCTCCTCTATGGGGGGGGGGGGGGGTCAGATTTTCCCGTGTGCAAGACTAGTAGAAACGCCAAAAGGAGTTTTGATGGTATTTTATTGCTGAAAATAATGGGAACTAGATTTGAGAGGGGCGTAAAAATGAATCTTGTCACCGGCAACAAAAACCCTTAGCTGTGCCCCTGAGCCCCTCTTTCGAAGTAGGCAGACACGAATTTCGGAAATCTTCTATGATAATTATTCCCGAGTGGATCTTGTCCGCCCCGTTCTCATTGCGTACCCTGTTGCCAGTGCCGTCTTAAGGCATGGGCCCAGTGGGCACTGGCCCAGGGCCCGCTCTTTTAGGGGCCCCACGTTTCTAGGCGACTCACTCTTATAGAGGCATCATGCTTTATATATTTTTAATGAATATTGAAAAAAAAAATACAATTTAATTGGATTTAAAATTCACAATTTCCCAATTTTAACCCACGATATATATCAGCACATTCCAAAAATAATATTATAAATGCGAATCAAAGTTGGACAGTTTTAAAACTTTTGAACAGGAATAACCCTCGACAACAAGTTTACATTTCCCAAATATGAATCGAAATAAAAATAAGTTAAGAATTTATGTTTACAATCATGTTAGACAAAGATGTTGGCCTCGGGCGGTGATAACCCTAGCTACGCCACTGCAGAGTAGAGAAATATGTGGAGAAAAGTCTATTCTAGCACCATTTATTATAAGAATTATATAAAGGAATTTGTATTTCATCAATGAATAATTCTTTTTAAAAGTAAATTTATTATTAAAATAATAAAAAAAGAAAATTATTATCTATAATCTGAAAAGTATATTGTGTTCTGTGTTTGAAAAACACATTTAGAAGATAAATAGAAGCCAAAGGTCACCGTAGATCTGAGCTGAAGACAGAAATATATAGGTTTTTATGTATAATAATCATTTTCAGTCACTGTTAAAATCTCAAAGACATGTTCATCTTACATTACATAGTATAGTGTAGCTCAAACACATAGATCGATTTAATTGCACCATATCAATCATTTCCCAATGATCGTTTTTATAGCGGGGCACTTGTGAGTTGGAAAGGGCAGACAAATACTTTATTAAAAATAATGTATATGCTTCTAGGTGTATAACCCTTTAAGCGGAAATGAAACGTGGTTATAGGAGTGGAGCACAGAAGAGAATCGGAGCTGCAGAGGTGACAAGGAAAAATGTTAAACTTGCAAAATTAACATCTTGGTTAAATCCAAGCGCAATAGAAGTTACTAGTTCTGCTCCTCAAAATACAGTAGCGTCATCTACATCCACTATTGTATCCAGCAATCCAGTTCCAGACATACCATTACCTATTTCACCTGCTGGGGGAATTGTAAAAGTAAAAGATGAAACAAACAAAGCTGTATCAGAAAGCGAGAGTGTGATTCACGGCACTGATCCCGGGCTATGGAATATTAAGAATACTTGTACAGTGGAGTATCGTACTGGATTCGCAGTGGGCCAGCATTATGTCAGAATCATGACTGCAACCTTTCAAACTGAGGCAAGGGTTACCCTCATGCTGAACACAGCCTAAACTAGTGGGCTTAAAAGCAGCAGTGTTGTCTACAAGTTGGAACATTCTTTGACTTTGTTCAGCGCCTATATACCTTTTATTTAGCTTCTACACATCGATTGAATGTTCTGGTATCTGAATGTTCTGGTATCTTCCTTTTAAATAATCTCTCGTTGTCGTAAAGCGTCTGTCTGACGCAAGAGGGTCAGCACATTTTGATGCCGTCCATACTCTGCAAAAAGGTTTCAAAAAAATAAAATAATAAAGATGCGCTGGATTCTATATCAACTGACACTGATCAGGAAGTGAGTACGAGGCGTGAGGCAGAAGGACTAAGTAAGAAAATGGAGAACCTGGAAACGATCTTTCTGACAATTCTTTTGAACAACATTCTGAAAAGAGTTACCAAAACAAGTAAGGTGAAGAAGTCAAACATTGCTGACATACATGTAGCCATAAAACTTCATGAGTATCTGAAATACTATCTTCAAGAAATTAGAGAAAAGTTTAGTAACTATTAACATAAGGCCAAGAGAATGTGTCCAGAATTGGAGTATATAAAATGGTAAGAAACGGAAACGAAATTGAAGTGTCCGTCTAAGGAGATATGATGGACCAGAACAAGTGACAGATCTATCTAAATATGATACAAGTGAAAGGTTCAAGATCAAAACTTTTCTCCCCACTTTGGACTCCCTGAACTCTGACCTGACACAATGTAAACAA
The DNA here is from genome assembly GCA_964017045.1 of Omphiscola glabra. Lineage (NCBI taxonomy): Eukaryota > Metazoa > Mollusca > Gastropoda > Lymnaeidae > Omphiscola > Omphiscola glabra. The sequence goes on from OZ024795.1 coordinate 29,858,021, forward strand.
GCTTATTTTTGGATTGAAAATTTACAAAATTAATAACAATTGATTCCGATGAGCTAAATAAAAAGTGTGAAGATTTAGCTAGTATATTTCATAAAGACCTTAATAAGGATGACCTATTAAATGAATGGAGGAATTTCAAGAACGACCTGGTTCTTGATGAAAATTGTGACACTATTGCTGCTTTGTATGAACAAATAATTACAGACAACTTGAAATCTGTATTTCCTAATGTTGAAATTGCACAGAGAGTTAATGTCCATGATGATAACACACTGTAGAGGGGAACATTCATTTTCAACATTAAAGCTCATAAAATATCAGCTTCGCATTACAATGGGACAAAAACGTTTGAACTGGTTTTCACTTCTGTGCATGGAAATTGACATCCTTAATACCATTGACGATAAACCAATAAAGGTAAAGAACAATTCACTGCAAAAAAAAAAAAAGGCAAACGATTATGTTGATTTATATTAAATAATTTATTCTATCTATCAGTCAATTATGATATTTTATCATTCTCTGGGATTATTTATCGTTTATTTCTGATCAAGTTTTAAAACTATTATTGCTTTTGAATTATTTTTTTTTTGGTATCAATAAATTGAATTCATCGAAGTTTAACTTAATTGCATGTTTATTTTAATTAATTTTTTTTTATTCCTCTTGGTGAGTTGGTGGGAAGCAGCAACTGTTCCCCCCCCCCATTGTTTGAGCATGGGGTGAGTGCCCCCTTCGCCCCCTCTCGTGGCCCAGTTATGTTTTGATGCTAGAGGGCCCCAGTGCATTGCTGTGCCCAGGGCCCCTTATGTTGTTAAGACGGCCCTGCCTGTTGCGCTCTCATTTGCTGCTTTCCCCGTCATGAGCTTGATCCCGTACACATCAAATGCACATAAAAGAACACAATTAATTTCAAAAACAATATATCCTAATAATACTTGGCAATGATGATAAACCCAGAACTGTGAAGCAGTGGCGTAGTGAGGGGGGGCAAGGGGGGATCATGCCCCGGTCGCTACTCACAAAAGGGCGCCAAATGGTATATTTTACATATAATATTGTTTGGTTTTCGAATAGGGGGGGCGCTAAAAAGGTATTGGGGGGCGCTAAAAAGGTATTGTGCCCCGGTAATTGATAAAATAGTTTTGGTTAAAATAACAGATAAGGGGCGTCAATTAATTATGTCAACAAAATAGAGGGCGGGGGTTGGAAATTTTTGACAAAGGGGAGGTTTAGATTAGTTTACGTCAACAATCATGTTTCTCTGTTAAAATTTTAATATTAAAAATTGACTGTTTAATACATTATATTAAAAAAATTAATGAGTATAAATAGTCATATAGTTTTTATGCTTTTAACAGTATAAGTTAAGATTTATTTAATGTGTGTCTGTCTGTGTACTGCAGATTGCTTGTCAGAATGTTAGCACACTTTGTTAGTGCAAGAGAAGTCAAAAGTTGGCCTCTCTTCACCTGTAGATTCTGTTGGTCGATAATGCCCATGGCGGTATGTTTACAATCATATTGCAGTTACCGGTATGGAACAAGGACAAGGTTCAAGTGTCATGTGCAGTCAAGATAAATTATATTGCTAGAGAAGGAATACGATATTTTGAGAATTGGGGGAAAGTAAAGTGAGTAACAATAATAACATCGCTGCTTAATTAAACGGATTTGCAAAATCTGTAACATCTATCTTGCATCACAAGTCATGTTGAAAAATCATGATCAACAGCACCTACATTGCCTTCTTGAGCATAAGAAATTACCACCTGTTCCTCAACAAAAAAATATTCGACCAATGCGAGTAGCCGCCAGGAGACAGAGAGAGCTTATGGCAATTATTGCTCACACCGACAATGCTTCTATTTTAAGTGCTGAATGGTTAGATGAGGATGATGTTAACTTGTCTTGTATATCAGTTCCGTACGATGAAAATGATAAATCAGCTACTATAGACTATGCCCATCAGGGGCGTCATTTCAGGGGTGGGGGCAAAACCAAAACTTAAGTTGTTTATTACTGGAGGCGCCACAGTACATAGCAAATGAAATAAAAACCTGCAACATCAAAAAAAGGGGGGGGGGATAATGTTACGATAGAGCAACACCTGGCTACTCCATGGGAAGATGATAGCAGCATTTTTACTATACTATAATTGTCAGCTATACAGACAATAATCATATTTATACTTCCACAAACAATGATATTTAGTCTTTAACTTTAAGAACCTTTTAATTGATTCCGCATTATAAAATTTAAGTATACAAACGTTTTAACTTGTTGATTAACAAGCTAATGATGTAATAAATAGTTGTTCCTGCAATTTTTCGGTCATTAAAATACATCCGCACGTGAGGGGGGGGGGTGACATAATTAAACGGGTGGGGGGTGTCATTGAAAGTTTGACAGTTGTTAACAAAAAAAAAGGGGGGGGGGTGGTAAAACACTGCGTAAAAGTTGTTGATGTAATTAATGGACTACCCGTAGGGACACAGATCCTAGACTTTATTACATTGTCAAATGTAACATGCATGGTACAGTAAATGTGAAACAAATAACCTCAAAGTCCGTGCATCTGGATTTATTATAAATTATGCATCTCTTCTCGTATTTTACATGCGCAATTGTTGTAGTTAATAACATATAAGTCAGTGGCAACGGTAAACGATTTTCTTAATGTTGTATCAGATCATATCATTTATCACACACACCTTAATCACAACCCTAACCCAGATAATGATACATTTTCTTTTTCATTAGCAGCAGAAGCTTGAATGTACACACAAATAAGTAGCAGTGGAATTTTGGAAAGCATCTGGTAAAAAATTAAATTATGTAACGATCCGCACAAGTGCAGTAATATCCAGACAAAATTATCATCAGGTGAGTTGGTAATTTCATATTACGCCTTTCAAATCTTGACATCCCAGGGAAAGAATGTAATGCTTTTTTGTCTTGGCGTCCATGTCATCTGTAAACAATGACCACTGGTGAGGGGCGGGAGATAGGATAACACGAACGGAGCCTTTCATTGTTCATATTCCTAATTTGTAAAAAAAAAAAAAAAAAAAAAAAAATCCACAAAGACATACAATATATTCTATTTGAACACTTTAATTTAATTTTTTTTTGTCACTAGGCCCATTAGCCAATTCAGAAGTAAAAAATACGCTGTTTACCAACTATCGGTAGAGTAACCGTGCAACGTTCGTTATCAAATTATTCTCTTTTAATTCTCGGAGTGGAGCGAAACACGTTTTGTTCGGAACAGAGCTCGGCCAAAAAAAAAAAAAAAAGAAAGTGCTTAAAGGGGAATTAATTTTTAAGCTTGAAGTATCACATTTAAATGTGGTCGTGAAACTGATTCAGGCTATAGGAACCCCCCCCCCCAAAAAAAAAAAGTGGGGGGGGGGCAATTTTGCAGGGGTTGGGATTGGGGCTGGTCAGTCTGTCATAAAATTGCTCATCCGTGAAAAATTTTAGATGTCCGTAAAATAAAAAAATAATATGTGACATAAACCTTATTCAAAAGTCTTTTGCCTGAATTCTAAGCATTCTTATTTATTTATTGACTGAATTCTAAGCATTCTTATTTATTTATTGACTGAATTCTAAGCATTCTTATTTATTTATTGACTGAATTCTAAGCATTCTTATTTATTTATTGACTGAATTCTAAGCATTCTTATTTATTTATTGCCTGAATTCTGAGCATTCTTATTTATTTATTGACTGAATTCTGAACATTCTTATTTATTTATTGACTGAATTCTGAGCATTCTTATTTATTTATTGACTGAATTCTAAGCATTCTTATTTATTTATTGACTGAATTCTGGGCATTCATATTTATTTATTGACTGAATTCTAAGCATTCTTATTTATTTATTGACTGAATTCTGAGCATTCTTATTTATTTATTGACTGAATTCTGAGCATTCTTATTTATTTATTGACTGAATTCTGAGCATTCTTATTTATTTATTGACTGAATTCTAAGCATTCTTATTTATTTATTGACTGAATTCTAAGCATTCTTATTTATTTATTGCCTGAATTCTGAGCATTCTTATTTATTTATTGACTGAATTCTGAACATTCTTATTTATTTATTGACTGAATTCTGAGCATTCTTATTTATTTATTGACTGAATTCTAAGCATTCTTATTTATTTATTGACTGAATTCTGGGCATTCATATTTATTTATTGACTGAATTCTAAGCATTCTTATTTATTTATTGACTGAATTCTGAGCATTCTTATTTATTTATTGACTGAATTCTGAGCATTCTTATTTATTTATTGACTGAATTCTGAGCATTCTTATTTATTTATTGACTGAATTCTAAGCATTCTTATTTATTTATTGACTGAATTCTAAGCATTCTTATTTATTTATTGACTGAATTCTAAGCATTCTTACTTATTTATTGACTGAATTCTAAGCATTCTTATTTATTTATTGACTGAATTCTAAGCATTCTTATTTATTTATTGACTGAATTCTAAGCATTCTTATCTATTTATTGACTGAATTCTAAGCATTCTTATTTATTTATTGACTGAATTCTAAGCATTCTTATTTATTCATTGACTGAATTCTAAGCATTCTTATTTATTCATTGACTGAATTCTAAGCATTCTTATTTATTCATTGACTGAATTCTAAGCATTCTTATTTATTTATTGACTGAATTCTAAGCATTCTTATTTATTTATTGACTGAATTCTAAGCATTCTTATTTATTTATTGACTGAATTCTAAGCATTCTTATTTATTTATTGACTGAATTCTAAGCATTCTTATTTATTTATTGACTGAATTCTAAGCATTATTATTTATGTATTGACTGAATTCTAAGCATTCTTATTTATTTATTTTAAAAAAAAATTATATCATGTATGGGAACGTAAAAACTAGTCCAACTTAAAAAGTCATTACAACAATAATTATTGTTAAATACAGCATTTTTTGCCCTATGCAGATTTACATGCTTGTATTAGTTGATGGTTATATTTTGAGTCATTATACATTTAGTTGTACAGATTTATATGCTTGCGTTAGTTGATGATTATATTTTGAGTCATTATACATGTTGTTGTACAGATTTATATGCTTGCGTTAGTTGATGGTTATATTTTGAGTCATTATACATGTAGTTGTACAGATTTATATGCTTGCGTTAGTTGATGGTTATATTTTAAGTCATTATACATGTAGTTGTACAGATTTATATGCTTGCATTAGTTGATGGTTATATTTTGAGTCATTATACATGTAGTTGTACAGATTTATATGCTTGTATTAGTTGATGGTTATATTTTGAGTCATTATACATGTAGTTGTACAGATTTATATGCTTGCATTAGTTGATGGTTATATTTTGAGTCATTATACATGTAGTTGTAGTCATTTCTTATTCGCTACGGATATTTTAATTGTTCAAGCTCAAAAGTTTTATCGAATATAATTTTAAAATGTGTATGTAAAAAAATTTATGTTTGACCGCAAAATTTTTGGAGTTTTAACAAATGTGTACATGAAGGTTATTTTAGCGTATTGGCAACCCTGGCGTGCGAACATAACATACGAGCAGTAAGTTAATCTAAGACTAAGAGCTAAGGCTTAGCTTGTTAGCGGCTAGGCATTAGGTATATTTCTCTGTTCTTGGAAGGCTAGATTGCTCAAATTCGAATTCACTTTTTTTTAAAATCTACCAAACACAAAATTAAATGAATAATATGATTTTTTAAAAATATTGTTACATATATTTTAGATGACAAGCTAAGATGGGCCTGCTATAGATAATACTAAAAGTAATGGTAAATAATTATGCAAAATAAGTAAGTACGTTTTTCTCCCATTAAGGCAGTGGTTCTCAACCTTTCTAATGCCGCGACACTTTAACTTTAATACAGTTCCTCGAGTTGTGGCGACCCCCAACCACAAAAAATTTTTCCTTGATACTTCATAACTGAAGAGTGTATATGTTTTCCGAAGGTCTTAAATGACCCTTGTGAAAGGTTAGTTCGACCCCCAAATGGTTAGCGACACACGGGTTGAGAACCGCTGCATTAAGTGATAAGAATGGAGTATAGGGTGGGAGTTGAGAAGCGTGTTTGGGAATGGGCTTGGTAACAGATTAAAATATACAATCCTAAGGGGGTAAAGGGGAAACTCCGTCGCTTGCCTCAGGGGGGGGGGGGGGGGATCATATCTCTTCATCATTGTATTCCATATAAGTCATGGTTCTTTCTAAAGTTAAGTTTATCACTTGAATTATTCAGTGACGCAATTGCATAAACACGTTTCATTCACTTGCACGCCAATACCTATATTAATATAGTCATGAACAATTAATCAGTAATTTGAAAATCGAATTTCCACATCCTTGAATGTTACCAGTCGATATGACTTTAATTTTAATCACATCCAGGAAACACCAGAAATCACTCGAAAGTAAACATTCTCTTTTGACCATCAGAGATCCCCTGAACGTAAACAGTCTCTCTTGACCAACTTACGTTGTTCCCATCCAGAGAATCTTGATGGAATTACCTTAGGTAAACGACTTTGTGTTGGTTTACTGGCCATGATTTGTGAGATTATACTGTTGCCCTTATTCACTTTGTACCTGAACACCCAAGGAAGATCTCTGTGGGATGAAACAGTAAATACATTGCCTAACATAGATTTTAATGCGTAATGAGATTTAAACTTAAAGCAAACGGCTTTATTATTTTACGATATAATAATTGTAAAAATATATGTATTGAGATCATGTCAAATAAAAATAAATTTAAATATTAAAAACTGCGTCCAATCCTGATTTGTTGTTAGGCACTGCCCCTCCACTGCTTACGCTACTGATTCACTCAAGCCAATGATTCTCCCAGGGTTTGACTTTGCATCATGTGATGCCAATACACCTTCGATGTAGCACAGCATCACCCACTTGTGACAGAAATCATTTGGACAACCAAATGATTTTTTGGTGTGTCTAATTATTGTTAATGATTTGAGAAAACGCAGGCAGCTGGTAACAAACGTTCTAAACATGGTGTGTCCATAATGTATTAGTTTTATCAAAATAATAATCATTACAATACAATCAAACATTATTTTGGTAATATAATTTTGTGATTGTGTTTGAACATTTGGATATTCTTAAATTACCTTTTTGGAACAACTTTCTTAGGTGGTGGTAATGAACCGAGGTCGTCCCATTTTTCGCCCAATGAATGGATGAGGTTTGAGTTATAGACATGATCATCGTCCACTCTATGCACATTTTCGCTGTTGGCGTCTGTAGAATGGGATTCATTCAAAAATGGTTGAGTTATAAAAATTTAATTGAGACTGCATTGGAGTCTAAATTTTTCCCGGAGTAGTCACGGCTTTTTCTGATAAAATAGATGTTATGATTAGTCTTATTCATATTGTAAAAAGAAAACATGTTGTTTTTTTCCCTCCGGATTCTAAGATTTTAAAAACGTTAAACGATACCTTTAAAAATACATTCTTTTAGTAACCATATGCTTAGTTTTAATGATCTGATATAGTCATAATGAAATAAAGTTACATTTTCAATAACTTTAAAATAAGTAGAATATTTTAGTAAAGCTGTTCTCGCTGCTAGATTTCACTTTCTTAAAATCAACGTTTGGCGTTGATCTATCGGTGGGCGATTATGAATTTTCTGCCTGCCCCATCCTTTGTCCACAAAGCTAATAGCACATAATATACTAATATATTATAGGCCCTACTCTGCGATCTCATTTTGAAAACTATTTTCTAACCATTTCTGAAAGATCTTCCTCGCCCATGATCAACTCCACCGGCAGATTTAGCCAATTTCCGAGTAGATGGAAATGTGTGTGACCTCCTGGTGGACTTGTTTTCGTGTACCCTAACGTCTGACCGTTGTGTCTGAGGCGTAAATTGGACATAGGTCTGGGGTGACTGGCTGGCAGTCCTTGGATTGTTTGCTATTCGTGCCGGATAAATCTTGATATGGAAATTATGATCTTCCGAAGGGTTGGGCTGTGTAAAGGGAAGAAATGATGTACGGCTATAAATACTATATTGCTTAGAGAATGTGTTCTTAAAAATTAATTTTAAAAAATGAATGAAATAAACAATATTAACGCCAAATTCACACACACACACACACACACACACACACCCCAACTGGTGGTACAGAGATTGACCCCCCCCCCCATTTTCATAATGAATATCTTTGGTTATGATCATGATAATTCCTGTTTATAAATTAATATTTACTTTCACATATTAACAATAATATTAGTCTACCATTCGCCTTTATATGTATCACGGATTGTCATGTAATTATTTTTTTCGGCTATGCCAGTGGTTCCTACATTTTGTTCGATATTCTCCAGGCGCCCGGTGTCATTTTCTAACAACTAGACTTCGAAAAAAGGGATACATTTTTTAATGTATGGGTTGGCTAAAAGTAAATTTACAAAAACATCCTCACACAGTAATTACTCAAGTTAGTTACTTGTCTGCGTCAGATTCGCTAGATGTCGCGTGCTGACGACATTGTATTACAAGTGGAAATAAAATAATAAAAATTGTGTAACATTTTGCGCAGGGGCGTCACTCGGGTTGGTGACACCCAGGTTAGTGGTAACTCACGGTGTCACCCCACCCCCTTCCCGAACTCCTCTCTCACCCTTTTCCCGGACCTGCATCGATTATTTCTTAACCAGATCACACGTGGCAGTTTATACTTATAGCAGTGTGGATAAATTAAGTTCTAAAGCAGTGGTTCTCAACCTTTTTAATGTCGCAACCCACAGGCTGAGAACCGCTGTCCTAAATCAACAAAAGACATAAAAAGGATGCGTAGCATTTGGCGTAACAGCGATATAAAACATGGAGCAACATTTTTATTTAATTCAAAAATTAAATTTTACACGTGAGATTTGACTTTCCTGGTATTAAAAGATCAACATTCCTCATCATATCACTTTTAACTGACCAAATCGCAAGACCACGCTGCTTGGACTGTTCCATGGTAAATCGAAAATAGTTTAAGTTTTAAATAGTTCTTCTCACATGAAGCCACAGACACACAGATCGTGATAAATAATTGTAGGCTAAATGAGATTTCTGGGAGATTTTCCTAAACCTGCTCTATTGGCACTCGGCTCTATTGGCATTCTGCTCAAATGACACTCTGCTCTATTGGCATTCTGCTCTATTGACACTCTGCTCAATTGGCCCTCTGCTCTATTGGCAATCTGCTCTGATGTCACTTTGTTTTGATGGCATCCTGCTCTGCATGGTGACACCCTGTCCTGGTCTCAACACGCTATAGTGACAAAATCTCAAGACCAGAAAGTCTGGACTGTTCCTTGGTAGATTGCAAATAGTTTCAATTTTGAAAAGCTCCTCCCTCATGAAGGCACAGACGCACATATCGTGATAAATAATTGTAGAGTTAACGAGAGGATTGGGAAAGATTCCTAATCCTCTCTTTACGTCTACAATTATTTGTTTAAATATTTGTGTGTGTTTGGGGGGGGGGGGGGTTTGAAAGCTCATTTGTATGTGCGTCCAGTCATTAGCGAAGCGAGGTTTTGATGCGGGGGGGGGGAGATAGATTTTTTAAAAATACCCACACACCCAAATAATTAGTTAAACAAATAAAACTGAGTATGATTATACAGGTTTATTTTTGTATTTGGGACACTAAGAAATCTATCATGTGGGGAAACAATATATAGAAATTTATATAACTAAAATGTGACGTGTCCTGCCAATCGTTGCTATCGACCTGATCTGGTGTGCTTTATCATGTCGATGTTGTTAATTGTGGCGTGACATGCCAATCATGGCTATCGACCTGATCTGGTGTGCTTTATCATGTCGATGTTGTTAATTGTGACGTGACATGCCAATCATGGCTATCGACCTGATCTGGTGTGCTTTATCATGTCGATGTTGTTAATTGTGGCGTGTCATGCCAATCATGGCTATCGACCTGATCTGGTGTGCTTTATCTTGTCGATGTTGTTATTGCCACCTGCATAAACTCAGGTAGATTCAAGGCATTGAAAACTAAATAAATAGAGCGTATCCAGTTCAGCACTTATCGCGGACGTATGCATTCAGTACTGGTCTGTGTCTGGGTTCTTAAGGTATAAATAAAATTCGTTGTTTGTTGATTTCATTCATACGCACGCATTTTAGAACGCACAACTGCAAAGAGTTCCTACCTAAAGTCTAGTTCTTCTATGCTATATATTTTATCTAAATTGACAGAACCTAGTATATTCATTAAAAATGAATATTTAAAAAAACCAATTAGCTTTATTCTATTGGTCACAACGTATTTTTGGCCCAAATCCGTGAATAAATAGACCAAGAGACTCGTCTGATTCAAATAATTCTGAAACAAAAAATATATTCCTTGAGAAAACACATAACACCATGTTCTGCTCCTAGCTTGAGAAAGCACATAACACCATGTTCTGCTCCTAGCTTGAGAAAGCACATAACACCATGTTCTGTTCCTAGCTTGAGAAAGCACATAACACCATGTTCTGTTCCTAGCTTGAGAAAGCACATAACACCATGTTCTGCCCCTAGCCGTAGAAAGCACATAACACCATGTTCTGCTCCTAGCTTGAGAAAGCGCATAACACCATGTTCTGCTCCCAGCTTGTAGAAAGCACAGAACACCATGTTCTGCTCCTAGCTTGTAGAAAGCACAGAACACCATGTTCTGCTCCTAGCTTGTAGAAAGCACAGAACACCATGTTCTGCTCCTAGCTTGAGAAAGCACATAACACCATGTTCTGTTCCTAGCTTGAGAAAGCTCATAACACCATGTTCTGCTCCTAGCTTGTAGAAAGAACATAACACCATGTTCTGCTCCTAGCTTGAGAAAGCACATAACACCATGTTCTGCTCCTAGCTTGAGAAAGCACATAACACCATGTTCTGCTCCTAGCTTGAGAAAGCACATAACACCATGTTCTGCTCCTAGCTTGTAGAAAGCACATCACACCATGTTCTGCTCATAGCTTGTAGAAAGCACATAACACCATGTTCTGTTCCTAGCTTGAGAAAGCACATAACACCATGTTCTGTTCCTAGCTTGTAGAAAGCATATAACACCATGTTCTGCTTCTAGCTTGTAGAAAGCACATAACAGCATGTTCTGCTCCTAGTCGTAGAAAGCATATAACACCATGTTCTGTTCCTAGCTTATAGAAAGCACATAACACCATGTTCTGTTCCTAGCTTGTAGAAAGCATATAACACCATGTTCTGTTCCTAGCTTGAGAAAGCATATAACACTATGTTCTGCTCCTAGCTTGAGAAAGCACATAACACCATGTTCTGCTCCTAGCTTGTAGAAAGCACATAACACCATGTTCTGCTCCTAGCTTGTAGAAAGCACATAACACCATGTTCTGCTCCTAGCCGTAGAAAGCATATAACACCATGTTCTGCTCCTAGCTTATAGAAAGCACATAACACCATGTTCTGTTCCTAGCTTGTAGAAAGCACATAACACCATGTTCTGCTCCTAGCCGTAGAAAGCATATAACACCATGTTCTGCTCCTAGCCGTAGAAAGCATATAACACCATGTTCTGCTCCTAGCCGTAGAAAGCATATAACACCATGTTCTGCTCCTAGCCGTAGAAAGCATGTAACACCATGTTCTGTCCCTAGCTTGTAGAAAGCACATAACACCATGTTCTGCTCCTAGCCTTAGAAATCACTCACGACATTCATGACAACTTCAAGTTCAAGACAGTCTTGCATCAGCAAATCGAATTTTGGCAGCCGGGATTTCCTGCCACTTCGCGAAATATCCGTAAAAAGTATCATAGACAATGGTCACTTAAGTACATCGGACCTTGGCCACACCTATCGGCGAAAGTGTAAAATGGCCGGTCATTTGGCGAACCAGCCAAACTTCGGGAATTGTTCGTTACATTGTACATGCCACTGAAGGTGTCCTTGTTCGTTACATTGGACATGCCACTGAAGGTGTCCTCATATTTTAAAACATATATTGAAACCTAATAATTTCATGATTGGATGGCAGGCAATTTATTCTAAAATATTAACAACGGTTCTCTGTCTGTTGCTCACAAAATCATTATATTCTTAAAAGTAAGCAAAGTGATAAAGTGTATAAAATTATTGATGTGCACCATTTTTTGGCGTTGCTGACTATTTTTAAATTAGAGTGTAGGCGCCGTGAAAAGTGAGTTGGGGGGGGCAGGGCCGGATTAAGCCATTTTAGTGCCCAAGGCACAAATTCACATGGGTGCCCCCTTCTGCCCGTGGCCCCTGATCTTTCACTGACCGTGACCGCTGGTATGTTCAATATTATTCAAAGAAAACAGCTGTTAACAAATATGTTTGTAGTTTGTATTACTATCACTTATATAAAACCTACAATAAAGTATTTCTGTATTAAAATTAATAGTTAATAAATTTTGAAATAAAAATAGACAAAGATTTTGTCATTTACATTTTGAAAAGTTTTTTCCTAGATTTACATCTAGCGAAGTTTTTGAGTATATCGTCAAAGTTAATTATTTTGCGCAACACATCTGCCTCGATCATAAGCAGAGATAAGGAATCGAGCCTTTCTTGTTTCATTGTTGATCTATATGGACTTTTTTGTACGTTTCAACTGAGAAAAAGAGCGCTCAGTTGAACAGTTAGTAACCAATAATTTTAAAAATATGCGCAAGGCGATTTCAACATTTGGAAAGGCACACTCGATGTTGTCTCTAACTATTACTTTGTATAATTCTCCATGATTGAACGTGTTGTTTTCCGATTTTGATGAAGGAAACTTGTGGCGAATATATGAATGAAACTGTTGAAGTTCAGTACATAAATTATTGTTCAGATCTTTAGGATAAGCATTTATCAGTTCTTCACAACACTGCGATTTTTGTGATAGTGATACATCGACCAAACAAGAAAATCGAACTGCTACATCATTCTACACCTGGTGGTATTATTTTTGCAGCTTCTTCAAATCTTTCAAATTCATTCCTAGATTTATGCAAGTGATCTGCTAGTGAAGAATACAAATCAGCACAAGTTCACATGCTCATTTTGTGTCTATTACTAAGGGATTCCACGTCAAATTAATTAATTAATGTTATTATTTTAATATTATTTATTGAAAATATAAAAATGGTTTAATTTTTTTTATAAAACTTCCCAACAATTTTTAAAGTTCGAATACGACCGCATTATTTATTTACAAGCCGAGTGAGTCCGCATTTTTCTCATTACCATTTACCAGGAGTTTTTTTAATTTTTTATGCGCTTAATTTTTTAGCATTCAAGATTGTACCAAACTTGAGTGTGAATTTTTATTATAATGTATTTCTTCATTTTCATGGCACTTTTTCAATTTTCATTTGTTTCTGGACTTAAATTTGTTTTTAAAAAAACAATTCTTGAGGACTTGTGGTGCCCCCAAACGCTTGGTGCCCAAGGCACATGCCTTGTTTGCCTAGAGGTTTATCCGGCCCTGGGGGTGGGGTGTGGAGCCAGTGAAACCAATGCCCTAGAAAATTCGATCTTATTAACCTTCTTTTGTTTTGGCAAGCTACCATTTGTATCCCACAATAGCACCTCATTTGCGGGGCGTAGGGGTGGGGGCTGGAAGGGGGCATATGGTGATGATGGGATTTGAACCACAAACATTGACAAACATTGTATTACCTGGTTTCCATCTAATGGCGATTTCGTCTTAGAAAGACCTGTGTACATTTTGGCTCTCGCCAGGGGAAACCTTTGAACCACCGACCTTTGGTTTTCATAGTTGACACTCGACCAATCAAGCTCAACAATGTTCGGTCTGGCTGTGCGTTGTGATTTGTATCTTATGGCAAAGTCGTCTGGAGTTGTCGGGTAGACAGGGGCAGTCCTTGACTTCTGTCGTCTGTTGGTGGTCATATCGTCTGTGAAGGTGTACGTCACGGAACAAGGGGGCACACTTCGGTAGATACCATTCTGGCTTGATGACGTAGTCGCCATCATGTTGGAGACCGTAAAGACTGACGTCACTTTACAGTTCACGAGTTATAACACTATAAGATGATGTAATTATTAAAATAAACGATGATTGTCTTCACTAGATGCAATGAACATTGCGCTGTCATTTGGGGGGGGGGGGGGGGGGATAAAAAAATGTGCGTTCTTAGAGAGTATGCAGATATGTGTTTTATTTTACTATGTTTATTTTATTTTTTTAGCCAAACTAAGTTATTTATTCTAGAGTAATATGGGGAGGATAGGGTTCAGGTTGAAACAATATTAAAGATAAGATACAGATTTATTTTGTTCAACAGAAGTTAGGTGAAAAGGTTCTAAGAGACTCAGACCGAGCCGTGGTACTTTATACCACCTAAGTATCCGAAAGTCGCGTTACAAAAAGGCCTCCATTTTCACAAAATTTATCTATACCTTAAGGCAGGCCTGCATAACTCAGAATGTAAGGCGGGCCTTATTACTTTATGAAAAACTTGTGCGGGCCAAAAGAAAATAGGACAGGGGGAAAGCTACTAAGAAAATAATAAAAATAAAGAATATTTCATTACTTCGCGGGCCACAAAGTGGGTGCTGTCGGGCCGCTTGCGGCCCGAGGGTCGTATGTTGTGCAGTCTGTCCTAAGGGCTCGTTCGCAAATTACGTCATGCTCAATGGGGGAGGGAAGTCGAGAATATTTGACACTTTGTGACAGGGGAGGGGGGGGGGTAAAAAAAAATTGTGACGTCACAAAAATATATTTAAATCTAAAATATTCTAATTTTGAATTTATTAAATTGAATTCATAAAAAAACACACATTACTTTGAAGTCGAAATTGCCTCAGATATAATAGGTACCGTGAAACTCAGTCGCGCACACCTTTTGCGCATATCGAAAAATGCCGCAAAAACTGTTGTGGCCATTTTACATTCGGCTCAGGGGATGACTTCTTTGCTTTACGCCACAGTTTCTAATAATACTAATTCTTAATCCATTATGGTAAAATGTTAAAGAATAAAATAAAATCTTAGTTTAGTTATGAAAATTGTATGTATGTTTTGAATTTTTTTAGGTGTGACGTGACACTAAAAAAGAATTTGTGACACTTTGTGACAGGAGGAGGGGGGGGGGGGTCTGAAAATGTCATATTTTGCGTGACGTTATTTGCGAGCGACACCTAAAGTATGTCAATAAGTTAGGTTATGTTAACAAATACATAGACTTACATGGAATCAGTAATTACATAATATATTAAACAGATTGAGCCATAAATGATATTTTCAGACTTCATGTTATAAAAATGACACAGCAAAGTAGTCTCTCTTGTCGAAAGGCTGAGAACTACAGCTTTTATTTATCAACGCGAGAATAAGTGTAAGACGCAGATCTTCTGCATCTTAAAAATCTAATAACTAGATTCACATCTATAGCATTCAAACCTGCATATACTTATACCTTTCAGATTATATATTATCTTAGCGTTATAAGCAGCAGAAATTAAGAACGTGTAAACTTAACTGAGTTAAAAGCTCATTGAGTCATTGTGTCAACAGATTAACTATGTTTTGTTTAATCCTTTCAAACACTAAGCTATATCCACAGCTTTATCCATATTATAAAAACACATATATTGAAGCAATCGACAGATACCACGGCCACATTTGGCACACTTTGTTGTTCTGATTGCCTGTGCGGTCTTTAATCTATTAGGCTACACACTGCGAATCCCAGAGCAGGCGTTCGACACTCGGGACACGTCTCGTCGACTTGGCGCTGGTCCTGATCATAGAGATATAATATATCTCTATGTCTATGGTCCTGATCGACTGCGCGTGTACATTGACAATTGGGTTATACAGGTACATGGAGCACATCATACTTTATTTACTCTAAAAAGGCATCGACGACGTCTAAATGTATTTATTAGAATAGTGTACATCGAAGTATTGGTTTATATTTATATTAAAGACGGTGTCACATCTTAATCAGTCGAGTAGTGCGGAAGCAAGAACGTTTTTTTATATAAAAAATTGGGGTGAAGGGGATCCTTTGGTCTTTCGCAACTCGCAAGAAACAACAACAAAAAATTTTGATAACCTTTTGATTAAGTTTTTTCTAAAGGCGTGTTTAAACACACTAAAAAGTAGGTTAGTAGGAAAAAAATACGCTTTCTTAAAATGCATTACACGAAGTGTAGATGAGAACTGTATGTAGCCAACAGATTCGAAATGAATGTAGAAGAATTAAATATGTATTATTTTCATTAGTTATTGTAAAAATATTTTTTCTGGACAGACTTTCTGCGAAGGGGGCACTCGCACCTTTACAGCGTAAAAAAGGGGGGGGGGGGGGCTAAAAAAATAAGCTTTAGCTAAAAAATTTATAGAGAATTAAATGATAAAATGCCATGTACTTCACATAGACTAGACTAGGCTGACTAGGGGCGCTAAAATTGTCATTTTACTAACCCGCCCCGATCCGGACTGCACTATTGGTACGCGTCATTATCAGGTTTTTCCCCGGGGCCCAGGCACCACTCTTCATCGTAACTATATTCATTCATCCAAAACTATTTTGTTTGGCTCATAGAGACTCAGCGCATATAAAAATAGTTTGATTTGCAACTTCTAAAGAATATGACAGTTCCCCCAAATTTAGTATGATGAGAGCCTCTGATCTATATTTAGAAACAGACGTCTTTTCCAACTATCCCAGAGTTCTATTAGTCACATGACAGGAAGTCTAACACATCAATGCATCTGACGTCGCCATATTGCTGTTTATGTTGATTAGAACCAGACACTATTCTACTTTTCTCAACTATAACAATTTATAAGTTATAAAATGCGACAATTTTCAATCATGCTTTGATGTAAGTGAAGCTTAAATTATTTTTTTTGGAGAAGTTGTTAAGAAAGAAGTAACAAGTCTGGCAATCATACATAATGATAATGATTGAATAATTTAGGTACCAAAATTTGTTTTCACAAAATTATTACTGAAGTAAATCAAATTCAAATAGGCACAAATAGGAAATGAACGAAAACCTGACAAATATGGTACAACAAAAACATGTTGGCTAATTAATATAGATCGTACCTCATTTCATTAGGTTTAGGGATACATTTATTAAGGAAATTTTTTCATTATTTTTAAAAGTTGTATACTTAATTTTTTGGGTCAGGCAATCAAGTTGGCGGCCGTGGTAAAAAAACGAGGTACGATCTATTCGAAGTTACCAACATGTTGACGAGAAGCCTTCTTAAAGCTTCTTCAGCAAACGACTAAAAACTATATAATTTATATTAATTATATAAAAACTTATTTAGCTGAGGGCAGTGTTTCAGTGTTCTATTGGGGCCTGCCCTAAACCTATCCACTTGAGCCTTGGTTATGAAAGAATCATAATCATGTTGTTCCAAGTGCTATTTAAATGGTTATATTAAAAGAGTAAGATTAATTGAATATCCCACTTACTGACTACTGGGCTAATGCTAAGAGATATCACCATGGCCATGATGTCATTTGCCGTGTTTTGTCCCTGGTTCCGATAGGGTCAAAACCCAGATATGGGATAAGTTTAGGGTTGAGGTTAGGTTTAGGGATAAATTTAGGATTTAAGTTAGTGGCAACCAAGATGGTGGCACGCGGCAATATCTCTTATTGATTTATTCAATGATTTGGTAAATGTAGCGAGATCGTACCTCTTATTTTACTATATCGGCCATCTTGGTTGCCCCGACCCGTGAACTTTTACGTGTTCACGGGTCAGGGCAAGCAAGATGGCGGCTGTGGTTAGATAATATCCATAAACCTTCATAGTTTGTAAACAGCATTTTGTTGTTAATAGGGCAGAAACAGGAAGTGTAGGTTGTATTGCACATGCGCATTGTCACAATAGCAAATTGAGCTCTGGGAAGCCACAATTATTCATGTTGTAGGCTTTTAGGGCTCAACATTCACTTCTGATAATTTATTAGATATTTCTCAGTAGGCTCTAGACCTAATTTCTATGTAATATGTATTAAACATTTAACTGAGGCGTAGGTCTACAGATAGTAATATAAAAAAGGCACCAATAGCCCCATCTAATTTCAGTTAATTTAGTGCAGTGTTGTTGGTACTTTCTCCACAATTTTAGGTATTGGCAGTATTGGGTTGCAGTTTGGGCATTTCCCCATCCAGAATGGCATGTTGGCTAAAATGTAGTTATTGGCAAAGCAAGCGATGTCTTCCAAGGTATATGTCATGAAAGGTTTCCAGGTCAACTGCTAGCCATAGTTGCGTACTGTATTCAAAATAGTAAAAGTGTAATTAGCAGCATGGGTTTTGGCAGGGTTGTCTTTTGCTAAGAGTAGTGACATCACATTGGGGGAGTCCCAATGCCAATGCTAGACAAAAATATTTTACAGGTGACCGAACAAACAGTTGAACCTCAACGATGTGTATGTCTTTCACATTCTTCACTACTGAGCATTATTCACGGCATAAATGTAATCTGGCAATCGTTACAAACATGTAATAAATTTCCATTAGTTTTTGTTAAAATGTAAAATATATTTTCCATTAGTTTTTGTTAAAATGTGATTTCAAGGTTCAAAAGAAATTAAAAAAAAAGAATATCATCATTGCTAGACCCTAAGATTATAACTTTCCCATTCGTCACTGAGCATTATTCTTGTCATACATGTAATCTGAGGATCTATACAGTTAATGTGAAATAACTTAAAATTAAATTTACTATTTGTTTTTATTAAAATGTTACTTACAAGGTTCAAAAGAAATAAAACAAAAAAATCATCAATTCTGATACCCCGAGATAAACACTGGGGAAAAAGTGAGCGCAAATGATTGGGTGAAAAATAATGTACCAGCATGTTAATCATTTCTATCATTTCATAATTTCACAGGAAATTTGTCAATAGACCTAACCTGAACCCTAAAACCACATGTGCCAGTTATACGCTGTATTGAGAAAAGACTAAAATTTAATCAAAAAAGATTAAAATCATTTTCAAAATATTCAAATTTAAGAAAACCCAACTTAAGTTTCATTTAAGTTTAAGCACTTTATTAAAGGTTCCACCTTAATTAAAATCCAAGTAACAATCCATTTAACGAATGCTCAGAAGACTCAAATAATGGTATTAACCTCACTTTGAAATATTAAAAAAATTCATCACTCTAAATATTCCATCAGCATATTAAATATCTAAAATATGCGGAAAACCTGTTGACATGCGATCGCCCCTCCTTGGCTTGCAGTCCCAGTTAGGGGTTTGTTAAAATACCCAACTGGCCACTGCAATTATAGACATTTGTTAGATATTCTGCTATTTTTAGATAAGTTGAAATCTGATAATGGCGTGTTGTTGACAAAAGTGCTGAAACAGTTACATTTTTAATTTATTTTGGGGGTGTTAATTGCCACAATATCAAATTGAACTCCAGAAAACCCAATTATTCTTATGGCTCAACTTGCTCCACACAGTCACAGTGTATAAATACACTAAAATACGTAAAACCTCACCCCTTCCAGGTTAAGAGTTTGATACAAAGTGCAATCTTTGTCTCACATATTTATTTAAGCCTTATGTTATTTTGTATCACTCCTTCAATTCTTTTCAGAATTTCAATTTAAGACTTAGTTGCCTGGATTATCTTGTCATTTGTAGTGAAAATGTCTTGCATTCACTACAAGTTCAAGAGCAGCCTAGACTACAATTCTGTCACCTTTGATGGCTTACATCTTTCCCTTGCGGATTTAAAGAAAGCTATTAGTCAGCAGAAGCGTCTTAAACCAGGAGAATTTGAATTGGAAATTACAAATGCTCAAACTGGAGATGGTAAGTACCATGATGTTCACTTAAATTAATTTTTTTAAAAACAAATTTCATCATAATTAGTGCACACCACATTGTATCAGTTATTTGACTTGGTACATTTGCAAATGTAGTTTTATTTTAAATTTTAGTTTACAAGAAAAATGATGAGTTGATTGCTAAGAATACCTCAGTCATTGTCTCTCGAGTACCTATGAATAAGACAACAGCTAGCAGCACACAGAAGTCATGGTGAGTTTAAAAGAATTGTTTTTCCTTAAGTTTAAACTTATTTGGCTTTTATTTTATTATGGTTGGGCCTACTGTAGAAAATCATATTCATTATGTAATTGGGATATAAGATAAAATAAAGTTTAACAAGCTTGTTAAATGGGTGTTGTATCTTTACCAATAGCAGTGTTAAAAAAAAACGAATGCTTGCATTACTAAATCAGTTTCCGCTAAGGTATTGGATCAATATTATAAGGTTGGCACTTTCATTTAATTGTTGCATAATTTAAAAAATATTAGGGTTTAGATTTATTATATCATGTCTAAATATTGATATTTTTACCGGAATAAATAGAAAAGGTGAGTACCTTGTGTATGGTTAACACCATCAATTTAAATAAAATGAGCATTTGAATTGTATTTTAAAATGTTATTCTTCAAAAGCTTTATTGTTATAATTATTGTATCTATTTCTTTGTTTCAGGGAGGCGTTCAAGCAGGAGTGTGCAAAAGTAGTACGTGTCTCAGTGGTAACTTGTGGTCTTGGTAGATAAGTTAATTTCCATTCTGAATTATTTCATTTAGTTTTTGTGGTGATCTGGTTTGATTCAGTAATCAGCGTTTATATATTCATCATCGTGAGGGTTTGAACAAATTTTTCTACCGCTTGTCTTACCGTGTTGATATACTGAATGGTTTGGTACCGTTGAGCTCAAAGTGACAAAGCTGCGTGCATTTATAAGCATTTAATTTGCGATTAAGGGTAACATTTCATTTATGCGATACTTAGTCAGTGTATGCTAGGCATAACAATTATAGATGTTCATTTTGTTTAAAACTACGAATTGTACTGTTTTTAACTGTACTTTCATGTGAGAATTCAATAACGTGAGTCAAATCGTTATTGCTTATTATACCACTACAGGGAGAGTTGTTTTGGCATTGTATTTGTGAGAATATTTGGTCCATTTTAGATGTAACATTTTGATCAATATTTATAAATTCCTTACATTTTTTCAATCATTTTTTGCAATTGCACACATTTATTGCATGTATATAAAGATATCCACAGAGATTATTATTAATTTTGTTTTGTTAATCTTAAATTTTGAATATATGTATTTTACAATGATGGCACTTATTAAGCAATGAGATTTTTTTCATTCAGGTGTAACTGTTGATACAAGTATTTATTCTTGAATACTTTTATTTCATTTTATACAGAATTGTCATATGATAAATGGCTTTTAAATCTGTGATATGTTTTTTTTTTAATGAATACATAAGCTGAAATACTTGTATATATTTAATGTACACTTTTTATTAACACTTTATGCCTCTTATATGTTGACTAAAAAAATGTAAAATATGAAATTTGTTAAGTAAAAATATTGTTTTTGTTATAGTTATAAGGATGATGTTTTTTAAATTAATTTTATACAATTTCCTTCAAGCTTTTTATATACCGGTACCCGAGTGTTAGTATAATTATAATGAACAATTATTTCATTTAAGACAATAGTAACCTAACTTAAAATTATATTTACTATTAGTGTATGGTTCCTTCTCTTGCATTGTTGGCCTTAAGAGATTTGGGTTGCTTTGCTCTATCTATTCTAATTCCTTCCTTAACCCTTTTACCGGTTGTCCCGACTATAGTTGTCTTGATCTATTGACCTTTACACGGTAGACCCGACTATAATCGTCCAAATGATATTATGATCTGCAGTATGCGGCAGACCCGATTATTCTCGTCCAAAATGCTATGACGTAGTTACAGTGCATGTAGGGGTAGCTGGTTTTTTTCAAAACTATGGGAAGCCATAGGCCTCAAAAATACCTAAAAATACCCAAAATACTTAAAACACCTATTTTTTAGAAGACTGCAAACAACACTTTAGCAACGTTATATGTGCATAGGTGGCAGTAAATAACAGTGTAAAAGTGTTTCTTTTTGAGAGTTCTACACAACAACAAATGTCACAGACCTTCCAGGTGTTCAGATCCCTTGAAATATTTTATTTTGATGGTTATGAAACAATCAAATTTTTGTGTACACTATGACTTCTTCGGTCTACCGTTCAGTTGTTTTCGAGCACTCTGTCTGGTTCCTTGCTTCGAAAGATATCATACTCGAAAAAACTTCTGAATAATAGGTTAATGCTCAAGGACATTATCAATGACAATGCTCAAGGACAATGATTATGACAAACGAAAATTATAGTTTTTTGTTAATTTTTTGGTTTTTTTAATTTGAAAATTTTCAAAAAAAAAAGTGATTTTTTTTTTTTTTTTTTAAATTTATTCGTCAAATAAGGGTTAGTTTTAAAATTTTTAATACCCTGTAAAGGGGTTAACAAACCGATTGGAAAAGTAAATAGTTTCATTTTGTAAATAGCTCGCCTTTACAAACTGTACTTGTCTTCAAGTTTTACTAGGTCAATAAAAGTATTTTGAATTAGACTAAGAATGAAAACCAAGGTATATCTGTTTTGCTTATATTTATGAGATTTGCTCCTAAAATTGTTTAATTGACCATTAAGTGGTTGTTTCACAATTTGAAAAGTTACTTTAAAAATTGATTTAATTCAAATTCATGTTGCAAGAGAAATTTTCTAATGGATATATTGAGTGAATTATCACTTTTTTGTGGTGCTTGCTGACTGAAACAGTAAAATTAAAAAATAATCTTAAAGGAATTTTTTCTGTCAACATGAAGTTTTATTAATTTTATAATGAAAGCATCTATTTTCGGTGTGTTTTCTGTTACCGTGCTAATTTTGTTAAACAATGAACTAAGTTAATGCACTTTTTAATAAAGGTGGGACGAAAAAACAAAATGAATGTTTTGACTCATAAAATTAAATTACAAATAGAGGTTTGATTTTAAATTTAATCTGTGCCATTTAAAAAAATTATTTTCATTTAGCCAGATATTGCAAAACTAGTAATTATTCAGGTTAATCGTGAAATTTAAAAAAAAAAAAAGCTAAATTGCATATACAAGTACCAGTGCTTAACTCCTAAAACCCCTGCAATTCTTCATTTGTCATTGCCTTGAGGACCAAAGATAGCTTTGATGTACAAGCACAAGAGGAAGATGCCATAGTCAAATGGTTTCCAAACTTTATGTTACTGTGACCCCCTAAAAAAAGTCTAAATCTAGCAGGCCCCTCTTCTTAGGGGTTGATTACCCTTTAAATCACTTTTGCTGCGCACTTCACAATAGCATACAAATGAAGTGAAATAGCTTCCATAACTACACACTTTTTTGCAAACAACCTAACTTTTAAAGGACTTTTTTTTTGTTGATAACTTGTAAAATGTTCTTTGCTCAAATTTTTTAATGAACTGCAGTGTTAAGCATGCAGTGTGCCCCGATAACCAGGCTAACTTATTTAACTAATGCTTGATGACCTGCCTTCTCTCCTAAAATTCACTGTGCTCTGTTATTCCACTTTATGTTCTCATAAAAGTTTCAGTTATATTAGAAATTCCATTGTGTGTGGCCTTTCCATGAAAGGGTTTCAAAATAATGTACCATCTATTATATTAGTTTCTGAACATTGGCAATAAAATTAGGATCTTCAGTTGCTTCATCTACTTGCATTGTGAATGTCAAAGTGTGCAGTAGAGAAACTCATGGCAAACATCTTCAGATAAATCACGATTCTTTTGCCATCTGTAGTAACTGTATTGCACATGATTGCTAGTAAAATTTCTAAAATTTCTCCTGTAAGAAAATTTGGTACAACACTAGCAATGCATTAGATGGAATGGTGCAGGAAAACTTTCATACAAAACACTTTGATTTTCCATCTTTAATAACACTTTTGAATCCTGATGAAAAATAGGATGAATAATATTTTCTTGGGAGTTCTACCTCCCTGTTCCCAATAGCTTGTATTACCTTTACTTGTATCTGCATCAGTATCTTCATTATTAGTGAATTTTCTTTTTAACCAGTCAAAAATGTATCCATTAATTTATTTAAAAAAATACTTCCAAAGTACTAACAATTATTATCATTTAGTAGTCGTGCCAAATTTTAAAAAAAAACACAATCTCACACCCTAAAACGCTTCCGTTAATGAGTGATGTTTGATAATAAGATAATTGTTTTGATGGTTACTACGACTGGCAGTTCAAGCTGTCGTTTAAAACTATGCACTTGCAAACTGCAAACCAATGGTGTCATCCAAAAGTTTTTAAAAAAATCTGTCTTAACTGTACATACACAAACCATGTGTGCAACCATGCAGCTAATGCTATTTTATGCAATCCTCATATATATGTAATTTATAATATGCCTAAATTATATATATTATATCAAATAAATCATAATTTTCAATCCATTTCAGGAAAAATAATTCTTTATTTCAAAATAAATGTTTATCTTATGTTAAATCAAAGTTAGAGTGAGATAGGTGGTGGTAAATGCTTTTAAAAATAAGTTAAACAATTTAATGTTGTGTTACGAACATTTATTTATATATTTTTTATTTATATATGTTATGTTGTGAAAATATTATTTGTTGAACTTACCTTTGTACTACTCCGGACTTCCCTAGGGAGGCGCATCCCTCCCATTTAGGAAATCGCTGTCATAGACTATGACAATAATTGTCAATTTTTTATCTTTTGTGTTTTGTGGATGCTAACACACACCCCACCCCAAGAGCTGTTAATATCTAAGTGCCTACATTGTATCTTTATTAATTAACGATTTTTGGTCCAACAAAATAATATTGCACAAATTATGCCACAGGCACAAAGGTGTGCAGTAGACTTGTCATTACTGTTTTGATATCTAGAGAGTTCCTTTTTGAAAATATAAAAAACATGAGGATAATTGCAAAACATTTGCTTTGATATTTTTATAAAGTTTAGATTTCTTTGATTTTTAGATGGCAGTTGAAGATATTAATAGGTGATTAAATCCTCTTGAAAAAATTAAGTTGACATTTTTACATGATTTTCCAAAATTACTTTTATTTGTAGTCTTCCTATTTGCAAAATACAAAGGATGTTTGTGGACATTATTTTGATCATACCATTCACATCTTTCTTCATCAACCCGACATAAATGTTGGCCGAGGGCGTTGCTGATACATCACCTTAAGTTAGTTTTAAATTGTTTTTCTCATGCTTTTCCTTTGATAGCATGCATCTCTTTTTTATTTTTACCATTTTGAGATGGTTTTTACAGTTGTATGTCGAAACCAGCCAGAACTATGATATTAGACCGGGTTGAAAATATATACATTTCAGTATTTTTTTCAGATGCAAAAAAATAAATATTAATTAATTAAAAAGTACATTTTCGGTTGTTAGTTTTGATTTGCATACTACATCTAGCAGTGATTTGATCGAGAAATATGAGTTGGGGACCTTCTATAATTATGTTACATTTTCCCTGAGAGGCCTAAGGAGTGGTGTTGATTTGCAAGATTTTGTGTTATGGGGGCAGGTCTAAAAGTCCATAAAATTAACACTGCCACATTTGATAATGTTAGTGGGGAGGGTATCTCGGCAGAAAGTACGTACATTATAAAATTCTAAAATATTCATAACATAGTTATATCTGGAATGCTGTAAAATATCACCCGATGTTTAGTAGGAATTATCTTTGTGATGCCATGTATTTTCACAATATGCACGCGCTAGATATACTCAGATAGTACTCAATAGTAGAGATATTACATACGTTTTTTGTCCACCATAAGGTTAACGTGCGTGTGACGTATATTTTGTTGGGCTATGCCAGTGGTTCTAAACAATTTTGTTTCCCGAGTGCATATGCCAAATTTAGGTTTTCACTAGGATCCCTGTGTGAAATTCTAAAAAGTACACTTCCAAATAACAAATACATAAACAAAGTAAAATAAAAGGGTTTGCTAAAAAATAAATATAATGTTTGTAGGTCACTAAGCTTTATCTAGTAACTGCAAACATTAGTTACTCAAGTGGGTTACTGTTGCATCATGACCGAAAGTTGTCACATTGGATTAAAAGTGGAAATAAAATAATAATTTTTTAATATTTCGCAACACCCCTGTGAGGAAGCCGCAGCAACCCATCCAGATTGACCAGAAAGGGGACAGTTTATTGCACCCTTCTCTTAAGTAAATGGGATAGCATTGTTAATTATGAAGGTCCTTTCTAAAGCAGAGTTTGGCGCCTGTTGCTCTTCCCCACAGGGCAATGAGCACCCAGGACGATGTAGTGTTTATACTGGGAACCACTTGGCTCGCCGATTCGCCAGTGGTGAAAACCCATATCACATTGTTTACTGTAACATAACAAAATTAGATTATTTTTGTCTGGTTTTTTTAGTGGTGAGGGTTGAAAGCTCAATGTATCATACGCAAGGGATTTATCTGGCAGTTTTCTGACTCTTGTTGATATGGTTGGTTTAGCCACCAAAGCATCTTTTACTAAAAGTGGAGTACATGCTTCTGTTAGTAAGTGTTAGGTACTTTTCCTCCTATCAATGCTTCTTAGGTGGAAACTACTAAGTTTACCCTCATAGCCGATGTAAATGGCCATCCATCATCTGCCAAAATTCCGTGATGATATTTATGGGTGGCCCCCGAAGTGGTACATTGAGGAGTGAGTACTGGTGCCTAGTAGATGCACACTTGTCTTCTCTGATAGGTTACTACTGTTGTGATCTTTATATTCACCTGTGCATGAATGGAGAGTGAGCTGAATATATTAAACCCAACCTATGAATAGTTTTCAACTGCTGTCAGTGTACATCCCTCAACAACTATGTTTGGAAGCCTCCATTGAATTAGATTTAATAAAAATAAGTGACATAAGAGCTCCTAAAACATTTGGAGTGTGTGTGTGTATATATATATGGTTACCGGTAATTTGATCGAACGGGTAATTTGGTCGAATCTTTTTTTCAGTTCACACGTTAAAATTATCGACAAATTTCTTTTTGAACGCACTATACTATATAGTAAAACGAAATAATGCGTTCAGAAAGAAATTTGACGCAAAATTTTTACTTATAAATTGAAAAAACGATTCAACCAAATTTCTGTTCAATCAAATTTCCGTCGATCAATTTTCCGTCTACCAAATTTCTTTCGATCAAATTTCCGGATACGTATATATATATGATGAGCTGATTTTCAAAATGCTGTGTATTCATTTTGGGGGTTTTGAGATTATTCAACTTTTTACAAAAAATTAATAAAGCGTTTAGAGAATTAAATCATTTTTAGACAAGAATAAAATAGGAATATAATGTGTTTAGTATATAAAATTTACCATGTCCTAAAGGAACCTGGTTTGCTCTACAAAAAGGTAAGGTTTTTTAATTTTTAAAAAAATGGCGTATTTTGCATTCTGAAAATAAGCTCTTCATATATATATACGCACACACATCTCCATTGCCGTATTTGGTACCCCTGGCCTATTACCTCATTTTAGACAATAATTAGGAAATTCATTTACCAGACATAGATAATTTTGAACAATTTTCCTGCGTTCCGATTGTATGTTCTGGTTATTTTTCCATAGATAATAATATTTATAAAGTCCGTTTAATATCCAAACAAATATAAATTGGACAGCTTTGGAAGTGGCCTTTGGAACTGATAGAAACATATTTCTGTTCCTTATATAAAAGCGCTCTTCAATAATCTAAAATGGCGGTTCTCAACCTGTGGGTCGTGACCCCTTTGTGTGTCAAATGATCCTTCCACAGGGGTCGGCTAAGACCATCGGAAAGCACATATACTCTACAGTTATGAAGTAACAACGAATATAATGTTGCGGTTGGGGGTCTCAACAACATGAGGAAGTGTATTAAAGGTTCGCGGCATTAGGAATTTTGAGAACCACTGATCTAAAATAAGAAAACGTAACAGTGTTATAACAAAAAAGAAAAGTGTGAGAAATGTGAATGAGTGGTTGATTTCTGTTAGTAAATCTGTTCATAGCAAACTGGGGAATCAAGAAATAACAGATTTGTTTAAAATGTAGTTTTAAATGGTTTTATTTATCAAACTCGTGATATTACTTTCTATCTCAAATCTGTTCAAAATACTATGAGAAGGTTAAAAAGAAAAATTCAGCAGTCCCCTTGTGTTGGAATTGGTTTGTTGGTCTAATCCTTGCAAAATTCCACAAAGCTTATAGTTATTAACTTAATTTGTTTCATTGGAGCAGAATTTTTTTTTTTTTTACAATTTTGTTAAAAGTGATCTTAAAGTTGTTGAACACATCTCTCACTCCTATGATAAATGTTTGTGCTAGTCTATAAAAGTACACTCTGCTCCCTGTCCTTTTTTGATTTACAAGATAAAAATGTAAATATCACCGGTACTAACTTTTCTAAATTTTCCCCAAAATGAAAAAGTAAAATTGTTAAGAGCGAAGTCGGTGAGAGCGAAATATTCTGTATAAAATGTCATTAGCATATATACTTAGCAATGGGTCTGCTCCTTTGTGATAGATTGTTTTCAGTCAATTCAGTACTATCTTCTTTATTGGACTAATCAGTTGTTTAAAGTTTCTGTTACTTAAATTTGTAGTATCATTAGGTCTAGCAGAGCATTACATACCTTTAGAAAATCTTTATTTCTTTAAAACCTAACTATTGTTCTTGAGCATAAGCTAGGTTAATTAAAAATTTGATATGCCAATTTTTTATCTTTCTAAATTACTAGTACCACAACAAATTATTAATAACCAATTGAGAATCACTGCCATATATAAATTAAAAATCTGTCTTTACTCCTCATATTCGTAACATGTTAATTACATTTTTATAATTATGATTTCATTATAAATTATAGAAACTTAAGTAAAATTAATATAGAGGACTGAATTTAATTATTTTCATTTAATGGTTCAAATATCTTATTTGCATAGCTTATTAGTAACTTTCTTCTGTTTTTTAATTATTTTTAAAGACCTGCTTAAAGTAATTTAAATAAGTATGCATATTTTGTTAGCACTGAAAATATCAAAGAAATCAGACCTAAGTAATTTTGAGCTATATAGAATATTCCTTTTATTATGTTAAACAAAGTGTATATTTTATATGGGTATGTTAATTATCTACATAATTTCTCATAATCTAAATTGAGATATATTTATGTTACAATAATTTGTTTTTTTAATTAAGGAACATACTCAATATTGTTTATATTGATTATGCATTGTAAAGTATTACAAAAATGGTATTCTGTAATTTTTGCTGTTGAAACATGTCCTATATTAGCTGAAAACTGTACTACATACTGTGTTTCACCATAGCTATTCACACATTTATATTAGATAGAACTAACAGTGGGCAAAGATAAATCCAAAGTAAATGTGTTCACTTTTTCCCCTTAACTAGTTAAAAGAAAGAATCCATTTAATAATCAACCATTACCATATTCATTATATTTGTAGAAATGTGTTCTCTTTACTTAAAATTAAATTAAAAATAAGTTTTCTTAAGCTACAATTGTAATTGAGAAGGAGCCTTAGCAACCTTCTTTAGTGTATATAGAGAGTTATATTAAACACTGTTTTAGTAATGTTATGACTCTTTTACATTTTATATTTTGTACCAGTACCATTGATTATTGTCTTGTGTTACTGCAAAAATAGATTTACATTAAAAAATTGTCTCCTTTTTGTCTTTTTAAGTACCTTTTTTGAACATTTATTCTAAATTTGTTCAAATCACTTAATGTCCTAATTTTATCTCTTTTGGTGAAACTTGCCCTATTTCAAAGGATATTTCTAAAAAGAAATTAAAACTTAAATTACTTGGTTTTAAATGCTTTGATTATGGACTGGTCATTAAATGTTAAAATATTTCAATGTATCCATGTTTCTTTAGAGACTCTTTTGGGCAATTTTTTAACAAATGTATATATTTAATATCTTACTTCAAATATACTGTAATCATTCTAACTAGAATACATTTGTTAATTTTGCTCTTAATGCTTAATTAATTTAAAAGATTGAGGGGAAAAAATTGAAATCTAAACATCTGTTTTTTAATTGTACTGCATGTTGGCTCAACTCTTCAGACTATACCTAACTAGTACGCAAGAAATTTTCTTACAGACATTTGCATATAGTAACAAAGTACCTTAAATTTAATACATGTCATATCTAGATTCAAAATTCTTATTCTTTGCCTTTTAAACTCCCAGTGGAGCATAGGTCATTTATAATTTCTATCCAAGCCTTCTGGTCTCTTGCTATCTTCTATTTGCTATCTTTTCTATTTCCAATATTTATTACATCCTTGTTGACCTCTATTTGCCAGGTGTTTTTGTGTCTTCCTTATTCTCTTGATCCTTGGTTGTTACTAGAGCTTGTCTTCTTATATATGGCATGCGTTTTATCTTGGTATGACCTATCTATATCCAACTTCTTATCCAGATTTCTTGCTCAGCTAAAAAATTAATGGCATATCTTTTTTTACATTATTTTTTTACACTAGTGATATTTTAGAACAGTAAAAATTTTAGAAGTCTCATTGCTTTAATTAAAAGAATATAAATATAATTTCTTAATATTTATAAATTATTCAATCATATTGTTACGACTGGTACTCACATTATTAGATGTGTTTTTATTTTGTCAGAATATCATCCTCAGATTTTTTAAGGAGAGATAGCAGCTAAATTTTATAATTCTGTGTTACAGTATCCCAACATTACCAATAGTTCATTTAGATGTATCTGTTAAAAATGCTATATAGACATTTCATGAAAATGTGTGATACTAAAGTTGATGACTGAACTATTTTGTCATGTATAAAAAAATCATTTTTGATTTATGTTTATTTAGTGAAATTGTTTTAAGCTACCAGTCAGCAAAATTTATGTGATTGTAAATTTGTTCTGGAAATTTACAAATGATCTACCAGTTTACAACAACGTTCAACAGTTCAAGTGAGAAAGTCGTCCAGATCTACTAATTGCAACTTCATTACATTGTTGAGTAACCAGAATCTTTAAAGCAGTCAGCATAATTGTGAAAAATCAGATAATGCTATTTAAAGCACCCTGAGCACCCTAAATACATATGCAATGTGTTGCAATTGTAAACAGTATAGAGACATTTGACTTTGTTGCTGTTTGTTCATTGAACATTTCATTCAATAAAACAAGGGCTTTCATCCCTGTTCACGAGTTTCGCATTAGTTTCTATCTACTCTCTTAATGTCTAATAATTTTTAGCATGTTTAATTTTGATTTAAAAAACTAAATAAAAGTTTGTTTTCTGATAGTAATTTGACATATTCTAGTTTTTCCTCTAAAAAAGTATGTTAATTGTTTTAGCTCATAATACGTTTCCAAATGGAGATGTTTTTGTAAGATAATGATAGTTGTTAAAGAAAGCGGTCTTTAACTAATAGACACGCCCATTAAAGATTTACACTTTGGAGTTTCCCGCATAAATTATAGTTTTAAATTAACCTGGGAATACTAATACTCTTTACTCACTGTTCGAAAGAACCTTATTTCTCATCTGGATTTTATCTTCCAATTTGAAATTCTTACCAGCCCACTTATAATGAATAGAATATTTCCTTGTTGAAAAATATGAATGGTTGCTCCATTTTACTCTTGGATAATCCTAATGTACAAGGCTGATGGACATGTTCAGCCTTCAGACATGCTAGAACTAGGTTATTGTCACACGAAAACATTTACTCCTGAAAAATATTGAGAACATTACAGAATTAGAGAAATTTCAAAACACTTTGTTGAATTTCCACCTAAAATTTCAATCTTAATTTTAAAGAAGAAACAAATACCTTAGTAAATATTGTTTGTTAAACTAAAAAATAATTCAGTCTGGAGAAATTATTTGAAAATAATATTTTTTTTAATCAAACGGATATCCGGGCTTTAAACAAATAATGTAGTAGATGAGCTGGAATGAAGATAGTTCAGTGGGGTTCATGGTCTGCAAGCAGAAGATTATTGGTGTTGAGTGTTGTACAACACAGAACTGCAATGCTGCAGCAATGATGCCCTTCCCAGACATTTTTCATCCAGTGTCATGGTAAGGCTATATGTCTTGACAAGCTGCCATGCTGCTAGAAGTTTTATTGTCAGAATCTGTTTTATTATCTTTTCATATCTGTGGAGAGATTGAGTGTCCAGCAATGCAAGGGGATAAATTGGCAAACATGCATTTAATTTGAAATTCTCAACATAAAAGTCAGCTTAGCTTGGAACTGGAATTGTAATTTCCATTGATAATTAGCGTACAATTCTGTATTTACACACAAAATTACCACATGGTGTAACAAACTTTTATAAAGTCTCATAGATTAAAAAGACTTCTAAAGCAGAATCCTTATAACCATTCTTTTTTTTTTTCAATGTTCAGGTGCCATTTAAAAACATCCCAAGGTGTTATCTTTAAAAAATCTTTTTAAAATCATTGTATTGTCCTGGCTGTAGCGTATATTTTTTAAAATGTGTAATTAAGGTTGAAACCCAATTAATAAAGCATACTGTAGAGGGAAATAACATTCTTGAGCTTTGCAATAATTTCATATTACTATAAATCGTGAAAGAAAGAAAAATGACACCAGAAGCTAGACACAAGTTGATGCGCTGGTTTTGCACTTTTTAAAGTCTTATGAGGCCTTTAGGAAAATGATTCTGCATATTTTTCATAAGCCTTACATTTAGAGGATCTGCAATTAGTTTACTTATAATGAAAGCTTGAACAATTGTATTGTGTGTGTATGAAAGAAAGATATAAGTATTAGAAAAGCATGGCAATGTCAAGACTGAAGATAAATAATTTTAGTATATATTAACCAATGTACATTTAATTTGATTTTTTCAGAAAGAAAAAGAGAGACAGATGACATTAGAGAAAATGAAACAGGTGCAACTTATGAAAAATTCTTTGAGTAATGAGTACAAATTTGTCAATGCTAGTACAAGTATATTTTAATGGAGTCAACTTTTATGACATAACAGTTACATACACTACATAAAGTAAGATGTAATTGAAAGAGTCTTTATTAACCATGAATATCTCTTTATTTAGACTCCTGACCTCGCTACATCTTCAGAAATCGATAAAATCAAAGCTGTCATAGATCAGTCTACTAAAGGATTTGAACCATCAAAGTAAGAAAATTGGTTTAGTTCTCTTCCCCCCCCCCCCCCCTTTTCTCTCTCTCTCTCTCATATTAAACAAAAATAATAAAATCTCATTAATTATGCCTTCACAACAACCAATAAACTGGCTGTCCGGCTATATTTCATGATAGCTGCAAACAGCTAACCTTCTTGTTTTTATTTATATTATCTATTCAACTTAGACTGAGAAAGTAGCTCACTGCAAAAATCTTTAGCATTAATTTATGTTAATACTCATTAATTGTTATGGGATCATTTTGTACCAAAAAATAATATAGTTTAATGGTTGAGTCTGATATATTCTTATCATATGCCTTTCAGCTTTGTTGGAAAATTTCAGTCGGGATTCCCACATGAAAATTATGTATGCAAACGTTGTGGACAGAAAGGTCATTATATCACCAACTGTCCTAACAGTAATCCAGTACGTTCATTTATTTTAAACTTTATTAGATATTTTTCTTCACACAGTATTTCTTTCAAAGCAAAAAATATAACCCCAAGTTACACAATGTCACACAATGCATGTGTTGCTGTTCTTCTTGCATTTTGCAGTGCCTAGGGCTATTGATTTCCACAGCATGTGATTAAAAAATGATTCATTATTTTTGTTGCATCCACGGGTCTATTGGTCAGTATCTTTGTGGGTAAAATTTATTGCAGGAATACAAGACTGCCTTTCACAGTCGTAATGCCACACAAATGGATAGAAATTTAGTGAATTTTTTATTAACAAATTAATTGCTTAGAAAAGTCATTTTGTGCCCCGATATAGATCAGTGAGACTAGTGCAGAAAGTTTATTGCTCATTGTGTATTGCAAACTTTTTAATTACTTATATAAAGATAGAAAGTTCATGATTACACTTTAGACTGTTTAAACCACAATATTTTTGCAATCTGCACGCTTAAAAAATATCTCTAGCAACACTTTCATTTGTGAACAAACACTTCAAATTTAAAAAAAATACTATAAAATGAAATGGAGAGTAGCTAATTATAATCA
Organism: Omphiscola glabra; assembly: GCA_964017045.1. Lineage (NCBI taxonomy): Eukaryota > Metazoa > Mollusca > Gastropoda > Lymnaeidae > Omphiscola > Omphiscola glabra. Next base: position 29,892,276 of record OZ024795.1, read on the forward strand.
CATTATTATTTCTTCTTCTTGTGCTATTCTTGAACTACTTAGATAGCTTTTATTTATATCAGTCCTATTAAATTTATTTTACGATACTGATGATTTTTTTCATAAGTAGGTGTCAATTCATTCCAATGGGTTATTTCTAAGGATTCGCTGAAATTAAGTTTTAAGATTAATAACAATCATATGATTATGAATTTTAGTTCATAGTGAATTGAAAAGGTTGTAATTTATATTTTAAAAAATATTTTATTACAGTTTTTTATATTTATATATATTTAGGAAGATCGCATTGTAGAGCCTCGTTACAAGCGCCCAACTGGAATACCTAGCACAATGTTGACCATTGTTGATGATCCTTTACATCCTGGTGCTCTGCTGACCCAACATGGCCAGTTTGCAGTACCAACAGTAGATGTGTATGTACATTTATAAGAATTATAAAATATCATGTTGAATTAAAAGTTTAAGAGATTTATAAAACCATCAGTAAAAAATGTTGACACTTTACCAAATACTGCTGTAGAAGTTTTCTTGAAATTGACATATTTCATTTAATTATTTTTGTTGTTACAGGTTTGGCTATAGAGAGACAAAGAAAGAGCGCCCTCCTTTTTTACCAGGAGAAAAGCAAGCAGAACCTGAAAAAAAGAAGATCCCACAGGAACTGCTATGTCATATTTGTGAGGATCTTTGTGTGGATGCAGCTATTGCCCCCTGCTGTGGTACAAGTTTCTGTGATGAATGTAAGTAAAATCAGTGCTGCTATATCCTTAGTTGTGTGTTATTGTGTCATGTGTTAATTTTAACAATTAATTAGCAACTACAAATCTGTGAATTATTTTGCAAATTAAATGATTTATTTACCAAGGTCTACGTGAGGTTTTGCTTGAAAGTGATGACCATCAGTGTCCATCTTGCAAAGAAACCAATGTGTCCCCGGACCGTATTGTAGCTAATCGTTCCATGAGGCTAGCTGTCACAAACTTCTTGAATGACACGGGTTATACAAAGGTATTTATTATATTTCATGTTTATTTGGTATTTTTCTATATTGTAAATAAATTTCAATTGAATGAGAGATTTTATTTGTTGTACATTCATTAAAGTTTTAAAAGTATCTTATTCCAAGAAGTTAGTTGATAATGATCCTATTTAATTTACCCATTATTGCATATTTATTTCAAATATTTAATCACTAATTTATTTTTTCAATGCTTAATGTAGCAAACCAATGAATGAATAATGTTTAAAAAATTGTTTTATTTGATCATTGTTTAAAGGCCCGGAGGCGACGGACAATGTCTTCGGGTGGAGAAGTATCTCAGCCAGAAACATCTTCTCCAAAGTCATCCCATGTTACAGCTAGCTCTAAAGTCAGTGCCAGCCCTCAGTCTAGTCCAAATATTAATGCTTCACCAGTCTACAATGAGCCCACATCAAGCAAGCAGCCTTTAAGTAGTGCCAGCAACTCTACTCAGCCAGCTTCTCACTATGCATCTCGCTCCTTTAATAGCAACTCAGATTCTTCAAGAAATAATAATGCCTCCAATTATAGGGCTTCTTTTAATTCTCAATACCGCAACACTCGTCCTCCAAGATTCCCATCTGATCAGTATTCCAAACCATGGCGGTTCTCTAATGACCATGCAATGTCATTTGAGCCAAGCACAATTTCAACTATATCTCGAAGGTGTGTTTACTGTGCTACATAATTACAACATAGTGTTAAATCCATTTTTGCTTTTCATTTTTTTAAATATTCTTTTGTAGATATTGACATAAAATATGATTGCACATGGACTATATTGTTTTAATTTAGTTTATCAAATCTTTTTACTCTAGCAATTTAGGTGCTGAAATTTTCTCAAAAGCCATCTATTTCATTGCAGAGCTGTTTAGCCATTTTCAAATCATTAAACCTTCCAAATGTTGCCATATCAAAATAAAATTAAAATTTTTGCTTATAAATTTCCTTGAAAAATCGTGTAAAATTAAAGGACTGAGATTCAACTGGGCATCATTTTATGGATTTTGATAAAATTTTCGATGAAAAATATTTAAGAAAGCATAGGGTCTTAAAATGTAAATTTTAGCTTTGGAATTCTGCAGACAAAAACAAAATAACATCAGGCATGGAACATTAGCTGTTTAAACAAATTTTACCTGTTAATAATTTTACTTTGTAACAACAGTGAAGATGACCTCACATCTTTATTAAAACAGTCAAACATTTTTTGAGTCTAATTTCCCATAAATAAAGAGCTGAATTTTTAAAAGGAAGAAACACATTAATACAATCTGCTAAATAATGTTTTCAACATTTATTCATATTATTTAAAGGATGAAAAAATCACGTTGACTTAAAATTTAAATTGATGCATAGGGCTGACACAGATTTCAAGAACCATTACCCTAGATCTCATCCTGACGAAGTTACATCATATAGACCAGGAACACAGAATGATGAGACCCATACTTCTTCTGACACAGGAAGGTAACTAAATGGAAAAAGCTGTATTTATAGATGGTCTCTCATTGGTAACTTAATCATTACATTATTTTAAACTGTTGGAATGTTTAAAGTCAACCACACACCATCCACATCATCAGAAAATAAGCAGTTATTAAAATAACCATTTCTCCTCACTTTCTCCGTGCCTTTAAACAATGACCAATAAATTCCATCAGCTTCACTTTGTTGTCGTATTAAACTGATTTTCATAGCAAGAGTTCTATTCTCTTATAGTATCATATAACCTGTCTGGAAGGTGGATTTGGCTATTCCAGGATTAAACGGTTTAATGAAGGATTCTTGTTTTCAATTGAGATTTAAATATTTTAAAATTCAATGCCGCAGAACTTTGCAACTTGAATTACAGGGAAAATATTTTTTTTTAAATGAAGCAGATCATAGATGTTATACTTAAAATTTGATGACTTTGTTCATTCTCCCTACATAGATCATCAGGAGACGAACCTGCTGCACCAGGCACTACTCCTATATCAGCACCATCTCAAACAAGTGGAAACAAAGAGGCATTACTGCCTAAGCCAATAATGCAGTGGTCTCAAATGCCAGTTCCATTAAATGAAAATACTCCTAATGCAATGGTCACCAATTCCCACACAGCACTTTTGAATGCGGCCAGGTTTATAATTGCTGCTCAAAGTATGCCACTGTTGACAGTACCGCCACCAGGTCAACGTCCCTTCCCCACTGGTAGGAGGAGCCTTTGTATCACACTCTTACATACTTGGCTGTTGTTTTTACATTGTGTGATAATCTTGTTCTTTCTGTGTAAAAATTTAATTTAGGTTGCTGAAAATAATAATTCTACTCATAAAAAAGAAATAATGCAATAAAAGCAACATATTCCTACATGAGTTGTTTTTTTAAATCAGTCAGGAAAGCATTTAAATTGCATTGCCTAAAGTGAAATATTTAATTCATTTATCAAATTTTAATTTTTAAAAATGTATCATCTGTCAGGTTTGCCAGTTTATCCTATGAATCATCCTGGACCAAGGATGAACTTGCCCATTCCATCAGCTGTCAATGTGCCACCTGTACCATTGTCCAAAGAAGAATTTTACCATGCAAAGAAAATGTTTCAACAAACAGAAGCACCTAAAAAGAAGCCTGTGGATGTATTCGACTCATTTGCAGACTTTGCGAAAAGAAGAAGCCGTACACCAGAAAGACGCAGAAGGTAGGTCAATTTTTAAGGGGCTTGCAATTTTCTTCTTATTGTTCCTAGTTAATAGTGGACTTCATTTTGTTGATTATAAAACATTCAATTGTATTTAATCATATCTTTCACAGCTATTCAAGATCTCGATCAGGATCATGGAAACGACACAGCAGATCGCGAAGTCGCTCGAAAAGCAAACGCAGATCAAGATCTCTTTCACCAAGACGATTAGGTTCACATTCTCGTTCTCGATCTGGAATAAGGTCTTCAGTTAGGTCCCGTTCAAGATCTGGCCCTCGTTCACAGAAAAGTAGATCTCGCTCTAGATCTTTAGGTCCACCAAGATTGTCAAGAAAACGATCTAGAACACTTTCTCCATCAAAGAAATCAATTTCTCGCTCCCGCTCTCGTTCTGGACCTAGAACTACAAAGCCTCTTTCACCACGAGCTCGCTCACCACTCCCACCTTTACGCAGGTCTTCAAAATCACCACTCCCATTGCTGTCTCGCTCACGCTCTAGATCATATAAACGTTTTTCTAGATCTAGGTCTAAATCATGGATTAAGCGTGGAAGATCAAGATCATATTCTAGGGCTAGGTCCCCTAGACCATTGTCTAGGTCGCCTAGACGTTCCCCATTGCGTTCACCTATTCGTAAACGATCATATTCACCACGACGGCTGTCAAGATCATACAGTCCTCGTAGAAGGTCCCCTTATCATTCCAGATCCAGAAGTCCTCTCTCAAAGAGAAAAGTTTCCAGGTCAAGAACTAGATCACCAATATCTAAAAGACCCTTTTCACCAATACCATCACCACATCACTCCAAAAGCCCATATAAAAAGCCTTTATCCCCTGCACCTTTCAGGCGCAAATCTCCATCTCCACCTCCTTTCAGGGCACGTGGTGGATACAGAGGCAGGGGAAGGGGTGGCTTTGGCTTTAATAGGGATAAGTTCCACAACTATCACAGTCCACCAAGGATACCAGCACCTGTTACAACAGCTGTTCTTTCAGCCAACATGCCACCTGTTCCTTATGATCCACAAATGGGATTACCCCCTCCTGAAGAATATTTTAAGTACAATCCATCAGGCTACCAAGAATTTGTGCGCAACTTCTATGCTCAGTTTGGACCTCAAGCTCAGGCATGGGCTCAAAATCAAACTTTCCCCCTTCCTTCCGCAGGTGGGATGTCTACACACATGGCAGCTGCTAATCCTTTTATGCCTAACCATAGGTTACCATGGGAAACAGTTCCCATGTCCCCATCCCACCGACCTCGATCAATAACACCTCCAGGTGGACCTTCATTTCGGGACAGAAAAGAACAGAACTACAGGGAGTCTGCAAGACCTTGGGAGAAAGATAGGGAGAAACAGGATCGTGGGGATAACAGAGACAGAAGATTAGACAGAGGACGAGATGTTGATAGAAATAGAGATGCTGATAGAAATAGAGATGCTGATAGAAATAGAGATGCTGATAGAAACAAAGACGCTGATAGAAATAAAGACATTGATAGAAATGATTCTGAAAGAAACAAAGAACCTGAAAAAATAAGAGAAATAGATAGAAACAGAGATTTAGATAGATTTAGAGATCCAGAGAGAAATAGAGAGTTTGAAAGACACAGAAGGGATCTTGGAAACAGGAGGGATAGAAACAGAGAGGATGATAGAAACAAGGCTAGAGATGCTAATAGAGACAATAAAGAGAGAGAAAGGGACAGTCATCGAAGCAGAGATAAAATTCCTGATGAAAAGAAGAGGAGTCCATCTAAGAAATCAAAAGAAGATGAGAAGGCAAGAAACAAGGAGAAGAAAAAGTCTGAAAAGAAGAAAGATGAAAAAGAAAATAAGAAAGGCAAAAAGCGACACGACCCTGAGAACAAAAAAGAAGTTATTGACCAGAAAGATAACTCCCTTAGGAAGACAAGTCCAGTTAGTGATAAAGAACTTTCATCACCATCAAGGGAGGAGAAGTCTATTATCTCTACAACATCACCGGTCAAGAATGAATTAATGACACCTAATGTGAGTACTAATACAGTGATGCTTGAGGAATCGAATAAAGTTCCTTTAGCAACAGTGGAGGCTGAGACTGAAAAACTTTTTAACAAAGAGAAGAAAGCTGTTGGCAAAAAAAAGGGAGATGGTGTTGGAGGGAAGAAAAAAACAAAGGATGGAGCCGGTGATGATGGGACCACAGGTGAAAAGAAAGGGAAGAAGACTAAAAAGAAAAAACTAACATTTGGGTCATCTGATGTAGACACTAAGCAAGGTTTGAAGAAGAAAAAAATGAAGCGATTGGTAGATTATAAATCTGAGAACTGCACTTCTGAAGATGGAGAAGAAAAAGCATCTCTTGCGGGTAGTCCATTGAAGAAGGCTAAACTTGCTGAGCTTAATCAGAAGATTGAAGCTGGCGCCACTGATGCATCTCATGTATCCAGTTCTGAACCTACTTTTGAAGTCAGCACAGAGACGGAGAATAGTCAGAAAGTTGAGAAAGTTGCTGAAGATGCAAGTGAGGCTGCTGTTTCACAGTCAGAGGGTGATACCAAGCCTGTAACAGAGGTAGTAGAAGGGAAGAGCAAAGATGAGCTTGTTTCAGAGTTACCAGAACTCTCTAAGTGGGAGAGAGATGACTTTGATCTTTTTGAGGCCATAGACCAGCCTAAGGAAAAGCCTCAAGAAAAAATGATGCTGCCAAGGTTTGTCACTTTTTTCAGTGATGATATAAAATTAAAACAACAACTTTTAATGTCAGATATTTTCTGAAAAATCCTTGAGTATTATCTGAAGTTTAAAAGTCTCCCAAAAAAGCTTTATCCTCTTTCGTAGACATGTATTAGATTTGAAAGGTGTTTAATTAGTGTGTCATAAATGAAAACAATATCACTTTGCAAGGAAATATTGAGACCTGTAAATAAAAAAAAAACTTTTAATCCTGAATCTATTCTAAAATTTTCATTAACTACTACCTATCTTTGTAAGCTTAATTTGTGGTTAACTTCTGATATCTTTGTAAGCTTTATTTATCTTTTCAAAATCAATGCTCTTATATATTTTTTATTTAACGGTACCAAAATACATTTTTGTTGAATGAAATTATTTCTATTTTATTCTCACATGCAGATCTGTTGTTGACAAAGCTGAAAAGTTTTTAACCCACAAGCCTATGAAGAATGCTGTTATGGTTGCTCATGTCACTACCTCAACCAAATCTCCAGAAACTAACGCTGCCCCAGACAAACGCATAAGTGAGTCCACAACATCAAGGCGGGTTTTTATTGAAAAAAAAGAGGGTAAAGATAAGAAATCAGACATCCAGATCACTGTAAAAACTGATAAAAGTAAAAATGACACTAATAGTAGTAGTAGTAGTAAACGTGTCCAGGGATACAATAAAACTGATGAAAGTCGTCATCGTTATCACTATAATGACTACGAAGAAGACCAACGATCTGTTGTAAAATCACGATCGCTTGAGCGTGAGTTACAAGAAAAGTCAAAACGTCACAGAAGTAAGGAAAAATATTTATCAAAAAGAGATGAGAGAAAAGACAGTCGGTCACATAGAGATGGTGCTGCGGATAGAAGCGGCAAATACGAAAGTGTCAAAAAAGAAACCAAGTCTGAATCAACAAGAGAAAAGGCAAAGGAAAAATCTCCAGAGCCTAAAGAAAGACGACATAGCAAAGACAATCCTGTAAGCAATACTTCAGAGTCATTAAAGTCTACTAAGGACTTGCGACTCAAATTAGAAGAGAAAAATAAGTCCAAATCCACAATTGATCCACGAAAACTGTCAGTAATGGATGAGTCTGAGTTTGTTCCAGATTATGAAGATTTAGCCATTGACAATACCAGTGATAAAGAACAAGATGATGCAACTGCTTCCCAAAACTCGGGAACGTCTTCACCTGAGTCATTAAATGACGTTAAAAAGAGAAAGCGGAATGATGCTGAAACAAAAAGTGTAGATGGTAATTCTGAAGCAGAAGAATCCAGTAAACACAAGAAATCTAAAAAGAAACACAAACACAAAAATAAAGAAAAAAAAGAAAAACACAAGCACAAAAAGAAAAAACACAAACACAAGAAAAGCAAGGAAGAAAAGGATGGTAAGCAGCAGTCAAATAAAGATGAATCTTCATAATTTACACTAAGAAATGTGTTCTTTATATGATTATTTTTGTATATGATTATGTTGAGAAACAAAGTGTGTCTGGTTTGCAGTAAGAATAAGTTTTTTTAATGACAAGTACCGGTACCACTTATCATAAAATAATAGCTTTCATAGAGTATTTTAAGTAGTTAACCTCTATGAACAAATCAAGAACCTGGTAATCAATTAAACATACAGTAAATGTAAATATACAACACTCATATACAAGACTGCACCAATGTTTTTTGTAAAATGTGAAAACAGTACAATTAAAATTATCAGGATTAAAGTTATGATGAGAATTTCACTGGGTATAATGCTCTAGATAAGTTGGTTTTTTTTCAAAACCAGGCACATTCATCTTGGTGTGGCCTGTTAAGTTAAAAGAGTTTTTATTTTGAAATAGAAATATATTCTTTTCTGCGCAATACCTATTAAAGTTTTAGCATTAGAACCATGGTTTTGAATCAAAGATATGGGGCTTTGCTAAATTAACCTTAATGATTTATTATATCTAGAATGGTTTCAGTCCTGAAGTTACTCTTTCACAGGGCACTAACAGCAACTTATTAGTACCGGTACCTACAAGTTACAACAATGTGTAAAATTATTGCTTATGTGGGGCGCAAAACTACAATCATTGCAAAATAGCTCATAGGCTGCATTTGCAGAAATGTAGCATCGGTACCGGTACAGCTTATAATTCTTACATTAGTGAATAAATCAAAAAAGATTTTTAGATATAACCAAATTGGTATGTGGCATGCCTTTCTAAAATTGTTGCAATTTAATAATTTTAAAGGAGGATCCCAAATACCTCTTGGGGCCTATACTTTAATTTTCTTTCATATAGTAACTTTTGTCAATGCAGCATTTTAAAGTATTAATGTAATGAAATCACACAAGATTTAAATTATTTTCTTCCTGCTTCAAAATGCTCCAACTTTTAAGAGATAATTAATATCTTTTTTCAATTTACTTTGCTAATAAATAAAATGTTAAGTAAGTATTGTCGATGGTCTCATGAACCAAAGTAATCTCGGCCATTAAAATTTGCCGATTTGAAGTAATTTAAGTACAATGAATAAATTAACAAGAAAAATGCACATAACATCTATGAAGTCTGAATAAAGTTTCTGATGAATGAAATGCATTATATACAAATTAAATGGAGCAATAAAAATCTAGTAGTAATTTAAAATTTGTTTAAAAAATGCGTTCGATCATAATTCCAACAAAATGCGTTAGATCATAATTCCAACATTTCTTTACCATAGATAATGATAAAAGATATATTTTTATTTTAAAAAAATATTGCAAGAATTATAAATTCAGCTCTTGGCCCTTCCAATAATTCTACAATAATGGCTGAGGTTTTTTCTGAACAAATAAATAAGAAAATAAGATATTGTGGATTTTAACAGATGCAAATGGCATATGGCAGTCTTCACTAAATTTATTTTGAAAATAGCAGAATTTTCACTTTTAACCCTATTATTCCCATTTAAAAATTTAATTTAAAAAATGACAAATTTCTTGGCTTTACCTATATGAAAATTTAGTGTATATATTCATTTGGTATTAATTGATATTTTTAATCATAACAAAAAAAAACAACACTTCAACAATCTCTGTGATCTTATTTAGTAAAACATGCCTACCAATTATTTACATGAAATCTTGATATGGCTACTGTAGATTATAAATAACAACTTCAGTATGCAATTGACACATATCATTCAGTCACCAAACTTTAATACACAGTTTGTCATTTGAACAGGAACGAATGATATATTTTGATTTTGTTTAAAATCATGTTAAAGCGGCTTTTAAAGGTGTATTACAGATGTAAATACTCTGATCAGTATTCATGTTCATTTCTCAAATCATTTTCACAAATATTTTTCTTTACAATTTGAAATTTGTGTGAGAAAATCTGTTTAATGATTTATTTTGTGTGTGTGGTTGATAACTTTTGATTTAATTTGCATTATTATCTATTCTAATCTTCACTTTATTATATTTAATTTTGAAAAAGATGGACAAGCCAGAATTTTGTCTCATAAAATATTAAAGGCAAAACTTTTTGAAGTCTGAAAAAAAATCTCAATTTCAACTCAGTATGTACGTTATACATTTGATGAAGTGCTATATGTTGCCAATGACCTAAACTTGTAAATGACTTAAATAACAAAATCTTTAGGGTTTTTTTGTTTGTTCATGAAATAGGAGCCTGAATGACTTTAACCTTTCAACTTGCTCATCTTGGGCCAAAACTTGTAGCCCTAATGTCTATTTTGTATGGCTATAGAAATGTTTTCCTTAAAACATTAATCACCAGTTATTTAGGTTCTTCTATATTTCTTTAAACAAAGGCAACTGTTATTCATCTATTAAAACATTACAAAATGGAAAGTTTAAGTTTACATACACAGGTTGAATACAATAAAATGCATTTTTTAAAAATATTGTGTTTAATAATGTATTTTTCTCTCCATTTTTGCTTTAATTATTAATACTGCAATAACATTTATATTATTGTTTGCATTAAGATTTGTAAAGATTTGTAATTGTTTTTACTTTTCAATAGCAATTTAGTTTGATAATAGTTTCACTTGGAATATCAATAAAATAACTGAAATTATTTTAGAGGAAACATGCGCTTCCAGCTAAAATCTGTTACCTTGATTAAAGTCAATATATTTGAATAATTTATCTTACTTTAGAATAGTCTCTAATAGTACTAATACTTGAGCTTTTTTCCACCCATTACTAGAGTAGAAGAACTAAGATTTGAGTTGAATATGATTTGAAATTATCAAAATGCATCTGTTTTATTACTTATTTAAACCACTCATTGTGGAAACAATTGTAATAAAATGTCTTTTTTTCCTTTTATATCCATTCTTGTATATTATAAGCAATTTTTTTAGTTAAAAAAGGGATGGCATTTGCTTAATGACACACCATTTACTATATCTATAACTTTCTGTATAGTTATTGGTAACTGTTGACATTTGTTTGAAACATTTCACAATTTCAGAGTCGTGGATTTTCAAAGAGAAAAACTTGAGATGGGTGAACTTTATACTTTATTGTCTCATCCTAGAGTGAATAAATATGATAGAAAGAAATGTACATTTAATTTGATGCCATTGTATTGACCATTGATGCTATGTCGTTTATTGTTACATTTGTGTTGTTGAACTATAAAAGAAATAAACTCTTCTTAACATAACTGATTTCCTTGCATTGTGTGTAATACTGTTTTATACTCATGGCTTGTATCAACAGTTAAATATTGTTTATACAGTCATTCTGAAATGGATGCTCAAATAGTCTTAAGTATGGTTTTTATCAGCACTTAAAAATTATTTATTTAGTTAGTGTTACTATGATACTGATTTGTTAAGTATGGATTATATCAGCAGTTAAATAATGTTTATAAACAGTTACTATGAAAGAGATTCTCAGATCCTGGAACATAAATTTTATAATAATACAATGATGTACAACGGACAAGTAGCACATGCATTGAATTGAAAACACACCCATAACTCTGGGGGCCAGCCAAGGGTTAAAGTACTGTCCACTATGATGTTCATCTTAACTGGAGCTGGATGGAAGGATGTGGTGGATTAGGCCAGAGCTCTCCATGGGCTGGATGTGGATTAGGTCAGATCCCTCCGTGAGCTGGGGGTGGATGTGCTGGATTAGGCCAGAGCCCTCCATGTGCTGGATGGAAGGATGTTGTGGATTAGGCCATAGCCCTCCATGTGCTGGATGGATGTGGTGGATTAGATCAGAGCCCTCCGTGAGTTGGAGGTGGATTAGGCCAAAGCCCTCCATGGGCAGGAGGGAGTGGGACTGGATGGAATGGTGTGGTTAATTTGGTCAGAGCTCTCCGTGAACTGTGGTGCCATTGATGATGATTTGGGGAGGGGGTGGGCTGACCAATTGCGATAATTTCCTCAGTCTTGGCTTGAGCATGTTTAGATCCATAGTTTACAGAACTCATTGTACCTGAATCAAATCGGCGAGGTGCTTTATAAACTTCTGCATGATAATAATTAATTTTAAATTTAATCGTATGCTAAAAATGTTACTGAGACTCTGTATCACTGATGCCTCATTGCTCCTAATTAATAGTATTTAGAAATAATGTAAGCAAAACCTAACTGAGGGGGGGGGAGCAGTCCCACTTGCTGATGCCCAGGTATGCACCTACGGAAATGTTAATATTCCTTAATAAGAGTGGTGATGAGCAAAATACATTCTGGTGATATTTAAGACACCATAGAATTTAGACCATTATTACCAGCTCTTCTGTTGATTCACTGTCGCCTGTGCATATGAAGTGATTCATTTGATTTGTATGTAAACTCTTCTTTAAAAAAATCAATGCAGAAACTTCTTTCATATTTGAACTTTTGAAGAAATTTTTGCTGCAGTTTCAAACTCACAGACATGTTGAGTTGGGGTGGGGGTGGGTAACAGTTAATGAAACGTAGTAAATGTACAAAAAGACTACAAAAACTTGAGAGTTCTAAACATAAGAGTTTGAATTCATTTTAATACAATCACTATGATACAAAAATGTTTAGAAAATTTGAAATAAATGTCAAGAATCCAGATAGTGCTTTAAAAAAAAAAAAAAAAAGGATGTACAAATATTTTATTTTCATATTTTTTCGTTAATTCTTGCGGTTTTTATCATTTATCTGTTACAAATCGAGGTGACCTCGCTTCTTAACGCGCCTTCTCGTCGAAACTCGGTGTGACATCATCATGACAAAAGGTTCCGAAACAGGTGATTGAAACAATGTCAACAACAACAATTGATTTGTTTCCAACAGGCTAACTCCCCTTTTTCATGAATATTATAAAGTGCTATAAAGGTCGTTAATGAGTGTCTTTCACAACCCTCATTAGTTTTGTAAGTCATATCAAAACAGTCAACTGCGCCATTTCCTCAATTTCATCATTTGTCATTTGATAAACTTCAATATTCAACCTTAACTTAACAAAACATCACGGTTAATCATGAATGAATCCTGTTTAGCCTTTTTCGTTTTTAATATTTTTATGCCTTATTGCCAACTTCTAATAATAGTGGTACAGACTCCCTGTCTACGAAGTTTTCATAATTAAGGCTGGTCTCTATTTATCTTGCAGCCTACAACATTACTCATTAATGGCCATCCAATTAATACTTTTATGCACAGAAGGGGGGGGCTTGTTGATTTTTCAATTTGGGGGGGGGGACGACACGCTTGACAGAAAGACTGTGTTATATAAAAAATTCTGCAATAGTCATCCTGAAATTTTGACATTCCAAAAATAGCATATTTATATCTTGAATGCTGTTAATAGGGAAAACATATAATATAATTAAATGTTTAGTAGGAATTTTCCTCACAATCTTGACTTCTTTTTTACAAATAAACTCATTAGATACTGCTCAGAAAAGTACTCAGTAGTAGTAGGCACTTTGGTATCGCCGGAAATACCAGAAAAACGGGTATCGTAATTTTGTTGTCAAAATGGCGACCTCCACTTTTTTAATTTACTGAGAGTATTGTTGGTTTGCCTTTTATAGTCGATTTTTAGCAAAATAATAAAAATAATAAATTCTACATCCGCCAAGTAATTAAAGCCCACATCTTGCTTGTTCTATTGAAAATTCATTTGATTTTTTTTTCGAGGTTAAAGCTTTGATAATTGAAGTTGAAAATAGGTGAAGTTCACTGATCAATAACTTTTTTTCTAAAAAGTGATGATTTATAACAAAAAAGGCTGATTTAATTTATAAGGTCTTTTATAACATATCCTAAATTCATGAGGGTATACCATAGCCATAGGCAGGCTTCAAAAACTAAAGAGTAAGAATTCCTATTTTTTAGACTATGTAATTTGTCATCATGGCACCGTGTGTGACTGCATATTACCAATTATTGATAGCAGCAGTGGAGTACTTAATAATTCTTTAACTTATATTATCCAGAATATAAATGGGAAAATAACTAATAATAAATCATTTTATATAACTAAAAAATGTTTTATAACAAATAATTATTATTGGCTTATGAAATATCAGTGGTTTTAATTTTGGGGTTGCTTGCCATGGACATGGCTGACATGGGATTGATAAGCATTTTTCTTTGACTTAGATAGGCTTAGTAAAAGTATTATTATACTGTTATAAATGATTTAGGGAGTGGGATAAATAGCTTTTATCACAACTAATATATTCATATTTATCATATTAGTTAATATATTATATATATGGCCGGCACTACGTACACCGTGGCGGTGTACCTAGCAAAACCATGGTCTTTGGCCTGCGTACACCGCGGCGGTAAAAGCAGCAAAACCTTGGTCTTTGCCAGTATTTAACTATATATATGCATGCGGTTCTTGTAAAATTAAAGTTAAACTCTTAAAAACTATTTATTTAAAAATTATTTAATACCTGCAAGATTAAATAAAAGTAGAACTGATACTTTTATTGTACGCATGGGCTTGAGCCCAGCATGAACGCAAGGGAACAACGTCAACGTTCCTGTAAAACTGTAATTTTTTTTTAAAAAATGGGTAATATACATATTATTTTTTTGTATTTTGGGGGTTGGGAGGAAGATATTTGGGTAAGTTCCACACTTTTGTAAAGAGCAAGCATTTCTTAGTATTTTATTGTTCGTATCTGGCCTCTTTGTAAGTGAAATGCATTTTCCTAACCTGTGCACACACACAGATGTTTAGGTTAAAATTGGCTTTAATAGATTTATTTGAGTGTGAGAAATTCAAGATAATTATTAAATGTACTTACTTTGATTGATTTATTTGAGTACTTATATAGCGCTCATTTCCATGCTATATGTTAACATGCTCACGACGATCCGATGTCCTAAAATGTCCTGTCAAGAAATTACACACTGTTAAACAACTGAGTTTGTTTTGAGTGAAAAAATTCAGCTTCTAAACAGTCCAAGAAACATTCAGATCCAAAAATATCCAACTATCCAGGAACATAATTTGAAGAAAACATTTAAAAAATGTGCGAGAGATTTCACTGCTGCCTGCTAGGCGCACTTGAACACTCATCACTGTTATAGCACGCAACAAGACATTGGATCTGCGGCACATTAGGTAGAAGTAGAGGAGCCAAGTATCAAGTGAACTGGGTATAATTATAATGTCAGGAGGAGGAGCTGGTTAGCTTCAATTTATCATCATGCGAAAGGAAAAATACGTATCTCCCCTCCAACAACCGCAGCAGTATGCAAAATATCCATAAAAATCAACAACGCCCTCCTTCTTCCATGTCCATAGTGCGTAAATGGATGGACCTATAATTTATACTATAATGCCTATATTCTATATATCATACTCATACTTTCTATTTGTTTCTCATTTCTTATTATTTTCAAATTCAACATATACTTATTAAAATATTTCAGTTGCTACAAAATATTTTTAAAATTCTAATAAAACTACTGTTACAAATGAACATAATAAATTAAATATATAATATTCTTTTAATTAAAATGAAGAAGGAAAAAAAAAAGTAAAATTCGATCCGCATCTAGTAAATCACATAATATAAGATTACTTAGCGTCTACTCTACCACAAGACCACAGAAGTTCACACCCAACTTCCGTATCTTAAAACAAGGTCAATGGTATACGCAGGCATAGGGCCATGGTTTCGCTAGATACATCGCCGCGGTGTACGCAGGCCTAGGTCCATGGTTTTGCTAGGTACACCGCCGCGGTGTACGCATCCACTTCGAATATATATATATATATACATAATGCCTATAGGCACTGGCCTAGTATAGACATAGTATAATATATAGTATACTATATTATAGTATAGGCCTATTATAATCCTAAATTTAACTAAGGGAATCAAAAAAGCCCTTTATTATTTGTTTATACTTATAAATGTTAAACAATTCCACAGAAAATTTAAAATTAATATCTTAAGAATAATCTTATTTATTATTATTATTTTAGGGAAATTAAACAATTATATTTTTAAAAAATTAATTAATTAAAAACAAAAGTGTCAAGTCGGCATATTTTATATATTTTTTATAAGGAAATTATAGACATTTAAGAATTTTTTTGGGGAATATTAACAATGACTAAATTTAAAATGTGTAGTTTTATTTAGTAAAACTCATAGCTAACTATATTTCCTGTAAATGTTATATTTTTATCTCATTTTATAATAAAGTTATAGGCGTAAACGCAAATACCGAATGGGGGTGTTCACTTGTGGAGGAAAACTCCATAGTAAAAAAGTGGTTTTGAGGTGCTTACTAAAAAATTCATAACCTTTGAACCACTTAAGCTAGAGAATTGATCTTAGTGTTTCTGTAATCTATTCTCTAGGATAAATACAGCTGTATTATTTTTATATTTTAAAAAATGTTTTGAAATTTTCATCAAAGTGCCTAGCAGAAGCAGTATTACAATAATACTTCATTTTGTCCACCCTATGTTCAAAGTATGTGTGGCATATTTTTTTATTGTTGCGACTATGGGTGGGCCTTTTTACAATAGATATAGCTCTTGGTTTGTACTGATTCTCCAGACATCATTGTCTATCACTGTGCCATGTATTTTCCTGAGGATTTTCCTCTACCATGTATTGAGTAGGTTCTCTGCATTTCTGGTAAGGGATCAAGTCTCACTAGCGTAAGTTACTACTGGTCTTATGATAGTGGTGTATATTATCTACTTTGTTTCCCTTGAGAGTTTTTTCTTCTCAGTAGCTTTTGTAGGCTGAAATAGTAACAGTTGGCTGCTGTTATCCTTTCTTTCACCTCCGACATAATTCATTGTGCTCGTTTATAGCCACCCCTAGATATTTGAAAGAAGCCACTTTCATAAAGGTGTGGTTGTTTATACTGATGTTGTCATCAGCATGGGTGTTTCATGACATCATCATTTATTTTGTATGCGCTTAATTTAAATCAAGACCAGCTTTGACTGAGGCATTTTCAAGTTCCCTGAATGCTTTAATTATGTCATTTCTGTTTCTGCCCAGTAGCGCTATATCGTCTGCGTATGCCAAATACGGAAATGGCTGGCTATATAAAGTTCCTGATGGTTGTTTTTATGTAATATCTCTTGGGAAGTAGCTTGTTATGATTCCTCTGGTGCTCACATGTATGCTTTTAATAAAGGTTTCTAATTTTAGACCAATCCACAATTTAATAAACATATCTCGACCTTATTTACAGCATGTTTGCTTTTGGTAATCTTATCGCTAGTTGCCAAGAAAAATACTTACTTGCTCACTACCCTCAAAATACTATAAATATACTATAATGGTTAAATAAAAGGTATCATTGTCAATTTTAACTAAAGGAATCAATTAGTCCCTGTATTATTTGTTTGTACAGTTCTACAGTTTCACAGAAAAGTTGAACTTAATACCTAAAGAGTATCATTATAATTATTTTTGGGAAATTAAAAAAATGTATATTTAAGTATAAATAATTAATTAAATACAAATAAGTGTCTCAAATCAGCATTAAAAGTTAATTTAAAAAAAATCAATTTCTTCTTGTAGCCAGATCGGAACACTATCCTATGCTTGGGAGTGTGGAAGACATGTGATGGATGGAGCACCACAGGAGCCCAAGGATGATGTCACGATGGAAGATGCTAGAGGAGCAGCAGGAGGAGTGGTGGATGAAGCACGAGAAGGAAGTCCTTCTGCTTCTTCTGCATTGCAGTCTGTAGCTGATTATTTGAATAAAGTTAATGCTCTTACAAAAAAGGTTTGTAGTTGTGGTTTATTAAAAAAAAAACACCATTTGATTTAATAATGCAATTTTGTATTTATTCATACCTTAAAGCAGGTGTGGCCAACCAGCAGGTAGCATGCAACCTGGCATGTTAAATATCATAGCTCACCTTATGCTGAATGCAATATCAATAAACTTTTTCTTTCTTGATTCAACTTTCAAGCTTTTTTTAAAAATTCTTATTATAAACCAACAATTGAAATTAATTAACTATGATTTAAATTTTTTTTTAAGTATTTGATCTTAAGTAAAGCTATTCAATTTATTGTATACATTCCTTGAAAAGATATATCTAATTTTTCATATTCCCTGCTAGGCTTATAAAAAAGATTCTTCAACCACTGAAATACTTGTGCAGTAAAACTACTGCTCAAGTAGCCTTGTGACATTTGTATGTTTAGATGCGTTTTGATCTGATAATTGTTTTGTAAACATTTATTAATGTATATTGATTAAAAACTTAGAAATGATAATGCTATACTATACCTTTTAATTTGTTGAATAGCATCAAAACAAGGAATAATTTTTCTAAATATGCTGATGAATTAATGATAATATTAGCTGCACATCACATGATAGTCATTACTCAGGTCTTAGATTTCATGGGATTACTTAACTGATTAGCTACCATATTGAAAAACCAGTATGTGGCTGAATTAAATGTAGGTCAAATTTTCAGGACTATGTACACATTTATTTGTCATATTCTTAATTATCATTATATTTTTATAAGTAATAAACCAGTTTGTAGATAAATGAATATTCTTTAAGATAAATGAACTTTTTGTTGTTGATGTTGTGAAATTATTATTTAAAGGAGAAAAGCATTTAAAAATTTATAAAATATGCCAACTTACCTTTAACTTTTGAATTTCCTAAACATTTAATTACTGTGCACCGAATTAGAAAAGGTTTCTAATTTTAGATCAATCCACAATTTAATAAACATATCTCCAACTTATGTTTGCTTTTGGTAACCTTATCGCTATTTGCCATGAAAAATACTTGCTCACTACCCTCAAAATACCATAAATATAACATTTATATTTTTAAAAAAAATTCTGATTGTCCCATCTGGTTTTTTAATTATTAAATTCCTGTCAGTAAATTAAAATCTCAAACAGAAACAAAAGTAATAATTTAACTGTATAACTTGTTTTGTATGAAACAAACCGTGACGCTCACAACAGCTCATGGCCATGATAGATTGGATGATTGGCGCTATCAGCAGCTAATTGTAGTTAACCATTTAAGTTTCCCCCTGGACTTATGCCACCTTAGATTTCATGGGATGATTACTGCACAATGGTCCTAACCTAAAACAATACATTTTTAATGCACAAATGTATATAAACACATGAAAACTACACCAATAATCTTATACACTTAATATAACCACACCAATTACCTTACACCTGAAATTTTGCCCAAAAGTAGGTGCTTTGATGTCCTATGTTATACTCGTAATTGAACTACTTTGTTAATTAGATATATGTATGATTTATTTTAAAATTAATATAATACACTTAATCTTCTCATGTTTAGAAACAACATAAAGATGGCTTAGATGTTTGCAATGAAGGTAATAATGTTGTATCTTTTTTCTCCTATTATATTAAATCTTGGACTTGATACTGAAAACAATCATTTTTAATATTCATTTGCTGAATATGGAGTTATCTCATACTTTCATTTGTTCTAGAGGTTGTTTGAAATTTAATAAAAATTGCACTTATGGGATAGGCTCCTTTTTAAAAATTCCCCAAAATAGCTAGCATATTCGGTTTAACACTAAAATAAGGTACCGTGAGAGCTAATAACAATGTCCAGGAATTCTGCCTTATGCTTTCTTCCTATATTCTACAGCTTTAAATGTTTATCCTGGTAATTCAAGACTATTAGAAAAGAAAACAAAAGTATTATGTCAGTTGCTTCTGTTTCAAGAAGCTTTTAAACTAGTAGAAGAATGGATTCTATTGGACCCACAGGTAATGAAATAATATATTACTTTAAAAAAAAAAAAAAAATCTATAAATCCATCAATTTGAAAACACATCACATAGTTAAATTTTATTTCTAGGTTTTATACCTTAAAACAGAGGTTCCCAAACTTATTTGGCCTATCGCCCCCTTTTCAAAAAAATAATTACTCATTGCCCCATGAAATATTCATTCTTTAAGCGAACAAGCTGAAAGATATATGTATCTGTATTTCTACCTATGTACTAAAATATAGTAAAGAAAATGTTGTAAATAAGACACTTTGAAGCTTGAAATTATAAAATTATTTATTACAAACACATAAATTTAACATAATGAAGGATAATATAAAAAAAAAATTTACAAATAACATTTTATTCAACGCCCCCAAATGCACCTAAGGCGACTCTGGATCGTTCCATCGCCCCCCTCCCCCCTTTTAGAAAGCCCCCGTTCCCCTAAGGGGCTGTATCGCCCACTTTGGGAATCACTGTCTTAAAATGTAATCTATTTTTAATCCCACCTAATTAAGCTTATGAATTCTATTCTACAAATTTCTTAAAAATCAAGTAAATATTTATTATATAAATTTCTTGATTCAGAATTCAGCTGCTAAACGAGAACATGATAAATTAAAAATAATTCTAAGTGCTGTTGAGGATCCTGACTCTGATGATGATGAGGAAGAAAGAGATGATCCTCCACAGAAAGAGGAAAAAGCTGAAGATGGCACAGTAACTGACAATAGTTTTGAACATAAAGTTGATAGCAACAAAAATGTTGCAGGGAGAGAAGTGGAAGCATTCAGCAACACCAGTAAATCTGCTTTCAAAATTTATGGCAAGCCGTTGTCACCACAGCATAAAAACTGTGAAGGTATTTAATCATTTTTTTTCTAAAAAAAATAAATATGAAAATGTATTGCTTAAAGTTATTTAATTTATATCATGAAAATGCTGAATCAACTAGTAACAATTTAAAATATTATTAATTATACTCTCCTCAACTTGAGATTTTAAAGACAATTCATTAGCATTTGCAAAATTATGTATTTTAACAGTTGATGTTGATGAGTGGCAATATAGGGCACCACCCAGGGGTCTTGCTAGTGATGAGTACAGCTTATGCAAAAGGTAAACATTGAAATGAGATCAAATTATGTAGCTCATTTTAAAATACATTTTTTAAGGAGTGAGTGGAATAATTAAATTTAAGTGAAACAAATTGGGCTGATGGGGAGGTGCAAAATGCTGTTTATATATATGCTCCAAAATTTGATTGCGCATGCCATGTCTTGTAGGTGTCTAAAAATCAACATTGTTGCTAGATGATGCGCTTGCAACATTTTCATCTTATCTGTTTTAAATTTTAGATTTATGGAGACAGGAAGGTGCACATTTAGAGAAAAATGCACAAGAGCTCATTCAGAGGCTGAATTGGAGGAGTGGAACCATCGTTATGCTGTGAGAAAACAACAGTTACTGCAGTCTCAGGAAGCTAGAGCACATGGTGGCACTTACATTGAGCAGCTGTTGGAAAAACTCATGTCTCAAGAGCCCCCCAAGATGCTGGTAAGTTAAGTACTTAGTTGAGGATCATGTCTCAGATATATGTATCCTAATGACCTGAGGCAATCTGCCTTACTGTGTACTGACGATTTGAAGAAAAAATTTCAGCAAAATCAATTACAGATTAGTTACTTTTCTTGTAAGAGTCAAGATTCTGCACTTATTAACATTTGTGCACTCCCTATTGTTATATCTCTAGAAATCACTTTGGAACAATTCATCTTGCAATGTATTATGTATTATAAAAAGAAAATCTTCAAAAGAAGTATTGGTTTATTTTTTATGTTGACCACGGAATGGTCAGTCTATTTAATATTTAATGGTAATTACTGCTAAAAGCTCCTTGTTATAAAATTGTCCCGTAAAAAAAAAAAAAAAAAAAAGCTTAATTTATGATCTCATTTTTTATCAGTTAGTTGAAAACATGGAACCTGTCAAAATTCATGTTAACTCTGACTTGAAAGTAAGCATGTCCACCAAAAAATGTACAAATGCCTGGACATTTACAGTGACCAGCAAGGTAGGCCATTATTTGTTTAAAGACTTTTACTCTGAATTGATCGAAATTATTAATGAAAAAAGACCCCAACATTAATTATTTCTTTTAATTCTTAAAATTATTTACGTAGATGCTTGTACTATATTGTTAATTGTACCACTAATAATTTTTTTGATTATTAAAAACTCTCAACTATTAGATTCTTATTTTCATACACAGAAAATAAAACTAGTTAAACAGCTATTACAGAATATGGGTAGCAAACTAGATGAGGTTGGGGGACTTCAGTTTTTGTTAAACTATTGCTTTTGTTTCTACTGATCAGCTGTGTCTCCACTGTGTTGCATTGATGTCAGACACAAACCGTAGCTACTTTCACATCTCCAGTATTTCTGTGGGGCCAAGAAAAACACAAAAGTATCAGAATTTAGAGAATCAGTGTCAGGAGTGGGTTAACCAAGACACACAGAGCAAAGGTCAAGGAGAATATGTTTATAGAGTAAAAGTGAGTCACTACATCTATAGTATTTTACTGAATACTTGAAAATAGTTTTACGAGAGCTTATTGTTCTTTCTTTTCTTAAAAACCTGGCTAATATGTTTTTAAATAGTAAACATCGATCAGGTAATTACGTGAATAATTTTTATTTTCATTGGTGAAAAATTATGCAGTGATCAACTTTCATTTTTTTCAAATTACAAATAAATGATCAAATTTATGCATGACCCCTGCTTCTCCATGACAAAGGTATTCCTCAGACCCTGCAACTCATTAACACTTTTATTTTCTTTGTATTGCTGATATCTTTTAGGTAGTTTTCAAAACAGACATCTATGGAACCTTCCGCCAATCAATTGTTTTTGATTTCGGGGTGGAAGCAATTCTAATGCGAGAGGTTCAAGTTGAATCAGCCCCTGCCACTGATCCTGAAAAGATTCGCAAAGAAATTACTTTGACAGAGGCGCACAGATGGAATGAAAAGACCGTTACACTTGTAAATTTTGAACCAAGGTCTGTTATGTGATAAATATTATTCAATCAAAATGTCTGATCATTAGATTACGCTGTATAGAAGTTATGAATTCCCATTATTTCCATGGTTCCATTTTAAAACTTCAAAGAGAATTTATTTAAAATGTCTTCAGGGCTAGGCTTGTATTTATATTAAATTATATATGACTTTTGAAACTATATCTATTTAGAACAGGCTGATATACTTACTGGATGAAGACATAAACAAAAAATAATGCAGGAGTAGAAATCAAATAAATCACATAATTCTGTTTAACTTTTTTCACATAGTGCTTTGTTAAACATACAAGTTCCTCTGCATCCAAGTAATATTCAAGCATAAACAAAAATAGCACAGTCTGTCCATTTTGTTTCAGACCAGTATCTTACAGTGAACCTGAAGCAGCGCTGATGGCCAAATACATGCTTCCCAAGCCTGACAAGTTCTGTCCTCCTGAAACAGTTATGCACAACCTCAGTAAGGAGAACTATAGACTATGGATGCATGAAATGCTTTACATTGAAGAAATGGCTCAAGTAGGATATGTTTCCAGGTAAATAAAAACATGACTATGCTCTATTAAAGGTGCACTGTTTAAATAAGAGAATATGTCCTGTGTGTGTTCTTATTTAGTAATAATACATTGAAGTGTGCAAGTGTCAATTATCCTTTCAAACATGTGTTTATTTTCCCAGATTCAATGTAACAACATCACTTCAACTAGTGAACAGGTTCCTGCTTATGCCAAGCTTGTTGTCAACAGCTAAATATGCTCAGGGTGGAGAACTGTTTGCCCGAATGAAATTAGAAGACGATCTGTCTGAAGACTCCATGGCTGGCCGACTCATCCTTCAGTCCTCTAACATTGCATGGATTGCTGAAGGCAAAAAGGAACGTCCTGAAAAGGTTAACATTATTTCCACATCTGGATGTTGACTTCTTCAAGTTTTAAAAAATAGATTATGTAAACATTTGTTGCTCTGTGATTTAAAAAATTTTTTTGGCCTGTATTTCCTCAGATGGCTATTGAAATAAGTTGTACATTCTTCTATTCTGTAATTTAAAAAATATTTTATTATTTATTGCGCTTGCTGTGTGCTGAAACATGGACCTAAAGTTTTGCTTGTAAAGTGAGTGAAGGAAAAAAAAGTTTTGCTTGTAAAGTGAGTGAAGGAAAAAAAAGTTTTGCTTGTAAAGTGAGTGAAGGAAAAAAAAAATCATTTAGCTGGTTTGTCATGTTTTTTTGTTTTTTAATAAATTTAAATTTGGTACTTAAAACGAAAATTTCTACCCCTTGTAGGATGAAACTATACAATTTTAGCAGATAGATTGATCATCAATCAATAATTGATATTAAACACTTTTGTTTTGGAGGGGAGTGGAATATTTTTCTAAACATTCTTTTTCTATGACTGGGTAATAAATATGCCCTATTAATCTTTGCATCCTAGGTGTATGAGGCTGTGATAGAAGATAAAGGCAAAAATTTCATTTTTATGCGACTGTCAAAAACTTGTGTAGAGGAACTTGGGTTGTCATGTGATCAAGAATTTAATGCGCAGGTAAAATTTGCAAATAAATGTTTTATTTATTCCCTAGCAACCATTTAATATAAGATTTTTAATATAAAAATATATGGAAACCCCCCCAAACAAATTTTTGTATTAGCTGTTTCCATTTCAGATCCAGTTCCAGTTGAATAGGCTGTCAATGTGTGAAATGCATTCAGCTGTTGACAGACTGCCCACACTAGATATTGTCTTTCCTGACTTGGAAAATTTACCTGATAAACTAGAACTGGTTGACACGTATGCCATTTCATTTGACTGTTCTTTTTATTTAAAAATTATTTTTTTTAAATATTAATAATTTATTGTTAGTAAAATTTTTACTTTTTTTAAAACAAACAATTATTTTTATTTTTTTACAATAAGCAATACCACAGTGAAATTTTTTACAAACTTGTAACATCATATACAACCCTTAATTAAAAAAAAATGTGCAAACATTATTATAGCAAATTATTTATAATAAGGTTATCTCTTTTATTTATGGCTTACGAAAGTAAATACTTTTAATATTAAATTTTAAGAAAACTGCTATGAAACAATTTATGATTTAGAATAAAAAAGAAAAGCAATGTTTGAAATATTATGAATTTTTTAATTTACTTTTCTTATTCATTTGATAGTGTATTACAAGACTCAAATGAAAGCAAAAGGCTCAATGAGAAGCAGAAAGATGCTGTGAGGCTCATCTTGGCTGCTAAAGATTTAAAGTTGCCTCCCCTGTTAATAGTCGGCCCATTCGGTACTGGAAAAACCTTCACCATGGCCCAGGCGGCCAAACAAGTTCTTAAACAAGAGGGAACAAGAATTCTAATCTGTACTCATTCTAACAGGTAAGATTCAAGAGAAATTAAAGTTGCAAAAATTCTGTACAAATTTAGCTATTTAGCCTCTTTTGTGCTAGAGTTTTGGTCATGCTCAAAGTGTTCGGTAAATTAAGAGGATGTATTAAAATGCTTCCAATAACTACATTTCTTTACTGATCAGAATTTAAATACTTAATAAATTATTTTCCTTCTTACATGACGAGTGTAATATATAATGACTTTTTCTGCAAAAAGTCACTAAGCTTTACAATGAGATATCAGTATATGTTACCATTTTACTTTTCAGTGCTGCTGACTTGTACATCAAAGAGTTCTTACATGACTATGTTGAAACAGATGACCATTTAGAGGCTCGTCCACTCAGGGTCATGTACAAATTCAGGTGGATCCAGACTGTCCCTGAGGTGGTTCTAGAATACACACTGTTGGAAAGGGAGGGCCCAATGGCTGGTACTTTTAGAGCACCAACTGTTGAAGATGTCATGAAGCACAGGATCATTATTACCACACTTAGCAGTGCTAGATATGTGGTGGACCTGGATTTGCCAAAAGGTAAATTTTACATTTATTTATTACCACACTTAGCAGTGCTAGATATGTGGTGGACCTAGATTTGCCAAAGGTAAATTTTGATTTTATTATTAGCACGTTTAGCAGTGCTAAGGTATGTGGTTGATTTGGATTTGTCATATGCTAAAGTTCACATTTTATTGATATTGGAAAATTTATTATTTAATCTTGCAGGTGGTTAAATCCATACAATCTAGATATCCTACTTGTATTTTTTGCGTTTGCAACTAAAAACTTTTTTGCACCTTGCAATTAGGGTTTCGGAAGACAGATTTCAAACATTATTTCTTATTCGTTTATTATTCATTGCTTTTTTAATGGTTGAAATTTTATCTTGTTTTGTTTTTCATTTTAAAATATTTGACAAATTTTGATTTAATGGTTATTTTATAATTTATACAATAATTTTCAGATGCCTTCAGTCACATATTTATTGATGAGGCTGCACAGTCATTAGAGAGTGAAACGATCATTCCACTTTCAGTTGCTCATGAGAATACTAGGATTGTCTTTGCTGGAGATCACATGCAGGTGAGTAATAAATATGGATATGTCCATGCCTGCATTGAATTAATTAATCAATATTGTTTTTAATAAAAAACAAGAAAATAGAAAGTTCTTTTAAGGAATTTTTTTTAAATTGAAATTTGACAAATTAATTTACCAGCCACACTTTTTAATAAGGAAATCTCACCATCTATTTCTTTATTCAGTGAAGGCATAATGATCATGAATAAATGTAAATTAAAAGTTTTATAAACATTTATATAATTTACACTTATCAGATGAGTCCTGAAGTGTACTCTGACTTTACAAGGCAGCAAGGTTTCCATACTTCATTGCTGGAGAGACTACATGAGCTCTATCCCAAGGATTGTGTCTATATGGTAATTACTGTTGATTATTTTGCTATCAATTGCTTCACACATTTTAGAAACAAATTCCTTTTTATATATTAAACAAAATTTAACCCACTAATGCCTAACACCTTTGAATATGTTCTCCTGCCTAAGTAGGTGGACAGAACTCTGTTTTAAAATTTGTCTGTTATTTTTATCAAAATAAATTTGATATTGATCTGTTCCAAAAAAACTCTATATTGATCTGTTCCAAATAAACTCTATATTGATCTGTTCCAAATAAACTCTATATTGATCTGTTCCAAATAAACTCTATATTGATCTGTTCCAAATAAACTCTATATTGATCTGTTCCAAATAAACTCTATATTGATCTGTTCCAAATAAACATATTGATCTGTTCCAAATAAACTCTATATTGATCTGGTCCAAATAAACTCTATATTGATCTGTTCCAAATAAACTCTATATTGATCTGTTCCATCGTTTCATCATCTAAACTTGACATTGTGTAAACCTTGCATGGTGTGGCGTATGAGTTTAGAAAGCCATGCTAAACGTTTAAGTCTTTAACTGTTTATTAATGAATATAAAAGGATACATGTTTAAAGGAAAATATGAATTAAACAAACTTAGTGTATGAAAAAGACAAGTAATAACTGTTCTTTATTTTGAATTCTAAGAGAAAAAAATAAAAAAATGATAAATGGTATCAAAGTCTTTGCGTAAATGATTGGCTTCTGTGAACAGGTGATGCTTTGCGAAAACTACAGAGCTCATGCAGCCATTGTTGACTTCACCTCTGAACTGTTCTATGACAATAAACTCATCTCTAGTGGTAACATTGTGGCTCATGATCAGTTCTACCCACTCACCTTTTACGCAGCAAAGGGAGAAGAAATTCAGCATGAGAACAGCACTGGTTTCTACAATATGTCAGAGGTAAAAATATAATTTTGTGTGAACTTATGAAAATTTCATGTCACCACTCTTTCACAACATTTATCCTAAGAAGCTGGAAATGTATTTATTTCTTTGAATATTTTGTGTTGACAGGTTTATGAAATTGTAGAAAGAGTTGATGAATTAAAGAAGAAATGGCCAGAAGCATGGGGAGCATTTGACAACAATGGTATCAGCATTGTTGCTCCATATTCGGATCAGGTTAGCAAGTGTTTGATAAATTTATCATAAGTTCTGATAATGCACCACGGCCGTTAGTTTATGTTTTTTACACTGTTTAGTTAATTATTGAACTGTTTTTTCAGGTTCATGTTTATGTATATGTTTATGTATATGTTTATGTATCAGTTTATGACACAATTGCTGCACATATCTTAGTCTTGATAATTTATGCCAAAACAAAGAGAAGGTGATAAAATATATACATCTTATACCGGTATGTCAATGTCATTATTCAGATCCAGTGGTTTTATAGGCATGTCCCATGTCATCATTCAGATCCAGTGGTTTTATAGGCATGTCCCATGTCAT
Organism: Omphiscola glabra; assembly: GCA_964017045.1. NCBI lineage: Eukaryota > Metazoa > Mollusca > Gastropoda > Lymnaeidae > Omphiscola > Omphiscola glabra. The sequence goes on from OZ024795.1 coordinate 29,920,342, forward strand.
CATTCAGATCCAGTGGTTTTATAGGCATGTCCCATGTCATTATTCAGATCCAGTGGTTTTATAGGCATGTCCCATGTCATCATTCAGATCCAGTGGTTTTATAGGCATGTCCCTTTGATCTGCGGACACACTCTCCACAGCTATTCTTTGTTGATAGGGTATTGGTGTAGTCTGTTGATAGGGTGTTGGTGTAGTCTGTTGATAGGGTGTTGGTGTAGTCTGTTGATAGGGTGTTGGTGTAGTCTGTAGATAGGGTGTTGGTGTAGTCTGGTATTTTTGTAGGAAGTTTAGGCACAAGTCTTGAAGTGCTGAGCAGTGTAAGAGGTGATGTGTTAATATAAGAGGTGATGTGTTACTATAAGAGGTGATGTGTTACTATAAGAGGTGATGTGTTACTATAAGAGGTGATGTGTTACTATAAGAGGTGATGTGTTACTATAAGAGGTGATGTGTTACTATAAGAGGTGATGTGTTACTATAAGAGGTGATGTGTTACTATAAGAGGTGATGTGTTACTATAAGAGGTGATGTGTTACTATTTCATTTGGATGTTTGTAGAGGGGGCACATTGTTTTTTAATCTAGCATGATGTGGTTAAGGTGGGAATTAAGTTGTGTCCTGTGCACAGGCGAAAGATTATGACCTGTTAAATGTCTTTGGAGGAAATTTATTGGATCTTTAGGGTCTGGGCTGGGCATTTGTGTGACAACACATCTTCCTGTTGAGTTCATAGCCCATCCATTTAACCACTTCTATTTTGTTAATTCTGATAAATGTGCTTTGCAGTGTTGAGGGATGTTAAGTATGTTTGTCTGTTCACTGGATGATCCCTGTTTTGCCAGTTTGTCTGTTCTTTCATTTCCTGGTATAATGTGTTCTGGTATCGATTTTAAGTTTAGCTTGACTGCATATGTTTAGAGCAGTGCTGCCAACACTCTGTGGCCAGTGAGCTAATTTTATATGGCCTGCCACAGCTTGAGAAATTTTTATGTGTGTAAAATATAAAACAATATGGGTGAACAAATCTTTAAACAAGATTCATTGATTTAATATTGTTGGGAAATTGCATGAGAGCACAGAAGTTGTAATGTGGAAAAGGGGGGACTTCACAAAAGCTAAGGACTTGACAGAAAGCAGGTTTTTATGTTGAGCATATTAGCAGAGCAACCATTTGACAACCTGGGGGACATAAATAAATACAATCAGATTCCTCTCCTTTCTGTTGCTTGTACATGAAGAGCATCGCAGGTCATCGGCATTGATAAAGATGAATAAGGAAACCAAAAGTAACTTGATGTGTCAAGCTAATTGGCCATTGTAAAATGTCCATTCCACCGCCAATGGGACCAATTTAGATTCAATAGATAGGTGAGCACTGCAAGTTAACTTCTGTGCTTTGAGGGATGATAATATAATGACAGGAAAATCTTCAGGTCAGAGTAATCGAGATGAGAGCGGGGGTGCTAAAGGTGTCACCAATAAATGAATACGGTTGGCAGTGTGAACCATGATAATATCATGTTATATAAGAAGGTAGTCTAGTTATGTATGGAACAGTGTGTCCATCCGGTATTGTTGTGACATTTATGACAAGTACCTGGTATTCAGAGATCTGAGTATGAGACGTTCAATGAGTAGAAAGCAGGATACAAACTAATATGTGAAGTCTTTTTTTTGTGTGAATATTCTTAATTTTTTTAGAAATAAATTGTATTTAAAATAGTAATATTCAGCAGTACACAATCTAGTTTTCTGTGTAGGATAAAAGTCAAAATAAATGAATTTTTTAAAAATCTGTAGGTTGCAAGAATCAGAGCAGAGTTAAGGAAACGTAAACTTTTCAATGTCAACGTAGAAAGAGTTCTTAATGTACAGGGTAAGTAGAAGATATGTATGTTAACAAAATCTATCAAAACTATTCATCATCAATGGGACTACGGACCCATTGGAGGCCTCGGGCCTCCACCATCTTATCTGTAAACTTGGACTGATCCATCACCTTTAATCTTTTCAGTCACCATGCTATCAGTCACTAGGACTAGACTATTTGAATGATAAATTTGTTTCTTTTCTAGGCAAACAGTATAGAGTCATCATGCTTTCAATCACTAGGACCAGACTCACTTGTCGCTCAGACCCTAACATGGAGGAATATTTAGATTTTGGTTTTCTCTCCAACATCAAGCTCCTGAACACTGCCATCACTAGAGCTCAGTCCCTGGTGGTAGTTGTTGGTGATCCTGTCTCTGTATGTTTGGTGGGAAAGTGCAGGTAAGTGTCTTCCATAGAGCACATTAAAATTCTGATTTGATAATTGTTGTTCAAAATAAGGTCACAGCTAACTCTTCCCCTTCCAGGTTTGTTTTACAATTAAGCTTGGTTTCAAAATCCCTCTTCAAACTTTAGGACAAAGTAAATTGTTTTAAAAAAATTATTTTAACTTTTTCATGTAAAAAGATAAATACTGCACCTTTTATTTTCCTACATATAGCCTTTTGCTGTGTTATTATGCTTGTTTATGGTGCCTAGCATCCTGACAGCTTTGTGTCAAGTTACTAATATTCTGGCCAAAATGTTGAACTTATAGTTAAGAATAAATCTGAATGTTTAAATTGCCTTACTTTAAAATAGATTATAATCATTATAAGATGCTACTACCATTGAACAAACCAATCTAGAATCTTTTGAACTTGATGCAAAGTGAATTATTTTTCCTTATAAGGTTTTGAACTCTGAATTTAATAATAAGAATAAGAACATTTTTATGATAATTTTAACTGTGATTTTGATAATGGGAGTAAGCTTGTGGGCACTTTGTAAATCTTTTAAAAATAAAAAACAACAATTATAGAGCAATTTGTTGTTATATGGTACTGAAATACTTACGCAATACCTTATTATTTCATATTAGGAAAATCTGGGAATATTTTCTTGAGATTTGTCACTACAATGAGAGTTTACATGGAATCTCATGGGTTCCTTTGAGAGAACAGCTGGACCGAGCAGAGCTGACCAAATCTTTTGTTCTTAACCCCTTGGCCCCAGAGTTTGTGCCCAGCCGAATGTATCATAGCCACCATGCTGCTCCACAAGACCACAGTGTCTTCTATCCTGGTGTTCACATGGGAGGCTGGCCAAGTTACACTGGCATCATGCCAGGGCAGCCTTTCCCACAGGTCAGTAACGATTGACCTTATCTGCATATATGAAAGATGGGGCAAACAAATATTTTCTTTTATTATTCATTTCATGTGAAATTGAATGTTGTTCAGGTTTTTTAATATCAAATCTAACTAAGAAGTTGAACGACTCCTGCATAAACAAAAATTTGCCCTCCTGCTTAGGAAAAGCGGCATAACTCTTTTTTTAAAAGGTATATCTTATTTAAGAAATAAGGAAATAAAATATATAACAGGGGATGCCATTATTTAAATTTTTATTAAACATAAAAATGAATGAAATGTTAAATATCATTATAAAATATAAGGTTCTTAAGAGAATAACCTTTTAATTATAATATCTGAAGTTCACTATCAATAAAAAAATTCACAGCTGCATTTTCAAATATTCACAAGACACTCACGGTAGCTATGTGTAACAGTATTGATTTTTATAGTCTGTTTCAGATATATCTTCAATTTTAAATTCATCATTATTACTTGTACATTAATAAATTGTACATCAATATTTTCTTTTGTCTCATCTAAATTTGCTAGTCTAGTCTGCGATAAGCTTGGATAGCCATGCTGAACTTTGAACCATATAACTTTTTTAAGGAAGAAAATAGAAACATACAGATTTCTCTTTTAATAAAGAGCAATCATGAGTGCAACAGTAAATTTATGTTATGTTAATTTAGTTGCTAGGCCAGTGGTTCTCAACCTTCCTAATGCAGCGACCCTTTAATACAATTCCTTATGTTGTGGTGACCCCGAACCATAACATTTTTTTCGTTGCTATAACTGCAGAGTATTTGTAGAGTATATGTGTTTTCCTAAGGTCTTATGCGACCCCTGTGAAGAACTGCTGTGCTAGGCAGTCTTAAAAAGCATCATATGTGACTATTCACTTGCCATGCGACCACCGGCCATTGTTTTAGGCAGGCGGTGTGGGCATTTGGGAGACGAAAGTGGGCGCTTATGGCAGCAGAGGGTTCAGTACAATAATTATTGAGATCCATAAATGAGTTGAGGTGATAGGTACAATTAAGTTTCCTATTTCTAGTATGAAGTTCCAAACTTTGCTGAATCATGATTTCTCGTGACATAATAAAGTCTAAATATTATTAACTGTATTTTTCATATTCCCCTAACAGATGTTCCCGCAGATGTACCAGCAGCCCATGTATTTCCCATACAATGCCGGCTTGGTTCCAACCATGTATTACCCACAGGCCTTTGGAAGGGGCATACTTCACAACCGTCAGATGTTTGGGAGATTTATACCACCGGGAGGATTTCAGTATACCAGAGGTGGAGGTCCTGTGAGAGAAGGTGTCCCTCGTACTGTTGAGATGCCAGGGGGAAGAGGTATCAGACACCACAGGGGGAGTAGGCACATGTACTACAGTCCCCCCAGAGTTCAGTCCTTCACAGGATTACCAGGATTCTCTCCCATGATGCAGGCACAACAGCCCGCACCCGGAGGTTATTTCTACCATGTTCCAGATGATCCCAGAGCCATTGCTTTTGCATCTGCTCAACCCACAATGCATCCCTACCTGGCCCCAGCACCACAGTTTCCCACACATCCACTCCGACCACCTACAATGGGGGCCTACAGTGGGCTGCCTCATCATCAGGGTGGTTTCCACCCTCTTCATCCACAAGCTCACCCACATGGGTCATCCTCACCACTAAATACTGGAATGGTATTCTATCATGATGCCCGGATGGCTCGAGATCGTTCTGACACAGGGGATAGCACGGGCAGTCCCCGACTTTCAGATTCACCAAGCTCAGGAATACAGTTATTGCCTAATGTTAAGCATGTACCTGCACATCTTTTGGGGAAACCTGGAGAAACATCACCTGAACAGCCTAACAGTGATCCAAGCAGCCCACCTATAAATATGCCTATTGGATCTCAGCTGAGAGACGAAAGGGCGGCAGCTTTATCTCATCGACCATACAGCCCTGCTAATTATGTCAGAGAAAGGTCTGGGTCAGGGGATATAAATCTTGGAAGATCATTTAGTCCCGCTAATTTCATGAGAGAACGTACATCGTCAGGGGATGACATACCATCAAGACGCTCATACAGTCCTGCTATCTACTCCCACGATGAACGAAGAAGCTCTGGAGATGACATGAGATCCAGCCATGAAAGGTCCATGTCTATATCGCCTCCCTTAGTTCCACCCAACCATATGTCGGCCAACACCTTGATGAGGCAACATGAGCAGAGGAACGGAGGCACCAATGGAACATCAAGACTGAACAACCGTAGACAGAAGCCTAACTTGATGTTGCGCACTGGCTTCAGTCGGCAATACAGCGATGACCTGCCGACCCCAACAGTAATCACTAACATGATTCAGATGATTGATGATAATATTGATGAAGGCTCAGCTGAAGATGAATCTTCCTTGTCTCTTGGTGTTGGAGACAGGAGAAATAACTTGAGACTTAAAATGTCAGTTGCTCAGAGGCTCCAACACATGCACGCAACAGAGAGCAGTGAAGCCTCCTCTTCATCTACCCCACCCTCCACAGAGGACTCCCACCCTTCATATGCCAGCATGGTTAGCAGGGCACAGAGACAAGGGATAACAGCAGAAGAAGCCGCCCAACTTGAAATACAGACACCGCGAACCCCGAAAGGATTTATTACTCCTGGAGCTGAAGTAGAAGTGGATCCCTTTGGTATTCTCAAGTCACTGAATATTGGAGGAACCCATCAATGAAGGAGCATGTAGTTTGAATATCTTCAGTTTTAGTAATAAATTTGATTAGCTTCAGTTGTCTCAGAAAAGCAGCATCTAAATGAGTTTTCCTTTTAAGAGATTTTTTGATATTCTGATAATGAATGCAGCAAAAAAACATGACACCAATTCATTAATTCCCCTTTTCAAGCCTAAATACTGTCACTGTTACCTTAATAATTTTGATCACCTGCAAATATACCTTATCTTGGCAAGCATTATCAGGTGTTCTTGCAATTCAAAAAAATTGTTATAGTTTTGAGTATCATACTATTCAATTTTGAATGTTATATTTTCCCAACTTTTTTAAAATCAACTCTTGTTAAATGTTGTAAGCATGTTTTCTTTGTGATTAATGTGGCATTTTTTAAAACAATAAACTGGGGGTAATGCATAAAACTATAAGTCAGCATGCGATTTAGTGTTGAGCCTATTGGCTTTTCCATTGCTGGCAGAATATTATTTTACCATGGAGTGAAACTTATTAATTATCTAATCATTATCATGAAATCTTGCAGATGTACCTACACAAAACTGTAATCATAGCTTAGATAATTTTTGATTTGTTTCAGGATTATTTACTGTAATAAGTGTGATTAATGTATATAATTTTTGGTTGTACATTTTACTTTGAAGCTGCAATGATTAGCAAAAGTTACTCTATGGCAGAAAAATAATTCAGTCTCAAGTCTAGTGTTGGAGAATTGTCGATGTTATACAACTACTATATGGGTCTCTATGATGTGCCTTGTAAGCTGATCCTCTACAATTCATAAATCATTATTTCAGAAAACATTAAACAGACTTCTCAAAGTCTTAAGATCTATTCACACACACCACCTCGCCCATCTTGTATGCTGTTTTGTTAAAATTATTTTAAATTAAAAAAATTATCCCTTAAATGGGTCAAGAAATAGTCAATGCTGTAAGTCAGTTTAAGATAGATCAATCATATTTCACTCAATATATTTCAAAATAGCCTTAAAAACTATCAATGTTTCATCAATTAATAAATTCAATACCTACTTCTCCCAAATATTAGTATTTATGTCCTTAGGTTAAAAAAAGTGTCCATTTAAATGATATGTTGAATTTTTTTAGGTAATATTTTAAAAATTATATTGCTTATTCAAACTTTTTTATTTTATTTTCTCTTGTAATTGTAATCCTCAACCCCTAAGCTTTTCTTCTTGTAAATATCGTAATGTAACCTACAATTAACATTTTGTCTTTCAGAGTGCATGAAAAAATCTATCTGTCTTTTGATAAATAAAAAAATAAGCTAATTTTTGCCATTTAATGCAAAATACTACTCTGCATCAGATTTTTAAAAAACAATGATGCACCCAAATATTAGTTAAAGATTTATATATATATATATATAATTATTACTTTACTACTTGATCATTGTTTTCCTAAAGAAGCACAAAATACTTGTAAAGTATAAATTGTATCAATTAGCTATCTGATGCACTAGTATTTCTGATCCTCGGAAGCTCACCATAAGTGGAATGTAACTGCTTTTTTGTTCAGTTTTTAAATGTCTTAAATTAAATAAATATTATTTTTATTAGGTTGAAGAACTAAAAAAAATGTTCATGGACTTTTGCTAAAAGAAATATTATTAATATTATTAATCATAGGTTTGTGAATTTGAAACTAGCATAATTTTGCTTGCACTCTGTCTAAACTCAGAGGTGTTTTGATGATATTGCAATGTAAGAATTCTGTTTTGCCATTTTACATCACATTTGCCCAGAAAATGAGGTGAGCTAGTCAATTGCTACTTAAAGAACCCATATATATATATATATATAATATATATAAATATAGTTCTTTTCAAATATGTTTCTTGTATTTTTGAAATGCTCATCAAATACTTGTAGATACCCGGTATGTCTTCGGCTGTGGACAAAATAATTTTCTGATTATCTTTGTTTATCTTACAGAGTTCAATTTTATTCTTAATTTTTACAGATTTTTTTAAAATTGAAGTTCAGTTTGACGCCTGAAGTTTTTTAAAACTTCTTTCAATAATCAATTATTATACATTGGGGGAACACCATTGTGTTCTGGCAAGTCTCTATTCTAAAACCTAGGACTGAGCTGGGTGCAGATATTTTTACACCCAATACAGGTATTTTGAGACAATACCCGGCCCATGGCGGGTCTGAGTCTGGGTGTTCCAAAAAGTGTTTGATTCTAATTTTCTATAATGAATTCCATCCAATGGTGAGAAGTGAAAATTGTAAGTATAGAATCAGTAGAAATCACAAAGGCCTCAAAGTTGAAGGCTTCAAAAACACTAAAAAATAAAAAAATAAACCTTTTAAATAATTTAAGTGACGCAACCGTTTTATAACATTTGCCAAGTTGTGACAACCCACAACTAGAATTATACCTTGACATTGATAAACAGGTATGGAGAAGGGGAAGGGAGCAGAGGTATTTTTGTTGATTAAAAAGGTGCTGGTACTGTAATTTTTCATGGGGATGGAGAGAAGCAGACAATAAGGGCTCAGAAGGGTGGAGGCTTCTGGTGTGTGCTTATAGTTTTGCTTGGAAAGTTGCCAACTTTTAAGTTTAAATGGAAGAAAATGGAATAAAGAAAAATTTATTAAAATTATATATAAAAATTCAAATAAGAAAAAATGCACATTTTACACATGAAAAACCCCCCTCGAATTACTGAAATTCTGAACCCCTGACGTCAGGCAAACACCACCCAACCACACCCCCCCCCCCCTTTCCCGCGACGTGGTTGTGACCTCTAAACATTAAAAAAATTAAACATTGAGCGACTTTATTTAGTGTTGTTAGTTGGTAGCAGATGTCACATTTCCGATGCCAAGGTATGCATATTATTATTTCAATAATATTTATATCATCATCATGGCAATATCATCATGGCAATATCATCCTAACCTTCTTGCAGTTAAGCCAATTGCTTCATTTATTAAATGAGTGTTAAATGTCGTTACTATTATTGAATTTTATTACAGAATTAAGAATGATCCTCACACACGAAAAGTTTGGGCACTCGATATCATTAGCCAATCTGCATGTGAAATGAAATATTAAAAGCATCACGGTCATAAACAACAATATGCAATTACACAAAATTCGCAGTTCATTATTTTTTTTCATAGCTTTGCAGTTTCATTAAGCTTACATTTAGTTTCCCACCAGTTTTTAGTCAGTTTTCTATTATTATTTATTTAATTCCATTAAAATTTACAAAAGCTTTGTAAAAAAGATGTACTGGTTCTATATGTTCACTTTTCATTTCTCTCCATTTTTTGGAACACAGAATATAAGAAGATAACTCATTTTTTAAACACTCAGACCCATTTCCATTTTGTTCTACTGTGTCCAGGTATGTGCCAGGTATGCTAATACTCTGCATTTCCCGGTCAGTCCCCGGCTCAGCAGCCCTAGTAAAAACGCCCAACTAGAGAGAAAAGAATGAATTGGGGGATTACAATTTGACAATTATGTGTATTGAAATAGCTCTAGTTGTAATTTCTACTTCTAGGTTCAGGTGCACGACAAAAATTGATGCTTTGGTTTTATTACTTCTCTTAACCATAATAAAACAATACACAGTAGGTGTGGTTGTGTTTCATGAAATATGTCTCTTCTTATGGCACATATTTGGGTATGTTTTAATCACATTTGAAATTACAATTCTTTTTTTTTTAACAAAGATGAAGACTTTATTGTAAATGAAAATTAATTTTTTGGTTATTTGCGTGACAATAGTTTTCTTAGCTCGAATTAAAAAATTTTCTACTTGGAAAATACCACAAAGCGAGCTGGCAAGGAGAGTTTTTCTATTTGTGATAGTTAATTTTTCAAATAATCTTTTTAAAAAAAATGATATCTAAACAGATGAATACCTAGAAATATTTGGGTCTTTTATTTCGTTGAGCATTTTATTAATTCATTTTAAAGACTTCAAAGCCATTTGCATTCTCCTCTGCAAAAAAGCTCAGGTAAAGTTAACAGGCCATGTATTGAGTACATTGATGAACTCGTTTTTGAGACTAGTCATCTCTGTTAACAACTGTTAAAACTTTAAAAGTTTGCTCAATGCATAGCACATTGTCTTCTAATATACTTTAAACAAATGCAAAGTCATTTTGAATTGAGGAGTCCAAATATTTATCATTACTTTTTGTAATATTTTGGATGAGGATGCTTTCCAAGGAAATGGAAGGCACAATTTCTGTGCATTTTGCTTTGCTGGATATTACTAATTAGCTTTTCATGAGATTAAAAAATTAATCAAAGATTCTGCAAGCAGCTGCTTCATATTTAATAGAACTTATTTAATGGCTCTGTTTTATATACTGGTACAGTTACATCCTAAAGGAAATAAAATTCTTTAAAATTAAAATTTCAAAACAAATATTTCACTTTAAGGCCAAGACTTTTGTTATAATTTTCAAAAATATTAACATTATTTTTATGTTATGTATTTATTACTTTGGAGTTATGGGTAAAGTGAACTAGTAAATGGTTAGACATGAAAAAAACCCACCTTTTAGACTTGAGTTGATTGCTATTAGAATGTACAGATTCAATGAAAAGACTTTTGAAAATAAAATCTTTTGCATCATTTTGATTTTTACTGGACACATTTCTTTTTGTTTCAATTGTTGATCACCATTACATCTGTATAAAACTTGTTGATCTTTTGTAGGCTTGGGGTATGGGTAATCAAATAGTCTGATTTTATATTTATAGTTTATTTTTAACTTTAACTTTACCTTTTCATGTTTGAATTATGATGAAGACAGTGCCTTAGGTGTGGCAGCCATTTTCCCTTTCTATTCGTGGACATTTTTTCATTCACTGGGGCTCAATGGATAATTTAATACAATGGATAATTTAGTTTTTTTTAAACACTTATTTGTAAGTTTAGATCTTAAACTTCCTATTTTTTGGAATATCCTCATCAGAAAAATTGAATAAAAAATAAGTCATTTTTAGTTTTTAGTTAAAATTATTTCCCTCTTTTTTTCTCAACTGCAGGTATGCTTTTAAAGACACAGTGCAATGAATGTCCTTAAGCCACTGAATGAAATTTTGTCTGCTAGTGGTTAGGAAGAAAATGTGAAGATTGCTACACCGAGCACTGTGAAGCGCATGGATCTTATATCACATCTTAAAATTGTTTATTTTACACTAATTTCCCAATTACATCATTTATGAATTTTTGTTGGATTTAGATTTATTAGTAGGCAGGTTTGACATGTTGTATACAGCAGTATGTACTCACCATACCTTAGTACTTTTAGTTGTAGTAGTAGTGTTTGTGGTCTTTGGTTTTAGTTTTACTTTGCTTCTTTATAAAAATAATATTTAATCTGCTTAGTAATAAACTCACTGTTGTAGCCATAAATACTGTTAATTACTTCTTTCTTTATTTGAAAACTTGAAGTGTTTTTTAAAACATATACGTTAGGCATCTTGATCCTTTGGAAGAGAAATCTTTGACCATTGACCAACGTTGATTGAAGTGTTCAGTAACTTTCATGACCTTCTTTTGCCAAAAATGCAAGTATTACATTTTTTGGTACACTTGAGAGAATATTTTCCTTCTTTGCTGGTCCCTTCAGCAATGGGATGTTTTAATTGAACACACTGAAATGTAAGGCGGTCAACAACAACAAAGATAAGTTTGATGAATGTGTGGCAGCGATTGAAGCTCTATGCGATCTTCTTGAAAATTTGGATACAACTAATACAAGAGCACAAGGTCTTTTACATGATGTCTGTGATTTCATGTTTATCTACTACCTTTACGTTTATGCTGATGTACTCTAGTGTTAATCTTCATAACATTTTGACGCAGCAGTATCTGCAGACAAAAGGCTTTACTCTTGACAAAGTGGTGACCAACCTAGAGACCTTAAGATTTATTCTGCATAAGTGCTGTCACTTTGTGGAAAATGCCATTGAAAAGGCACTTTTAAAATAGACCAATATGAAATTTCGTTAGACAGAAGATTAACGTTTAAGAAGAGAATGACAGGGGAGCAATAAATAGATGCTGCACTCTCTCTGACAAAAGTAAACAGTTGGGAGATGCTAGAATGTATTGATCGCTTTTATTCTGAAATCCAGATCAGATCATCAGTGATAAAGGAAGTAGCAGACATGTTTGGGGGTGTTCAACCCAAGAGTCTACTATCAGCAAATGTAGAAGAGTTATTGGTGTGTGTTCCAAAATTAACCCCTTTCTATGATGAGTTATTAGAGGATGAACTTTTAAAAGAAATACCAAGGCTTAGAAGACACCTAAAGGCAGCTAAATTTGAATTTCACAAAGTTTTGGACTGGTCAGTACTTGATGTTTTGAAATTCATAGCTGAATGGGACTTCCTAGAATCTCTTCCAATGCTCTCACTAAGCCTTTCAATTTGAGATTTTAGTTCAACATCTTCTTGGAGAATATTATGTCAGATGCACTGGAAGTGCATGTAGGGACAGTCAGCATTGGTCGCAGAACAATCACCAACCTACGTTTTGCGGATGACATAGATGGACAGGCTGGAAACGAAGAAGAGCTAGCCAACCTAGTAAAGACAAGACTTCATTGTCATTTGGCATAAAAATTAGTGCAGAAAAGACAAAATTGATGATGAATAACACCACCAGCATCTCCACTGAAATTAAGGTCGGGCAGGAAAGATTTGAGACAGTTGGCAGTTTCAAGTACCTAGGAGCAATTGTCTCGGAAGAAGGCTCCAAGCTCGAATAGATGGCCTGGATTGCCCACACCATAACAGCACTAAAGAGGCTTATGAAAATATGGAATGATACAAATATAGCCCCCAGCACCAAAATCAGGCTGATGCGCTCATTAATCCTCTCCATTTTCTTATATGACTATGAGTCCTGCACATTAACAGCAGAACTTAAAAGAAAAATAAAGGCGATGGAGATGAGATGTTTCAGAAACATTCTTGGAATCTTTCTTCTTGGAGACCACATCTCTAACGAACAAGTGAAAGAAAGGATTTGTCAAGCAATTGGGCAGTATGATGACCTCCTGGTGACTGTAAAAGAGCGCAAACTGGAATGGTATGGCCACGTGGCAAGAAAACAAGGGCTCGCCAAAGAAATCTTGCAGGGCACAACGAGAAGAGGGAGAAGACGAGGAAGAAAGAGAAAAAGATGGGAAGATAACATCAAAGAGTGGTCGGGACTAAAACTAGGCACAATGCTGTGCGTATTGCAGAAAACAGAGAGGGTATGCCATCAATCATCATGACGCAATGGTCCATCATGAATAATTATTAATAATAATATTATACATATTATATATGACATTATAATTATGATATCTAGGCCTATGACTATGAGCCCTATGTAGTATGGTCCATTTAGTGAAGTGCCATTACCAATGTTAGTGACAACTTATCACCTTCTGATGATAGTGTCGACAGTGTCGTACTCATTCTGGTCTATATTATATAGACTAGAAAAAAATATCAAAACTCAAGACTCGTTTATCATTATATTATTAATATTATATGATTGATAGTGATAACTGAATAACTGTCACCAATAGTTTACCAATTTAGGCTAATTGTCACTCTTGGTGCCTCATTTGCAAAACCCTGGTTCCGATAGGGTCAAAACCCTGGTTATGGATAAATTTAGGGTTCAGGTTGGGTGTTTAGGGATACATTTAGGAATTTATTTCATTATTTTTAATGTTTTATTCTTAATTTTACGGGTCGCGGCAACCAAGATGGAGGCCATGGTAAAAAACAAACGGGGCACTATCTCTACCGAATTCCCAATTTATTATCAGTCGCAAAAATTGATTATAATCAGTCAAAGTCAAAGCAGTGGCGTAGTGAGGGGGGGGAAGGGGGCATCATGCCCCGGGCGCTACTCACAAAGGGCCGCCAAATGGTATATTTTACTATAATATTGTATGGTTTTTGAATAGGGGGAGGCGCTAAAAAGGTATTGGGGGGCGCTAAAAAGGTATTGTGCCCCGGGCGCGAGTTAAGCTCGCTACTCCTCAAAGCCAACCAGTCAATGTGAGTGTGACTAGTGCGAGTAAGGGCTAATTAAGATATATCATACCTCATTTCTGATTCATTAGGTTAGGTTTAGGGATAGATTTAGGGTTCAGGTTAGGTTTAGGGATACATTTAGGAAATTTTTGCATTATTTTTTAACGTTTTATTCTTAATTTTACGGGTCACGGCAATCAAGTTGGCGGTCATGGTAAAAAAACGCGGTACGATCTATTCGAATTTACCCGAGTAAGTGTAAGTATGTAAAATGTATGAGTGAATTGATACCGGCGTTATACCGGACCGGGTAGAATACATCATAAGTCATAATACATGTAATAACATTTTTTCATATTTTATTTCTGAATTAGTTACTTGATGTTTAAAGTCTATTTATTTTCAAGCAAAATAAATTTAAATAACGCTGAAGCATATTTATTAAGTTGCATAAATATAATTAACAGAAATAATATCCTTCCTAGTGATTTTGTAATAACAGTAACAGCAGTACCGGAAACAGCTGTTAGGAAAGGATTTTCCCGTTATATTTTCCCCATAGTTCCAAGTGTTTCTGTCAACGTGGCATGACTACGCATGTACGGAAGTAAATATTCAGCTTCCCGTACGTGGCACAGAGTCCGTGGAATTTATACTTTATTTGTCTTTGATGAATAAGATGATTAAAGTCTTATAAAAGTAAGTTGGAAAGGAAAATAAAACTGATATGAAAGGATCACTTTAATTCACGATTGAGAAATATTTGTGTAATTCTTGACCGGCATATTAATAATAGTATCTAAACTAAGAGATTGTAGTAAAATTGTAGGTGTGTCGTCTGTCGAGTAGGCCAAAAAGCATGTAATGTAGTAAGGCAAGTGGGAAACGGCTTATCTGACGAGGAATGAATCTAGAACCTCAAAAAAGGAATTACTTAGTTAACTAAGTAAGATGAATCAATTAGTTTAAGGCTGGTTGGGTAACAGTAACTTTGAGTAACTCAATTTGCTGGTTGTGTAAAATTAAAAATTAAGGCTAACAATTAACTAGGCATGATATAATATAAAAATAACTATCCTCAGGCTACTTGAATTTCAGTGCCTAATCAAAATACTTCTATTGTCTATATGCTTATGTCTTATAATAAACTTCATGGGAATGTCAAAAACAATAAATTCAAGAAACATAGTTAACAGCTGATTGTGGTTTAGCGGTAATGCCAACGATGGGTTTCACAGTATGTAGGTCATGGAGGTTTACCCAGGTCAACTTCTGTCTATATCGTTGTATTGAAAAGATTTTGATTTTTATGTTTTTGTTCACTTAGAGTCACGTTTTTGTTTTCTTATTTTCTATTTTTCATAGTGTGGGGAGGGGTCTCCCATCACCAGAAGATGCCTTTTTTCTTATTTTAGTATTGAAAGTGGGAGGAAAATTATGAGAAAATGTCCTGTGAAATGATAGAAACCATCAGGCACAGAGTATAAAAAATATTTTGAATTTCAACTTTTGCACATGACTAATTAATTAGTTAAAGTTTTCCCTGACTAAAGTTTTAATAGTGTTTGCACACTGCAAACTCTTACAAATGAAACTCTAAGATCTTGCACATTGAAAGTTAATGACAATTTATAATGAGGACTCTACCAGGTTTTTGAACCTCAAACAAAAATGTTCCGTTTTAAAGGCCTTTTAAATTCATTCTGAAACACACATTTTCAAATAATTCCTTAGCTATTGCCCGAAACCCATTTCAAATACAAATTAAGTAGTAGTCTCCCTTCTGTTATTAAAGTTTTAGCATACTGGTTTTCAATTTTCAACTAATTAAAAGAAGCACTTTTAGCGCTAGTCTTTTTTTTAAACCCATGTTGTGTTTTGGTGTATCAGCAAGTATGTGTCTTTTTTCATTTCTTTTGAAACTTGTAAGTTGAATTTCACTGAAAAATTAATGAAAATTTCGTTTTCATTTACTTCATAGTAACTGCATTGATCGTCAGGTTTAGTATATGCAGGGTCGGATTTACAATTTTAGGGGCCCTAGGCCAAACAAAATTTGAGGCCCCATTTTGAAAAATAAAAAATGTTGCTAAGTTTTTTTAATTCAAAAATATATATTTTTTATATACTACTCCCAATTTTGAGGCCCCTTGTTTCGCGGGGCGCCACGGCCTAGTCGGCCTGTCTGTTATCCGGCCCTGAGTATATGCTGCGAGTAATGCTTAGTGAATAACGGGAAAGTTATCATACACATCGTTCAGGTCCCACAATTGGTCTATTCACTCTAAGTCCAGTGTTGGGATTCCCCAAAGGGATGTCACTCTTCTAAGGGTGAGACAACTCTTGGCAAAAACCCATACCGTTAACCCAAAATTTACCCTAGAAACACTTATCATGTGAAAAATGACAATGCATTAAAGTACATTTTAAATTAATGAAGCCCTTTAAGTTGTTAAAGACAGTAATACAATGAAATATTGTGAATGACTAAAATATGGTAGTTTTAGCTTGGTCATAGAAGGCAAGGATGTTAAACAATCAGATTTCCTACTGTCAGTTGATGGTTTTTACTAGGTATAAAAAGCTTAAAACATAATTGAGGGCTAAAACATTTAAAGCCTAATGTTTTTTTACATTTTAAATTAAATTAAGCCTACCAAATTTAGTCAGACTTTATATATTTCTCTCATTCTTGTAAATGAGAATAGGCATAAGCCTATAGTATAAAGTTAAAAATTAATGTATATTTAGAAACTACACAAAACAATGCAATTATGGCTTGGTAAATAAGTAGACCTTTTGGAGTACCGGGTATCTAAAACTGATAATCAAAAGTTTTTTTAACATCCCTAGTAGAAAGTGATGCTACTTTGTTAATGAACAAAGAAATAAAGATCATACATTTATTTGTAGAATTAGATCTAATTCTAAATACTATTCAAAGAAATCATTTCTTTGTTATAGAGTTGAAATATTTTTAATCATTGGTAGTAAATTTTGAGTCTCCATTATGTTCATTATGAATGTATTTTGCATTATAACATTTCATTAAATATCTCCTCTTGAAAATAATTATATTTAATTCTATTCTTCTGAACATTCTTTCATGTAACTTTTTTCAGGAAAGTTTTGAGGATAAAAAATGAGTGGGCAGTTTCCGTACCCTGGAGGTCCTCCATCAAATCCACCCGGGCAACATCAGCCCCAAATGTACAATGGGGCTTTACCACCAAGTAAGAACATAATTTTGTTTAGGTCTTTCAATCACTTTTAATGTGTATGCTGATTCATAAAAATGTCAATGGACTAACAAATACTTCATTGCCAAATTACTTGTAAGTTGTATTACAAGTTAAAGCAATATTTTTATTTTTTAAGTTACCTCATTCCTCTCCTAACAGAATGAAAAAAATATGTTTACACTTGTTATAGAATTGATTTAGAAACTCTTTCTTCCTGATAAATACTATTTTCTCTGCATATTATAAAACACTTTGATAGCTGTTTAAAAAAAATAAAATAATAAATAATACAAGTGGAAATAAAATTATTTTAGTGACCCAAACATTGAGTGTATGTGATGTATCATTTATGTAGTTGTAGCAAATGACTTTTGGTATGGGTATCATTGGATCATATTTCCTTCATCTTCCCCTTGAAAAACAGGAAAAACTGATTTTTTTGGATGGGGCTGAAAATTTGTTAGAATGGATTGTCATCATCAGCGAGTCAATGAGCAAAGTTTCAGCTTGATAGGATGATGGGAAGTGGGTACTGTAATCCGTATGGAGAAATTAATTTCTTTTTTAAGTATATGGCTCGTTCTAAAACAGTACACAACAAAAGACGATACCATAAGTTAAATACAATAAAAAAGAAAACAATACCTAAACTAGGGCAAATTACTATTAATAAATTTTATTAAGTTAATAACGAATTACAAAAAATAAAATAAAATTAAAAATATCGACTTACAGTATATGATTGGCTTGTACCGGTACAATGTTGAAGATATACAATGTTGTAAAAGGTACAATGATGCAAAGGTAATCTACACACACACACACAGCAAATGTATTAAAAAAATCGCTGTCTCGTATAGCAAATCTCTGTTGTTATAGCGAACTGCCAAAAATATCTCTCTCTTCCTTTTATAGTCTGTTTTACTGATATTTCTAGAAAGGGCTTACAGATTGTTTTCCTTTCCTGATTTGTCTAAAGTTTTCTACAGAATTCTAATAATACAGGCTATAGATTTTATTTAGTGGTAAACAAGGTCAAATAGACTATTTTTATTTAGCCACACCCTAAAATACGATTCTGAGCTTGGGGTCAGCTAGAGTTCATTCACAGGGAAAGATGTCGTAAACACATCATCTGCATAACAGTGGGCCAGTTAGCCTTCCGAAGATTATACCACAAAGAAATTCAAACAAAAGTGAAGATATTATCTTCACTTTTGTTAGAATTTCTCTGTGGTATATCTGATAATATAAAGGATTTAAAATTAAAAAAACATACACTAAAAATATATGTTATCATAATTTTGTTTACCTCTTGGAGGCTTGCTGTAAAAATGAATTTAACTAATCATCTCAACTGAAAAAAAAACAAACAGTTAACATTAATTTTGAAGACTAAAGCTAATAGAAAAATTTTAAAAACATTTTGCATTTTCACTTCAGTTGTTGCAGATATAGTTACCCTTATAATTATCCCATACCTGTATTTACATGAAACAATGTTAATCTATGATGAAGGTTTTAATTACTTTTTAAATTTTTGTCACTTAAAAAGATCAAAACTATGGTCAAACTCCTATGTCTGGAAAAGGTGGACCACCCCCAGCTCAAAATGGCCCATTTGTGGCTCCAATGCGCCCCCACTATTCACCCCAAGGGTAAGTAAGACTTTATTTTGCAAGTCTATGAACTTTTTAATTGCAAAGATTTTTGTGTGTTCTATTAAAACTGTAGTGTGTGAATGAGATGTCCATGTCATTTTGTAATTAATACCGCACACATTAATAACCATAAGATTTATTTCATCCTTTGTTTCCCATTGTCTATACCAGGCTCCTTGTGTGAAATTCTAATAAGTACACTTCAAAATAGCAAATACATAAACAAAATAAAATAAAGGGTTGGGTAAAAATAAATAAAACATGTATGTAGGTCACTTAGTGCCATCTATTCACTGCAAACAGTAGTTACTATAGTGGGTTACTGTTTGCACCACCATCCAAAGTTTTCGAATTGGATTAAAAGTGGAAATAAAATTACGAAATATGCAACACCCCATTTAGGAAAATGTGCAACCATTCCCCCCCCCCCCCCCCCCCCCCCCCCCAACAATTATTGTGTCCCTTGTCTTTGTGAAGTAAAGTGGGATTTTGTAGTTTAATTCATTATTAAGGTCCTTTCTAAAGACTATTTTGGTGCCTGTTGTTCTTCACCCCATTCTCATGGTCCTGCCCGAGGGTAGGCACCCAGTGCGATGCGGCTTTATTTTGGGAACCACTGGGCTAGCCGAATTGCCAGAGGTTAAAACCTGTGTCACATTTTGTTGACGATACTGTAACATAAACATAATCAATATTATTAGGTTGAGTTTTTTTTTTTTTTTTTGGAAGGTTCGAAAGCTCATTGTAACGTAGGCAAGGGGGGGGGGTTTGCCAAAAAGTTTGTGTGCAACAAGGGGGAGGGGGTTACAAAATTTGACTTGTGTATGTACTATATAGATGGCCCCTCCTCACTTTTGTTTGCTTCAGTGCTGTATGATGTAATTTTGTAACATAATTATTTCTTATGACTGACCACGTAGAGTACAGAAATAGAGAGAATGCATTCTCAACTGTTCCGCCGGCAATATTAGATTTTGACATAATTTTTAGGATCTGAGAAGACCTTTGAAATCTGTTTTTAGAACACACGAAACAACTTTACAAATTTAATACCCCTTCTTCCTTTCACCCATATACAGCTTGTGATAGTTATCAGACTGTAATATGTTATCCGGAAATAGACATAATGGATATTTATTTTTATTTTAATAAATTTTATTTTAGCTGATCTGACTTTGAATTTGAACTACATTAAATTTCACCAGTAACTTTATTTTTACCAGTGACAGACTGCAGTTAGCAATATAAACGTCAGTTGTCTACTTTTTACCTTCAGTTCCTTTTTTTTACGCCAACTTAACTCGATTCCACTAGACGCGCGTTGGGAGTAGTTATTTTTATTTATTTATATAATATTAAGATGCTGTATTGTAAGATTTTGAGACAATATTGTACTATATTAGGAGTTTGGGTGGGGGGGGGGGGGAACAGGTCTGCCTATCTTTCAAACTGAAACAAGACTAATAATCAATGCTAATGAACGAAGAAAAGTTCCATTGCCCAAATTATTCAGATTAATTTTAAAAAATAAAATAATTGCCAACATTTAATTATGTTTCTATTTTTTCAGAGGTACCCCTCAAAGTGTTGGTGTGCCAGCAGGTTTTCCTCCTGGTCCAGGCATTCCTAACCAGCCTGCTACTATGGGGGCTACACCACCAACTTCACAGGTTGGTTGCTATCCTCATTCTTTATTTAAATTTAAAACATGTTGTAAAATAGAGATCAGTGAAATATATTGCCAATATTTGTTGGGAGAATTATTTTCAATATGAACTCATTCATTTGTCAGAAATCAAAGCTTGCTGCCCTTCTTTTGTTTTCTACATCAAATTAGATTTTGAATGTTACATTTAAACCTATTTCTCTTCATCAGTTTAACAATATGACCTTGTCTGACCCAAGTAAAGGCGGTATCAGACCTGGAATGTCACCAGCACCTTTGGGAGCTCAACCTCGGCCTAATATGCCTCCCATTAGTGGTCAGATGAATGGCCCACCAATAAGAAGCATGGGCCCACCACCTCCCAGTGGCATGGGTCCACCCCCTCCCAGTGGCATGGGTCCACCACATCCTAGTGGCATGGGTCCACCACATCCCAGTGGCATGGGTCAACCACATCTTAGTGGCATGGGTCCACCTCCCCCTAGTGGCATGGGTCAACCAAATCCTAGTGGCATGGGTCCACCTCCCCCTAGTGGCATGTTGCCACCTGGGCCGCGAATAGGACCACCCACAAATATAGGCTACCCTCAAAACAGTATGAATCCACAAACTGCAGCAGTTGGAAGTCATCAACCACCTAGCGGCATGCCACAATCATCTGTTGGAGGCCCTTATCCAACGTCTTCTGTGGCTAGTCATTTACCACCCTCTAGCATGGGACAATACCCACCACAAGGAAACATTGTTCAGCAACCAGGGAGTTTTCAACAGACACAACAACCCCAACAGTATACTCCCTTGCCTGGTTCACACTACAACATCCCATCTCAGGGAATGCCCCCACCATCTGGACAATCAATGCATCCACCACCATCAGGTGGGCTTGGGCCAATGGGGCCACCAGGACAAATGGGGCCCCCAGGACAAAATCAATTTCCAGGTTCTGCTCCTTACAATCAGCAACCTGCAGGCTACCCGGGCCAACAAGCACAACAACCTATGCAGCCTCCACAGCAACAGAAGCGACTTGATCCTGATCAAATGCCTAGTCCTGTGAGTTTTTCCAACTTTCTATTGACGCTTTTGTTTTTCAGTCACAGACATTGAGGTGCTTGTACAAAACTTTTACCTTAAAGTGCTGTTTTTAGCTTACCAGAGTTTAATATTTAAATAATGATAAACAAGGTTTGCTTTCTGTATTTTTGTGATTTCAAGATTGTTATTCTTCAAAATTTTAGGAGCATTTGAACGTATTCAGTAGAGCTATAGATTTAATATTAGAGGAAGAAGAACAAAGTTATTTATTTAATGTAGTTTGCAATTGTAATAATCCCTATTATTTTTAAGATAATAAGACAATATTTTAAGAAATAATTTTTTAAATTCATTTGCCAGATACAAGTGATAGAAGATGATAAGCGGAATAGATCTGGCGTCTATCAGACCAACACCAAAGGAAGTGTACCTCCTCTAGTTACTACGAATTTCCTTACACAAGATCAAGGTTGGTCTCATAATAATTCAATAAATGCATGCTTTATATAATCAGTTGTGAAGCTATTTAAGTTATTTACATTTTTGAATAGTCAATTAGCATTTTGAGCTCTTAACATTTATAATCTAAAAGTTTTCATTTTTCAATAAATTGACGTATTTTAAAGGTTTTATGTTATTTTCATTGTAAAATCTTTTTATAATACCCAACAGGTAATGCTAGTCCAAGGTTCATTCGTTCAACAATGTATAATGTTCCTTGTACGGCAGACATGCTAAAGTCATCCCACATACCTTTTGCTCTTGCCCTGACACCATTTGCAGAATTGGATGCTCAAGAGGTACTTTAATAAACAATTTATACATAGAAAACTGCACAATAATTAATGGTTTAATATACATTTCATTTTGAAGAACAGGATTTATTGGTTCCAACAGAAATAAGTGGATGACATTTAGTTGAAAAGTGTTTACAAAAAAATGAAATGAAGTGTTTACAAAAAAATGAAATGAAGTGTTTTCCTTGAATATTTGTGACTTGTTTTATATTTTAAAATTTATCAGCAACCACCTCCCTTAGTAGACTTGGGAGAACTGGGTCCAGTAAGATGCAAGCGCTGTAAGGCATACATGAACCCTTTCATGCAGTTTATTGACGGAGGCAGAAGGTTTCAGTGTGTATTTTGCGGCGCTGCAACAGATGGTGAGAATAGTTATTTCACTTGTAATCTTTTATGTCTGACTTAGACTTGGAAATTTGCTTAAAAGATTAGTTG
This sequence comes from Omphiscola glabra, assembly GCA_964017045.1. Classification (NCBI taxonomy): domain Eukaryota; kingdom Metazoa; phylum Mollusca; class Gastropoda; family Lymnaeidae; genus Omphiscola; species Omphiscola glabra. The sequence goes on from OZ024795.1 coordinate 29,943,143, forward strand.
ACGGTTTATAACAAGAATTAAATACCTATATGAGCAGTGCTCTCTGGCCTTTTGGGAATAGCGGAAAAGGAGGGAGGCATCATTTTAGAGTTGAAAAATTGTTTACTTCATTAAGATATAAAATGCACACACAAAAATAGATACATGTTTTAAAATTGTTCAGGGAAAAATATATAATTTAAGTGAACATATTTTCAAGCATGTTGTTTATAAGTTGATGTTTGTTATTGAGTTATTTTGCTTGGAAATTTCCTTTAATTTTTCTTTATGTCTTTACTCGCAACACGGCCTCATTAAAATTTCACAATAATTTATCATTTTTTAATGCTAGAAATTGTGAATTTAGTGTGTGAGATATATTTTCCCAGTCTTCTTTTTTAATGTACTAAGCCAACTTTGCATTGGACAGGACTGTATGTTTAGAATATCTTGAAAGTAGTGCTCAATTATTTTTACTTACATTTTTTTTTATTACTCTATACAATTTTTTTGATAGTGCCAAATGAATATTTTGCTCACTTGGATCACACTGGTCGTAGAGTTGACTGCTTCAATAGGGCTGAGCTATGTTTAGGATCTTATGAATTTGTTGCTACTAAAGATTATTGTAAGGTAGGTTTCTTGTGAAATATACAAAACTACTTCTTCTATATCTTGAGGGCCCGCAATCAATGTATTGATCATTCTGGCTCTTATACTTGAAGAGAATATTATATAGTCATGTAATATTTACGTGGTGCACATCTGCCCTTGAAAGTGGGGCTTGTGTATTTTATGATTTAACTTAAGTTTCCAAAGTAAAGCTTATTTCCTCTTTAAAATATACTTAAAAGTTATCTAGAAAATATTTAAAGACCACCATTTTTAAGAGTACCAACTTCCCGTAAAAGTACATATATATCTTTATTTATTTATTTGTTCTTTTCAGAATGGATCGCCGCCTAAGGAGCCAGCTTTTATTTTCATGATTGATGTGTCATACAACAGTGTCAAAAGTGGCCTCGCTCAGCTTATTTGTGATAAATTAAAAACTGAGATTCTTGTGAATTTGCCCAAGTAAGTTTTTAACACTATCTTGCTCCAAAAATTATTTACCTTTGACTCTTAAGGCTATGAGTTTCAAAATAAATCAAAATCAAGTCATTTAGTGATGTTCTGGTTCCCCCCAGGGCTCTAGTCGGCATGTCCGTCCCAAAAATGGCATGCCGATAAAGAGGCATTTGCCACGAACCCCCTGAAACGTTACCCGGGGGACATGATCACCGTGTCGGGGACCCGCGCCGAAAGGCAAAGGTAACGCACGGAAACTGCGTTAGAAAGAGCACGGCTGCATGGTTTCCTACCAAGTGCAGTCGAAAATAACGTAGAAACAGGTCGGGATATGATTACAGTTGCCGCATGGATATGAGGCGAAGGCGTGTGGCGACCCTAGCCGATGATTCCAAATATGCAGACTTGAGGGTACTGCTCCTAGGCAACCTCTCTTTTTGTCATTTCCCAGCTGCGGTGTGAATTAGTCATGCCGCAGAAAACCACGTAAACCCTATTAGAGGGCGTCTGTTAACACCTACGAGTCCCCCCGGGGTGGGAAGGGGGGGCTTTAGAGACGTAAATTGTATCCACCCCAGCCCAAAGAAGTCCGGCCCGGTTGCTGTGTAAGCATCACCCCGGCTGGCCAGGCGTCCCTTCTCTGATGCAGCCTCACTCGCATAGTCAATCGAGTGGAAGGGTGGGTGGGGCCGTCTCAGGGGCGGGGAGCCCTCGGCATGCCGCGAAGCGGCCTGACTGGAATAGAGACCACTGGGGGAGTGGTTGAATGCCAGTTGGGGGCGGTGGAGTTTTGCTGGGGAAGACTTTATGAGCCTTGGCTCGATGGTCTGCTGATTTTCTTAAGTAAGTTAGTTAGTGATGTTCTGGTTGAATCCAGTTGAACTTAAATTAAATAAAAAGCTGAAAAGAAATTATTTGCAAATAATTTTGTAAGCTAAAAGTATTGTAGGATAGACATGTCTCAAAGGATTGGTATTTAATTCAACTCAATATCCACATACTCCTTATTCCTTATTTAGAAATTATGAATTAAAGTGAGTTTCAGATTATTTTGATAACTGTAATAAATTATTTGGTAGATATGACAAGATATACATTTTGTATATCATATCTTTTTTTAAAGGAGCATATATTGTAGCTTAGCTATGAACAAACATTATGCAGTTACTAACTAGTGTTACTGCAAAATGTGTTTTGATGTTGATTTAAAATAATCTTTGTTATTTTTAGAGAAGCAGGTGCTGATGAATCTGAGATAAGAGTTGGTTTTGTCACCTACCATAAAGAGCTCCACTTTTACAATGTCAAGGTTAGTATTTTATATTCATATCCTCTACCTTATTTGCTCTATCAAAATAATAAATGTGATCCATTTGGGAAACGTAAACTCATTACTAATAAGATAAATCAAAGGTGAATGAGGAACACAAAATTTTCTTTGGCATCATGGACTTCAAATAAATTTGACGGTAATGTTTAACAAAATAAACATTTTTTGTTCACTATGTCCTTAAATTTCTTTCTTTTTTGACAGAGCTCCTTGGCTCAACCTCAGATGATGGTTGTATCAGACTTAGAGGATATGTTCGTCCCATTAGTTGAAGGTTTTCTTGTAAAGTTGTCTGAATCTGAGGCTGTGATAGACAGGTAAAACTTTTACAACTCCTCATATTCTTTTTGTGCCCTCTATACAGCAACAATAAAGTATTGTATATTAGTAATGTCTCCCTGGCTGAGTCATACTATAAATGAATAATTTGGTCAAAAGCTTCTGCCATGCGTCTGTGTTATCATTGCCTTGGCAATCAAACATGCCTTCTTGTTTCTCTTAAATTTTGAAACCAAAAAATTGCATCCTTTACAAAAGTTGTTTATTTATTATTTTTGTTCTCCTCGATGTGTTATGGAAATTCTTCAGCTGTGATTAAAATATCATAAGTTTTATAATTAACTGTGTTTTTTTTTTGGTAATAAAAAAAATTCTTAATTACATTATAAAATACATATATAATTAATTATTATTCCTTTGTTGTCCAGCTTATTGTCTCAGATTCCCCAATTATTTGCCGATTCTAAAGAAACTGAGCTGGTTCTTGGACCTGTCATTCAAGCTGGATTGGATGCACTCAAATCTGCTGATAGGTCTGGAAGACTCTACATATTTCACACAGGGTTACCAACTGCTGAGGCTCCAGGGAAATTAAAAAATAGAGATGATCGCAAATTGCTGGGCACTGAAAAAGAAAAGGTACTTGTATGGAAATGGAGAGTAATATGATTTTTACCATTTTGTAGAAGAAACAAAATTCTAAAATTTCAATTATCTTATTTTTTATCACCTTTTATCCACAGGGCCCAATTTAGTAAATAATACCTACATCAATATTCCCATTTGGTAAAATAACGTTTGATATGCTACTTTAACATAGAAGAGGGCAAAATAGGATATTACATTTTAACATTGAAAATAATGGAAGCAATTTCCTTATTTGTTAACATTTTCTTTTGATCCATTTGGGAATAAATTGCTTGATGGCAATCAGTGCCATGTTAACCTGGAGTGTTAAATCCGTTTCTCAATAAGGGCAATAATATAATTAAATAGATATTCTTTGTTGGAATTAATTTAGATGTTGTTCATAAGTCTACACTAAGTACACCAAAGACTCTCCAGTTAAAGAACTACGGAGTAACTCATTTCCCCATATGTCTATCCCCAGACCATATTGACACCGCAGACACCCTTCTATAGTAAGTTGGGTACAGACTGTGTTGCAGCTGGTTGCAGTGTAGACCTCTTCCTATTTCCTAACCAATACATTGATGTTGCTACAATTTCTGACATTTGTAGGGTAACATCTGGCAACATTTTCAAATATAGCTACTTCCAGGTGAGTTCTGAATCACTTAAGAATTTGTTATTATATTAGTGAAAAAAATGTTGCTTTTTTTAATCTGAACATTTTAATGTAAAGGTTGTCAGTGAACTATAAATGGGACATGAAATAACTTTAATAACCTGACTTATCTATTGGTTTTGTTTTCCAATACAGGCCGACCTTGATGGAGAGCGCTTTATTGAAGACTTGAAGACATCAGTGAAACGATCACAGGGATTTGATGCAATACTTAGAGTGAGAACCAGCACAGGTGATTTCCAACTTTAAAATGAAATAATTTTTTGATAGAAACCTTTCCTCTAATAACTGTATTTATGTTATTTTACAATAATGTGATTTTTCTCTTGTCTGTGACCATGTGTCATGCATGAGGGCAGCAAAAAAAAAAAATGAAGTTATTTCGGAGTAGCTAATTGCATCTAAATGTTATGTTTTGTTATTCTAAAGTATATTGTTTGTACCCAGGTATTAGGCCGGTGGATTTCTATGGCAACTTTTATATGGCCAACACCACAGATGTGGAGATGGCATCTATTGACAGTGACTCCACCATTTGTCTTGAAATAAAGCATGATGATAAACTTAGTGAGGCTGAAGGAGCTTTCATCCAGGTAAAAAGAAAACAAATGAGCTATCAATTTTAAAAACAGATTTTGTTCATATTTTTAAGATTAAAATGCAAATCATTTTAATTTTGAAGGTAATATTAGTGACAAAATTAGATTTTGTTAAAATATTTAAACTGATCATATTGTTTTGGTACAGTAGTTGAACTTGGGATAGGGATAATGTGATAACATTCAAATTATAAATTTGATTATTTTTCATGCTTTTTATTTGCTGGCTTAATTTCTCCAGGAAATTACAACTAATCACTTCCAGGGCAATGCTCTGTAGGCGACTCAATTGCACCAGTGCATCTTTTTCATCATTTTTCATTTATATGCTGAAAATGTATAATGCAATCAAAAAACATTTCCATTTGTTTGGATCAATAAAAAAAATCTGATCTTAATCTCCAATGGACAAACTTGTTTTCTTTAACCTGCAGCTCTTTATATATTTAATGTTTGCTTTAGGTGGCCGTGCTGTACACTACAATTTCTGGACATAGGAGGCTGCGGTGTCAAAACATATCTTTGAACTGTTGTACGCAGATGGCTGATTTGTTCAGAAGCTGTGAACTGGATGTACTCATTAATTTCTTTGCCAAGCAAGGTGATGTTCTTATTAGAATAACCATGTCTACATCTTTTAATGTGTCATGATATTCTTATCAGAAGAACCATGTCTACATCTGTCATTGTGTCATGATATTCTTATCAGAAGAACCATGTCTACATCTGTCATTGTGTCATGATATTCTTATGAGAAGAACCATGTCTACATCTGTCATTGTGTCATGATATTCTTATGAGAAGAACCATGTCTACATCTGTCATTGTGTCATGATATTCTTATGAGAAGAACCATGTCTACATCTGTCATTGTGTCTTCGTGAGATTTTGTCATTCTCATGTTTATTCTATGTCTTTGTTAATAGTTTGTCACTTTATTTATACTTTCTATGTGCATATGTCATATTCTCATGTCTTTGTTTATGTTGATGGCTTCTGCTGTTAAAAGCATTATTTAAAATGTGGCACATCTACTGATAGATTTCATTAAATGAACAAGTATAAACTTAGATTGATTACTAAGCTAATTTGTTAGTGGGTGTTTGGTTCATACATTTCATTTTGTTTATTATAAATGGTTCAAGTCTGAACCAGGGTTCCATATTTAAAAGATGCTTTTCACTTGTGTTCAAAAATCCCCCGGAGAACAAATTGCAAAAATTTCTCTTGCACTTTAAATGTACAAAAATTTTCAAGTCTAAGTAAATTGAAAAATTGCAATTGCAAGGAAATTTGATAAATATTTACATGTATACATTTTTTTTCATCTGTGTTGTATTTCAATATTGTCTTTGCTTTTTACAAGTTCATGCTTGTTTTAAATTATTGACAATACATCATGTTGTGTCGGGAATTTTATTTTAGTTGAGAATGGTTAGGACAAAGTAGAGAATTTTGTTTTAAAAGAGTGGGAACCCTGGTAAACTTAAAAATGTTCTTATATTTATTTACTGTAGGGTTCTATTTCATCATCTTCAAAAAAAATGTGTTGGGATGAATTAAATTTGACAAGCCCCCTGAAACATTCATGACACACTTTTCTCCTCTTTCAATTTTAATGATATTTAGGATTTTTAGAATATCAATGTTTTGAATGCAAAATTTGTTTCACCTATATACAGCTATTCGTACTAGTCTGAATGCCAACCCCAAGCAGGTGAGAGAGCACATCATGAATGAAGTAGCTCAGATCTTGGCCTGCTACCGTAAAAACTGTGCCAACCCTTCATCGGCTGGCCAACTAGTGTTACCAGAGTGCATGAAGCTGCTTCCACTCTACTCTAATTGTGTAATCAAGAATGATAGTATTTCTGGTGGCTCTGAGATATCTACAGACGATAGAAGCTACTTGATGCATTTAGTAAATGGAATGGATGTTAAGTTATCCAATGTGTTTTTCTACCCAAGGCTTCTTCCAGTTGTAAGTTACTGTTTTAAAATGGTATTTCTTGTCAATTTGAATATTTGTTAAAATTAATCAAATTTTACTAACATCCTAACTTCCAAATATTATCTAATTATTATTTCTTTCAAACAAAACAGTTGGTTTTGAATGTTTTGAATTAAAAAAAATAGAAATAAATTTGTTTCAGCATACACTTGATTTAGACTCATCTGACATGCCAGTAGCTATCAGATGTTCAGTGGAAAGACTAGAGGATTCTGGCATATACATTCTTGGTAAGTTAAAAATAGCCATTATTTGAATTCATGTTTCTTTTATAAATTAGATCTAAGTGATAATTTCATTAAATAGATAAATAGATTCTTACCTCTGGTCAATTCAGTTTGAAATTTTTTATCATTTAATTTAAAAGAAATGATTGGTACATTTTAGAATTCCAATTACTCTAATTGTTATTTATAATATTTTGTCTTGTCACATTAAGTAGTATTTAAAATTAATTTTTTGTTAAAAAAGTCAAATCTTGTACCTGTAAAAGTCTTTTGGTATTGTGTTGATGAGTCAAGTACTTTGTCATAGATTGAAATTTGGAATTTACACAATGACAGCTTTGAAAATAATGTAATATAACACAAATTGGAACTTACAATGACTAAAGTTTGACATACAACAATAATTTCTGTTAACAATTAGAACTTTATGTCACTTGGCCCCTTTTAAAAATAATGTGTGATTATTGATTTTTTTTACATCACCAGAAAATGGACTCTCCATGTTTTTATGGATTGGTTATAATGTTAGTAATGATCTGATTCAAAAGATATTCAACGTGCAGAGTGCTGCTCAAGTTGACATTGATAAGGTGAGAATAACTTTAACCCACTAGCTGTCATAATGGCTTATTATCTGCTGTTATGGATGCCCCTGTAATTAGCATATACCGAAATAATGATATAAATACAAATTAAAAGTTTTTTATTTTTTTTAAAGCAGGAATAACTAAACTAGTTTCCTTTACTTTCTATTGAAAAAAAGGAAAACATTGTATGTTTTAATTAATTTTCTAAAATTTTGAATGGAGCTGAGGCTTTTTGTGAAATAATCTTGTAGGGTTCAGATGTTGGGCCCTCAAAATAACAAACCTAATTAATTTGAATTATTTCTTAAGGAAAGTGATTTAGAAATTTCATTAACTACAATTACTCATGGTAGTAAAATATTACAATGATATTGGAGCCAGCAGTTGAAGTGATATTAGTGAAAGTAGTGTGGAATAGGTTACCGGTACTAATGAATTTAACAGGCATTATATATTGAAAATATTTAGATCTCCTATGAATTATTTTAACAAAAATTTTAAAAAATGAAAAATTCTATAAACCAAATAACTTTATATTTCTTTACTGAAAGAATATTGTTTTCTGAGTCCAAAAAACATTCTGATTCTAAAAAGGACCCAAGGGTCAGCGTATCCGGAAATTTGATCGAAAGAAATTTGGTCGATGGAAAATTGATTGACGGAAATTTGATCAAACGGAAATTTGTTTTTTTTAATTTATACGTTAAAATATTGCGTCAAATTTCTTTTTGAACGCATTATTATGTTTTACGATATAGTATAGTGCGTTCAAAAAGAAATTTGACGAAAATTTTAACGTCTGGACTGAAAAAAAGATTCGACCAAATTTCCGTTCGATCAAATTACCGTCTATCAATTTTCTGTCGACGAAATTTCTTTTCAAATTTACGGTAACCAAGGGTCAGTGTAGGTGTGAGTTGAAGGCAGATGAACAGTTTCACAATATACTTACTCACTGTTAAAGGTGAAGGCCATGTTCATTTTACATTACAAAAATAATAGCCTTGATGCTACAGTACAAATGCACTTGATGCTTTGTTGGTAAAGGAAATAAATTTAACAAATCAAGAAAATTGAAAGAACTTTAAATGACAAATTTTGTTGGTTCTTTTATAATCTTATCAATACTATTTCCTTTAATTAAAATATTTACATTTTTTTGCCCCGAGCAGGTTAAGGTTTTGCAGCTGGATAACCCTGTGTCACGCAGATTGTGTGATCTTATAGCACAGATCCGAGAGGAAAGGTCAAGATACCTCAAGGTATGCGTCCAGTTTTTGTACAGTTTTCATGGATTTGATGTGGATACTGAAGATGCCCATAAGGCATTGTTTTAAGCTTTTAGTGGCTTTTGTTTTAAAGTCAACAATTTTTTAAAATAGCAAGTTGAAAGGTGTCATTTTAACCTTCTATTTTGCATTCTGAAGGAATCTAGCATGGCACAGGAAGAAAATGTTTTTTTTTAGTAACCTAAAAGGCAGGCAACCAATCTTTCATCATGTCTGGGAAAATAGAAAGTTTTATAAACCCAACTTCTGGATAGTGATGTAATCACCTGGCCCTGTCCTTTGTGAAGATAAACTGGGACAACCTGGTGCAAATCAGACACTTCACTTCCTGTGCCTTTCTTATGGTGCATGTCCACTTCCTGTGCCCTGCTTAAGTTTTTTGTCATTTTTTAAAAAAGCTGTGCATGTCATTTCATATGGGTGTTATTTACTTCAAATATAACAAAGCACTCACAAGAGATTGAAATTAAACTACTCTGAGGTTCTTTTAATTTTTCCAGCTGACAATTGTGAGACAGAGGGACAAGCTTCAGCCATGGTTTGACCATTTCCTTGTGGAAGACAAGAGTATGAACTCTGGCAGTTCTTATGTGGATTTCCTGTGCCATATTCATAAAGAGATTCGAAATATCCTCAACTGATTTGGAAACTTTAAATAGTTAATTGCAAGCAGCATAAAATTGCCAGTCAATCCGTAATAAGTTATTAATGACTCATTAATTTCTAATAACTGTGCAGTCAAATGTAGGTTAGCATGGGGAAGAAATTTACAGCTTTGTTAAACTGTTATACCAAATTTGAATTTTTTTTTTATTGTTGCATGCACACTACCTGCTGTGAAATTGTGAGGTTTTCACCTAAGTCTGTGACATTGTCGCATGAATACAAAAAATAATCTTGTTTGTCTATCATGGCTAGATTCATAGAAATGATTGTTAGCTAAAAATCACTTGTTTGTGGATGAATCTAATAATAATCATAAATAATCTATATCTCCTAACACAAGTGGAAGAACAACCGACCAATGCTAAAGTCCATCTTTGTTGCAGAAAGTTATCTACTCCAATTATGTATGATATATTAAACTTTATTATGTTACATTTTTGAGTGAAATTTTAAAGTGTGGCTATTCAGAAAGGAGAAATTCGTTGCCAACAACGAACTTCATCACAATATCTCAATTTTCAAAAAAATTTAAGAATTGCTTTAAACAATATATTCTGTAAAAATTGTGACGATTAACCGCATCATCTTGAACCATAAATGAATTATCCTGCTTGTATCTGATCTAGTCACCTTGTAATCTCCCACAGTGATCACATGGTGTTGTTGCAAGGGTAGCTTAAAATTTAATTCTTCCTACAAGTTTCTTCCACTTTGTTTTGTTACGACCATAGCAAAAGTTGTATTTGAGTTGATGAGGGTTACTTCCTTACATCAGTTTTAGTGTACATTTAACAAAAGTCATCATGTGAATATTTTGTAACCTATATATGCCTAAAGATTGGAAATAGTCTATATTTATATTTTTATGGATAAGGATTACATCTTTCTATAGGTCATCATTTTTAACATATTTCCATTCAATTTTTTTAAATATATGAAATTTCTCTTTCTAAATGCCCCTTGGTAATTTTAGAAGCTCTATTTTTATTGAATGGTTATGGGCTCTTCAACATTAACTTGATTCTTTTTTTTGTGCAATGTACTAGGATGTTTTTATACCTGTGTTTGTGCAGGAACTGGAAAGATCAACTTTTATTTGATAATGAATGAAATAATGTTAAACTAATATTAATAAAAATATTTCACATTCAGCAATAGCTGGTTCAACCAACTATTTGAAACTAATAGTTTGTTTAATGTAGCTTGAAGAGTATCTGTTTTCTTCGTCTTTATTGAATATGGGATTGTCCTGTCTTGTTAGTTTCACCTTCAAACAGTACAAAGAAATTTTGTCAACATGTAAATAAGTCTCTGGTGAATGGAGATTTAAATTATTTGTATATAATTTAGTAATGAGTGCTTGCAAATAAAGAGTGTACATATATGTGTATCACTGAGGATGCTTATGAACAATTCATTGATCTTGATAAGCTTTGAGATAACCTTTTTTCTTTGTTAACATTCTTTAGGCTTTAGTTTGTTACGGAACTATGTTTAATTTTCTATAAATTATAGTGTTTGGATGTTAGTCATAAGATATCCTATTATTTCTGAAATGTTTGCATGCAAAATTTGAGGCTGGGTACTGCTCTGTACCATTTTTAATGTAAATAAATAATGTCTATGAAAATTTTGTTTCTTTTTCTTCTTTCAATTTGCACAACAAATAAATTCAGACAGCTCTATGTTCTTGGCGATAAAAACAATTTTTTTATATTGATGGGTGTCACATTTGGTACAAACAGGACAAATTAGTCTGAAGTTCACCAATTGTTAGTGCAACACTAAGAATAAGCAAAATATTATTAATTTGATAGACAGTAGGCATCAATCTGGCGTTAAAAAAAAAGGAAATCTATCCATTTTTTATTCAACAACTGGAATAGCATCAACACCCTGTCACTCACCATCAAGTCTTGGCACAACAGTCAGTCTGAAGAGGAGACCCATGAATAGAATACAACTTCAAACCCTGTAAATTGTTTTTATTAACTTAATGTAAGCTTTTGACAGCATACACAGTCACATTTGACGATTTTCAGACACTTTGGCATTCCCCAAAAACAGTTTAGAATTCATTCATTCTATGGTAACATTCAATGTAGTTACCCACACTTTATTTATTGATAAATATAAATTGTAAGCAATATTTTCAACCTATCCGTGTGTATTAGATGAATTATACTTTTAAAAGAAAAAATGACTTATTCTGATGGTAATGGTCAGAATTAAAATTTTCTCCCTAAGATATAGTAAGAAGCATTTCAAACAAGATTTCCCTATATATAATTTATAAACAAGGAATTCTGAAAATTGCTTAGCCCTGTGCCTGTATTGACCATCAATTTTCTCTCTGCTTCCCTTTTTAAAACTAATCCATTAAAATGAGAAATGATTTATTATTGTTCACCCTTCGCATGCCAAGATGACCAAGGCTTCGACTTGAGTAGTAGCCCTGACTTGTAATTTGATTACGGTGAAGGAGAGTTGCTAAATTCATCAGGCAGGTGAGATTTAGTTGGTGAAGTGTGCTAAATTTAAGGACTAGAGACACATTTTGGCAGGCAATAAAGTTGTTGCATTAGTGTAGTCTTGTATTAACTTCTAATACAATATCAATATTTCAATGCCACAAGCACATGGTTGTTACCAACAACCATACAGTTTTAAGTCTACTGGTATTCTAAGTATATCAGAGCTACAAGATGATAGATGGTTTATAGATATTGAAAGGATAGTCTACACAATAGACCTCCTCTGAAAAATTTCATTTGATAGACTCTAATGACTATTCATGGTAGTAAGTAAAAATAGACCTACTTTCAAAATAGCATTTTTAAAAAAAGTTATACGTTGGTTCAAATTAATCAGCTTAAGGAAATTAAACTTGAAAAAAATAAAGATCAAGCATTTAACACGTTATTTTTATTGTTTTCTTTGCATTAATACATTATGAGAAATAGATGTTTTATATATCCAACTAGATCTAAAGACATTGATAGGTGGAATATTTTAGAACAATTGAACAGTATCTTAATATATAACATACACATTATGCTTAACAAACACACACACATCATGAGACAGAATCTCATTATATCTGTTGATAGCTCAACAAAAACAAAAAAAACTAATTCAAAGACTTGGAACTTCATGTTTCCTAAGAACTCTTTGAGAAATATAATAAAATAATGAGGCTAATTAAATTATCAATTTACAATTACATCAATAGCATCACTGTACTTTTAACCAACCAATGTTAAAGGATATAATTTGTACATAAATATGTATTTTCCATGAATACTGAAAGTAAATAGATACCAACTAAGACTTATCTTTGCCTAGCCACACAAGGCTCCTCTCCTATTCTATCTATAATAAAAAGTGGTTTTTTTTTCGTCTTACAAAATGCACTGTAATTCTCCTGAATCTAATATTTTCAAAGATTATACAAAAATTAAGAAAACTATGCAATCACATACAAGTCACTCCTTAGTCAAACATTTTCGGACACTTTTCAAGTTATTATACTAATTTCAGTAAAAGTAAATATATACCGTAATAATAATAATATAAACATTGAAGCAATATGACTGATTCAAAGACTGTTGTTACTGTTACAAGGGTTCTGATTTGACAGCATACTCTGTGGCAAGGCTGGCGAGAGTGGATTCTTTCAGGCCCATTCCAATGCTAGTCAGATAATGGTGAAATCTGAGGAGGAAATAGGCATAGGCCTTACATTAGCAGTGGCATAAGTCCTACATTTAGTAACGGCATGGGCCCTACATTAGCAACGGCATAGGCCCTACATTAGCAATGGCAAAGGCCCTACATTAGCAATGGCATAGGCCCTTCACTAACATTGGCATAGGCCTTACATTAGCAATGGCATAAGTCCTACATTTAGCAACAGGATAGGCCCTAACTAAATTAGCAATGGCATAGGCCCTACATTAGCAATGGCATATGCCCTACACTAACAATGGCATAGGCCCTACTTTAGCAATGGCATAGGCCCTACATTAGCAATGGCATATGACCTACATTAGCAATGGCAAAGGCCATACACTAACAAAGGCCTAGGCCATACACTAACAATGGCATAGGACCTACATTAGCAATGGCATAGGACATACACTAACAATGGCATAGGCCCTACACTAACAATGGCATAGGACCTACATTAGCAATGGCATAGGCCCTACACTAACAATGGCATAGGCCCTACAATAACAATGGCATATGACCTACAGTAGCAATGGCATAGGCCCTACACTAACAATGGCATATGACCTACACTAACAATGGCATAGGACCTACATTAGCAATGGCCTAGGCCCTACACTAACAAAGGCATAGGCCCTACACTAACAATGGCATAGGCCCTACACCAACAATGGCCTAGGCCATACACTAACAAAGGCATACATTATATGAACGATTTTTTAATCACTGAAATGACGATTAGTTCAGATTGGAGATCATGTCAAGAGAAAACTTCTTGGCATCAGGTGTTATTTTGCATATGGCCCATAAACAGCCCAATAAAAGCCCATTTTATTTAGAGCAACGTTGGTTCTACATCAAAAAGTTCGACTCGTGTCCATTATGTGTCGTGATATTCTAAAATTAATGACCATGCAATCTAATTCTACAAAGACACAAACAGATCCTACATATATTTTGCTCCATTAAAATGTCCAAAAGCAGCTTTTAAATTGTTTTACTGGCCAACTACATTGTGTGAACAGCTTGTTTTATTTGATACAAGTACCATGAAAAACAACAACAACAATGATAATCACACCCGTATCCTGTGCTGTGGAGATACCAGATGGTTTTGATGAACCACATGTTGTTTGTGTACCAGATGGTGTTGTGGGTGTACAAGATAGCCTGGCTGCCACAAATAAATCATTTGATATTCCCATTTAAACTTCAGAAGAGTTGGTTACATAACACCACGCCCAATGTCACGTCAAAGTACAGAAAGAAAACGTTAACTGTGTTAACACGGACGACGTCACGGAAAGAAATGAGAACATAGTAAATTTGAGGGACGATATATTTTACCGCCGAAAAACAGATTTGTATAATGAAAATGTTACTAAAACGTTCTAAATGTTACTAAAACGTTCTAAATGTTACTAACACGTTCTAAATGTTACCAACACGTTCTAAATGTTACGAAAACTCTCTAATTAAATGTAATATTTTTAGTAGGTCGATTGGCCGATAATATGTCAGAAAAGACGACTGCCGATGAATCCGTCCGGAAAAGAGTCGATAAATATCTGTCAAGTAATCAGTGTTTCCCAGCGTGGGGCCCACAGGGGGGGGGGGGCAATTTGATTGCTAAGGGGGGCAATTGGAAAATGAGCTTGTAGAAATCGAAAACCAACCGTCTGCTATGATTTAACTTGTATTTTGAAAATAGAGCAACATTGAAGTCTCTATTTACTGCTCATACTGCAACTGTAAATCGTACTCTTTGGGTTATGAAAGCGATGCCACTCAGTAACAATACTGTTAGCAGAAGCATAGACGAAATGAGTCAAGATATTGAAATACAACTTGTTAAAAAGCTGAAAACAAGAAATTCTCAGTGCAAATGGATGAATCAACCTTGAGAGACATTGAGGTTGTATTGATAATTTACGTAAGATATAATGACAAAGGAGATTTTGCTGAAGAAATGTTATCCTGTAATCATTAGAAAGCACCACCACAGCCAAAGATAGATATATATATAATAAGCTAAAAGAATGGACGGGATTACAACTAGGCGATGCTATGCGTAGGGCAGAAGACCGAGAGGAATGGAGAAGAATAGTGTACATGTCATCTGTGGCGCCCCAACGGTCGAAGGACTACGGGACCTGATGATGATGATGATGAAGCTAAAACATTACTTAGATATCAATAATATACCAATGAAAAAAAAAAGACATTTTCTGCCGCGGATGGTACTCCTAATATGATATAGGCAATAAAAATATCTGCTTAAAATTGACGAAAGATCATAATCCTGAAACGCTTCTTGAGCATTGTGTTATTTATAGGGAAAACTTAGGAACTAAAAACATTTCGCCTGTTATAAATGAAGTACTAAATTCAGTTAAAAAGTGTATCTATGTTATTAAAGCTAATGCCAAATGTGAGCGTCTCTTCAAGCTATTTTGTGAAAAACAAAATGCAGACTGAGACTTTTACCTCACACCGAAGTAAGATGGCTTTCGAAAGGGAATTGCTTGAAAAGATTTATGGAACTATTTGATACTCATGCGATTTTTTAAAAGTTAGAAACCTGATATGAAGTATCTGTCATCGGTCTATGGTAAAACATTTGTGAGTTATGTAGCCGATATCTTTGAAAAACTAAATATATTAACTAACCAACTTCAAGGAACAAATAAAACGCTTGTCGGTGCAAAAAGCAAAGATATTTGGTTACATTACATTTATTGAATTATGTCAGAAAAATATTTACAACAAAAATTTTGAAAAGTTTCATTGACTCCAAAAATGTGAAGTGACTGATACCGCTATACTTGTTATTGTCCATCATCCGAAAAGAAAGATTTTCAACTTGGATGATGCAGCGAATGTTATTGGATTGGTCTGATATTTCAAACATGCATTTTTTGGAAGAACTAGAAGAAATTCAAAATTATGTGTCATTTAAAACTATATTTAACATAAAAGGAGCAATGACGTCATGGCTTTATGAGGATACAGAAAGCAAATATCCCAATTCAACTAAAATGAGCAAAAACACTTTTGTTACCGTTTCCATCTTCATACTTAGCTGAATGTGGATTTAGTGCCAAAAGAAATTGACTAGATATAACACAACGGGGAGACTTGGGACTGAAGCTAACTAAATTGGAACCTAACAAAAAATCTCTTTGCAGCAAACATCAAGCACAAACAACTCACTAAATTTAAATAAGAAATAAATACTCAAAATTAAAATATAGAAAAATCTTTCTCCATTAAATGGTTTGAAAATTTACTTACTATGTTTCCTCACACATTTCTTAGTGATTTCTTCCTAAAACCTATCATTTACATTTCTTCAGTGAACAACCTTATTTCGGAATATTAAAAATTATGTATATGATACATGAGGGGCATAAGAATATTAGAAAGGCTTAGGTGGGGCGTGGCACAAAAAAAGGTTGGGAAACACTGGAGTAACCCACTTTTAAAAAAAATGTTCATTCTCTTCTAAAAGTTTTAAGAAGCCTTTGATTTCTGTATTTTGAAGAAGCCCCTGACCTTTGTACTTAGAAAGGACAACTAACTTAGGTCAAGCCATAGATAAGACATTGCTGTTTGAAAGTAGACGTTATTTGCAACAGTACGACTGTTGTGACAACATGGCGTTTAAATTGTGCTGCGTCTTTCTCCTCGGTGTTTGTCTAGAGCTCTCTGCGCAGCAAAGACGTGAGTCAATCACTCTGACCATTTAGTTTAACCATCTCTGATTATTTATCTGCGTTCGTTGGCACACGACACAAGTCATCATCTACAAGAGCGATTGCAGTAACTATTCTTCCCATGCTTTTAAGGGTATTTTATTGCAACTTGTCGTGCCATACAGTCGGCCAGTGACAAGTTTGTCATTCGTTGTGCCATACAGTCGGCCAGTGACAAGTTTGTCATTCGTTGTGCCATACGGTCGGCCAGTGACAAGTTTGTCATTCGTTGTGCCATACGGTCGGCCAGTGACAAGTTTGTCATTCGTTGTGCCATACGGTCGGCCAGTGACAAGTTTGTCATTCGTTGTGCCATACTGTCGGCCAGTGACAAGTTTGTCATTCGTTGTGCCATACGGTCGGCCAGTGACAAGTTTGTCATTCGTTGTGCCATACGGTCGGCCAGTGACAAGTTTGTCATTCGTTGTGCCATACAGTCGGCCAGTGACAAGTTTGTCATTCGTTGTGCCATACAGTCGGCCAGTGACAAGTTTGTCATTCGTTGTGCCATACAGTCGGCCAGTGACAAGTTTGTCATTCGTTGTGCCATACAGTCGGCCAGTGACAAGTTTGTCATTCGTTGTGCCATACTGTCGGCCAGTGACAAGTTTGTCATTCGTTGTGCCATACGGTCGGCCAGTGACAAGTTTGTCATTCGTTGTGCCATACGGTCGGCCAGTGACAAGTTTGTCATTCGTTGTGCAAGTTTGTCATTCGTTGTGCCATACAGTCGGCCAGTGACAAGTTTGTCATTCGTTGTGCCATACAGTCGGCCAGTGACAAGTTTGTCATTCGTTGTGCCATACAGTCGGCCAGTGACAAGTTTGTCATTCGTTGTGCCATACAGTCGGCCAGTGACAAGTTTGTCATTCGTTGTGCCATACTGTCGGCCAGTGACAAGTTTGTCATTCGTTGTGCCATACGGTCGGCCAGTGACAAGTTTGTCATTCGTTGTGCCATACGGTCGGCCAGTGACAAGTTTGTCATTCGTTGTGCCATACAGTCGGCCAGTGACAAGTTTGTCATTCGTTGTGCCATACAGTCGGCCAGTGACAAGTTTGATATTCGTTGTGCCATACAGTCGGCCGGTGACAAGTTTGTCATTCGTTGTGCCATACGGCCGGCCAGTGACAAGTTTGTCATTTGTTGTGCCATACAGTCGGCCAGTGACAAGTTTGATATTCGTTGTGCCATACAGTCGGCCGGTGACAAGTTTGTCATTCGTTGTGCCATACGGTCGGCCAGTGACAAGTTTGTCATTTGTTGTGCCATACAGTCGGCCAGTGACAAGTTTGTCATTCGTTGTGCCATACAGTCGGCCAGTGACAAGTTTGTCATTCGTTGTGCCATACAGTCGGTCAGTGACTAGTTTGTCATTCGTTGTGCCATACAGTCGGCCAGTGACAAGTTTGTCATTTTTTTTGTGCCATACAGTCGGCCGGCGACAAGTTTGTCATTCGTCGTGCATACAGTCGGTCAGTGACGTTCCATTTCAAGAACTGAATTATTCTCAGGTGCCGACGATTCAACCGTTGGAGTGACGCTAGGTTTGTGTCAGTGGAAATCAATCACCCATTAAAGAAACCCAACCAATTCCAATACTATCTAAGTTATAATGAAACGTGTCCTGACTCTTGTCGCGTCCAGCCAATTTTCGACTTGCTATTTCAGCGGACTACTGCAGCCTGGCTCCAGTGTCGGGGATGTGTGAGGCTTACATCCCAAGCTTCTACTACAACCCCGCCCATGAATCCTGCCTGGAATTCATTTACGGCGGGTGTGGGGGCAACCAAAATCGGTTTAGCACGGCAGCCGAGTGTAAGACTGTCTGCCAGTCACAGGGCGTGGTCTAGTTCACCCACAAACCAACTACGTTCACATCTGAAAGATGAGCGGTTTCTTTGAAATAAATTTAGCATCGAGAAAAAGCCGGATTACAGCTTTAATTGTTTACCTGTTGATAAGTGATGTAATAAAATACATGTTCTTAAAGATATCAAACTGAATTTTTTACCTATTTTTAAAAAAAATTAACCAAAGATACAAGTGACGAAAGCAATATATTAAACAATAATGACAACAAATAGGCTCAAAGGCTTTGTAAGTGCTAACAGATGATTGATACAAAGGCTTTGTAGGTGCTAACAGATGATTGGTACCAAGGCTTTGTAGGTGCTAACAGATGATTGGTACCAAGGCTTTGTAGGTGCTAACAGATGATTGGTACCAAGGCTTTGTAGGTGCTAACAGATGATTGGTACCAAGGCTTTGTAGGTGCTAACAGATGATTGGTACCAAGGCTTTGTAGGTGCTAACAGATGATTGATACAAAGGCTTTGTAGGTGCTAACAGATGATTGGTACCAAGGCTTTGTAGGTGCTAACAGATGATTGGTACCAAGGCTTTGTAGGTGCTAACAGATGATTGGTACCAAGGCTTTGTAGGTGCTAACAGATGATTGGTACCAAGGCTTTGTAGGTGCTAACAGATGATTGGTACCAAGGCTTTGTAGGTGCTAACAGATGATTGATACCAAGGCTTTGTAGGTGCTAACAGATGATTGGTACCAAGGCTTTGTAGGTGCTAACAGATGATTGATACAAAGGCTTTGTAGGTGCTAACAGATGATTGGTACCAAGGCTTTGTAGGTGCTAACAGATGATTGGTACCAAGGCTTTGTAGGTGCTAACAGATGATTGGTACCAAGGCTTTGTAGGTGCTAACAGATGATTGGTACCAAGGCTTTGTAGGTGCTAACAGATGATTGGTACCAAGGCTTTGTAGGTGCTAACAGATGATTGATACAAAGGCTTTGTAGGTGCTAACAGATGATTGGTACCAAGGCTTTGTAGGTGCTAACAGATGATTGGTACCAAGGCTTTGTAGGTGCTAACAGATGATTGGTACCAAGGCTTTGTAGGTGCTAACAGATGATTGGTACCAAAACTTTGTAGGTGCTAACAGATGATTGGTACCAAGGCTTTGTAGGTGCTAACAGATGATTGATACCAAGGCTTTGTAGGTGCTAACAGATGATTGATACCAAGGCTTTGTAGGTGCTAACAGATGATTGGTACCAAGGCTTTGTAGGTGCTAACAGATGATTGGTACCAAGGCTTTGTAGGTGCTAACAGATGATTGGTATCAACGACAAGGCTTTGTAGGTGCTAACAGATGATTGGTACCAAGGCTTTGTAGGTGCTAACAGATGATTGGTACCAAGGCTTTGTAGGTGCTAACAGATGATTGATACCAATGACAAGGCTTTGTAGGTGCTAACAGATGATTGATACCAATGCCAAGGCTTTGTAGGTGCTAACAGATGATTGATACCAACGCCAAGGCTTTGTAGGTGCTAACAGATGATTAATACCAACGACAAGGCTTTGTAGGTGCTAACAGATGATTGATACCAACGACAAGGCTTTGTAGGTGCTAACCGATGATTGATACCAAGGCTTTGTAGGTGCTAACAGATGATTGATACCAATGCCAAGGCTTTGTAGGTGCTAACAGATGATTGGAACCAATGTCAAGGCTTTGTAGGTGCTAACAGATGATTGATACCAATGACAAGGCTTTGTAGGTGCTAACAGATGATTGATACCAATGACAAGGCTTTGTAGGTGCTAACAGATGATTGATACCAATGACAAGGCTTTGTAGGTGCTAACAGATGATTGATACCAATGACAAGGCAATGTAGGTGCTAACAGATGATGGATACCAATGACAAGGCTTTGTAGGTGCTAACAGATGATTGATACCAATGTCAAGGCTTTGTAGGTGCTAACAGATGATTGATACCAATGACAAGGCTTTGTAGGTGCTAACAGATGATTGATACCAATGACAAGGCTTTGTAGGTGCTAACAGATGATTGATACCAATGACAAGGCAATGTAGGTGCTAACAGATGATTGATACCAATGCCAAGGCTTTGTAGGTGCTAACAGATGATTGGTACCAATGCCAAGGCTTTGTAGGTGCTAACAGATGATTGATACCAATGACAAGGCTTTGTAGGTGCTAACAGATGATTGATACCAATGACAAGGTTTTGTAGGTGCAGATGATGGATACCAGTGACCAATTAACAGGATTCGAGAAACGCGTTTCTAGATCCCTGAAATGATGTTACACACAAAACCACGCCTCCCCATAGAGTAAAGAACAAACCAACAGCAATTAAAAAAAAACAGATTTGAAACGTCCATTTCGGGATTGATCTTTAGATGGAACAATTTTGTTCATGGGATCCGTTACCCTCACACGTGCAACACGTCTCCACTTTTATTGTTTTGTAATAAAATTGTAGTATTGCCATCGTATCCTGGACCGATTAAACACGATATAAAACAAATGGACACATCTTTACAACTGAGGGCTACTGGATAAATAAAAGGGTGTTCTATATTGACCAGGTATTCAGGTCTAAATGGAGATAGACACAATGAGAGAATTGATGGCACACACACCATGAACGAAAGACGGGATAGCCGGTTAAATTCTACGCTAGGGGTTATTTCGACGACGAGGCTGGTTATTTCGACGACGAGGCTCTTTATCCAGTGGCTCGCATGCGACCACTTCAGAGATGTACATTGTATGTTTATAAATAGGAACAAAGTACAACGTACACGTCTTGATAACTGATTTGTACATGTGTAGTTCCCAGTTTGATCAACTTTTTTTCAGCTGAATACTGTAACCTAAACCCAGAGCCAGGACCTTGCGATGCCTACTTTGTTAAGTACTACTACAACCCTGCTGCTGGTTACTGTCAACAGTTTGTTTATGGTGGTTGTGGTGGCAACCAGAACCGGTTTAACAGTGGCTCCGAGTGCAACACGGCATGTCAGGCAAACGTTGTATGAGACTTCAGGTGAGACTTGTGACGCCAGGCGAGACTTGTGACGCCAGGAGAGAATTCAGCTCAGATTAAACATCCAATATTTCGGAAATAAAAATGAATGCATTTACACGCCGATAAAAAAAAGAAAATTAAAATGTTTTAAAAAGTATATAGTCATTATTAACTAATTTATTCTTTAAAAAACGGAATAAAATGGGCGGTCCGAACCTAGGCCCTCTGTGGTGGACCAACCGAAAATCCCAATTCACCCCCCTTTCCCCCATATTAAAGCTAAGGGAGGGAAGGCTGCGAAGAAGCTCCTCGTAAATAACCCCCATAGCTGGCGGACACCCGGCTACTCCCGGGACGCCCCTGTATCGACAGGCCCATATGTCGAAACCCTGTAAGCATGTAGTAACCCTGTAAGCATGTAGTAACCCTGTAAGCATGTAGTAGCCCTGTACGTGCTGGTGGGTCGACGCAGATCTTCACGGGCACCCACTTGCTAAAGTGCCCAGGGCCGTCGACCTGTGATCATGGCCATGTTTTGTAAGCTAAGGCGGTCAAGAGAACTCCCGGCGCCTAAGTTAAACACTGCATCACGAAATGCTATCTAGTAGCGGGGACGAAACGGCTTCCAACGTCATCGCCTTTTAGTAATCGGTAAGAACACCATTATGTCATCTACGATACGTTAACGGCAGCTGTAACCAGGGCCCTAATCATGTACTTTAGCAAAGCGCACTACATTATCCGTATAGTGTTCGCTAAGCTTAGGCATAAGTGTGTAGCCCCCCCCCCCCCCCAGTTATTAATCACAGGCAGTTATCTTAAGCTTAGAGGCAGAAATTCAACTGCCAGATCCCCCTGAGGGGGGTTATTAACCAATTATAAAATACCATTAAACACAAGTCAAGGCATCATGCAACCACTTCACATCTATATCTACCACAAGGAAAATGGCGGTTTGAAGGTAGTGGGTTGCTGCCAGCCCTGGGCCAACAGCTGGGTGAAATGGACTAGTCGGTCCAGAAAGGCAGCTCTTCTTGAAGTGAAGATAACCGCTGAAACCCCAGAGAAAAGATGGCCACGGAAACCTCAAGAGAAGATAAATCACAAAAAACCCAAGAGAAGATAACCACTTAAAACCCAGGAGAAGATGGCCATGGAAACCTCAAGAGAAGATAACTCACGAAAACCCAAGAGAAGATAACCCTCGACACATCAAGAAAAAACACTGAATTCTGCATCAGACCACTCGACCTGACAAAATTAGATGAAGATTTTGATGGAATAAAATCTCATGTTACAAAGTAAGAACGCATCTATTAAATTATGTGCCAAACTGTATTTAATACACCTATCTTATCTCCTAACAAGTTGTATCCCGGGACATGTGAACGGTGACATGACGGTCTCAAGTGAATTGTGACATATGATCTCACGTGAACTGTGACATAATAGTCTCATGTAAACTGTGTCAAAATGGTCTCATGTAAAGTATGACAGAATGATCTAAAGTAAACTGTGTCAAAAGGGTCTCATGTGAAGTGGGACATAATGGTATCATGTGAAGTGTGGTCTCAAGTGAACTGTGATAAATGGTCTCACGTTCAATGAACTGTGACAGAATGGCCTCACATGAACTGCGACAGCGTGGTCTGACGTGAACTGTGATACATGGTATCACGTGAACTGCGACAGCGTGGTCTCACGTGAACTGCATTAAATGGTCTCACGTGAACAGAGACAGAACGGCCTCACAGTTAGAATCCAAATTGCCACCACAGTAACACCCAGGCATAAAAAAATGAGCCCTAGTTGATGGTGGTGACTTGTCGACAAGTGACCAATTTCTGCAATAATAATTATTGGTGTGCTTTGATGTGACCGATTAGCCAGCCTCGACCAAAGGTTCTCACAAAAGTCCGGTTAATCCCTTTTGGCTTTTTAACACAATCTTTGAAACAAAGAGAAGCAGGTCCGTAACATATTTCTCAGAATCCTAAACTGTCTCCAGAGTACCAGTAACATTTCCTTGGTCAGACTAGGACACCTTTTCACATCTTGGCTACAATGTCGAGGAAAAAACCACAACAACAAACAAAGAAGCAATGCAATTGAAACGTCACTCATGAGATATTTTCCCATTTCTAGGACCCTTGACCTGTGTTCTGTCTTCTCGTCTACGGTTTAACTTTGAAGGGGAAAAACACAATAACAACACAACAGCAACAACAACAACAGCCTATCCGGAGACGTCATGATTTCGTGTATATGCGCGCACTCTAAGACATACGCGTCGGATGTCGTAAGTGGCTCACGTCGGGGTAGAGAGGAGGAACGATGCTTCAAGTGCTTTAACTCAACACAGGAAAGGGAAGTGCGCAAACAACTGAGCGACTCCTGGTCATGTCAACCTGTTCCTTGTGCTATAAAAACACCGCAGTCAACATAACAGATGCACTGACACAACTGAGAGGTACAGGTTGATACGACAGAGAAGTCCAGGCTGATACGACAGAGAAGTCCAGGTTCATACGACAGAGAAGTCCAGGCTGATACGACAGAGAAGTCCAGGCTGATACGACAGAGGAATCCAGGCTAATACAACTGAAAAGCCCAGGCTGATACAACAGAGAAGTCCAGGTTGATACAACTAAGTCGAGGTTGACTATGGACAGAAGGTTACTGTGCGTGATCCTATTTACGACGCTGTGTGTCCACCTGACTTTGCAGAGGGCGACAAGACGTGAGTAATGTTTGCACTTAACTCTCAGTTTGTATCTGCGTGTCGACCAAAAGATCAAAGAAAGAAATCGCTAGAAATAACTCAGCTCTGTCGTTTATTTGATTTTCAGTAGCATGGATATTTGTTTCTAGGATTCACCGGAGTGGATATTGGTAAACACTTATTTATTCCCGATTCAGTGTATCGGGATTAGGTTTTATGATTTCTCGGTTTTTGCTTATCCCGGGAAAACAGGAAAAGAATCTTCATCATCCCGGAATAAAATTAATTTAAAATCTATTACAAACTGAATGGAACTATAAAGGGGTAGATTTGTACAGTTGTTTAAATTGTTATGGTCTTTCAGATAATAGAAATCAAGGTTAAGGTTTGTTGAGAGGTTGGTCACTTGGTATAAGCTGCTTCATTTCCCACTGCTAATTCCTGGTAATGGTTAACAAGCCAATAATATCCTTGTTATCGCATACAACCGACTGTAGGAAAAACAACAACATTTTATGAGTTTTGCGTTTTTAAAATTCTAGCTTCGAATCGTGAAATATTTACAAGTGATTGTTTTTAACAAGTTATAACCGTGGGTTCGTTTCGGAAAGAAAAAAAACAATTAGGGATGATAATAGCTGTATATTTATTTGTATATGTCTTCCTATGTAGATTGTGGAAGAATTTTTTTAAAACGTAATATAAAGGTGGTATGAATGAAACCTGTTGCTTTGGGATAAGCAAGTTACTAAAGCACAGGTTTACATATATAGCGTAGTAAGGGTCACTTTGCTTCTATACGAATGTGGTCGTGACTTGAAAACAGTTTAGGACTTGTGTTATACCGCTACTGAGCTTAGTTACTCAGCGCAGTTAATTAGGTTTGACGGGCCCTGGCTTACAGTGCGACAATTTGTGACTAGGTCAACAAAAAAGTATACGCTAAAAGTGTGGACCCTCGGAGGGGAACATTTCTCGGCAAGTATTTTGCTTACAAAAAAATCGTGCGGAATCACGGGAGAGAAACCATAATCACGAGCAGGGCCGTGCCAAAGAAATGCGACGTCCGGGGCGAAGCCTAAAAATCCCCCCCCCCCCCCCCAAGATAGAAACAAGTGGCACCCGGGGCGGACCAAAAGTCCTACCCAGTGACGATTAGGGCGCTCCCCCCTCCTGATGTTGGCGCCCGGGCGAGTTCCCCCTTCGCACGGTCCGATCACGAGTAATTTTTCTGTATTATGACATACTCCCATATCCTGACGGTCTAGAGATATTCAGAGCCTTCAAGGGCAAGCAGCTATTTCTAACATTCACTGTAGCTTGTGAAGATAACTCTCCAAGGAATGAAAAACAACACATACACATGCTTATAATAGGTTAGTTGGAGTAATTAGATTCGCGCATAAATCGATTCTAATTGAGGAGACCACTGATAAGCGAACTCCGTGGAATAACAAAGTAGATGCGGAGGTCCCCCCCCCCCCCTCTAGTCCTCCCGGGGACAGGCCGCTGAAGAGTATCCGGGAAATCTTAAATTTCACAAACAATCGTCAGTGTTCGTCAAACCCGGTCATGACGTACACAGGACTTCCAATGTAATAACATCTTTTTGACGCATAATTAATTAATACAATCATAATAAGCTTTGAACAAAGTTATATTTTTAATTCAGATCAACATTACAGCAGCATTTCATATGGCCTCTTCCATCATGTGGCCTCTTCCATCATGTGGCCTCTTCCACCATATGACCTCTTCCACCATATGACCTCTTCCATCATGTGGCCTCTTCCATCATGTGGTCTCTTCCATCATGTGGCCTCTTCCATCATGTGGCCTCTTCCACCATATGACCTCTTCCACCATATGACCTCTTCCACCATATGCCCTCTTCCACCATATGGCCTCTTCCATCATATGGCCTCTTCCATCACATGACCTATTCCATCACATGACCTCTTCCATCATATGACCTCTTCCATCATATGACCTCTTCAATCATATGACCTCTTCCATCATAACACGGACAAATGTCTAAATCTTTGGTTGTTACTTCTTCTGTATATGCCCCCCCCCCCCCGACAGCGACGCTCTAAGCCATGGCCAGAGTTGGCCCAATGGGAAACGTGGCCCCGATCATGACTCTATGATGGGCTCTTGACAATACCGCCCCATTTAATGGCGGTATTATCGTCTGGAGAGAGCTTTCTCGTCAAACAAAGAGATACATTGACCTCTTCCACAGCATCAGTTTTTGATTTACAATTATGTCTTGTTTTTGCTTTGCCTTGTCTGCTGAAGAAGGCATTTTGCCACAACGTCCATAATGTGCTTCATTTCCTTTCAAACCTAAAATCACCACGCTCTACTAGTTATCAAATTTAAGAACGCGGCTATTGGAAAATAACCCCCATGATTTTTTCTCATTAGTCTTTGAAACTGTTGCGCACATGAAATTGTTAAAAAAATAATTCAAAAATAACTAACTGCAGTAGCAAGTGCTAAATCAAACCACTATCCTTATCATTTTATTAGAGATTTAATTAAACTCCTCTTTTAACAACGTTTTTCTTTTCGTTGCCAGCAAGCATGTGCTACATGAAGGCCGACAGAGGGACGGGTCGAAAGTTTTCCATCATGTATTACTTCGACACTAAACTCAGGGCCTGTAAGCTCTTCTCCTACTCGGGCACGGGAGGCAACACAAACAGATTCCTAACAAAACGACTATGTAACGCCGTGTGCAATAACGTTTAATGCTGGTCGCAGAGTCGGGATACGCCAGCATGTTGGTCCCACAGTCAACGCACGCCAGCATGTTGGTCCCACGGTGAGCCTGTGCCAGCATGAGTTCACACGACATTTAACTCTTACAGTCACCGGAAACCATGAAACCAACCAAAAATGTACAGGACTTTTCTGACCAGGGTTTTCAGACGTCGGAGTCTTACCGACACGTTTACGAGGGTTGTGTCCCTTCCTGTCCTCAATTTATAGGATATAAGACATTTCATTATTCGTCATCTACTGCTACAACTTGTACAGTGGTTCTAATTATGTTTTATTAAAATTAATTGATGTCTATTAAAATAAACTGATACATATTTTTCCGTAGCCACGTATTCCTTTCCTTTACGCCTGAAGCATAAAAAAACAACTCAATTTAGTAAATTGATCAACCAAAATGTGTTCCAAATGAACGTTATATATAGTATATATATATATATATATATATAATATATATATATATATGTGTGTGTCTGTATATATTTATATATGTGTGTGCATATATATATATATGTATATATATATATATATATGAGTGTGTATAGATATATATGTATATATATGTGTGTATTTTATATATATATGTGTGTATTTATATACAGCTATATATATATATATATATACACATACACACATATATAAATACACACACACACATATATATAAATATATATAAAAAGCACCACAATTTCATAGTTTATATATATAAAAGAACAAACAACCGCTTATAGTTTGCCAAATGTTGGGAGATGCTGCTTCAGATGTTGAGAGCCACCGGTTCAGATGCAGGGAACCACTGTTTGGGAAATTCCAAGCACAACCGTATTTAATGATTGTTCTAGCTGCTAGTCAATCTATCGAGTCCACTGGAAGCAATCAGGCTGTTATTACAACCCCAAAAAATGTCAAAGCACTACAGAAGACAAATTATGTTAAAATTTGTGTCTTTCTATGAGGGCTGCAGAACACAACATGTGCGCCATTTTCATGAAGAACAACTGCAGGATAATCTGTGTACATCACGTGACCAACGTGCTGCAGTGAAGCCAGATATATATAAATATATATATACAGATACACACATATATACTGATAGGTTTATACCTTATAAGAGCTTTTTAAAAAAAAAACGCGTGCTCGAGAAACCACGCATACACTGCGTCCTATCACAGGTCGTAGTTCGGTAAACAAGTGTTGTCAACTTTAAAACACATTGGGGTTCCTTCTATCTAGGACATGTTGCCAGAAGTACTGGGGACAGGTCTGAAAAGCTCTACAGCAGATAAGGACGTATTTGTCCAACACCTGACAGCACTAATCATCAGAAGCAGGCGTTGACCGACATGAAAGCTGCACTGGTTGTATTCGTTTTAACAGCCATGCTTTGTCTTCACACAAACGCTCAACCACGTGAGTACAAGAAGAGAACACCCCCCCCCCCCCCCAAAAAAAAAAAAAAGTTAATTTTATTATAGTTTGTACAAGTTAAACCGAGCATTGCACCCAATAGCACAAAGGTGGCCAGGCTGTTCAGTCGTAAATGTCACTAGTCTATAAATGACCAGATCAGCTAAGTGGTCCTAATGGAGTTTAAAGTTAGAGTCAACTGTTACAGGACATACCAGTTTACCTCCAGAGAAAGAGAGAGAGAGAGATAGAGAGGGAGAGAGAGAGAGTCACTGTCTGTTACATACACAGTTTTCCACTGTCTGCTACACTAAGTCAAGACAGTCGGCCACTGCCTGCTACAATTATTCAAGACACAGTCAGCCACTGCCTGCTACACTTAGTCAAGACACAGTCAGCCACTGCTAGCTACACTAAGTCAAGACACAGTCAGCGACTGTCTGTACACTAAGTCAAGACACAGTCAGTCACTATCTGTTACAATAAGTCAAGGCACAGTCAGTCACTATCTGTTACACTAAGTCATGACACAGTCAGTCACTGTCTTTCACACTAAGTCAAGACACAGTCAGCCACTGCCTGCTACACTAAGACGAGACAGTCAGCCACTGCCTGCTACACTAAGTCAAGACACAGTCAGCCACTGCCTGCTACACTAAGTCAAGACACAGTCAGCCACTGCCTGCTACACTAAGTCAAGACACAGTCAGCCACTGCTTGCTACGCTAAGTCAAGACACAGTCAGCGACTGTCTGCTACACTCTACTCTAAGTCAAGACACAGTCAGCCACTGCCTGCTGCACTTAGTCAAGTGTAATTATTTGGAGAATTTCATTAGTGAAAAAAAGAAATTCGTGCGCTATCCAAGAGACTTTGACCTAGCTAAACGTAAACGTTTATTACACTAAGTAAAACGTAACATCGTATGAGTTGAGTAATGTAACATCATAACTTACGCCCAAAATATACCTAAAACGTGTCTCATAAATGCCCCTAGCAATATCTAAGTAGGTCATGTTTTTTCATATTAAATGCTTTAACTGTTACGAAACATCAACGGTTTTAAATGGTCATCTGGGTTGGAATTAAGGGACACGTGCCTTTCAGACGATTACTTAATCAAAGCTTTTTTTTCCTTCTGAAACGACGTGTCTGTCTAGCGAGCTACTGCAGACTGAAGCCAGAGACAGGTCACTGCAGGGCCAAAATACTGAGGTATTACTACAACACGGCCACCCAGAGATGTGAAAGGTTTTACTATGGAGGCTGTACTGGCAACGAGAACAGATTCGACACTGAGGAGCAATGCGCGGCCACTTGTATCCCATGATGATATCGCTAGAACAATGCGTGGCCGCTTGTATCCCATGATATCGCTAAAGCAATGGGCAGCCAATAAAAGTGATCAGAATGTTTAACAGAAGAGTTCGTTCAAATTTGAAATGGTCGATTGTCTGAGTGAAAGACACCAGAGCTGGTCAGATATACAGAGTCGAAATCTGTTTTACATTCCTCGAGAAGTGGATGTTGTTTGCTGGAGTCAAAATTCACAAGACTGCCCCCCCCCCCCATATGATGTAACACGTCATCTCAAAATTAAAATCGGGATATCTTTTACCAGAATGTGGCAGGTAAAATTTGAATTGATGGGCGAAACAGCTAGGGAACAGAAAAAAGAAAGGGGCTACGCGTGTGCTTTGCACAGGGCATAGGGATTTTATAACTTGCATATAAATGTGCTATACCACAAGGTAAGGGGATAGAGCATCCGATCAGTGTTAAAACAGAAATGTCCAACTTAAAAAAAAACAACAACAACCAAAAACCAGCAATTCCTAGACTAAACGCGTGTTTCTTTCTCTAATATGTCAGCTATGTTTTTTCAAGTGGCACTAATGACCAGCCCACTACTTATTCCTTATGACACAAATCACGTGACAGCTGGGTGTGAACTGCAATACGCGTTTTGACACGTGACTTTGACAGGCATGGGACGGGTCTGCATTATTTCGCCACATCTCAAGAGTGCATTAAGTGCGTTGTGTTGGGATGTTAAAAGTCGCAACCGAAATATAGAAAAAAAAAATCGACGGAAAAAAAACCCAACAACATTAAGTCGAAAATTCATCCAATATTTTAGCATAGATCTCGCGGTGTGGTTTTCCCCACCTCCTTGCCGCATTCGGAGACTCCAGTTATGTAGTAAGGGGTGCAGAGGGTGGGGTTTTTCCGCCCTTTAATGGGAGGGGCGGCATTTTCGACCAACTGAGATTTTTCGTACAAGTGGCGGCAAAATGTTCGACCCTCCTCAGCTGGACTATCCTTAGCTACGCCACTGCGGAGACCTACATTTTTATCATCAGTTCTACCAATAACTAAACGTGGCCACATGCACAGTTCAACTGAGACATAAACATGGCTACATCCGGTCACGGTGAGATATTCGACCAAACAGCATAGCCACATGCACAGTTCAACTGAGAAATAAACATGGCTACATCCGGTCACGGTGAGATATTCGACCAAACAACGTGGCCACATGCACAGTTCAACTGAGACAAACATGGCTACATCCGGTCACGGTGAGATATTCGACCAAACAACGTGGCCACATGCACAGTTCAACTGAGACAAACATGGCTACATCCGGTCACGGTGAGATATTCGACCAAACAACGTGGCCACATGCACAGTTCAACTGAGACATAAACATGGCTACATCCGGTCACGGTGAGATATTCGACCAAACAGCGTGGCCACATGCACAGTTCAACTGAGACATAAACATGGCTACATCCGGTCACGGTGAGATATTCGACCAAACAACGTTGTGCAGCAACTTGTTGATATGAAAAGATATGTGTCTGCAGTGTTTCTTTAACGCACATCTCATGAGAGAATTGTGTATAATCTAAACAAAATTTAACAAAAACTGTCAGGTTTACATTAAAAAAAAAAATAATTGTAAATGGTAGCTTTCACCGAAAGGAACCGGTTAAAGTTAGTGAAATGGTGAAGCCAATGAAATATCGCTACGCTAGATAGATGTGATGATCCGAATATGAAAATATAGATAAACCATCGGATTCTAAATACCGTAATGTTAAGAATGTAGGCCGCTCCTGATTATACGCCCCACCCTAACTTTCAGTTGTTCACGTAACAGTATTTTAAAAAATTTATATCGCTATTTTAAAGTTTGGTGTGCGGCAGATAGGTGTTTTATATAAAGTTCGATACTGTTCATTATTTTTCTATATATAAATATAATGATCACTCTTCCCTAAAAATTGGCAAGCATTCATTTGAAGATAAAATATCTAAATTAGTAGCAATCTGGGAGCTGAAAAAACTCAAATTTGGATTTTCTTGTCAATTCCATTTAATTTTTTTGTGTACTAGATTTATAATTTTTTATTTTAAAATTGTAAAGGCTTTACAATTCAGGGATTTGAAGAGAAAACTCTATTGCTTCAACTTTAAAAAAATATTTTTTAAATTACTTTTTGTATCTGGTAAAAGTTGGAAATATTTAAGTAATTTTTATTCTTCATTGTTTTCCAATTTTCATACAACATATTCACGGGATAATTCATGGTATAAAACTACTTAATGAAAAAAAAAAAAAAATTATATAAACACAACCAGGTCAAAGGAAAACTATTTTGACCAGCATCTCTTCTGTAGCTCTTTGATTAAGTGTAGAATAATGCAAAACTAATTCAGGTTTTTATTTGAAAAAACTTCAGGCTTATTTTTGCCAAATGATTGAGCTGTGCCAAAAAGTAGTGCTTTTTGTGATGCCAACCTTTTCTGGACACAGTTAAATAGTTTAAATAAATAGTATAAAACTATTTAATGGAAAAAAAAATAATTATATTAACACACCCAGGTCAAAGGAAAACTATTTTGACCAGCATCTCATCAGGCTTATTTTTGTCAAATGACTGAGCTATGTGACACAATGTCTAATTTGAAAAAAAAAAAAATTATAAAATGTCAGGTTTACCTAATTGAATACATGACAACTTAAGTTAAAGACATTTAGCATGAAGGTAGTTTTTATTATTCTTTGAAAGGAAAAGAATTATCAAGTTAATTGCTACTGTAGTTGATATAAGAGGAATTACAATTTTCCCACAGCAACTAGACTTTCTAAAAATAGGATTATATAGTTATATATAGATTAAGAGAAGTTTCTGAAGCAAGTAAAAGAGGGTATCTTTGAAATGTGAAGTGTCCTAACCAAGCATTATTAATATTGCCCCCTCAAATCACAGTAAGCAAAGTAAACAATAAATGTAAAGAGGACCTCATTTGATCTCATCAGACCACAATCAGGTCTCAGGGTAAAAAGTCCTACCTTCTCTGAGTCTTGGCCAGGTGTCTTCCATTTTCTAACCTACATATTTCTCGAAGTGTTGGAAGGTAATCAGTGTGAAGTGAGACATCTGAATCTAGCATAGTTGAAAGACTGGTTAGGATACTCTTGTTGATTTTGTCTATGGGCCTTTGTGTGAAATGAGAAAAATATTAAAGGATAAATTAAAGATTAGAAATAGAAATTAAAAATATGACATGCAAAGATGGTAATAAGAATAATTTATAACAAAAAATTCAGCATTTACAACTTTAAAACAAAAGTAATTAAGTATTGGACATTCTAAAGTAAATCAAACTCATATTTATAGCAGAAATTCTTAACTCCATACTTATATCTTTCTAAACTCCATACCTATATCTTTTTAACTCCATACCAATATCTATATTAACCCCATACCAATATCTTTATTAACACCATACTAATATCTGTTTGTTCACATCTTTCCCATCAGTCAAATGACTATTCTTAATTGCAAAACCAAAATTTTTTTTTTTAAATAACGACATGGATTGACTCAAGTGCTTCCAAAACTCTTTCCAGTCTTTGATACACCTGAAGTGGCTGAAGTTGACTAAGTAATCCTACATCTTCCCACCTGAGGTTGACCAAGTAATCCTACATCTTCCCATGTGAGACTACCATTGACTACGGCAAGGTTTCCCAGACTGGGCCGGCATTTCAGGGAATGTGAGGGATTATTAGAACAGGGGAGACAATCGCTTTTAAGTTATGATTATAAATGTTTATATATTTTTAAAACAATTCTCTGTTAACATTTTCCTTTGAAGAAATAGGCCACTGGTTTATTTTTTAAGCTCTACAGTTTTCTTTACAATTGAATAAATAATTTAGAAGTTCATTATTTTTACATATTTAATGCATTCTTACTTTTTTAGGAGCCCGCTACTTAATTTTACAAAATGCATAGAGGTTGCAACACTAGTCAAAAAAGTTGTAACTGTATGGAATATAGAATTTGTTAGGGAAGCACTGTGTTCTGGGAGAAAGGATAACTAACCGTTTAACACATCAATAAATAGAAGTGAGTGCTAATTTGCTGCCCCAAAAAATCTAAACAATGCAAGAAGACTGAGAAATTAGCCTCTGATTGCCATTAAAACAAGTGTACCAGTACCATCATCTGCAAAGTTACTTTGAACCAACCATTGATGTGGCTAGAAGAGTGTCATTGAGAAACACATCCCTTAAACTAAAGGCTGATGTTATTCAAGTGTTCATGCCAAAGGTATAGGGTAAATCAGCAACCGAGGAAACTGCTGACTCACACTTGTCATTAGTAGGTGAAAATTAACGAATTATTCTTTAAGAAATTATTTATATTAATTTTATTCATATTTTGTAATAAAATTATTTTTTGTCATGAAAATCGGTGCAACTTCAACTATTTTAATATATTCTCATGGTGCTATGGATTCTTCTTATATAAAATAACATCACTGCAGCTGCATCTGTGATATCAGACTGGACTCTCAAATTTTATTAGATTATGACGTTTGCTAGAATGATCCCCATTATTTAAACAGGAGTAATAGCCCTTGTTATTGTCTTCGTTGGCCTAAATCTAACAGGTCGTTTAACTTGTCAACAATCTGTGTCGCAGTAACCCCCCCCCCCCCCCCCCCCCCCCCCAAAGCCCAGCTATACACATCTGACTACCAAACCGCCAGCTTTCTTCACAGAGAACTGAGAAAGGCTTCTCCACAGCGTACAGTTGGGAGGTCCACTTTCATTCCTGCTGTGAAGGAAATGACTGGAGGAGCCACTTCTACCTTAAGAAGCTACCTCACCCATTGATCAGTCTACTACGATCGTCAGTTATAATAATATTGATAAGATATATTGTAAATGGTCAGAACATGTTTGTTTGTCTTATTACAAGGCATTGTTTAATGATGAAATGTTAGGTTATTACGGGAGAATTATATTCAAGCGTATGTGAATGAAAATGTGCCCCTTTGTGGGTGATTGAATCCAAACATAAAACCCCTAGACACAGGCAGATGATAACTCATATGAGAGTTATCCACCTATATTGGGCAATATAAGTAATTTCACCACAAATAGGCTGGAAACTATTAGGTATGGCACAGCAGTTACATAACATCTTTGAGAAGACAACATGTTGCTTTTCACATAACCTGATAAGCAAACTTTATCAGCTGTCACCCACCTGTCAAGACTGCTGCAATCTGTGTTCCAGAGAACTGGTAGATCTTTACCAACAGGTAAATGAAGTTCGTCTGGCACATTCTCAATGCCTTCTGCCACCAAGCCTTCCTGGGAACCACCGCTGCCAGATCCACCTGTCTGATTACATTGTTTCTTTGCCTGATGGCTGTTCTTTAAACATCCTTCAATTTTATAACCCAGCCTCCTGCTGGCTAGTAAACTGACAGTTCCCCCGAGCTGACCTGACCAGTCGTGGAAACTGTTTGCATTGGAATGTGTCTGATTCACCTCTGCATCATTCACACCTGGACTCACACCAGTTCCACACTCACTGCCTCCTGAAGTTGACACTGTTTCAAAATAATCCACGAATGATGTCGTCTCATAGAACCTTGCCATTTCAGAGAG
Organism: Omphiscola glabra; assembly: GCA_964017045.1. Lineage (NCBI taxonomy): Eukaryota > Metazoa > Mollusca > Gastropoda > Lymnaeidae > Omphiscola > Omphiscola glabra. Next base: position 29,978,739 of record OZ024795.1, read on the forward strand.
AATTGAAATATTTAACACTTCCTTATTTTGATCTGATGTGACAGTTTCAGAAGAAAAGGTTTTTGCCGTTTCACCACTGCCAGTGTTTGTCACTCTAAGAATCACATTGTTCACATGGTTTGTGTCAGGAGCTAAATTTAATTCTGCCTCAGCATCCACTGCTGCTGTGACACCAGCTTCATTACTTGAGCTGTCACTGTCCAACCAGTCCCCCTGAATTATTCTTTTCCTGGGATTTTTACCAGACGTCTTAGATTCAGGTGACAACTTAGGCTGTTGTGGGAGACTGAGCGCAGCCAATGGAAACTCAGTTTTAGGGAGCAAAAGATTGTGAAGGGCTAAATGGTATGTTATATTTAAGTGAAGAGCTTGGCTCAGTGTAAGACACACTTGGTTGGCTTCATCCAACTCTGTGTTGGACAGGGTTGGTGACTGTGGACAAGATTTGGGAAACAATTTAAAGAGATTTTTTTGAAGACCTTTATAACTATTAGTATTAGATTATGAAGAGAAATCCTCATTTTACTTTTCAAATCATTGTGAATTAAAAATACTGCACAGTAAAATACTACCGTTAAAGTCATTGTGTGTTGGACACAACAGAATGAGACTAGTTCTTTATTTACAAGACTTCCAAAGTTGTACACATACTCTGCCCCATAATGTTTAGTAATGGCAGTATCTAGGTTAGATACAATTTATATGGTATAATAATTACCATTAAAATTTTTACCTTTAAATACTTGAGAACAGTCTCAGATGAAACCATAACTCCTGAGGGTAATCCAAGCAATGTTTCCTCACACTCCAAATGTAACATGGGAAGAGTTACTCCCTCTTCCTTGTCTTCCACAACATCATTTCTCAAGCCGTTTTTTCTCTTTAAATCAGTTTTCCTCCCTTTTCTTTTTAAAGTTGGGGTGGAGGCAGCCTCATCTGACTTATCAAGGTCATCACTAATGACCATTCTCCTCGGCCTTTTACTGGGAGGCCTCAAGCAAAGAAAGTCATTGTCATTGCTATCATCAGACTTGATTAAATTAGAATCCTCTGATTTCACTGTAGATTTGGCTGACTTTCCAAGCAAACACACTGCACCATCTGTTTGACTATTCTTGGAATGTACAGGTGCAGATATCAGATCTCCAGACAGAGGAGATTGTTTGCGACCACCACCAGATTCACACCAATACTGCAGATAGAGCAAACAGCGCCTGATGTCTCCGTTCATGTAATGCAAAGTGCGTAAAATTGCACTCTGATCAACTACAACGCCATGGGCAAGGCAGACAGTGCACAGGAAACTTGTAGCAGAGACCTGTAATAAACACAATAATTAACCTCACTTCAATTTTCCTCTTCAAAATATTATAATCGTTAAAGTCTGATTTTTATTTATCTTAGTGCTTAGAACTTTGTGAATGATAATAAAAAAACAACTCTCTGCGTCAAGTCAAAAGTAGCTACATATTTTTTGTATACATAATTGTGATAAAGTTGATTAACTTTAAAATGTAACTCTACTATTATCTTGATTCAGCTTAAAAGGGTGTAAACAAGACAAACGTCTTAACATCAAATATACCTGGGCAAAATACTGTTATACATTTAGAAAGGATAGTCATTTTTTTAAAACCGAATAGCTGCTATTATTCCAGTTAGTTCTTACCATGGCTGGTTGTTTTAACATTATATGATCATGGCGAGAAGGTAGCTGGAGATGAAAATTCGAATCTGTTGACGTTAAAATGATGGGTATCTTTGTTGAAGTCATAAAATACTGTACTGTACTCAGGAAACCTTTGTCTTCTTCAAAGAAAACATCAACCTGTTCAAGAGGAAATCAGAAACTTGATACAGGCAATGTTCACAATGTTTTCATTATGCTTCATATATTCAACTTGATAATGGTTACTTTTTAAGTTCATTATTTTCATTATGCTACTCATTATGTTACTCTCAAACAATAGTCACATTTTAGATTTCTGTGCATAAAACCAGACAAATGTGCATAGTCAGTATATTGTATCACAGTTGATAATGAAAATATCTAAGGAATGATTATATTGTTCAACAGTTTACTAAAGTTGTGTTAAAGATAATGTGTATTTCATCAAGTATAACTGATCTGACCTCATCAAATAAAATCAATGAAGCCAAGGCCAGATTAAGAGATCCTGAAGTGGTATCATCATTCAAAATTCCAAGTCTGGCCTCAGACTCAGGTTTAGAGCCTTTGGTCTTTTCTGTTGGGAATTAAAAGTATGAAATACAATTTATAAACATTTTTTAAAGTTCATCTGTCTTCATGTTGAATAAAAATAATTTTTTTGGGTACAAAATAGATGTAAATGTCCTAAAATAATGTAAGCTAATTTTAGAAACTTTGTTTTATCCCAATGACATATATCTACTTTTATAACTAAATAAATAATTTCAGAATATTTTTGCCTAGTCACCAAAACAAACCTGCACCTTTTGTTTTTTTCTGTGAAGACTTTTTGCTGTTGAGTGATTTTGGGGTCTGATGTTTTGAAGTGTCTGAAGATTTTTGTACTGTGGCTGGAGTCCGAAACAGGTTGGCAAAGGCAGATGCCGACTGAGTGACAGCAGCTTTACTTTTGTCCTGCTTGCCTGAACTTTTTTCTAGTATTTTTAAAAAACAAACAAAAGGATATGCCTTTTTTTGGAGGGTAATGAAATGATTTAGACACCTATTTAAGATTAATGAAAAATCTGAGTATACAGACCTGGTTACCCTGGAACTTAAAATATAGTACAATATTGTTTCGGAATGGTCCCTTACCATCACAAAATCGTACAATACCTTATATTAAATAAAAAAAACATACAGTGGCTTAGGAAGGGGGTGCATAGGGGGGCAGTCAGTCCCGATTGGCACTTTTTCTCTATATGGAGGGGTGGCAGTTTAGACAACTGTAATTTTCTCTTTGAAGGGGGCGGCAAAATTATCAGGTTGCCCCAGGTGGCACTAACTCTAACAATGCTACTGAATGTATACAATAACTATGTACTAATTAAAGGTCACTTTCCCCAAAGTAGATGACTGACAAAGATGGGGGTGGGGAAATGGAAATCAAGGACACTTGCTTAAGTCATCCGGGCGAAATTTGGGTTTGGGAAGGGGATTGAGCCCCCTACCAAGACAATTTTTTATTTAAAATAAAAAATGCAGGGATGCCCTTTGGCGTACATGTATACTCAAGACTAACTTCATGACTGGGATCAGGCAATGAACTTAGTGAACGACTGAAGAATGCTTGTGGAATATTTGGTCCTTTTTAAAGATAAAGATAAAATTTTTTTATTGATCCAAACAAATGGAAATGTTTTTTGATTGCATTGTACATTATCAGCACATAAATAAAACAATTTGAACACTAGACATTTATATTAAGTTATTTCACTAGTAAAAAAACAGCCATTCAGTGAATTCTCTTAGCCATATCAGGGACTTATTTGCTCTCATTAAGATTTGTGACTTCAGGGGGAGCATGCTGGTAAATTCGTACAGATTGGGGTACAAAAGAATTTTTATATCTTTCAGTCCTCGCCCTGACAGAAAGAATTCCTCCGGAACGGGCCCATCCCAAGTATTTGTGATGAAGAAGGTGGGATGTATCATCCAAAATGTGTTAGGTTTCACTATAAATTTTTCTTCAAATAGTTCTTCAAGTGAAGGATGTTTAGTTTTTGTTATGTTCCTAGCTTTCTTGATTAGTCGGTTTATGCTGTGTTTAATATCAGACGTTGAATTCCCACATCAGCAGGTAATACGGAAATTAAGTAGGCTTCCAATTGTTGCACTGTAGAATATGTTAACGACTTGTTTGTTTACGCCGATATTGTGCAGTTTTTTGAGGTAGAACAGTCTTTGGTTGAATTTCTTATACAGCATTTGGCCGTGCTCATATTTATTTAAATCCTTTTACTTTAGTTGTTATTAAATGGTAAAATTGTTTACAATTTTTTATAAAGATTTCTAATTTCAATCTATCTTTTTTAAATCATTCCAAGAGGTGCTGGTGCACAACGGCTCATACAGTCACAAAAAAATGGTATATCTATATTTCAAATGTGCATTTTTGCCATGTATGAAAGTAACAGCTAATTGGATAAAGAAATAAGTTCATTTTTTTATACATCCTGCGGGCCACAATAATCAACATGGCCGGACGCAGATTTAGCCACCCCTGCATTAAGTCTATAAGCTTGATTTTATTTTCGTTAACATAGTCTAATACTAATAAGCTGTAGTGGGAGAAGCTCTGAGGCAAACAATAGAAAATGTTTACTAAATTTGTCACTGGAGCGACTACGATAATATTACCGTTGCTGTATCCTAGCAAGTTCATTGTGAAAACACATAGCTAAAATATGAAGATCGTCACCATCATTACGAAACGAAACTGTATTATTTTATAGCCTTTAAATATATTTAGACACCCCCACACTCGTATGCTCCACCATTCATCCCAGGAGGAAGAAAAGAGCTAAAACCGAACAATGGAACATAATTTTTTTTCAACACGGTATCATAAATGGTAGTTCTGACAGGTCTCAGCATACAATCCCCAATGACATCTAAAATCGCGCATTGTACACCAAAATCGTATGAATGATCAAGTCCGAGCATATTACAATTGGTTCAGTACAAAGTTCACTCTAAAAATGGCAATCTGATTTATTGAGAGACTTTGGGGGAATGGTAACTGAATTGGTGGGGTTCTGGTTGCAATAATTCTGGATGAATTGTTTTCTACAAAAAATTTTGTATAGGGTACTTTGCATGTTTAAAATCACCGTTGATAAAGTGTACTCCTCAAATTATGAACAGTATAACTAAATTTTACCAATAATTTTGATTTAAAAGAGAGTGTACAGAGAAAAATACAAAAAAAAGCTAAGCCAGAGATTCAGATGATTGCATAAACATTACTAAAAATACGCACCAGAAGATGTTGTGTCCAATGGTGCTGGAGTGGCAGACTTGGACTTGTTCTGTGCCACCTTGTGAGACTGGGTAGCTTCTTCAAGCTGAGCCAACAAATGCTTGCCACTACGTAATGATGAGGAGTTCACTTCAAACACCTGAAATAGGACATTAAGGCAACAAGAATTTTACACAGATATTTTGATGTGATTCTTAGTGTTACAACTTCATACAGATATTCCTTTTTCAAATAAAAGAATGATTATTTCAAGAATTTGAATTTTTTTTGTTACAGTTGTAAAACAGATGACTCCACAGATACTGCAGTAGGGCAGTTCAGTTTTAACTATCTCATTCAATAGACAAGTACCATTTACTCCTATTTACAAAACAGATTTAAAAAAAAAAATTAATCATGCAACCAATACATTTTATTAATATCACTAGATTTATAAACTGTCTCCAGCTCACTGCACTGCATACCAAGTCTAAAAAAATAGTAAATTACATGTTTGCACTACCTGAACACAATGTTTATTTATACCCCTGGAGGGAATATTTCAATAGACAGATACCACCATATATAAAGTAGGGGAACTTCCATGACCTAAATATCCTCAAAGACATCTAACATTCAAGTAAACTAGACTTGGCTAGAACAGTGGTTCTCAACCTTCCTAATGCAGCGAAACTTTAATAGTTCCCCATGTTGTGGAGGACTCCCAACCACAAAATTAATTTCGTTGCGAGGACATGTGTTTTCCGATGGTCTTGGGAGACCACTGTGAAAGGGATGTGCGACCCCCAAAGGGGTCACGACCCACAGGTTGAGAACCGATGGGCTTGAAGATTTAGCATAAATGACATTTCCAGTAGCTGCATGAAACCTTCTTGCCCAAAGCCTCTTCTAAGTCTTAAAAACTGGAATATTTCACCAACTACTCTGAGCAAATCTTCAAGAAAACTTAAAATATTGCTAGTGATTAGGCTAAATGATATTTTTTAAGGTAAAAATATGTTGAAAGAACTAAGCCAAATAGTGATGTAGTAAGACTTACCTTGTACCCAAGCTCTTGAGCTAGAGCATAAACAAGACAAGTTTTCCCAACACCATGAGGTCCGCTAATTAACACTGTATTGCAGAGACTGGGCTCATCTTCATCTTCGCTGTCAGCAAAGTCACTGTCATCAGACCATGTACTGGCTGTTTCAAACAATAATTGACATCACTATCATGAAACCATGTGCAGGTTGTTTCAAACAATAATGACTTTATGCATTTTTTTTTATAAATATACTTGAAATCTGTTTCAACATTTACCAAGGAAGCAACACGCTCTCGCTGAAAAGGCTTTCATGCGTTCTTACACGTTGATTTTTTTTATAACTTAGAATCTGTATTTCGATAAAATGAACTGGCGAATCCGGAGCGAGAGAAATTAAAAACTCGTGAATCCGGCGCTGAAAAATATTAAGCCTCATGCATCCGGAATTCCGAGATAATCCGGAAAAGTGACACCCCTGGAGCATTGTAAACATTAGGCTGGCCAGAGCTTGAAAAACAAAAGGTAATAAAACAACGTAAATATTACTTAAATCCCAGTTAAAGTTTGTTAAAACAAGATACGGCAACTTACAACAAGATACAGTAACTTACTTCCTTTACTTTTTGTCTTTGGTTTATTGACCATGTTTGCATGTCGAGCCTCTTTCTGCATTGACTCTTTCCATTCCTCCAGCCATCTTGTCAGCTCTTTAACCACTTTGGTGTTTCCTATTAGTTGATGTGAACTCTCAGGATGATGGAGGTCAGTCCACAGGCAATCTAATTATAGACAATTAAACAAAAGCTTCATGACATGATGCACATAAGATCATAATCACTCTATGTTGTTATTGTGACATTACCTGCTGACATATTTTTACCTTAAAACATATCAGTCTATGTTGTTATTGTGACATGCATGTAACAAGGGAATTCACAAGTACAAAATGGGGTCCACAGCTTGTTAGTATTATATGAACGTCCCTGTGCTATCCAAGTGCATTGTATTATATCAGCGGTTCTCAACCTGTGGGTCGCGCGACACTTTCCCCAGGGGTCTCCAAAGACCACCTGAAAACACATATACTCTACAGTTATGAAGTAGAAACAACAACAACTTTATGGCTGGGGGTCGCCAGAACATGAGGGACTGTATTAAAGGGTCGCGGCATTAATAAAGTTGAGAACCACTGTATTATATGAACCTCCCTGTAATGAAATTGAGATCAAAATGTATAAGTAGTCATACCTTTGGTATTAAAAGAACTTTTGACTGGATCCCTTTTAGAAGGAGGTGGTGTGTCATCAACAATAATTACTACATCCTCAACACTCTCTTTAACTGGGACATCCACAGGACATGAAGGTTCTGTTAAAAAGCACATACACAAAATAATGGGATTTTTGTGTCAGCTATATTTGCCTTTAGGGTGCATTTTTATATAATGTAAAGAATTTTTAATGGGAAATTAATGCGCTTTTGATGTTGTGATAAACTTAGTCATAAAGTTGCACTTATAAACATTAAAGGAAAGTCATCAAACAGTCCCACATGCTGTCTCATCTTCAACACCAAAGTCTTTAGAAACATTATCAACAAAAAGAATTAATTTTCCACACAACAAAATTTATTTTTCGTTCCTCAGGATGAAGGAGATTATCTAATTTATTCCAAGTTCCAACATCAGAAGATAACCTCTTAAAATAGTTAATACTACAACAAAGAGACAAAGTAATTTCTAGAGAAAATCTCCCCCACCTGTAAAGAGAAAATCTCCCCTACCTGTGAGGTCCATGCCAGCTAACTTGCATTGAAGCCCTGTGTATATTTCTCTGAATAAAAACTTGCTATCGCTGAAACTGAATCTTTTAAAGATTATATTTGCTTGCTGTTCTGATGGCAGTTTGTGAGATGAAAATGTCTGAGAAATAAATTCGCATGACAACAGTTACTAACCACGTTCTTTACAATCTAAAAGATAAATAATAATTTAATAAAATACATACACCATATCTAACTACAGCATTATTTGTTATAGAAATTTGCATAATTGATGATTTTAACAATTAAAAAAAAAAAAATTACTGAATACAAAATTGACTCTTAAACTTAATTTGAATGGTTGCTGTTATATATTTGAACCAAAAATTTTAATGAAGCAATTTTGTGAGTCTTTGAAAATGTTGATTAGTTTTGACATTGAACATTCATTACTAACCTCAAACATTGATGCGGACAGCTTATTGAGTTCTTCTTTGTGATTAGAAACATGACCTCCCCATTCTAATCTGTCCCATAAAGTTGTATTCAATTCCTCAAGTAAATCAGGTACATCTGTCTTGATATATGAAACAGCCTTTGATGTCCAAGGAAAATCTGCCAATTGCTGAACATGACCTATGGCAGGAAAAGGTGGATAATCTGCAACAGTGCTATAACTTGCTGAGCTGTTAATCTGTCTTTTGAGCTCATCAGGAATGCCACTCATCAAGAATTCTCTTCGTAATCTGAGTGTCTCTGGATCTTCAGCGGGTTGTTTTATTTTTATATCATTATCCTTTGACTTCAGATTTGTGAAAATGGGAGCGATTTTGCCTACAAGGAATAGAGAAAATTAAAAATTGAACAAGCCAATCATCAGATTTAAAGCCAACATGTAAGTTTTTTAAACTGAGCTAAATGAAGCTTCTTCAGACTTGAGTACCAAAATAATTTGTGACTGTAAATCTATAGTTTACCTATTGCTTTCTTTGTGGTTGTTTTGTTAGGTTTTGGCTTTGAAGAATTATTATCCTCCTCATCACTCCCACTATCAATTTCCATGACCAATTCAGCCAATGGCTTAATAGGTCGACTAAGACGAGAACTTCGTCTCAAAGTGGGTGTTTCCGCTGCATCTTCTTTAATTTCTTTGCCAGTCTCGAAACTATTTGCACCGTCGTTCAATAGAACAGATCTTGGGGAGGAGTCTAAAGAGTCAGGTGCATGTGATTTCATTCTACAGAAAAAAAAAGACATTACATAATTTAAACAACTTTATATTCAATCATAATAACTGATCAACTTTGAACTTTCAATCTGTGAGTATTATAGACTTGTCTATAAACCAAAATATTTATATCAAGCAAATTGGCAGGTGAATTCTTATATTCTAACTACAATTGTATAATGAATTCTTATATTCTACCTACAATTGTATAATGAATTCTTATATTCTACCTACAATTGTATAATGAATTCTTATATTCTACCTACAATTGTATAATTTTCTAAAATAAATCCACTGCACTATTTTATTATTATACAAATAAAATGATTGAGAATATACTGAATATGGTTATTTTTAACAAAAGTGTCTAGATGACCAGTGGATTATTGTTTATAAGATGACCAGTGGATTATTGTTTATAAGATGACCAGTGGATTATTATTTAATTTATTGATAGGTGCCGCATTTTTTTCAGACTTTATAGATAAGGTTTGATGTATATTTTAAAAAAATGACTTATAGACAAGTATATAATTATATATGATGAATGTACATTATTGTGACACCTTTTTAAAATGCACAGATATGAAAATGCATGCTGTCAAGTCTACTACACATCTCTGGTAAAGAGAGCTGAAAACTTTTTTTTTTCCATTTAAGCGGTCCTCTGAATAAAACAATTGCTCTACTTAAATAAAAATACATTAGATAAATTGGAGAGTCCACAACCTTAATTATTAATTAACGAAATAAAAAAAAATACTTAAGAAAAGATGAAAACTTCATTATTGGACAAAGGTGTGTTACAATTTATAAATATGGCCCACTGCTCATTAAATATGACATACCTGGCATTTTAAATTATTACAATTTAATATAAAGCTACAAAAAAATGTCATGCTTTGACTCTTATTAATAATTGAAACCTAAGAGAATGTCATTTGATATAATTAATACCTTTTATTACGCCTTTTTTCTCCTTTCTCCTCTGCATCCAACACAATGACATCAGACTGGTCATCAGCTTTATTGGGAAGTGAATGTGTTAGGGAGACCCCTGGTTTCACTTTCTTGTTTGCCCCTGCTGCCTCTTGACTCAAAGGGTAACTCACAGAATCAGCTTTCTTCATTTCTGTCTTAGATAGAGAAAGACCACTTCTGCCAAAACAAAGAGTGGATTGTGTACATTTAGAGCTTGCCAATATTTCTTGCATTGCTTTGGGTAATCCGTCTGCTGGTAATGATTCTAACACCTTCAAGTCCTGAGTAAAAGATTGTTTATCTTCCTGAATAGTTTTATTAGATTTTCCCAAGGTGCTTGACTTCTCTTTCTTCCCCTCCTCTTGAAGCACATCTTCCATTTTTCTCTTTTTTGTTGCTACATCTTTTGGCTTATTATTAGAGTCTAATTCTTCAACTGTTTCTGTGCTTAAAAGTATTATGTCATCTGGGTTTTCAATCCGATGTTGAGCTTGTTTCAGCTTTGAGGAAACAAGTGGGGACAAACATTTATTCTTTGCTAAACTTAATTTTGAATTGTGAACTTCAGCAGTAATTGTCATTGTTGTAGAGTCCAGTGAGTTATTTTTGCTTTTTGTAAATGCACTTTGACATTTGGTGAAGTACGATGTAATAGATTTGCATTTCACTAATCTATTGCTGTCTTGATTCATTTCAACAGCACTTGTATCCTCATGTTCAAAAGAATTAGAAATTTTTTCACTGGGGGGAGGCTTAAACAGATTCAGGAAGTCTGAATAAGATACAGCTGATCCATTCAGATTAGTTTTTGATTCTCCTTGTGACTTCAATGATTGATTTATTGATGGGCTACTTTTTTTCACAGAGAATGATCTCATTTTCTGATCAACAACTGTGTCTACTTTTTTCAACTCAACCTTCCCTTTAGATTTTTTGGTGCTTTTTTCGTCTTTCGAAATTTGCTGCAGAAAGTCTTCATATGAAATACTTTGAGATCCTGTCTTTGCATCTGGTAACACAATCTCTGGTGGGACACTGATTTCAGTAAGGAGGTTTAATTTGTCAGCCGTTTTATTACCATTTTTTGTTGATAAAGATTTTCTTGGTTTCTTTGAAAATTCTTTCAGGTTACCTTCTTTGATAGCAAAATTTTCCATTTCAGAATTAGCTTGCTTAAGCAGATTAGCCATCTGAATAAAATGGAAGTAGAAAAATTACATATACTTCAAACAATTTTTAAGCAACTAGCATTACCACAAATAGCATAATATGAATTTAAATTAGTCAGAGTATGGAATTTATAGTTAGCTGTTGTTTGAGTTAAGTTCAACCACAGCAGTATTAGTTTAATAAATACATTATTTGCGCTGACATATAGATTTAATAGCTGTGGTGACTTAAAATCGTTTACACATTCAAATGATCAAAATTATATTATTTTTTTTCAAATTTAAAGAAATCTATGTATTATGGCCAAAATTCCAGTGTTTGTAACTAGGATAATAGTAATACGGTTACAAGAATCAGCAAAATAGCCTGTTAAGGAGCGGGGCAGCAACAGCTTCCCCTAGTTGCTTCTAGTATTAGTTACTTTTTACCATAAGCGTCTTTTTAAGACCAAGTCCAGAAGATTAATCTACTTTTGTTGCAAAAGCCCCAAAAGGCCAACTTTTCCAAATTATTTTTACCTTTACAAATAATTTCAAAAAGAATAATAGCATGTCTATAATTAATGATGAGTTTAAGATGGACAGTTTACCTGTGAGTTGCCTCATCCATTAACAATGTCTATCACATGGACATTTGATAAACATGAGCTTTTGGTGTAAGCGGTACCATCCTCATTGGCATACTTCTAGTCACATTACTAGTAAATTTAAAGTAGCTTTGCAGATCAGTAGTGAGCAAGCTAAAATTAATGTGAGCAGCTTGTGGATATTTAATCATTTTTTTTAGAGAGCCATTTGTTAGGTACTCCAACTCAAATTTTCAAATACATCTGACACAGACAAATAATTGGAAAGAGCTGGCTTTAAGTTTTCCAATGACACCAAGATAACCTTTCTATCTTTTATAGGAGAAAAGTTATGAATTTTTTAGTGATTTATTTTCCCCCACTATTTGGCTTTGTATTTAATTATTAAAACTGTGATCGCATTATTACTCTTTTGGTACTATTTTGCTTGTATCTTTTTGGCTATTAAAGTTAGAGCTATCAAATTTGCAGGAGACATTTACAATACAATGTTTAACAAAATAAAACACATGAATTGTGAATTAACTTATTATATTTTATTAAATATGACTTTATGAGCATATGGCGTGGATAACAACAATTGGCGAAAAATTTAATTTTTCAAAAAATGACATAATTACTAAACTAATAAAGCTACTGCTATAAAATTTTCAATACAAACAGATAATGTCCATCTAAAAGTAAGGCACGTTTAAAATAAATGAAATACAGATCAGAAAAATTTATGCAATTTTAGAAAAAATATGTCATGAAAGCAACCACGGCCGAGACTTTTTTACATTAAAATACATTACTTTTAAACTAATAAAGCAACTGCAATCAAATTTTCAGTAATAATAGTTTGTGACAATCCAAATGTAACAGAATATTCAAATATTGCAGTCCACAGCAACAGATAGTGTCCTAGTCCACAGCAACAGATCGTATCCTTGACCACCTGAAAATGTTAAAAAAATTAAACTTTAAAATGAGTGAGCTGAAAATTCAAATGAATTTCATCATAACACTCAATTAAACAAAATGAAAATCTCCCATAAGAACATCAGAAATTAATTGTGAGAAACTTGACCACCTGAAAGTATACCGGTACAAAATATTAAAATGAGTGAGTGAAAATTCAAATATATTTCATCAAAACACACAATTAAACAAAATAAAAAATCTCCCATAAGAACATCAGAAACTTAATGTGACAATGTTGTCCACCTGAAAGTATTCAAAATATTAAAAATTTAATTTTAAAATGAGTGAACTGAAAATTGAAATAAATTTTACCAAAACACAATTAAAAGTGAAAATTTCCCAAAAGAACATCAGAAATTAAACGTGACATTGTTATTTCTTCATGATCTATGTCAGAAAATACCAACTTACAAAACAATTTACCAGATTTCTTAACATACCCAACTAAATCTCCAATAAATTCCTTCTCTTCCCAGTCGATGGTTTTGTTGACCAGAGCTTTAACCTTGGCATCAACAAAACCGGTCGAAGCATTAGGCAGGGGCTCTTTTAACTTGGGTATCGACAAAAAATCGTGGACATGGTTCGCGGCTCCGGAGCTCCAGCAACACTTCATCCTCATCGATTGGTAGATTTAAAACATCTTCCTCCATCATCAATATCAATTAGTGTTGTTTGTTGATCAGGAAATGATAATCAGTAATTCTGAAAAAAACCCAGATCAGGAGTACTATTTAGGATTATTATGAATACATATAAATAATAATTAAATCATTTTAGATAGGCCACACAATGTTGTTTAGTTTATGTACATTTATAGTTCTTTAATAAATTAGTACTACAGGGTAGTCTATCTTTCTTACTAATTCATTGCTCATCGCATGTCAGCACACCTTGATCTCTTTTTGTCTTTGTTTTATTATTTACTTGTATTATTGACCCAAAGCATGCTCTTATATATGAACTATATTAGGCCTAACGTGTAATTATTAAAAACCAGTTATTAAAAGTGTATAATCTATTAAAGTTATAATGCAGGATTTATTAATTAAGTCATTTAAGTTGTTTCAAAAGTCTTTACTTTGTATGTAATACTATTAATTATTATTAAAATTTTTTTACCCAAAGCCTATTCTTATATATTAATTATATTCCCCTGAAAGTAAAAATATTAAAAATCGTGTTAAATTGTATTTTTATAATAAAACTAGTAAGTTATAATACAGGAATCATTTATTAAGTTGTTTGAACAACGTTTCTATTAATATTAATAATAAGAAATGACTGTTTACATTGACGATATACCACTTCCGGTAGATCCAGAGGAAAAAAATGGCCACGACTTGGCTGCCGAAATTTTTAGTCACACAACTAAAGCTCTCATTAAGTTATTAGATAAGCAGTACTCTTTTAAATAAGTGATTTATTTTTAGCAACATATAAACTATGCAACAAAGTATTTGCCAGGTCCGATAAAGCTTTAAAAAAAATAATTACAGAGCTCTCACTTACCCAACGTCGACTTTCCAACTGATTGTCTCAGCGTGGTCGGATTTCCACTTTATTTATAACCCCCGTGACCGGCATGCATTGAGGATTTGAATGAAAACAAGAAAAGTCCTCTATTTTTAGAAATGATGCAAAACAACGCTAAATTCCGACATATACCGAAAACGAATAGCGCCGGCTGATCACAGCGATCAGCCCGCGCTTTTCTTCGCGTCGCTGGTTTGGAGTGCCTACATTTGTCACACCATATTTTATAAGGACACAAAAATTAAATGTAGAATAGGCCTAGTGAGTAGCCTAGCCTATTCAATTTTTATTTTGCCTACCTTTCATAGATATTAATAAAGTAAAGGGGTAGGGCTGCCACCTAAGTTATGTCACATAAAATGAATGGATAGATTACCACAAGAGTGTTGGTTATTAAAAAATCATGTGGTTCCAGCTTGAAGAGCTATTTATATGATTATTCTTTTTGATAAGATAAACTTCTTTTATTGATCCAAATAAATGGAAATGTTTTTTATGACATTGTACATAATAAATATACATTTCAGTACATATATTTTTTATAAAAGACACAAAGTTTTCAAATAGAAAATTTTAAAAATTTAAGCGCCAGACCGATGTGCAGTCGCGCAACAGGAGTGCATAGAGAGATATATCCTTCCAGGGTCACTAATTGTATGGATGGCTTATGCAAACATAAACCAGATTAGACACAGAATCTACGAACACTCCGGAGTTGTAGATCATGAACAAAATTTAGTCCATCCAATTGACACCACACACACACAGACTGTTGAAAATATGAGGAAGTGCGCAAAGCGCAAACTGAAAAGCTTGGCTTAAGTTGCAAGCTACCATCTTTTCCCTTCATATTTGCATGAAATTTTAAACATCTTTTTGGTAAACTACCACCAGAGCGTCGGTTATGAAAAAATCATGCTGTTTTGGTTGGAAGTGATATTTAAAAGGTTATTCTTGTATTGATAAGATAAAATTCTTTTATTGATCCAAATAAATGGAAATGTTTTATATGACATTGAACATACTCATTTTAGCACATACGTAATAAAAGACACAATTTTTTAAAATAGAAAAATTTAAACAATTTGATAATTTTTTCAAATAGAACAATTTAATGTAAGAAAAGAAAACAGAGTTTGAGTTTATATCATCTCCACGAAAACGATTGTAGGACATTAACTCATGCAAATATATTGGGGCTTGCGCATCAACATATTTTCAACATTCTGTGTGTAGACACCATCGTCATTTCGATGACAATTGACAACATGTTGTTGAACAACAAAGATAAAAAAGTGTTAGTAGATTCCGAGTCTGATCTCTGATCTTGTTTATGTTTGTATAACTTAGTATAAGTGTAAGCCATCCATCGGTCTGGTACAATAAGTGAGCTTGGAATGATATATCTCTCTTGTCCATGTACTCCAGTAACAAGTTCGCACTTAGTTCTGGCGCTTCAACAAGAAAACAACGCCTACTCTGTCTATCTATGCCACCCTAAACCCACCATAGACCACAGTAATATCCAATCGCCCTCTTAACTGTACAATTATTGGAAATTAGAATAATCTTTGGTAAATCACAACAGATAGTGCCCCGTTTTTTACCATTGCCCCCATCTTGGTTGCCGCAAACCGTTCAGGTGCGTATATTATTTCTGATTGAATTTTGTATTATCGCATGTACACTAACGCATATTCTTCATTAAATTAAATCCAGGCAGTGATAGCTAACTAACTAAATTATACAGCGCTTATTTTCATTTCTAAAGCGTCTTAAGAACATCCCCCAACCTTCCATAGCTCTATTTGTTTTGTATTTTTCACCCTGTTGCCAGATTTTTTATCACCTATAAGGTGGTATGCAAAACGAAATTTTCAAACTAGGTATGTTCACAAAAGAAACGAAAGACCAGGGGGGGGGGGTTGAACTTAATTAGATGTTCCGTTTTGTTGTAGGGGCCCAAAATTCTTTATTTTTCTTATATGGGGTGTTTGTATAAATATAATTCCAAACAAAGGCTCCTGCATGGGCATGGGTGAATGGAACGAGATAAAACTTAGTAATTAGTACACATACACTTGATTATCCATATTAAAAAATCGGTACTGAAGGGTAATGTCCTAATTATAAATTATTTTATTTTTTCCTAAAACTAGCCAATATACACGGCTTTGCTAAATGGCATTCAGAAATGAACATCTTTAAAAAGCCCTTTTGCTAACATCTAAATTATGGGGCACGTAAAAAAAACAGGGAAATGGAAATTTGCAATCTGGCATGTAGGGTGAATTTAAAAAAAACAAGGAAATGGAGAGATCTTTTACACTACCGGCTATGTACCGATGGGGGCTGTAAAAATCAATAAAAAGAAAAGTTTATGCTGTACTGTACAATTAGTGTTAACTAATATTTTCTGGACTTAATTTTATAAAGAATACACTTAAGTTTACACGCAATAATACAAAATTCTATCAGAAATAATATACGCACCTGAACTGCAAGATTACCAAATTTCCTAAATGAATCCCTAAACCTTACCTAAACTCTAAATCTATCCCTAAACCTAACCTGAACCCTAAATCTTAGGAACCCTACAAAAATATATCCTAAACCCTTAATACTATGTAAAATAGTAAGTAGTAAGTAGGCAGGCTATTCAAGAATGATTGTAAAGTGGGTAAAGGCGGGTAGCTGCGTTGGTTATGAAAAAAAGTAATTCGTTCCGGTTTAACGTGCTATTTAAATGGTATCTGTTGATAAGATACAATTCTTTTACTTTTATTCATTTCAATTTATTGACTTTGACTATGATTGACTGTCACCATGGGCCCTCAAAATATAGAAGAATAAGAAGCAGCTTCAGTTATAAAAAAAAGTATTGTTCCTGTTTAAAGGGCTATTTAAACGATTAGGCTAATTGTTACTATTGGTGCCTTGCATGATTGTTTAGGGTTCGGGTTAGTTTACTAATAAGCCTTTTTACTAATAAATTTATTTATGACCAAGGTAGGCTGATGCAAAGATGACATCGGTCCACTTCTTTCCTTACTTTTCAAAACTAAAAGACTGACGAGTTTTTTAATTATCTGTCCACAACCAATTTAAAATACCTGAATTTAATGGCAATTTTCTTAGAATTTTGTTTACAAAATCCTTTGAATTTCAATCCTGTATTTTACTTCCAAGTTTTAAATAAATTTCTCTTTTCTGTTGTTGTTATTGGCGCGCATTGTTGTAGTACGCGATATTCGACCATAATTACCTCCCTTGGCATGAGCTTAAAAGACACTTCTAGGGGATAATGTTACCGAAACAATATATTATTATTATAAGACGTTTTTTAAAGCGTAGTACCCCAACCTAGGGCTGGGCACACAACGCTGTACGTACAATTTAACAAACATAATCATGAACTTAACAATTAACATACATTAATTAAATAAAACAAAACATATGCGTATTCTCCCAACCATTCCATATTTTTTTTAAAGTCAAGCCATAGACAGCACCCAGCAGTATCGTCTAAGACTAAGACGTCTATCGGTCAGAGGGGGGAATCAGTCAAGATAGTATAGTTTAAAGAGATGTGTTTTGAGTGCAGTTTTGAAGACGTGGGTGGTAGGTATATTGCGGATGTGCAGTGGCAGAGAATTTCATTGTTTGGGTGCGCAGAAAGAGAAAGATCGTTCACCATATGTTTTAGTGCGTGTCTTGGGAACGGACAGAATACGCGTGTCTGCGGAGGAACGAAGCTGTCGAAGTGGTGAATAGACAGAAAGAAGTTCGGTTAGATAGGAAGGGCAGGAATCCGAGAAAAGGTTGTGACAGAGAACATACATCTTGTAATCAATGCGTGCCTGTATAGGGAGTCAATGAAGTGAGTGGAGTGACGTGATCACGTTTTCTTGTCTTTAGAACTAGCCTAGCAGCTGAGTTTTGAACCTTTTGTAGTTTTTCTATGAAGTGCTTTGGTGAACCTGACAGAAGAGAGTTGCAATAGTCAAGACGGGAGGGAACAAGAGCACAGACTAGTGTATTTGTTGCGCTAACTGTGAGGTAGTTGCGGCTGGAGCTGACTGACGGATGGCGGTGTATGCAGAACGACAGATGTGAGAGATATGTTTATCGAGAGACATGTTGTTAGAAAGAATGTAACCAATATTACTAGCAGATGATATAAACTGTATGTCGGAGTTACCTACTTGAAATGATATAACTAAGTGTAATGTCACAAATTCTTGTTTAATTAGTATGCAACGTTAAAAAGCTGAGTTATCATTAAAGTTTGTGATTGAAGGTTAACTCTGAGAACTTCATTAGGTATGTTTGTCGTTGAACTTCGATTATAGGTAAAGTTAAAATTTTGTAATTATATAACTTTTCTTGCTCTCCAGTAGTTTTGCCTGATTAATGTGTCAGCTATATGTGTAGACTTTGCGGATTCATCAGGACTTTCGTACATTTCACCACCTTTTTTTCCAAGCAAGCAATGTTTTAAGTCTATATTTAGCAATAAGTTTTCTTCACAACTTAGAAAGAATTCTCTTCACAGCTAGAAAGAAGCTCCCTTCACAGCTAGAAAGAAGCTCCCTTCACAGCTAGAAAGAAGCTCCCTTCACAGCTAGAAAGAAGCCCCCTTCACAGCTAGAAAGAAGCTCCGTTCACACCTAGAAAGAAGCTCCCTTCACAGCTAGAAAGAAGCTCCCTTCACAGCTATAAAGAAGCTACCTTCACAGCTAGAAAGAAGCTCCCTTCACAGCTATAAATAAGCTCCCTTCACAGCTAGAAAGAAGCTCCTTTCACACCTAGAAAGAAGCTCCCTTCACAGCTAGAAAGAAGCTCCCTTCACAGCTAGAAAGAAGCTCCCTTCACAGCTAGAAAGAAGCTCCCTTCACAGCTAGAGAGAAGCTCCGTTCACACCTAGAAAGAAGCTCCCTTCACAGCTATAAAGAAGCTCCCTTCACAGCTAGAAAGAAGCTCCCTTCACACCAAGAAATTAGCTCCTTTCACAGCGAGAAATAAGCTCTCTTCACAGCCAGACTTTGTAACCTTCATGTGTATTTCCTGGAATCAACAAGTTTAAATTTATTGTTTTCGGACTCAATATAAGTAAAAGCAAGACAAAGATCACGAAGATAAACTCAGCCAGCCAAGAGCATATCTCTCTGGCAGTAAAGGCACTGGATGAAGTGGAGTGCTTCGCATACTTAGGTAGCACCATCGACATAAATTGAGGATCCGACCCGGATGTAAGGGCTATAATCGGAAAAGCTTGATCAGCATTTGTGCTATTAAAGAAAATATGGGAGTCAAAGGATCTGAAGCGCCCAACGAAAGTCAGAATCTTTAACACTAATGTCAAAACAGTCCTACTACATGGAGCAGAAACTTGGAAAACAACAAGAATTTACGCAGAAAGTGCAGACCTTCATAAACACATGCCTTAGAAAGATCCTAAACATCAAATGGCCAAATACCATCACCAAAAAAGATCTACAAGAAAGGACTTACCAGGTGCCCATCGATGACGACATCATAAAGAAAAGATGGAAGTGGATAGGGCATACTCTCCGAAAACCCCTAGACAACACCACTAGACAATCCCTAACATGGAATACACAGGTAAAAAGAAAGAGAGGAATACCAAAAAATACGTGGAGACGCGAGCTAGAGGCAGACAAGCAAAATATGGGATACACCTGAAAGCATCTGGAAAGGAAAGCACAGTACCGTGATAAAAATTCTTGTGGACGGCCTATGCCACAGACGGGGTAAAAAGGCATCAGAAGAAGAAGAAGAAAGGTAAATTATTTGAGGACCCAAGAAACTGATAAGTAAAAAAAATGTGTCATCCAGCTCTGTAACCAATTTCACCAGCAAATTTGTATTTCAACAATCTTATATATATATATATATATATATATATATATATATATATATATATATATATATATATAGTTTCTTAGCGAACTAAATGATAGCTTTAGGTTTGAGAGGGCACTCCCTTCGTCTCATCACTGGCCACCCGTAAATGTAGAAACCAGTCGCCATAGCTCCGATTCGGTTAGAATTTTTTCAAAGGCCAAAATAAGTGATGCCATTGAAAAATTAGGGAAATGCTTAAAGTTTGAAATAAAAACCTCTTCATCAAATGCAGCCTTGATAGATAGGAAAGCCGACGACATGTCTCTCTGGCAGAATTTCCAACGTATTAGTTTCTATGAATCCGTTGTGTTAAATTTTCTGTGATAATTGTTATTAATGCTTACAGTTTTACACTATGATTAAAATTTTCCAAGGCTATTGAAGACAATCATAAAATAATTTTATATATTTAAAACCATTGACCCACTTTCTGGAAGGTTTTCGAGGCCATAAAAACGTTAAAGCTGGCCGCCTGCAGTCAAACCCTGATATAAATCGTCAATATTCCAAACCTATTTTCCCACCACATCAATGAAATGATCGCAGGACATTAACTTTTACAAATAATAATATACACTGCTGTAGAAAAAACACCTTTAATTTTACTGGACGAAGTTTTAGAAAAAAAGTTTAAATGTAGAACAAACGAACTAGTAAAGTAAAATGATTATAGAAATGGGTTTTTTATTTTCATAATTAAAAGTGTGAACACTGAACATTATTCAAATGAAATCAAACGTTTCAATGACAATGACTTCATTTTTAAAACTTTATTTTGTTTCTTAAAATTGGCAAGAAAATTCACGAGTTTTCAAGGACGTATAGATCGAACTTAAAAAAAAAACTGTTAAAAAAATTATATTATATTTGAAAACGTGAACATTTATTTCCCATCAGAAGATGGTCTTTTCTTCAAGGCATGTCCGCAGGTGGTCAAGCAAAGCTCAGAGGATTGAAAGTTGTTAGCGTTTCCACTGCAACCTCCATACGCGAACTGCTCACATTTACCGCTGACTTTGTTGAAAAAGTAGCGATCGATGGATCCTTTGCATGATCCAGCGTCAGGTTCCAGTTCGCAAATGGCTTGAGAGGGAATGATAAGAATAGATCAGATGGCGCAATAATGATATTGATTAATGAAGGCATTAAAATGTAAAGGCAATTTAGTAATTATACAAAGATCTCCTACCTAACATGGGGAATGTTAATTATTACGTAAACTTCATTTTTGTGTTCACAACCACAACATATATGATAACTTCATTGGTTAGACTTCACTAGTCATAATAGATTAAGCCAGCCAGCACGAGATCTCCAATAGAGACCGACCGAAAGGGATTTTCTGAGTTCGGCCGAAACTAGTCCGAAAGTTAAAAAAAATGACTTTCGATCGAAACCGAAGACGAAACCAAAAGCTTAACGAGACTTTCGGCCGAAACCGAAGCCGTAAACCGAAATATTTAGGTATTTTGAAATTCGTTCACGCATACATTCTGATTTCATCGAAAAGTGATGGGGGCAAGTATCAATATTTACATTATTTTTATTTAAAAAAATGAGATCATCGTGAATATTAATAAATAAAAATCTAATGAATACTTTGACCTCTACCATTTTAATTTAAAAGTAATTTAAATTTCTTTAAAATGTTTTTTGAAGTAGTATGGTAGGGGAAAATTTGGACGGTGGGTGGGAGCAAAAATTCACGACAAATAGATCATTGAGTGCCCTTTGCTTTTATAATTTAATTACAAGCTAGAAAATATACCTACTATAATTGTCACCTAAATATCAGTTATTAAGGCTCTAAAAATATCAGCACAATGTTTCCCGGTTATCGTCTAACTATGCTTTGTGTTTTCAAAAATAGCTGGCAAGATATCGATTTATTAACATTTAGCCAAGTACCAACACGTTAGTCTTTCCGTGCTGGAGACGGACTTATTTCCTTCGGCGACTTACGGGTCTCGACGGAGAATCACAAAAGACAGCGAAATTGGTCGCCAAATCATAAAAATAAACAGGTCAGCAGTAGGCTTACTACATAAGTATTAAAGGAACCCGTGATACATGCACACGTGTGCTAATACGTCAATAACAATGTTTATGAGCATGATAGCGATGAATGAATTTCAAGAAATGAATCAACTTAAAAACCTAAGTTTCCCTAAAATTGTATTTTTTTAAAGGAAATAGAACAAAAATAATAGGGGAAATTTTACCATTTCCTAGGATTATTCAATATTATTCACCTTTGCCTATGACAAAATTGATGAGCATGATAATGATAAAGCAAAATGAACATCACAAATGAATGAATTGAATAAATGTAGGATGCCAAATGTTATTTTTGTAAAATTAAAACAAAAATAATGATATAAATATTACCATCCATTAGTTTTTTTGTCCACAAAACTGTTTACATTTGTCTAGACGTAATTGAAATTTAATGTTATGGAAATATAGGACAAGTAGGTCATCATGCAGCTGTGAGCAGTTTTCGCAGAGTATTAGTCATAATAACATACGATGACAGCAAGACGTTGAGCAATAGAGACAGACACAGTCTGACTTCTGGTAGATGCCTGAAAACCTCGTCACTTTCGGCCGAAACCGAAATTAAACCAAAAGTTAACTTTTCTGTTTCGGTCTAAACCGAAAATAGACTGAAAATGATCAAATGTGAAACCTCGGAGCCGAAACCGCAGCCAAAACTCGGTCGGTCTGTAGTCTCCAATACAAAAGGACACATTTAAACGAAACAAATAAATATTTTACAAACATACAAACACTGTATGCTCACTGGTTTTCTGGGTGGACAGCTGGATGCACAGCATGCCAAACAGGCAAAACACAAGTATTTTGGTCATCATTTTGCCTGGTGGGTCTCGGAAGTCTTCGGACTTGGGGAGAAGATTCTTAGGATGGTTGAAAGGCGTTGTGATATTGTCACTGGCAGTCCAAGTAATCTACCGATATATTGATGACGTCATGATTATTTGTTTTAGTGTCAACAGGGCTCCCATAATTTATGCTAATTCATTATACTTACGTTGAAATCAAACAAATAACATAGATAAAGCGGGAAAGCGCTGGTAACATTAAATGCAAATGAGATCTGGTCATGAAAGCTGTTCATAATATCTGAACCAGTTTGTAAAGCAATTGTTTCTGAGTTCTATTTTAAAGACATTTTTTGCACTTTTTTTTAAACAATGACATCGTTACAGATTGTTAATGATATACAGTAAATAAATTAAATGATTTTGCTTAAGAGCCATATATTACTTTTACAACATATACATTTGAGAAAGTAAACAATAAACTTAAGCCAGACTTTTAGCTTCTTGACCTGTGGCAGAGGACTTCAACTTCTGGAGACATGAAACAATAGATCTCCTCTCTGGCATTCACTTACAATAAGAGTTCCATTGTTGCAGAGCCCTCAAAAATAGCTATTAACATTTATGCTATAAAATTTATCATGCTACCTATTTTCTACGAAACTTAAATGAAATAAAAGCAATTTTTTCGTTTATTCCTAAAGGCGCTATTTTTCATAATGCTTAAAAGGTAATCAAATGTAGAACTTCGAATAGATAAACGTTTAACAATAACTCTCTGCTTGATGCTGAGCACATACATTGAAACAATAACTCTCTGCTTGATGCTGAGCACATACATTGAAACAATAACTCTCTGCTTGGTGCTGAGCACATACATTGAAACAATAACTCTCTGCTTGATGCTGAGCACATACATTGAAACAATAACTCTCTGCTTGATGCTGAGCACATACATTGAAACAATAACTCTCTGCTTGGTGCTGAGCACATACATTGAAACAATTTAAGCTTTATTTTTCAAATTTTTTTTTACAAAATTATATCATTAAAAATTGCACTCTTAACGGTCAACATCAGAAACCAAAAAAGAAAATTACACACAAGTTAACATATACGCACAAGCAGATTGTGATAGGAGAAACTCATGCTACGCAAAACTACCACAATTCATAGCTCACATACACCAGGGAGAAGAACTAGCAATAGAAAGAGACTTTAAATATATCAATGAGCGTATAGACTCCACCAATCCCAACAGAGCTAGAAATGACAGAATAGTTGAAGAAACTAGTCAGACAGAAATCATAAAATACATTACAGAGACATTACAACCTATCCGATGCGTACAGTTAAAACATCCCCCCGGGAAAGACAAAACACACACAAGCTTCGTGTGCTCATCAAGCGCTAGGATAGACAGGATATATGTACCGAAATCAGCACCGATTTATAGCGCAGTACACATAGAAGACACACTTAAATACACAGACCATAAGGCAATCAAAGTACAAATAAACGGATCCAACGTAAAACGAATAGGACGCTCACCACATTGGAAGTTCAGTAACACCTTCTTTAAGAATCCACACTATCTAGAAATGATACAACATATTATAAAAAATTACACAACGACAGCACCAACCTAAGATATAGGCAGACAATGGGAACTTTTCAAATCTAAGGTCAGAGGAGTCACCCAGACAATCGCGGCGAAAATACTAAAGGAAAGGAAGGACCGAGAGAAAGAACTGAAACTGATAATACCGATTATGAAAGCAACCGATCCGACCGACTCCGAAATTATAGAGTTAGAAAAAGAATTAGACACAATTGGACAATACAAATACAAAGGCGCTCAGGTGAGAAACCGAAAACTAATAATTAACTTAGACGTCCACACGAAACATTTCTTAACAGTGGACGAAATATTCAACGTAGCAATCACATAAAAGTTATAGAGGACGACGAAGGAGCGTTCCACGATAACACATTTAGGAACTATGACAGTTTTTTTTTCCTAGCAAAATTTGTGACTTTTTTTCCGGAAAAAAATCACATAAAAAAAGTCGCATGAAAAAGTCACTGGGAAAAAAAAGTCACACATTTTGTAGGAAAAAAGTCACAGGGAAAAAGGTAACTGGCAAAAATTCCAAATTTTGCTAGAAAAAAAATCATAAGGAAAAAAGTCACTGAAAAAAGTGACAGGAAAAAAAAGTCACAATGAAAAAAGTCACAAGGAAAAAAATCACACATTTTGTAGGAAAAAAGTCACAGGGAAAAAGTCACTGGAAAAAAGTCACAGGAAGAAAAAGGCAAAGAAGAAAAATGTCATATGGATAAAAGTCTGTTATAGACGTGAAAAATGGTTGCGAGATTCTTCTTTAGATAAAGAATTCTTTGTTTTACGATTTTCTAAAATGTATAATTAAAAAAAACAAGGCAAAAGGTTGTTTAAATTTTTGATGAAGAATCTTTATATCAAGTGTCTTTAAAATATTTTTATCATATATAGAGTTTTTGTTGTGAATTTAAGAATAAGGTTTTCACAATTTTTAGGGGTAGGAAATAGGGTGTGTACATTCTTATGTGGATGACAATATATTTAAATCCATTGATATTACAGTTGTGAAAAATAGATGCTATATTCTCATTTTACAAATGAACATATGTTTACCAATTAATAAAGTCTATGACTTTAAAAAACGTAAGTTCATTTACATAATTATACCCCTGAATACCAAAACCCAATCATTTTATACAAGTGAAAATTGTATTTTCAAAAAAGAGATGGGTTAAGATTTTCTTAGATAGATAGATGACAGGCAGACAGACACACAGACGGACAGAGAGAGGGGGTAGAGATAGAGAGACGGACAGTCGGACAGATAGAACGCTTCCTTGAATAGTTGCGCAAAAGGCATCTTTTATTCGGTACATTATATACATATATTACAATTAATGTTTGTATGCATGTACCGTATGCGCTCCTATACCATTCATCCGATTGCGATAAAACTTTTGTGAGTTGTTGTACACGCGCCCGTAAATTGTTCTGAATTAATACAAAAATTTTACAATATGGCCTTTTGGGCCCGGGGCCCTAAATTATGTTTTTTTCTTTTATGAGCTAAATATAATTTCCGTAAGTATGATTTCCTATACCATTCATCCGACTGCGATAAAACTTTGGTAAGTTTTTGTGCGCACGTTCGCAAAGGTTTCAGAAATAGGTTATCCATTTTGAAATATTCCTTTTGGGGCCGGGGGTCCTAAATTATTGTTTTCTTATATGAGCTATACAAATATAATTTCAAATATTGCATGGGTGGAATTGAATCAAATAAAAGCGACATTTCAATTTGGGTGACATAATAAGTAAGTTTCTGAATTATTAAAACAATTTTACAATTTTGCCTTTTTGGGGGCCTTATTTTATATTTTTTAAAAATTTGAGCTATATAAATATAATTTCAAACAGAGCTACTGCATTGGTGGATCAATCGCTATAAGTGTGTGAAGTAAATTGTGAAAATCCATGCTTTTCACGTGGACAGCTGTATTTTGTCTGCTCACGCGTCGAAAAACCTTCTAATTTATTTGTGTACGCAACAGACAAAAAAAAACAAAAAAATATTCTCTATTTAAAAATTACTTCAAAAACTTAATCAAAACACAAACACCTTTGCAACGCATGCCGAGTTCTAGCTAGTATTAAATAAAGCATAGAAATAAATGTGTGATTATAACATGTATAAATAATACAAATAACACACACGAAAAAACTGAGTAATAATAATTCTTATCATTAAATGTGCGCATTATAATGTGTTAACAAAATTTATATAACAAACACATACTTAATTCCAAACGAGAATCAAAACGCGATCAGCATAAGCTTCTGCTATATTCTATTTACTGTTTTATATTTACAGTGTAAATAAACATGGACTTTAAAATATAAGTTCATGAACACTGATAATTGGGAGTTTATATGAAACATATTTTGTGCCGTTTTTTCAGGTGACTTTTCCCCCTTACAATCACAGAAACAACGTATTTCCCACCAGAGGGAAAGCTTTCCAGGCACAAAAATGACTTGCAAGCCACATGCTTACTCACAGTGGAATATAGCCTTGGTCATCTTCGCATGCAAAAGATGAGCATCAACAACATTTTTATTACTGTATTTCACATATAGCCTGGTTACCACATTGCCATATCTCCGTTTTGTAAGAAATCACCGCACCTTATCAGCTCGATCGAGGATAATTCCTGAGGCTGGTTCCCGAGCACCCCGCCAGTACTCATCAGGAAAAAAAAACAAGCCGTTAGCATGCATCGATAGGACAGCGTGTTGAAAGGATTCAACACAACATACCGCCTGGGAAGTCCACATCTCATAACGTACAGCTGGAAAGGTTATCCCACAACGCACTGCTATGACGTCCACTTTTGTTCCCGTCCCGAGAAGCCACGAAGATAAGGACTGAAGGAGCCACTTCCAACATTGAAGTGACCTCGTACATTGATCGATCAAGCCAGATCATCAATCATTTTATATTGATAAGCTATAAACTGTATGATCATATAACATTCTATTACAAAGCATCTACTATAAAATTCTATTACAAAGTATCTACTATTACATTCTCTTACAAAGCATAGAAAATGATGATGAATGGTAAGCATTAAGGGAGGCCAATATCCATAAAATAATTCTACTACATGAATTCTCATATCCTTAACTTTTATAACTTACTCGCGAGTACCCGGTATGCATTGCAATGCCACTCAAACAAATAAAATGTTTTTGTTTTAATTATGTTTTTTTAACAGCTGTCCATTTAAGAAGCATGGATTTTAAAAATTTAGTCCACACACCTGTAGCTGTTGCATGATTCACCCATGCAACAGCTATGTTTAAAATTATATGTAGCCGGGTGGTTACAGGTTAAAACACAAACAAAAAGCAGGTCCTGAGAACTATAGCGTTGTTTAATGTAAAAGGTACAATCCGTTCACACACACTCTCCTCTCCACACTTTTCAACACATCAACCCGTCAACATCACTGCCCCGAGTTCACATTTCCCCTCCTTAACTAGTCACCCTGTGTCCACGTCATGAGCTGTTTTACCATTTCCCCGTGGGACAGGCATACCCAGCTCACGACGTGGATGCCTGGCAGAAAACCTCGTGTGACCCATAGGTGGCACCCTGCAACATAGGTGGATGCCACCTTATGCAAACAAATTATACATAGAAAAAGTGGCACATTGCCACATCCACCCCCACTGTTTAAATCCCAGCGTCCTCGCTGGTTCTATTACAAATAATAGCCCAGAAATTACAACAAAAAAATAATAAAAAAATCCGGGAACATCAAATCGATGAACCTGGAAACATACATCCCTAACTTTACACACAGTGAATATCTTGCAGCATACCCATGCTTGCTAAAGAGTTGCATTTAATACTTAAATGATTTCATTTACATATAATTCCGACATAATTTACAAACGATAATATAGAAGTAGAAAGGACAGTCTGCAAGCATCATGTTGACATGTAAGAAAATACTTTAAGACGTTCAACGTGGGTGGTACTAGTTACCCACATGGGTGGTACTAGTTACCCACATGGGTGGTACTAGTTACCCACATGTTAAGCTTAAATGCAAATGCCTGAAACATTCAAAATGGGCAAGAAATTCTCTATACAATTTGACAGATACATATCGAACCTAAAAAACGTATAGGGCTCCCGTCATCATATCATTATCATTATTGTTATTATATTATAAAAGAGATATATAACTTAATGGAAGGAGTTTGGCCATCAGACAAAAAAAAAATTATCAGAGCATGATCAAAAATATTTACCAAAATAAAACATTTAGCATAAACCCAACTAATGCCTTAACATTAGAGAAAAAAAATCAACAGTACTCTATGCATACACCAGGGAATACATGTATGGGCATAACACAAAAACTAGTGTCTATGTCTGCCGATTTGCAATGCGCAGTGATCGTCGTGGAATAATGGGTGGAGGTCCTACTGGCGTTGTGGTCACGTGTTTACCTCGTGCCTGTGTGGACTGTTGGGGCGCAGTAACGACAGGTCCACATGTGTCATGCTGTTTTGGTAAAACCTGTTTTGACGGGATAGCATCTAAACTGGACACGCTTGATTTTGAAACTGGACTAAATGTCCTTGTCTGTGATGCTGAGCTAATATCTTCTAGGTGTCCGGTAGGCATTGTACTGGAAGTTTTTGATGGTGAAACCATGACAGGGATTAAATCCACAGTTTGCTGGATTTCTTCCATTGGATCACTCTCGTTTTTTAATAAAATTTCAGATTTCTCAAAAGTTTTCAGAAGATCTCCCTTAGAATTAAAAACGTGTGTTTTTGTTTTCAGTGTTACTATGTGGGTCATGATTACGGTTCTTCTGTCCACATCTGGGCTATCTGCCAGTTGTTTTGGTGTTACAGAATCCTCCTGTAGTAGAGTGTCAGACAAATTTACTGTTGATCTCGTCATCTTTTGACTGTCAATATGAACAGCTGTTTTAGTCACACGTTGGGGTTGAAGTGTAGGAGTCAGATTTGTGTCTGAAATTATGGATAGCACATTCTCAGATTTAGTTCTTACAATAGGGCCAGCCTGAACAGGATCTCTTTCATATGTTGACACATTCTGGCCAGCAGTTGGCTGGTCGTGAGCAGCATCTTGGCCAAATGGTAACTTGGATTTCCTTTTTGCTCGTCGCCTCTGGGGGTGTGTTTGTACATTCCTTTGAGAAATGTAACGTTTCTTAGCACAACATTCCTGCTCCGTGTGACCTTTGCGACTACACCAAAGACATAACTCACCCGTACGTGTACGTTGTCTCTTGCGTTTATGCCGTAGCGGCTGTGTAGGCGCTGGTGTAGACTCAGTAAACAGGACGTGGCGATCCCTTCCAGGCTCACACGGTGGACGGTGATACCTTTCTGCCCATGCTGCCACTTGCTGGTCTATATGAGCGATAAGTTGTGTGGTCAGCTGGGTCAGGTCCGGTGACGGTGCTACGGAGGTAGGGGTAGCGACGGCATGAGAAAATTCCTCACGCAACAATCGTTGTGCTTCCCTGCAGACGTCATCAAATGAGAGGCCAGTGTGTAGCCTGGCGTAGGCCTTGACTTGTCCGCGTAAGGCGGGTGGTTTCAGACCTTGGATGAAACGGTCACGCAGTATGTCTCCTGCGAGAATGCCAGGTCGTGCAGAATTGGCCAGCATGAAGATGTTGTGCAATTCTTTCGCATAGTCCTCGACTGTTTCTCCCAGGTGTTGCTGCCGTCGATAGAATGCGGCAGATAGTGATAAGACGTCCCGAGGATCACCCCATTTCTGCAAAATCATATGCAGTAGTTTATCTGGAGTGTCTATAGTAGCAACAGCTTGATCCAGAATTTCCCGTCGAGCACGTCCCTCCAGAGCATCTATTATCCAGATGACCGCTGTGGGTGCTGGCATCGGCTGAAGTTGCAGGAATAGTTTCGCTTCCCTCGCAAACTGCTCTACCTTGCTATCACCATTAAATTTGGACAGCTTGGGTAGAATGTTGGCTGGGTGAAACTGTTCTACGGCCCTTTGCTCCATCGGTCTGTCTATGTGTGTTCTGTCGGTCTATGATTGTGACCTTTTTAACAAGAAGCTGTTCTCAGAGGAAACCCTGCCGACGACGCCAAACTGTAGCCGGGTGGTTACAGGTTAAAACACAAACAAAAAGCAGGTCCTGAGAACTATAGCGTTGTTTAATGTAAAAGGTACAATCCGTTCACACACACTCTCCTCTCCACACTTTTCAACACATCAACCCGTCAACATCACTGCCCCGAGTTCACATTTCCCCTCCTTAACTAGTCACCCTGTGTCCACGTCATGAGCTGTTTTACCATTTCCCCGTGGGACAGGCATACCCAGCTCACGACGTGGATGCCTGGCAGAAAACCTCGTGTGACCCATAGGTGGCACCCTGCAACATAGGTGGATGCCACCTTATGCAAACAAATTATACATAGAAAAAGTGGCACATTGTCACATATATTTATATAGCTCATTTAGTATATATAGACAAATTTAGGGTTCCCGGCCCCAAACGGAATATTGTAAAATGGATGTGCTAATTCAGAAACCTACTTAGTATGTCATAAACAAACTTAAAGGTCGCTGTTTGTATTTGATTCAATTCCACCCTCCCTCTGTTTGAAATGATATTTACATAGCTCATTTAGAAAAAGAGACGAATTTAGGGCCCACGGCCCCAAACGGAATATTGTAAAGTGGTTGTACTTATTCAGAAACCTTTTGCTTTCGTGCACACAACAACTCAACACGGTTTTATCACAATCGCATAGATGGTTTAGGAGCGCCCATGCCGTGCGTCCACATGGGGTTTGCCTCTTCGTGGCGTGGCGGGACTAGTAAGGTGGACTTTGTCCACCCGAAGCCAAAAAACCCCGACCGACTGTATGACTCCCAACGCAACGGGAGAAGCAGTGTCTAAAATGATTACTTGTTGCCGTTGATGGATATGAGGTAGAGGTGGCGAATAATATCATTATAGCTACGCGGCCGTGAGAAAGCCGCTCCTAGGCAACCGTTTCGTCCCACCTTAACGTCCCGACCGAAAGACCCCCTGGGCGGTGGGGGGGTGGTAACGCAACACCATCCCTCCGGAGTGGAAGCAAAGCCGCCCTGACTCCCGGAGAGTGGACCGCGGACGCTTTAAACGCAGCGTCTTCGGTCGACCGGACGTCCCCGGCGCGCCGCCGCACGGTCTGCCGGCAGGGAAACCCGGCGGCTGGCCCACCGACGCCATCTTCTATGTGACGTTATCAGAATAGGAGCACATATGGAAATTATTTTTACAAAGCTCATATAAGGAACAAAAAAACGAATTTAGGGTTAACGGCCCAAAACGAAATATTTTAAAATGGTTGTAATGACTCAGAAAAATGCCCAGGCTTGTGGACAACAAATCACTAAAGTTTTATCACAATCGCATGAATGTGTAGGAGAGCATACGGTTTTAAAATAATATTTATAAAGCTCATATAAGAAAAATCGAACATAGGGCCCTGGCTAAAAACGGAATATTTTAAAATGGTTGTAATAATTCAAAAACCTTTGCGGGCTTGCACACAACATCTCAGTAAAGTTTTATCGCATTCAGATGAATGGTGTAGGAGCACATACGGAAACTATTTTTTGCTAAAAGCTTATATTAGAAAAATAAACTAATTTAGGGCCAACGGCCCAAAACGGAATATTTTAAAAGTGTTGTAATGACTTAAAATAGTGCGCGGGCTTGCGGACAACAACTCATCAAAGTTTCATCATCGCAATCGCATGAATGGCGTAGGAGCGCATACGGGACATACATACATACATAAATACAGACATTCATTTATATTATATATATTTCTAGATATGAAGTGCTGTAAATTCTATGTAAATAAATAAGTTCATTTTATTTGATGAAATTTGTTATAGATTTCATTAATTTTCTAAAAGTTAATATGTTTGGCATTATTTCCCTTTGTGTGTGACGTGGATCACTCACGAAGCCCCCTAGACACGAGCAGGTGATTATTCATACGAGGGTCATCCACCAATACATTAAGACATAAGTCATTTCACCACAGTGGGGTAGTAGAGAAATTGAGGGTGTTTGTGGAGCCAAGTCGCGACGCGGCGTATTGGGAAGAGGTATAGTGGGGGAGTGGTGGAGGAGTTATTCAGCCAATGATGATATTGAGTGGGACCCAAAGATCAAGAAATGGTTCAGTCTTAGCTACCGGGGAATGTCATTAAGAATCTCTTTGCTGCATTCTCTTGTATTTGATGTAGAGCGGACAAAGAAAAGAAATAGGAGATATACTGAGACATGAGCAAAGAGCTTTCTGCTTGGAGAATTTAATCAATTATTGAAAAAGGTCATTTATCGCTTGAATATCAATTGACCAGTGAAGAAGTTAGTGATACTAATTATGTTATTATTTAACGCTCATACTCAATAATTATCTTACTTTTTAAAAAAAGATTTCATTTTGATCTATCAAATTTATTAATTTATGCAAACATAAAGTTTCATTTGTATTTTGATGAACTGTTCGAATATGTTACATTTATATATTAATTGTCTTCTATAGATAGTCTTGCAAACTTGTATTATAATTTTTGGTACTTATAATTGAAGAAGACAGAAAGAAACCACAATGAGTTTATTCCCCAAAAGGGGCAGTGGCAGGAAAACGTTTTTGAACCAGTGTTTAAAAAAAATTTAACCCCTGACTTAGACATCGGCTACACCAAGCTTCGTGATTACGTCATTGTTATCTTTTTCTTCTTATATTTGAGGTCCCACGATCAATTTATTGATCATTCTGGCTCCTGGTTTGAATTCAGAGTTTGCCTTCTCTTAGATGAGTTGCCGTCCAAGGCTAACGAGTCCCATCCACAAGGGGTGCTTGGGATGTTCACTTTGCTGGGGATTGAGCTATTTGGTTCGAGTCTGTTTAAACCGCTCAGCCACCCAGTACCCTATAATGTTATGTTTATATTCATAAATGGATGACAGGTTATATCAAATTACATAATGTGCTTTATATTTGTTTTGATTATATTTAATGTGTGCTTGTTAATCAATATTTTTTTACTGTGTTTAACATGCTGACCAAATAATCAAAACTATTTGTAATGTTGGTATTTTATGTGTTTAGTACACATACAAAATATCTACATTATTTTAAATGTTAAGAAAAAGTTTAAAACGACGATTGAATGAACTTAACAACCGGAACGTGGACTCACATTAAACAATAGAATTAATCAAACAAATGGATTCAAAAAGGATGACTTTATTGTTTAAAATTTACTTTGTCTTTCATATTGTCAATACAAAACCAGTAGTTTTCAAGGCCTAAAATAGATCGAATACAGAAAAAGATTTTAGATTTTCATCATTAAGATGTGGATATCTCTTTCCCAAAAGAAATTGTCTATTTTCTCAGGGCTGGTGGGCAGGCGGCCAGACATGCCTCTGAAGTTTCAAAATTGTTAGCGTTTCCTTGACAACCTCCGTACTCGAATTCCTCACATGCACCGGTGACTTTGTTGAAATAAAAGCGCTTGAATATTCCCCTGCAAGGTCCTGCGTCTTTTTCCAGTTCACAAGTAGCTGTAGATGAAATGAAAGAATGAATTAGTTATAGCAAATCAGATTCTGGGGAATAAATACATCAAAGTGGTATTAGGTGAAATGATAGAATGGATTAGTTCTAGCAACTCAGATTATGGGGAATAAATACGTTTAAGTGGTATTAGGTGAAATGATAAAAATGGATTAGTTATATGATATAAGATACTGATGAATAAATGTTTAAACTAGTTTGGGATATAATAAACAGAACAGCTTTGATAATTTAAAATATTGTTTACACTGTATAGTAGAATCTAGAGATAAAGTAATATTAAAACCCCGTTGTAGATCGAATATGAGAAACACTGTCGAATGCGTGTATCACTTGACGTCATAGGTTGATGATGTTTTTGAAAAATCTTGAATACAATGGTGTTTATATTTACATTTGCCCTACCCTAGAAACAAGCTTCAAAACGTTTATCCGAGTTTTTATGAGTAATTAGATACATATCTTAAATATATCGTTGGACAAGTAAGTTATTATTTTAAATTCATTCCACTCGTTATTTAATGAAAGGGCAATGATAGATAATAATTGGATACA
Source organism: Omphiscola glabra (assembly GCA_964017045.1). Classification (NCBI taxonomy): domain Eukaryota; kingdom Metazoa; phylum Mollusca; class Gastropoda; family Lymnaeidae; genus Omphiscola; species Omphiscola glabra. The sequence goes on from OZ024795.1 coordinate 30,013,535, forward strand.
TAAATATTAATATGCAATCTCATAGACTAAAGATGCAATAGTGCAGAATAAAATAATAATATACACCACATATACAGTTTAAAATGTAGAGCAACTTTATTGACTGGAGGTCCATAGACATGATGTCTTCAAAATAATTGGAACAGTTCTCTTTATTTGCTAGATGTTACTTGCCACGATAAGAGAAGTACATCTGATAAGAGGTATCCAATACAAATGGAATAAAATCACTCGTACTAATTATTTTTAATAACATCATTAACTAGACTTGACTTGCTATAATACACAAAGCCAAAAAAGGTAATAGGTCTCCAATAAAAATGGACAAATTTAAACAAAAACTATTTTACAAACATACAAACGCTGTATACTCACTGGTCTGCTGGGTGGACAGCTGGATGCACAGCATGCCAAACAGGCAAAACACAAGCATTTTGGTCATCATTTTGCTTGATGGATTTGGGAAGTCTTCGGACTTGGTGAGAAGATTCTGAGGATGGTTGAAAGGCGTTGTGATTTTGTCACTGTCATTCCCAGCTTTTATAGGAATCTACGGAGCTATGAAAGATGTCATTATTATTTGGTTTACTGTCAACGTGGCCTCCCATAGTTTATGCTAATGAGTGATACTTAAAATGAAATCAAACAAACAACATAGATGAAGTGGAATATTATCTGATCCTGATACCATTAAATGCAAATGATGACTAGTAATAAAAGCTGCAACGTAATAGCTAACTAAAGCAAACAATAGTTTCCGAGTTATATTGTGTAAAAACAATTGGCCCATATTTTTAAATAACGTTATTGTTACAGTTTGGTAATGAGATGCACTGAATAAGTTATACGAGTTTACTAAAGAGCCATAAAATACTTTAAAAACAAATATATTTCATAAAGTTGCAACCTGAAGTTAGACTTTTTAACATATGTACGAGTGCCAGAGGACGCCACACATGTAGTTTAACATATGTACGAGTGCCAGAGGACGTCACACATACAGTTTAACATATGTACGAGTGCCAGAGGACGCCACACATACAGTTTGACATATGTACGAGTGCCTGCAGAGGACGCAACACATACAGTTTAACATATGTACGAGTGCCAGAGGACGTCACACATACAGTTTAACATATGTACGAGTGCCAGAGGACGCCACACATACAGTTTAACATATGTACGAGTGCCAGAGGACGCCACACACTAGTTTAACATATGTACGAATGCCAGAACACACCACACATACAGTTAAACATATGTACGAGTGCCAGAGGACACCACACATACAGTTTAACATATGTACGGGTGCCAGAGGACGCAACACATACAGTTTAACATATGTACGAGTGCCAGAGGACGTCACACATACAGTTTAACATATGTACGAGTGCCAGAGGACGCAACACATACAGTTTAACATATGTACGAGTGCCAGAGGACGCCACACATGTAGTTTAACATATGTACGAGTGCCAGAGGACGCCACACATACAGTTTAACATATGTACGAGTGCCAGAGGACGCCACACATACAGTTTAACATATGTACAAGTGCCAGAGGACACCACACATACAGTTTAACATATGTACGGGTGCCAGAGGACGCCACACATACAGACTTGTGCATTAGTGGATCTTATCCCGGGAATTCACGTACGACTTAGTGGTCCGAAGATTCAAGTTTAAGAACCCTCATATTTTGTTGTCTTTAATGATGCAACGGTTATCGTTCTACATATTTTCGTCGATACTAAAAGAAATATAAGGAATTACTCGATTACCCGATTATATATATTGCAGCAATATCTTTAACAAGATTGCTTAATTTCAAGGTTGCTGAACTTAAAAAAAGTGAGAGATAGTAAGGCGTAACAAGTAGCAACGATTTATGAACATAAATATGATAATTCTAGAGACGTCAGCTTAAAGTAGCGAATGTTGTACCAGTTTTCTGACAACATTTAGAAACTATTACTCTAAGGCACCGAAGCCAACGGTTCCATGGAAGTTTAAAAGTAGTCCAAGATTTTTTCGACGTCATAAAGCCATCCGCGTTATTGGGCAATATCCGGTGTTTAAATATTAACTACACTAGAATATATAGCCCGAGGTAAAAATGGTGGCATATTTTGCTACTTTCCATCTGCTTTTGCGAGGTTACATTATCCTAAATCCAAATATTCAGGCATATAACCAAATCTTGTCTTATGTATTATATCTTAAAAAAAAAAAAAGACAATGTTCAATGTATATGTAGGAAATATCAAATCAGACTTTTGTTATTTTTCAATAGATTTTTGTTATAGCAATGAATGACGCCAACCCGTCTTTGCTCGGTGTAACGACTGATCTTTATTCTAAATTCTACACTCCTTTTATACTTCAAATTCATTTTCACTCATTCCACTTTTTCACGCCTTTAAGTTTACATATTCACGAATAAAAACAACTCACCACGTCCAGTCACACCACATAACAACAACACAAGCCAATCAGGTCACAAAGTTTACTCACTGCTCACCACGTGCAGTTACACCACGTAACAACGCCACAAGCCAATCAGGTCACAAAGTTCACTCACTGCTCACCACTTGCAGTCACACCACATAACAACAACACAAGCCAATCAGGTCACAAAGTTTACTCACTGCTCACCACGTGCAGTTACACCACGTAACAACGCCACAAGCCAATCAGGTCACAAAGTTTACTCACTGCTCACCACGTGCAGTGACACCACATAACAACAACACAAGCCAATCAGGTCACAAAGTTCACTCACTGCTCACCACGTGCACACACCACATAACAACACAAGCCAATCAGGTCACAAAGTTCACTCACTGCTCACAACAATAATCGTTAGTCATACTATCACAATTTTTACGTTTCTTAACTTAATGGTTTTTATTTTTTTTCTTATATTATAATATAACGCATTTGGTATAGCTATTCTTTTAGCGTATTTGCTGTAGAGATTAATTGTGTAGTTGTTGCTATGTACTTTGTGTTGGTGAAGATTTTGGGTATAAGATGTTCAAATTTCAACACGACGAAATGCTAAAGGTGAATTGGGAAAACCTAAAGCCAAGTGACAAGTGAATATAGCCTGACACTCTTGAGAAAAAGAAAAAATAATTAGCCCCCCCGACAGAACCAACGCTGCCACTGCCAGAGGAAAAATGTCTGCCATTTTTTGACAAACTTTAAAAAGTTGCTCAACGCAGGAAACCCGAATGATCCATGGCCGTCTTAACAACATAGGAGGCCCTGGGCGCAGCTATACACTGGGGCCCCCTAGCAACACAACACACCTGGACCGTGAGAAGGGGGTGCTCGCCCCATGCTCAACCAGTGAGGGGGGCAAACAGTTCCTGCAACCCACCAACTCACCAAGATAAATACAAATGTAAAATAAAAATAAAACTTTCAATTAAGTTAAACTTCGATTAATTCAAAAACGTGTCGACTAGAGTTATTCCCCTTTAAAAGTTTTAAAATTGTCCAACTTTGATTAGCATTTTTTAATATTATTTTTGGAATGTGCTGATATATATCGTGGATTAAAATTTTAAATCCATTTAAATTATCAAAATCTTTCAATATTCATTATAAATATGTAAAGCATGATGTGTCTATCAAAAGGGTTTCTCTTAGAAACGTGGGGCCCCCTACAAGCGCGGGGCCCTGAGCCAGTGCCCACTGGGCCCATGCCTTAAGACGGCACTGGAATGATCAATTCACTGTTGATTCCCATTTCCAGAGCAAAAGAAAAGCGTTTGAAAGTGTTTCGACACATATCAAAACACAACAAAAGCTGAAGACCGATTTTTCCTTCACTAATTTGTGAACAATCACAGTTACGTCTACAAAATAGGGGGGAGGGGGGGGAAGGGGGGGAAAGTTAGGAAATGTTTGACAGTTGTTGACAAGGGGGAGGAAAGGGGGGGTAGATTAGTTTACTTCAACAGTCATATTTTCTCTATTAAAATTTTAATCTTAACAATTGACTGTTATTACATTATTTAAAAAAAACTAATCAGTATAAAGAGTCATATGATTTTTAGGCTTTTAACAATATACGATTTGTTTAATGTGTGTCTGTCTGTGAAATGTAGATGGCTTGTCAGAATGTTAGAAGTCTTTGCTAGTGTAAGAGAAGTCAAAAATGTGGTCTCACTTAACTGTAGACTCTGTCGCAAATGACTAGGGTGATATGTTTGCGATCGTGTTGCGGGTATGGAACAAGGACAAGTGTCATGTGCAGTCAAGATAAATGATATTGATAGCGTAGGAATACGATATTTTGAGAATTAAGAGAGAGTTAATTGAGTAAAAATAATAACATCGCTGCTGAACGGATTTTCAAAAACTGTAACATATATTTTGCTTCACAAGTCATGTTGAAATAGTATGTTCAACAACACCGACTACGCCCTCTTGAGCATAAGAAATTAGCACCTGCTCCTCAACAATAAAGGATTCGACCAATGCGAGTAGCTGCCAGGAGATAGAGAGAGCTTATGGTAAAAATTGCTCACACTGACAAAGCTTCTATTTTAAGTGCTGAATGGTTAGATGAGGATGATGTTGACTCGTCTCATATATCAGTTCCGCACGATGTAAATGAAAAAATCAGCTACTATAGACTATGCCCATAAGGGGCGTCATTTCAAGGGATTTTCAAGGGGGGGGGGGCAAGACCAATACTTGGTCGACTTAAGTTGTTTATTACTGGAGGCGCCGCAGAACACATCACTTTAAATAAAACGTGCAAATTTAGGTAACAAATGCCCCCTGTCCTACCCAAAAAAGTCAACGATGCCCATTGTTGTGATAGAGAAATACCTGGCTATTCCATGGGAATATGATAACAACTAGAAATTTTATTATAATTGTCAGCTATTCTGAAAATAATCATATTTATACTTCCCCAACCAATGATAATTATTCTTTAACAACCTTTTAATTGATTTTGCATTACACAAATTAAGTGTAAAACTTTTGAACTTGTTGATTAACAAGCTAAACATGTAATAAATTGTTTTTCCTACAATGTGGTGTCATTAAAATACATCAGGACAAAGTAAAATATTTAATTAATAAAAGTAAAAGTGAAACAGCGTAAATTGTTGAATTTATTGTAAATAGTTTGAATTATAAACTTGTATTAAGTGAGTGTTCAAGTACACATGACATTACACTCGCTGATTTTTGCGTGCAATATCAGAATCAAATGAAATTGGCTTTTTTTGAATAAGAGACAACTGCAGTCAATTGATTTATAGTTGTATGTGAGGGGGCTTTGTATGTGAGGGTGCTTGACAGCGAGGAACGCCTTAATGCCCTCAGCTGCTAAAACAGATTCATCGCTTTGCGAATCTGGTGTTATGAAAAATCTGAACGCTTTGGAAAATAAAGTTTTTCCGAGAAAACTCTTAACATGCTTCAACGTTTCGACGTGCGCCTTTAAACTTTAAATCCAGTGCACCATTATTTGCAACGGAGATATACGTTCCACTGCCCCATGTCATATCGACCTGCACGAATACCTGGGTCATAAGTTTTCAGAGGGTCTGTAAATAGACACCTACGTTTTGGGCACAATGCTCCGTCATTATTTGATTAAAAATCAAGATGTTGATGAATGTTTGTTGTGATATTTTTCTGACTCTATTTCATTGAGGTAAAAATATATGTGGACTATTTTAAAGAATAATGAAAAGTTTACAACGACGATTGAATGAACAATACAACCAGAACGTGGACACACATTAAACAATGGAATTAACCAAACAAATGGTTTGATAGAGGATGTCTTTATTGTTTGAAATTTACTTTGTCTTTCATAGTGTCAAAACAAAACAAGGAGTTTTCAAGGCCTAGATTAGATCGAATACAGAAATAGGTTTTAGATTTTAAAAACTAAAATGTGGATATCTTTTTCCCAATAGAAATTGTCTATTTTCTCAGGGCTGGTGGGCAGGCGGCCAGACATGCCTCTGAAGTTTCAAAATTGTTAGCGTTTCCTTGACAACCTCCGTACTCGAACTCCTCACATGCACCGGTGACTATGTTGAAATAAAAGCGCTTGAATATTCCCCTGCAAGGTCCTGCGTCTTTTTCCAGTTCACAAGTTGCTGTAGATGAAATGATAGAATGAATTAGTTATAGCAACTCAGATTCTGGGGAATACATACATTAAAGTGGTATTAGGTGAAATGATAGAATGAATTAGTTATAGCAACTCAGATTCTGGGGAATACATACATTAAAGTGGTATTAGGTGAAATGATCAGAATGGATTAGTTATAGCAACTCAGATTCTGGGGAATACATACATTAAAGTGGTATTAGGTGAAATGATCAGAATGGATTAGTTATAGCACATAAGATACTGATGAAAATATTGTTTACACTATATACTAGAATCAAGAAATAAAATAATACCAAAACGCTACTGTAGATTGAATAGATGAAGCAGTATGAACAAGGCGCATGAATCTCTTCATTCATTGACGTCAACACAACACCGAAGAATGAATATATTACATGACGGCATATGTTGCTGATGTTTATCAAACATCTCTATTACGCTGGTGGTTTTGTTTACATTTTGCCCTACCCTAGATACATTCTTCACAGCGTTTATCCGAGTTTTAATGGATAACGAAACATATTTCTTAAACATACCGTTGGGCGTTGAAGTTACCATTTTAAAAATCATTCCCCAAGGTTAATTAATGAAAGGGCAATGAAAGATACGGATTGAATGAATACATATTGATTGACAATCTCATAGTTTTAAAAAAGGTGTTTGTGGAGAATGAAATAATAAAATACACAGAAGTTTGTTTGGACTTACTGGCCATGATAAAAGAAATACATAAGATATGAGGTCCCCATTACAAAAAGATAACTTCACTGGCTAGATGTCACATAATAAAATAAACTGATGGGATACGAGGTCTCTAAAACAAAAGGACAATTTTAAACAAACAAACTATTTTACAAACATACAAACACTTAACACTCACCGGTCTGCTGGGTGGACAGCTGGATGCACAGCATGCCAAATAGGCAAAACACAAGCATTTTGGTCATCATTTTGATTGGTGGGTCTTGGAAGTCTTCGGACTTGGTGAGAAGATTCTTAGGATGGCTGAAAGGCGTTGTGATATTGTCACTGACAGTCCCAGCTTTTATAGGAAGCTACCGAGATATTGATGACGTCATGATTATTTGTTTTAGTGTCAACGTCGCCCCACTCCCGGCTTGTTAATGCAAATGAGCGATAATAAAAATGAAATCAAACAAAAAAATTTAAGAAGTGGAATAGCTTCTGATACTGATGCCATTAAATGCAAATGAGACCTAGTCATAAAAGCTGCTACGTCACAGCATACGTAGTCAGGTCACCGAGTTCTATTTAAAAGACTTGTGTTGCACACATTTTAAACAAAATTTCCGTTACAGTTTGGTAATGAGATGCACTACAGTTTGGTAATGAGATGCACTACAGTTTGGTAATGAGATGCACTACAGTTTGGTAATGAGATGCACTGAATAAATTAAACGAAATTAATCAAGAGCCATAGATTTATTTAAACAAAAATAATAATATTTTTGAAGGCTGAAAACTGAAGTTAGACTTTTCAGCATCTCTAGTCGCGCCAGAGGACGTCAAACAGCATCCCTAGTCGCGCCAGAGAACGTCAAACAACATCCGTAGTCGCGCCAGAGGACGTCAAACAGCATCCCTAGTCGCGCCAGAGGACGTCAAACAGCATCCCTAGTCGCGCCAGAGGACGCCAAACATACAGAGTCGTTGAAACAAAGGGGTTTTCCCCGGATGTCACGTACAACCAAGTGGTCCGTAGTTTCAAGCTTAAAAAGCTTCGTATCTTTATGATCTTGAATGATAAAACCAGTATCATACAACAGTTTGTCCTCGATACAAAATACACGTAATTTGAATTATACCTAAAAGAAATTTATCATAATTCTTTGGATGTGATCAAATGTTGCACTGTTAAGTAGAGAAAAGTTCAGATATTGAAATGTTCTTAGTAGTAATCAGAAACGTTGAAACAATGTGATTTTAAGGAGAAAAAAATTAAATCTTTAAAAATAGGATTCTAAACGAATCAAATGAACCCGTTATGTAAAAAGAAAGTACGCTACAATAATATCACGAATAGAGTTAGTCATCCAAAAACAATTGACTGAATAAAGTTGTGGTATTTTTTTGGGGTCCATTTAAAGAGATGAACATTTTATTTAGACACGATATAAACAGAATTACGGGCTAAAAACATAATTCAATAGGTTTAATAAACACTTTAAAAACAATTTACTCATGCATTGTTTTTTACGTAATATAGTTAAGCCAAATAAATTGTAAAACGGTTCATTCTTAAACAGACAATAAGCAAAATGCGGTTAGATTTAATGCAAAAAGACATTAAAAAATGTTTTGAATAATGAATGAAGGTATCGACACTTCCAAGGCGAGACTTTTGTTTTGTAGAATTCGTTCTACGATCGATTGCAGCAGTATATTTAATTTGTTACGGGATTGCAATTAAAATATATTTATGTAATGGAATACAGAGTAAGCCTACAAAATTTTTGCATGAATGTTGGACGTAATTTTGTCTCATGCAGAAAATGTGCTATTCTATAGGACATTAGTTCTATTCTATAGGACATTAGTTCTATTCTATAGGACATTAGTTCTATTCTATAGGACATTAGTTCAATAGCATATATGCTATTCTATGGGACATTAGTTCTATTCTATAGGACATTAGTTCTATAGCATATATGCTATTCTATAGGACATTAGTTCTATTCTATAGGACATTAGTTCTATTCTATAGGACATTAGTTCTATTCTATAGGACCTGAGTTCTATTCTATAGGACATTAGTTCTATAGCATATATGCTATTCTATAGGAAATTAAGTTCTATTCTATAGGACATTAGTTCTATAGCATATATGCTATTCTATAGGACATTAGTTCTATTCTATAGGACATTAGTTCTATAGCACATATGCTACAGGACAGTTGCGCTTCTATAGACCAGGGGTTAGCAACATTTTGTTAACACTGTGCAAACTTATGATTCATAATTCATTTGGCGTGCCAAAACTGTGCTGTAAAGAGGGATATTTTTTTTTTGTCTTGTACATTTTTTGGGGGATCTTCTGTCGAAGTTCGGCCTGTCATTCTGCGTGTCATTCTGCGTGTCATTCTGCGTGTCATTGAAAATAGTTATTGATAATAATCTTGTGTGGAGTTTCTGATCTCCCATCAAGCGCCTCCCCAGGTGGCGGATAGGGGAATGCCCACCAGATATGGTAGGTACTGGGGAAATCAAATACCCAGGGTGGACCAAAATCAGAGCCTGCTGCCTTGCAGGGAGTGGACGAAACCACAAAGGCTAGGGTACCCTTCCCAAAATTAAGGGCAGCTCTCCGGAGAGTTGCGAGGGGCATCCCCCCAGACGGTTGTGCGCAGGGCTAACAACTCTGCTGCGTAAAAACCCTTTGTTACAAAAACGCAGACAAGAGCAACAAAAGACTTTACGGTCCTGGGAGAAGATAGATTCCCAGCCGTGGAATGCATGACGCCAAGTAGTGAAAGCCAGAATCTGGAAACTACTAGGCCGACGACCATCATCTCCACCAGGACCACCACCGCCATTGGAACGTGGAATGTACGCACCATGTATGAGACGGGAAAGACTGCACAAGTAGCCGCTGAGATGAGGAACTATAACCTCGCCATACTAGGAATCAGCGAGGCAAGATGGATCGGGTGCGGACAGAAGAGACTAGCCTCAGGAGAGATGCTGTTATTCTCAGGGCACGAGAGTGACGATGCACCACACACTCTGGGCGTGGCCCTGATGATATCCAGGGCAGCCCAAGGAGCACTCATTGGATGGGAGGCGCATGGGCCTAGAATACTCACAGCAACCTTTCGGACCAAAAAGCACAGAATCAATTTGGATGTTATCCAGTGCTACGCACCAACAAACGAAAGTGAGGAGGAAGACAAAGATGAATTCTATAACAGATTGCTTACCATTACCCAGGGTCGCCCTAGGCGAAACATTGTCATCCTCATAGGAGATCTCAATGCCAAGATCGGCAGTGACAACACGGGCTATGAAGAAGCCATGGGGCGACAGGGGATAGGAGAAATGAATGATAACGGAGAAAGATTTGCCGACCTATGTGCCACAACAAATCTAGTCATAGGCGGGAGCTTATTCCAACACAGGAGGATACACAAGGCCACATGGGTTTCACCGGACCTCCAAACGATGAACCAAATAGATCATGTGTGTATTGGGAAAAAATTCAGGCGATCTCTCCAAGATGTACGTGTCAGAAGAGGAGCTGACGTTGCCTCAGACCACCATCTTCTAGTGGCCCGGCTGAGACTAAAACTGAAAAGGCACTACACTGAGCAGACATCATATAGGTTGCGCTACAACACCCCCCTCTTGAAAGATAAGGCCAAACAGGAAGAGTTCAGGATCACTCTGTCCAACAAGTTCCAAGTCCTACAGGAACTGCTAGGAGACGAGACGATCGATGGAAAGTGGCAGGGAGTAAAGAAAGCAGTCAAATCAACATGTCAGGAAGTGTTGGGAAACAAGAAACATACACACAAAGAATGGATAACAGCAGATACATTGAAAGTGATAGAAGAGAGAAAAGGGAAGAAGGCAGAAATTAACAACAGCCGTACACGAGCGCAGAAAGTTAGGTTCCAAAAGAAGTACTCAGAGGCAAATAAGAAAGTAAAGAAAAGCGCTAAGAGGGACAAAAGGAACTTTGTAGACATGCTTGCCAAAGAAGCGGAAGAAGCAGCCTACCAAGGAAATATGCGGGAATTGTTCGCTACCATCAAGAAGTTGTCTGGAAAGTTCAGGAAGCCAGAGAGACCAGTGAAGGACAAAGATGGTAAGAGCATACCAAATGAGGAGCAACAGAGAGCCAGATGGAAAGAACACTTTGAGGAACTTCTAAACAGGCCAGAGCCAAGTAACCCACCAGATATTCAGCCAGCTGACAGTGACCTGGCTATTGACTGCAACGCACCCACCAAAGAAGAGATCCGTATTGCCATCAAACAACTTAAAAATGGCAAGGCTGCAGGACCGGATAGCATCCCAGCAGAGGCACTGAAGGCTGACGTGCACACCAGTGTAGATATGCTTCACCCACTGTTCTTGAAGATCTGGGAGGAGGAACAGGTACCTTCGGAGTGGAAGGAGGGACATCTCATTAAAATTCCAAAAAAGGGGGACTTAAGCTCCTGCTCCAACTATAGAGGGATCACCTTACTGTCCATCCCAGGCAAGGTTTTCAACCGCGTACTACTCAACAGAATGAAAGAAACTGTTGACCCCCTGCTGCGGGACCAACAGGCTGGCTTCCGGACCAACAGATCCTGTACTGACCAAATTGCAACACTGCGCATCATCCTAGAGCAATCCCTGGAATGGAACTCACCCCTCTACATCAACTTCGTTGACTACGAGAAAGCCTTTGACAGTGTGGATAGGCAAACCCTCTGGAGACTGTTGAGACATTATGGAGTCCCGCGGAAAATCACGGACTTGATCAGAAACTCTTACGAGGGGATGACCTGCCGAGTGGTCCACGGACAACAGGTGACGGATGCTTTCCAGGTGAAGACCGGTGTGAGGCAGGGATGTTTGCTTTCGCCTTTCCTGTTCCTATTGGCCATTGACTGGGTGATGAAAACTTCCACACAACAGAAGCGGAATGGTATTCAATGGACCTTGTGGGACCAGCTTGATGACCTCGATTTTGCTGACGATCTTGCCCTTCTCTCCCATACCCAACAACAGATGCAGGAGAAGACCAGAAATATTGCAGACACTTCTGCACGTATTGGTCTTAATATTCACAAGGGGAAGAGCAAGGTCCTCAAGGTCAATGCCGCTACCAATACAGCACCCATCAGGCTCAAAGAGGAAGCGCTCGAGGAGGTAGAGAGCTTTGTCTACCTTGGCAGCATCGTGGACAAGCAAGGTGGGACAGATGCTGACATCAAAATAAGGATAGGAAAGGCACGGGCAGCCTTCCAACAACTAAAAAATGTCTGGGCCTCCAAACACCTAAATACCAAACTGAAGATCAGAACCTTCAACACAATGGTGAAACCGGTTCTACTGTATGGTGCAGAAACATGGAGAATCACTGCTGGGAATATGAAGAGAATCCAGTCCTTCATCAATAACTGCTTAAGAAGGATTCTCGGGATTCATTGGCCCGACAGAATCAGCAACCAGAAACTGTGGCAGCGGACAAAGCAAGAACCTGTAGAACAAGAGATCCTCCAGAGAAGATGGAGATGGATTGGCCATACGCTCAGGAAACCTGCCTCCAGCATAACTAGACAAGCCTTGAATTGGAACCCTCAAGGAAAACGGAAAAGAGGCAGGCCTAAGAACACTTGGCGCCGTGAAGTGGAGGCGGATACCAAGAAACTTGGCCACACTTGGGGGAGGCTGGAGAGATTGGCTCAGGATCGTGATGCCTGGAGGGCTCTTGTAGGCGGCCTATGTCCTAATCACAGACGTCGATGAAGATCGGCTGCTGTTCCTCGAGGACGAAAAGGCGAAAGAAGAATTGATAATAATAATAATATATACAATAAAGTCGTCAGGTGCCACTAAGTATGTTAAAGGGTTACTAAAGAACCTCATTGTGGTAAAAGGATTTAGTGTGTCGTCAGGTGCTACTAAGTAAGTTGAAGCGTTACTAAAGAACCTCATTGTGGTAAAACGATGTAGTGTGTCGCAAGTTGTGAGATGTCCATAATTATGAAAGATTTGTGAAATGTTTTTGATGGCAGAAACGTATTTAGGGCTATGGGAAATGCCTGGATCCGGATATCCACGTTCGTGTTTTTCCTAAAATGAGCTATACAAATAAAACAAAATCATGATTTAGCGCTGTGGCTAAGTCGGTCATTACAGTTCAATGTAAGTTGTTTTTGGTGCAAAAAATGAACGTCTTTTCTGTGCGCAAGACAGCTTTGCTCATTACATGAGAACATTGAGTTCATTGTCAATTTACTTGACGTCTGAACGTTGTGAAACGTACCATTATTGAATAATCATTCATAGAATGGTGTGGGCAACATTTTTCCAAAATAGCCACAGTTGTGGCGAATGAAAAGTACAATTCGCCAGACTTTATGTTAATCATAAAACACTAATCTTAAATCAAATGAGAGTGAATACCTTTGATTAAAAGAAAAATTGAATTTTATACGAACCAAGTTCTGATGGAAACCATCTACAGGAGACATCTTTGTCTAATCATCTAAAATTAAAACACGGGTGGGGTGGGGGTGTAATTGTAAGGGGCCTCAAAATGTAATTAGCACAGGGCCTGCCTTTAGCTAAATACGCTCCTGATTACTGTTTTTGTTAGCTGTTTGTTATGAGTATATTGCCGTCATTGTCAGTGGTTTTAGATTGTGGTCCTTCTAATTTTGCAAGGGAAATTATATCCGGAATACGTGATCGTTATTACTGCAGTGACTTAGTTTGAGAACACCTTCAAAGGGACAGATTGGAATTGACGCTCTGCTGAGAAAGATGAAAAGTTCTATGTTTCATAACGACGTTTGTTGGCATAATTACTTCTCCCTGTACTGATTTGTAAAGAGTTCTTAACAAAACCGTTTCAACAATAAAAGTCTAAGTTGCATGAGAATGAGCTCATGCTTTTTAGAACAAATCTGTCTCCCTTACTGTTGTACCAAACGTAAACAAATTCACTGACAGTGTCGATAGCAGGAAACAGGAATGAATGGAATAAGATTCAAGCTGACTATCTGGTGTTACGTTGAAACCATTTTAGGTATATACTGAATAGGAAATTCTTAGCCTATTTGGGATTTACGTTTGATAGAAGTACTGAATGATAAATTTATGTGAATGATGGATACAGTAGAGGAAGTGAGGAATTGGATGTGATGAAATGTAGCTGGACATTTAAAATTCCAGTTCAGTGATGAATTAATAATTCCTTTCTAGAATGCTCCCACTCAAACCCTTTTTTGTTTTAGGAAAATGTACCACCCCCTCTTATTATTGACTTATTTTGTCAGCAATGCCATGAGAGCATTGGGCCGTGTCATGAACTGCGTACTAACCCCCCCCCCCCCCCCCCATTACTGTGCCACATGTGAGTTAATTCATGAAATTTATTTTTGTTTTAATCTCATAATCTACAAACTACATACTATGTTTTCACAAAATCTCATGATCTACAAACTATATACTAAAAATTTTAGCTCTTAAATTATATTTTTTAATAACTTAGAAAATTAAACCTCCATTTTTATAACAAAGTGTTGTTTTTAATCCTTAAATAATAATTACGTCTAAAAATGTCTTGATGGGTTTCCCACATATGCCATAACACTTTCTTAATGGGATCTTAACATATGCCATAACAATGTATTGATGGGATTCCAACATATGTACCTCAATTGTCTTGATCGGATAACCTGAACACCCCTCCCACCCCACAATAGTCCCTAGTTCAGTGGTTCTCAACCTTTCTAATTCCGCGACCCTTTGATATATTCTCTCATGTTGTGGCGACCCCCAACCACAAAATTATGTTCGTTGCTACTTCATAACTGTAGAGTATATGTGTTTTCCGATGGTAGTAGGCGACACCTGTGAAAGGGTCTTTCGACCCCCAAAGGGGTCGCAACCCACAGGTTGAGAACTGCTGCCCTAGTTGATTAATGAACAACCTATTTTGTCATGTTTCATAAACGTTACTTTCTTGGTCGTGATCAACACAAGATTGAGATCAGCCCATGACAAATTATATAAGCTCTATTATGGTGGAATTAAGAAGCGTTCATTCTACATCAAAACGCCATAGAGACGACCTCGTTATTTCTTGAGACTGAAGCCGGCAAATCCAACCAAGTCGTTTGTTTAAGCATTCGATGTCAATTATTTTGATATTTCAACACCATGTCTTTAAAGCTTGTTTCAGTCATGACAATTCGGGACACGTTGTGGCCATTTTTGAGATTTAGTTACCTAAAAACTTCATACCACGCTATTTGTCTGGATATACTAAATTAATATATGTTATATCTTTTTGATGATAATTCCTTGTGTAATTATACTTGAGAAAATCGTTTGCCCAACATCAACGCTAGCCATACATGCTTGCGCCGACATTGGTAAGGACAAACAATGTTATCCATACATTGGATGTTTGTGTTCAATCTCACACCCCCTTCAATGCCTCGATCTGAAATCATTGTTGTTGGACAAGGGAAAAGTCAGCATAAGACTATTGCAAGATAATTTAGAAGTTTGACCGCCCGAGTAGATTTATTTACAATAATACGTCAACCCCATGATGGTATTCGAGACCTCTTGTTTGTTCATCACTGTGCCCTAAATGCAAGCTCAGAACTGAAAATAGAGCAAATCTGGATCGCTTTGCCTACGCCTGCGACAACAACGGCTTGTTAGTCAATACGAAAACATACCAGAGATCTTGCACCAGCCGGCCCCAGGAAAAGCTTAGAAAAACCTAAAATATTAGTGATTGAGAAAAATCTCCAAGGATTGGAAAAAAATCAAAAATTTGGGCAGCACACTCTCCAGGTTAGTAGTACTTACATGATGAGATTAATAACCGAATTTCCAAAGCAAATGTTGCATTAGGAAGACTCCACAAGAGTGGCTAGGAGTGTTTGTCACTAAGCTGAAAGTGTATAGGGCAATCGTATTAACATCTCTCCTATATGCAAGCGAGAAGTGGACAGTGTACAGCAGATATGCTAGACAAATAACCCATCTCCAACTACGCTGTCAACGTAAAGTTCTTGCCATAAGGGGGCAGGACAGAGTTACTGATACAGAGGTCCTAAAACGGTCTTATTTTATCATCATTTAAACGCTCCTACAAAAAGGAATGGCTAGATGGACAGGCTATGTTTCAAGAATGCCAGACAGCAGGCTTCCCAAACGACTAGTGTTAGATGAACTCTCCAGTGGGAAACGTATAGCTGGTTGTCAGAAACAACGCTTCAAGGACTTTCTAAAAGCTTCACTCAAATCCATGGACATTGACCTTGATTCGTGGGAGACACTTGCTATGGATCGTACAAGCTGACGTGGCAGACTCAGTTTCGGAGCACAATCTTCAGAGAATTAACGCAGCACACACGCCCAAAGAAAGCGTACGACAAGGACAAGCAGAATCGACCCAAAACAACCTTTGTCCAACGCTATTGAGGGAAACCCAAAGTTAAAGAAATGATACCAATTGTCTTAGCTACCGTGGAAGTTAATTTTTTGCATTCTTTTGTATTTGATGTAGAGTGAACCAAGAAAAAATTAGCATAAATATAGAGACATGGGCCATGACGTTTCTGCCAAGAGACTTAATCAGGCTTTGAAAAAATCTGCCATTACTTTAACAAGCTGAGCGATGGCATGAATATTAAATGACTTATTATAAGTTAGTTAGTAATACTTATTATATTATCTAAAGCGTTTGATCATTAATAATCTGTAAAAATATTACGTTTTTTTGATCAAATTAATTTATGAAAGCTGAAAGTTTCTTTGTTATTTCGATTAAATGTTTGACTCATTTATACGTATTCTTTTACATAAATTGTCTTCCATAGATAGTCTTGCTAACTTCTGATTTCTTGGTACTTATAATTGGATAAGGCAGTGAGAAGTTGTAAGATACCTGCCCAAACAACTAACCTTTATTCCCCATTCTACATTCTTTTTAATACCTCACATTATCATTTACTCGAGTTCTCCTTCCAATATTCACACCTTTAAGTTTACTAAATCATGAAAACAACTCATTACGCCCAGTCATACAACATAAAAAAACACAGGCCAATCAGGTCACAAAGTTCAATCAATGCACACATCAAATATCTTCAGTGATACATGCTATCACAGAAGTCAGAGTTAGTTTATTCCCCAAAAGGGGGAATGGCAGGAAAAAGTTTTAGAACCAGTGTTTAAAAAAATAATCAACTTATGACTTAGACATCGGCTACACACCGCTTCGTGATTACGTCATTGTTATATTTTTAATCATCAATGGATGACATGTTATAGCAAATTACTTAATGGGCATTACATTTTTGTTACTTATGTTTAACATGTGCTTTTTAATAAAATTTATTGTCATATTTTTGTTGAAAGTGTTTAAAATGCTGTATAAATAATCAATTATATGTGTAATGTTGGTGTTGACTGTGCTTAGTACACATACAAAATATCTGGATTATTTTTAAGGTTAATGAAAAGTTGCAAAAGACGATTGAATGAACAATACAATCAGAAATTAGACACACATTAAACAATGGAATTAAGCAAACAAATGGTTTGATAGAGGATGACTTTATTTTTTGAAATTTACTTTGTCTTTCATAGTGTCAATATAAAACCAGGAGTTTTCAAGGCCTAAATTAGATCGAATACAGAAATGGATTTTAGATTTTTATAACTACAATGTGGATATCTTTTTCCCAATAGAAATAGTCTATTTTCTCAGGGCTGGTGGGCAGGCGGCCAGACATGCCTCTGAAGTTTCAAAATTGTTAGCGTTTCCTTGACAACCTCCGTACTCGAATTCCTCACATGCACCGGTGACTTTGTTGAAATAAAAGCGCTTGAATATTCCCCTGCAAGGTCCTGCGTCTTTTTCCAGTTCACAAGTAGCTGTAGATGAAATGAAAGAATGAATTAGTTATAGCAACTCAAATTCTGGGGAATAAATACATCAAAGTGGTATTAGGTGAAATGATAGAATGGATTAGTTATAGCAACTCAGATTCTGGGGAATAAATACGTTTAAGTGGATTTAGGTGAAATGATAGAATGGATTAGTTATAGCAACTCAGATTCTGGGGAATAAATACATCAAAGTGGTATTAGGTGAAATGATCACAAAGGTTTAGTAATTTTATATAAGATACTGATGAATACATGTTTAAATTAGTTTGGGAAGTAATGGACAGAAAAGCTTTGATAATTTAAAATATTTTTACGCTATATAATAGAATCAAGGAGTACAATAATATCAAAACACTATTGTAAATCGAACAGGAAAAACGGTCTGAAGACGGCACATTTAAATGATTGCTGCATCGATTAACTTGAACACAACACTGTCGAATGCATGCATCACTGACGTCATAGGTTGATGATGTCTATGAAACATGTTTAACACAACGGTGTTTATTCAGATATTTTTCTATTTTAGGAACAATCTTCACATATTGTTCTACTTTAGAAACTATCTTCACATATTTTTCTACTTTAGAAACTATCTTCACAGCTTTTATCCAAGTTTTAATGTGTAATTAGAGAAATATCGTAGACACAATTTTGGAAATGTATGCCGTCATTTTAACTTCACTCCCCTGATTATTTAATGAAATATACAAGGATGGATGAACTTTGAATATATGTATAATGCTATGCAATCTTATAGTCAGAAAATACATTTGTGTAGAATGAAATAATAAAATACACAGCAGTTACAGCATGTTGCAACTTATTGACTGGACTTACTGGTCATGATAAAAGACGTAAATCTGATATAATGTCTCCAATAGAAAAGGAAAAATTCACAAGTACGAAATAATTTTAATAACTTTATTGGCAGGACTTCACTATTAATATTAAATTAAGCCATCAGGTACAACATCTGTAAGACAAAAGTAAAAATTTTAACCACACAAACTATTTTTAAACATATAACACTTTCTACTCACCGGTCTGCTGGGTGGACAGCTGGATGCACAGCATGCCAAACAGGCAAAACACAAGCATTTTGGTCATCATTTTGTTTGGTGGGTCTTGGAAGTCTTCGGACTTGGTGAGAAGATTCTGAGGATGGCTGAGAGGCGTTGTGATATTGTCACTGGCAACCCCAGCTTTTATAGGAAGCTACCGAGCTATGGAAGACGTCACGATTATTTTTTTTACTGTCAACGTGGCTCCATAGTTTATGCTAATGAGTGATACTTAAAATGGAATCCAACAAACACCATAGATGAAGTGGAAAATCGCTGGTAACATTAAATGCAAATTAGATCTGGTCATAAAAGCTGTTCATAATATCTGACCCAGTTAGGAAAGCAATAGTTGTTGAGTTCTATTTTAAAGACATTTTTGTAAAGTACATCGTTACATGGTAATAATGAGATGCAGAGAATAAATGATTTCGCTTAAGAGCCATACATTACTTTCAAAATACATCCATTTGTTAAAGTAATAAACGTAAGCCAGACTTTTAACGTATTTCCTATTAGCAGAGGAACCCAAACTTCCGTAGTCCCTTGCATGCTGGCACAATTAAGTTGTCCGTAGTTTCAATTTGTAAGACCGTCATTTTTTAGTTATGAACATTAATTATTTAAAAGTTATTATACTAGCTTTGTTTTCTACGAGGCTTGAATGAAATCAAAGTAATTTTGCGATTATTCCTACAGGTGCTATGTTTCATAATGGTTAAAAGGTGTTCTAATGTAGAACTCCTAATAGAGAAACGTTTAATGACATCTCCGAGCTTGTGGCTGAGCAAATACATTTGAAACAATTTAAGTGTTATTTAAAAAAACAAAACCATTTTTTAAAAAAAAAATGCTTTAAAAAGTATACTAAATGAATTAAATAAAAGCGTTATTAAAAATTTCACAACACAATATCAAGAATAGTTTAAGCCATCAACTACCAATTTGCTAAATGTTTTTTATTAGATATTTTAACCATTAATAGAGATGGACATTTTTTAAGGCGTAATATACAAAAACTGAGGCTAACTGTGCTAAAAAATAATTCAGTATGTTTAATAAAGTTTTAGGCATTTTAGAGAAAAATGAGTTAAGACGTACAATATAATTCAATAGGTTTTAAATATTAAAAAAAAAAAATCCCAAAGAAATGTTATTCCCATTATATAATAGAAACGAATATCATTTAAAAAATGTAACTCTAAAAACAGACAATTAGCTGTAAGCTGTTTGTTAATGAAAAATGTCATTTAAGCAAGGTTTGAAGAAATAATAATGAATCATTGTGTTCAACGTGACAGTAGTATGGTGTAAACTTCATTCGAACATTTATTGCAGCAATATATTTAATTCGTTTCTGAATTTTAATAAAAATATATTTGTGTTAGTAATACAGAAATAGCTAAAAACGTTGTGCATGCATATTGGACGTAATTTAGTTTAATTTAGAAACTGTGCTGTTCTGCTTGGCTGGGCTATTCAACTTGCGGACGGCGAGAAACATGCGGTCCGCAGAGACGTAGGAATTGGCCAGCGATATTAATCAGATTTTCGTTTCGTTATGATCACAACCGGAAATATATTGCTGGACACGATTGTCAACTAAATGAAAAAAGTAACGTGTTTTAAATATTCTTAATGGTAATAATATAGTTAATTATTTGGCATCAGTGAGGAAACGAAGTTGGATTGTGAAAATCGAGCATTCAACAACCATTGGACTTTGACTTATACATTTTAACCACATGACTCTGCCTATTTCGACACCAATGTACTTGTTATGCTGCGAATGTGTGTCGGCGGTAAAGGAATATCACGTAACGCGGAATTTACAACGAGACCCGCAGATTTTGTGAATCTTATACAGAAGGTCCCACTGCTAGGAACCAAAGGTTGGGTCGTTGACCGCTTCTTGTCAGGGTACTCAGCAAGAAAATGTTACAGGGACTTCATTGCATGTTCTGTGGATATTAGCCCAAAAAAGAGAAGTATTTAACTGAGTCAGAACGGTGAAAGAATGCATACTAGCATTTTAAGACAAAATAGTAAGTGCTGCCGTCCGTCCGTCACAAGGTGACGATTGTGTTGACTTCGAAGGACGAAATCCAAAAGGCCTGGGATTATTCTTCTAGGATTATTAGCCGGTGCACAACAGCGAATCGCCTTTCTTCACGCCGCTGGATACCCAAGGGAACATGATGTGGATGATACAGCTTGGTTAGAGTGGCGTCGGAGAAGTTGTCGGAATGTTTCCGTGTGTCAATGTTATCCTCCTACGGGACTCCATGTCCGGGTTGAATTCAAAGTTTCCTTCTCTTAGATGAGTTGCCATCCAAGGTTAATGAGTCCCTTCCACCCTGGGTGCCATCCAAGGCTAATGAGTCCCTTCTACCCTGGGTGCCATCCAAGGCTAATGACTCCCTTCCACCCTGGGTGCTGGTGATGTTTTTGTTTCGCAGGGCTTTGGTGGGGATTGAACGCCAGACAATGAACTCGAGATCAGCTCAGACCACTCGGCCACCATATAGTCATTGAATAACAAATAAAACTAGCGTAACAAATACATGTCAGCAGATCCCTATGTCAGATACTTCGACATATCAGCAGATCCCTATGTCAGATACTTCGACATATCAGAAGATCCCTATGTCAGATACTTCGACATATCATAAGATCCCTATGTCAGATACTTCGACATATCATAAGATCCCTATGTCAGATACTTCGACATATCATAAGATCCCTATGTCAGCAAATCCCTATGTCAGATACTTCGACATATCATAAGATCCCTATGTCAGCAAATCCCTATGTCAGATACTTCGACATATCATAAGATCCCTATGTCAGCAAATCCATATGTCAGATACTTCGACATATCAGAAGATCCTTATGTCAGATACTTCGACATATCATAAGATCCCTATGTTAGCAAATCCATATGTCAGATACTTCGACATATCAGAAGATCCCTATGTCAGATACTTCGACATATCATAAGATCCCTATGTCAGATACTTCGACATATCAGAAGATCCCTATGTCAGATACTTCGACTGTACGCAGAATCGAAATCGTAGGAACTGACGTTTTTAAATATTTAATTGAAAGCATAAAGCTTGCACAATTTTTGACAATTGATATTGTTGAATGTACTGATGAAACTGACGTGTCTAAGTTAAATTTAAATGTATGTTTTTTCAAGAACTGCTGGCTTTAATAGCATCATTAAATTTCACCGTTTTCTTGTGTCTAACAATGTTATTTTTTTCTCAAGGAAAATGTACTCGATTTGACAAATTTCTTTTATTGGTAACGGACGTTGCACCATCAATGTTAGGTAAGCACCGTGATGTGAAATCCAAAATATCTGCAGTACCGATAGCTTCAGATCCAGTCGCTCCATTATCTTATCCATCAAAGTGTCCTAAGCAGAAAACTAAGCAATGAGATGAACGAAACAATGGATATTGGGATGAAAATATTACATTTAATTCGATCCTCATCAAGTCTTAATCAAGTTATTTTGGCAATAACTTCAAGAAACCGAAGCAGATTACAAGGACTTACATGTACACAAGGATGCTCTTTGGCTGAGTAAAGGTACAGCGCTTGGTGGCAACATAGTGTTAATCGTCCGAGTAAAGGTACATCACTTGTTCGTTTTTGAAGTATCAAGTATCAAGGAAAACATAATGCTTTTCTTTTAAAATGTTTTCATAAGAAGACTGGCAAATACAGGAACGTGTTAACAGACAATTCATTGTTGGCAAGTGTTGTTTTTTTAAAAAAAAAAAAGATTAGCTTGCTAATTTGAATACATTGAACTTGCAACTGCAAGGAAGACTCAAGACAATTATTGATGAGGTTGAAAAATTAAACGCATTTTGACATAAGTTGTCTTTGCTTGTCACGGATCTCCAAACAATCAAAATTTAAAATTCACCGAGGCTGAAAGATCTCATTGCTTCAGAATAATTTCCGTGACATATTTGAAGACTGCATCATCCCAACAATTTCGTGTTGTGTAATCCCAGTGACCTATTTGAAGATTGAATTATCTTTATCCTTATAATCCTTATCAAAGTCCTCCTGCTAAGAAGTTACTATCCCTTACTGATGCAGGGGCGTCATTTTAGTTTTTTTCAAGGGGGAGGCCAAACCAAAACATGGTCAGTTGTTAAGTTGTTTATTATAACTGTAGGTGCCACATAACATAGCAATTTAAATACAATCTGCAAATTCAGCTTTTTCAAACTTAGAAATGCGATAAAGTAAATAAGCTGAAACTCGGGGATCAGTGGTAGGCCGCAGGATTGCATGAAAATCGCTTTGACTTCTGATAACCCACATAAAAAAAAATGTGTTTCGAAAAAGGGAATTTAACTTTCCCCAATATTTACATTTTGCAATGTTATAAATTTTCGTTTATATGTGTGTGTGTGCATAAATACCATAACAAACGAAATATTGACAGTTATTATTAACGGTTTATTAACTCGTTAAACATGTCAGAATACGAAAATTGAAGTTGCAATACTGACGTTTATTAATAATTCCATCGGCAGGTTGGAAATTTTTATTGGTTAAAAGTTTTAAACACTGTTATTCCTGTATGTTAACATGGTCTAAGGACTGTGTGTAACTTTTTTTATTTTAAAGTGTATTGAAGTTGCCACAAGAAAATGACTTCATTTGTATTATAATTATCACCTTTCTAAGTTTGGGCGCGGACCTCTGGCCCGTGAGATTCCGGTCTTCTATATTTTGTTCCCTGAGGACATTAGCTATACAATACTCCAACGAGTATCAAATAATCAATATCTTGGAATTCCTTTCTCAAATAACCTAAAATGGTCACCCCATATAAAAAAAAATTCAAAAAAGCAAACTCAACTCTAGGTTTCATTCTACGCCACTGCCCAACATCCTACGAACGAAATGTCTATCTTGCACTCGTCCGTCCACTACTAGAATATGGTGCAAACATCTGGGACTCATACCTAAAGCAAGACGTGGACAAGATGGAGCGAGTCAATGCACTTCATAGCACGTGACTACAAAACCACCACTCCTGGCGACGTCACTGACCTCTTAAACAGATTTGACATCCCCTTCCTCAAGGACAGATGAGAAAAGATCCGCCTAACATTCTTATATAAAGTGGTCATGGAGCTAATGCCGGCAATCCCAGCAAACAATTATCTCACCCCACAGAAGCCAGGCCGATTAATTAGAGCCAAACAGTCACTTAACACTGACTTAACATCTGACAACCCCATGAGAAATTACACCCGGAACAATAACAAATGCTTCACTGTGCCTCGGAGTAACACAGTGTAACATAATCAATCATTCTTTCCAAGCACAATAATCGATTGGAACCACCTGGACAATACCGCCGTGAACTCGACATTTATCGAAAGCTTCAAGGCTGCCCTGGCATCTGCTAGGAGCCGTTAGGATGGCAGCATTGCTTCCCCAACCGTTGCACATATGCCAGGATAATGGATGCAGCAACGTACCCTAACAGAACCAGAGAAGGCTATATGTACTGCTACAGACCAGAAGTTGCCAAACTCATAGTAATATTTTGCATACGTATGATTCCTGATCCTTTCAGTGCGCTAACAACCTTGCCTGAAAGAGGCAATCTATATTTGAGTAATTTATTTCAATTTTTTTTAGATCTTCTGGTGTCATTGAAAATTGGTCTGCTTGTCAAGTCTAGCGAGTGTGCCGTACGTGGTCGACGCATGCTATAGAACATTTTGCCGGCGCCTGGCCCCACTTGACAACCCATTGCTCACCTGGGGTATCTAGCGGCAACAATGTGAGTCAATTAAGGTTTAACACGTGACCCCTACCCATGAATATGAAGATGCTCATTTTAGAGACTTTTAGTCAAGCTCAAGTAACGGAAGTTGAGCCATAATAATACATAAGAAATTCTTAGCCTATTTAGAATTTCCGTTTGCTGGAAGTTTTGAAGAATATACTTATTTAAATGATGATACAATAGAGGAAGTGATGAAATGGATGTGATGAAATGTAGCTGGATATTAAAATTCCAGGTCAGTGATGAATTAATAATACCTTGATAAAATGTCCCCAAACCACTCACATTTTTGATTTAAGTACGAGTTATTCCCCATATTGTTATAGACTTAGTTGGTCTATAATTCACTGAGAGGGTTAAACCATGCCATGAACTGCTCACTCCCCCCCCCCCCCCAGCTGTGTTAACATCTCTCCTATATGCTAGCCAGATATCGTCAGTGTGCAGAAGATATGCTAGACAGCTAAACCATCTCCACCTGAGCTGTCTAACTAAACTATAAATATCGGCACTATTTTAAATGTTAAGGAAAAGTTTAAAACGACGATTGAATGAACAAAACAACCAGAACGTGGACATACATTAAACAATGGAATTAATCAAACAAATGGTTTGATAGAGGATGACTTTATTGTTTGAAATTTACTTTGTCTTTCATAGTGTCAAAACAAAACAAGAAGTTTTCAAGGCCTAGATTAGATCGAATACAGAAATAGGTTTTAGATTTTCATAACTAAAATGTGGATATCTTTTTCCCCAATAGAAATTGTCTATTTTCTCAGGGCTGGTGGGCAGGCGGCCAGACATGCCTCTGAAGTTTCAAAATTGTTAGCGTTTCCTTGACAACCTCCGTACTCGAATTCCTCACATGCACCGGTGACTTTGTTGAAATAAAAGCGCTTGAATATTCCCCTGCAAGGTCCTGCGTCTTTTTCCAGTTCACAAGTTGCTGTAGATGAAATGAAAGAATGAATTAGTTATAGCAACTCAGTTTCTGGGGAATAAATACATCAAAGTGGTATTAGGTGAAATGATAGAATGGATTAGTTATAGCAACTCAGATTCTGGGGAATAAATACGTTTAAGTGGATTTAGGTGAAATGATAGAATGGATTAGTTATAGCAACTCAGATTCTGGGGAATAAATACATCTAAGTGGATTTAGGTGAAATGATAGAATGAATTAGTTATAGCAACTCAGATTCTGGGGAATAAATACGTTTAAGTGGATTTAGGTGAAATGATAGAATGGATTAGTTATAGCAACTCAGATTCTGGGGAATAAATACATCTAAGTGGATTTAGGTGAAATGATCATAATAGATTAGGTCTATGATTAATAAGATACGGATGAAAACATTTTTAATGATTTAATGGACAGAACAGCTTTGCTAATTTAAACTATTTTTTACACTATAAAGTAGAATCTAAAGATAAAATAATATGAAAACGCTACTGTAGTTGAATAGATGAAGCAGTATGAACAAGGCGCATGAATCGCTTCATTCATTGACGTGAACACAACACCGAAGAATGAATATATTACATGACGGCATATGTTGCTGATGTTTATCAAACATCTCTATTACGCTGGTGGTTTTGTTTACATTTTGCCCTACCCTAGATACATTCTTCACAGCGTTTATCCGAGTTTTAATGGATAACGAAACATATTTCTTAAACATACCGTTGGGCTTTGAAGTTACCATTTTAAAAATCATTCCCCAAGGTTAATTAATGAAAGGGCAATGAAAGATACGGATTGAATGAATACATATTGATTGACAATCTCATAGTTTTAAAAAAGGTGTTTGTGGAGAATGAAATAATAAAATACACAGAAGTTTGTTTGGACTTACTGGCCATGATAAAAGAAATACATAAGATATGAGGTCCCCATCACAAAAGGATAACTTCACTGGCTAGATGTCACATAATAAAATAAACTGATGGGATACGGGTAAAACAAAAGGACAATTTTAAACAAAATAAACTATTTTACAAACATACAAACACTTTCTACTCACCGGTCTGCTGGGTGGACAGCTGGATGCACAGCATGCCAAACAGACAAAACACAAGCATTTTGGTCATCATTTTGATTGGTTAGTTTTGGAAGTCTTCGGACTTGGTGAGAAGATTCTTAGGATGGCTGAAAGGCGTTGTGATATTGTCACTGACAGTCCCAGCTTTTATAGGAAGCTACCGAGCTATGGAGGACGTCACGATTATTTGTTTTACTGTCAACGTGGCCTCCCATAGCTTATGCTAATGAGTGATACTTAAAATGAAATATAAAAAACAAAACAACATAGATAAAGTGTAAAAAATCGCTGGTAACATTAAATGCAAATGAGATCTGGTCATAAACGATGCTACACAATAACTGACCTAGATAGGAAACCAATCGTTTCTGAGTTCTATTTTACAAGAGAGTTATTGCCCATAATTTAAACAACGTCATCGTTACACTTAAGGTAATGAGATGCAATGAATAAATTAAACGACTTCCCCCAAGAGCCATATATTGCAATATAATTTTTGAAAGTAAAAAACAACAACTGAAGATAGACTTATTAAGCTGTTTAATAGTGCCAGAGGAACTCACACTTACCGACTCATGACACAACGGATTTCATGCCTGGTATTCACATGCATGATACAAACAATGGTCCGTAGTCAGAAGTTGAATATCGTTCATATTGAGCTACGATATTGAATGATACAATGTTTATCATACCAACCTATTTTCCTCGAAACTTAAAAAATAAGTATCTCTAATATAGAAATGTATCATAGTGACTTCGTGCGGAGCCAATTAAAACCTCCTAGAAATGAAAACTTTAACAATGACTTTTTGCTTGGTTCTAAGCGCATAACGGGAAATTATTTTAGTTTTTATAACAATAACAGTTCAACAAATCGTCGAATGCTTTAAAATAAACAATATCGAACAATACGGGAGTGGGTGAGGGCTGAAAATTTGAAAAAAAAACATTTATACAAGTAATGCACTTTATAAGAATCCCATTTAGAGTACCCCCCCCCCCCCTATCCCCAGGCTTGTAACCGCATTTTTTTTCTTGCACCTGAACTATATTAATATCCTTCATTTATTTCACCAAACTATTTCAGAACACGAAGGAAAATATTAATCACCAAACGCATTTATGATATTATTTACAAAAAGAATCTTATTTAGCGCAGTTATCGGAACTTTTATTTGATGAAATCTGTGTATTTCCTGTATTATCCCCTTGAAAAACATGGAAATAATGATTTTTGGGGTTGGGGTTGGTGGGTGGGGCTGAAATTTGAAACTATGTTTTGTCATCAGCTATGAGTCTATGTGGCAAGTTTCTGCTAGATTAGTTGACGGAAGTGGGTCAATTAGCCGTCCGAAGATTTTGCCAGCAACGCAGCCAGCCGGCGACGAACAAAAGCGAAATTAATATAAAAGAATGGATTTTAAAAAAAGATTGAAAAAGGATTCTAAATGAACGAAATGACAGCATTACATACAAGAAAAAAAAACATGACTGCCGAATCTTAAGTCACATTTCTTGTCATTGTTATAGTAGATATTTTGTTCATTTAATGCAGCGGTTCTCAACCTGTGGGTCGCGACCCCTTTGGGGGTCCCACCACCCTTTCTCAGGGGTCGCCTAAGGCTATCTGAAAAAACATGTTCTATAGTTATGAAGTAGAACGGAAAATAATTGTGTTGCTTGGGAGTCGCCACAACATGAGAAACTGTATTAAAGGGTCGCGGCATTAGGAAGGTTGAGAACCACTGATTTGAAGAGATGAAAAGTAAGGTGTGACACGCGACCACCACCCACGACCCTAAAATGCAAATTGAAAAGACTTTAGCTTCAAGTAGCCAAACTTGTTCCAGTTTTCAGACGACTTAAAGAAACTATGGCTTATTTCTCTAAGAGTAGTGACGTCACTTATCACATTTAGGGTAACAAACAAAAATAGTCCTGTATTATTTTAAAGTGACAATGCCAGCACAATGTCAACAGTTTATTAGCAATATCCTGTGTATCCACCCCACGGATTCTAGATGTACACATAGAAAGGTGTCATGTGGGACTTAGAAGGGTAAAGCTTTGATAAAGACCGATAGAAGCAATAAACTTTTCGGTGTTTTCAGTAGAGAAAGAAAACAACTCACGTAAATGAAAGGAATGAAGAAACATCACTCACTGTATTGAACAATAAATTATTTGTCACACCTCAACATCGCGTAAAATCTCCCCCGAAAACCCCCACCAACTACCTACAACCAACACTCCACCAAATCCTACAAGCCCCCCCCCCCACCAATAACATCCACCAAAAAACCTCCTCACCAACAACCCCAGGCCCATTAATAGTGCCCCACCCATCAACAGTGCCCATCCCATCAACAGTGCCCCAATCATCAACAGTGCCCCACCCTCCCATTCAACCAACCACCGTTAAAACACAGATAAAAAAATTAAACAACTAATACAAAAATCCTGTAAAAATTTCAATAAAAGCAACAAACACGTTTTTTTTTTTGTGTGTCGTTTTAAACTTGACAAAAAGCTTAGATTGTGTGCACTCTAACGGAAATTCAATCGTAAATCTTCAAACAACATATAGTGAATGCACGACAGAAAGAATAGCTTTGTAACCAACGACGCTTGGAGCTCATCTAAAGTCACCATGTTTTTGAGGAGGCTTCCTGATGAAATCATCCTACGAATATTTACGTTTCTAGAGGTAGTCACCATAATTCTAATGTCCGACGTCAGTGTTTATGTCTATGGCGTTCAACTGCGCATACGTAAACAACATTGTCTGTAAAACAAAGCTGTGCCCCGGTTCTGTCATTTTATTGCGGTCTTTGTAAGTGGTTTGAAGGTTGAGGTCTCGCTAAGTTAGCAACGTATTGCGGTCTTTGTAAGTGGCTTGAAGGTTGAGGTCTCGCTAAGTTATTGCGGTCCCTGTGGTCTTGGATTTCGGTCATGCTTGTTAGTGCTTTATTTAGACTCCTGTACATTAAACGTGGTTTACGGTGGGCCGTGTAAGTGAGTGTTTCATGGCGGGCCGTGTAAGTTAGGGTTTCATGGCGGGCCGTGTAAGTTAGGGTTTCATAGTGGGCCGTTAAGTTAGGGTTTCATGGCGGGCGGTTTAAGTTAGGGTTTCATGGTGGGCCGTGTAAGTTAGGGTTTCATGGTGGGCCGTGTAAGTTAGTGTTTCATGGTGGGCCATGCAAGTTAGTATTTTATTGGTGGCCTTCAACTTTAACCTCCACTGAAATCCATATAAATGTAACAACTGTTTTAACTGACATTTTCAACCTTATTTTATGGTTGTATTTCAGTAACAAAATGCCCCAGTCATTGTAACAAAATGCCCCAGTCATTGTAACAAAATGCCCCAGTCGTTGTAACAAAAATGCCACAGTCATTGTAACAAAATGTCCCAGTCATTGTAACAAAATGCCCCAGTTATTGTAACAAAATGCCCCAGTCATTGTAACAAAATGCCCCAGTCATTGTAACAAAATGTCCCAGTCATTGTAACAAAATGCCCCAGTCATTGTAACAAAATGCCCCAGTCATTGTAACAAAATGTCCCAGTCATTGTAACAAAATGCCCCAGTCATTGTAACAAAATGTCCCAGTCATTGTAACAAAATGCCCCAGTCATTGTAACAAAATGCCCCAGTCATTGTAACAAAATGTCCCAGTCATTGTAACAAAATGCCCCAGTCGTAACAAAATGCCCCAGTCATTGTAACAAAATGCCCCAGTCATTGTAACAAAATGCCCCAGTCATTGTAACAAAATGCCCCAGTCATTGTAACAAAATGCCCCAGTCATTGTAACAAAATGCCCCAGTCATTGTAATAAAATAATATTGAAACAAATAGCGTTTAATATTTTAAAATTATTTATTACAATGCGAGCAAGAGAAAATAGCGAATTTGTTTTTCAACTTTTTTAGTGCTGTGAAACGGACTACCGCCCTAATAATTCAGTTTTTTTAAATACCTTTCGACAAGGTTACATTTTTTTTTAAAAATTACTTCTTTAGGCATGCAATTCCAATAATAAATTCTTGTACACATCTCAGAAGTCACTGAGACAGGTCCAAACGGGAGTCATACATATAGAATAAATCATATTTATAATAGGAAATTACCGTATATAATCTAAAGCTAAAAATTTGAAATTCTGTTGAAATACATATGACTCTGTCCACATCCAGACCTACGAATCTGTCCACATCTGACTCTGTCCACAACTAGTACTATCCACTCTATCTACATCTAGACCTATGACTCTGTCCACATCCAGACCTATGAATCTGTCCACATCTGACTCTGTCCACACTTAGACTCTGTCCACAACTAGTACTATGACTCTATCCTCATCTAGACTAAAATACATACATTTTTAAAATAAAAATAAGAACGTAACTGATCTAAGAACGTCACTTATCTAAGGACGTCACTTATCTAAGAACGTCACTTATCTAAGGACGTCACTTATCTAAGGACGTCACTTATCTAAGAACGTCACTTATCTAAGGACGTCACTTATCTAAGGACGTCACTTATCTAAGGACGTCACTTATCTAAGGACGTCACTATCTAAGGACGTCACTTATCTAAGGACGTCCCTTATCTAAGGACGTCACTTATCTAAGGACGTCACCTTTCTAAGAATGTCCCTTATCTAAGGACGTCACTTATCTAAGGACGTCACTTATCTAAGGACGTCACTTATCTAAGGACGTCACTTATCTAAGGACGTCACCTTTCTAAGAAAGTCATTTATCTCTGTGATTTTTATTATCTCGAAATAAATTTAAAGTTAAATGATGTATAATTATTCCTTTGAACTGTTATTTCATTGCGCAAAACAAACACCGTGACCTTTGTAACCTTGGTTTAAATTAGGACAGGGATCTTGTCAACGCCTCGTCGACCTGTCTAAGATGGCGGCGGATATATTACGACCCGGTCTTATGGAAGTCCAGGACTTTTGAACTCAGAGGTTACGCCAGGTCACATCCGGAACGTTTAAACGTGAGTAGCAACATGATTCCCACACCATCCCTTCCGGTAGATAAAGGGGTGGTCGGCAGACAGCGGCTCTTTAGTGACCTGAGTGCGGCGGGGCAAGTCGGCCAAAAATCGGGGTTGACTCAAAAAACAAAATGAAACTTGAAAATAAATTTGGCTCTCAAAAGTTTTGTAAATCATCCTGCTGCTGATTTTGGGCTCTTTGGACGAATGAGTTTTCCGCCCACTGCCATGACCTGAACTATAATGAGTTGTCCGACCACTGCCATGACCTGAACTATAATGAGTTGTCCGCCCACTGCCATGACCTGAACTATAATGAGTTTTCCGACCACTGCCATGCCCTGAACTATAATGAGTTTTCCGACCACTGCCATGACCTGAACTATAATGAGTTTTCCGACCAGTGCCATGACTTGAACTATAATGAGTTTTCCGACCACTGCCATGAACTGAACTATAATGAGTTTTCCGACCACTGCCATGACTTACTTATTCAGTTTAAATAAAATAAACTACCACAAATGACATCCAAATGGGATTTAGTCTTAAAGGACCTGGGTGCGAATAGCGGCTATGTGTACCTGGGTCCCCTTAGACTAAAGCCCAGTCGGATGTCATTTGTGGTAGTTTATTTTAGTTCAACTGAAGTAGTAAGTTTACAAACGTATAGTCCATTCAATTATCTTTCCCTTGATACCTCACTTACCTCTTACAAACCCAACAATAATATTTTAAATAGTTTTTTTAATCCCAACCTCTCACTTCTGATACCCGGGTGCGAATAGCCATTTCATACTGTAAGTGAAGTCAAACCACCACAAACTAAAGTGAGGAAATGTTAAAGGGATATAAAGTCCCTGGGACAGGGCAACTGGAACGAGAGGTGTAAGGGAGCGGTCCACCCGGGGTGCCACTTTCTTTTTATAAGGAGGAGCATCATTTTCAGGATACCTAGTGCAGAAATTTGTGTACTAATGTACGCACCTTCTGTCCTAGACTGCCCCCCTCCCGGGCATATGCACCTGTACGCAAAATCTCCAGAACCATGACTCCACCCCCCCACCTCGATGCGTAATATCCATATGGCACCTTAAAATATTCGAGGCTTTGATATAAATAAAGAATTTCTATAGATCAACGCCGTTCAACGTGGTTAACAGATCATAGCTATAGAACTGTGGCAACACGTTAGAGGGAGCGAATTCAGTTGAATGAAAAGCCGATGATAATAACTGAATACTTTTCTAGCGCCCCTGTGCATGGTATTTTAGCGCGCCCACAGCGCTCTAATGTCTTAAATCTATTTGAAGGAAAAAAAATCTTGAAATGTTTCTTAAAATGAATATTCATCATTTTCTATTTCTCTCAAAGATTGAGGCAAACCATTATTTAGGCGCAAATAAACTGGTTCTTTTTTTTTTTTTTTTTATCTATTGCTCATATCAGAGATTGGGCAAAGTAAGTTATCATTTAAAGTTAAAAAAAACATCTTGGGGGGGGGGGGGGGGGGAAACAAAAAAATTCTTAGCTTTAAGTGAAGCTTTAACGGTTTGTGTAATTGTCAAAATTAGTTATTAATGTTTCTATTGGCATGGTTTACTCTTGTTCGCACGAGGAAACAAAAACTCGGAGAGTTTTAACGGTTGTCTCCCTTTTATTATAAATGAGCTTTCTTTCCATGCCACTTTTGCTTTATTTTTTATCCAATAAGTTTATGAACAAACAAACAAAATAATTGTATAGAGGTTATGGAGTTATTCAGCTGAAAGCATTATTAAACATCACAACAAAAATAAACGTTAATATATATCATCTTTAGAAAATTTAAATTCACGTAATTCAGTGACTGGAAACACGAATCTCTTATTGCAGATGCTGACAAAATACGTCAAGTCAATGGGAGAGCACTTGAAGCACGTCCGGATCGTTTGTCCATCGCCCAATCTTTTGACAGCTTACAATGTGGCTAAGTGTGTGGAGAAGCTGCTCCACGGACTCTCGTGTCTGGAGCGCGGCAAAGAAAAGATCACCTCCTTCGAGATGAGCCACCTTCACTTCGAGGACAGTTGGAGCGGCTTCCGGTGCTCGACGTGGCTGTTGGTCAACAGCGTCTCGGAGTTCCTGGAGACTCAAGAAAACCTGGTCAGTTTTAACATGGCGGGCTCGTTCGTGACGCCGCCATTTTCATACCGTATCTTGAAGTCCGTCGCCAGGAGTAGATCAGTTAAGCGGCTCCAGTTTTTAAACATCGTCAATTACTACAGCCTCGAGACCTCGCTTAGGATAATCGGCTGCCAGCTACGGACCGTGAGCACAAGCTGCTATAACCTTAGAGAGATTGCGTTGAATTATTCTTACCTGCACGTGGCCAACGTGGTCGATATCTGTGAGAATCTCGCGGGCTGCCTCCGGACGCTGACCTTGTACGTCACATTAATGGACTTCTCCAGTCCGGCCTGGGCGATCATATCCTCTGACCGTTGGCGGCTCGCCCTCAAGGCGTGTCCCGGGCTCGGGGTCAAGATTGAAATGGTGGACTGGCCGCTGGATCCGACAGCGGTGCTCGTCCCCGGGCTGCCCCTCACTGAACTTTCCATAAGAGGCTCTCAGTGTCCACGCTCGGTACATAGCTTCGGCAGTAAAACAAGCAACGTGTTGGACCATTGTGCCATATATTTCGCTCTATCCATTCAAGCCGTTTCATTCCTCGTCGATGGGGAAGTCGCGATGTCTCACCCTAAGACAGCTTCGCTTCTTAACTTCATCAAAAAGTGTAAGAAACTGCGCAGTCTGCTGTTCTCTGATACCCTCGTTAACTGTGATTACCTGGCCAAGATCAAGGCTAATGCGTGTGAAGAAGAGGTGACGATATCTATAATTACTGTATAAACTGACCGGCCAGTCAGGACTATCATGCATGTCTTAAACTGATCTTTTTCTATTGCACTTTAAATTAATGACTTTTTCATTTCCATTAGTAGATTTGTATACGACTCAACATCATCTTAAAATAACTCAATTTCATTTGGAATGCTTCCCCTTGAAATTAACCTTATTGGACAAAGAAATCCCAATGACAATCATGATACGAATTTAGCTTAAAATGTTAACAAAAGGTAGCACAGCAATAACGAAAACATTCTTAATCTATGAATGAACCTCAATATTTTGAACATTCGGAGCACATAAACTCAAATGACCACTACCGGTCCATGAGATAATGCAAAGTAAACTAGCTTACAATGCCGCCATGACATGACATTACTCGATGGCATTTATAAAATGTTCCAGTATGACAGATTAAATTCTATCAATGCCAGTTATGAACGACAGAATAATCATTCCCATTAATGAAATGTTTTTTTCTCAATCTATACGTATAGTCTTTCAGTATTTCGTCTTTACAAACATACAATCATACAATCATGCAATCATACAATCGTTCACATGAAAATAACTTTACCAGCCGTCTTTCACCACGATCTTACACTTAGATATTAACACTTACCATGTTTGTATTATTCCCACTACTTGTTATTTCTATTGATTTTATGCCATTTGTGTGTGGGTGGGTGGGGGGGGGGGCCCGCGTCCTTTTACTATAACATTTATTAATTAATGACTTAAATTTATTATGACTTTTGAAATAGTTTATTAATAAAAAGTATATTGTTTATCGTTCATTAAATTGATTTAACAAAATATTTCATTGTGTTGCATTGATGTATCTTTTCGCAACGTTTGGTGTGTCATTGGTCGACACAGTGACCAGCTGTGTATAATCGATGTGTCATTGGTCGACACAGTGACCAGCTGTGTATAATCGATGTGTCATCAGTCGACACAATGACGAGTTTTAAGATCAGAGTTAAGATCTAGGCCAATAGGTATAAGTACAGTGTTAAAGTTCTAGGACAGTAGGCATACGTAAAGCGGGTACATATATAGCGTTAGGAGCTAGAACAGTAGGCCTTGGTATAGTGTTAGGAGCTAGGATAGTAGGCATTGGTATAATTTATAGGAGTTAGAACACAGCAGGCGTTGGTATAGATTTTGTTGCTAGGACAGTGAACCGTGATAAGTACTGCGTAAAGAGATAGGATAGTAGACATGACAAGCAGTTTTTCTTTCAGACAAAAGTACAGACCATTGATAGTTGCAGAAACAAACATAGTGTCCCACCTAGAGGATATAATCCAGATACAAACATATGGGTCAACTGACGAAGGTCCAGATATAAACATATGGGTCAACTGTCGATGGAGTCTTACAATCAGGCAATGGTGTAAGAATAGAGTACGCAGACCGATCATGTGACAAACTCTGCAACCCCTGGGGTGCGATCTGCAATAATTAGGAAACAGAAGCGACTGCTAAGGAAGCACCACCTACTTGCAGGTCATCATAATAAACGAAGAGATATCGTTATCTTCTCTGTCAGCAAATCAATACCTCAAGCAGCTGAGCATCAAAATCTCACTGTTTTTCACGTTCCTCAAAAACTATGCAGTCAAGCTAACCTTACAATGGATACTAGGACACCACAATATACTAGGACACCACAATATACTAGGACACCACAATATACTAGGACACCACAATATACTAGGACACCACAATATACCAGGACACCACAATATACTAGGACACCACAATATACCAGGACACCACAATATACCAGGACATCACAATATACCAGGACACCACAATATACCAGGACACCACAATATACTAGGACACCACAATATACCAGGACACCACAATATACTAGGACACCACAATATACCAGGACACCACAATATACCAGGACACCACAATATACCAGGACACCACAATGTACCAGGACACCACAATATACTAGGACACCACAATATACCAGGACACCACAATATACTAGGACACCACAATATACCAGGACACCACAATATACCAGGACACCACAATATACCAGGACACCACAATAAACCAGGACACCACAATATACCAGGAAATAAAAGAGAAGGTAATCTAACAAAACAGGGAGCATTCAATGAACAGCCAAACATACCTACATCACTCAACACAGCCAAACATACGTACATCACTCAACACTGCCAAATATACCTACATCACTCAACACAGCCAAATATACCTACATCAC
The DNA here is from genome assembly GCA_964017045.1 of Omphiscola glabra. Classification (NCBI taxonomy): domain Eukaryota; kingdom Metazoa; phylum Mollusca; class Gastropoda; family Lymnaeidae; genus Omphiscola; species Omphiscola glabra. Next base: position 30,050,465 of record OZ024795.1, read on the forward strand.
TCAACACAGCCAAATATACCTACATCACTCAACATAGCCAAATATACCTACATCACTCAACACAGCCAAACATACCTACATCACTCAACACAGCCAAACATACCTACATCACACAACACAGCCAAACATACCTACATCACTCAACACTGCGAAGCAGATAACCTCCCCCCCCCCCCCCCCCAATTGACGAGTTGTTAAAAAGATGGGTTTTGACCTCATCAGGAGCAAGATTTCTTTTCCTAAAGACGACGAGCTCCGACACTAAAGATCCCATAAATTGCCTCCAAAGATACGAACATGTCATCATTATCTTTCGTTGGCTCACAGGACACGCACTGCTGAATTCCACCGTAACCGCAAAAAACAAGATAAAACACCAATGTGCCCCTTCTGTAAACATAAAAATGATACAGTAACACATCTACCTTTTGAACCGACAAAGCATTAAAGGACTTATGACTTAACTGCCTTAAAAAAAACACCAGACTACACCAAAACCATACAATACTACACCAAGACCCTACCAGACTAAACCAACACCAGACTAAACCAAGACCCTACCAGACTAAACCAACACCAGACTACACCAAAACCCTACAAGACTACACCAAGACCCTACCAGACTAAACCAACACCAGACTAAACCAAGACCCTACCAGACTAAACCAACACCAGACTACACCAAGACCCTACAAGACTACACCAAGACCCTACCAGACTAAACCAACACCAGACTACACCAAAACCCTACAAGACTACACCAAGACCCTACCAGACTAAACCAACACCAGACTACACCAAGAACGTACCAGACTAAACCAACACAAGACTACACCAAGACCGTACCAGAATACACCAACACCATATACACATACAAAGAATAGCTGCAGGCTGTAGATTGATTGTGAACACCTTAAAACTAGAGATTAACTATTCATTTTGTTTGCGGGCATTGTGGTGGCCTTTAAACCACTGACGAGTCCCAGTCATTAGTCCCCTTGTTGAGTCCCATTGTTGAATTCCATAATGAGTACCATTGATGAGTCCCAATGATGTGTCTCTTTCATATTGATTAGTTCCACTGATGAGCCCCATTGATTATTCCCATTTATGATGATGAGCCCCACTGATGAGCACCATTGATGAGTCCCACTGATGAGCCCCATTGATGAGTCCCACTGATGAGCCTTATTGATGAGTCCCATTGATGAGCTCCATTGATGAGTCTCATTGAAATGTCCCACTGATTTGTTTCCCCACTGATGATTCCCACAGAACCCCATTGATGAGTTCATTGATGAGTCTGATTTATGAGCTCCTCTTATATGTTCCAACTACAACATTCGAACAGGTTCTCTCCCGACAACAATTTGAGGACAATTGCTGACGAGAGAAGTTTTCGCGTACATTCTCCCGTGAAACCTCTCGGGGTTAAGGCCGTGACAACTCATGGCTGTCAGAACTAGCACGGACTTGGATAAATTTCTCTAGGGATTGCCTTGTTGGTCCATTTAACTTTTCTCCCAAGACTTGCTCAAAGTGGATAAGCTCGGCCAATCGGTAACCCTGGTCGGAGAGCATAGCCCTAACAAAAATAACATTGCGCTTGGCTGAGCTCTGCGCTCTCAGCAACGTTTAAAAAAAAAAAACCCTTGATACCCGCTCCCACATCTTCTGCACCAACTTTTTATTGGAACGAGAGCTTCATCTTGAATATAGATCAGTGATTCCAAAAGTGGTCTATATCGACCCCCAGGGGTCGAAGCCAACTTACAAGGGGTCCATGTCAGCGAGAAAAAAATTGGGGGTCAATGAAATTAAAATTGGGGTCAACTATATTGGATCTCATGTAAGCAGGTCGTGACTTCTATTTTGGCATTCCATGAATGGAATAATTCACATACACTGATAGTACCTATTTACTTGCATAATATTACCTTATAATATAAAGACATATATCTTCCTACATAAATAATAAAAGTACCTATGAAGTAAAAATTTAAAAAAACATAAAACTGTTTAAGAATATTTATAAAATAGCAGGTGATATCAGGTAAGCAGGGGGTCTGCACAAAATCGAAAAACATTGCAAGGGGTCTACGAGACAAACAAGTTTGGGGACCTCTGAGATAGATGTTGGATAATCAATAATGATATTTGCATTTTTACCGCTGTATTAGTATAATACGGCTTTGACGCCCCATTAAGAATATAACCTCGCACAAAGATTGTCTACAAAATAAAGAAAATTGCAGTAAGTTATAAAAGTAGAATATTGTTTTTATCGTTCTAACATAACTTTGAAATAAAGCTTTGGAGTCGGTGTTAGTTAACATCTGTGTTCCCATGCCTTGTGTAACTACTCACTCTGTTGTTGTGGGTAATACAGAGATGATAGTTAGCTAGGTCAATGTTACCATTATGCAACTGTCGCTGCAGCATCATCGACGTAAAACGAACGATCAAGTCACTTGATACAACTAAGCACTTTATTTCAACAAGACTGTATAAACATAATAAATTAAAACAACATCTACGGTATAGGATGTATACAGATATATTTTCATTTCTGTATTGATTAAATATATTTGCTCTCGTCCTCACATTTATTTCACAATTTACTATAACCAAGAATCGCAAGACGACCTTCCCAACATAGCAGCCTAAAACCTTGTCCGTTATATCTATACAATTTTGTGTCTCAATTGATTATATCTAATATCAAATTAACATGCACAAAGTTACACTATTATAACTTCTACTAAAAGAAACATCTGTGTGGCTCCGTGACTTGTACTAGAAAACACATGTATCGCCACGACTTTGACTAAAAGAAACATCTGTGTGTCGCCATGACTTTGATTAAAAGAAACATCTGTGTGTCGCCATGACTTTGACTAAAATAAACATGTATCTTTGGACCAAAAGAAACAAATGCGTCTCTATGGCTTCCGCCGAACGAAACTTCTGTACTGCCATGACTATGAATACAATCCTATATTTTGGACCAGCCGTGTACACTCGCTGTTAAAAAAGAATAAAATAAACTGTACACCCAACATTTTTCTGTTTTCTTTTATTTTGAACAACATAATTCATATAAACATACTGATATGTAAGTATTTAATAGTTGAATATGTGCACGGGACTACACGACTCAATCTCCATAGCTGCAGGTGAAAATAATAATTTTAGCATTCTGGGCTATTACGCAGCAGTTCATTGAGCATTTCATCCCGACAAAAGCAGTACACAGATATGAGATAATTGTAATTGAAGGACTGCATTCAAGGCATGTGAATGAAATAGTAAAACGTCCATATCGTATTGTCCTGTCTTTTGATTCAAACTCCAGCATACCTCGTTTTACTATTTCATTCACAGATATTAGACTAGGCTTTATCGCACACTAAAAGTTGATTTCATTGACGCAACGACGCAGGAAATATTTTCAAAGAAATTTAATTATTGGAAATGGTTCCTTTCGGTTACAATCCGGTCTGCCAATTTGTTTAACTCGAATAGACTCGATTACAATGGTATCGATATGTCTTTTTACACGATATTGAACTATTTACCCTAGGCAACATCAATATATGACGAAGTTATAAATAATCGCGGAGAGCAAGAATTAAATATTTCACAATATATATATATATATATATATATGTTCTAAGATGCCATGGCGAGATTTATCTGATTTAAACAAAAATGTATATAGCAAAAAGAAAACTGTTGGAGCAATTTGGGGAATAAAAATCTTTGAAATGTTTGGCTAAAAAGTGTTCTGTAGATGACAGGATAAACTTTATTAATGTCTTTTAAAAATGTGGTGCATGACAGATTAGTGGATCGCTTGTTTTGTGGGATGTCTGTTAATGAATTTATAATACACGACTCCTCGACTCCTTGCCACTGACCAGGAGTGAATTTTAGAAGATTTATTACATTGTTGGTATCTGCTGTCCTCTAATTTGATTGGCTGAGCTACGTTTTTAAAAAAAAATTATTCATCCAACTTAAACTAAATACACCAGGTCAATTTGACCACCAGTGTCTGTAAATCTCATTTTACGTTGTTACGTCAAGGGTGGATAACTATCGAAATGATGCAGTTTAAGAGTTTTACCTCCGAGTTATCTCACTCTCTCATGGCTTCGTGGCAGTTCGAATGGCCACAAGTCTATCTTTAGTTGGTGTGCTGAAAATAAACGTGAAGAAAAAAATGTAGTTTACTTTAAACTTATATTTTATCCACAAAGTAAACCATTAGAAAGACTATGTGTAAAAAAAACAAAAAACAAAAAAAAACAACAAAAAAACAACAAAAAAAAACAACAAAAAAACAACCAACAAATCAACAACAGTCAAATCAATTGTTATTTGTAATTCATAGAAATGCACACGTTAAAGTGAAAACCTAATGGCCGTTGTCCGAGTATTTCAATACAAGAACGCTTATTTTTAACATAATATTTTCTTATTGGAGTGTATGGGTAGTTTCCAATGAATTTTCTAGTTATTTAAAGTATCATTTCAAACATTTCTGAATTTCGTGGCACTCTCTTCAATAATTATCCCTAAACTATAAAAGACTAAACTTACAAGTTGTATTATAAGCGGTGCTTCAACTAGAACTTTTCTTATGTGAAGAGATTTGTTTCCGATTCACGTTCCGAAAATGATCATCCGGATCAGACACCAGCTCCATCTTGCCTCCTCATATACATGCATTGTTTCCTGTCTCTACAAACATTTCCCACAATGTCAGAATACCACTTCATTGTCACCACCAATCCCGATCAATGCAGTGCCTGAAAGTTTCTGTCCTGCGACCCCCAGTTGCCGCGCAACACAATGCTGAAATCTCGTTGTCATGTCAACATCAGATCCCACCCGATACAATGCCCAAACGCCCTGTCACCACCGTTACCCGCCCAACACCGTTCACCATCTAGCTTCGCCCAGCAATGTGTCCCCGCCACCATCAGATCCCGACCAACACAATGCCCCAAATCCCGTTGTCCTGTCACCATCGTTACCCGTCCAACACCGTTCACCATCACGCTTCGCCCAGCAATGTGTCCTCGTCACCATCAGATCCCGACCAACACAATGCCCCAAAATCCCGTTGTCCTGTCACCATTAGGTCCCCTAAAGAGCGCTCGGTCTTGTGATCACCACACGAAATAGACGGCGTCAAAAGAAATGAATTTCAGATCCGGTTTCTCGTGAATGTTTTTAATAAGCCGATGACTTGGCGAGCTAATGGAAACATTGGCAAAACAATTTCCTATCGCGACTCGCGATGATCTGGCAGGCAGTCACATTTAGAAAGTCATTAAAAGAGTAACGGGAAAAGTGAATGACACCCCCACCACCCTTTCCCCAACATATTGTTATTTGTTGTAGAACATAATTCATTTGGGGACACAAACTAAAGACTACATTAGAGAGAAGACTGAGTAGACGCTACATAATAGATCGAATAGACAGAAGACTGAGTAGACATTACATAATATATCAAATAGACGGTAGACTGAGTAGACATTACATAACAGATCGAATAGACAAAAGACTGAGTAGACATTACATAACAGATCGAATAGACAGAAGACTGAGTAGACACTACATAATAGATCGAATAGACAGAAGACTGAGTAGACATTACATAACAGATCGAATAGACAAAAGACTGAGTAGACACTACATAAGAGATCGAATAGACAGAAGACTGAGTAGACATTACATAATAGATCGAATAGACAGAAGACTGAGTAGACACTACATAATAGATCGAATAGACATAAGACTGAGTAGACATTACATGCTAGATCGAATAGACAGAATACTGAGTAGACATTACATAATATATCAAATAGACGGTAGACTGAGTAGACATTACATAACAGATCGAATAGACAGAAGACTGGGTAGACATTACATGACTGCTTCAATTAAATGCTGGTTATTATATTCTGAGTGGCTGGTTGGATGTGTTCTCGGGTGTGTCACCATCTCAACATGATACACAAACAGCTACACAGCCCAGCAAGCCACCACTGTGACAGGCCCAGCAAGCCACCACTGTGACAGGCCCAGCAAGCCACCACTGTGACAGGCCCAGCAAGCCACCACTGTGACAGGCCCAGCAAGCCACCACTGTGACAGGCCCAGCAAGCCACCACTGTGACAGGCCCAGCAAGCCACCACTGTGACAGGCCCAGCAAGCCACCACTGTGACAGGCCCAGCAAGCCACCACTGTGACAGGCCCAGCAGGCCACCACTGTGACATGCCTATCAGGCCAACACTGTGACAGGCTGAGCAAGACGGCAGTGGAAACAAAGCGCTCATGAGAAAAGAAAAAGGAAGGAAAAACATATATCGCCAAATGTACAAGGGGTCATAACAAAAACACTCTATCATGAAAGACTAATTATGAAGACAACGGCTCACTGGAATCGTCTACCTTGGTAAATCACAGTAGAGTATCTTTAGGAACGAGTCTATTTGCTGTATGGTCATTGTTGATATGTAATTAGCTATATACGGAAAACCGCAATAATATACAAGTACACGTATTTGAGTGAACCTGTATACTCAGAAAATGGCCCGTTGCACAATGGCGTGTCACGATGTCAAATCAGCTGGGCGACAACAATTCCTTTAAACAAAACTATGCAGTTTTTAATCAACTTGATGAAGTTGGGAAAGAAACGAAACATCAGTTTTTGATTTCGTATCAGATTTTCAAATTCCTAATGGATTGATTTGGGATAAACTTTTCCAGTAAAAAAGAGAAATATAGGAAAAGTGTGGCGGACTGCAATCAAATTTTATATAAAAAAAAGAGAAAACTGCGATCTAAGCAGCTCCCTGCCAAATGTGCCATTATTTTGTTTCATATTCCCTGAACGTATGGTTTTTGTTGTTAATTTTTCTCTTTAAGGTTATCCCTTAACGTTGTATCCCCTGACTCTGAAAAAAAGTTAAGGCTAATAACCCGACTCTCATAAAAAGGTAAGGCCCTTATAAATAACCCTGACTCCGATAAAAAAGATAAAGCATTTATAACTCTGACTCTGACAAATAGAGTATGGATCCACTGGAGTATTTATTTAAGGATATATTTAAGAACAAAAATAGGTACGGATGGTTACAGAAGGTTAGATCAGTGGATGAGGAAAACGCAAGAAAAAAAGTTATAAGACCGAATAGATCAAATGTGCAAACATTATGATCATGTGTGATGTATCGTTAGCAGGAAATCCGAAGGACGGAGAGAGAGGAGAGCAATCAGCAGCTCTGGTGGTCTGCGTTGCCATGGTGATTTAGATGGTCGGTAATGCGATGTTTCGTTCAAAAACCAGACTGCAAGCAAGCTGCACAGACAAAGGTTCCATAACTACGGAGGCCAGACGCATTTCATCTGGAAAATACACTGTCATCGCCCAAATCACACATCGTGAGTACATCGTTAACCACACACCGTGAGTACATCGTTAACCACACATCGTGAGAAAATCGTTAACCACACATCATCGCTGGGCACTCTAGCTGGAGGACGTATGCAGATTGCAAATTAAACTCATTTTCAGTGGGGTGTAGTTGGAATAGTTGGGGCGGAAGGTTGGGGGCGCGGAGGGGAGTCGACGGCGTGTAAACCCTTTCATTTTTGTACAAGTAATTTTTCTGTTCGCCGAGGAAGGCTTTTTGCCAACACGTTCCATGCAGTGTGGCCTGGTTTATTTATAAGTATCACCGATGTTAGTTAACGTGTTTGTGCTAAGACAGTGTGTCTCTTCAATCTGCATCCGTAGTAGCAGTCTCAGTTGACTCTATATTAGTAACACAAGGACGATGGAGATAAATTAAAATGCGGTTCACGATATTTTAACATTTTAATTCCAAATGGCGAAGTTGCATATTCATAGATCTCTACGTTAAAAGATATTTATAAAGTGTTAAATAAAATTATAACCTATAACTACCGCATTGAGTCACAATGAAGAATATAGGAAAGAAAGGAAGTATATTATTCTATTGTCACTTTCCTTGCGCAATTAGTCTTAATATTCCATCAAAGACGACAAGTTCTATATTATATCTTTTAAATAGTTTGGAACTTCACGAGAAGCTCGGAGGAAAGACCCTGAGACCGGAAGTGCAAACCGCCTCCGGAAATGCCATAAACAAAATAACATTGGCACCCTGTCCCAGACGCACAGTAATATCTATAATTAACTCCTTATTTCTTGGGCCGCCTTCATCATTATCATCAGTTGTTGATGTGTAAATACAAGATTTATGAACTGGTACTGAAAAAGTTAAACAATGTGTATTTAATTTCATTAATCACATTCAATGCCAAATATTGTTTGTTTGGCGATCCTCGCGTTGTAGCGGCATGTGTATTAGTAGTGGCAGTATTAGCATACATTTCGATGTTTTTAAATCTGTTTCAGAACAAGAGGTCAAAAGTATTATTCTAAAATGTAAACCTACGTCATGTTCCTTTGACCCCATTCCCAACCCCTTTTTGGTTGAGTCCTTAGATCATTTGCTTCCAACGAGAACCCACATTCTCAATGAAAGCTTGTCTTCTGGCACTGTTCCCTCTATTTGTGAATAAGCTGTAATCAAACCATTGCTTAAGAAGCCTGGTCTGTATTAAGATAATTTAAAAAGTGTATCTAACTTATCATTTTTATGTAAAGTCATTGAAAAACTAGTTCTAAAACAATGTATTGCTTACTTAAACGACCACTCTCTTCTCAGTCCTAATCAGTCAGCCTATAGAAATTTCCACAGCATAGAGACAGCTCTCTTGAGAGTCAGCAAATACCTCTTGCTCGCAATGGACAGCGGTAATACTGATCCACTTAGATCTCAGTGCGACCTTTGACGCTGTTGATCATGAAACCCTTTACGAATCCTTGAAAATAACTTTGAAATTTCTGGTTCAGTTTTAGCTTGGTTTAGGTCCTACCTCTCGGACAGAACACTGTCGATGGCTGTCTCTCCGTCAGTGCTGATTTGGTGTACGGAGTGCCACTTGTGTCCGTTTTGAGTCCGGTTATATTCAAAATGTATACCAGGCCACTGCTCCACTTGCTCGCGAGGCATGCTGTTGAGATGACACGTAGCCATTCAAGCACACCCATCCCTCTCTTGTCGATTCCGCTGTCCAGACTTTGCGGGAGTGCATAGCTGATGTCAAGTCATGGATGACACTCAGCAAGTTGAAGCTTAGCAATGACAAACGGAAGCACACCTCATTCACCATCACAAATCATGCCCCGCCTCAGCTCTCCCCACCTCATTTCAAGTGGGTAGCTGCGACAGACAGTTTACATCCTCTGGTAGGAATCCTTGGTTATATTCTTTCTGACAATATGTCTATCGATAAACATATTTCTCACATTTGTCGCTCTGCATACACCGCTATTCGTCAGATCAGCTCCATCCGCCACTACCTCACAGTTAGCGCAACAAAAACACTAGTCTGTGCTTTTGTTCTTTCTCGTTTTGACTATTAAAACTCTCTTCTGTCAAGTTCACCAAAACACTTCATTGAAAAACTATAAAGGTTCCAAACTCAGCTGCTAGGTGAGTTCTAAAGGCAAGGAAACTTGATCCCGTGACGCCAATACTCCAATTACTTCATTAGTTTCATATACAGGCACGCATTGACTATAAACTCTATGTTCTCTGCCACATTTTCTCAGATTCCTGCCCTTCCCATCTAACCGAACTTCTTTCTGTCTATTCACCCCTTCGACAGCTTCGCTCCTCCGCAGACACGTGTATTCTTTCTGTTCCCAGAACACGCACTAAAACATATGGCGATCGATCTTTCTCTTTCTTCACCCCCAAACAAGGGAATTCTCTACCACTACACACCCACTATATACCGACCATCCAGGCCTTCAAAACTGCACTCAGAAGACACCATTTTAAACTCTACTATCCAGACTGACGATGCTGCTTGGTCCTGTCCATGGCTTGACATGTAAATAGGTCTGGAATGAGTGGGTTTTTTATTTGTTTTTAGATACCTGTTTTTTAAAATACTTTTTTATGTGCAGTGCCGTGAGCCCAGCCCTATTTAAGACCACCGAAATGAAATGTAATGAAGGGTGCATTTGTAATAGCAGTGTGACTTACGGGTGCATTTGTAATTGCAGTGTGACTTACGGGTGCATTTGTAATAGCAGTGTGACTTACGGGTGCATTTGTAATTGCAGTGTGACTTACGGGTGCATTTGTAATTGCAGTGTGACTTACGGGTGCATTTGTAATAGCAGTGTGACTTACGGGTGCATTTGTAATTGCAGTGTGACTTACGGGTGCATTTGCAATAGCAGTGTGACTGACGGGTGCATTTGTAATTGCAGTGTGACTTACGGGTGCATTTGTAATTGCAGTGTGACTTACGGGTGCATTTGTAATTGCAGTGTGACTTAGGGGTGCATTTGTAATAGCAGTGTGACTTACGGGTGCATTTGTAAAAGCAGTGTGACTTACGGGTGCATTTGTAATAGCAGTGTGACTTACGGGTGCATTTGTAATAGTAGTGTGACTTACGGGTGCATTTGTAATAGCAGTGTGACTTACGGGTGCATTTGTAATAGCAGTGTGACTTACGGGTGCATTTGTAATTGCAGTGTGACTTACGGGTGCATTTGTAATTGCAGTGTTACTTACGGGTGCATTTGTAGTTGCAGTGTGTCTTACGGGTGCATTAGTAGTTGCAGTGTGACTTACGGGTGCATTAGTAGTTGCAGTGTGACTTACGGGTGCATTTGTAATTGCAGTGTGACTTACGGGTGCATTTGTAATAGCAGTGTGACTTACGGGTGCATTTGTAATTGCAGTGTGACTTACGGGTGCATTAGTAGTTGCAGTGTGACTTACGGGTGCATTAGTAGTTGCAGTGTGACTTACGGGTGCATTAGTAGTTGCAGTGTGACTTACGGGTGCATTAGTACTTGCAGTGTGACTTACGGGTGCATTAGTAGTTGCAGTGTGACTTACGGGTGCATTAGTAGTTGCAGTGTGACTTACGGGTGCATTAGTAGTTGCAGTGAGACTTACGGGTGCATTAGTAGTTGCAGTGTGACTTACGGGTGCATTAGTAGTTGCAGTGTGACTGACGGGTGCATTAATAGTTGCAGTGTGACGGGCGGGTGCAATAGAAGTTGCAGTCTTGTTGGCGTTTGTATAATGAAAAAAGAATGTGATGTAAGAACTACAACACCGGTTTAACAAAATCGAACGAGTTTATTTACACAATGTCCATTTATCAGTTCACTAAGTACACTAGGCTTGACTCTGTATCAACTCAACACAATGTCCATCACCAGTTCTCTAAGTACACTAGGCTTGACTGTGTATCAACTCAAGTTAAATACATCCGGCTTGATTGTTTTTTTCCTTAGTGAATTGACTAGAAACGATTGCTCCTCATTTTAATTGTCGTAGGCTTCTTAGGGGAAACGTCCGCCGTTTTTGTAAAGCCCATACACATTTTTTTTTTCACTACAATGTGTATAATTGTCAATGCTTCAACCTAAAAGCAGTCCTTCCAGTATAACATATATTCCATACACTAGCCACGTCCTCTCGGGCACGTTTCACCTCTAACAATAATCACCAATTACAACCACATTATATAATAATCACCACTTACAACCACATTATAGAATAATCACCATTGCACTTACAACCACATTATATAATAAGCACTCACTTTTATTACACCAACAAAATTTTCAACCAATCAGCTTTACTCGTCCTTGAGACATGATCTTTCGCTCACACATTTCATTAGATAGTGCCCACTTGCTCTACACAATAACAAGGTCAACGATTAGCAATAAAACATTCACCCACTCCTTCACCTCGCGTGGGGCCCTTACAACTAACGGGACACACATTTTTACGGTTGTGTAAACTTATGCCAAATAATAAAAACAAAACAAAACAGAACGCTGCCAAATGGAGAAATGGTGGTCCGAACGTGGCTTGTGTATTCCGAACAGCAGGATGTCTGTATACTGTCAATGCTGCCTGCTGGGGCAGTATTGAGACTGACTTCTAAAGGCTTCAACAGTTGACGATACCGGTTCTTAAAGACATTGGCATGAGACGTCAAGGAACCACAGACAGGACAGTATAGACTGAAAAGAGCTAGATTGACGTCTTAAAAAGTGGCTCAGATCTTGAGAACCAGACCTTAGCTTTAGTAAAAAAAATAGGGCTCATTACTTCGCGTGTGATAACGCATCACAACAATCATAGATCGCCATGTTACCCCGGACAAAGATCACGATGTTTCTCTGGGCAAAGAGCACCGCGTTCCTCTGGGCAAAGATCACGATGTTTGTCTGGACAAAGAGCACCGCGTTCCTCTGGGCAAAGATCACGATGTTTGTCTGGACAAAGAGCACCGCGTTCCTCTGCACAAAGATCACGATGTTTCTCTGGACAAAGAGCACCGCGTTCCTCTGGACAAAGATCGCGATGTTTCTATGGGCAGAGAGCACCGTGTTCCTCTGGGCAAAGAACACCGTGTTCCTCTGGGCAAAGAACACCGTGTTCCTCTGGGCAAAGAGCTCCATGTTCCTCTTTGAGTGGACCATGCAACAATTGAAAATGTTGAACTTTTTTTTTTTTTTTCACTTAAAGCAAAGAGACAAAAAGCAACAATAACTAGTCACGTCATTAACGATCAACTTAGAATGAAGGTCGCCCCAAAACCGAAAAGTGGCAGGGGCGCCGCAAATGTTGTTCATTATAATTTTAAAATGATTGACCTGAGTTCATGGAATACTTGGAATATGAAAATGGACCACCAAAATGATCAACAGACTTAAGAATTCGTGGAATGAAAATGTGTCTAAACAATATCAGGCAAATTGTGTCTTAAGATACTGTAAATAAAGTATAAATCGTACGCGTGGCGCCGCCCTACGGGAAACTTTGTGCCAACAAGAAAATCAAAAGGAATGCACGATGAAAGAGAAGGTAATGCCAATAAACTGCACGAGAATTACATTCATTATCACATGCAAATGTCGTAAAAACTACGCTACAAACCAGGTGGGTTTATTGAGTAACGAAATTACTGCCCTTTTGTTGTGGGTGTGAACTCTTATACACTTGGACACTGCGCGTTATTTTAACAGCACCAGCACTCAAAGCGAGAGACATCAAATCTTGTATTATAGTGGTGGCAGCAAAGGTGTCTCTACCTCTCCAAGGCGCCAAATGATTCACCTGGCTTACCTTCTTAGGATGTGTATGTTTTAGGAACAGCTGGGTGAGCTTGGACTTTATAAACTACTCTAAAGCACACTCAATGAATCATGTTTAAAACATAAGCAATCTTGGTAGGAAATGCAGTAAACAATCTTGGTAGGATACGCGGTAAACAATATTGGTAGGATACGCGGTAAACAATATTGGTAGGATACGCGGTAAACAATATTGGTAGGATACGCGGTAAACAATATTGGGAGGATACGCGGTAAACAATTTTGGTAGGATACGCAGTAAACAATATTGGTAGGTTTTGCCGTAAACACTCTTGGTAGAATATGCAGTGAACAATGTTGGTTGCGTTACTTACTACTTTCAGTATGGAGAGTTTAATCTCTTATTTAATTAAATGGCTCGTTCTAATAGGCTCAATAATATTTAAAGAAAAAAAAACAGTACCCAAACTAGGGCTAATTGAAATTTAATAATTTTATTATGTTAATTATAAATTACAAAATCAAAACGAAATATTGACTTACAGCATAATGATTGGCTTGCACTGTTACAATGTTGAAGAAGATACAATGGTGTAAAATGGTACAATGATGAAAAGGAATCTATACACGAACAATAAACAAATCTCTGTATCTTAGCAAAGATCTATAGCAAAAATAGCACACGCTTAAAAATATATATCGTCTCCTCTTCCTCCGCTGTCTCTAGCGGTTTATATAGCCTATGTCATAGATACTTCTAGGACGGACTTACGCATGTATTCCGTTCTCGATATTTCTAAAGAATTCTACAGGATTCTAACAACAATACAGACCATATATTTTAGTTAGTTGTAATCGAGGTCAAGGGAGACTATTTTTATTTAGCCACACCCTAATAGCGCTGCCGAACTTGGGGTCAACTCAAGTTCATTCACCAGAAAAGATTAACGAAAAGTAAATGAGACGCATATAATAGTGGGATATTCAGTAAACAATCTCGGTAGGATACACATTAAGAAATCTTATTTGTAACCCCAAATCTCCTATATTAAATCATATCATCAGATGGTGCTGCCTAGCCCCAAATGATGATCAGTAGTCCTCCACCTTTTGTGCCTTTAGTGCCAGGGTATTAAACTCGCGGCCCGCAAGACAATTTTTTGCGACCCGCTTCATGAGAGCAAAGTTAGTGTTATTGTGGCCCGCGCATTTTCCCCATTCTCATATCGATAATGTGAGCCTCCGCGACCGTTTCAGTCGAATTTCACCGACTAGTCTAATTCTGATTTTTTAAAATGTTTGTATAGATTTAATTTTGACATTGATTATAAAGGTAAAACCCGTTTTAAATTCGGACTAGAAGTTTTTATTTTATAGCCTTTTATGGGACAAACATGGCCGAAATGCGGTTTTGAGAAAAGTTGAAAAGTCAGTTAGTGAGTTTAATGGGTAATGCACAACCATAATCGCGTAAATCGTAGCAAAATGACACAGTATCAAATAATCCATATTAAAGTTGCCGCTAGTGTTTACGAGTGAGGGAAACTCCGAGGCTGTCAGCTAGGTCACTTTCAAAATAGGGTTACTCAAAAGGCCTTTTATACGATAAAAAAAATCAAATTTCATTCTCACTACAATAGCATCTTCCTTGGCATCAATACTTCATAACTTGTGCCTGCTCCTGCCAACTTTTTGAACACGTTTTAGGCTTTAAAGCCTTCACGGGGAAGGCTGGGGTCGCTGTTCCTGTACTAATTGATCCCAAACGGCTCATGGACATGGATTTCTTATTGACATTACACAGTAGCTGAATGTACTCAACAAGAAGTTACAAGACCAGGGACAGCTTGTCAGCTATGACAATGATAGTGCATTCTGCACAAAATTTGTGTTATGGTTATTATAGAAACCTCTGCACTTCCCAACATGCACAGTACTCATGGACTACCATTCAGTAATAAGTATACTGATGCCATGGACTCGGGCGCACCATTCAGTAGTAAGTATACTGATGCCATGGACTCGGGCGCACCATTCAGTAGTAAGTATACTGATGCCATGGACTCGGGCGCACCATTCAGTAGTAAGTATACTGATGCCATGGACTCGGGCGCACCATTCAGTAGTAAGTATACTGATGCCATGGACTCGGGCGCACCATTCAGTAGTAAGTATACAGATGTCATGGACTCGGGCGCACCATTCAGTAGTAAGTATACCGATGCCATTGCAAAGCTACTGGAAGAATTTGACACATGATGGCAGACTTCAAAACACAGAGAACCAATTTTCAAATTTTTGCTGACCCTTTCTCCTTCAACGTGGAAGATGCGCCCGCCCCCACACCCATTTAGCGCTTCAAAATGATCTGATTGATCTTCAGTGCAATTCTCTACTCAAGGTTAAGTTCAGGGAGGGGAATGGAAAAATAGACAAGCATGGACAATTTATGAGAGCATTGCCCTCCACCTTCCCTGAGATTTACAGATTGTTCAAGCGGATCCTGTGCTTTTTTGGGAGTAACTATATGCGTGAAAAACTATTTCCCATTATGAGCTTTAAGTCGTCAAAGTTCAGAGAAAACGTATTGATGAGCATCTTCAAACTAAACTGAGGGCGCCAGTTGCTTCCTCTCTCAAGTCAAATGTTGCTTAGCTGTGTAAGAAGAAACGCTGCCAAGTCTCTGGCAACAAAGAGGAGAAGGAAAGAAATGAAGCCTAGTTCTTGAGAACCGTTGCTTTTTTTAAAATTTGTTATTAATAAAGGTTGAACAGATTGTAACAGTTGTACTCTACCTCCTGCGGCCCCCGGATGCTTTTAATTTGAGACCCTTGTTTTAGTGTAACTAAATTCAAAAGTCTTTTGTGTTCTCTAATTCGTAACGCTTGGTATATTTTTATGAATATCTATGGTAAATTTATATGTTAGCTCCTGGTGCACTTGTCAGATCTAGGCTGGACTTGACAGTTAAATATGCTGGCATCCGTCCGGACACAAGGTGACGATGGTGTGGAATTCGCAGGATGAAATCCACAAGGCCTGGGAATATTCTTCTAGGAAGATAAGCTGGTTCCCAACAGCAAATCTCCTCTCTCCCAAGGGAAGATAATCCCAAGGGAACATCATGTGGATAATACAGCTTGGCACCAGTGGCGTCGCAGGGGTTGCTCGCCTGTCGGGACTCCATCTTCGGGTTTGAAGTCAGAGTTTCCTTCTCTTAGATGAGTTGCCGTCCACGGTTAACTAGTACAATCCACCCGGGGTGCTGGTGGTGTTTTTGCTTGAATGGGCTTTGGTGGGGATGGAACTCCAGACCATGAACTTGAGATTTGCTCAGTTTAGACCACTCGGCCACCCTAAATATAGTATGTACATATCAGTAAGATCTAGTGTGGGCTTACAGTTGGATCGGGGTGGCCATGTTGTTTTCTATATGTAAGTGAAAAATCAGCGATTATGAACAGTTTGACCATTGCTAAAATGATGGCGTCTCCCATCTTGACATAACTCTACACAGACATTGTCCTCAGAGAGCCATATCCAGCTGGACACCAGCATCCACCAGCACCACCCACACCGTTTATAACACAGTTTGAAAATTTGATTAGGTAAATTGAGGTCCCTACGCCAGAAATGATTAACATCCTGGCTTTCGGGCTGCATAGGAATTACACAATCGCCACTGGGAAATAATCATAGAGTATAATGTATTATAAGGAGAGCATGTCTGTTTTGTAATTTTTTGAATAAATGATGAATATAACATTGCTTTTAAGTGTTGAACTGTCACTGAGAAAATAAATGCAATATTAACGACATTTACTGTATTAAGGAGTAGGTTTCGTCTAAAACAACCCAGTAAAGACCAACAAGTCAGTGAGACCAACAAGTCAGTAAAGATCAACAAGTCAGTGAGACCAACAAGTCAGTAAAGATCAACAATTCAGTGAGACAAACAAGTCAGTAAAGATCAACAAGTCAGTAAAGATCAACAAGTCAGTAAAGATCAACAAGTCAATGAGACAAACAAGTCAGTAAAGATCAACAAGTCAGTAAAGATCAACAAGTCAGTAAAGATCAACAAGTCAGTGAGACAAACAAGTCAGTAAAGATCAACAAGTCAGTAAAGATCAACAAGTCAATGAGACAAACAAGTCAGTAAAGATCAACAAGTCAGTAAAGATCAACAAGTCAGTGAGACAAACAAGTCAGTAAAGATCAACAAGTCAGTAAAGATCAACAAGTCAGTAAAGACCAACAAGTCAGTAAAGACCAACAAGTCATTCCCTGTTTATCTGTGCTACAATAATGGACTGGACAAGACAAGCAGTGGCGACACGGTGATGGATTCCGTCTGTTTTGCTTTATGTCATCTTAAGTACGGTTTACTTAGGGGGAGGCGGCTAATTCTGACCCCATTGCTACGCTACAGCAACTATACAGAGAAAAGAACATTTAAAAATCCTAGTATGCAAGGCATCCAATGATGAAAGACACATGCATCACGTGACGTGTTTACGTAAAGTAAGTGGTTGGAGCTCTAACCCACTACGTCATTGTAAACAAAAGTTGGCTATTTTAGCACCACGGGGCGGGGCTTAAACATACGATGTGGCACCCTAGTAAACATAAAGTCAACTTCAAATCTAGGGTGGGGGATGTGGGGGTTAATGCATGACTTCATAAAATAATATATAATTATACAGCTACATTAGAAGTGGAGAATAGAGGTCAGGGGTTATTGTTAAGTCAAAAGAACCAGTTACATGCTATTACAAGGTGAGGTGAGGGGATACCAAAGGGAGAGAAAGAAAAGAGAGGTAGACATATAGAGATACTGAGAGAGATAGAGAGAGATAGAAGGAGAGAGACAGAAAAAGACAGAGAGATACAGAGAGTGAGAGAGACAGAGACACACACACACACACATACACAGAAACTGAGAAGTGATACAAATATACCAATGACGGGGAGAGAAGAGAAGAAGTATTTATATTAGAAATGAGAGAAAGGACAGATAAAAAGAGAGAGGTTACCTCCCTTTCTATCCTTTCCATGTTAGGAGTTTTTCGTAATTTAAATCTGAGGGAAATGTGATTTATAGAGAGCCACAAAGACAAAAAAAAAGCGCAAACTTGAATGGTATGGCCACGTGACCAGAAAACAAGGTTCGCCAAAGAAATCTTGCAGGACACTACTAGAGGAGGAAGAAAAAGAGGAAGAAAGAGAAAAGATGGGAAGATAACATCAAAGAATGGACGGGAATAAAATTAGAGTTTATTCTCGAGTCTATCTTTCTAACGTAAGAATTCATCTCGTGATTAGAATAGACGAGAAAATTAAGTCTCCAATCATAATATGCAATCTTATAAGATGTCTTACATTTTGTGGGTAAATTTACTCTATCCGGTCCCCCATCTTATACCATAATTTTTGCATTGCTTATTTAAAAACGCCATATTTGTTGTCCTGATAGCAGGGTAAGAAAAATTAGTGAAAACAAAATCGGGTGCAAGAATGGGAAAGGGAGCCTTCAGTTGATCACTTACGTGAACGCTAAATGTCCCTAGTGCGAGAATATGTCTCCCTAACCCAAAAGTAAAGCTTCAAATCTAAAATTTGTCCCTAGGTCTAACTAGACACCAAAAAAAAAACCCCCACCTGGCGGATTAATATGAAGCAAAGAGAGAATAGTTAACTCTAGTAACAATCCGCGACTAAAGGTGAAGTTCACTCATCCAAGGAAGCTCTTGGGGGGGGGGGACTGTAAAGCGTAAATGACCCATTTTTAAAAGTACGTATCAGATCACAGCTCGCCCTATTCTCACCTCACATTAACCCTCTTACTCGCCACTACACCAGCCAACCATGACGTCTGCGCACATCAGTGGTCAATAAAGAGAGATTTACTCCCCTGCAATAGTTGCAAGATCACGACTTCGGACGTGCCGCCTGGACAGATATCGTCTGCCCGTCCATCTCTTCAAGGGGACCAGATCTATTTCTTTCAAACAGCAGTGGGAGGAGGAAGTGGCGTGGGTGGGAAATAATTCCCATGGAATCAGTTCCCCCCCCCCCCCCGGAAACTCCTGTTGGCCAGATAGGCATGTCCCGCGTATTCAGCTCAGAGCTGGTACAGCGTCTGATCAGACAGACGGTAAATCGCAGTCTCGTCTCGCCTTTTAAGATGGATGACCGATTCTATTTTGCAAAAAAAATTATATATATATTTTTACCACCCCAATATGTAATCGACCTCAGATAAGATCATGCACTGTCAGGGTGTGAGTTCGTGGTTAGTCTTGAACTTTAACTAAGTGGAAATGCTTTAGATCTGACCGTGATTGGATTTTTTTCTAAACTGAGTTGAAGTCTGATAATGAAAAGATATCCACCGTGTTTGTCCATAAATTACATGATATTTTTTTTTAGTTTCTGGTAAAAGGTCCATGAACCTAAATATCAGAATCCCCGACTCCCTTAAAAATAGACTTGGGAAGGTTAAACACCAGGTTGAAACGTTTCATTTTTGTGTCGTTCATTGTAGAGTAATCCTGGCATTCTAGAGTAAGCCTGGCATTCTAGAGTAAGCCTGGCATTCTAGAGTAAGCCTGGCATTCTAGAGTAAGCCTGGCATTGCAGAGTAAGCCTGGCATTCTAGAGTAATCCTGGCATTGTAGAGTAAGCCTGGCTTTGTAGAGTAAGCCTGGCATTCTAGAGTAATCCTGGCATTCTAGAGTAAGCCTGGCATTGTAGAGTAAGCCTGGCATTGCAGAGTAAGCCTGGCATTCTAGAGTAATCCTGGCATTGTAGAGTAAGCCTGGCTTTGTAGAGTAAGCCTGGCATTGTAGAGTAAGCCTGGCATTGTAGAGTAGGCGTGTCATTGTAGAGCGAGTCTAGCATTATAGAGTAAGCCTGGCATTGTAGAGTAAGACTGGAATTGTAGAGTAAGCCTGGCATTGTAGAGTACGCCTGGCTTTGTAGAGTAAGCGAGCTCCAAATATGAAGCAGAGTAGGAAATAAAATGAGAGATACACATACACGGTTAGGTACTATAATAGATTGATATTGAATGTAAATTATGAACAAATAAAACGAAGGTGATTTTTTTTTTTGGGGTGGCGGGGGTGGGGGGACGATAATTAAGGGAAAAGTTGATAATTAAGAAGGGTGATAAAGGGACAAGATGAGAAGTAACAGTATTGTAAGGGAGCAATACAATAAGGGAGCAATATGGTAAATGAGTAGAATGATGTGACCACGATGAGCAGGATGAGAATTGGGCAAGATGATAAGAGAGCATCATAGGATACATAACTGAGAATTAACTATATCTGGGATCAATTCTTAGGTTTTCTGAAACCACCCGAAGGTCAATTGTGTTTATCTTCTACTGTATAAAATTTCATGCCAGTTAATGCTGCAATTACAAACTGTTTGTTGAGTTTGGTTGTAATCGAAAAAGGCTTTTTGTTTCACCGAATCTACAGCCCTGGTATTTACGATAAGTGCGCGCGCGTGTGGCACACCACTTCCGGTCATATCAAAGGGGAGCTTATCCTAATTTATTGCTCACTTCCCCATTTCCTTCCAGTACTGGGAAAAAAAGGGGGGGGGGGACATCGAGCTTAACTTATTGGTGAATAAATTCACTTACAGTAACTGGTGGGCCCGTCCTAACCTCACAGAACATTAACAAGGGATTTCATTGAGAACAAGGACACAGTCGTAACATAACTGTCAGACTGAACGTATTTCTGGGGCTGTGGCATGGGGGTTAAGTCAAACTTATACGTTCAGGGTCGTTGCTCATTCGCCTTAGAAAACCTGTGTAGATTGATAACACTAAGCTAGTGTATAGTTTTGATAAATATGTCAGCAGTTCACATCCAGGCTGATAGTCATGTTGAGAATATATAAATGTAGTGGGAAAAAGTCAAACAGACACGTGAGATCTTTATTTTGGTTCCTTTTAATTAATAGAAGCTTGATAAATACACACACACAAAAAGGAAGATTAAATTATTTGATGTAAACTTAATAATGGGTTAAGAAAGTCTGTAGATTGTATTTCATAATAATCAGTGGCTATAAAGTCCATGTAGGGCCCTGGCTTGCTCCACCGCGTCCTTCCATTCAGACATCATCATCAATGGCGCTACATCTCATTTAGGGCCCTGGCCTGCTTGACAATATCCTGCCATTCGGATCGATCCATGGCTTCCAGCCTCCACGCGCGAACTCCAAACTGGCACAAGTCCTTATCTACATCGTCAATCCATTCCAGTCTTGGTCGACCGATGAGCCATCAGCCCACAGGTCTCTGCCCGTAGATTACTTTTGCTGCCCTGCAATCCGGCATCCTTTCAATATGTCTCGTCCACCGCAGTCTGCCCTTTCTTATTATTGCGACTATGTGTGGGTCTTTGTACAATTGATACAGCTCTTATTTTCTTACGGATTCTCCTCACATCATTGTCTATCACCGTGCCATATATCTTTTTGAGGATTTTTACAAAACATTTTAAAATCCTCAACGAGAATTTTGAACTTTACTAGGAGATACGCCAAAGAATATGTTCTATACATAGGAAAATCTATCACCTTTAGGCAGGGCCGGATTAACCTCTAAGCAAACAAGGCACCTGCCTTGGGCACCAAGAGTTTGGGGGCACCACAAGTCCTCAAGAAATTTTTTTTGAAACAAATTTAAGCCCAGAAACAACTGAAAATTGAACAAGTGCTATGAAAATGAAGAAATACATTATAATAAAAATTCACATTCAAGTTTGGTACATTCTTGAATGCTTAAAAATTAAGCGCATAAAAATTTTTAAAAACTCCTGCTAAATGGTAATGAGCAAAATGCGGAACATATTATAAATAATGCGGTCGTATTCGAATTTTAAAAATGTTTGGGAAGTTTTATATGAAAATTTAAACCATTTTTATATTTTCAATAAATAATATTAAAATAATAACATTAATTAATTAATTCGACCAGGAACCCCTTAGTAATAGACACAAAATGAGCATGTGAACTTGAAAACGTGTGCTGATTTATTTGTATTCTTCACTAGCAGATCACTTGCATAAATCTAGGAATGAATTTGAAAGATTTGAAGAAGCTACAAAAATAACAACACCAGGTGTAGATTATAAGTCAACTTTGACTCGTAATCGTTAACGAACGACAGTGGTCATTGATGGTGATGCCCCTGAGGTATCTTTGAATGCCATAGACAAATTTCGTATATCTGCATTCTACGACATTGTTGACAAACTTGAGACAGAAATGAGTAGACGAGGACAAGTATATAATGATGTAGCAGTTCGATTTTCTTATTTAGTCGTTGTATCAGTATCACAAACAACACGTTCAATCATGGAGAATTATACAAAGTAATAGTTAGAGACAACATCGAGTGTGCCTTCCCAAATGTTGAAATCGCCTTGCGCATATTTTTAAAATTAATGGTTACTAACTGTTCAACTCGGCGCTCTTTTTCCTCAGTTGAAACGTACAAAAAAAAACGTTAAAATGTAAATGACAAAATCTTTTTGATTTTTTTTATCTAATGAAAAGTAAAGTATTTTTGTCTATTATTATTTCAAAATTTATTAACTATTAATTTTAATACAGAAATACTTTATTGTAGGTTTTATATAAGTGATAGTAATACAAACTACAAACGTATTTGTTAACAACTGTTTTCTTTGAATATTATTGAACATACCAGCGTTCACGGTCAGTGAAAGATCAGGGGCCCTGGGCAGAAGGGGGCACCCATGTGGGTTTGTGCATTGGGCACTAAAATGGCTTAATCCGGCCCTGCCTTTAGGACATATGACCAGGATAAGCTTTACATTTATTTGATTTCAACAATTTGAAATAAAAAGTCCTGACAGTGATGAGAAACTGTACGGAAAAAACAAACAACTTTGTTACGAAAATGTCATTACCTAAATGTCGTCAACGACTTTCTTTACTACCAGACACGTTAACAGAAATACTATGGAATCATTTTAAGCTAATTTTGTACTACAAAAAAATGGAATAGAGAAATTTGGCTCAGACTATTGATGATAGCGCTTCAAACAAAAATGTTGGTTACGATGGAGGCGAATTTCATAAATTAGTTTCAATTTTTTAAAATTCTTTACGTCAAAGTCATTGTCAAAATAGAAATTGGATTTTGGAGCAGGGGATTTTACACACCGCCTTACTTTATCACAGTTTGACCTTTTTCAATATATTACCTTGTAAATGAATTTCTTTCTGTTTTAGTTTCCGACGATCTATTTCTCACATTCTTACATTTATCACTACCTTACTTTCTCACTACCTTACTTTCTCACTACCTTACTTTCTCACTACCTTACTTTCACACTTTCTTTCTCACTGTCTATTTCTCACATTATTACTTTCTCACTGCCTTAATTTCTCACGGTCTTTCTTTCTCACTGCATTACTTTCTGTCTTACTTTCTCACTTACATACTTTCTCAATGTCTTACTTTCTAGCTGTCTTACTTTCTAATTATCATACTTTCTCACAGTCTTCTGTCTTACTTCACTCTTACTGTATAACCATTAAAACTATATCATCTACTCAATGTTAGAGCTACCACTGTGCCATTTTCCTTCTTCTTAAAATCTTACGGTCTCAAATTCCCATAAATTCTTAACTTCAACAATACCATAAAATATCATCAAATACACGCAAAATCCAAAATTATAAAAAAATTAACTGAAAATCACCTTTTCATCATCTTTGACTTCACATGATTCTGTACTTAATATCAGTTATCTTCCATAAACAATGTTCTTGATAAGTCGATTTATGGAAAAGACCATGAAATTGATGTATATCAGTGGAATGGAAATGATTTAAATTGATTTTAATATAAATTTTGTTGCTGATCAGGTAAAGATCCTAAACAAAGATTTCGGGGATTTTTAGGATTTCTGTAGACATTTGGAAATCCATCAAATCTGATCTAATCCAATTTATTCCACGTTTAAGTCAGTTTTGTACAGTATTCCCAAATTAACGCCCGTCTTTACGCCACATACCGTTGCCACGATCCAATTAGCGAATCCATATGACGAGCCAAAGAACCTGTCCCTTTGTCTGGTAGACATCACGACAAACGGACGTTTCTGGTCAAACTAAGAACAAGCAGCAGACAAATTGAATTGACACGGACTTCCCTGCTCACCACAGGGAAGCTGTATCCATTGTAACAGGGACTGAATCGGCCCAACACATTGAGCCGAGACTTTGGGTCCCACTGTATCCACTGGGGGCTATTGTGTTAGAGTCCATTATACAATACTAGGATCCCTGATATCTCTATTAGTTACTACCAATTAGTGTAAGGCCATACCTTTGCACGCCATGACTTTCATATACGACCACATTATTGATTTTTAATTATATTATGTAATTTAAAAGTACGCCTCTCCCCATAGGTTGCCTTATGTGAAATATCCAAGTAAAAAAAACACAATGGCGACTTATAAATTTTAGCGTCGTAAAGTGTTTAGCATTTGGTTACTTTAAAGATTAGATATAAAGAGATTGTGGATGGAGGCATCTGTTATTATTATTCGTTTCCCCATGTTTACTTATATCGGCTTGAAATCAAGTACATTTTACATTGTTGTGATTTCTTCAGATTTTCTTCATAAAACTTTAAAAATGTATCAACATTAACCCATTAAAAACATTTAAAGCACATTATAAGAATAGGCCGGATTATCTCAATTCAAAAGATTATATACCACATTTAAAATGACAAATGTCAAACGGTCATTGGATCATCAGCTCTATTCTATATCCTCCACAGGTTCCTGAGCCTGGTGCAGACACTTGTTCGGGAGGTCTGGTCTAATCCATTAGTATCGCAGCCCAAGTTCTACAAGTCTTGTAGTTTGACCATTATATTGATGCCATCGATATTTAGATTGTGACTCGCCCGAGCAAACTTTGCGCCATTTCATCAGTGTACAGACAGGCTCTTGAACGTTACACACAATCACGTGCAAGGAACATGAAAACCTAGGCAACTCAATAAAGTTTATCGCCCCAAAAAAAAACCCACAAAAAAAAAAACAAGAAACAAACAAACAAACAAACTCGTAATAAAATTGAATAACGAAATAATATAAATTTTCATTGTAGATTTAACCGGTGATGCCTTTCGGAATCATGTTAAAAAATATATAATTCACACGTTAAAAATATTGCCGTTAAAACTATATTGTAAAACTGTGATATCAACGAAAGTTCGAAAAAAATATTTGAGAGAATTGTAAAATGAAAAAAAAAATGCACACATTTGTTTTTAACAGGTAAACCGATCAATTAAAGAAAGACATTGATGCATGTTATGAAAAAAATGAATGGCTTCAAACCATTCCAAATCAAAACTATACTATATGGAGCAGACAAAAGAATTTAAAAAAAAAGAATTTATTCACCCTCCCCTACCGTGTGCCGTTTGATTATCGATAAGGTCAGACTAGGAGCACACTGAGCTTAAGAATGTTCATTCTATACGAAGTCAATGGCAAGGCCAGGGACGGCAGCAGGGCCGCGATGTTAGAAAAAATGGTACGTCCCGACTCCTAGACTTCGGGATTACACTTCAGTCTAGATATTGACAGCTTGTTGCGCAAGGCTTAGGCTACTTTTAAAGTTGTGTAATAGGTGATTGAAGAATAGCGTAACACATGTTAGTTCATCAAATTATTTTTTCTATTAATGTTTAAGTTCGGAGTTAGAAAGAATAAAAATCTATACATAAAGATCCAATCCAATAAATGTAAACCGACTGCTACTGAAAGCGATATTTATTTTTACTCCAAAGCCCCAGGAAGACAGTGAGGAATATCTGAGGATATAGGATGTAGAGCTGGGCGCCAATTCCTAATAGTGGGGAGCCGTCAGGATTATTGATGGGATAGCCGGGGCGGGGACACGGGAGCAGATAGTGAAGCAAGGGCTGTCAGTTAGGGCTCTGGCCTGTTTGTATCTGACGGCAACTGATGTTTTATGGTAATGATCTTCTGGGGGGGGGGGGGGACAATTGGTGTTTGGTTTTGAACCGTTTTGAGGTATTTTCCATCATTGCTCGGGTCTTGCAGAAATGAAATGTAATTGCGCGACTGTACTGCAAAAACAAAAACATAAACACACATTTATTTCATTGTTAAGGGGGTGGGGTGGGTGGTCGTGTTACCGGGGGTGCCTTGGGTAAGTTCCCTCCATGACTTGACCCGTTCCCTTCATGACTTGACCCGTTCCCTTCATGACTTGACCCGTTCCCTTCATGACTTGACCCGTTCCCTTCATGACTTGACCAGTTCCCTCCATGTCTTGACCCGTTCCCTTCATGACTTGACCCCCGCTTGCAATGCATTCCAAAATCTTCCTTACAGCTTTGTCGGATCGACATGATATAATTTTCAAGACGGTATCATCCACAGGGTGTGAAAAGGAGAAGAAGAAGGCTGTTCGCCCTGGGAGTGCATCATTTGTTTTGTAGAGTGGGGTGGAACTCAGTGCACTTAATAAACTTTAAACACGTATTTTCATGTACTCTCTGAACATTGTATTTTTCGTCATTTTTTTTTTTTGTAGTGAGGTGGATGCGGTGCAAAATGATGGGAGATTGCTCTGCCAATTTGTTAACATCCATCGCACAATAAGCCCTTGCAATAATAAGACGCCCACCTTTCCATATAAAAAGAATCTAGTCAAAACCAGGTTCACATAGTGCGGTAGGGCCAGATACAACATGAAAAACCAAATATTTAAAAAAAAAAATAAGAGTAAAAATTACCTTTAAAAGTGGTTGATTATTATTTTTTTTTTTCAATTATTTTTTTTTCTCTCTTATTTTTTTTTATGTCAAAAAAATAAAAATTGAAAACGGGTTGTCTGTTTCAAACTCAAAAACAGGAAATTCTGTTTGAGCGTAACATCCTTAGTTATGATTAGGTTATTATATAGCAGCAGATCTAGTCAAATGGCTGCATTCTGATTTCATAACTTTGATTAAAAATATAACATTTACATTATTCTATGAAGTAAATCCTTATCACAGACGACAACAAAAACAAAATTAAAGACACCTTCTTACCACACTTACATTTACTTTAAAAAACCCAACAAAAGAGCAGCAACAAAACCTAAAAATATGGTATAAATGTATCTTAAACCCGAATATGTTAATTTACTGACAAGCTCTCTCACTGAGTTGTGTATCAGGACAATAATGCCAATGGCAGTCATTAATCACATAAGATGGATGCCAAAGATGAAAAGATTATGGACGTACACAGAACTAACTAGCCCCCAGAATCCACCGATATTAATGCATCTCGTTTGAGCGGTGGCCTTGGCCTTGGAGTGCCACGTGACCATCTTGTTTGAGCAGCGGCAAGCGTCGGCCTTGAAGTGTGACAGCAAAGATCAAAGATCCAGTAAACGGCACAGGAGCATGTGATGAGATTTATGTCATTGTACGCTGTATCACATGATTTTCATCGCTTCTAAAAACAAGAGCAATTTGACAATAAAACCTATTTGTGCAACTAAGACAAAGAGTCACTCAAGCAAAGGAAAATTATTTAACAATACGATGACTTGCAAGATAATACTACGGATGCCATCATAAATGCTATACATCGTAATAAAAGTTCTCTAAAAATATGAAGACTATGAAAAAATAACCATTACCAAAAAGACACATAACGAATAAAAACTTAGATTATAAAAAAAATAATTGAAACTCTATAAAGTAACGAACTCAAAAAATTGATATTGCCAGCAGCACCCATTTGCTGGGAAGTTCTGTCCAAGATTTTGTATGGACCAGAAGTACTCAGACACTCACGAGAACATTTACTATGGACCAGCCAGCCAGCCGTTAGGTAATCCAAAGTCAAGATCAGCTAATGCTTCTGTATTTATCTAAGTCACGTGTTAACTTTGTTTAATTTTGATGTGCGTCTTATTTAACTCGTGTCGTTAGTTTGGACATATGTGTGTGTTACTTTAGTTCTGGCCTCACGGGCGCGGGTTTGTATGTGTACTTTTTCGCTGCTGTCACGCGCTAGTCACAGGACAGACAATAACGAAAATCGTGTTCATCGACGTCCCCTCTTTCTCTCTCCATTTCTCTTTATTCTCTTCAATCGTCTTCTTCTATATTTTGAGGGCTCACGATCAATGAAGTGTGTCTTGGGTGAATTCACTCCATGACTTGACCCTCTTATTGTTCTCTAGGTCAACATGTGGTTTCAAATGGATTTCTAAAATAGGTATTTTTTGTGTTGTCAATTGAAATGGGACACTTGGAAGAAATGTTCACTTAGTGTTAATGAGAATTACACTAACAGTTTAGCTTAATTTATTACCAGTGTTTGAATGAGTCCGGGGTAAATAGTAATTATACAATGCGGATTTACCATTGAGTTTAAGTAATCTAAATGTTCGGGCATCGCCAAAAGGTTGGGGTCTTAAAAATTGAACATAAATGATTCAAAATTAGTATCCGCACAACTGGATTATTATTTATTGAGACATCCAAAATGAAAAAAACATTACTGTATTTTCAAATATAAATGTTCACTAGTAAGCAAATGTTTAGATGACAACCCTGTAACTTGTAAATGATTAGACAAGTGGCCTTAGAGCTATATACAGATTAGGTTCTCTTACAGTCTAAATGCGGCACTACTTACAGGGTTATTTAAACCACACCCCCACAATCACCATGGATGGTGAGGGTGTCGGGCTTGTGCCTCATTTAGACGCTGACTTAGCAGACGATAAAACATTCATGGACCAATCAGATAAAAACACGATGAACCCTGACCTTTGACCGGACACTCCGCCACAAAACAACGGAGTGAGCGATCTCAAGGGAGACTTTAGTTAAGAGAAATTCTCGCACCTTTCTATTTCAAGAAAGGAGAGCGTAACCTTATTCAAGAATAAACCGAGGGGCTTTAATTAAAACGCTCGACTGCCAACCAGTGGGGGACCCTCCTATTGATTTACTGGACTCAACCTTTAAGTTTCGCCTAGCAAACTGTTGACGCTTTTATTCAACTCCCAGCATTCCAATGAAGGCATACCGTTTTTTACCCCAGCGGAAAAGAGAAATATAAAAACTCAAAACAGCTTTGTTTGGAACTAGAGAGTCAGTGGTCAGCCTTGTATGAAATTTGTAGACTCCAAGGTCAGCCTTGTGCAGAACTTGGAGAGTCAGGGGTCATTCTTGTGTAAGAGAGTCCGTGGCCATTCTTGTTTAGAATTTGGAGAGTCGGTGGCCAGCCTTCTGTAGAACTCGGAGAGTCAGTGGCCAGTCTTGTGAGGAACTTGGAGAGGCGGTGGTTAGTCTCGTGTATAACTTGGAGAGTGAGTTGTGTGAGAGAGACATTAACCAGCCTTGTGTGAGAGTCATTGACCAGCCTTGTGTGAGAGAGACATTGACCAGCCTTGTGCGAGAGAGTCATTGACCAGCCTTGTGCGGGAGAATCATTGACCAGTCTTGCGTATAACTAGGAGAGTCAGCGGCCAGCCTTGTGTAGATTTTGGTGAGTTATTGGCCTAGCTATAGAACTAAGGAAAACTTTTTAGTTTAGTTGTTGCATACATTTGTTAAAATGAGTTCATTTAAAATGATAAAGTTACTTTTCCATCAACTTCCTATTTCTACTTCTCTATCTTGTTTATTTTTTTGTACCTACTTAAACCCGTATCCAATTTTCCTCTTACAGTTAATATTTCCATTAAGTTTCCTTTCTTTCTTTATATGTACAACAGTTTAAACTTTAGATGATGTAAAACTACGATGAGACCATCTGCCCACTGCAGCGTCTCAGACGCCAAGGGTTATTTACGGACAGTAAGGCGGTCCAGGGGCGGTCGACAGGGTCGAGTATAAGATGTGGGCTGAACGTGCTGAAGGATTCATGTAACGAAAAGGATTTATCTGTTTCTAGAAAAGTGAGGCTAAAATAAAAAGATTTGTCGTTTGAAATTTTCTTAATGGAATATACTTCTTTTTCCTGGGCAATTTGTCCCCCCCTCCCCCCAGCCCTCTCCGGCAGTCTAAAGCCTCAAGGCTCACAAAACAGCTTAAGTAAAAATTATATTACATAATTAATTAATTAATTCTTGATCTAAACTAGATCGAAGACTGTTCTTGGCCGATAAGTCTGTTGCCTTAGATTTTCATCGCGTTGTTCTATGCCCGGCAACATATAACAGTTATGGAGAGCTCCTCACGAAGCCGAGTTCAAAGATCTCTGAAATCAAAATAAGAGCATGATTTAAAATCCCCCGAGGAGCGAAAACGCAATAAGGAAGACTTAGGCTTTAATGGAAGATTAAAAAATCAGGAATTAAGAAAGGAGTTGTTCAGAAGCCGGGTAAGGAGATTATCCTTTGTATTACTGGGGCGTAGTCGCGGAGAGGGTGTGTTGGATAGTGAGACGGTGTGCTGAATAGTGAGAGGGTGTATTGGGTAATGAGACGGTGTGCTGAATAGTGAGAGGGTGTATTGGGTAGTGAGACGGTGTGCTGAATAGTGAGAGGGTGTATTGGATAGTGAGACGGTGTGCTGAATAGTGAGAGGGTGTATTGGGTAGTGATACGGTGTGCTGAATAGTGAGAGGGTGTATTGGGTAGTGAGACGGTGTGCTGAATAGTGAGAGTGTGTATTGGGTAGTGAGACGGTGTTCTGAATAGTGACAGGGTGTATTGGATAGTGAGACGGTGTGCTGAATAGTGAGAGGGTGTATTGGATAGTGAGACGGTGTTCTGAATAGTGAGAGGGTGTATTGGGTAGCGGCAAATGTTTAACGTTAAAGACTCGGCAATGAAATTAAGAGCATCCGAGGAAGTGGTGAACGGATGGGAGGAGAGAAGACAGTAAGTGGGAGGCGAATGGTCAGTGGTAACAGTTTGGTAGAGGGAAACCATCAGTCAGTAGTGATTCGATCTCTCTGATGTAATGAAACGTTGCAAACAATTTATAATCCCTTAAGGTTCTAGATCCTAACTCGTTCAGATATAAAATTGTTCATTAATCTTTTCACATGTCAGTGTCCTTGAATACAGGCTATGGTCATTGAATTTCTTAGTTATTTCACCAGCAACAACTGACCGCTTTGTAAGTAACAAAGCGTATGTTATGTCATTGTGATTTTTTAAGAGTACATTTGGTTCAGGGGCTGTAATTGTTGTGAACAATTCCTGTTCATTACTTATCATGTTAAGCCTTATTGTAAATACGTGTCGAGTCCATCGTATAGAACCCGTAACAATATCTAACATATTTAAATAATAGTATCCTACTAACGTGAACACTTTATAACTCTATAGTTAAATATACTTCCATGCGCTTACTTCTTACACAGACACTGCTATTAAAATCTTAACAGATCAGTTATATCAGGAAAGTAAATATACATCTTTGTTTATATGTCTTATGTAGACACCACGCGTGCGACCATATAATTGTAATAGCCAATTTCTATATTTGTAGGCTAGTTAACGCGCCATGTGACTCAAACTCTCCGGGCTTAAAACCGGTCCGGAATTTTCCCTAGCATAAAGTATCAATTAAGCTGGACGACCTCGAATCTCACATAGATTCAGAGAGAAAACACGTGCATTTCTTTTATAAGCTCAAACCAAAACATAATTTCTTCGATTATAAGACATTATTCATTGACGGAATATTGTATTTTCCTTTCTGGTACCCATGTCGGGTTTATTATTCCAAATAATCCTCGTTGCTATTCAACTTTATCCAAAAATGTGTTATGCTAGTCGCGTCCATTTAAGGTTAGTGATACTTTGAATAAACAGTAACGTGTTTGTTCTACAGAGCTATCCAACACATGTGTAGCTAAAAATATAAAGAAATATTATTAATACTATATATAAATTATAGTTATTGTCCTTTTCTTGGTTTCTATGTTGAAATAAAATCTATAGTGTCTCAAGATCTCATCTCATCTATTTGTTTACTTTTAAACCTGTATTCATCACCATTCAGATGAACCGATAAAAAGAAAAGTGGATGCGTTAAGAAATCTAGTCAGCCAGCAAACCAGTCAGCCAGCCAGTCAGCCAGCCAGCCAGTCAGCCAGCAAACCAGTCAGCCAGCCAGTCAGTCAGCCAGCCAGTCAGCCAGTCAGCCAGCCAGCCAGCCAGCCAGTCAGTCAGCCAGCCAGTCAGCCAGCCAGCCAGCCAGTCAGTCAGCCAGTCAGTCAGCCAGCCAGTCAGCCAGCCAGCCAGCCAGTCAGTCAGCCAGCCAGTCAGCCAGCCAGTCAGTCAGCCAGCCAGTCAGCCAGCCAGTCAGCCAGCCAGCCAGTCAGTCAGCCAGTCAGTCAGCCAGCCAGTCAGCCAGCCAGTCAGCCAGCCAGCCAGTCAGTCAGCCAGTCAGTCAGCAAACCAGTCAGCCAGCCAGTCAGCCAGCCAGCCAGTCAGTCAGCCAGCCAGTCAGCCAGCCAGTCAGCCAGCCAGTCAGCCAGCCAGCCAGCCAGCCAGCCAGTCAGTCAGCCAGCCAGCATGTCAGCCAGCCAGCCAGCCAGTCAGCCAGCCAGCCAGCCAGTCAGCCAGCCAGTCAGCCAGCCAGCCACGAACAAAAGCGAAGCTACTATAAAAGACAAAAGAAAGCAAAACACTTCCTTTGACAGTAAGAAATAGAAAGTCATAACATTTTTTTTGTCTATCGCGCATAGTAAGAAAAATATCAGTAGGATGGGTTCTGATCTCCGCATAGGTCACTAACTTTTATATTACAACAATAGCTAATGGTCTGGCCATGGTGAAATATGTTAGCTGGCCAAGACAGTTTGGACACGAAATTCCCGACTGATGCGAGGGCTACACTGATTTAAGTCTTCCTATTGATCCCTACACAAGCTTCTACGTGTGAGTTGATCCAGTTGTTTATCTACAATATCTTTGACAAAAGTTGCTGTTTAATCCTATCCACCTATTCCAAATTAGTCCCAAGAGATGAACACACAAAAAAAAGTTATTTATTATTAACAGCCTGCTTTACCGTCGTGATGGACAAGGATTCTCAACGATCGGTAATGTATTTTGAAATAATTTTGTTCCCAGTTATTTATATATATATAAAAAGACACAATAAAGATACAGATTGAATCAAATGAAAAGCATTGTGAATGGCGTGACCTGTGTGAAGCTGTGTGGTATTATTTCATTTATTTTAAAGGTCATCAAGCTACAGTCGCAAGTATTTATGTAGAGTTTTAAAACTTAAATTTATCTCGTTTAGTCAACGTTTACAAGGAATTAGCTAGATCTATGAGAAATACGCCTACATTATCATCATCATTATCATTATCTACATTATCGTTATAAGTGAGATGTACACCTACATTTTCATCATCAGTGAGAAGTACACCTACATTATCATCATCATCAGTGAGAAGTACACCTACATTATCATCACCAGTGAGAAGTACACCTACATTATCATCATCATCATCAGTGAGAAGTACACCTACATTATCATCATCAGTGAGAAGTACACCTACGTTATCATCATCATCATTCAGAAGTATTACAAGGGGCAATGTGGGACCAACAACGCATGACGTGCCTTGTACATTGACATCAGGTACAAACAAATCATCTACACTAGCCAACTCGGCAGAATTATTGAAAGGTGTGGTATATCCCTCAAATTATTTGCGGATGACACGCATCTGTACAAGAGTTTCCGCCCTGAACCTTTGGACTGTGCTGCCGTTGTGCAGGCTGCCGAGGACTGCTGTCTTGTGGTGAAATCATGGATGGCATCAAACTGACTTAAATTAAAAGACGAATAGACAGAGGCTATTATATTTAATCTGATGCCAAAATTCAGAAGCTTGCTATCGCATCGATAAAAATTGGTGCTTCTAAGATCCCCTTGTCCAACACTGTTAGAGACCTTGGCT
Organism: Omphiscola glabra; assembly: GCA_964017045.1. Lineage (NCBI taxonomy): Eukaryota > Metazoa > Mollusca > Gastropoda > Lymnaeidae > Omphiscola > Omphiscola glabra. Next base: position 30,084,732 of record OZ024795.1, read on the forward strand.
TCTACACTGAAAGTAACATTACTATGATCCCTCATATCAGTTCTGTCGTCGGGGCTAGTTTCTGTCATCTTCGCTTTCTAGGTCAGCTGCGTCCTCAACTGAATAAGAGAACAGCCAATGACGTAGCAGTAATTCTAATCCAATCAAGATTTGATTACTGTAACATTTGTTTGTGGGTTTTACCTCAGAACCAAATTCAGAGATTCAAAAAGGTACAAAATACTGCAGCACGCATTGTAAGGCGATCAAGAAATGTGACCACATCACCCTGTTCTTAAAGATCTCCATTGGCTTCCTGTGAGTGAGAGCATTGTCTACAAAATTATGTACGTTTCGTATAACTGTATGGAAGGCTCTTCACCTGTATATCTTCAAAAACGGATTTCTAACAATATATCCATACACAACCTGCACTCTTCAACTCAGTCCTTACTGAGAGTTCCCTGTGTGGATGGACACAGAAAGAAGTCATACAGGGTGCGGTTTTTTGAAGCCATTGCCCCTAAATTGTGGAACAGTTTGCCCCAATCTTTGAGGGACATTGAAATTGATAAAAAGTCATTTAAGAACCATGTAAAGACTTTTTTTCTTTAGATAGATCTTAGGACATTAGAGCACTGCGAGCATACTAAATTAGAACGGACACAAGCGTTATAAAAGTGCACAATCATAATCATCTATATTATCACTCAAAAATCTCTTAACAAAATATACAAATAGTTCTTCCTTTAAAAATACACCTTTTATAGATATGTAAAGACTTTGCAGGGCTAGCAGTGCAAAAAGAAGAAAAAAATTACCAACGGAGAAAACATCAAATAAAATACAAGATTTAGCTTGAAAATGGGGAGATAACTCTGCTCATGAAAGATGTAGCCAGCTAATGTGAGTGTGGGTGGTGAGGCGGTCTGAAGGCGGTAATCTCTAAGCTAAAATACAACACACATAAAGGTTTAAAGAAAAAAAAGGTTTACCACAGTTAATGTAAATATTCCATAAAAAAGGATGAGTATCAATGAAGAAATCGCCAAACATACAGGCCCCAATGTGCTGGCAACGATACAAAAAGAGTCAAGCAATATAGATCTTAATTAGTAGTTTTGTTTTTCAATATTTTAGTCAATATTTTTGGTAAATACTAGCAATTTCAGGTGTTTCAAAGCATTCATCAACTAGAGGTCAACTAGCGTTTCAACTAGGGTGTCAGCTAGGGGTCAACTAGAGATGAACTAACGTGTCAACTAGGGGTCAACTAGAGATCATCTAGTTGCCAAATAGTCTAACAGAGGTTCATGTCCTTTTAAAGTTGTTTTTTAAACACATAATCATTGCCAATAGTTGTAATGCATTATATATGATATCAATGAAAAAAATTAAGTTCTTTCTTTTTTAAAGATTTATCTACGTCACTCTAGGACAAGGTGAAGACTCTCTGACACCCACGAGATAACTTCTTAGCCCATAAAATAATGAAGCAAATTAAAAAAAATAAAACAACTTGAATCTTTAAATTCTTGTAAAATGTATATGCAATGATACAAATTTTTTAATGAAAAAATTTCCCTTGGCTGTCAAAGAAAAAGATCTGCTGCTGTCAGTTTCAATGTTAAAAGCTATAATTACAAGACACGTAAGAGCATACAAATAACACACAAATTCGATTCACACATTTGCTTTGAGATGTCCATTGTTTGATCGTATTTTGGAACATTTACCAAACAAATCCAAACACATTCATGTCAAATTGGATTTGCAACTAAACTTCTTTTTTTATTAAATGAAACAGAAATAGTTCTGCGTGCCTATCGATGCTAAAGATCATCTTTAAGTACACTAAATATCATAGTCGTGTTTTATTGTTAAGACGGGCGCTTTTCTTTGACGAGTTTTTCATCAGCTGACAGTTCTGTTGAAAGATCGTGAACATCACAAACATGCCAGAACTGGACACGTCGAGACGTCATTTACGAAACAAACACCGTAGGATGCAATCTCTCAAAGGTTGTGTTCTATCTCAGATCCGAAGCCTGCCTCTAAAGGTTACTGTTTATAGAATGGTTAAGGATTGGGATTAGACAGCCATGAGGTGTCAATGATAAGATCACGTGGCTGGTGTGATGCGTTGATTCTAGACAGCATTCAAAATGGAGTCTAACACTACATGGGCATTATAAACATAAACCTGAATATGACAAATTGGAAGAGCATAAAAATTGAAGGCTGACAAATTAGGAATGTGACAAATTTGGAATGGGGTTAATTGGACTGTCACGGTTCAGAGAACTTCTAACTCTTATGACTGTCACGGTTCAGAGAACTTCTAACTCTTATGACTGTCACGGTTCAGAGAACTTCTAACTCTTATGACTGTCACGGTTCAGAGAACTTCTAACTCTTATGACTGTCACGGTTCAGAGAACTTCTAACTCTTATGACTGTCACGGTTCAGAGAACTTCTAACTCTTATGACTGTCACGGTTCAGAGAACTTCTAACTCTTATGACTGTCACGGTTCAGAGAACTTCTAACTCTTATGACTGTCACGGTTCAGAGAACTTCTAACTCTTATGACTGTCACGGTTCAGAGAACTTCTAACTCTTATGACTGTCACGGTTCAGAGAACTTCTAGCTCTTATGACTGTCACGTGCCTAAAAAGAGATTGACTTAAACGATATTTTGTTTTCAAAATAGAAAATTTGACAAATATACAACCGTAGCAAATTTTCTAAAAAAAATCTCACGGAGCGTTATACGCGAATACTTAGTCATAAACACTTCGCTAAAGTAACTATTATAGTTAGAATGTTCCCCCCAAAAAGACCGGATTTATAATAACACTTGAGAATATTGCATTTGGGATCCATTCCTTTTCAGTTAATATTCCTAAAGCCGGAGGGCCTGCCATTGTACTGAGTGCCTGCCATTGTACTGAGTGCCTGCAATTATACCGAGTGCCTGCCATTTTACCGAGTGCCTGCCATTTTACCGAGTGCCTGCCATTGCACCGAGTGCCTGCCATTGTACTGAGTGCCTGCCATTGTACTGAGTGCCTGCCATTGTACTGAGTGCCTGCCATTGTACTGAGTGCCTGCCATTGTACTGAGTGCCTGCCATTGTACTGAGTGCCTGCCATTGTACTGAGTGCCTGCCATTGTACCGAGTGCCTGCTATAGTACTGAGTGCCTGCATTGTACTGAGTAACTGCCATTGTACTGACTGCCTACCGCTGTACTGAACGCCTGCCATTGTACTGAGTGCCTGCTATTGTGCTGAGTGCCTGCCATTGTGCTGAGTGCCCGCCATTGTACTCTTGCAATGAAGGTTTGTTGATAGGCATTCTGGTCAGGTGTACAAATGTACAAATCAATTAATTTATTGTTGAGCCATACCCTGGAAAATTCGGACGGTACAAAACATTTTTCTTATTTCCTGGTCCCGAACTTGGGACATTCTGGCTTTGCCAGCTGGTCACCTTAAACATCTCGTCTCGCAGGGGGACCATTTTTCTCTGGAGAAGTTTATACAGAGCCAAGATTTGACACAATAACACTACCGTGTGATTATCGGATGTCTGTAATACAATTGGGACATAAACATTTTTGTGTGTGTTTAAGATGCTTAGAATATATCTGCAAGATGTAAATGAGTTAATTAAAATAGTGTAAACTAATATTGACTGAAATTGTTCTTCTTCTTTTATATCTAAAGGTCCCAAAATCAAGGTATTGATCAATCTGGTTCTTATTCTTCTAGCGAAGATTCCCGGTATTTCAGTGCCTGGTATTGAAGAGGACATTTTACTGGGTGAAAGGGCTACACGGCGAGGGTATCAGGAATTGGCGGTTGGAAGGCCTGAGGTAAAAGACTCAAATGTGTCAAGTTTTGTCGCCTCGACTGTTTCTTTTGGAAGCTTGTTCCAGTCCCTGATTGTCTTTGGCAGGAATGAGCAGTTCCTGTATTATGTTATGACCCGGGTAACTGCCTGTCATAGCCTCGTCGCTGTCTAAGGGGAGAGAGACCAGTTTCTTTTTAATGTTGGAGCAGTGGACCAGCCCATTTTTATCTAGTACATCATGGAGAGCCTGGATAGTCGTCATCGTTCCTCCAATGGTGACCAGCCCAGTGCTCCCAGCATGCTGCCAAGAGATGTTCCTGTAGCGGTTTAGCGCGTGTATAACAAATTATGCCTTTGAGACATTGCTATCCTCTTAAAATGTATCAACCCTTATTTTGAATAAAGGATGTTTGGGGCTAAATCTGAAACTTGTTATTTTAAACTTGTGATATTTATAATAATGTGACAAATTCCATATACAACACAATGAACTGTGATTTATTAAAATGGTAATAAAAAGTGTATTTCCATTAATTTTAATAATAAGCTGCCTTTTAAAGACCAAATCTTTTAAAGACCAAATCTTTTAAAGACCAAATCTTTTAAAGACCAAATCTTTTCAAGACCAAATCTTTTAAAGACCAAATATTTTAAAGACCAATTCTTTAAAAGACCAATTCTTTTAAATACCAAATCTTTTAAGACCAAATCTTATTTTCAAAAGATGTATTTTAAAAATAAGGTACCCACCAATTAAAAAAATTGGCCGTTTATCAATTAAAAGAGGAACTAAACAAATCATGCAGATAAATATTCAAGCTAATTTTTCAAATGAATTTCATTAAAATGGGAAGGAATGTTAAAAAGGTGGTGCATTAAAAATGTTTGCCACTGGGTAAAGAGGCACCAAATGTAAACCGTAACCTTTATTATTTTACAGCAGTTAGCATTGTAGGTCAGATAAAAAAAAATATTTATTAAAAAATTGACCCATTAAAATTATTTGAAAAAAATAGAGATACACCTTTTATTTGTAATCAAATTGGGCCCCACTCTACACAAAAATGATGTGGATATTTTTAGTTTGAAATTCATTCATATTTGAAAAGGAATTATGAAACATATGTTTACCAAGTTTGGCCAAAATGCAACAATTCACATAGATGCTAACATTGCAACCAAAGTCTTCTGGCTGTTATAAGGAAAATAAATTATATAAACTTCTACAACCATTTAGAATGGTCTAAAAACGTCCAATAATATCTTTAAATCTGATTTCATAACATTTTGGGTCAACCATAGACACTTATAGAAACATACGAAATAGGAAAGGGACATGTATATAATCTTAAACTCTTATACAAAAATCGAACGTTCACACGGAGGCCAAGTGACCCTTCAATGGATCCCAGGACATGTGGGGATTCCACCACAAGACAGAGCCGACTGTCTTGCGAGGCAAGGCTCTTCCCAGCCTCAACCTAACCGGCCAACGACCCAACTGGGGGCCCAAGCCTGGATCAAAGACCTCTGCCACGAGGAGTGGTTAAAAGAATGGGAACAGGGGAACACGGCCTGTAAGCTTTATCGGAACATGCCCATAAACAACCGCAAATGCGATGATGGTGGAGTCTTAAACGCCACCACCAGAGTCTCATCACTCAGATGAGAACAGGGCATTGCCCTACCCGCAGCTATTTGAATAGATTACACCCATTGCGGGACCCGAGCTGCCGCCATTGTGGTCAGGCACCGGAGACAATCGAGCACCTTCTAGCCGAGTGCTCAACGCTGGCGACTGGCGTGACTGGGGTCCTCCCAGCCAACCATGTCGAGAATCTGATCTACGGGACTGCCCACCAGATTAGGCAGGCCTGTACCTTACTTGCCGGGGCCATAAAAGAGCAATAGCTCGGCCCTTTCCAATGAATGTAATATTTCAGACTAAGAAGCGTCAAGAACCTTTAAAAAGATATGTTAACAGTTGCCGGGGAAATGTTCATGACACTTTTGGCATCTATTAAACTTAGCTACAACTTCCATAAATTTTTAGATCACATTGTCACTTTTATAATCTTTTTACCTGCGCGGAACCATATACCACTTGCTGCAAGCTCTAACATTTATTCCAAACAGCTTCAAAGAATTCGTTAAAAAAAATAGCGTTTGATGTTGTCGTTATTTCGAGACTCAAACATCAGAAACAAAATGTCCTAAAACTAAAGTTTTCATGAAAATTACAGTAAAGAACCCTGTGGGTACCCCTTAAACAATATAGCGTTGTAAGGGTTACATCCTAGTTAAGGAAAAGGAAATTCGTATCCCTGGCCCCGACATTTGTGAATATTATGAGCTCAAAACCCTCCAGTTCAAGTTAGTTTTAAATGTGCATTTAATTTGCACCACGTTTGACCTAGATCTATCCATTAAGTGGATTCTTATTTAGATAACCCATATAGAACAACAACAAAAAAATAACTTTCTTTTTCATATTTTACAGCACTGGGTATTTTTGGTTTAGTTGCTGGTGATTGACCAAACTACAAGCAAACAAACAAACAAACAAACAAAGCCACACTCAGCTTTATATAGTAGATAAACCATTTTGATGTATTATACAGTTTCTACAGGTGACATTATACTTAAAAAACATTGGGATAATAATAATAATAATAATAATAAAAATTACAATAATAGTTACAAACCATATCACCATTATTATCATCATTATTTAAACAACAATTTGAAATAAAAGGTGAACAAATATTTTAATCACATACTTTGTCAATGATTCTGTATGTCACATATGATCTTCAACACAAATTGCAATCCCTGCGGTTGTGTACCACCTCAGCGATAGTGTTAAAAAAACAGCTTGCTCAATTTAAAGATACAACAAAACTGTACGTGAGATTAATTAAAATAAGAAAAAAAAAAATAAAAAAAAATAAAGGGAATCGAAAACGCAACTCAATAATTCATTGGCCCTAATCTGCTTTTAGTGCGCTTAGAAAGACATGAGCTCGCCATAAATTCTTCCTACAGAATGTGCCATCCTAAGACTTGCCAATACACAAAACTGTATGTCTTTCTTCAGCCTATATCAGTGGAAAGGAAAGGAAAAAAAAAAAAAAAGGGGGGGGGGGGTTGGCTGGGTCTAGAAATTAGCTCTTATCGGGTCCAATGAAACAGATTTACAAACATTGACATCGAGTTTCAGATTTTAAGAAATGGCAGGCCGTCTTGTCTTACGTTATTTACAAACACTGAAACGGTTGCATTATTAATGATGAATTAAGGAAGTCAAAAGCCCCAAAAGAGCGTTCTCAAAGAGTGGTCTGAGAATCTCTTCGGTCTCATCGAGTTTTGTTGTCAAGAATAAATAGCATTAAATTAACAACGTTTGTAAACACACATATTTATTGCTGCAGATGAGTCTTATTTAACACTCTTGAGAAGGCTCGGCCGATCTATCGGCCCAGGGGTGGAGTATCGAAAAAGACGGACGGCTGATCTATCGGCCGGATAATTCAAGTTTCAAGATTGGCTGGGCAGTCTTCGTACGAGCTAGTCAGATTTATGCTTACATCTTCCTGCACATCCTGACATTTTAATGGGAACATACGTTTATTGTTTACTGGATTTAGCTGTGTTCAGGAAATTTAGAATGTGTTACAAGTAATATCGTACATTCCAAGATGTCTGACACTGACACTGAACAAATTATCCTTAGTGATTTTGATAGCTTAAATAAATGTTTATTTTTCATAAAGGATAATAAATGAAGGACTGCGTTAAAGCTATGTGAAAGAAATAATGGAACAAGGTACGCAGAAGCTTGAAATAAAAAAGAAGTTAACTTTCGGTTTATTTTCGGTATTGACCGAAAGTTATTGAGGCTTTAGACCATGTGGCCGAAAGTGATTCAGTCTATAGATCGTCTACCAGAAGTCAGGCTGTCACTGTCTGTCGGCCGGTAATCTGAAATTCATTATTGATAAACGTCTTGCTGTCATCGCATGACATATGACTAATCTTCAGGGAACACTGCGCACAGCTGCACGATGACCTGCTTGTCAAATAGTTCCAAAAATAAAATTTCAATTAAGCGTACGCAAAGGTAAATAGTTTTGTGGAAGAAATAAAGGAATGGTATTATTTCAATCATTATGTTTGTTTTATTTTTTTCAAAAATAAATTTGAGAAACCTACGTCTATTCATTTCATTCATTTATGAATTTCATTTCGATTTATCATTATCATGCTCATAAATGTTATCATATGCAAAGATGAATACTATTGTTAAAAAACTCCTAGGAACTTGTAACATTTCCATTATTATTTTTGTTTTAAATTTAAAAGCATATGAGATTTACTGGACCTAAGGCTAATTCAATTTATTCATTTATTGAAAATCATCATCATCATCATCCTCCTCCTCCTCCTCATCATCATCATCATCATCATCATCATCATCATCATCATCATCATCATCATCATCATCGTCATCATCATCATGCTGATAAACATTGACATTGACGAAATAAAAATATTCCACAAATTAGTCACGTCCATGTAAAGAAAGGGAATAATGAAAACTTTAATAACATTCATAAAAAATTAATTATTTCCATAGTGTACAATCAGGCATAAAATAGCCTTTATTTTAAACCAAAAGCCGCCACAGGTATCCACGTATCACGGTTTCGTATCATGATTATGTGGTAGGCCTAAAGCGTTATCATACTAAAGGTAGCTCAACATTCGTTCAACTTTTATTTATCGGTTCAAATATAAAAGTAGCCGATAAATGATAACTTCGGATTTATGAATAATGTAAAATAGACATTTTTGCGCCCTTTGCTTTTAATTCAAATGGTAAAAGCCAAATTATTCATGAGATGTTTATCTAATAAAATATACTATAATCTCATTTTTGTGTAAAGAGAATATAAATATCGATACTCTCCCACATCATTTTTCGACGTACGCAGAATCTAAATCATTCGGTTTCGGCTGAAAGTCTCGTTAAGCTTTTTGTTTCGTCTTCGGTTTCAGCCGAAAATCATTTTTAACTTTCGGTTTGGTTTCGGTCTCGGCTGAAATCAGAAAATCCAATTGGGTCAGTCTCTAGTTCAACCCGTGGCCATATTGACTGAGAGGGAACTTCCGGTTAGTTTTCAAAGACGAAATCTGAGTTGGATCCAGTTATCAGACGGTCTTAGACATACGATACCCGGATGTAACGCATATCACCATGACCTTTTAGACATAAGATGCCCGGATGCTATGCAAGCCGCCATGAAGATGAACTCTCTAATATGACAAAGATTTAAAAAACCGATTCAGGGGTACAAAATATGCTTTTTGAGAGAAATGGACGTTTGTTTTTAAGCCACACAGTTTAGGGACTTGTCATACTGGCTTCCAAGATAAACTTATGATACAAATTAATCAATAATGGTTTTTCGTGGAGTTTTGAGCATTTTATTTCAGCTTACAACCAACAAACTGAAGAATAAAATATCATTTAAGAACCTACTATAAAGATATGCCCCCCCCCCCCCCCCGGGGGCCACACTAACAAAACTGACTGCGCCAAAAAATCTAAACAAACAAATAAAGAAGAAAAAACAAACAAACCACACCCACTTTAAGATGAAGCGAAACAAACAAACAAACAAACAAAAACAACGAGACCAAAACTTCTGATAAAAATATTAATAAAATTGATAAGAAAATATCGAAACAAATAACGGGAAAATAAATAAAAATAAAATAGACTCTTAGTTGTATTCCACTGTCCACATGGACGTGTATTGAACTGAAATTTCTAATGCAGCGGTTCTCAACAGGTGGATTGCAATTCCTTTGGGGGTCGAAAGACCCTTACACAGTGATAGCCTAAGACCCCCTGAAGAAACATATTTTGCAGTAGCAACGAAAATAATTTTATGGTTGGGGGGGGGGGGGTCCATACAAAACGAGGAACTGTATTAAAGGGTCGCAGCTTCAGAAAGGTTGAGAAGCACTGTTCTGCTGCGAATTAAATTATAATGACGAATGGCGTCATATGATCGTGTGATTCTTTTCGTTTATTTACAAATCGTAAAACTTTTACGTGGACCAAAAAAAAAAAGGAACAAAAAAATTGTTTACAAGATTTAGACGCCATACTTATTTTTCGACTACGTTGGTGGGTGCAGATGTACTTTATAAGTTAGTGTCAAAGTTGGTATTATTAATTCGGTCACCTTTAGATTTGGGGAAACACTAGCATGACATCTTAATAGGGTCCTTTTCCGAACTTAGATACTGTACTTGGGTACTTGATACTGTACTTGGGTACTTGATACTGAACTTGGGTACTTGAACACACGTTGTCTGATCGACACCGTTAGATATCAATACAGTTCTACTTAGAGCAATTCTGTCCTCCATAAAACTATACCTCATCCCCCTCGACATATCTTCCATTTTTAAAATGTCAAGGAGGTGTCATTTTGGAATATGGCAATCAGCCATGACCGCAGACCGAGAACCCCGTCTGTGGAATTTGAAGAGCATTTCCTGCACGTCGGCCCCGGGGGGGGGGGGGGTGGTGGTTTGATCTTTTTTTATCTTGAGATGACATCTTCACAGCACATCTTCTGCTCAATTAAGTCACTCACGTTTTCTCGTGCAGCCAAGACAGCGAGGGATATTGTTAATTATATGGCTCATAGGTGCTGGAGCATTCACAGATTGGGTGGATGTCTGTGGGCATGTGTGTGTGTTTGCATTTGTGTGTGTGTATACGTGTGTGTGAATGTGTAAATTTGTGTCAGTGTGTGTGTGTGCTTTTGTGAGAGAAAGAGAGAGTGTGAGTAAGTCGGTCGGGGTACTTGAGTGGTTTCATATTTGTTCAGATTCTATAGTGTTAAGGTAAGATGTCAATATGCACGAAAGTAATAATACATGTAAATTAAGGGTTTTTCATTTGGGTCGAAGGGAGTTAGCTATGAACGTTTGCAAAGTAACCCCCCCCCCCCAAAAAAAAAAAAGTTCTGCTATACAAAAGAACATTACAGTGGCTCTGTTCACATATCGTGGAGTTTGGACCTCCTTATTTTTAAATATGATTTATCGCTGAGTAACGCCATCTGTATGAGTTCTAGGTCTTGTCTGTGGATTTGTTTGAAGACAATACGCTCTTTAAAATGCTTTGAGTTGTGCTGCTGGTTGGTTTATGTTAAATATGTAGTCGTAGACGGGACTAGATTCTTTTACCAGTGCCAGCCAAGACTTGCTAATGATGGGCGATAAATTCAAATCAATTATGTTTTTTTGAATTTATTTTTTATTAGCCAGTATATTATTTAACCATATGTACGGTGTTTAAAAAAACATATGCTCTCCTATGGATGTCCATCCATACATTATATATATGGTGTTTAAACAAATATATTCTCTTCTTGAGATGTCCATCCCTAAATAAACATTATAATGTTCTATTTTGTGACTTCAATAATGTATACAAATGCTGCAAGCAAATGATCACCATCTTAAGTTGTCCTCGCCAAATGACACACGATGGCCAAAACAAAGGATACAGACTACACACATCTGAGCACAAAGCCAATCAATCAGGCGTCTCATTAATTAGGTTACTGTACGCATAATTCCTCGCCCGAGCCACACCCCCACCAGACCGCATCTCCCCACACCCGCACAGCCAATTACGGTGACCTACCGCACTGTGACATCCCGGAAGGTGAATGGGTAATTGGAAGAGGTCATGCGCGTGCGGAAGGCTAAACAATATCCGGCTCATCAAGAGGAGATCACTGCTAGAGCCGTGAGGATGAGGCGTCACTGCCTCCAAAAGTCATGCTATAACCCAATGACGGGTTATATCATGTTTCCCCCAACTTTAACTTGAGTTTACTCTGACATACACGATCTGTGAAGTCTATCATGTGATAGTGGCTCCCATTTTTGTTGAGGGAACCCTTGTCGCCTGTCAAGAGATGTCTAGGGCATTAATCGTTAAGTCTATACATTTTTAACATGTCATTTGTTTTAAAACACATACTTTGGATAATAGGAGGGCCGGAGGGGGACATTTTTTAAAGACGACATGAATGTAGAAGTGACCAGTCCCGTGGTCAGAATTTCTCCCCCAAAACAATTGAACCAGAACAAATGTCGGCGAAATAGAATGTAAGGCTTCGCATCTTTGTCTTTCAAAAGAAAACCCACATAGAAATCCATTTATTATACTAAGAGTTTGTAAACTTTACTTAATGTCCTTTGAAAAAATTTACATCCAAATATATTAAGTTATAAACAAGTAATTTGATTGTTTTTTGTAACAAGTGAGATTGGTCAAAGGTTTCTTCAAATGCCAGACCTGGTTTGAACAAGTAAAAAGTTGTCCAGCATTTGCAAGCATTAAAATGACTAAATCAGAGTTGGTCATTATTTATAGAGGCGTATCTATTGGTTGTATCGCAAACTAAGACATTACAACCAATGCGATAGGTACAAGCCAAAACCAAATATTTATATTTCTTTATCTAAATTTGAGACAATTGTTAAGATTTAACTTTAACTCAGGGATGCACGTATACAGGAGCGTCCTTTCAGGTTATTTTCGGGTTAAGGGGGGGGGGTGCAAAACCAAAACTTGATCGGCTTGTTCAGTTGATTATTACTGGAGGTGCCACAGTACATAGCAATTTAAATAAAAACCTCAAAAATCATTGGGGGGGGGGGGGTGAATACCCCACCCTGCCCTACCCAAATGACGTCCCTGCACGTGTCGCTTATTTATAACAAGTTCTAGTCTTATTTAGTGCATTTATGACCATGGTAAATTAGAATTAACATTTGCTTCATGTTTTGTTCAGGGCCTTGTTCAAATGCACTAAGATAGCAAATATCATTGGAAATGAGATCGACTACCTTGGCACAGCAGTTTTTAACCCCAGTAACATTAAAAGTTTTAAAAAGCACAAAACCTCGCCTACATAAGGCAAAGATCATCTCACATTTTAAAGCTTCAAAGTTAATACGACTACAAAATAAAGTTATTCATCATACAAAAATTTCATTCGCATAATAAAAATAGCTAATTTTTTTTCTACCTCATTAAGTAATCAGTGTGGTAAGAATATATGCAAGCAGATTAGGAATATTTAGGCCAAGAAATATCAGCTACCAATACAAATGAAAAGTGTTTCTAAGAAAAAAAAAATTCAAATAATTAGAATAAACTTGGCGTGATACGAATTAAGTTTTACATAATTCATTATTGATCACATATTAAAATTATAGATTTAAACGAAAAAAAAAAGAAAAACTACAACGAGTTAAATTTATAATCCAATAAAAAGTACCCGGCATAATTATTTTTTAATTTTTAAAATAAGAATTGATTTTTTTGATAGTTGATTTCAAATAATTTTATTGTACTAAATTTATTATTTTAAGAATACAATAATTATTTATACAGCATTATTAATTAATATTACCCGGTCCGAACTATGAAGCAATCGTTGGACTTATGTACGTAAATCTGAAAGCAATACAGAATAGTTTATAAGATAGCTATAATACATTAAGCTTCAGCCCCTGCGTGTAACTATAAGTTCCATTACTTTAGCACACACAGGTCCCTCAGCTGGACAGCTAAAGACTAGAAAAACTTGTTCGGGACATCTTTCTAAAAATCCGATTCTTTGCTTGTCAGTAGCCGGGTTCCATCTTTGCTAAGAATGAGGAAGCGGCAAGAGGACTGTGGCCCAAAGGACTGTAGCCCATAGGACTGTGTCCCATAGGACTGTGGTCCATAGGACTGTGTCCCATAGGACTGTGGCCCATAGGACTGTGGTCCATAGGACTGTGGCCCATAGGACTGTGGCCCTTAGGACTGTGTCCCATAGGACTGTGGCCCATAGGACTGTGGTTCATAAGACTGTGGCCCAAAGGGCTGTGGCCCATGGCCCATAGGACTGTGTCCCATAGGACTGTGGCCCATAGGACTGTGTCCCATAGGACTGTGGCCCATAGGACTGTGTCCCATAGGACTGTGTCCCATAGGACTGTGTCCCATAGGACTGTTGCCCATAGGACTGTGGCCCATAGGACTGTGGCCCATAGGACTGTGGCCCATAGGACTGTGGTCCATAGGACTGTGGTCCATAGGGCTGTGGCCCATAGGATTGTGGCCCATATTACTGTGGCACATAGACTTTTTTTTATTGCATCCTAGAAACTGTTTACATCATGTCTATCGGCATAGTCCTGAATTTCACAAGTCTTCGCGCTGAGCCACGAGTCCTGCATTTCAAGAAGTTTCTTTTGCACTTTCTGTTTTATTTTGCTGAGAGCTCTTTTCTTTACCTGCAATGCAGGGTTGTTCTGATAAAACCCGCAGCACCTGATTTTTTTCGTTAAATTTGCGAGTATATCTCATTATCCTTTTCATTAAACCAATTTTAATTGGTGCGAGTTGCTGGTCCGAGGTGTTTTCTAACAGTGGAATAAATAGTATCTCTCAATTTAGACCATTTGGAATCAATACTTTTATTTTCCTCAGAGGAATTGTCGCTCAGCCTGTGTTCGAGTTTAGTGGAAAATTCTTCAGTCATGCTTGTACACTTTAGCTTGTATCCGTTAAGCTTCGCTTGTACACTTTAGTTTGTAGACATTGAGATTTGCTTGTACACTTTAGTTTGTAGACATTGAGCTTTGCTTGTACACTTTAGTTTGTAGACATTTAGTTTTGTTTTAAATTTCTGGCCTTGCTATATCTCGAGCATATGCCATACAATGTTATTTTGTATGTTATTAGTCGATGATCATTTTAGCATTTAGCGCCTCATTTAGCATTGGTCACTCTAACGTCTCGTATATCATTTTAATGGTGAAGACATAGTCAATCATCAGTTTTAAGGCTGAAAGGTGGAAGAGAGTGTTTGTGATAGTGCACATGTTTAGGAACAGTGCACCATTGCTGTTACAATTTCAAATGACAACGTCTTCCGATAGACCCTTCCCATGTCTGGTGGTCTGTTCCAAATCTAGTATTGATTCCTGATCTCTTTGCTAAGGCCTGCGACAACTACTGCCTCGCCATCAATATGAAAAAGCGGAAATCTTGTACCAGCCAGTTCCAGGAAAAGCTAACAAAGATCCTGTTATGAGGGATGATGTGTTTTGTTACACGCATAGCCCGCCTTCCACGTGCATGACCCCTCGTGAACTCTCGTGACCGCCTTTGAAGTGTGGCTAACAAAAACTTTCCCTTGTTTACAAAAAGCTTCGTTATTCAGAACCTTATAAAAGGATCAGGATAAAATGGGAAAGCAAAACAATGCATTTGACGGTTCTAGACATTAGTAGGAAATGCCTATAAAAAGGGCTGACCGATAGAGAGCGGGAGAGATATTTTCCTTTCCTTGATTATGATATGTGCTCTGTGTCATTATTCAGTACTTTGTTGTGTGTATAGATTTTTATTTCCTCGTACAATTTTGTGCACATTGTATTTTTATATACAGTACTGGTACCAGCAAATCTGTAAGTTTATAATTTTAATCATATTTCTCTTGCTGTTATTATTTAATTGAAGTTCACAAATTAAAAAGTTATTAATTGTAATTAGCTCTGGCCTTGATTGTCGTTTTATTTGTTATTATTTTTAAACTTTGGGTGAAAAAAACTAAACTTTTTAGAACGTGCCATAGACTAAAATTAAGAGATTTAATTCTCCATTTATAACGGTCCGTAATAGATCCTAACGTATCAGAGGAGGGAAATAATGTCAAAGTAGTTGGAAAATTAACCTATTTGGGCACCACCCGCTCCAGGTTAGTAACAATATATGATGAGATGCATAGCCGAATTTCCAAAGGAAATACTTGTGAGCGAAGGGGTCTCAGTTTTGTCACTAAGCTGAAAGTATATAGGGTAATCGTATAAACATCACTCCTATATACTAGCGAGACGAGGACAGTGTACATCAGACATACTAGACAGCTATACCATCTCCACATACGCTGCTTACGAAACCTCCTACGAAAATGACAAGCCAGATGGCCAGGGCATGTTGCGAGAATGCAGACTTTCTAAAGAACTAACGGTTTGATAAACTCTCAAGAGGGAAACGCCCAGCATTTGTGTAAAAAAAAACCCCCAACTTTGAGGACTTTCTGAAAGCTTCACTCAAATACATGATCATCAACCTTGATTCTTGGGGAAACATTTGCTTTGGATCGTAAAATATTGCGATCCAGGCTCCATGTTGAATCACAATCCTCAAAGAATAAACACACTGCCCAAGCCAAAAGAAAGCGCACGGCAATGAAAAGCAGAATCGACCCCAATTTAACTAGGACCCAAACCAAAGAGTGCCCTACGTGCTAATAAAGTCGCTCCAGGTACAAATAGTTTGTGGCAAGCCATATGGGTACTCACTGTGGAATATGGCATTCGTCAACTTCGCATACGATGGACGAACAATAACTCTACTGCTTAAAGAGGCAGTGCATGTTAGAACATTCAAGGAATCAGCCGAATACAGAGAGCCCTAACAGCTTAACCAACGACTCGCATCCTAACAAACACATTGAACAAAAAGCGCCCTGATAAACACAGAGGGACATTGCAAAAGGAACGTGGCATCTTGGCTGAGTACATGCTCGTCACATCTAACTCAACAAGTATCTTTAGTAAGAAAAAGCTGATAACCAGTTGTTTTTGGCGCCCCCGGGGGTGGGTGGTGGGGAGAGAGACTCGTAGATAGTGAAAATGTATATGTATGGCATCTTTCCGTCTACGAGAGACGATAGATTATCTTGTCTGGTTGCAGCTCTTCCTGTGGCTAATGAGACCGATCCTTGAATGGCAGTCTCTTATGCATGTCCCGCACACGAATGCGGTGGAGTAGTGTTTTCTTGCCTTTCTCCGCGCTCTCTTCACAGCTGCTTCCGCCCTGTAGAGCTCCTCAGCATGTAGCGATCCTTCCTTCACGATGCCCCGCCATGTGGATCGGTCCTCCCAATTTGAGATGTTGATGTTAGCCGCCTTCATATCTCTTTTGCAAATGTCTATGTATCTGAGACGAGGCCGTCCAACTGACCTTTTCCCTGTCGCCAGCTCGTTGTACAGCACGTCCTTAGGTATGCGACCAGGTTGCATTCGCTTGACGTGCCCAAGCCAGCGGAGGCGTCTTTGGATTAAAAGGGCTGGGACGCTGCACATTTTTGTTTGAGACAGGACATCCGTGTTGGGGACTTTTTCCTGCCATTTGATGTCAAGGATGCGGCGCAGGCATCTGAGGTGGAAGCCATTGAGCCTTTTTTCGTGCCTGTTGTATGTGGTCCAAGATTCACATCCATAGAGGAGTGTGCTCAGTACGCAGGCCTGGTTTACCTGCCGCTTAGTTCTTGTTGTGAGCTTGGCATTGGACCAGACTCTTTTCTTCAATCTCGTCATGACAGTTGCGGCCCTCCCTACCCTACCACTTATCTCATCCTCCATTGAGAGGGTGCTCGAAATGTTCGACCCTAGATATGTGAATCTGTCAACAGCATCCAAGTCGCAGTCGTCGATGGAGATAGTGGGGGGAGAGTCAGCGTCCTGAGCCATAATGTTGGTTTTTTTTAAGCTGATGATCATGCCAAACTCTTTACAGGCAGCGGATAAACTGGATACAAGGCTCTGCAGGCCGTCTGCTGAGTGAGATACTAAAGCGGCGTCATCTGCAAATAAGAGCTCACGTAGCATGACCTTTCTTATTTTGGTCTTAGCTCTAAGGCGCGCAATGTTGAACAATCTCCCGTCTGCTCTAGTGTGAATGTATATCCCCTCGCTGTTGTTCTTGAAGGCATACTGGAGTAAGATGGAGAAGAAGATTGCAAATAAAGTAGGAGCTAGCACGCAGCCTTGCCTTATAGTGAAAATAAATTTTTAGAAAGCCAGTGACAAATATTTGTCGTTACTCGTAGTATAACAATTTAAAAATACTACATATGAATATTCAGCAAAAGCGATGTCATTTTTTGGGGCTGCTAAATCGGAATTATTCATGACGACACAAATTAATCTGTATTAATGACCAAGAGCGATTTACGCCGAAACATGAAGCAAGCGATAACCGGTTGCAATGTGCCCGGGTTGACCCTGCGATATGGGATGGACTTTCAGGGAAGCAAAAAAACCCATACATTGTTGTGCTCCCAAACTCTATAACGAAAATAATCTTTCTAAATGGACAATATCCGTAGAAAAATCTAATTAGCTAAAATAGAATGTAATGGATTTCTTAGTATAATACATAGCACACAAGTTTTGAAAAAACAATATCCCAACTAGATGACAAGTAGATCTTCATCTCACCCAGACAGTGCAGCTTAGATGCTGAAGATGATAGTAGATCTTCATCTCACCCAGACAGTGCAGCTTAGATGCTGAAGATGATAGTAGATCTTCATCTCACCCAGACAGTGCAGCTTAGATGCTGAAGATGATAGTAGATCTTCATCTCACCCAGACAGTGAAGCTTAGGTGCTGAAGATGATATGCACATCAAACCCGCCACTCATTCACTTTAAGAGGAATTTGAAAGTGTTTTTATATCAAGATTTTCTTTTAGACGGTAAAAAAACTGTCATATAAAGAAAATATGTATATTAAGAAACTCGAATGTCTTGCGACGTCGTCATGTACTCAATACCAAAAATAAATATTTATACAAATGTTGTTTGGGGCCCACTTCGAATGTCTGCTGTAAACAATATTTGTTGTTTTTATTTTAAGCATATTCTTCCCTTTTATCTTCCCATCAATTCATTTCCTCTAAAACTACAAAATTCAGAACTGCACATTCCAACTTTCCCCACAATTCAAATGGTGTTTTGATCACAGCTCTTGAATTCTAGAAGGTTCATTATTAATTGATTTCCCTAACTGTCCCACGCTTGGCGCCAAATAGCGTCATCAATACAGCTCATCAACGGTCTTTTCTCGGCGCATGTCTCCTAATTCTCCCCCCAGCCACACACTAAACAGATTCTCAATTAGAATTGCGTGGCCTTAAATTACCGCTAGCATCGCAGAAAATAGCCCGTCCCTCGGGGAGCAAGGCCGATATTTATGTAACCTGGTAGACGCTGCGTCAACTACAAACATTGTCCAAACTCGCCGGCCCGTCGGTTTGTATTAACATCTCCTCTCGGCTAATGATGCCTACGGATGATCTGCAGTCCATGCATAAAAACCATCTCGTTCCGTGTAGAGAAATCCGCTACCCACTAAAGGGCAATGAGATTTTTTTTGTTATGTGCGACGTCTTAGATTTAAAGGTCACATAGCAATCCCCGAACGATGGTTCTTAAAATAAAGATTAGAGCGCCTTTACATAAAGCTGAGTGTCTGCCCGCTGTGTAATGTCTCCTAAATGGACTGAATGGGCCAAATGTCTGCTCACTGTGTAAGTACTTCTAAATGGATTGACCGGGCCAAATTTCTGCTCGCTGTGTAATGTCTCCTGCATTGAATTAACCGGACCAAATGTCTTCTCACTGTGTAATGTCTTCTGAATTGATTGACCGGGCCAAATGTCTTCTCACTGTGTAATGTCTTCTGAATTGATTGACCGGGCCAAATGTCTTCTCACTGTGTAATGTCTTCTGAATTGATTGACCGGGCCAAATGTCTTCTCACTGTGTAATGTCTTCTGAATTGATTGACCGGGCCAAATGTCTTCTCACTGTGTAATGTCTTCTGAATTAATTAACCGGATTTGAAATTTTCAATAGTTCTATGAAATCTAAACCTAGCTAAAAAAACAACAACAACCTTAATTGTGATGTATATACTGTAACGTCTATCTTTATATTTTGGGGGTTTACAAAACAAAGTCGGATTTCAGTCTATTGGGTTTGAAACCGAAAACCGAGTTTTAACAAAGCAAAAAATGATTTTTAATTTTTATATCATTTAAAAATGAAGTTTGGTGATTTAATTGAAAAAAGAAATTATTATTAAAAGGTATTAAAAAACATATAGTATAATTATGATATTGGTAGTCACTGATTATGCGTAACATGGGGGTATAAAGATGAAAGTGGCTTCAACAGTTCTAAAATTTATAACTTTGTAACTTACGTTTGATGTCTTATAACATATAATTTAAATCTCACATTGATGTAAAGCCATTACAAAATCAGATTACCGGATCTCGAAAACCAAAGAAAACCGATAACAGCTTGCCAAAAAAAAATATCCGATATTGAACATTCCTAATTCGTATAACCCAAGAGAGTGACATTTTACTTGGTTCTTTAAATGCTGATCACAAAAGTTTAAATTTGCAGCAAAAAGAAAAAACAACACAAAACAACAACAACAAACAAACAAACTTTAAATCTCAATTGGCCTGGATTGGAGTTACAGACCCTTAGCTAATTTCAGGGCCGGCCTTAGGCCACTGCAACCTATGCGGCGCAATGGGCCCCGCACTTTCATAGGCCCCGCCCCGAATTTATTTTCTAATACAAAATCTTAATTTTCACTTATTATCCTTATCCTCTACCCAGAATGGGCCCCGCGCAATCCGTTTCGCATAAGGCCCCGCAATTGTTAGGGTCGGCCCTGGCTAATTTTATTCATCCCAACCACCGAAGAGTCTGTCAAATCACGGTTTAAATTGGTCAGCCAAGACACTAAACTATCTCTGAATCTTTAGATTGGTCAGCCACGACACTAAACTATCTCTGAATCTTTAGATTGGTCAGCCAAGACACTAAACTATCTCTAATGTTTAGATTGGTCAGCCAAGACACTAAACTATCTCTGAATCTTTATATTGGTCAGCCAAGACACTATATTATCTCTGAATATTTAGATTGGTCAGCCAAGACACTAAACTATCTCTGAATCTTTAGATTGGTCAGCCAAGACGCTAAATTATCTCTAATCTTTAGATTGGTCAGCCAAGACACTAAACTATCTCTAATCTTTAGATTGGTTCATCCAAGATACCAAACTATCTGTATATCATTTGACAGTTCAGTTAATAAATTCGACTTTTTGTCTCTTATGTGCCTGCAAAATACAACAAAAAAAAAAACAACGAAAAACAACAAGAAGAAATAGACATTTAAAAACTCGACTGTATGCAAGAACCCCTATCGGACCACCTCAAATTGTGTTCTTAATGGCACGCCGGAGCAGGAAATTGCGTTATTTGCAGTACCCGTTTAGGAATTCCATCCCGCATTTCATTCACGTTGTGAGGAAGAAACGAGAAAATAATGGAATCAAACGAAGGCGCCAAGATATTATGCCGAGATAAATGATGGGCGACGATTTGATGGTGTGAGGACTGATTGTCGCTGCTTACTGGGGAGAACTGGGATTTCAGAGCGGGGCTGGCGGCATCATCCTCTCACCAAACTCCTTCATGGCAAATGGGACCCCGGTTACTCATTCCACGATCGGATTTTTAAATTAAATATATTTAAAGGTGGAGATCAAGTTAAATTTGTTATCCAAAATCTCGACTTCATTCCTGGCGATATGATGTGTTAGGAAAGAAATTTCGGAAATCAACATTATTATACAGCTTAGACTTGCATTTTAAGTCAAAACGAAAATAACAGATATGCTAATGGAATCTAAGTTTTACCCAGATAATGTTTGAAAATTAAATCACTATTTCGGATGTGTGTAAGAATCCGTGACGAAAGAGCGGTCCTTTGCTACAGCTGATCAAAGCAACATAGAATGAACCAATATTCACTTTACTATTTTTTTCAATGAGTGTTTTAAGAACGAACAGACAGAAAAAAATTCGATACTCTATTCGCTACCAGAAAATGCGACACTCTATTCGCTACCAGAAAATGCGACACTCTATTCGCTACCAGAAAATGCGACACTCTATTCGCTACCAGAAATTGCGACACTCTATTCGCTACCAGAAAATGCGAAACTCTATTCGCTACCAGAAAATGCGACACTCTATTCTCTACCAGAAAATGCGACACTCTATTCGCTACCAGAAAATGCGACACTCTATTCTCTACCAGAAAATGCGACACTCTATTCGCTACCATAAAATGCGACACTCTATTCATGTTAGTCCATTTCGCTTTGGATGAAAAAAGAATGAAGAAATTGAAAAAAAATAACTTATTAAAATTTAAAAGGAAAAAATTATAAGACGGAGACAGACACCCTCGAAAGGGAGGAAAATTTAATTATATGCATATTTAATAGGAACACAGCCACCGCCATTTGTTTTATCCACATCCATTTAAGTGTGTACTTTTATGGATAAATAACATAGGCTGGGGTGGGGTTAAATCTTGGCTATTCCGCTGTCAAAAATCCGAGTCTAAGACTCCAATATAATGTACAATTTTCGATTGGTTGAAATCACTACTAGTAGACATCATTATATACTATTTACGTTAGTCGCACAAAGTGAGTTGAATCAACTAAAAGCTTGTCATTAGTTGAGTGACGTTCTTTGAAAAAAAGTTATTAACCCATATTTTTACAAGTAATATTGCAGTGGATTTCGTCCTGCAAAGTCTGCAAATATTTTTCATCATATGTTTATGAAAAAGCACCACCAGCACCCTGTGTGGTTGGGACTCGTTATCATTTGATGGCAACTCTGAATTCAAACTCAGTGATTGAGTCCCGTAGGCGGATAACATTGACTCAATGAAACATTCCGGCAACTCATGCGTAGTGACTGGTGCCAAGCTGTATCACATGGTGTTCCCTTGGGTTATCCAGCGGCGTGGATAGAGGCGATTGGCTCTATATGGAACCAGCTTTAATCCTTAAAAAGAAAAAGAATAATCCCAGGCCTTGTGGATTTCGCCCTGCAAAATCGACACCATTGTCACATTGTGACGGACGGTTGCCAACATATTTGTCATAATAAAACCAGTAATATATTAAGTTAGAAATTCATCTTCTGGCACCAATGAATTAAGTCAGAAAGATTTCTTACCGACACATTGGTGGAGGGGAATAGTGGGTGATTTTAAAAAAGAGTGGGGGGAGTGGGTGTGAAAAAAATCATAGGTGTCTAGTCGCAACCAGGACCTGCTATCATATGTGTGAAATCAAACGTATCGTAATGTAAATTCTTATATAAAAATCAACAACAAGACTCTCCCTCATTAATTGCGTTTTGCAGCGTTTGACAAATTACAACTTAAAAAAAAAAGAACATGACATTCATAAGAAGTTAACATCGTTGTTTAAGAGTGAAAGAAAAAGCAACGCATTTCCTGAGAAAAATTAAATCATCATCATCATCATCATCATGTCCCGTAGTCCTTCGACCGTTGGGGCGCCACAGATGACATGTACACTATTCTTCTCCATTCCTCTCGGTCTTCTGCACTACGCATAGCATCGCCTAGTTGTAATCCAGTCCATTCTTTGATATTATCTTCCCATCTTTTTCTTTGTCTTCCTCTTCTTCTCCCTCCTCTAGTAGTGCCCTGCAAGATCTCTTTGGCGAGCCCTTGTTTTCTGGTCACGTGGCCATACCACTCAAGTTTGCGCTTTTTAACAGACGTCAGGAGGTCATCGTACTGCCCAATTGCCTGACGTATCCTTTCTTTTATTTGCTCATAGTTGGTGTAAAATGGAAACTAGAACAACACATGTTCCTCTCGCTTTCGCTCTCAAGGCAATCACTTAACTTGTTGAAGTAGGTGACGCGGTAGTCAATGGTCGCTACACCGGTTGATAGGCGGGTATTCATAGGGTCACAATTTTCACCCTTTAAAAAAACAAGAAATAGAATGTAATTTTTAAAAGACCAATTTAATCTCTCGAAAGGTCAAACCCTTTGTCTCTCAGAGTTACTGAATGTAACTTAAACTTTTTCTGAGCCTGTCAAGAACCATGTTTGTCGGAGTCAAGACCGATTTTTTGCCGACTGGCCGAGCAGCACTCAGGTCGCTAAAGAGCCGCATGCGGCTCGTGAGCCGCGATTTACCGACCACTGGACTAGGCTTTCTCTTCCGTGATCCCGCACGATTTTGAGTAAACAAAAGACATATTGTAACTAATTGTCGATATTATCCAAGAACTGTAAAATCTAGTTAACTCCTCTGAATTACTTAGTTCAGTAGCTCTAGTTAGAACCTATGTTGTCAAACGTTTTAAAGTAACGACTACATTCATAAGGAAGCAAAGTGCCCCTACAAAAACGTATTGGGGAAAAAAGCTTCTAAAAGGGAAACATTCTTGGAAAGGAAAACATTTAAAAGCTTAATTCTATTAGTACAATGAAATTGGCGACATATTTAATGTCTGACTGGAATTAAAGCTCATACTTTAAGACACCAGTTACAAAAATATATAACGATTTCAAAATCCCTACTTCTCTGTTTATTGTTATATCCGCCGACATCCCAGAAATCCCTTCGCAACTACATTTGAGGTCACCTCCCGTGGGAAAGAGGTATGAGCTCTTGTAACTCGATAACCCCAAGATATTTTCTGTCAAACTTTCTTTATATATGTGTCTTAAAATAATTCCAGAATAAAAAATAGTAAGACATATAGAGTTCGTCAATTGAAATCGACCATGACCACTTTATAATCGATTATACTAATTGTAAACTTGACTGTGGGTGCGCAAATGACAAAGGAACGCCACGATGCTAGGCCCTTTGCGATGTTTCTGTGTCTATAACGACCGCTTCAGTGAGGCTTTAAGGTAGTCTTTAAAGCGCTTCTTCTGATCACCAGAAAACCACCATCCATGGTAGAGCTCACCATAGATTAATCTTTTGGAGAAATGGTCGTCTGACATTCGTACAACATGTCCCTAACAGCGCAGCTGGTCTTACCAAAAATGTTAAAGATGCTGCGGGAGACCTGCTTGTGCGAGTGCCTTAGTTTCTGCAACCCTGTTCAGGATTTTCCCGAGATTTTGTCGTACGAAAGTGGCTCAACATTCTTGCATGGCGTTGATAGACCGTCCACGTTTCACAGGCATAGAGGCGCTTAAGGAGAACAGCTGCCTTAAACACTTTCAGCTCAGCTTGATTGCTGATTACTCTCCTGGTCCCTACGTTCTTAGACGATTTGCCACATGTTGCACCGTCTCTTGCAATACAAGGGTTAACCTCGGCATCGATGGCAGTGCTTCGGTAAGAGTTATACAATTATTGATACTTATATTAACATTTATATTCATTTAAAAAACAAACTAATCCCTTATTACAAGTTTTTTTGAAACATTTGTTTGTAAATGTTTGACTGCTTTTTTTTTCTTCCGGCGATTACATCCAACTTTTGCTTTGCAATCATAGTATTAGATCTAGCTAGTTATCCATTACATCCAACTTTTGCTTTGCAATCATAGTATTAGATCTAGCTAGTTATCCATTACATCCAACTTTTGCTTTGCAATCATATTATTAGATCTAGCTAGTTATCCATTACATCCAACTTTTGCTTTGCAATCATATTATTAGATCTAGCTAGTTATCCATTACATCCAACTTTTGCTTTGCAATCATAGTATTAGATCTAGCTAGTTATCCATTACATCCAACTTTTGCTTTGCAATCATAGTATTAGATCTAGCTAGTTATCCATTACATCCAACTTTTGCTTTGCAATCATAGTATTAGATCTAGCTAGTTATCCATTACATCCAACTTTTGCTTTGCAATCATAGTATTAGATCTAGCTAGTTATCCATTACATCCAACTTTTGCTTTGCAATCATATTATTAGATCTAGCTAGTTATCCATTACATCCAACTTTTGCTTTGCAATCATATTATTAGATCTAGCTAGTTATCCATTACATCCAACTTTTGCTTTGCAATCATAGTATTAGATCTAGCTAGTTATCCATTACATCCAAATTTTGCTTTGCAATCATATTATTAGATCTAGCTAGTTATACATTACATCCAACTTTTGCTTTGCAATCATATTATTAGATCTAGCTAGTTATCCATTACATCCAACTTTTGCTTTGCAATCATATTATTAGATCTAGCTAGTTATCCATTACATCCAACTTTTGCTTTGCAATCATAGTATTAGATCTAGCTAGTTATCCATTACATCCAACTTTTGCTTTGCAATCATATTATTAGATCTAGCTAGTTATCCATTACATCCAACTTTTGCTTTGCAATCATATTATTAGATCTAGCTAGTTATCCATTACATCCAACTTTTGCTTTGCAATCATAGTATTAGATCTAGCTAGTTATCCATTACATCCAAATTTTGCTTTGCAATCATATTATTAGATCTAGCTAGTTATCCATTACATCCAACTTTTGCTTTGCAATCATATTATTAGATCTAGCTAGTTATCCATTACATCCAAATTTTGCTTTGCAATCATATTATTAGATCTAGCTAGTTATCCATTACATCCAACTTTTGCTTTGCAATCATAGTATTAGATCTAGCTAGTTATCCATTACATCCAACTTTTGCTTTGCAATCATATTATTAGATCTAGCTAGTTATCCATTACATCCAACTTTTGCTTTGCAATCATAGTATTAGATCTAGCTAGTTATCCATTACTGGGGATAAGCCGTGGATAATGAATGAACTTGCAACAAGTGACCAACCTCTTAACGAACCTCAACATTATTTTTTTTTTATTCCTTACCAGACAATAACAATTAAACACTAAGATAACCTTTTTGCGGCTTAACTCAGTTCGTAACATAGTTTTATTTCAATTAATTTTATCCCGGGATGAGAAATTCATGGACCCCGGGATGAGGAAAGCGTCCATACCCTTTTACCGGGATAAGCAAAAGCCCTGGGAAATGAGAAGGCCCGGTTTGGACATCATCTGCCATTGTAACAATTGATCAATGTAAATAATAAGTTCTATGATTATCAGACGTTTTACAGCCGGCATTCTTTGATTTAAATAAACTGGAAAATCAACCACTGTTAAAATGTTACATTAAAGAAAAGTTCATAATCCTCAGAAAAATCCTTCAAATATGACACCGACCCCAACAAAACAGTAAAGTCACAATTGTACATCGCTCGATATGATCGATACGTGAGGTATTAGCCAAGGGAGATTATTCCAACAAGTCTTGAGTCCGTCTCGTATTTCCTTTCGTGCAATGATATCATTCCATTACCACAATGAAAATAAGAAGACAATATTCTGTCAGTGGAAGCTAATAACTTAAACTGCTCTTATTACAGATAGTTGAATACAAGGCACTAGACCAGCGGTTCCCAACCTGTGGGTCGCGACCCCTCTGGGGGGTCTAATGACCCTTTCACAGGGGTCGCCTAAGACCTTCGAAAAACACATATACTATGATAAACTCTACAGTTATGAAGTAGCAACAAAAATTATATTATGAATGAGGGTCACCACAACATGAGAAACTGTATATAAGGGTCGCGGCATTAGGAAGTTTGAGAACCACTGCACTAGACTGATTTCTGATTTGAACACAAAAATGGGGGGTGGGCAGCATTCAGAAGTTAGGGGGGGGAGGAGGATGTGAAAGTCGAGAAACAGAGACTTCAGTTGGTCAAGAACATTAATCTGATGTTAAATTGTGATGCATACTTATTGGTAGAGACCGAGAGAGATAGAGAGAGAGAGAGAGAAAGAGAGAGAGAGAGAGAGAGAGAGAGAATTGAAACGACGCAGAGGTTATACCGCAGAAGAGGGGGGTGAGTATGGGAAATAAAGAGGTGGGGAAGGGCTAGACGTAAAGGAGGAGGACGGAGGTTGTCAATAAGGAGGCGGGGACTTGACGGAGGTGGTAAGTATAGATATAAATTGTGAAGGTTACATACGACAAAGGGATTACATGAAAGTAACTTTTCCATCAAAACATAAAGGTGGTAGTGTTACAGTTTTAAAAGAAACCTCAATATTGATGGTTATTTTGAAATATTGAGTTAAATAAAGATTTCCTGAATATACAGGGAACATGGAGGGAGACAGACTAAAAACTCCCAAGGTGGACAAACGAATAAATAGAGAGAGAGAGAGTGTGAAAGACGAAATCGCCTCTATGTGTGTGTGTGTTTGTGTGTGTGTATGTAAGAGAGAGAGAGAAAAATAAAGAGGAAGACAGGCAGAGAGAGAAAGAGAGATGTTACACAGATAGCGAAACAGGGGGAAACAGCAAAGTGAGATTAGAGAGAGAAACAGAAAGATAGAGAGACTGAAGGAGAAAGAGAGAGAGATTAGAGACAGAGATAGAGAGAATGGGGAACACATAATGAGATTAGAGAGAGAGAGAGAGTGGGAAAGAGAGATAGTGGGAGAGAGTCAGACTGAGTTAGAGTGGGAGAAGGAGAGAGAGGGAGAGAGAGTGGGAGAGATATAGAGTGGGAGAGAGAGAGAGAGAGAGGGGGAGATAGAGAGAGTGAGAGGGAGAGAGAGAGAAGGAGAAAGAGAGAGAGAGAGAGAGTGGGTGATAGAGAGAGGGGGAGAAAGCTCACGCACCGTTTTTCACCCTGTGCTAAAAAATTGCCGGACCTGGGATTGAGTTGAGGACTCAGGTGTCCGTAACGCGCTTAGCGGCTTCTCGCGGTCAAAGATTTCATGTGTTGTTGATGTTTGGATTTCATCCCCCTCTTGCGGAGCTCCATCATTATTGAGATGGATTCGATCTCGTGTGCTGACGTATTCCTGACTGTGATCTTTGACTAAAGCGTGTGTTTTTTTTTTTATATCTTCGAATTCTCTTTGCTGTTATATTAGATGACAGAAGGCATTTGTTCTTACATTCGTACTACAGTTATGAAGTTAATTCACACTTGTAAGTAGTGCTTTTGTGCCGTATGTATCACTCCAATAGTTAGATCAAGGTTTCTTAAAATAATTTGTACAACAGTTGGATCTAGGGTTCTTTAAATAATTTGTACAACAGTAAGATATAGAGTTCTATAAATATTTTGTACAACAGTTAGATCAAGGGTTCTATAAATAATTTGTACAACAGTTGGATCAAGGGTTCTATAAATAATTTGTACAACAGTAAGATATAGAGTTCTATAAATATTTTGTACAACAGTTAGATCAAGGGTTCTATAAATAATTTGTACAACAGTAAGATATAGAGTTCTATAAATATTTTGTACAACAGTTAGATCAAGGGTTCTATAAATAATTTGTACAACAGTTAGATCAAGGGTTCTATAAATAATTTGTACAACAGTAAGATATAGAGTTCTATAAATATTTTGTACAACAGTTAGATCAAGGGTTCTATAAATAATGTGTACAACAGTTGGATCAAGGGTTCTATAAATAATTTGTACAACAGTTGGATCAAGGGTTCTTTAAATAATTTGTACAACAGTAAGATATAGAGTTCTATAAATATTTTGTACAACAGTTAGATTAAGGGTTCTATAAATAATTTGTACAACAGTTGGATCTAGGGTTGACCTATTCTTATCCCCGGGGGGGGGGGGGGATAAAACTATTTTTATCATATTTAAAGTCATTAAGCTCAAGCTTCTAGGTGCCTGAAATCCATGCGCCTGAAATCCATGCGCCTGAAATCCATGCGCCTGAAATCCATGCGCCTGAAATCCATGCGCCAGTCCAAAAATAAAAAAAGTCCTAGGCACCAAGGCTGAGAATCCCCGACTAAGATTTATTTATAACGCATTGAAGTTACAACCGCGCTTTAATAAGGTAAGGCAGATTTTCTACTTTATTATTTCAAATAATAATTTTTACAATTTAAAAAAAATGTAATACTTTACTTTTTCAACCCATGATGTAAATTCTTCGCTAATCCCAGACATTTTAATTGGCTTTGTTTGTTGGCTACAGCGCCTGGCTCTTTGTATGTTTACTTTCTGGTTAACAACAACAACAACAACAACAAAGCTTGAATTCCACGACTTAACTAAGCCAATACGATTTATGTTTACTCCAAGATCAAAGGAAAATGGAAGTTGGGGGGGGGGGGTAAGGAAGTACTCCAGCACCCATTTTCTCCCTCTCCGGGTCATCATAAGATTAAGAGCATTCATGTTCCCTTCCTCCTATCCATCTGCGGGTTACCCACATTTTAATGTGACTTTTTATTTGTCTGCCCCTTGTTTTTTTACATGTGGATTAAACAATCGGCCAATGACTGTAGACGTTCTTGTCAATTGTGACATCATTAGAGAACATCAGATTTCGATCTACGTGCTAATTCCTCCATGGAATGGTACTTACAAAATTCATTTTTTTAGAGACATAGTTTGACTCAAGGAGTGGGTGGGAGGTGTGTTGGGTTTGGGGGTGGGGGGTTGGGTTTGGGGGGGGGTAATTTTTCAAGCGCCTTAACTGTTAAGTTTCGGAGACCATGTGAATATGTTGCCCCTCGTCTACTATCAGGTTAATAATGTAAACAGTTTTTAACCACTGTGCCCACGAGCGTAAAGGGTAACATAGTGCATGTACTTTAGACTCTTGTTTTAGATTTTCCCAATCTTTCGCTTTCTGTTCATCCTTGTATTATATGTTTCTATTCATCCTTGTATTGTATGTTTCTGTTCATCCTTGTATTATATGTTTCTATTCATCCTTGTATTATATGTTTCTATTCAGCCTTGTATTGTATGTTTCTATTCATCCTTGTATTATATGTTTCTATTCATCCTTGTATTGTATGTTTCTATTCAGCCTTGTATTATATGTTTCTATTCAGCCTTGTATTGTATGTTTCTATTCATCCTTGTATTGTATGTTTCTATTCATCCTTGTATTATATGTTTCTATTCAGCCTTGAATTGTATGTTTCTATTCATCCTTGTATTATATGTTTCTATTCAGCCTTGTATTGTATGTAACTAACCGCCGCTAATATTTTTCAATTAAAAAAATAGAAAGAAAGAAAAAAACTCACATCAAACGCGATTTGTTTTATTATAACCGCTGCACTGAATATTACATTTTGAGTTCGTTCCCTTGGAGCCAGAATTATTTATCTCCCCTTTAGATATGGTGCATTGAGTGCTTCTTCTCTGAAGATAATTTGGTGTGACAACAATTAATATTTCTATAGCATTTGTGTAAGGTATGTGCATCTAAGTGCATTTAATAAAGTTTCCATTCCACCCCGACACCTCAAAACATTCCCACCTTTGACAAAACAATCTCACCTTCGACAACGCCGTTCGAGGTATTAGGAAGGTTGAGAACCGCTGCTCTATAGTTTAAAGATGTGTTCCGACTTTTAGCTCTGTGGTGCTCCATGCACCAGAGACAAACGCATGCTACCGTGATAGATGATAACAAGATAGGAGTGTTGAAAACTAATGAAACCTTTACTAAACCAACCCTAGCACCCCTAGATATCCCCCCCCCCCTTTTATTGACTTAAAGATCCCCCCCCCCCAATCCACATAACCCTACTCAGCCCTTAGACCCTGTTCCCCGCTCACCATTCAGTCAGTGTTTTGTGTATTCCTATCCCGCATCAAGACCTGGTCTCTGTCATACATGACACTGGCTTAAGTTTAAGTAATAGCCATTGATTTGTTTCTGGTGTCTGTCGTGAGTGTGCGTGTGGGGGGGGGGGGGTTGAGAGGGGCAGAGGAGGGCAGTGGGGCGGGAGACCGGTGTCTGGCAACTCCTACTTTGTCTGACCCATTCTCTGGTTCTTATCCCCATAAAACGTTTTAAGATGACGCATTGGAACCAGTTCACAGTTGGCAGCCTTGTATTATAGGATCAATTCCCTTGTGAGTTCACACTGTTCTGTCCATCTTTGTGCTTTTATTTAGCGCGAATGTTAAGGTATTTCTTATTGCTGGCATAACAGAAATATCTTGTATACTTCGTTCCTCGTCAATTTCATCGATTTTCATAACGGCTTTTTAAAAGATACGGTGACTTTCATAACGGGTCATTTTCATATAAAATGACTTTCATAACGGGCCATTTTAATATAAAATGACTTTCATAACGGGCCATTTTAATATAAAATGACTTTCATAACGGGCCATTTTAAAATAACGGGTCATTTTAAAATAACGAGACTTT
Source organism: Omphiscola glabra (assembly GCA_964017045.1). Taxonomy (NCBI): domain Eukaryota; kingdom Metazoa; phylum Mollusca; class Gastropoda; family Lymnaeidae; genus Omphiscola; species Omphiscola glabra. The sequence continues at coordinate 30,116,620 of OZ024795.1, forward strand.
CATAACGTGTCATTTTAATATAATGTGACTTTCACCTCAAATAAAAATGAATATTATTGCGCACAGACCTTATCAACAACAAATTAAATAATATTTTGTAAAACCCTCGCCTTATTAGCTTATTAGACACAGTGCGCCGGTTATAAAAGACAACAATTTCGCGGACACGATGTTGATGAAGCAACGTTCAGATATACAAAACAATATCATTGTTTATATAATGTTTTGGTTAGTGGGCTGCTGTTAAAGTTACTGGCAGGTATGTTTCTTACTGAGCGGGTCAGTCCAAGAAAATCTATGTGGATTCTAAAAAGTATACAGATAAGTTTCATTAGGTGCCATTTTTAGGCTTTACAAGCAAAACAAACAACAAACAATACCGATAAAGGTAGGGGGGTAGTGTTGGAGCTGCAGGGTGGGGTGTTGGAGCTTCATGGTGGGGTGTTCGAGCTTCATGGTGGGGTGTTGGAGCTTCATGGTGGGGTGTTGGAGCTTCATGGTGGGATGTTGGAGTTTCATGAGGGGATGTTGGAGCTTCATGAGGGGATGTTGGAGCTTCGTGGTGGATGTTGGAGCTTCATGAGGGGATGTTGGAGCTTCATGAGGGGATGTTGGAGCTTCGTGGTGGATGTTGGAGCTTCATGAGGGGATGTTGGAGCTTCGTGGTGGATGTTGGAGCTTCATGAGGGGATGTTGGAGCTTCATGAGGGGATGTTGGAGCTTCATGAGGGGATGTTGGAGCTTCATGAGGGGATGTTGGAGCTTCATGGTGGGATTAGGGAGCTTCATGTTGGGATTAGGGAGCTTCATGAGGGGATTTTGGAACTTCGTGGTGGATGTTGGAGCTTCATTAGGGGATGTTGGAGCTTCGTGGTGGATGTTGGAGCTTCGTGGTGGATGTTGGAGCTTCATGAGGGGATGTTGGAGCTTTATGGTGGGATTAGGGAGCTTCATGTTGGGATGTCGGAGCTTCATGGTGGGGTGTTGGAGTTTCATGTTGGGTTGTTGGAGCTTCAGGGTGGGGTGTTGGAGCTTCGGGTTGATTCATTGGAGGTATGGTTGTGTTATTGGAGCCCAAGGTGTAGCTGTAATGACAGGTTTTTTTTAAAGCCGAGGGTTAAACTGTAATGAGTACAGGATGTTGTGTTGGAACTCATGATTTAACTGTAATGACAGTTTTTTTTAAAGCCGAGGGTTAAACTGTAATAATAATAATAAAGTTTATTTAAAAATCACGCTTCATCCCCAAAGGCTCGAAGCGCGTAAAATAAATCCGATGTTAGATGTTCGAGAGGCCTCACTGCTGCCTGTTAGGCGCACGTGAACTCCATCTCCCCATCTCCGGGTTTTCAGGATGATACAGGTTTGTGTGAATTCCGTAGGTAGGTAAAATGACGGCAAAGTGGTGCACGGAAAATGTTAAATTAGTCCAGTGCCACTGCTGAATCTGGTAACGCTCCGATGTTAGATGTTCGAGAGGCCTCACTGCTGCCTGTTAGGCGCACGTGAACTCCATCTCCCCATCTCCGGGTTTTCAGGATGATACAGGTTTGTGTGAATTCCGTAGGTAGGTAAAATGGCGGCAAAGTGGTGCAAGGTAGTTACATGTCGGGTGTACAAACTACATGTTTAACTATTCCGTTGTTGATTCTACAGTAGTTTTTGTTAACATATATTGCAACCCCTTCCTTTGGATTTGATGCTGTCGGTTGTTCCTTCGGCACGGAAAATGTTAAATTAGTCCAGTGCCACTGCTGAATCTGGTAACGTTTCGTTAAGCCATGTTTCTGTCAGGCACATTAAAGAGCTCATACGAAATTGATAGAAATCCTTACAGAAACAACCCACATCATCCATCCTGTTACATAGTGATCCAACGTTTCCCAAAACAACATGTGGAAGAAAGGCTCGCTGTCCTATGTTTCTGCATTTGAAACGAATGCCTCCACTTCTTCCCTGCTTTCTTCCTCTCAGTCGTGAATTGGTCGCCATTTGTTGTTGACATGGCGGAAGTTTTTAACTGTAATGACAGTTTTTTAAAGCCGAGGGTTAAACTGTAATGAGAACAGGATGTTGTGTTGGAGCTCAGGATTTAACTGTAATGACAGGTTTTTTTAAAGCCGAGGGTTAAACTGTAATGAGTACAGGATGTTGTGTTGGAGCTCAGGATTTAACTGTAATGACAGTTTTTTAAAGCCGAGGGTTAAACTGTAATGAGTACAGGATGTTGTGTTGGAGCTCAGGATTTAACTGTAATGATTGGCAGGCTGTGCTGTTGGAGCACAGGGTTTAATTTAAGGTCCCATTATTCTGACCCTCACACCACATGGCATGGATTTCATGTTTTCATCCACTTGTTAAACTTTTTCTCCACCAACTCCATGTAACAACCAACCACAGTGGTCTTGCTTTTTCCCCTCCTCTATCCCATTTTGCCTGTATAAATCTCCCACCTACTTATGTTGTGTCACATTTCTCTTGCTGTCCACTCAGATACTACATTGCAGCTAAGTTTTTCTTTTTATTTATATTGTTTATACTGTTGTTTGTTCAGTGAAGAAGGCTTGTTGCCGATACGTTTTTTGTGTGTTTTTTTTGGTTGCTTCCATTTTGTTCAGATTTTCTAATACTTTCTTTTGTTCATTTCTTTTACAAAATAAAATTAACGATTGAAGCCCCCGAAGATTTTATTGCTGAACCTAACTTAAATTTGATGAGGCCCCCCCCCCCCCCCACACCCCAATCGATTCCATTTTACAGCTGCGACTATAACATGTATGAAGTCGAGGTCACATGAGGGCACATACTGTAACAAAATGATGAGACTTGAATGATACTCGAGGTCACGTACTGTAACAAAATAAGGAGACTTTCTAAAGAGATTCGAGGTCACTTACTGTAACAAAATGATGAGACTTGCCTTGGATACTCTGGCAATAAAATCGTAAGGCCGTAAATGATCACTAGGGACTTGATTGTCCTACTTTTCATGAAACAGCAAAACAGCGAGTCGATTTCATTAATTGGATCTACTGAAGTGTTATTGGAGAGATAAGAGAGGCATTGCGGCTGGGGAGATGGTGGGAAAGGGTTTTGAGAAAGTGTTGGGGGGAAAATAATGGTGGGAGGAAATGGTGGGACGGTGATGGTGGAAAGGTTATGGTTGGAAAGATTTGGTTAAGTATTGAATCCCCCCCCCCCAAACACACAAGAATATCCATCCACAATCCACTCATTGCAAACCTGTTTACCCCTGGTTCAAAATTTCAGTTCTGAAAAACGTAGTTTCAGTCTCCCAAGAGTAGTTTGGTCAATTTGGGGGGGGGGGGGGAAGAGTGCTGGTTTACAATCGAAGTACAAGTTGTGTCATGAAATCCAATCAACTGTTGTTATAAGTTGACACAAATGAACATATAGGATATAATCCTCCGATTTGTTTCTTAAAGATGAGACAAAGTCTTAGGCAAGCACAAAAGGCCCAGACTGCACAGACTTGCTTGACTGATAGGCAAATCTGAGCTAAAATTGATGACTATTACAGCACAATAGTTTTTTTTTTTGGCAATATGAAAACAAGTATGAATTTGTAAAAGTAAAAACAATATTGAAACACAAAACACAAAAACGAAATTAACTAATAAATGTTTATACACGTATATATTTAGTTAAATTTCTCCACAATTGCGCGTCCTTTTCATCAGTTTACTTAAAAACTAATTTACGATTTTTTATTTTCTTTTTAAAAGGCCTGAAAAAGTTTAGAAGTCCGTATATTCTCCGTGGTATTCTAGAACATATATCTAGTTACCACAAGCAGAAACCATCTTGTCGTGCATGGAGTCAATGTCTTTTTCTTGCGATTAAAATGAGCATTTAGATTAAATACAGTTTAGTGTCCATGAAACCTCTGTAATCAGGGTGTCATAATTGGACACATACATTGAGAGCTTGAATGAGAAGTTCCAGGAGTGGACACCTGATTCAGTGTTTATTATCTACTAATATTATTAGTAAACTACGAAAAAAACATAATTTAATAAAATATCTTAGGCATTTACTTTTTTTTACGACTTGATGTTACAGGGTAGATTTGAAAACGGGTATATCACTAAGTTAACAAAGAGCTGCGATCGCGTATCTTCGTATGTTAAATTTGAAAATCACATGCCTTTGCTTTGGTCTTAGCATAGGCTAGAACTACGACTCATACCGTAAGCTTCTATTATTACTATTAGTCAAATTAGTATTTTTATTATCCTTAGGCTACCGTAAAGCCGAAAAAACGAAGGCCAGGCCTAGTGAAAAGTTAGTCTAAGACTTAGTAAGAAGACATTAGATGGACCATTTTATTATTAGTCATCGAACACATTGTTGACATAGTATTCTACAATTTAAAATGGTTATCTAACAATTAAAGCTAGAAAAACTATCTTAAAATGACGATTGAATTTCATATAATAATTGTACATTTCCCTAAGGAGCCATCCATTTAGTACGTACATATACGCAAAAAAGGAAATTTTGTTACCCATCTTCCCCCTTGTGGCACGCATACATTTTTGACGTACTTTCAACCGCTCCCCCCCCCCCACCCACAAAACTAAAAATAATCGAAAGAAATCAAACAATTTATAATAAATTATGACGTAACAGAAATATTTTTTTTTAAATGTGTCACGAGTGTACACCGCCGACTATTTGGCCATCCCAGTGGCCATCTCAGTAGCCATCCCAGTGGCCATCTCATTGGACATCACAAGTGCCATCCCAGTGGCCATCCCAGTGGCCATCCCTGTGGCCATCTCAGTGGCCATCCCATTGGTTCCCATAATATACGCAGCGTCTCTGTGGGTGCCACACTGACTTTTGGGCAGAATCACGACAGTGAGGCAAAGATGGTAGTCATATCAGTCGCCAACATCTTGGACGCCAAAATTGTGTTTAGATAATATGCTAATAGTGAATTAAAATATAAAGTACCATATACTTCAGAATGACAGCGGGCGCCGAAAATCGTACTGTTACAGGTCCGGACCCGGGGGGCGGGAGCATTTTATCTCTACATTAATTGGCACCATTTCACGGCTTTGCCCCAGGTGCCACGCTTCCTCGGCATTTTGGCGAAATATTCAACTTTTTATCATTTAATTTCCACATTTAATCCATTGTGACATCTAGCGGTAGTGGTGCAAATACTTGAGTAACTACTGTTTGCAGTAACCAGATTTTTAACCAACCCTTTATTTTTATTTTGTTTATGTTTCCGCTATTTCGAATTGTACTTGTTAGAATTTAACAAAGCATGCCTAGGAGAAAACCTAAATTTGCCACAGGCACCGGGAATAAAAAAAAAATAAAAAAATAATAATAATATGCCAAGATGGAAGAGGGGGGGGGGGAATACTTCACACGCTCGTTGAACTTACAGTGGACGAAATTTTACAGTAACATTGCTACTCAGAATGGACAAACCAGCTCCACCCTCAGTGCGTACGTTAGTCAATGGATGACACATAATCCCTAACTATGACGATAAAGTTGAACTGAACAAAAATGGCAAAACTTCAAAATACTGTAAGAAATTTAATTTAATTTAATTTTAAAATACAAGAACATCCGAAACTTTGAAAGCGCGTGCACAATCAAGGTGAGACCACTTGGTTATTGAAACCAAATCCATAGCAACGGTAGAGCTTAAAATAGAGAACACATTGGCAGTTTTAAAATATAAAAAATGTAATCACAATCTAAAAGAAATACAAATATTCTGGTTGGCTCATTGAGTTTGAGACCGCAAAGTCTAATCACTGTTGTGCTTACTCGATTGCTTACGGTGTTAACACAAAACAAATGCGGTCACTTTTTACTGTAAACACCCCATTTAATTGTTTTTTCTTCAAAACTATAAATTAAACCAACGAAAAAACAAACAAACCCACTCCCGAAACCAATTTTCTTAGGCTCGTCGTAGTGCCGTAGTCTTAGTGCCGTAGTCTTAGTGCCGTAGTCTTAGTGCCGTAGTATTAGTGCCGTAGTCTAATTGCCATAGTCGTAGTGCCGTAGTCGTAGTGCCGTAGTCGTGTTGCCGTAGTATTAGTGCCGTAGTTGTAGTGCCGTAGTATTAGTGCCGTAGTCGTAGTGCCGTAGTATTAGAACCGTAGTATTAGTGCCGTAGTATTAGTTCCTAAGTCTTAGTGCCGTAGTATTAGTGCCGTAGTATTAGTGCCGTAGTATTAGTGACGTAGTCGTAGTGCCGTAGTCGTAGTGCCGTAGGGTTAGGCTTAAAAACTTAGTTTCTACGGCGAAAGCGTAGAGGTCAACAGGAAATGTTCTAAACCTGTAGATTTACCCATTAGTTTCATGAAATATCTTTTTGTGTGGGCTAAATTATGAGGAAGACAGTAATTCCATTGTCCAAATTTTGCATTGGCGTGTGTATATGTAACGTATGGTAGTTGGTATATGTCGTGTATGGTGATGTGTATATGTTTAGTATTGATTCCTAGTCTGGATGAAAATAATTTAAAAACTATAGACCAGTATCTAACATTTTTATCTAAAGTCATTGAAAAAATATGTTCTAAAACAACTCTCTTCTTAGTCCTAATCAATCAGCCTATAGACCTTTCCATAGCACTGATCCTCTTGAACCTCAGTGCGGCCTTTGACACTGTCGACCAAGAAACCCTTTACAAAACCCTTGAAAATGACTTTGGCATTTCTGGTTCAGTTTTGGCTTGGTTTAGGTCCCACCTCTCCAATAGAACGCACGCGGTCGCTGTCGATGGCTGTCTCTCCGGCAGTGCCGACTTGGTGTATGGAGTGCCACAGGGGTCCGTATTAGGCCCGGTTCTATTTACAATGTATACCAGGCCACTGCTCCTTTTGCTAGAGAGGCATGCTGTGGAGAGCCATTGCTAGAGAGGCATGCTGTGGAGAGCCATTGCTAGAGAGGCATGCTGTGGAGAGCCATTGCTAGAGAGGCATGCTGTGGAGAGCCATTGCTAGAGAGGCATGCTGTGGAGAGCCATTGCTAGAGAGGCATGCTGTGGACAGCCATTGCTAGAGAGGCATGCTGTGGACAGCCATTGCTAGAGAGGCATGCTGTGGAGAGCCATTGCTAGAGAGGCATGCTGTGGACAGCCATTGCTAGAGAGGCATGCTGTGGACAGCCATTGCTAGAGAGGCATGCTGTGGAGAGCCAGACATTCGCTGATGACACGCAGCTATACATTCATACCCATCCCTCTATTGTTGATTCCGCTGTCCGCGCCATATAAGACAACTAATTATTATAATAATAATAACTCCTTTTTGATCACTATCATTAATTGTACTTATTGTTTTATCAGTAATCTCAGCGTGGTACTCATTCGAACTGCGACGTCTTTGAGTATATTTGTCCATCATCGATGAAACATTGAAGTGAGTGCAGCTAATTATAACTTTTTTTGATTTTGGACAGTTTGTCCGTCCTCAACAGTCTCCTCAAGTAAGTCTAAAAATGAGTGCTCATTAGGTTTCGAACTCACGTGACATGCGGGCTGATTTTTCTGGACCACAAAGCCATTGCCTGTGACGTGTTTAGTCAAACCAAGGTTTGTGTGTGTGGGGGGGGGGGGGGGCTGTTAAAATGTTGACAGCTGTTGATCCACGTCTAGTAACGATAACAACTTTTTAAAAGGTCATCTAAAGACTCCACAATACCTCATTATTATAAAGAGACCTTAGATTAAGTAAAGCGCCTTTTCTAAAGATGAAAATCTTACAAGGTTTGATATATATATATATATCTTTGTTCTCATATATATTTATTTATATATATGAAAAACAAAGTCTATCTCACAATGTTCCTATTATAGGTTCATCAAACACAAAGATCGTATCCTTGCATCCTTCACGAGGCCAGCACTCGTATTCACGGAGCTGCATCTCTCGACTTGGGGGGGGGGGGGGAAAGTTAGAAATGAAGCAAAGAAGGAAATACAAGGATTCGTTGATTTTATACAGTGGAATCGAATCCACGCTTTGTTCTATGTAAATACACAGGACACGGTTCCACTCTCAAGAGACGATATGAATAATTGATACCGCCGGTTCTAACAATGTTTGTGAAAAGAATCAGAGGATTTTTTTTTTGTATTTCGTAATCTGTTCACAAAGCTGATTTTCTTCGCTCATCATATCTACCAGGCAGAGATGTTCATTTCTTACATCCTACAGGCTCCAGATAAAATCATTACTGGTGGCAAGTAGAAACATTTCTTTTGGTAGCTCTCTAATTACTAATTTGTGTGTGTGTGTGTGGGGGGGGGGGGCAGGTGTGTACTATCACTTCAATATAAAGCTTTAAAAAAAATCCGCACTTCAAGAATGCGTGTAGACGTAGATGAAGAGGAGGCGATGAATGCGTGTAGACGTAGATGAAGGGGAGGCGATGAATGCGTGTAGACGTAGATGAAGGGGAGGCGATGAATGCGTGTAGACGTAGATGAAGGGGAGGCGATGAATGCGTGTAGACGTAGATGAAGGGGAGGCGATGAATGCGTGTAGACGTAGATGAAGGGGAGGCGATGAATGCGTGTAGACGTAGATGAAGGGGAGGCGATGAATGCGTGTAGACGTAGATGAAGGGGAGGCGATGAATGCGTGTAGACGTAGATGAAGGGGAGGTTGTACCATTAGGCGAACTTTAGAGCAGAATGCTTCTACAGTGGTCGTAGCACAAAACATCTACCAGTGAAGTGTAGATTAGGTGGTAGATTATGTGGTTGATTATGTGGTTGATTATGTGGTTGATTATGTGGTAGACTATTACATTTCAGGAACTTATATGAGGGACGGTGTGTAAGCCACAATATGTAAGTAAATAGTGGGACAAGATATGTAATGTAAGTAAATAGTGGGACAAGATATGTAATGTAAGTAAATAGTGGGACAAGATATGTAATGTAAGTAAATAGTGGGGCAAGATATGTAATGTAAGTAAATAGTGGGACAAGATATGTAATGTAAGTAAATAGTGGGACAAGATATGTAATGTAAGTAAATAGTGGGGCAAGATATGTAATGTAAGTAAATAGTGGGACAAGATATGTAATGTAAGTAAATAGTGGGGCAAGATATGTAATGTAAGTAAATAGTGGGGCAAGATATGTAATGTAAGTTAATAGTGGGGCAAGATATGTAATGTAAATAAATAGTGGGACAAGATATGTAATGTAAGTAAATAGTGGGGCAAGATATGTAATGTAAGTAAATAGTGGGACAAGATATGTAATGTAAGTAAATAGTGGGGCAAGATATGTAATGTAAGTAAATAGTGGGACAAGATATGTAATGTAAGTAAATAGTGGGACAAGATATGTAATGTAAGTAAATAGTGGGACAAGATATGTAATGTAAGTAAATAGTGGGGCAAGATATGTAATGTAAGTAAATAGTGGGGCAAGATATGTAATGTAAGTAAATAGTGGGGCAAGATATGTAATGTAAGTAAATAGTGGGGCAAGATATGTAATGTAAGTAAATAGTGGGGCAAGATATGTAATGTAAGTAAATAGTGGGGCAAGATATGTTATGGGTTTGGAATAAAAGACAAGACAATATGTCATGAGGATAGTACTTTGTGTGCGCACGGCTGTATGAGTAGGTATAGTGGAAGAGATGGTATGCGCACAGCTGTATGAGTAGATACAGTGGAAGAGATGGTATGCGCACGGCTGTATGAGTAGGTATAGTGGAAGAGTCGGTATGCGCACGGCTGTATGAGTAGGTATAGTGGAAGAGATGGTATGCGCACAGCTGTATGAGTAGATACAGTGGAAGAGATGGTATGCGCACGGCTGTATGAGTAGGTATAGTGGAAGAGTCGGTATGCGCACGGCTGTATGAGTAGGTATAGTGGAAGAGATGGTATGCGCACAGCTGTATGAGTAGATACAGTGGAAGAGATGGTATGCGCACAGCTGTATAAGTAGGTATAGTGGAAGAGTTGGTGTGTGCACGGCTGTATGAGTAGGTATAGTGGAAGAGTTGGTGTGTACTTAGTTGTATGAGTAGGTCTAGTGGTAGGGTAGGTATGTACTCAGTTGTATGAGTAGGTCTAGTGGAAGAGTTGGTGTGTACTCAGTTGTATGAGTAGGTCTGTAGATTGTTTAGGTGGTATCTTCATTTTGTAGACGTTTTACAACTGCCGGAAAATACTATATTTTGGAGGAAGCGAACCTGTATTTGTTGGAACAAGGTTGTTCTATCAGACAATGTACTGTTTCAATTATGTATGTATCCGGCATTAACAAAAACGTTCTATTTTACGAACAAAATTCACGCAGTCCTACCAGAAGCTTCGATGTTGCGGACAGCCAAGAAGTAAATCAATGAAATGAAGACAAAAACATGGCGAGGCGGATGTTCATTTTCAGCTGTGGCTAAAACAACGAGCATTAAAGAAAACCAATACTCCAGATAATTGCAGCTTTAGAATGCTGCCATATGAATATTTTTCAAACGAGATATTTAGCATTTGGACCTTAAATAAAAGAAGTATAAAAATTAAGCATAATACAAATTTTATATATATATAAACTAACAATAAAAACTTTCAAAATATTGATACAACACTAGAATTTAAGAAACAAACAAACACGTCAATTTTAGTTGATAAACATGAGAACAGTTCAGAGGCGAAGCTAGAGTGTTTGTCGCCCGTAGACAAGATTCATTTTAAAGAGCCTCCCTTTCTTTTTTTTAGATCTCAAACCCACATTATTTTTTTATCAATAAAATAATATCAAAGCACATTTTGGCGCCCCTAACTAGTGTGGCACCAAGGGAAAACTGTTCCTCTTTAGCTACGCCCCTAGAGCAGATCGAAGTCAATTGAGCATGGTGATTAATTCGATGAAAAAAACACGAGTTCACTCATGTGGACAAGCCCCCAAAATGCACCTAAACATAATGTAGATCACGTCTTCATAAACCGTTTCTGCGACGGCCCTTACCATTATGAACCAGGCCCACTTTCCTTTCATGTTAAATAAAAAATATGAAACCCTCCCTTGTACACACATAGCCGAACTGCCATGTTTTAAGAAGTGCCCAGCAGGACTCCAAGCCTGGATAGAAATGGAAAAGATTGATCTCCCCGCGATCTGAGTGCAGTGAAGAACCACACACAGCAAGACGCCTTTTAGTATTAGTTCCAGGCCATCAATTTGTGTTGTTGTCAAGGACTAACCAAGTATTTTTCTCCACCCGCTCTTAATTGATCTCATTTTTACATTTGACAACACAACACAGACCACGTCCGTTTTTTAATTTTTTTTCCCAAGGAAAACTATTCCTGATCATTGGTTTGATTTAACATTAATTCTGAGGAAAATATATCCCATTGGTGTGTGTGTGGCTCGTTACAATCCGTTACAATCCCTCAAAATGAATTTGTGTCACCTGCTTATTGAATCATTTTTCCGTGGTACCGGGTAGCTAGTGAAATATTTTGTGTTGGCCAGGGTAGCCGGTTATATTATCTGTTGGCCAGGGCAGCCGATCATATTTTGTGTGTTGGCCAGGGTGGCCGGTCATATTTTGTGTGTTGGCCAGGGTGGCCGGTCATATTTTGTGTGTTGGCCAGTGTGGCCGGTCATATTTTGTGTGTTGGCAAGTGAAGCTGGTCATATTTTGTGTGTTGGCCATGGTAGCCAGTCATATTTTGTGTGTTGGCCGTGTTAGCCAGTCATATTTTGTGTTTTGGCCAGGGTGGCCGGTCATAATTTGTGTGTTGGCCAGGGTAGCCAGTCATATTTTGTGTTTTGGCCAGGGTAGCCGGTCATATTTTGTGTGTTGGCCAAGATAGGTAGTGAATAATTTTGTGTTTTGGCCAGGGTGGCCGATCATATTTTGTGTGTTGGCCAGGAAAGCCAGTCATATTTTGTTTGTTGGCCAGGGTAGCCAGTCATATTTTGTGTGTTGGCCAGGGTGGCCTGTCATATTTTGTGCGTTGGTCAGGGTAGCCAGTCATATTTTGTTTGTTGGCCAGGGTAGCCAGTCATATTTTGTGTTTTGGCCAGGGTGGTCGGTCATATTTTGTGTGTTGGCCAGGGTAGCCAGTCATATTTTGTTTGTTGGCCAGGGCAGCCGGTGATATTTTGTGTGTTGGCCAGGGTGGCCTGTCATATTTTGTGTGTTGGTCAGGGTAGCCAGTCATATTTTGTGTGTTGGCCAGGGTAGCCGGTCATATTTTGTGTGTTGGCCAGGAAAGCCAGTCATATTTTGTGTGTTGGTCAGGGTAGCCAGTCATATTTTGTGTGTTGGCCAGGGTAGCCGATCATATTTTGTGTGTTGGCCAGGTGGCCGGTCATATTTTGTGTGTTGGCCAGGTGGCCGGTCATATTTTGTGTGTTGGCCGGGGTAGCCCGTCATATTTTGTGTGTTGGTCAGGGTAGCCGGTCATATTTTGTGTGTTGGCCAGGGTAGCCAGTCATATTTTGTGTGTTGGCCAGGGTAGCCAGTGATATTTTGTGTAATCACCGATCCCCTTTCCCATGTTTAGAAGGTAGTGTTGCTCGTCGGCAAGAACCTTTTTAGTTGGGTGAAAAAAAGAGGGGGGGGAGGGGCGTGTGAAGCTGTTATATCAAAAATACCTCGTTCCTTTTATTAATGATTTAGATCAGTGATGTCTAAAGTGGTCTATATCGACACCCAGGGGTCGACGACAACTTGCAAGGGGTCCATGTCAGTGACAAAAAAATTTGGGTGGTTCATGAAATGAAAATGGGGGTCAACGATAGTGGATCTCATGTAAGCAGGTCATGACTTCTATTTTGGCATTCCATGAATGGAATAATCCACATACACTGATAGTACCTATTTATTTACATAATATTAACTTATAGTATAAAGACGCATATTTTCCTAAATAGATTATTAAAGTAACAATGAAGTAAAACTTTTAAAAATCATAAATGTTCATGAAACGTGATGAAGAGTCATATTAAAATGTAAGCTATTAAGTATATTTTCTGATATATGACTATAATTTAAATCTTTCAAAGTGAGTAGCACTATACCGGCTGTCGAAGTGAGTAGCACTATACCGGCTGTCGAAGTGAGTAGCACTATACCGGCTGTCGAAGTGAGTAGCACTATACCGGCTGTCGAAGTGTGTAGCACTATACCTGCTGTCAAAGTGAGTAGCACTATACCGGCTGTCAAAAATACATTTGTAGTTAAGGAATTTGCAAAAAAATCAATATCTGCCCAAAACCGAAAAGCACGGCAAGTGGTCTACGAGACAAAACATTTTGGGGACCGCTGATTCATATTGAAAAAAAAAACCAAACAAACATTGATTGCTGCTAAAATAGTTCTAATAATATTTTCTTATAATTGTTGTTATTATCATTCTTATAATTATTCTTGTATTTGTTTTGTAATCGTTTTATGAGGATTTCTTTTGTTTACATCATCTAACATTATTCCAATTCATTTTTTTCTTTTGGTGACATCTCCAAATCCTGTTTTTTTTAAAACTACTCTTTGTTGTTTCTTCATTTGTCCTGTCTGCTGAGGAAGGCTTTTAGCCGAAACGTTCTCTTTTTATCAATGCCCTGTCTTTCTGTCTCAAGCCTCCACACACCTTGTTCCACCAGTTCCTTCACACAGCTTGAACGCAGACGCTTTATTTCTGATCCAAAGACGTCATAGTTTGCTTTAATCCGACCACCCAGATTGGACGAACGTCAGGTTTAATTTATACATCATCGTGATGTTTAGCCTCTGGTGTCTAAACTTATGAATTTTTTTGTCGTCTGTTAAAAATTAAAAATAAAAAGTTTGCAAAAAAAAAATAATAATAATTCCCATTGAAGTGGTCAAGTCCTCCAGCACACAGTAATGTTTCGCTTGTGATCTGTCGTGGGCATTGTTACTCGGCTAGTCTTTTATATTGGGGTTATACGGAACTGAGTTCATCGCGGGATCGGGATTGTGCACTCTGGATGGATGTCTTAACATTTTGATATGAAATGAAGGACTGCGTTTAAGATTTGTGAAGGAAATAGTAGAACACGGTATGTGGTAGCTTGAATCGAACGACGGGACAGTAAGATAAGGACGTTTCTTCTAAGAGCCTTCCTGGGCAGTCAGGACAAATGAAAATACGACAAGAAATAGAAAATAGTTTCAAAACTTAAGTGTTTGTCGTTGTTGATATCACTTTGATTGAATTTCTTTCCAGACAGAGACATCAGTTGAGATGTGTTCTTTCTTTCATTGACTGACAAGACCAAAAAAAATATATATATATATATCTATATAAATAAACAACAATTGATTTTGTTTTCAGAATTCTCCTCGTCTGTCGCAAATCTATTTTGTTATTTTAGATCAGTATGTTGGATTCAACATGAAACAGGCAGAGTTCGAAACTATATATATTATATATAAATATCACGTGACTACTCAACTCGTAGGAACGGCAAACTTGTCAATATCGTTTCGATATCGCTGTGGAAATATCAGTATCGTATCGATACCTGTTTAGAAAGCGTCCTTAATAAAGTCTTATCCTTCGTTTATTTATTTGTTTCAAGTGAATTTTTGATGAAGTAAATAGCTTCAAGTAGAGACGTCCGATCAATTAACACCATTATTTATGGTCTAGCCGTGACGTATTCATAGAGATATCAGTAGCAATAATCCCCGGGGTTTGCTGTAAGGTTTATACGTCCATTGGCGTGGACAGGTTTGGAGGTGTTCTGAACAACTTCTTGATTGTAATTGTCATAAGACTTAGTACAGAGTTCAGTCCTCAGAGAAGCTTGGAGTCCTAGGTAATTTCTTACAGATAAACCAAATTATGACGCACAGTGTATAAAAGTCTTTAGCTTCCTTGTGAGCATTCAAATAGATTTATAATGCTGGATTTCAGCAATTATTGGTCACATCGACATCTCTGAGTGACGGTGAAGTAGCACACAAATGGAGGCCGTACTTTCAGCATGAGCTGTCACCGAAAGACATATCACGGACGGTGGTCACCAATGAAATAGACAGGGAACACATTAAAAGCGAAGGCAGGAGCTGCAAACGTGGAAGTTGGGATTGACAACTTGGGACTGTGAACTTGGGACTGTGAACTTAGGACTGTGAACTTGGGACTGTGAACTTGGGACTTGGAACTTAGGATTGTGAACTTGGAACTTGGGACTTAGGACTTGGAACTTGGGACTTGCAACTTAAGTTTGAATTTAGGACTGTGAAATTGGAACTTTGGACTTGGGAATTGGAACTTGGGACTGGCAACTTAGCACTGTGAACCTGGGACTTGGAACTTGAAACTGTGAACTTGGGACTGGTAACTTGGGACAGGGAACTTGAGACTGGGAACTTGGGACTGGAAACGTGGGACTGGGAACTTGGGACTGGGAACGTGGGACTGGAAACGTGTGACTGGGAACTTGGGACTGGGAACTTGGGACTGGAAATGTGGTATTGGGAACTTGGGACTAGCAACTTTGGACTCGATACTTGGGACTATGAACTTTTAACTGAAAACTTGGGACTAGGTAATTGAGACGGGGAACTTGGGACTTGGAACTTGCGATTGGGAACTTGGAATTTGAAACTTTAAACTTGGTATTGGGAACGTGGGACTGGGTACTTGGGACTGGGAACTTGGGACTGGATACTTGGGACTGGAAACTTTGTAGTTTTTTCTTTAAATTTGAAATTTGGAAGGTTGATAAAAGGTTATTTAAAAAATTGTATTAGGAATGTTTAGCTGGCTACTCTTGACATTAGATGCTTATTCATCAGTTGTTTTAATCAATTTATTCAGAAATGGCGTCACATATTTGGTTAATTTACATATATTTGAAAATTTCCTGTCCTCTTGTGGTTCTTGTAGGGTACGTTGCTGCATCCATATACTGGCATATGTGCAACGGTTGGGGAAGCGATGCTGCCATCCTAACAGCTCCTAGCAGATGCCAGGGCAGACTTGAAGCTTTCGATAAATGTCGAGTTCACGGCGTTATTGTCCAGGTGGTTCCATGCGATTATTGTGCGTGGGAAGAATGAGTGTTTATGTTACACTGTGTTACTCCGAGGCACAGTGATACATTTGCTATTGCTCCGGGTGTAATTGCTCATGGGGTTCTCTTGAATACAAAATACAATCGCACCGAGCTCCCCATGATAAATGCATTTGAGTGTATTTTGTTGTTGATGGACATCTAGACATATCATACATTAGACTAATCCCCCCTCCCCTCATTCCTGTTTCTTGTCTTACTTCTATTTTTTCTTGTTCGCCGAAGAAGACTCTAAGCCGAAACGTTCTCATCTTAATGTCCTGTCTGTTGATTCAAGCTTCAACATACCTTGCTTTACTATTGAACTTCAAACTTTACCCAGACACAACTCTAAAAATTACCGGGCATCCTTTTTTTTTACACATCATCCTGAAACCACTTCAAACCTTACCCTGAAATCACCTCAAACATTACCCTGAATCACCTAAAACATTACCCTGAAATCACCTCAAACATTACCCTGAAATTACCTCAAACATTACCCTGAAATAATCTCAAACTTTACCCTGAAATCACCTCAAACATTACCCTGAAATCACCTCAAACATTACCCTGAAATCACCTCAAACATTACCCTGAAAACATCTCAAACGTTACTCTGAAAACACCTCAAACATTACCCTGAAATCACCTTTTACATTACAATGATTTCCCCGATGTAACGCAACTGTACCGTCACATCCCACCAAAACTCTCCACGTTACTTTCCCTCACGGCGAGACACTATGAAAACATGTCTTGTTATTGCTCCAGCTGGTCTTCTCGGCGCAAGTCTCGACTCCAAACATATTATTGTGACAGAAAGCTCAGACAAGGATCAGAAGCATAGCTGGTTACTTCACATGGAATAATGAAGGATGAGACGGTTGTCCGGCGGTACTCACACACTCAGCTGGCAGGGATACCATCAGAGCAATCGGCTCTGGCTAAAAAATCTTAATGAACGGTTAAATGAACATCCGATTTGCGGACTGTTTGTTGGGATGGAATCTGTGAGCAGTCATCTTGTCGGGCTGTTTGTTGGGATGGAATCTGTAAGCAGTCATCTTGTCGGACTGTTTGTTGGGATGGAATCTGTGAGCAGTCATCTTGTCGGGCTGTTTGTTGGGATGGAATCTGTGAGCTGTCATCTTGTCTGTCTGTTTGTTGGGGTGGAATCTGTGAGCAGTCATCTTGTCGGACTGTTTGTTGGGATGGAATCTGTGAGCAGTCATCTTGTCGGGCTGTTTGTTGGGATGGAATCTGTGAGCTGTCATCTTGTAGGGCTGTTCTTGTTTCCTTACAGTAGAACTTCGCTTCATAACACATTATTGACTAAACTACACTGGTACCTCGACTTACAAACTTAATTTATCCTAACTGTGGTTCGTATATCGAAGCCCAACTTACCATCGCATCTTACTGGAATTCAATTAATAAGTCATCGAATTAAAGAAATAGTAGAGCAAAGTATCACAAAATAAAAAATAAAGTACACCCGCCTAAATTAAGAACATGGAAAGAAATAAAACAGGATGGAGAAGTAGCATTGTTTGGCAATAAATATGCAACGTGTCTCTACCATTACAGATTGTTATTGATCAAATGTTTGATTTTCCAAGATACATAGGTTTGTTGTATGAAAATCATCTTCTTTAAATTGTACAAAAATATGTTTTAAAATCGTGTTATAAGTGGACATCAGTGGCTTCCTTTTGTTTTTTTGTCGACGAAGGTTCCATAGACGCCACACTAAGCAATACATACTTACAGTAAAACTACATACAGTAAAACTACATACAGTAAACATACTTACAGTACACATCATCATCATCATCATCATCAGGTACCGTAGTCCTTCGACCGTTGGGGCGCCACAGATGACATGTACACTATTCTTCTCCATTCCTCTCGGTCTTCTGCCCTACAGTACACATGCATACAGTAAACATAATTACAGTAAAATACTTACAGTAAACATACCTACAGTAAACATACTTACAGTAAACATACTTACAGTAAACATACTAACAGTAAACGTATGTACAGTAAACATACAGACGCTAAAAATGCATACAGTAAACATACATACAGGAAACGTTATTTACAGTAAACATACTTACAGTAAACATACTTACAGTAAACATAACTACAGTAAACATATATACAGTAAACGAACTTCAAGTAAGCATACATTCAGTAAACATATTTTATACAAACCTTATAAATTATTGCGAATTGATTTTTTAAAATCAGAAACACAAATACCGAAATATATACACACAACAAAACAACACAAAAAATAAAGAAACAAATATGTGTGTGCAGCATGCGTCACATACACAACTCCTTGCGTCGTATCCCAGATAAATGTGGCGGAGTAACAATAAACACAGCAGGTATGGCACGCGCGCAAGTAAGGTGCATCCTGGTTCGTATCTGGCATCTAGGTCGGTATGTAGATGTCAGAATAAGATATGAAAAATTTCGTAACTATAAAAGTTCATATGTAGAGTGGTTCGTAATTCAAAGTACCACTGTTATTGTGTCCAGGTACCACTGTAATTTTTTCGAGGTACCACTGTAATATGGTCGAGGTACCACTGTAATATGGTCGAGGTACCACTGTAATATGTTTTAGGTACCCCTGTAATAGGATCAAGGTATCACGGTAATATGATCGAGGCACCACTGTATTATGATCGAGGCACCACTGTATTATGATCAAGGTGTACTGTAATATGTTCGAGGTACCACTGTAATATTTTCAAGGTAATACAGTAATTTGGTCGAGGTACCACTGTAATATGTTTTAGGTACCACTGTAATATGGTCGAGGCACCACTGTAATAGGTTCGAGGTGCCACTGTAAGAATTGTATAAAGTCTAAAATCCCCGATTCAACTTGCATAATCTAATTTCATTTCTCTAATCTAACGCAAATAAAAATATCCACATGTGTACACCACGTGACGTAGCAGCTATTTTAATAATATAATCCCATTCAGGTGAAATTAGCGGAGGGTTCAAGCTAAGGCGTAATTGGGTTTTTGACGCCCTTGGCTAATTTATTTTTGGCGCCCTTGATAATTAAATACAAATTTAAAAATTAGAGATTTAGCGGAACACTTTTGAACTGGCGCAGGCCGGCGCCCTTGGCAACTGCCCCAATGCCAAGCCGTTGTTACGCAACTGGGTTCAAGATCTTACTGGTCACATCGAAAGGAAAATACAAAAGATTTGTTTGCATTAAAAATTTCCAGCATTTTTTGTTTTTTTATAGCCTATATGTTAAGCAACACTCAGCCTTATCTCTCTGAAGTGGTTACCGGAAATTTGATCGAAAGAAATTTTGTCGACAGAAAATTGATCGACGGAAATTTGATCGAACGGAAATTTGGTCGAATCTTTTTTTCAGTTCACACGTTTAAATTTTAGTCAAATTTCTTTTTAAACTCACCATACCAAACAGTAAAACAAAATAATGTGTTCAAAAAGAAATTTGACGCACAATTTTAACGTATAAACTAAAAAAAAAAGATTCGACCAAGTTTCCGTTCCATCAAATTTCCGTTCCATCAAATTTCCCGTCGATCAATTTTCCGACGACTAAATTTCTTTCGATCAAATTTCCGGATACGCTCTGAAGTAGGTGGAACCACTATAGTGACTACACCAACTTGATTCTGCGGATGTTACTGTGTGTCCAATACGAAAAAAAACCAAACAAGAGAAACAATATCAACGCGTAAGAGATCATAGATTTAAAAAAATCGTTCCCCTCTCATCAACCCTATATGTTTTTAATGAAAATCTCGGATTATTTCTAAGTCAATATAATAATAATAATAATCAAGTTCATTTGAAAAATCACGCTTCATCCCCAAAGATTCGAAGAGCGTCGCAAAGTCAAATCGAGGAGATAATAACTAGCTGGTAAAGATGGTAGACAACAGCACCCCAGCAGGTGTTTGCGAAATAGATGAATAGTATCCTTCTAAAAAGAATCTCTAGAAGAACTCTTTTAAAAAAATCTCTGCGTATTTTAAACGAATACATTATCGTATAAAGTGTCGAATGTGTTTCTGTTCGTTTTTAAACGGCCAAAGGTTGACGTCACATCCTGTTTGCAGCTATCGGAAGGAAATCAATTTTCAAAGGCGAAGTGTTAATTATGATCTAATGAGACACAATACTATAAATGTTAAATCAGCATTGGCGTCCCCCGGGAAGGGCAGCATGGACATGGTTCCGGTTTGAAAATTCTATATGAGGTAAAATTGACATGTTTTTAAACTAATAGTGACTTTTTATTTTCAGGTGCAATCTTTGAAATCACAACGAAGCGCTAATATCTGTTTTGGCCCCAGAGGTGCTAATATCTGTTTTGGCCCCAGAGGTGCTAATATATGTTCTGCCCCCACAGATACTAATATATGTTCTGCCCCCACAGATGCTAATATATGTTCTGTCCCCACAGATGCTAATATATGTTCTGCCCCCACAGATGCTAATATCTGTTCTGCCCCCACAGATGCTAATATCTGTTCTGCCCCCACAGGTGCTAATATCTATTCTGTCCCCCCATGTAGTAATTCCTTTACAGCCCAAAGCCCACTTTGTCTACTAAAAATTCACGGAAAGTAACTATTAATTTAGAAGGTGCATCGTACGAGCCCAAGAGCTTCATTCAATTATTTGTTACTCACCACCAGCACTATCAGCACTAACACTTTAATTAGATAGAGCTGGTACGCAATCATTTGTTACAAAAACAAAGCACTATATATTAGCATGTTTTGACGACCCAGTACTGTCATTCAGCAAATTTAAAATTGTCTCATAAAACACTGACAAACTCGTAGATCTAAATACACACCGACTCACCATCTACAGTCAAACACGTAAGTACAGACTGACTCACTGGGGGGGGGGGGGGGGGTCTCAGTACATTTATTAACAAAAACTCTTCAATAATCATACCGAGTTTGACAGTCCAAAAATAGAATATTTACATCTCGAATTCTGTAAAAATATCATGCTATTTATGTATGTGAATCATAGTAATGATGTTGTCCTGTGTTTTCACAAATGAGCTGGGGATACATCGCTCAGATAGCACTCAGTAGTAGCTGGCTACACATCGCTCAGATAGTACTCAGTAGTAGCTGGCTATACATCGCTCAGATAGTACTCAGTAGTAGCTGGCTATACATCGCTCAGATAGTACTCAGTAGTAGCTGGCTATACATCGCTCAGATAGTACTCAGTAGTAGCTGGCTATACATCGCTCAGATAGTACTCAGTAGTAGCTGGCTACACATCGCTAAGATAGTACTCAGTAGTAGCAGTATTACAGTGATATTTAGACCACCGTATTTTCAAAATGCTGTGTCACGCTTGGGTTAAACGTTGAAATAAAATTACGAAAAGTGTAATATTTCGCGGCGCCCTAGTAAGGAAGTCGAAGCAGCCCTGGATAGAGTCATGCCGAGGAAATGCGGCACTTGGGGCTAATCCGGAAAACGGCGCCCCTTAATGTGTAGAAAAAAATCCCACCCCCGCCCGCGGCGAAACAGTTAAAAGATGATTTTTTGGCGCCCCTTGTCTTACTGAAGAATACATTATTTTATATCTTAATTCATTATTAACATATTATCTGGAGACGATTTTGGCGCCATTGATAATAGCGCCCTTAGTAAGTTCCAGCTTCGCCCCGGGGGGGGGGGATTGAAAGCTCTTGTACGTACACATTTGGAGGGTATCCAAAAAGTTCGCGTACAACAGGGAGGGAGGGTTCGAAAATGTGACTTTTTTTGCTTACGTACTAAAAGGATGACCCCCTAAATACAAAAACACTTTAGCTATCAGATAAAAAAACAAATTGTTCTTGCATTAAGCGTTTGTCAAGTGGCTGGCAGGCCAATAGATGGTGCCACAGTTTGAAAATATCGATCCTCGGAGTTGGACACTATCCAACCACCTCTACTTCTTAAACACCCCGTCCCTCCCCCAACAGCACACTCACACACATACGGACACATCTCAACTGACAAATGTCTACAGACGTGACCTGCTTCCCCCTCCCCCCCCCCCCCCCCCCCACACACATCTCAACAGTCAAATGTCTACAGACGCCATCTGGGTACATATAGGACGCCAAACAAAGAATGAACCAGTTAAAACATTAAGCTTCTATGCCCATTTTCTCAGTAACAAAGAAGTTTCCAAAAAAGGACCTATCTATGGCTGTGACTTAATCTGGAATAGCTCAATATGAATGTGACCGTTGCTTTGCGTGACATTAAGGTGAGCACGTACGGCTTAGTTGTAATACCACCGTTGTTGAATTTGACTTTTTGAACAACCTTTTCTCCGCGCGTTATCTTAAGACTTTGTATTCTCCAACTCATTTCCACACAACAATGGCTTAAGACGGTCTCGCTAAAGTGTATTTAGCGGTTCTAAAAAAGGAATAGGATATTTTTGTTTTGTTTCGTTAAGCGACTGCTGTGTCTCTTTGATATTATAACAACTTTGCATTTAGTTGGCTGTTTATCAACAACCGAAAACAGATCAGATTTTTCTTTTTATATCAGTATATATTTCTATATACATGAAAAGGATGCACATAGAAATTTTGATATATTTATTTGAATCAAATATCACACACACCTTAAAATACTTTTGATCAGCTCGCCCGAAGAAGTGGAATGAAATAATTAAATGTTGTAACTGTAAGAGTTGGACACATCAATAAGTCAGTGAGCTGGGATGGGTTTTATCCCGAGTGGAATTTTGATTTTTTTTGTTTCAGTTTAAAACGATCCCGAATTTGCATGTGTATCAAGGTTAGTAAAAGTGACTTCGGAGATTTCATTGGTTATTTCAAATAGCTGCAGAAACATCATTGGTTAGTACAAAATAACTTCAGAAATATCATTGGTTAGTACAAATAGCTGCAGACATGTCAATGGTTTGTTTAAACGGCTGCTGAAAAATCATTTGTTAGCACAATTAAGTGCAGAAAAATACTTGGTTTGCAATAGCTACTTATGTAAACAATTTAATGGACTAACCCTATGAACAATATAACGTCCTCGTACTACATGCAAACAAAAACCAAGTGATCAAATGGGATAATTTGAGACTTGTGTTATTTGAAAGATGCGTTTGCATATGTAAAATATGTCCTAAAATATGTTTCATATTTTTTATCACTTTTTTCCATCTATCCGTGTATTCAGGAAATGCCCAGTCCCATTTAGATCATTTAAATTAGCCAATTTTCTATGTTCTATTTCTTATTTTGATCCTTTTTTTCTAAACTTACTGGTAGGATAGCACACATTGACGTGTCTTTTAAATTGATCTTAAATGTAATTATAAAACACATGTAGTGAATAAATGCAATGATTTATGATTAAAAAGCCTAGTTAATGACTAAACCAAATGGTTTTTTAAATTATAAAACCCATTTAGTGACTAAATCGAATGACTTTTTATTAGAAAATCTATATAGTGACTAATCCAAAAAGGACAACGCATAGTGAAAAAGTGTTTTCGAATTAAAACAGAGCCTTGTAGGTAGTCTGGACATATAACCTAAGTTTTTATTGTGTTCTGTAACAGATCATATATTTAAATACTAACTTTGTTTCTGAAAATTATATTTTTGTTTTGTAAAGTAATAAAAACAGGAAGTAGAGTGAATTATGGTAGAGTTAGTGAATTATACAGTCAACAAGATGGTGGGATATTTTTGGATCTCAGCTCTCGCTATGTCAATCCATTAAATCTAAGTATTTTATAGCATCTTAATGCTATGTGCAGATTGAAGAATGTATATGAAGAATTACATCTTTGCTCTGGTTGTCAGAGATGATATTATAATGTGTGTTTAATAAATGTCGTGATGCACATCTAATGACTTATCAAGTAAATTGTTTTGGATGTATAAAAAACGTGGATATCATAACTGAACAGTGTAACAAGAGAAATACAAGAATGTTACATGTTCCTGTTGGTGTCAACTGCCCAATGTCCATATTCAACTGAACCGGTGTTACGGGTGCTGAAATGAAATCGTTCTTTTTTCATATTCATATTTAAGTTCAAATATTTAACTTTCCTAATGATTCCTATTGCGGAAAAGACGTAAATTTAAGGGAAGCATTTCTTTTACTTGAGTATGTTTAAAAACCAAATAAAAACACGAGTATTGGGGATATTTGGGACTACTCCACGCCATATTCAGTCATAATACCACCGCTCCACAATTAGTCAAAATACCCCTGTTCCATTTGCATTCAAAACACCACTGCTTCATATTCAGTCAAAATACCCGGCTCCACAATCAATAAAAATACCACTGTTACATATTCAGTCAAAATACCACTGTTTCTTATTCAGTGAAAATACCCTTCCTTCATATTCAGTCAAAATACCACTGTTCCATATTCAGTGAAAATACCCTTCCTCCATATTCTGTCAAATCCACTGCTTCATTTTCAGTCTTTACTATGGTGCTTTCCTGATGCCACCACTCAAGTATTCTCTCTACATTATTGGATTAGACATATTGCTTCATCATTCTGTGTAGTACACGCTTCATCATGATGAGTATTACACGCTTCATCATTCTGTGTAGTACACGCTTCAACATGATGAGTAGTGAAATCGCCATCATTTTGTCTAGTACACGTTTATTCACGCTGTACAGTCCACATTGAATTCTCTTCCACATTTAATTCACCGCCCGCCAACAATAGAGCGGAACACACAGACTACTCGTTTAACCCAATCACCCTGCATCCCCCACCCCAAGCCCCCCTCCCACACACCCTAAACACTTGTGGCTGTGTCTAAGTTAAATTAGTTCACTACGAAAATGTATTCCTTTTTTTTGTGTGCCTCCCAGTTCTCTTCGAACATTCGTTATATTGATCTGGTTCTGTCGTTCACAAAACTGGCATAGGCGAGCAAAGAGATACAAGAATCAGGCAGAAAGCGATGCCATATAAATACATCCTCACTAGTCTAGAATATTGTTACTGCTACGGAACAATGCCATTCTTGTAACACAAATTCTTAAATAACGCAATACGTGTGGTGGGTATAACAGTGCATCTTCAAACGTCTACATTGGAAAGTATAGACATTTATCGAGTGTATACATGTTATAAATCCGTTAGTAATTGTTAAAAAAAAAAGAAATTTGGTTGTAAACAATATCATCATACCCAAAAACTATTGTAATCTATTTATTATGTTAACCCAAACACAATTATGTTTATGTACAAGCACGTTTTTCTATACCCACATAACTGTTAGAAATTCCAGAAATTTTTATTGATTATTTCATATATCGGCGTATGTACATATGCGGCTCGTGGTTATATTTAAACTAGGCTTCTTCATACATGATTCCAGGACAGTTTTCTGAGGTTTTTTGCCATGCAAACGATAAACAGGTTTATTAAAGGGAATGTAAAGAAAGATTTAAAAGTTAACTCTTCTAAGATAATTCCAGGAATAAAGTTAATTGTAAATCGGATAATTTGTATTTTCAAGTTTATTATTGTTATGTTAAGTTCTTCAAGTAGAAGTTATCTCGGAATCTTTAAAAGGTTAAATACGGTAAGGAATTTCCGATTGTTAGGGAAATTGATGATTAAATTAATATCACTGAAGATTCGGTTGACATCTAGACAAGAACTATAACAAAAGCGCCATAATTTATTAAACTAAATTAACTTTTTAAAACTAAAAGTTTTGGTAACATTCTTTTGATCGAAAAAAAAGATGAGATGTTTTGAAGTGGTGTTTTGGGGTGGGATTGAAAACAAGTGACCGCCGTGGATCCGACACTGTGTGTTGATTGTACTAAGTGTTGAAAATACTTATTTCAGAAGCGGTTAACCAAATTGAATGCTGTCATTCAGAATACGAACTAAAATATGGTCTATGCGAATGTGGACGGAAAAAGCACCGATATGATAACAATTTGCAATATTGTCTAAGCGAATACGAGCTGAAATATTGTCTATGCGAATACGAGCTGAAATATTGTCTATGCGAATACGAGCTGAAATATTGTCTAAGCGAATACGAGCTGAAATATTGTCTATGCGAATACGAACTGAAATGTTGTATATGCGAATACAAACTGAAATGTTGTCTATGCGAATACAAACTGCAATGATGTCTATCCGAATAGGAACTGAAATATCGTCTATGCGAATACGAACTGAAATATCGTTGATGCGAATAGGAACTGAAATATCGCCGATGCGAATACGAACTGAAATATCGCCGATGCGAATACGAACTGAAATATCGCCTATCTGAACGGATGAATAAAGTTTCGACTCTCCGCAACACGTAAATGGGAAACGATCTTAAGGTTTCTGCAGCTTAGTTTGCATTGAATATTTTAGAACCGTTGAATTAGTAGAGCGTTCCTTTGTGAACCTAGAGATTTATGTCGGGCCGATAAAAAGCGCACTGGGCGAAAGAAGGTATCTTATATAGATATAAATTGTAGTGAAGGTTTTCAATGTTATTTTAAAATAAAATAGAGAGCATGAGAGAGAATCAATATGACATATAGAAGGCCTGGCCTTAGCCCATGCTCTAAAAGGCAAACTTTTATCATGTCACATACCCCTTCTGGCAAATACCCGTCTGACAAATTCCCTTCTGACAAATAACCCCTTTGGAAATACCCATTTGACAATTTTCCCTTCTGGCAAATAACCCTCTGGGAAATACCCATCTGACAAAATTTCCTTCTGGCAAATATCCATCTGACAAATGCCCTTCTAGCTAATACCCATTTGACAAATTCCATTCTGGCAAATACCCATTTGACAAATTCCATTCTGGCAAATACCCATCTGACAACTGTCCTTCTAGCTAATACCCGTCTGACAAATTCCCTTCTGGCAAATACCCATTTGACAAATTCCCTTCTGTCAAATACCCGTCTGACAAATTCCCTTCTGTCAAATACCCGTCTGACAAATTCCATTCTGGCAAATAACCCTCTTGGAAATACCCATCTGACAAAGTCCCTTCCGGCAAATTCCCTTCTGACAAATACCTTTCTGACAAATACCTTTCTGACATATAGCCCTCTTGCACTAACTACCCCGCCACCACACACCCAGCATATCACAGGATATGACGCACCTGAACGACTCGATGCCCTTTATCTTTCTAAAAGCGCAATTCATATTTTAAAAGAAATACACAGTCTTTTATTGCGATGATTTAACCACCAAACTTAGCCATTAATTTCGTCTTCCCTGCCAGACCTTAGTATCGCCACTTCAACCCGAGGCAGCTGCTCGCTGGGAAGACAACATCATGTGAGTACCTGGCCAGACTCACTCTGTCTCAACGCGAGCATTCGCTCATTTTGTTACGCATTCCCCGCCTGCCTCCGATATTCTTTGATCTTGTTATTTCATTATTCAACTTTGTTGATAGGAAGGGAACAGTTGCCTATTTGGTCACTCTAGGCTCTACTTATCGTCAAAAGACCAGATAATCAGTTGGTGATGTGTAAATGGTTAGCATTCCCGGGATGTCAATAGCTTTTCTTAGACCAGATTAAATCTTCTAAGGCAGTGGCTCTCAACCTTCCTAATGCCGCGACTCCGTAATACAGATCCTCATGTTGTGGTCGACCCCTAACCACATAACTGTAGAGTATACATGTGTATCCCATGATATTAGGCGGCCCACAAGTTGGGAACCGCTGTTCTAAGGCAAATAATGTGTGTTTTAGTAAGGATAATGTCGGCGCTATGTGACGTAAAACTTATAACAAAAGAAAAAACAAACAAATTATGCACTTTCCTATATGCTGTTTTGATTTCAATGCTTAGAGAACAAATGAGATATTTAAAGCGTTTTAATGAGACATCATGGCCAAGAGATATAACGTGAAATGAAGGGGACGCCACGTAACCTGATGAATACACACCGTGCCGTAATTGTAACACCATTTTGTTGTGCGATTCACTACCCTAAAATTTAAGGCGATACTACAATGCATGGATCAGCTACACATGCGCTGCAATGTATGGGTCAAGTCAAAATACGCTGCAGGGAAATAGATGTCTTAAATCTTATAATTTTTATTACATGTTAGGTTAGCAAAGTGCCCAACGATTTTGACACGGTTTCAGCGATGGCATTTTCCATCCTGTCAGCTGCTCAACAAGCAAGCAGGGATTTCAGCGATGGTGGCAGGTATACATAAAATAAGAAAATTATGCTTGGATTGCACAGCACTAACGAAAGGGCAGACGGAACGGCTCGTGGGTTTACACAGACAAATGTAAAGAATCCATTAACAAGCTTCTTATATAATGAGTAAATATTGGTATCAAGGAAAAGGATCGCTTATTTCCTATTTTTATGAATGACATTTGCTTAAAGCTCTCTCTCTCCCGCTCTCTCTTTCTCCCCCACCCCTCCCCCCAATATGTTAGCACTGCGCAATATTTCGTCCCTCCAATGCTTCTAAGTGTTATTTTGTTATTCTTCGTCCAATCAGAAGTCGACACGTTCATAGGTAAATGGCAGGAACTAACCAATAATCTTTCGACTCATCACGCGCTGTCTTAGCCGCCATATTGATTGATTCGCTGCTGTTTGTTAAAAAAGGGTTAATGTTAATGTTTTTAAGTAGGACGTGGTGTGAGCAAACTATAAATATGTTCGGCTTACTAATTGTTAACATTCGAGAATAAGATGTTGGGCTATAATAACTATGACGTCAGTGGATGGTTGTTAACATTTG
The DNA here is from genome assembly GCA_964017045.1 of Omphiscola glabra. Taxonomy (NCBI): domain Eukaryota; kingdom Metazoa; phylum Mollusca; class Gastropoda; family Lymnaeidae; genus Omphiscola; species Omphiscola glabra. Next base: position 30,145,510 of record OZ024795.1, read on the forward strand.
AGAAGGTAAACAGTGAACACTAGACCATTTAGTTGAACATATTTACCCTGACGGTGGTGGATTCAGTTAAAGACGGAAGTGGGGGGTGTGGGGGCGGGGTGGGGGGGAATCACCTTTCACGCCACAACGTCGTTCTTGTATCCGTTACTGCAACATACCACCAATTAATTTGATCTCCGTTACTCTATGCATCGTTTGATGCCACCAACCAATTTGATCTCCGTTGCTCAATGCATCGTTTGATACCACCAACCAATTTGATCTCCGTTACTCAATGCAGCGTTTGATACCACCAACCAATTTGATCTCCGTTACTCAATGCAGCGTTTGATACCACCAACCAATTTGATCTCCGTTACTCAATGCACTGTTTGATACCACCAACCAATTTGGTATCGTGTTATTTCTGGTCACAGAGCTCCGATTTATACAGCTCATTCAAGTCAAGCAAAGTTACTAGATTGCTCAATATATTGGGATCTCTCTAACCGGGATAACGCTTTGTCACGTTCCTGAACTAATGTAAAAGTTTGGATTAAGTGGTGGGGATTATCGTGATTAACTTGTGGGCGATTATTTAAGTTGTATTATTTTGTTTAAAGAGAACCACAAATTCCTAGAAAATATCACTCGTCCCACCAAAACGTTATTCCCATGAGGCACTCTGCACAAGAGGCGGCCCACAACAGGTATATGGCGCACGCTAGGTATATGACCCTCCACAGGTGTATAACCCACAAGTATATGGCCCATCCCAGGTATATGGCCTACCTCAGGTATATGGCCAACGCCAGGTATATGGCCCATCCCAAGTATATGGCCTACCCCAGGTATATGGCTTACCCCAGTATATGGCCTAACTCAGGTATATGGCTTATCTCAGGTATATGGCACACCCCAGGTATATGGCCCACCCCAGATATATGGCCTACCTCAGGTATATGGCCAACGCCAGGTATATGGCCCATCCCAGGTATATGGCACACCCCAGGTATATGTCCCACCCCATGTCTATGTTTACCTGGATTGAACATAAGCCTAGGCCCAGTGATTTAAATTTATGAAGACTGTCCCGTTAAGCAAAAACTAGTTTGAATGATGATGCTGATAAGAGAGAAGAAATAGTTTCGCGGCAGGAAAGCCTCCGTGAACGCTTGCAGTCAAAACTACAATTGTTTTGCTTGCCTCACTGTAGCGTTGTGTCTCCTCTGAGTGTCGCACATAACTGATGTCAATGTTAACCCCTTTAAATGGTGATTGGCGAAACTGGAACTGATCACCGTTGGCTGTCTTGAGATTTAGAAAGATTAATTTCATTCTCTATAGAATTAATAGAAACGTAATTGAAAGATGAAATAGCAAGGCAACGATGATGCTGCTGAAGGAATTACTACATATTTTTTTTTAGAATATGGATATTGCCTTTTTAACAGAAGAAATAAACATGACGTCATTAATTTTTCCCCAGTGCTCCGTATTGGCGTTAAGACTAGGTTTCGTCCAAAGAGTGTAGGGGGGATAACTAGCCCCATTTGAAGTGTCATGAAACATGTTAAAAATCATTGAAAGCATGTGTTAGGTGTGGCACTGGGGGATGGTGGGGGAGAGGTTTCACATTTTCCTCCATTGTCAGTGTTTTTAAACATGGGATGTGTATTGTTTTGTGTTTTCCCCGAGGAAGGGGAGATTATCTCATGTTCCGCCCAGAGGCACAAATCTAAAGTGACAAAAATGGTTGAGTTCTGTATATAATTGATATAATTGTTTGAGAACATTTTACCGTTATGGAAACATTTTAAAATGTGTGTGAAAAAGAACAACAACAATAAACCAACGCAAAAATGTATTAATTAAAAAACAGTAAAATAATAAACACGAAATGTATAAATATATATAAATTCCCTGAGTAAACTCCTGATTGTTTAAACATAAAAGAACCCTGCTGAAACACATGAAACCAAAAGTGCAATTAACCAACATTATGAGATTCATACAGACGTACATCAATAAGTCTATTCGATAATTTATCCATTAATCGATCAATTCTGGTCCTGGTAGGGTACGTTGCTGAATCCATGAACTGGCATATGTGCAACGGCTGGGGAAGCGATGCTGTTTTCCTAACGGCTACTAGCAGATGCCAGCGCAGCCTTGAAGCTCTCGATTAAAGTCATGGGGCTGGTGCCGGCCAATCAACTCAAATCCCACTAGGACCCAAACAACACGTCTCACGTGCGGGAAAGCTTTCAATGCACAAATAGGTCTGAAAGGTCATATAGCTAGGCTGTCAAGAATTTTTCTCTAAGAAAACACAAAACAATACACAATTGATCCAAACACGCAGTGTACGACGATTCTTCCATTTTCTTACAGTTATACATTATACCCACCTATCTTTGCATTATCCATTTTCCCACATACTTAAGTAAAAGTATAATTAACTTGGGGTGCCCGAACGCCAAGGAGGTGAAGATGCCACTGCTTATGTGTGCAACGAGTAAAATAAACTGAAAAAAATAACAATCAAATCAAAATCAAGTAAAATAGAAAACGATAGCCAGTTATATTTCTTATTAGCTCAAATAATATGTGATGGTATCCCATTGTTTCCATGTGAAGGTATCCCATTGTTTCCATGTGATGGTATCCCATTGTTTCCATGTGATGGTATCCCATTGTTTCCATGTGATGGTATCCCATTGTTTCCATGTGATGGTATCCCATCGTTTCCATGTGAAGGTATCCCATTTTTTCCATGTGATGGTATCCCATTTTTTCCATGTGATGGTATTTTATGAAGAATGAGACAGTTATCTCCCAAGCTCCAAAATAAGAGAAGCTCATTATCTTTGTTGACATCTGTGATAGAGTTGGACAAGACCACCAGACATGGGAAGGGACTATCGGAAGACATGGTCATGGAACGTTTTACAACATTGATCTGATGCTCTTAAAAGTGTGCGCCACATGTCTCACTATACCAACACAGTATCTCGCCTTCCCATACAAATGAAGACTTCCTACAAAACGCTGCAACATGACTGTCATAATGAAGATGAAATCGGGAGGACAATCCAGCAACTCCCAAATAAAGCCCCATGGCAAGGTGCAATCCTGTGAATATCTACAAAAGCACGAGACCCCGTCCTGACAAAAAGACGGAGCTATTTGAGTTAATAAGGAAAGATTGTACTGTCCCCCATCAATGGACTACGATGAGTCACTTCCTTGTTTTGTCACGTGATACGTACCAGCCATTGGTAGGCTTTCTGCTACACATAACAACACATAACAACAGATAACAGCTGATCAGCCACTGCCATTATCATTAATTTTAAAGCACAATGTTTGTCTCCATCAGCGCTTCCCCCAGTGTTAATTAAAAATTTTACTTTTCAAAATATTCTTGAATACACGCGTTTCTTTAAATGACATTTATTAAATGTGACAATAATTATAATTCAGTTATGATTAAAGGAAGAAAGTTGTTTGAAGAAAAATTTGTGAGCGACTAGTGTGTTGCAGACAGCCTACCGGAAGTCTTACTTGTTTTTACGCTTATCACGTGACAAAACAATCGACTCATCGTAGTCCATTCAATGACGCAAATATAATACGCTTTAATAAGAAAAAGGACATTCGCCAAACACGTTACAACTATCGAGGTATTTGTATCCTTTTTATAGCTGGGAAGACCTTGGCCAGGGTTCTACTTAACTGCATAGAACTACACCTTGCACACAAACTAATTTCTGAAAGTCAATGGGGATTCCGTTTAGAACGGCGCACAGCTGACATGATACTTGCAGCACACCAGCTCCAGGAAAAATACCAAGAGCAACATAGCGGCCTGTTTCTCACCTATGTTGTTCTGACCAAAGCATTCGACTAGATTGTTGAAGATAAAGGAATAGGTAGGCTGCCCGAGATTTATTACAGTGTCATGATGGTATGATGGCTAGGGTGATGGATTCTGGAGATGAGTCTGTGGCTTTTCCTGTAACTAATCTCTAAACGTCTAAAAGTCTAGACCCAACATTTTTAGCATGTAATTCTAAGCAATGCTGACTGATGCCCCTCTTGACAATAATCGCAGCATAACTATATGATACAAGGCAGACAGACAAATCTTAGCAGAATGCAAGCTATTACGAAAGTTAATGAAACGGTTATTAGAGACCTCTTATCTACTGATGACTGTACCCTAAATGCAAGTTTGGAACTGAAAATGCCGCAAATACTTGAACGCTTTACTAAGGCATGTGACAACGGCAATGCCGTCAATACGAGAAAACACATATATTGTACCAGTCAGCTACACGAAAGGTTTATAAAGAACCTAAAATATCAATGAAGGGACAGAATATCCAAGCACTGGAAAAGTTCACATATTAGGGTAGCATCACACCCAAGTCAATAACAATAAGTGATGAGATCAATAACCTAGTTTTCAAAAGACTCCGAAAGAGAGTTTGGGAGACAATGGATCTCAGTCTTGTCAATAAGCTGAATGGCTATAATTATGGCAATCGTTGTAACATCTCTACTATATGCTAGAGAGACGTGGACAGTGTACAGCAGACGTGCTAGTCAACTAAACCATCTCCCCGTACCCTGACTATGTATCTTCTGGGCATAAGGTGGCAGGACTGAATCCCTGGTACAGATATCCTACAACGGGCTGACTTTATCAAGCTCCCACAAAAAGGATCAGCCAGATGCGTGGGGCATGTTGCAAGAATGCCTGACAGCAGAAATACCAAACAACTGATGTTCGGTGAATTATTCGGTGGGAAACTTTCAGCTATTGGGCAGGAAAATAACACTTCAAGGACTGTCTAAAAGCTACACTTAAAAACACATGAACATTGACCTTGATTCGAGGGAGACTTTTGCTATATATCGCGCAAGTTGACGGAGCAGATCCAATGTCGGAGGACAATCCTCAGAGAATAAATGCACCACTCACGTCCAAAGAAAACGCTACTCAGAAACGACTCAAATCCTATAAGGACCCAAACAACACGTGTCTCACATGCGGGAAGGCTTTCCACGCACTAATAGGTCTGCAAGTTCACCTCCGTACTCACCGTGTAATATTGCCTGTTTCATCTTCGCATGCGAAGGACGAACAACATGTGAATTATCACATTGATTCTATGTGAAGGTATCACATTGCTACTAGCAATTACAAGTTTCAGATTGTTTCTAGCTATTGCGGGTGTCAAATTATTTCTAACAAGTGCATGTGTCGAATTACCTCTTTTTAAAGGTATGATATTGTTTCTATGTAAAGATATTATATTGTTTCTAGCAAGAACAGGTATCACATTGCTTTTTTAGAAAGTTAAATATGGAAACTGAGCTATTTTCATATTATTATCATAATATTTTTTCTTCGTCCCTGGAGGTGGGGGTGGTGCAAACATTGCCCCTGTCTTATAGAGTCAAAAGGGAAGTAGAAGATGTTTTCTGCAGGTATTTCTCTTATGTTGGTAATTGCCACAAAATGCACACGGGCATTCAACTCAAAACAAGGGGAATAATTCTCTTTTTCAGATCAATAAAAATGGTGAAATTTTAATAAGTTAATCTGAATGTAAAATGATGGCTGACGGCCAACATGGAGAGACAAGCGGACAGTTGATGAGCTGGATACATTTTGATGAGCTGGATACTTATGGATGGGCTGGATACATATGTATGAAGTGGATACTCATGTATGGGCTGGATACATATGGATGAGCCGGATTTTTATATGGATGAATTAGATACATTTTGATGAGCTGGATACATATGGATGAGCGGGATTTATATGGAGAGACAAGCCGAAAGTTGATGACACAAGTTGACAGTGATGAGACAAGCCGACATATAATGAGACAAGCCAAAAAGTTGATGACACAAGCCCCAAAAGTTGAAGAGCTGGATATATATATATATATATATAAATTGAAAGACAAGGCGATAGTTGATGACATGTGAACATTTTGAAAGATAAGTTGATAAAAAAGGACATGTATACATTTTGCAAAAACAAGTCTCTAGTTTATGAGCAGGATATATATGGATGAGTTGGAAGTACATGGAAAGTCAAGCGGATGCTTGATGAGCTGGATGCATCCTGACCAGGACAAGGAATCCAATTATAAAGCACGATGTCTGTTTTCAAAATGAGCAAAGTGATCGATACGGCTGCATTCGGCGCAATGTTCTCAGAATGCCAGCTACTATTCCCAGTAATACATATGTACACAGGACTTTCGATGAACTGGTTTTGTAAAGGATTATAATATCACCACTACGTTGAACTTGAACTGTTTTAAACATTTTCAGAAATGTATTAAAGTATCCACCTCCTCAACTATCGGCTTGTCTCATAAATCTATGAACTACATTGTAAAATAGTTGTGTTTGGATCGATCCCTAAAGTTTATGTTTAATGTACAATTACAGGCACTGGCTCAATTTGTATTCATGGACGTAAGTTAGTCTGTACTTAGTAGAGGCTCGTTGTACAGGCCATGGCTCCATTTGTATTCATAGAAGTAAGTTAGTCTGCACTTAGTAGAGGCTCGTTGTACAGGCCATGGCTCCATTTGTATTCATAGAAGTAAGTTAGTCTGCACTTAGTAGAGGCTCGTTGTACAGGCCATGGCTCCATTTGTATTCATAGAAGTAAGTTAGTCTGCACTTAGTAGAGGCTCGTTGTACAGGCCATGGCTCCATTTGTATTCATAGAAGTAAGTTAGTCTGCACTTAGTAGAGGCTCGTTGTACAGGTCATGGCTCCATTTGTATTCATAGAAGTAAGTTAGTCTGCACTTAGTAGAGGCTCGTTGTACAGGCCATGGCTCCATTTGTATTCATAGAAGTAAGTTAGTCTGCACTTAGTAGAGGCTCGTTGTACAGGCCATGGCTCCATTTGTATTCATAGAAGTAAGTTAGTCTGCACTTAGTAGAGGCTCGTTGTACAGGCCATGGCTCCATTTGTATTCATAGAAGTAAGTTAGTCTGCACTTAGTAGAGGCTCGTTGTACAGGCCATGGCTCCATTTGTATTCATAGAAGTAAGTTAGTCTGCACTTAGTAGAGGCTCGTTGTACAGGCCATGGCTCCATTTGTATTCATAGAAGTAAGTTAGTCTGCACTTAGTAGAGGCTCGTTGTACAGGCCATGGCTCCATTTGTATTCATAGAAGTAAGTTAGTCTGCACTTAGTAGAGGCTCGTTGTACAGGCCATGGCTCCATTTGTATTCATAGAAGTAAGTTAGTCTGCACTTAGTAGAGGCTCGTTGTACAGGCCATGGCTCCATTTGTATTCATAGAAGTAAGTTAGTCTGCACTTAGTAGAGGCTCGTTGTACAGGCCATGGCTCCATTTGTATTCATAGAAGTAAGTTAGTCTGCACTTAGTAGAGGCTCGTTGTACAGGCCATGGCTCCATTTGTATTCATAGAAGTAAGTTAGTCTGCACTTAGTAGAGGCTCGTTGTACAGGCCATGGCTCCATTTGTATTCATAGAAGTAAGTTAGTCTGCACTTAGTAGAGGCTCGTTGTACAGGCCATGGCTCCATTTGTATTCATAGAAGTAAGTTAGTCTGCACTTAGTAGAGGCTCGTTGTACAGGCCATGGCTCCATTTGTATTCATAGAAGTAAGTTAGTCTGCACTTAGTAGAGGCTCGTTGTACAGGCCATGGCTCCATTTGTATTCATAGAAGTAAGTTAGTCTGCACTTAGTAGAGGCTCGTTGTACGATGATATGTTATATAAATCATTTTATTAATTATTTGACAAACAAATGATTCATGTAGCAAACTTCTCTTTATTAAATAAAGAAGTCCATTACTAACTACGCCACCACTAACACACCATTACTAACTACGCCACCACTAACACACCATCACTAACTACGCCACCACTAACACACCATTACTAACTACGCCACCACTAACACACCATTACTAACTACGCCACCACTAACACACCATTACTAACACACCATTACTAACTACGCCACCACTAACACACCATTGCTAACACACCATTACTAACACATCATTACTAACACACCATTACTAACACACCATTACTAACTACGCCACCACTAACACACCATTACTAACACACCATTACTAACACACCATTACTAACACACCATTACTAACACACCACTACTAACACACCATTACTAACACACCATTACTAACATACCATTACTAACACACCATTACTAACACACCATTACTAACACACCATTACTAACACACCACTACTAACACACCATTACTAACACACCATTACTAACACACCACTACTAACACACCACTACTAACACACCATTACTAACACACCATTACTAACACACCATTACTAGCACACCACTACTAACACACCATTACTAACACACCATTACTAACACACCATTACTAACACACCATTACTAACACACCATTACTAACACACCATTACTAACACACCACTACTAACACACCACTACTAACACACCACTACTAAAACACCACTACTAACACACCATTACTAGCACACCACTACTAGCACACCACTACTAACACACCATTACTAACACACCATTACTAATACACCATTACTAACACACCATTACTAACACACCATTACTAACACACCATTACTAAAACACCATTACTAGCTACGTCATCACTGCCACTCCTGCTAAAACATAACATCATTACCAACGCCATTTCCCCATACCCAATCATACGTCACAAACTACAAAGCATATAGGAAAAGCTGCTGAAATAATACGCTGAATATGAACCAGCCAGCTTGTCAGCAAGCAGCCGGAAATGGAATCAGTCATACCAGAAGCGAAATATATGTAAGAGATATATAGAAAGGGGGGGGGGTAGCACTAATTGGGATTCTTATAAAGTGCGTTATTTGAATGCATGTTTTGGGAAGTAACGTTAGTACATTGGAAGTTCACACATTGCGGCCCTCATTGATTGGCGGGCTATAAATAGTCTGTCATCAAATTATAATAAAATTATTTTATCACTTAGATTTCTAAACGAAAAACAGTCTCGTAAATTAGCGTTCCGACAAGACATTGTCATTCACCACACATCGCTAGTGTATTGACTGGATACATCGCTAGTGTATTCACTTGATACATCGATAGTGTATTGCCTGGATACATAAATAAGCGATTTAAACTCGTGTTTAAAAAAGTTTAGCATATCCATTTATTTTATAAATACAGTTAACTGCTCTTTTGATTGTGAATCTATTTTTTTTAAATTCTGCAGCTGGCGTCCTTCTCGTAGTAGAAAACTGACCTCACTAAATGTTTTCACAATTCATCGACAGCATCTCTACTCTTCAAGAGAAAAATTCTCACGGCTTTTACTCTCATCGCTTCCTATATGAACACCAAGGGCCTGCAACTGTAACAATCCTCGTCTGTGTTGGAACATGAAACTGTAATAATCCTCTTCATTGTTAGAACCTGCAACTATAACCGTGCTCTTCTGCGTTGGGACGTGCAACTGTACCAGTCGTCTTCAGTGTTGGAACCTGCAACTATAACAGTGGTCTCGTTCGCTGCAACCTGCAACATTAACAGTGTTCTCGTTGGTTGAAACCTGCATCCATAACAGTGCTCTCGTTCGTTGCTACCTGCAACCATAACAGTGCTCTCGTTCGTTGCAACCTGCAACATTAACAGTGTTCTCGTTCGTTGCAACCTGCATCTATAACAGTGCTCTCGTTCGTTGCAACCTGAACCATAACAGTGCTCTCGTTCGTTGCTACCTGCAACCATAACAGTGCTCTCGTTCGTTGCTACCTGCAACCATAACAGTGCTCTCGTTCGTTGCAACCTGCAACATTAACAGTGCTCTTCTTCGTTGGAACATACAACATTTCGGAAGATGAAGAGCTAAACTTTTGTCAGTAGGAGCTCTACATCGAAGAGCTCTATTCATTTAGTGAAGATGTCATTCAATGAAGATGTCATTCAATGAAGATGTCGTTCAATGAAGATGTCGTTCAATTAAATGTCACTCACTGTCACCGTAAGAAGAATTGAAAACCATTTATGTGGACTGTGGGTTCAGGTAAAATATACAGGATTTCCAGGGATAACAACATTATAATCCATGTATTGGTGCTGATAATCATCAATAAGTGATCTGATCGTCACTCGACATTGACTCTTATTTGAAGACCACAATGGAGAAAGCTGTCAGTATGGGGGTAAGTACACATTCAACATTCTATTGTACTTCTGTCTCCCTATATAGGCCTTCCGTATTTTGTTATGTTGTACAACGATGAATCAAGGGTAATACAACTCATCAAATCCATACTCTGAGAGTGCTCTCCCTTTTTTTTTTTTGCTCTTTCTCTTTTTAATTGCAAAGTTATTTAAAACAAAAATAATAAAACAGAATTTTAAACACAAAGCTTCCACCTAAATCCTAAGGATTTTTTCAGAACACCCCCCCCCCCTTATTTTTGTTGTTTGTTGTTATTGTCCTCGTGGTCTCCTCTTTCGAATTTCGCACCAATTTGAAATAAAACAATATTGTATCCAAGCGTTGGAACAAAAAATAAATTTCCTAAACAAAACCTAAGTGTAGCCATCTCTTTATTTTCTCTTCTCGTCCCATTCCTGTCGTGATAGCTCTGCCTCCACCACCCATTACCCCTCCTCTTCCCTTCATCTATAATGCATCAATTAATAAATCCTATTTTAACTGTCTGCATCCATTTGTTTTCTTGAATCGTATAGCTTTAGAAGTTTCTATATCTACCTGGGTGGCGTGCGAATCTGATACATTTAGAAATGTCGCTATACCTTGGAAGCGTGTGAATCTGATACATTTAGAAATGTTGCTATACCTTGGAGGCGTATGAATCTGAAAGCCTAAGAAATGTTGCTATACCTTGGAGGCGTATGAATCTGAAAGCCTGAGAAATGTCGCTATACCTTGGAGGCGTATAAATCTGAAAGCCTAAGAAATGTCTCTATACCTTGGCGGCGTGTGAAATGTCTTCATGCTTAGTTTATGAAAATGTCTAGTTAACTTTTCTATGTATCACTCTTTACCAAGTTAAATTATAATTATTTTATTAAGCACTTGAAATACTGTGAGGTGTTCGGACTTACTACCATTTCTAACGTTTAAGGATGAATATGTCTTTTTGCAATGTTATAATTTAAGAAATTGTTTAGAACTGAGTGTGTTTTTGGGGGTAATTGCAGGTACTTTATTTTTCTCTTTAAAATGCAAAATGAGGAAATAATTGAACCGATATTACACGGATTGACAGGCCTATCAAGTTAATAACACATATCACATACTGGAATGGTATACTCACATACCAGGGCATTTATTCCAGTGCATTGAACCCATATACCAGTACAGAGAAACATAGAAAAGGAAAAGTATATGTTTGGTATGTAGATATAAATTGAGTCCCATCACCTCGGATTTTTTGATGAGGCCTTTAAAATTATATTTCCTTGCTTATGACAACCATCCAAAGACAAATCGTCTACAGACATGAGGAGTGTCACAAAGACACATCTCCCACATACATGAGGAGTGTCACAATGACACATCTCCTACAGACATAATGAGTGTCACAAAGACACATCTCCTACAGACATAAGGGATGTCCATGATCTTGGATAAAGAAAGCCAAGTCTCTGTTTAAAATTCACAAACGCACAAAGCAGTACTGTATACTTTCAGTATAGTACACCCACATTAATTAAATCTATGGTAGGAAGCTAATACAGAGAGGGGCAGGAATGTGTTTGGGGTGTAGAGTTAATTTGTGTCTCACAATCTCGTAATATTTAATGAGTCATGGATCAAGTATTGTATTTGTAAATACCAGCACGTTGCTACCCATCACAGAGGCGCTAGACTGTGATGTAACAAGATGTAATCAGATGGTGTTGAACCTCAACTCCATTTTCAAGATGAGATTTGAAGTCAGACTGATCTCCCCTTAAACACGTCTTAGTTTTTGGACTGTAGTTGCATTAGATTAGGGGTCCTCAAAATTTCTAATCAGTGAGCAGGTTCATTGTCACGAAGAAACTCGAGGGGAGGGCCGCTTCACTGTCCCACAACACGGTTGGAAGCTGGGATATAGTTTGAAACGAATATTATAAAATTCCTATGCACACTCCACTTATTTTATTTGTAGTTTTTAAAAAAAACAACAACAAAACAAAACACAGCAGCAAACTAACAAACAAGCAAACAACCAACAAACAAACAAATAGGAAAACACAACACACTATTTAAAAGGACGAGCACATCAAGTGATTAGTATTTCATAGGCAAGAAGGGCCAGCATTAGGCAACTAGGGTGGTCGATGTCCGGTTCTATAATTGTAACTGTTACCCGTTTAACCAAAAAAAAAAAAGGCTTGGCGGGCTGAGATAAGCATCCATGGCGGGCCTGATCTGGCCTGCAGGCCGTTGTTTGTGGACCCCTGAATTTGATCATCATTATGGCAAACCAATCCAAGTCATTAGCTCACACATTCTTGGGAATTTTCTTTGGCTATTTGTCTGTTGATCTCAGTCGTCCCCTCTCTATCTTTATATTTTTTTACTTTTTCAAACGCCGTTTTATCTTCCCATCCTTTATTTCCTCACCAAGACGAACTTTATTGGTTTTGTTTCGTTCTTTCACAGTGCGGCTTTTCTATTAAAGTAGTTATAGCTCATGTCCCACGTAGAGCCTCACAGCTAAACTAACATGCTCCCCAGAAGCGATGTAATGTTTACACATATTCTCTGTAGAAAGCAGGTGTCCGCCCGTGTTCATTTTGATTACTTACTGACTGAGAACATTGTGATAGCATTCTTCTCATCTCCGCGATGAAGATGTGACATCAAAGTAAGTAAGATATACGTGAATTAGTGTTGGGGAAATTAACAATTACAACAGGGAAAAGAACCCATATTAAATAATCTCATTTTACATTGAGGTATTAGGAAAAGTGTGATGGTGGATGTCCTTAAGATTTATGGTGGCATTGATCCCAAGGTTTTCATCGGCCATCTTATGAAGGATACCGAAGTTTTGATGAAAGAAATTTCTACTTCATTTTATTGTGAACATTGGTCATTAGTAAAGCTTTTTAAATACTTCCAGAGGCAGCAGAATTCAGGTTTTTTAAAAAAATGATATCGTATAGGTCAAATTTAACACAATGGCAATCGGTGCCAGATTAACGATAAAAACTTTAATAATTGGAAAAAGTACAGCATCGTGAGGGGAAAATAAAAGGTCATGACTTAATAAATAACAGTCGAAATTAAATTTTAAGTCTCTGGCATAAAAAAAGTAAAATAATTTTCACCCTAAAAATATCGTCTTTGCCTAGAAATTCGTAGATTTGTACCTGACACAATTAGATTTCATGACAGTTCTTTAAATAAGAAATGAGATTTTTATTTAGAGTTTTAAGAGTCGACTTCATATTGAATCTTGATTTTTAAAAAAAAATCAATTGAAACTATATTAATTTGCATCACGTTAACAATGAGACCTAGTCTCAAACTACTACCTTAGGTCTCAACAATTAATTTTAACTATTATTTTTGGTTCCAATGCTTTCTCTTAGGCTACAGTCTATGGTCCCAAACTCTCAAACCATGATCTTTGATCCAACAACTACTTCGTAACTACGATTTTGGTCCTAGCAACTACTCTAAAACTAAGATATTTGATCCCAACACATACTCTTAAACTACAATGTTTTGTCTAAAATCTCGTTCAGACTATTTTTAAAGACTGTATTTTACTATGTTTTCCATCCTAATTTGTTTGACCAGCGTCTTTTTGTTGTTGGCACACTTGACTCTCTCGCTCATTTGATCATCTGTCTCGTGCTGATCTGCTAGATGACACAGGGAGGGGTCTTGGATGCTTACAATAACCATCGGTACTGACTGTAGGGGTCTTGGACGCTTACAATAACCACCGGTACTGACTGTAAGGGTTTAGGGTGGGATGTGGGAAGATGTTGGGCAGGGCATTTAGACTCTGATGATGGCAAGAAGTCGTTAACCTCTACTTTTTAGTTTTATGCCTGGGTAAAGAGCTAAGTAACCATACCAGGTCCTTTGAAAGCATTGGTTGTTCCAATTTTAAAAAAGGAAATTGTGGCTAATTTACAGAGAAAAATGAAAATAAGAAATTATTATTATTTTTTAAATAAAATCTTTCTTTCGAAGAGAGATTTAAAAGTGCAAACATTTTTATTAAAATTCTTGCTAAAAGACTATGTGCAGAAAATATTTTTTAAAATTACCAGAGAAAAACATATTTAAGTTTCTTCTACATTTAATTGAAATCCTTTGGCTTTATTTACTACACTTCTGCACATACTTTCTTATCGTAATGAATTCTAAGGAAATTATTTTCTAATTTTTAGTTCGTTTAAATTTGTCTTCTCAAAAGAAAGTTTTTAAACTAAAATATATCTTATCATCATAATGATTTTGGATGGTAAGGAAAGTGCAATTTAAAAAAAAGGTACGAAACATATAATTTCTAAATATAAATTCCTTTGGATTTATTCGTGCGTGAAATGACGCGCTCACCGGATGCGGACACGTACAGTCATATCCGGCCTTGCTCGCCAGGGAAATATTGTGAGCTGTAAAGTGGTGACAAACCAGAGAAATAGTGTAAGTTGTAAGTTGGGGAACATACCAGGAAAGTATTATGAGTTGTAAGGTGGGGTAAATACCAGGGAACATACCATGGAATATACCTGGAACGTATGACGAGTTTAAGGTGGGGTACATACCAGGGAAGTTAAGGGTAAATACGGTTACACGTATCGTAAAAAAATTAATTAAGTAAAGAATTGTAAATACATTTTTTAGCAAACATGTCATCTATGTCATATGTACATGACAGGACAGAAATACAAGATGAAGTTAAAATGAATTTTAGGACTAAAAACCTAACAACTACCCTGTATGTCAGTGTGAAATTTTCTTTAAAAATTCTTTAAAAAAAATTCAGCTCATCAAATTATTCTCGTTAAATCTCTTGTCAAGTGAACGTGACCTTATAAATATGACCTTTGACCCTTTGTGCTGACAAAGTGCCATCTAACTTTATAAAAAAATAAACTCTCTCAGCTCACGACATGCACAACAGCCATTATCTCTCTGTCGGTTTAATAACCGAAGTCTTAAGTTGCTATTTCATTAAATCTGTCTCAGGAAAAGAAGCTATTTGTTGAGTATGGACAGGGGCTTGGCTTTTCAAACGTCTTATAAGCAGGTGGATCGGGCCATCTTTATATATATGTTACGGCCAAAGCGCGAAATGAGCCAAATCGGGAACTGGCCGGCCAAATCTAGAAATGGCCAATATCGCCTCACATTGACCGGCCAATGTCCGATCTTTACTTGATTTCGGGATTTGGCCAGCCAGTTTGCGAAATGGCTTGGGGCGATCGGCCAAAGTCGGGAGAAAAAGGCCATGAGCAGATTTTGGGTGTTTGTATACCGTCATGATAATCACTTTACATTGATTCTTATTATACTAAATTACCAAAATCTGTCAAATTAGTTTATTATAGTAAATTATAAATATCTTTTATCACTTGTTACAACATGATGAGCTTTTATGAATTTCGAACTACACAGCAGTTTGTTATTTTTACATTTGCAATGATTTGTTGAGCACTTGGTAGAGGGATGGCATCAAGTGTTGCCTTGACCGGTCAGTGAATGTGAAGAGGCGATGGTTCGTAGTGATTTTTTTTTCTGTGTCTACGGCTGGCAATGTGAGCAGTTTCTCGCGCAGAGTGGGAAACTAAATTCTGGAATACTGTTGTGAGAACACCGCGTTCTTTTCGTAGCATGTAGACAGCGCCCTCGACGCTCATGACAACTGCAAGGACGCTTCGTGGATCACCGCGACCTCTGTCAACATCTGATATACGGATGCGTACATTATCTCCAACTTTCGCTGGTGGGAATTTTGCATCCTTCTGCGTCATTAATTATTCCACAAATTGCGTGGACATCGTTGCCGCAGGATCCACAAGAATGACACTCTTTTTCACACACTACACAGAATCTGTTCGCATTGTTATTAGTCTTGCGTCAGCACATCAAATATTGGCCAAGGATTTCAAGGCACTTCGGGAAGTGGCCGGCCAAAGTAGCATATACACAATAATTTCCGGTACATCGGACATTGGCCACACGCCTCGGCCAATGTGCGAAATGGCCAACAGTTCTTGTTTTAATTTTAAGATGAAATTTTAACAATTTGTAGGGAAACAAATTTTAGTTTAGGGGCAGAAAATGTGGCAGAGTAGGCCCAACATTTAACTATTTAGAAACACATTAAAAAAATCAGCCGTCTATGAGTTCCTTTATGGACAACAGTGATTTATTTTGTCTTCATTTATATTTGGTAATTTAAGGTCATGTTTAGAGGGAAAAAAAATGTAGTTTAAGGGCACAAAAGGGTTAAGGGTTGCGTATAATATATAGCAGAAACATACTTCTTCAAACGTTTAATGATGTTAGAAACGTAAACATACTTTTTATAGATACTTCTTTTTAAAAACGGAATTGTGATGGGTTCTTACAATAGCATGTGGAAATTATCGCAACGCGGCTGCCATTATTATCTCGATAATATGGGTTGTTATTTTCTAGTATATATATATATAAGAGAAGATAAGATTCTTTTATTGATTAAAAAAAGAAAGAAATGTTTTCTGATTGCATTGTACATTTTCAGAACATTATATAGAACAATTTGACCACAAGACATCTACATTAAATTATTTCACTAGTTAAACAAATAGTCATTCGGTGAATTCCCTGAGCCATATTAGGAACGTATTAGTTCTCATAAAGATGTATGACTTCAGGGGAGCACGCTGGTAAATTCGTACAAATATATGTTTACAAACATTTACAATTTGGTCGAGGATTAATTCTCAAATGCAATTGCGGTATAACTGCCTAAATTCTACTATACAGAAGCGTAGCGAACACTATTGAGTGGGGAGGTTGAAATGCTGATACTATCGTTATAGGGACTAAAACTAATGCATTTCTAAACTGTGTATCGCCTTCTCGGGGTTTGAAACAGCCATTGACCCTGTGCTCCCCCCTGTCAGTTACACGTCTGCTCAGACTGCTCTACGCTCACTCATTCCCCACCCAAAAAAAAACAACAAAAAACGCCCACTCAGAGAATTTTCTTCGAATTTCTTGCACAGATAACTCTATTCCTCTAACTCACGCTATGCACACTCCTCGTGAACATTCTTATGCACACTTACCTTTCACACTCTACATGCACATTTCCCTTGCACACTCCCCACGCGAATTATTTTAGCATATTTCCTTTGTAAACTTTCCTGCACTCTTCACTTGCACACTTCCCTTGCCCAGTTCCGTGCACAATTCCTTTACACATTTCCCTAGCACTATTCCCTTGCTTACTTCCCTTGCACATTTCCAGTGCACAATTATCTTGCATAATTCCCTTGAAGGAAATGGGGAATGTGGGAGTTATTTTCCTTCATATTTTTGCACAATATATTTCCATCAGAACAACTCCTACAAAACGCTCAAAAGTCCACCTCCCCCCCCCCCACCAAATCTCACCCATGTATTAAAACAATTATTTTCGTCACTTTTGAGTATTTTAAAACTAGTTTGGTCAATATTGTTGGACAGACGGTCACATTATTTATATTGTGCTGGTATAAGATTATCTTAACAACTTCATAGTCTGTGAGTTTACCAGGCTGTGACGCATTTCCATCTGATATTCGTTGTTAAACATTAAGGTGTATCCATCATTAAGTGTAAGATTTTAAGCGGTGAAAGCATTTTTAAGAAGTCGATAATTTAAGCTATTTAAAAAAAAAATTTTTAGTCCCAGGGGTCCTCAATTTTTTTTTATATTCGCTAGTTTGATTACCCCTGCTCTAGCTGATGGCAAATCTGACTGCCAAACTCCTCTATAACTCCTCTCTTAAGATGTCCACGTCATCACTTGATTAGTGTCGTATTTTCCCTTTCGGGTCTCATTTAACCTTTATTAACCTGATTGTTGCCATAGAAGCCATGTATCATACAAGCGGCACTTGTAATGTCCTTTATGAGTGCATGCATCATACAAGCGGAACAAGCACTATACTTAATAAGTGCTTGTTTCATAAAAAGTGCTATGACACTGTCTTCACCAGAATTCAGCCGTGAAGAGCTTAAGTAATATTATAATTTCTTAAATTTAAAAAAAAAATCCATTTAATTAAAAACATACTTGAACACGTTGAATCATTGAAGCATCAATGTCAATGACAAAACTAATGACTTGTTGCTCGTAAGAAAATTGGTGATAGTCTGCTACTTGTAAAAATGAGCAAAGAAACAAAATTATATTTAATGACTGATGCAAGGTATATGCACTGATGTGGAACATTTATTGTTCGCACTTCGCACGCGAAGATGACTTGAGGCAATTTTCGACTTGAGTAGCACTTGAGCTGTATTTTGTTTAAAGTGATGGAGAGGTGCTCAATTCGTCAGCCTCACTCGCTCGTCCTCGCCTATTTGATCCAGTGGATTAACTTAGGTCAAGACGACTGGAAATAGTGGCGTGTCTCACTTCATGCGTTGTGCGTCGTAGGAGTTTCATCGTGTCAATGGCATCCCGGGGTTGATTGCCTTGTCTTTGACCAGTTGCCATCCAGGGTTAACGGGTCCCATCCAACCGGGGATTCAACTCGATTTCACATTGCACCAACTTGGGATTGACTCATTTTAAACCAAGCTGATGGGGAATAGTGAGATTTAGATGGTTGTACTTGAGAAAATGTCCATAGAAACAAGATCCTACTTATTGACTTAAAGATCAGATGCACTGATGTGGAATAGTGAGAGTAAGACATTGGTACTTGTGAAAATGTCCTTAGAAACAATATCATATTTATTGATTTAAAGACAGATTCATTGACGAGGAACAGATTCACTGACGAGGAACAGATGCACTGACGTGCGACAGATCCAATGAAGCGGAATAGTGAGAGTAAGCAATTGAAAGGGAAGGAGCTTGAAGTTATTTTTTGTGACTTTCAATAATTTTGAAGAGAAAGATTTTAAATAAAACACAATATGATAAAAACACATGAAGCACGTGAGAGGTGAGTATGTTCAAGCCTTGAGACTACGAGAGTTGAACTCACGCATATTCTTTTACGACTCACACTAGCATTTGTGTTTTTTTTTCCAATATCAGATATGTGGTTCTTCTCAATGTCACAATACATGCCAGAAGTGTGGTGCATCTGATTGCCATAATACATGCTAGAAGTGTGGTGCATCTGATTGCCACAATACATGCCAGAAGTGTGGCGCATCTCATTGCCACAATACATGCCAGAAGTGTGGTGCATCTCATTGCCACAATAAATGCCAGAAGTGTGGTGCATTTCATTGCCACATTAAATGCCAGAAGTGTGGTGCATCTCATTGCCACAATACATGCCGGAAGTGTGGTGCATCTCATTGCCACAATAAATGCCAGAAGTGTGGTGCATCTCATTGCCACAATAAATGCCAGAAGTGTGGTGCATTTCATTGCCACATTACATGCCAGAAGTGTGGTGCATCTCATTGCCACAATACATGCCGGAAGTGTGGCGCATCTCATTGCCACAATACATGCCGGAAGTGTGGCGCATCTCATTGCCACAACTCAAAACATTATTCTCTTCAACCCTCTTCCTGGATGTCTTTGTATTAATATTGAATGGCATGGATTTCATCACGGCATTACATGGCCAAGGATCGTGATAACGGACAAGGAAAACAGGGAAGATAAGGAAGACACGGAAGACAACGAAGAAAAATTTACTTAACGCCAACCAACTCGCCAATCCATTTTTTGTTCGTTCTGCTCTGCTCAGCAAACCATTATTTCTTTGGTAAAAAAAAACAAAAAAACCTATCGCGTCACTTTAAAAAATCGATACTGATACTCGTACTCGTCACCCTTTCTGCACACTATACGATCTCAGAGGGCGGCTTCTTTAGTGTTTGAGTCTGCGTGCATGAGTCTGAACCTCACAGAACAAATGGCATGAGTTTCATCAAAGCCAATGGTTGTTTTTAAGGCACTTGTTTGTAATTTGTAAACCGTTTCTGTGCATGATATTTTTTAAATATTTAATGTCTCTATAACTGAGATTAAATAGCTGAGACCCCAGCTTTATAGCTGACATTAAATAGCTGAGACCCCAGCTTTATAGCTGACATTAAATAGCTGATACCCCAGCTTTATAGCTGACATGAAATAGCTGAGACCCCAGCTTTATAGCTGACATTAAATAGCTGAGACCCCAGCTTTATAGCTGACATTAAATAGCTGAGACCCCAGCTTTATAGCTGACATTAAATAGCTGAGACCCCAACTTTATAGCTGACATTAAATAGCTGAGACCCCAGCTTTATAGCTGACATTAAATAGCTGAGACCCCAGCTTTATAGCTGACATTAAATAGCTGATACCCCAGCTTTATAGCTGACATTAAATAGCTGATACCCCAGCTTTATAGCTGACATTAAATAGCTGAGACCCCAGCTTTATAGCTGAGATTAAATAGCTGAGACCCCAGCTTTATAGCTGACATTAAATAGCAGAGACCCCAGCTTTATAGCTGAGATTAAATAGCTGAGACCCCAGCTTTATAGCTGAGATTAAATAGCTGAGACCCCAGCTTTTTGGTGAGTCACAAGCCCAGCCAAAATGGCTCTAATTATCATACAGCTATCATAGAAATATCATGAAGCAATTATATAAGTGTTAAATAAATATCATTTAAATAATATTTGGCAAACTATTGACAGTTCAAAATTTAAACAAAATTCGTGTGTTCTCAGGTATCACATTTTTCAAACAACAAATCAGTCTGTTATCTGTAGTACCTGTTATTTCCTGGATTAGTTCTCAAATTAAAACATAAATCAAATGTTTTTCAAAACAGTTTGACATGTAAAATGACGTATATATAACATGTAGAATGACGTAGATATGACATGTAGAATGACGTATATATGACATGCAGAATGACGTAGATATGACATTTGTAATGGTGTAGATATGACATGTATCATAGTGTAGAAATGACATGTGTAAAGATTTTAGAAATTGCATGTATTATTGTGTAGATATGACGTGAGTAGTAGTGTAGATATGACATGTGTAATGTGTCGTTATGACATGGGTAATGTGTAGATATGATTAGGTGTAATGGTGTAGATATGTGTAATATGTAGATATGACATGTAATGGTGTATATATAACATGTGTAATGGTTTAAATATGACATATGTAAATATATAGATATGACATATGCAATTGTGTATATATGAAAAGTGTAATGGTGTATATATGACATGTATAGTGGTGTACATATGACATGTATAATGGTGTGCATATGACATGTATAATGGTGTATATATGACATGTATTATGGTGTGCATATGACATGATAGCTGCAGTTATTCGGGTATTCTCCCCAGGGGAAGACGTTTAGACATCGACAGTTCAGTTTAGCACTTTTGTAATACACTTTAAGGCACTGTCAGTGGACGACCACAAGTCTCTAGTGACTTATATATGAACATGGTTGGCTGACCAGACAGCCCCAAGTCTTTAGTGACTTATATATGAACATGGTTGGCTGACCAGACAGCCCCAAGTCTTTAGTGACTTATATATGAACATGGTTGGCTGACCACACAGCCCCAAGTCTTTAGTGACTTATATATGAACATGGTTGGCTGACCACACAGCCACACGTCTCTAGTGACTTATATATGAACATGGTTGGCTGACCACACAGCCCCACGTCTCTAGTGACTTATATATGAACATGGTTGGCTGACCACACAGCCCCACGTCTGTAGTGACTTATATATGAACATGGTTGGCTGACCACACAGCCCCACGTCTCTAGTGACTTATATATGAACATGGTTGGCTGACCACACAGCCCCACGTCTCTAGTGACTTATATATGAACATTGTTGGCTAAGCACAGCCCCATGTCTCTAGTGACTTAAATATGCACATGCTTGGCTGATCTCACAACCCCACGTCTCTAGTAACTTATATATGCACATGCTTGGCTGATCTCACAACCCCACGTCTCTAGTGACTTATATATGCACATGCTTGGTTGATCTCACAACCCCACGTCTCTAGTGACTTATATATGCACATGCTTGGCTGATCTCACAACCCCACGTCTCTAATGACTTATATATGCACATGCTTGGCTGATCTCACAACCCCATGTCTCTAGTGACTTAAATATGCACATGCTTGGCTGATCTCACAACCCCACGTCTCTAGTGACTTATATATGCACATGCTGGGCTGATCTCACAGCCCCATGTCTCTAGTGACTTAAATATGCACATGGCTGGCTGACCACACAACCCAAAGTCTCTAGATGGTTGGCCGATGGTAGTGCTGAGATTCACTGTTACCCTCTTATGGAAGGCAATCTGTAAAATCAGAATGGAGTTTGTATTACGTAATAGATATACGTGGGTATCTGGCTAAAGTAAATGAGTTGTTGATGTTAATGGTGTGCACCACCTTTAGGATCCATGGGTAAAATTTCACATGCAATAAGCAACTATTCGGATCCAGACTCATTTGTATGTTTGATAAAAAACATAGAGGAGTGGAGAGGGTGCAGCACCAAAACCTCATAGGAACACGGCTGAAAGGTATACCAAAGCTTAGATGGATGGATGATGTGGAAAAAAGATCTACAGCAGCTGGGAATCCAAGCATGGAGTCGAAAATCATCAGTTAGGTCAGAATGGAAGGATGTAGTGAGGCAAGGCCAAAGCCCTACATGTGGTATAGCGCGACTGGGGTGGGTGTCCTTTCACCACGGAAAATCAATTGACTCTACAACTAATCATATATCTGTTGGCAAAAAGCATGTGATTAGATGTGTCACTCTGTCGAAATCCTTATGATTAGATGTGTCACTCTGTCGAAATTCTTATGATTAGATGTGTCACTCTGTCGAAATTCTTATGATTAGATGTGTCACTCTGTCGAAATCCTTATGATAAGATGTGTCACTCTGTCGAAATCCTTATGATTAGATGTGTCACTCTGTCGAAATTCTTATGATAAGATGTGTCACTCTGTCGAAATTCTTATGATTAGATGTGTCACTCTGTCGAAATCCTTATGATTAGATGTGTCACTCTGTCGACATTCTTATGATTAGATGTGTCACTCCGTCGAAATCCTTATGATTAGATGTGTCACTCTGTCGACATTCTTGTGATTAGATGTGTCACTCTGTCGAAATCCTTATGATTAGATGTGTCACTCTGTCGAAATCCTTATGATTAGATGTGTCACTCTGTCGAAGTCCTTATGATTAGATGTGTCACTCTGTCGAAATCCTTATGATTAGATGTGTCACTCTGTCGAAATCCTTATGATTAGATGTGTCAATCTGTCGAAATTCTTAAGATTAGATATTTCACTCTGGTGAAATCCTTATGATTAGATGTGTCACTCTGTCGAAATCCTTATGATTAGATGTGTCACTCTGTCGAAGTCCTTATGATTAGATGTGTCACTCTGTCGAAATCCTTATGATTAGATGTGTCACTCTGTCGAAG
Source organism: Omphiscola glabra (assembly GCA_964017045.1). NCBI lineage: Eukaryota > Metazoa > Mollusca > Gastropoda > Lymnaeidae > Omphiscola > Omphiscola glabra. The sequence continues at coordinate 30,169,243 of OZ024795.1, forward strand.
TCCTTATGATTAGATGTGTCACTCTGTCGAAATCCTTATGATTAGATGTGTCACTCTGTCGAAATCCTTATGATTAGATGTGTCAATCTGTCGAAATTCTTATGATTAAATGTGTCACTCTGTCGAATTCCTTATGATTAGATGTGTCAATCTGTCGAAATTCTTATGATTAAATGTGTCACTCTGTCGAAATTCTTATGATTAGATGTGTCACTCTGTCGAAATTCTTAGGATTAGATGTTTCACTCCATACAAATCCTTATAGGCCATCCACATAGTACGTACGCAAAAAAATATAATTTTCGCCCACTCCCCCGGGCGCCAAAATCGGGGGCGGCAAAATCGTCCTTAGATATGAACTTAATTGTAAATTCAAGTATAAAATCCCATATTCCTCACAAAGATAAAAGGCGCTAAAAGTCGTCCTTTTACTGGTCCGCGCGGTACGGAGCATTTTTCTATATTATGGCGTGATGCCACTTTCTCGCATGATGTTTCAAAATCTAACACAATTTTCATTATTTAATTTCAACTTTTAATCCAATGTGACATCCAATGTGACATCCAATGTGACATCCAATGTGACATCCGATGTGACATCCGATGTGACATCCAATGTGACATCCAATGTGACATCCAATGTGACATTCAATGTGACATCCAATGTGACATCCGATGTGACATTCAATGTGACATTCAATGTGACATCCAATGTGACATCCAATGTAACATCCAATGTGACATCCAATGTGACATCCGATGTGACATCCAATGTGACATCTTACCGCCTTGGTGTCAACATTTACTCACTTGAGTAACTTCTTTTTGCGCTAACTGGCTGACTTATAATGACCTACACACGTGTTATATTAATTTTTTTATCCAACCCTTTATTTTATTTTGTTTATGTATATGCTATTTACAAGTGTTCTTGTTAGAATTTAACACAGGTAGTCTGGTGAAAATCTGAATTTGGCATCGGCGCCGGAAAGCGAAAATGTTTAGGAACCACTGGCGTAACCAAACACAAATGCGTCACATGTACCTTGTAAATACAGTGTACTAAAAATTAATGTAATTCATCTACTAATGAATACTGTCTTAGCAGATCTAACGGGTTAATTTTTCAGAATACATTATGACGATAATTCATACAAAACATTGAATGATATTTTTACACCACCCGACCCAAAGATAGGCTTTTTGACTGTCAGAGTTTTAGGATGATTATTGTAAACTTTTGGAATAATTTTCGTACTTTCTGCCGAGATCCCCCCCCCCCCCAAACCAAACCGGCCATACGCACGCATGCGCAAAATTTGCTAAATCGATACTTCCCCCCCCCCCCCGTAAGTGCGTACGTACTTTATAGATAGCCCCTTATGATTAGATATGTCTCTCTATCCAAATCTTAGGATTATATGTGTCTCTCTATCCAAATGTTATATGTGTCTCTCTATCCAAAACCTTATAATTGGATGTATATCTCTATCCCTTGCTGTTTAGTGTGTCATCTGTTGAACCAACCAAATCATTTATTCATGATCATCTACAGCTGAAGGCAACCTCGAACAGTGAGGACTCTAGGACCAGCAGACTCATCTCTATCATTGTATTCATTGGTTTCAATACTTGCCATGCCTGGTTGAAAATGTCATAGTAACAAATACGGGTCAAATAATGTTAGCTTTTAAGGGAATTCGGAATTCCGAAAATTGAAAATGGCCTATCTGGCCGAAAAATTGACGGACAAGAATAGTGAAAGTTAGAAAAAAGACATTTAATGCATAAATAGCTAGATGGGAGGACAGTTGCGATCAGCTTAGATCAGACAATATCTCAAATTTACATAAATCTACTATCCACGAATGATTTAATAGAAAGACACGGGGATTAAATACGGCACAAAATATGGATTACGTAAGGCGCAAAAAATATGGATTAATTCACTGCACAAAAATGTGGATTAAGCACGGCACAAAATTGTGGATAGAACATCGCATAGCAGTGTGGATTACACAGAACAGATTCATGAGTCTAAAAATTGTTTATATTTATAATGCTGTGAATCACAACTATTTGATATCTTAAGATGATATCTTGGGATCCTAGTATTAGGAACGCTCAGTTGAAGGCTCTTACCAATTGGAAAATATAATCTCTTATAGGATTTGAGCTCGTTTCCAAAAAATAGGTGTGTGTCACTTAGAAAATATCCTAGATACATCTGTTATTGGAGGCGTGCGTTCTGTGTTGATCCCGAAGTCATAGCAGGCGTGTGTTCTGTCACTCTGTGTTTAGATCACGTAGTCAAAGCAGGCGTGTGTTCTGTCACTCTGTGTTTAGATCACGTAGTCAAAGCAGGCGTGTGTTCTGTCACTCTGTGTTTAGATCACGTAGTCATAGCAGGCGTGTGTTCTGTCACTCTGTGTTTAGATCACGTAGTCATAGCAGGCGTGTGTTCTGTCACTCTGTGTTTAGATCACGTAGTCAAAGCAGGCGTGTATTCTGTCACTCTGTGCTCAGATCACGTAGTCATTGCGGACATGTGTTCTGTGTTAGATTGATAATAATGAACAAGTTTGCAGATTGCATTATCGAACTCTGGTCACTGGTTTTAAATAAAGGTTCTCAAGCATATACTTTGCTAGCATAAAGTAACTAAGGCAGGATGTATCACGTATGATACTAAACTGTGGTACACCATATAGCCGGAAGGAAGTTGCTTTGACAGTTATAAAAATTGATAAAAATGTCTTGACAATGTGCTCTCGCTCTGCGGATCATTTTAGATCAACAGTTTAAAACCAGATTTCTAAAATCGATGAGCAGTTTGCTGATTCAATAGCCCTTATCTTATGACCATATACATTGCATTTATCGGACTTCATTAGAGCAATCCGATGAAAAATATCAAAGTGAAGCTATAATAACATTTTAATTTTGCAAAACAAATCTGGAAATAAATTGGCAAAAACGTTTTCAATACTAAATGAAACGGCGTTTTCTCCTATTGTATTATCTCTGAACATCTCACTACATTGAAGGACTAAAACAACGGTTCTCAACCTATGGGTCGTGGCCCCTTTGTGGGTCGAACGAACCCTTACACTGGGGCTCGCCTAACACCATCGGAAAACACACATTTATGAAGTAACAGCGGACATGCGGTTGGCGGTCACCACAACATTAGGAACTATATTAGAGGGTTGTGGTATTAGGAAGGTTTAGAACCACTGGACTAAATAAGGAACGACTAAAGTCGGCTATTGGATGGCGTCATAAATTCCCCAGTCGAGGCCAAGGACGTAGCACTAGAATTTGTCCCCCAGTAACGACGTCTTGTTAGACCAACATAGCGTCTGGTAAATGAATGGACTTGACTTCAATTACGATTATTGGCCATAAATCTGAGCACGAACTCTTCACATTTATATTGTGTCACAGTTCTTGCTTGGAGGTGGAGTGCCGTGTATGTATAGATAGATTTGCATTATTTCATGGTTTATATTTTTGGGAAACACCCATTAACGAACCGGAGATAATTTTGCTTATCTATATCTCAATTTTAATTTTACCAAAGAAAATTACTTATTTTACAAATCATATTTTTTATTAAAAACAAAACTAGAAGTAAGGTTTTGTGACTTAATTTTTTTATTATTAATTAATTTATTTTGGTTAATAACCGGGACTTGCCCTTAATTTCATACCCTGCCTCACATTACTATAACCTGTCTTAAGTTAAAAGGTCGCCAATCATTACGTTAACTACACCCAGCCTCATGTTAACTATAAACAGCCTCACTTTAAATACACCCAACCTCACGTTAACTATACCCAACCTCATCATCATCATGTCCCTTAGTCCTTGGACCGTTGGGGCGCCACAGATGACATGAAAACTATCCTTCTCCATTCCTCTCTGTCTTCTGCACAACGTACAGCATCGCCTAGTTTTAATCCCGTCCACTCTTCGATGTTATCTTCCCATCTTTTTCTCGTCTTCCTCTTCTTCTTCCTCCTCTAGTTGTGCCCTGCAAGATTTCTTTGGCGAGCCCTTGTTTCCTTGTTACGTGGCCAAACCATTCAAGTTTTCGCTTTTTTTACCGACACCAGGAGGTCATCGTATCGCCCAATTGCTTTACGAATCCTTTCTTTCATTTGTTCATTGGTGATGTTGACTCTATAGCAGATGCTAAGAATGCTTCTGAAACATCTCATCTCCATCGCCTTTATTTTCCTTTCGAGTTCTGCTGTTAATGTCCAGGACTCACAGGCATACAAGAAAATGTAGAGGACTATTGAGCGCATCAGCCTGATTTTGGTGCTAGGGTCTATATTTTTGTCGTTCCATATTTTCTTGAGCCTCTTTAGTGCTGTTGTGGTCTGCGCAATCCTGGCCATCAATTCGGGCTTGGAGCCTTCTTCCGAAACAATTGTTCCTAGGAATTTGAAACTGCCAACTGTCTCTAGTCTTTCCTCCCCGACCTTAATTTCAGTGGCGATGCCAGTGGTGCTGTTCGTCATCATTTTTGTCTTTTCTGCACTGATTTGCATGCCAAAGGACGCTGAAGTCTTGTCGAGACGCTTTACAAGGTTGGCTAGCTCTTCTTCGCTTCCGGCCAGTCCGTCTATATCATCCGCAAAGCGTAGGTTGGTGATTGTTCTGCCACCAATACGGACTGTCCCTACATGCGTTTCCAGTGCATCTGACATAATCCTCTCTAAGAAGATGTTGAACAGGGTGGGCGAGAGCAAGCAGCCTTGTCGTACTCCAACCGTGGTCCTGAACCATTCTCCGATGTTGTTGTTAAAGAAGACTGCACTGGTGGCCTTATCATAGAGGCTGCATATCATTCTGGTTAGGCTGGTGGCCCATAAAGCAGCATGCCAGACCCTGTCGAATGCCTTCTTGAAATCCACAAAGACGTGGTATAGGTTTTGTTGGTGTTGAGCATATTTCTCACATAGTATTCGGAGGTTTAAGATCTGCTCAGTAGTGTCACGTCCTTGCCTGAAGCCCGCCTGTTCTTCAGCAATAATTCTGGCGGCATATGGTCTTAGTCGGTTCAGTATGACCTTCAGCATGACCTTGCTTGGGTTGCTTATTAGGCTAATGGTGCGATAGTTTTGGCATAGCTGTAGGTTACCTTTCTTGGGGAGGGTGATGATAAGCGATTGGGTCCATGAATTGGGCCATTCCCCTGTCAGCCATATTTTGTTACAAATATTGGTTAGGGCATTTATAATTGCTTCTCCTCCTTGTTTCACCAATTCGGCAGGGATATTATCCACTCCTGCGGCCTTTCCTGTTTGGAGTGCTTGGACTGCTGCTTCTACTTCTGCGCGGAGAATAGGGACGTTTTCATTGTTCATTGCTAGAGGGACATTAAGGATCTCTGGGGCTATCTTTATATTTTCATTATAGAGCTCTGAGCAGTCTCCAGTCCACCTTTTCAGGATATCATTTTCCTCGGTCGGACATTTACCATTTTTATCTTGTATGGTAGTACTTGGTTATTGCTTTGCAGTGGTTAGTTCTTTCACCAGCTTGTATGCGTTTTTGTTATTGTTTTTCTTCAAACAATTTTCAATGTCGTAGCATTGCTCTTCAATCCAGTTCTTCTTTGCCATTCTCATACCATTTTTGATGGTTTGGTTAATTTTCCTATAATTTTCTGCCCCCTCTGTATCTACCATCTTTGTTTTCTTCAACTGCCTCCGTTTATCACATAGATGGAGGATGTCAGCTGTCACCAACCTCACTTTAACTATAACCAGCCTCACTTTAAATACACCCAACCTCACGTTAACTATACCCAACCTCACGTTAACTATAACCAGCCTCACTTTAAATACACCCAGCCTCACGTTAACTTTACCCGACCTCACATTAACTATACCGAGCCTTACATTAACTATACCCAGCCTTACATTAACTACACCCAGCCTCACATTAACTATACCGAGCCTCGTGTTCTCTGCACCAAGCCTAACATTAACTATAACGTGTCCTAAGTTAAATTTAAAAACCATCACGTTAACTACACCCGGTCTAACATTGAATATAACATGACTGAAGTTAATTATACATCGCCTCACATGACTATGCCCGGACTCAAGTTACATACCCATCTTATACACTGAGAGACGCAACTTGGAGCCTAGGGATTTAGTAAAATACAGTAAGGTTAAACCTGAAAAAAGGAACGCAACAAAACAACGAACGTGTCGGCAGGAAGCCTTCATCAGCGAACAGACAGAAAAACGAATAAAACGAATTAATTGGAGCCTAGACTGGTAGCTTGTAATCACGACAGAAGAAAGCAAAGATTACAAACAAGACAAGGAGATCAGACACACAGACAGGGAATACATTCATTCGAAGCCCGCTTCAGGAGACACAAAAGAAAACTCATTTCGTACATCTTACAAACAAGCTAAAACTAGTTGACTTTAACTAAACAAGTGAACGCCAGATTTGGTCAGACTCTAATAATGGCCTTCAGGCGTGCCAGGCCCACGTTAACGGGCACTCGGGTTTAGGGTCGCCCAAACAAAAAGTCCGAGCCGAGAAGTGTAAAATCGTACACCGAGTAGCGGTTGGGGGGGGGGGGGGGGCTGGGGAGGTGGTTGGAAGGCGGTGACGTCATTAGACCAGGGACTCGTAACGTGAACGTGGATTTGGTAAATGTGGATAGGGAATTCATTAGTGGCTTACGTACTATTTCTAGGTTACTGGACTAATCTCCACGGCACTGGGGGGGGGGGGGGGGGTGTCTAGCACCGCCGCAGCATTTCTCAATTGGACACAGTTGTTAGCACAAAGGAACAGAGCTCTTTACTATTTAATTTTATTTTAAACGTTTAATATCAATCATCTGCTGTCAATATCAATCATCTGCTGTCAATATCAATCATCTGCTTTCAATATCAATCATCTGCTGTCAATATCAATCCTCTGCTGTCAATATTAATCATCTGCTGTCAATATCAATCATCTGCTGTCAATATCAATCATCTGCTGTCAATATCAATCATCTGCTGTCAATATCAATCATCTGCTGTCAATATCAATCCTCTGCTGTCAATATCAATCATCTGCTGTCAATATCAATCCTCTGCTGTCAATATCAATCCTCTGCTGTCAATATCAATCCTCTGCTGTCAATATTAATCATCTGCTGTCAATATCAATCATCTGCTGTCAATATCAATCATCTGCTGTCAATATCAATCATCTGCTGTCAATATCAATCATCTGCTGTCAATATCAATCATCTGCTGTCAATATCAATCATCTGCTGTCAATATCAATCCTCTGCTGTCAATATCAATCATCTGCTGTCAATATCAATCCTCTGCTGTCAATATCAATCCTCTGCTGTCAATATCAATCCTCTGCTGTCAATATCAATCATCTGCTGTCAATATCAATCCTCTGCTGTTTTCGATGTAATTTAATTATCTTGCTTTATTTCAATTACAAGCTAGATAAAACAATAGGTTTTTCATTTGATCAGTTTAGTTAGAGTCAGACAAATCATGTTAGCACTACACGTAGTTAGAGTCAGACAAATCATGTTAGCACTACACGTAGTTAGAGTCAGACAAATCATGTTAGCACTACACGTAGTTAGAGTCAGACAAATCATCTTAGCACTACACGTAGTTAGAGTCAGACAAATCATGTTAGCACTACACGTAGTTAGAGTCAGACAAATCATCTTAGCACTACACGTAGTTAGAGTCAGACAAATCATCTTAGCACTACACGTAGTTAGAGTCAGACAAATCATCTTAGCACTACACGTAGTTAGAGTCAGACAAATCATCTTAGCACTACACGTAGTTAGAGTCAGACAAATCATGTTAGCACTACACGTAGTTAGAGTCAGACAAATCATCTTAGCACTACACGTAGTTAGAGTCAGACAAATCATGTTAGCACTACACGTAGTTAGAGTCAGACAAATCATGTTAGCACTACACGTAGTTAGAGTCAGACAAATCATCTTAGCACTACACGTAGTTAGAGTCAGACAAATCATGTTAGCACTACACGTAGTTAGAGTCAGACAAATCATCTTAGCACTACACGTAGTTAGAGTCAGACAAATCATCTTAGCACTACACGTAGTTAGAGTCAGACAAATCATCTTAGCACTACACGTAGTTAGAGTCAGACAAATCATCTTAGCACTACACGTAGTTAGAGTCAGACAAATCATGTTAGCACTACACGTAGTTAGAGTCAGACAAATCATCTTAGCACTACACGTAGTTAGAGTCAGACAAATCATGTTAGCACTACACGTAGTTAGAGTCAGACAAATCATGTTAGCACTATACGTAGTTAGAGTCAGACAAATCATGTTAGCACTACACGTAGTTAGAGTCAGACAAATCATGTTAGCACTACACGTAGTTAGAGTCAGACAAATCATGTTAGCACTACACGTAGTTAGAGTCAGACAAATCATGTTAGCACTACACGTAGTCAGAGTCAGACAAATCATGTTAGCACTACACGTAGTTAGAGTCAGACAAATCATCTTAGCACTACACGTAGTTAGAGTCAGACAAATCATCTTAGCACTACACGTAGTTAGAGTCAGACAAATCATCTTAGCACTACACGTAGTTAGAGTCAGACAAATCATCTTAGCACTACACGTAGTTAGAGTCAGACAAATCATGTTAGCACTACACGTAGTTAGAGTCAGACAAATCATGTTAGCACTACACGTAGTTAGAGTCAGACAAATCATGTTAGCACTACACGTAGTTAGAGTCAGACAAATCATGTTAGCACTACACGTAGTTAGAGTCAGACAAATCATGTTAGCACTACATAATAAAAAGAAAGAAACTTCCTAATTCCTATTTTACTTCGCATGTTTCGATGTCCAAGGGTTAATATGGCGCACTGATCTATATGCGGCGCTCAAATATGATTTAGGCAACAGTAACGTATGCTGGACCATGTGTTCATATCGAGTCAGTGTGTGCAATGATAGAATGGTTTCAACGTAGGCTGGACCATGTGTTCATATCGAGTCAGTGTGTGCAATGATAGAATGGTTTCAACGTAGGCTGGACCATGTGTTCATATTGAGTCAGTGTGTGCAATGATAGAATGGTTTCAGCGTAGGACAATTTGATTAAAATATCTTTAATATATTCGTTGACATTTCTATATATTGTTACTGTTTCTTCGCCTGTGTTCTTTCAAAATTCGGACAAAAGTAACGCGTTATAAAATTGTAAAAAAATTCGTATCTTTAATCTAAACCATCTTTTAAAAAATACCAACCTCAGACTCAGTGGCGTAACAACGGCTTGGCATTGTGGCAGTTGCCAAGGGCGCCGGCTTGCGCCAGTTCAAAAGGGCGCCGCTAAATCTCTAATTTTTTAATTTTTCAATTTATCAAGGGCGCCAAAAATAAATTAGCCAAGGGCGTCAAAAATCCATCTACGCCCCTGCTCAGACTACACCAACCTCAGACTACACCAACCTCAGACTACACCAACCTTAGACTACACCAACCTCAGACTACACCAACCTTAGACTACACCAACCTCAGACTACACCAACCTCAGACTACACCAACCTTAGACTACACCAACCTCAGACTCCACCATCAAAGAACAGGTGCGGACTCAGTGCACATTCTTCATCATGGCTGTAGGTTGGAGGACACCTGCCCAAATGATCGGTGGATCTGAATGATGATGATAAAATATGTCTGTATATATGTGTTTGATTGACTCTATCATGCCGCTATACAATGTATTAGGTTGACTCTATCATGCCTGTATACAATGTGTTGGATTGACTCTATCATGCTTGTATACAATGTGCTTGATTGACTTTATCATGCCTGTATACAATGTGTCAGATTGACTCTATCATGCCTGTATACAATGTGTCAGATTGACTCTATCATGCCTGTATACAATGTGATAGATTGACTCTATCATGCCTGTATACAATGTGATAGATTGACTCTATCATGCCTGTATACAATGTGCTTGATTGACTTTATCATGCCTGTATACAATGTGATAGATTGACTCTATCATGCCTGTATACAATGTGTCAGATTGACTCTATCATGCCTGTATACAATGTGATAGATTGACCCTGTGTTTGCCTTGAGTTCCAAATATCTGTAAAGCAAGGGCTTGTTTGCCTTTTGCGTTCTTTCCATGATATATCGCGCCATGACCACCATAACTGCTAACTCTTCCTCAGGTGTCCTCGCAGTTTTACAGTAATCTTCGCTTCCTTTCTTATCTCATCTTATTTGTATATTGCTAATCTTGTACTTTTCCTGCTTCTCTCACAAACAAATTCTTTGATGTGATGGGAAACTTCCGTAATTGAACATGTCCTACCGTTTCCTGTCAATCACATGTCTACACGCTGAGTTTGTCTGTCTCTGTATTTTTGCTGTCGACGGCCTTTTTCTTGGTGACCGACAGGTCCACTTTTGATATTGCCCTTCTTAAGCTTTACCTTTACTCTGTGTCTATTCTTATCCCACTTATATTGAAAGCAGTGCTAAACTGTTTTCTCTGCAAAAATATTTTGTGGTGAAATGAATTCCCAGTCATTAGTATGGCTGATTTTTTTTTGTTTGTAGCTAACCAAATGTCTGTATTGGGGAATGGGGAGATACGTGAAGCTGAATCGAGCAATATATGAGGGAGCCGTGGAGGTTTGAAGGGAGGGAGCCGTGGACGTTTGAAGGGTTGGCGTTATATTGACTGATTTCTAAGTGAGGGGTGGGAGTGGATGGGGGTAATTGAACTCTGGTGTTAGTTGTGTGTGCCAATCACCGAGGAGTAGCGAGTGAGCTTTATGAAAAAAAAATGTATGGGACAGACCTTCATAAGGAATTTTAGAAGTCTGGGCCGAAGATATACTTTAAAGTACTGGCTCGAAACTAAAACAATTTTAAACTTCTATTTCACGCCACTCACCAAAACAAATGTTTGATGTCTTGGTTTTGTGATAGGAAAAACAAAATTGTATTCTTCGTATGTACATTCCATCTATCGGACATTCTGGCTTATATATTTCATCTATTGAACCTTCTGTCTTGTTCACCATAGATGCAAGTCCAGACTCAAGAGTATGGCTTAGGCCACACATTTGTTAATTAGGTCATACCTTTGTTTAATAGACTCAGCTTCTGGTTGAGAGAGCACAGTTGCACTTACAAGCAGACGTCACACGAGTCTTTCTTGCATTCGCCCAAATCTCTTTCGTGAGCCGACGTCACCATTTCAATGTCAACAGATGCCCTGGTTTACTGAGTCGTAACAACTCAATGGTTTTACATGCAAATGACATTGGTCTTTAAAATTATCATATGTCATACGTTAGTCATGGGTCAGTTGGACTACATGGGTCAGTTGGACTACATGGGTAAGCTAGACTACAGTGAGAGAGATGGAGAGAGTGCGAGAAAGATTTAGATAGAGAGGGTTAGATAACCAGAAAGAGACAATGAGAAAGACTATTAGAGAGAAAGTGAGTGAAAGAGATTTTTATTTTGAGACTAATAACAGTTTTTTACTAAGTTAAGTTCATAAATATGATAACTTATACTTAGCTTTAGTAGTATTTTGTGTTTCTTCTAAGGTGAACCAATGAAGTATGCATTCCAATTATTTCAGTTGGTAAATGAGTTGAATTTAAATGTACATGTCATAGTATATATTGTTTAATTATATTTATTTTTTATAATTTAGAAAGGTTTTGTTACATGAATTTATATATCATGTTTATCTTAGCTCATCGAGAAACCTTAGTCTAGCTCTGATAGTTTTATTATCCAGAACCCAAAATCTAGATCTCACTTTCGTGTTGATGTTATCAAAATACCATAATCTAGTTCTGTGTCTAGCTTTGACTATAGTGTTGATGTTATCAAAATACCACTCTTAGTTCTATGTCTAGCTTTGACTTTCGTGTTGATGTTATCAAAATACCATAGTCTAGTTCTATGTCTAGCTTTGACTATAGTGTTGATGTTATCAAAATACCAGTCTTAGTTCTATGTCTAGCTTTGACTTTCGTGTTGATGTTATCAAAATACCATAGTCTAGTTCTATGTCTAGCTTTGACTATAGTGTTGATGTTATCAAAATACCATAGTCTAGTTCTATGTCTAGCTTTGACTAAAGTGTTGATGTTATCAAAATACCAGTCTTAGTTCTATGTCTAGCTTTGACTTTCGTGTTGATGTTATCAAAATACCATAGTCTAGTTCTATGTCTAGCTTTGACTATAGTGTTGATGTTATCAAAATACCATAGTCTAGTTCTGATGTGGCATATATGTTTAAAAAACAACAATCCGTTGTTGACCTATTGTGAACTAATGACCATCCAATAATTAATAGGAACTCTCGAGGATTGTTTTCATTGTCAACACCCGCACGTACAGCATCTCAGGAAACGGACGCCATTACGACCGAGTCCGACAACGACTTCCGGCCTGGACTTTTGGTACTTAAGTAACGTCCGGCATGGTCGTCCTATTCCTACTTATCCCGGTCTCGCCGATGGAAATATCCGTCTGGTCAGAGGCGGTGACTTTTTCTGTCGCTGATATTTTCCATGATCTTCCCCATACTGTGCAAGACTTCAGTTTTGTCCTTTTGGTTTGTGTGGAATTGTGTCAGCTGTTTGGGGTTCTCGGCCAGTCATAAGTTCGTGTGGGATTGTGTCAGCTGTCTGGGGTTCTCAGTCAGTCATTAGTTTGTGTGGGATTGTGTCAGCTCTTACAGGTTCTCAGTCATTAGTTTGGCTTTTAAGAGTTTGACGTGGCGTTATGTGTAAAAATCATTGCAGAATATAAATGTAAAAATTTAACTTCATCTAGTTGACATTGAACCCATCCATGGTGTCATTGAAGCCATCCATGGTGTCTTTGAACCTATCAATGGTGTCATTGAACCTATCAATGGTGTCATTGAACCTATCACTGGTGTCATTAAAACTATCTTTGGTGTCATCGAAACCATCCATGGTGACATGTAACCCAAACCTGGTGTCATTGCACCTATCAATGGTGGCACTTAACCCTTCCATGGTGTCACTGAATCCATCCCTAGTGACACTGAGACCTTTTGATGTACTTATCTAAAAAATTCCAAAATATATCGAAGTTATAGATTCACCCTGTGTCCGACTTAAAGGGTCGCTATACCAATTTCAGTCTGAGTCTATTTCTTAACATTATGTAAGCTTCCTGTATGGGTAGTTAAGGGTGTGGACTACTGTGGACCGAGCGTCCCTTGATATTGAGATTGAAAAACCCCCGTGTTCTTACCTCTGTGCACCAAAGCGTGCCCCGATGCTGGAATAGAAGCACTTGGCATCTGTCCTGCGTTGATCCAACCAATGACAAAGAAAGTCCAGCACTGGTTAGTTTCAATGCTAACTCCAAACTCCAATTGTTACTATTGTTATCCTCCCCGGACCTGCTGGTATTGTAATCGGTGGTGACGTTGTAGTCGGTGATATTTACTTGGCTCAGAATTCGGGATCGTGTAATTACTTTTTTTTTTTTTTGTGTGAGGACGACACGTCGGCCGGCAGAGGCGTAGCCAAGTTATTATACCTGGAGGAAACATTACGGGCCGTCTGCTGGCTTCGGTTAATTTGGACTGACGCGGGAAAAAGGGGGGGGGGAATAGTGTCCCAAATTACAATGTTGGACTGACGCGAGAAGGGGGGAGATAGTGTCCCAACGTCCCATGTTGAGCCAGATGCAAGTCGACTGGGAACTAGTTACATTACCCTTTAACACTGGCGAACTTTATGTTCTCATCAAGGCAGCATGATTATGATTACGAATACGAAATAAAAAATGAAAAAGTAACAATAAGCTGGGGGGGGGGGGGTGTCATTCTGTTAAAATGAAAATAAGGGACGATTCTTTCTGTTATTAAAGGAATATCACATCAAAGTAACATTAAAAAAAAAGGGCAGCTGACTTGACGACATTGGCTTATAAACATATTAAAGGCTAAGAGGTATGACTGGGGAGGTTCCTTCGAGTATATGAACATGGGAAATAGAAAGTACCAAATAGTTCATCTTCCACTTATTCGAAATTGTCCGTAGAGCAGGGGCGGGCAACCTTTGTAAAAATGGCCACAGTTGTGGCGAATGAAAAGTAAGATTCGTAACCCTATATTTAAACGACGACTTACTTTGACTACATAAAATTAAATGAAGAAATAAGCTGATCTATTAATCATTTATTATTTTTAATTAATGATTTAATGCGATATTTGCAGTTACCCTTATCATGGTAATTTGAAACTATGCTAGAATAATCCCATTCACTTTAGATGTCTCTTTTCAACACTTCTTAAGGCCATTCCCACACTTCAGAAGTCTAATCCTACATTTTAGATGTCTATTCACCACACTTTAGAGGTCCATTCGACACACGAGTCGGTTGCCAATAAAGTTGTCCAGCCCTGACGTAGATGAAGCAATCACTTACTGCCCCAGAAAACACTTTTAGCCTGTCATTGCAGCTTCTCTTATTGAAACTGTCAAAAGAGCTCAGTCATGTACCTACCAGGCTTATCTTATTAAAACTGTCAAAAGAACTCAGTCATGTAACTACCAGGCTTATCTTATTGAAACTGTCAAAAAAGCTCAGTCATGTAACTACCAGGCTTATCTTATTGAAACTGTCAAAAGAACTCAGTCATGTAACTACCAGGCTTATCTTATTGAAACTGTCAAAAGAACTCAGTCATGTAACTACCAGGCTTATCTTATTGAAACTGTCAAAAGAACTCAGTCATGTACCTACCAGGCTTATCTTATTGAAACTGTCAAAAGAACTCAGTCATGTAACTACCAGGCTTATCTTATTGAAACTGTCAAAAGAACTCAGTCATGTAACTACCAGGCTTATCTTATTGAAACTGTCAAAAGAACTCAGTCATGTAACTACCAGGCTTATCTTATTGAAACTGTCAAAAGAACTCAGTCATGTAACTACCAGGCTTATCTTATTGAAACTGTCAAAAGAACTCAGTCATGTAACTACCAGGCTTATCTTATTGAAACTGTCAAAAGAACTCAGTCATGTAACTACCAGGCTTATCTTATTGAAACTGTCAAAAGAACTCAGTCATGTAACTACCAGGCTTATCTTATTGAAACTGTCAAAAAAGCTCAGTCATGTAACTACCAGGCTTATCTTATTGAAACTGTCAAAAAAGCTCAGTCATGTAACTACCAGGCTTATCTTATTGAAACTGTCAAAAGAACTCAGTCTTTTAACTACCAGGCTTATCTTATTGAAACTGTCAAAAGAACTCAGTCATGTAACTACCAGGCTTATCTTATTGAAACTGTCAAAAAAGCTCAGTCATGTAACTACCAGGCTTATCTTATTGAAACTGTCAAAAGAACTCAGTCATGTAACTACCAGGCTTATCTTATTGAAACTGTCAAAAGAACTCAGTCATGTAACTACCAGGCTTATCTTATTGAAACTGTCAAAAGAACTCAGTCATGTACCTACCAGGCTTATCTTATTGAAACTGTCAAAAGAACTCAGTCATGTACCTACCAGGCTTATCTTATTGAAACTGTCAAAAGAACTCAGTCATGTACCTACCAGGCTTATCTTATTGAAACTGTCAAAAGAACTCAGTCATGTACCTACCAGGCTTATCTTATTGAAACTGTCAAAAGAACTCAGTCATGTACCTACCAGGCTTATCTTATTGAAACTGTCAAAAGAACTCAGTCATGTACCTACCAGGCTTATCTTATTGAAACTGTCAAAAGAACTCAGTCATGTACCTACCAGGCTTATCTTATTGAAACTGTCAAAAGAACTCAGTCATGTACCTACCAGGCTTATCTTATTGAAACTGTCAAAAGAACTCAGTCATGTACCTACCAGGCTTATCTTATTGAAACTGTCAAAAGAACTCAGTCATGTACCTGCCAGGCTTATCTTATTGAAACTGTCAAAAAAGCTCAGTCATTACTAATGACTTATTTGGTATTTAATAATAATAATAATAAAGTTTATTTGAAAAATCACGCTTCATCCCCAAAGGCTCGAAGCGCGGTACAAAGTCAAATCTGGGAGATAATAACTAGCTGGAAAAGATGGTACACACCATCACCATAGCAGGTGTTTGCGAAATGGATGAGTTTTTAAATTTGTTTTGAAGGACTCCAGTGTCTCGCTGCTTCTGAGAGCATCAGGAAGGGTGTTCCAAGTGGGTGGGCCAGCAAATGCGAACGTGCGCATTCCGTAAGTCTCAAGGTGAACACGCGGTATCGAGAGTCTGCCACTATCGGATGATCGAAGTTATCTAGTGGGCACATAAGGCGTCATGAGCGCTTTAAGATAGGACAGCGCCAGTTCATGCAAGCAGCGGTAGCACAGAGTTGCAATTTTGTACTCTATGCGAGCGCGGACTGGCAGCCAATGCAGTTCTCTCAGAAGTGTTTTAGCTTGATCGAATTTGCGTTTACGAAGAACAATGCGAGCCGCATTATTCTGTCCTTTTTGAATTTTATCCAGGAGCGTAGCGGAGACCCACTATGAGAGCATTGCAGTAGTCCATGCGTGATAGCACGAATGCAGTTAGACATGTTATCAACAGTCCTGATGTTTGATTATGTCATTAGACATTTTAAATGTAGTCCGTATGAGATCTAATAGGACAAACTCTGATACAGAAGATAATTACAAATGCCAGTGAGGCGATACAAGGAAGTCAGTCAAACGAATATTTATCTGTCCAATCTTAGTTTTAATGCTTTAGCCAGAGTTGTTTTGTCTCAACTAATGCCCTCAGGGAACCTATTTGCTACTTTAAACCCACCAATGTATGTAAACTAGACAATTAGACGTAAATATATGACAAGACTGATAGCGTTGTACTTGTATGTCAACCCCGCCTGCAAGGGTGGTTTCACGTTGATCCCTTGATCCTGTGGACAATACTTTATGTCGTGTTCGAATATTGATAAATGGATTCAGAAAAATCCTCAGGAGGAGTAAAAAGGTTAAGGAGTTTGCGTGGGGATTGGGGGTTGGGGGGGGGGGGTGTTTGCGGCGGGAGTCTGCAGTCATTTCTTACGAATCTAGCCAGTCTCAGCAGAATTCATTTCTAAATGACACGATTATTGGCTTGTGAAATAGTTGTCCGCAGTGTCCACAAGACCACCAGACACCGCGCTTGGCCGGCCAATCAGTGCATGAGATCTGAGATGGCGCTAATGTCAGAACAATGGCGCCGAAAGTCGATCGATGGAGAGTTAAAGTGAAGAATAACAGTCTTGAGACCCCCGACATTTTATATTTACGGGTTACAATCACAGCCACAGTGACTGAGAGGTCTCAATGCCAATTTTTGTATAAGAACGGGAGAGTAAAAGAGACAGAGAGAGAGAGAGAGAGAGAGAGAGAGGAGAGAGAGAGAGAGAGACAAAACAAAACGAAAAGCCAGTTTGAACTGGAAAGCCTGTGCTTGGCTCAACGAGGAATCTCAAATGTAAAAATATGGGACAGCAGAAGTTTATAATGACGCACAAAACATTTGGTTTGAGAATTCGTTTTGAATATTTCCGCTAACCAGAACATCTCTACATGTTATTGCCACAGCCAGTCATTTTAATGACGCACGTTTAAATAAAAAAAAATTATAGTTATTTAATATTATTCAAGCTACCGATTTAATTTTATATTGGAACTACTTTAACTTTTTTTAACAATTGGCTGTAAATTTTAATGCTAAACTGTCCTCAAAAACTAAACAGAAAAAACGAATCTCATGTGTGATGATATTTCTAGAATCTCATGTGTGATGATATTTCTAGAATCTCATGTGAGATGATATTTCTTGAATCTCATGTGTGATGATATTTCTTGAATCTCATGTGTGAGGACATTTTCGGAGACTTAAGAAAAAGAATTTGTGAAAGTGGAGGGGGCTTAACACTTGTGTTCTTAATCAATGCACATTAGAAGAAATCAATATTTGGCCAAAAACTTAACAATTTAAATCAGCATAGTTACAGAACGGCGAGTAGACAGCTGGAATCAACGCGATGTGATGACGTCAGCATCTATAATACACCGTCCAATGTACTGCCTCGAATTAAAGAAAAACATGTTATCATTAATTTACCCGGACACTAGCTTAACCCAAATCTTTTCCCATTTAATTGAAACTCTAAAGGCCACTTCGTGCTACCACCTGCTAATCAGTTTTCCCGCTCTGGAGTATTGAAACATGTACTGCATAGCGTCCAATCAACTTATAACATTCCCAGCTACTCAACGGGACAGGTATTGATAGTAGCGTAGGGGGAGGGGGGCAATTTTTCTTTTCTTTTTGCACAAAAGGCGCTATTTTTTTTGGCCAATCGCAACGAGAAGAAAGGGATTATAGGGATTATATGAATTTTAGGGATTAAAAGGCAGCAAGGTATACTTTTATTTGCCAAATATTACTAGTCATTATTATGAAATAGTTAAACTCTGAACAAATTGGTTAAATTCTATACAGTGCCTTGAGTCTTTTATTCTGACCAATTTAAATAGAAATATTGAAGTAAAAAGAATGGAGAGAAATATAACGAAACAAGCCGTCAACTAGGGCGTCAACTAGGGCGCCAACTAGGGCATCAACTTGGGCGTCAACTAGGGCGTCAACTAGGGCATCAACTTGGGCGTCAACTAGGGCATCAACTAGGGCATCAACTTGGGCGTCAACTAGGGCGTCAACTAGGGCGTCAACTAGGGCGCCAACTAGGGCATCAACTTGGGCGTCAACTAGGGCGTCAACTAGGGCGTCAACTAGGGCGCCAACTAGGGCATCAAGTTGGGCGTCAACTAGGGCGTCAACTAGGGCGTCAACTAGGGCGTCAACTAGGGCGTCAACTAGGGCGCCAACTAGGGCATCAACTTGGGCGTCAACTAGGGCGTCAACTAGGGCGTCAACTAGGGCGTCAACTAGGGCGCCAACTAGGGCGCCAACTAGGGCATCAACTTGGGCGTAAACTAGGGCGTCAAATAGGGCGTCAACTAGGGCGCCAACTAGGGCATCAACTTGGGCGTCAACTAGGGCGTCAACTAGGGCGTCAACTAGGGCGCCAACTAGGGCATCAAGTTGGGCGTCAACTAGGGCGTCAACTAGGGCGTCAACTAGGGCGCCAACTAGGGCATCAACTTGGGCGTCAACTAGGGCGTCAACTAGGGCGTCAACTAGGGCGCCAACTAGGGCATCAACTTGGGCGTCAACTAGGGCGTCAACTAGGGCGATAGTCCCCAAAAAGACGGCATTTGATTTATGTTTTCTTTTGATGACATGAAATTACAAGCTGAATACAGGACTATGTGAAAGTTGGACTAATAAAGGCCTATGTGACATTTGGACTAATAAAGGCCTATGTCACAGTTGGACTAATAAAGGCCTATGTGACAGTTGGACTAATAAAGCCATATGTGACAGTTGGACTAATAAAGGCCTATGTGACAGTTGGACTAATAAAGGCCTATGTGACAGTTGGACTAATAAAGTCCTATGTGACATTTGGACTAATAAAGGCCTATGTGACAGTTGGACTAATAAAGCCCTATGTGACAGTTGGAATAATAAAGGCCTATGTGACAGTTGGACTAATAAAGGCATATGTGACAGTTGGACTAATAAAGGCATATGTGACAGTTGGATTAATAAAGCCCTATGTGGCAGTTGGACTAATAAAGGCCTATGTGACAGTTGGACTAATAAAGCCCTATGTGACAGTTGGTCTAATAAAGGCCTATGTGACAGTTGGACTAATAAAGCCCTATGTGACAGTTGGACTAATAAAAACCTATGTGACAGTTTGTCTAATAAAGACCTATGTGACGGCTGGAATAATTAGGCATAAGTGACAGCTGGAATAATTAGGCATATGTGACGGCTCAAATAATTAGGCAAACGTGACGGCTGGAATAATTAGGTATAAGTGACGGCTGGAATAATTAGGCATAAGTGACAGCTGGAATAATTAGGCATACGTGACGGCTGGAATAATTAGGCATACGTGACGGCTGGAATAATATACACTCAAAAAATACAAAAGTTTGCTTTAGACTTCCTTGGCGCTCAAAATAATTTTAATTTAAAATGTGTTTTTAGTTAAAAATAAAAATAAAGTGAGAAATGCAAAACTTCCAGTAGTTAGGACTCAGGAGATGCAAACCTTCTATAATTTAAGAAGATTAATTTTAACTGCAGCCATGTTGCATTTTTATATACAATTTTCGTTACAGTTCATTCTTAGTCTAAGTTCAATCAATCCCTGCAATATTTTAAAGTAAACATTTAATCCTGTGGGATTTTTTACCCACATGGTAACGTCTGGAATTATAGTCAATTCACCACTGCAACTATGACTTTGAACATTATCACGTGTTTTCAATATAATTTGTTGGTATGAAGCATGGTCAGATTAAGGTGTTTTATGTTCTTGGTGCAGTCACCTGCAGTCACATAGCTTTCCATGCTTTGTCCATAGACAGTGATTGTATTACGTCCCGGCTGGGGCCATTTGAGCTCGGTTGCTAAAATTGATATCAATGTTTTCAATTAATTTTTTTTTTAAAAATTGACAGCCCGCTAGTTTAGCCATTCGGCCCCGATCCTACTGTGAACATTTTGGCGCCTTCAGTCGCGTCCGGTTCATTTAAAATCAAAATGGAATTGATGGTAACCTAACCTCTTTGTTATTCTATTTCTAGTAATTACAAATCCCATCTCTCGTATTATCCCCCATCAGTGTTATGACACTCAGATTAAATGGAGCAAAAGATATTCTACGTAGTCTCTTGAGTCGTGACTTAGCCATCTGAACCGGACTTTGTTAACATCACTTAGTATTGATTTTTGTGAGTTGTTCCGTTGAGTTTTGATCTTCATCAATGTAAACAATGGTTTGAATTGACGATCTCATAGAATTCAATGTCTTCAAGTTTGAAGAGGATGTTAATAAAGTTATTAAATTAACCGTGCTGGCAGAGGATGGTATTACAGTTCTTGTAACCACGATGCTGGTAGTGGATGGTACTAAAGTTCTTGAAATAACCGTGCTGGCAGAGGATGGTAATACAGTTCTTGTAACCAACGTGCTAGTAGAGGATGGTACTAAAGTTGTTGAAATAACCGTGCTGGCAGAGGATGGTACTACAGTTCTTGTAACCAACGTGCTGGCAGAGTAAGCTCTTGAAAGTATTTCAACTATAAGCTTAATGCTTCACGCGTTTTAGCAAATTATTATAAACTAGTTTTTCTTTTATAAATTGTCGCTAAAACCAAAAGATATCGTTGGAAATCATTTATTCGATGCGGTCTTATAAACTTAAAAAAAAAAGTTTAATATCGGGACGACGGCGTTCGGGTTGAATCGATTACAACTTTACAGTGTTGTCCTTCTTCTTGTTTTATGGATGGGATTAGCTTTAGACTTGCGTCACATATCAGTTGCGTCACAGCTCAGTTGCGTCACAGATGCGTGTAACATTGGGGATGTGATTCTAATAAGGAAACTTAACGTCTTTCTTACTGACATGGTGATGCGAGGTGACACGAGGTGACACGAGGTGACACAAGGTTAGTCATTTCTACATCGCATCTCTCTAAATCTCTGTGTAGGTGTATAACTATAAAACAAAAAAGACGGTTTACTTTTGATCATGTCTACTAACATTTATATTTCTTATTCACGTGTAGCACTGCGCGGCTTCCTCTCCATTCAAACGTCTGTGGCACCAGTGTAAGGGGGAGACTACCGCGATACGTGTTCTGTAACCTCCCATAACTCCAGACGCCGAGCCTATACGTTAGAATCCCATGGGATGCGATTTTTAAAATTTTATATTATATTTTCTTGTTTATGTCGTCTGCTTGAAATATTAACACAACTTTTATTATTTGCTTTAACAGAGGTGTGTACTTTTGGATTTGAAATGTTAACGTAGTGAGTATTCTTGGGTTTTAAAAGTTAACATATGGAGCATTCTTGGGTTTGAAATGTTAACACATTGTATATTCTGGGTTTGAAATGTTAACATAATGTAAATTCTTGGTAGTCTAGTTTTAACAATTTCAATTGAATCGTAGACGAGTGGTTCTCATATCACATTGGTGAAGAGCTTATTGAGTTATAAATAACCAGGGTTGCATGTCCACCCTGACACGCTGACATTCTGACACACCGACACTCTGACACACTGAAACTCTGACACACTGACAAACGGACACTGTGACACACTGACACTCTGACACGCTGATACACTGACACTCTGACGCACTGACACGCTGACACACTGACGTCCCCATAATATTCACATTCGTATCTTGTTATTTCAGAAACAAGACGCCAAATACTCGCGAGTTTCAGCAAACAATGTCGTAAACGATACTCTCTACTTCAAATGTAACATGAACAAGATGTACGTCATTACACTTTGGATGCAGTCAACAACAAACCCTTCTCTCCCCCACTATCACTCTGCGTCATTATTTCACATTCTTACTTTATTGAGGCTTCAACAGTGTTAGCTACGTGTCAGCACCAGGGACTTAACAATGTCCACAGGCGCAAACTGCTCGCACTCTGAACTTTTACGGGTATTTTTTGAAAATACTACACAGTAACTTCTCATCTAAATTAAGTTTTAAAAGTAGTAATCTTTAAATGTGCATAACTGCTTACCTTGAAGTAACTCCTGACTGTTTCATTACTGCCTCAGTCACATCTTCCTCTCTTTAATTCTTTAATGCAGTAATATAATTTAAATGATATAGACACGTAAACTAGGATTTATTTTCCCCTTTTTCAAATAAAAGACAGAAATAAAATTGGCTTTTTTTTTTCACACATTGTTATACAACATGATATTTTCCTGATACAACATGATATTTTCCTGTTATACAACATGATATTTTCCTGTTATACAACATGATATTTTCCTGTTATACAACATGATATTTTCCTGTTATACAACATGATATTTCCTGATACAACATGATATTTTCCTGATACAACATGATATTTTCCTGTTCCAAGCACTTGATATTCTCGTGAAACAGTTTGAGAAAACTATTCTTCCAAGTACCAAATACTTTTTTTTTTTTAAAGGAGTCTGTGAATTAGGGACCTAATGACCTGTAGACAGGAAGTAGCTCAAGGCCACCAGAAGATCGCATCCCCAGTCACATTTCGACACCATTACTATATTGCCTATAATAGTTATCGACCTCAGAATATTTTGATTTAAAAGGAGAGCCCACAAGGCAATGTTTTTTTCATTAGGGCCCTTGTCAAGCCAGCCCCAGGCTTCCATTCTAACGTGACAATTTCTTGTAATGGCTTCCCTCAGCTGGGTGACGGCAGAGATGGACAGGGAAACAGATAACATCACTTGGTGCGTTCATTTATTGAACCCCGTGCACAGAGTCAACATCCTCGCCAAGAATGCAGCCAAAAAGATCAATCAGTGAAAGCTGTAGGCTGTGCATGACATCTATATATGTGAACTATCAACCAGAGATAGCTGTAGGCTGTGCAGGACATCTATATAGGTGAACTATCAACCAGAGATAGCTGTAGGCTGTGCAGGACATCTATATATGTAAATTATCAACCAGAGATAGCTGTAGGATGTGCATGACATCTATATATGTGAACTATCAACCAGAGATAGCTGTAGGCTGTACATCACATAGGTGCAAGTTCATATCAATCAGAGAGAGAGAGAGAGCTGTAAGATTACATTACATATATTAAGTAAAATATCAATCAGAAAGAGAGAGCTGTAAGATTACATTACATAGATGTAAGTAAAATATCAATCAGAGCATCATTTTGACGTATTAAATTTTAGCATTTTTACAAGTACTTTTGGCATTAGTTAATATTGGTATAATCCACTTTTGAATTGATTCACTGGAACCAACACCAAACTAGTGTCGTGTGCAGTTGTAATATTCTTTCTTATAATTTCGATCTACTAGTCACACTAAAAAAAAAGTATTGTTCCTTCATGTCATACAATGCAATGCGGATTTATGCAACGAATTCAATCATTCGAGATCGTTTAAAATATGTCGCTAGAAATGATTTTTGTGCACCTTTATAAAACACCGCCTCTACCTACACCGCCTCCACCCACTCTGCCTCCACCCACACCGCTTCCACCCACACCGCCTCCACCCACTCCGCCTCCACCCACCCCGCTTCCACCCACACCGCCTCCATCCAAACCGTCATCTTCATTTGTAGCGTCTTTCCAAACACGTGACACCAATAACTGTGGTTTGGTTGGGTGGGGGGGGGGGGGGGGAGATACGAAAATCTATTGGTCCCACGTGATTAGTAAAATCTTTTGTTACAAGTTTTCCCAGAAGGCCATTCACCAGGAAAGTACAGGGATCCTGTTAGTGACCAAGATTTACTGTTTTGGTTTTCATGATGGTTTGACGCATTGTAGAATCGTGTTCTTAAAACTGGTAGCTAAATAAAGCAAGCCCTAACAACAAAGTTTTTCCTATAGATCCTTTATAAAAATATAACATCGAGCAATGGGAGTTGGAGCTGAACTTTTGACATAACAGGTATACAAGTAAAGCACTTTTTAAGAATCCCAGTTGGTGCTTTCTCCCCCCCCCCCTCACCTTTAACACGTTCGCAACCGCACATATTTTTTTCTTCCACGCCCCTGAAGTATAGTATTCTAATGACCCGCCCGCATTTACACAACATAATTATTTCACCAACTATTTCAGAAAAACAAACGAAAATATAAACCTAACTACTTAAGAAAGAATCTCATTTAGCTCGGTGAAATCAGTGACGTCATATTTCCTTTATCTTCTCCTTGAGAAACATATTTTTTTGAGTCGGTGGTTTAGGGGGGTGGGGTTGAACATTTTATAGAATGTATTGTCATCGGTGACGAGTCTATATGCAAGGTGTCAGTTCGATGGGTTGTCGCGAAGAGGGTCAATTAGCCGTCTAACGATTTTTGCTAGCCAGCCACGAATAAAAGCGAAATTAATATAAAGTATTTAAAGGGCCAAATTTTTGTTGTTGTTTTTGTTTTGTTTTTAAAGTGAATTACAATAAATGTAAAAAAATAAGTTTAAAATGACCAAAGATGCAAATACCCAGGGCAACGAGCTGCCTTTGATGTTCCTCTCATCAGCCCAGACACGTGCATGTTTGACCATGTTATGGATACAAAATATGTGTTCTATCAGTGTTTGCTTTTTGGGGTAATTTAGTTGTTTTTTTGAGTTAGTAATTCTAGTATGTGCATATTTCAACTTTAATTAAGTGTTTAGGTCACTGGTTCTCAACCTGCATAACGCCGCGACCCTTTTATATAAATCATTATGTTGCGGCGACCCCCAACCACAAAATTATTTTCGTTGAACTTCATAACTGTAGATTATATGCGTTTTCCGATGGTCTTAGGCGACCCCTGTGCAGGGCCGGATTAAGCCATTTCAGTGCCCAAGGCACAAACCCACGTGGGTGCCCCCTTCTGCCCGGGGCCCCTGATCTTTCACTGACCGTGACCGCTGGTATATTCAATATTATTCAAAGAAAACAGTTGTTAACAAATATGTTTGTAGTTTGTATTACTATCTCTTATATAAAACCTACAATAAAGTATTTCTGTATTAAAATTAATAGTTAATAAATTTTGAAATAATAATAGACAAAAATACTTAACTTTTTATTAGATAAAAAAATCAAAAAGATTTTGTCATTTACATTTTAAAGTGGTTTTTTTCCCTAGATTTACATCTAGCAAAGTTTTTGAGTATATCGTCAAAGTTAATTTTGCGCAAAACATCTGCCTCGATCATAATCTGAGACAAGGAATCGAGCCTTTCTTGTTTCATTGTTGATCTATTTGGATTTTTTTTGTACGTTTCAACTGAGAAAAAGAGCGCCGAGTTGAACAGTTAGTAACCATTAATGGTACATTTTTTATGCGCTTAATTTTGAAGCATTCAAGATTGTACCAAATGTGAATGTGAATTTTTATTATAACGTATTTCTTCATTTTCATAGCACATGTTCAATTTTCAGTTGTTTCTGGACTTAAATTTGTTTTAAAAAAAAATTCTTGAGGACTTGTGGTGCCCCCAAACGCTTGGTGCCCAAGGCACGTGCCTTGTTTGCCTAATGGTTAACCGGCCCTGCCCCTGTGAAAGGGGTCGCGACCCACAGGTTGAGAACCGCTGGTTCAGGTGGACATTTCTACTTTGGTACAATGTTCAGGTGGATTCAACTCAGACAGACATAAAAGAATGACTCACTAAACGGACGTAACAAGACAACCCCAAGACTGACTCACTAAACGGACGTAACAAGACAACCCCAAGAATCGACCTATTTCCTTATTTTTATTATAAACTAGTCAAAGCAGTTGTGTTCAAGATTTTGTATTATTTCCTATTTCCAGGAGACCATAGTGTATGATAATGCAGGAGACCATAGTGTATGATAATACAGGAGACCATAGTGTATGATAATACAGGAGACCACAGTGTATGATAATACAAGAGACCACAGTGTATGATAATACAGGAGACCATAGTGTATGATAATACAGGAGACCATAGTGTATGATAATAATTCATGCATAAATCACTAACACCGTGGCTTAGTCGTCGTGGTATCAATATTGTAGATGAGGCTGGCATAAATACAGTCTATGTGCTTCATTTAATTCAAGACAGCTTTGAGACATCCTTAAGTGTTAAGAATGTAGATTAACGTTGCCGGCACGTAACAATGGAGGCCATGACGTGTTGCCGGAGAACCGGTCTTCATCCTACGAGTGGCGCAAGACAAAAGCGTGCAACAATTTGGTCATTATATGGGTGCAGTTCCAAGATGTCAATCCACTTTTATCAACACGGCCTGAACCACTCGTGGCCTTTAAATCGCTAACTAAAACTGTTATAATGGAACCCACGTTCAAACCGGTATCTGTTTATCAAAACATCGCATGATCATGATGGAATTACATTGTTATACAGTTGAATACAGTGCCGGACGGATTCTGTTGGCATTGTAGTGCTCTCGGTGGCATACAGTGACATAATGTGCCCTACAGTGACATATAGTGCCACACAAAGCCACACACTATGCCATACAGTGCCAGACGTATTCTCTCGGTATAACAGTGCCTTCAGTGGCATACAGTGGCATTAAGTGCCAAAAAGTGCCACACATTGGCATTAAGTGCCAAAAAGTGCCACATGGTGGCATACAGTGCCATCAGTGGCATACAGTGCCAGACAGTGCCACAGAGTGGCATACAGTGCCACACGGTGGTATACAGTGGCATAGAGTGCCACACTGTGGCATACAGAGGCAGACGATAAATAGAGAAGTCACGCGTTGAACGATGGCCTGTTGATTTAACAAGTTAAATGGTGTCCGAGTCATGTAATCCCTTGTCGAAGTTATTGAACCAAACGTTGGCAGGTGTTTTGATCTGAAAATAGCTGAACAAAAAATGTCAGATGTCTGCATGAGGTGTCAACAGACGCCATGAGGAGTCAACAGATGCCATGAGGAGCCAACAGATGCCATGAGGAGTCAACAGACTCCTTGAGGAGCCAACAGACACCATGAGGAGTCAACAGACTCCTTGAGGAGCCAACAGGCGCCACGAGGAGTCAACAGATGCCATGAGGAGTCAACAGACGCCTTGAGGAGCCAATAGACGCCACGAGGAGCCAACAGACGCCTTGAGGAGCCAACAGACGCCACGAGGAGCCAACAAACGCTGTGAGGAGCCATCAAATGACATAATTAGCCAACAGACGGTACGATGAGTCCACTGACGACAATAACTACATGAGATCTTGTTCTGAGCACGGAAAGAAAAACTTCTGACTCTATTGAAGTTGTATAGCTTACGAGCCCCCCCCCCCCCCCCCCTCAACCCAAAAAACTCCATGCAACAATAAGGCATCTGAAGTTAATGATGCGCCATTTTGTTTAGTTATTGTTAATGTGCATTCATGAAGTGCGAACTAACAACAACTAAAAATGCACACTATTTTCGGTCACAAACCCATCAAATTAGGCTAAAAATAAAGTGCTCCCTTTCGCCCGTTAGAGCCATTTTAGGAAATACTTGTTTTAGCACTCAAAATAAAAACGTTTTTTTCTTTCTTATTGCAACTTGTCATTAGACATTGGTAATATCATTACAATTTTGTTTATTTATCGCACCTCGTGTCTTTTAATAAAATCACGGAATGCTTCGATTTCTTCTATCATCTACTGTGACATTTTACATTGCATGTAGGCAATCTTTTATTTAGAGACAGTAGAACTGTGCATTGACAAACCGGATGTAAGGTTTGAGCATTTGGCCTAGTTATCAAGCGCAAGAGCTGCGGAGCTGCGTGCTACTGAAGCTACTGAAGTTACTGAAGTTACTGAAGTTACTGAAGTTATTGAAGTTACTGAAGCTACTGAAGCTACTGAAGTTACTGAAGTTACTGAAGTTACTGAAGTTACTGAAGTTACTGAAGTTATTGAAGTTACTGAAGTTACTGAAGCTACTGAAGTTACTGAAGTTACTGAAGCTACTGAAGTTATTGAAGTTACTGAAGCTACTGAAGTTACTGAAGTTACTGAAGTTATTGAAGTTACTGAAGTTATTGAAGTTATTGAAGTTATTGAAGTTATTGAAGTTACTGAAGCTACTGAAGTTACTGAAGTTATTGAAGTTACTGAAGTTATTGAAGTTATTGAAGTTACTGAAGTTATTGAAGTTATTGAAGTTACTGAAGTTATTGAAGTTACTGAAGTTATTGAAGTTACTGAAGTTACTGAAGTTATTGAAGTTACTGAAGTTATTGAAGTTATTGAAGTTACTGAAGTTATTGAAGTTACTGAAGTTATTGAAGTTACTGAAGTTATTGAAGTTACTGAAGTTATTGAAGTTATTGAAGTTACTGAAGTTACTGAAGTTACTGAAGTTATTGAAGTTACTGAAGTTATTGAAGTTACTGAAGTTACTGAAGTTATTGAAGTTACTGAAGTTATTGAAGTTACTGAAGTTATTGAAGTTACTGAAGTTATTGAAGTTACTGAAGTTATTGAAGTTACTGAAGTTATTGAAGTTACTGAAGTTATTGAAGTTATTGAAGTTACTGAAGTTACTGAAGTTGAAAGTGGTTTCAAGATGTCGTCGCGAATCTCAAGGGCTGATAGAGACAGGCGGTCTCAATGTCTTTATGGACGTAACATCTTTTCTGTAAGTGATTAGCATGAACTCTTACCTGCTTGGTTTCTTATTTTACTTTTTCTGGGGTCAACTGGTGGCCTAAACAATGGCGAGATTTCATAAATTGGTTTTGGCAATGTTATAGTTCAACTTAGAGGGGGGCTAATAATGATCCCACTACTGTTGATTTAGGGCTACTAATTATCCAATCCTACTGTTGATTGAGGGCTAATATTATGAGCCAATACTAGCGTTGATTGAGAGCTACTAATGAGCCAATACTAGTGTTGATTGAGGGCTACTAACGAGCCAACACTAGTGTTGATTGATGGCTACTAACGAGCCAATACTAGTGTTGATTGAGGGCTACTAATGAGCCAATACTAGTGTTGATTGAGGGCTACTAACGAGCCAACACTAGTGTTGATTGATGGCTACTAACGAGCCAATACTAGTGTTGATTGAGGGTTACTAATGAGCCAATTCTAGTGTTGATTGAGGGCTACTAACGAGCCAATACTAGTGTTGAATTTAATCTATTAATTGACTATTTTTTTTTCAACATTCGCTACAGCCAAGTTTAAAATCTTATCATACAGATGTGAAAAAAACAAAAGAAGTTTACTTACTTAGCCAACTAGGTGCAAAACATAAGTGTTTGTTTCATGATCTGAACTTAACGTTACACAAACATGCAATCAAGCCAAGCATGGAAAAGGAATCAACGACTCCTAAGATACAACATCATTACATCATTACATAACCATTACATCAATACAATATTTTTATAAGGGCAAATCTTTAAAAAAAAAGGGGGGGGAGGGGGAATCTGAGCAATCATGTCTGTCTGTGACACCGACAGGTGTCGGGTTATATGTCATATGTTGTTACATCAATGATCACTTAGCGAAGCAAAATGTAGACAGGGCTTATTCTGGATGTGTATCTAATTTTGTTTTTAAACTCTGGCTTAATGGAAAATCAAATCACATTTGCTAGTCTTAATGGGCGAAACAAATTTGGTTTCATTTGAAAATACTTGTTTAAAACCAAAAATACTTTTGTTGTGTGTGTTACGTCCCTTGTATGGTGTATTTCGACAAATTTCTCTTCTGGAAACTGAAATTATTTGATTGTCTCCCTTTCATCATTTCATTGCAAGGGACACTACCACTAACGCAGAGAGGTTCTTATGTTGTCGGAATGAAAGTTTAGTAAATAATTTTTAGTATTTCTGACATAAGATGTCTTGATATATAATATGCAAATTAAAGGAAGGAAAGAACAGAGAGAGAGAGCGAGAGAGAGAGAGAGAGAGAGAGAGAAAGGAGAGAGAGAGAGAGAAAAGAGAGAGAGAGAGAGAGAAAGAACGAAAGAGAGGGAGAGAGAGAAAAAAATGAATGAGAGATAGAGAGATAGAGGGGACGAAAGAAAAAGAGAGACAGACCGATTGTGATAGAGAGAGAGAGAAAGGGAGGGAGAGAAAGAGAGAGATGGTGAAACAGAGACAGATAATGAAAACGAAACAGATGTTGAAAGAAAGAGAGAGATGGTAAAAGACAGTGACAGGATTAGGAGGCATTGGGGGACAAAGGGGCAAAAGGGGGAAACTTTGAAAGTAATGAAGAAGCTGATCGAAAATTCCTCTATTATAAAATTATGGCAGATCTAATTATTTATTCCTCATAATAATATTTACAATTTACAGCTATTAAGTCTTTTATTTAAACTTTGTATCTATTCCTGTGAACTCAGAAATACATTTTAAATGTTTAGTTACAAACATTTGATACAGATATTTAATACAAACATTTTATACAAACATGTGATAAAAACATTTGATACAAACATTTGATACAAACATTTGATACAAATATTTTAAAAGTATCAGCGTTTTTCATTCAGTTTTTTTTGTTGATTTTGAAATCATCCTTTGTGTGATATCATCCATTGTCTAGTATCATCCATTGTGTGGTGTCATCCATTGTGTGATATCATGCAGAGTTCTGTAATCTATTTCATTGAGACATTATGATCTCAAACGCTAGTGCATTATTTCAGCACAAACTACAAACTTATATTGCTCTTGTTAGACGATAGAGGGAAATCTGAAGAATTACATTATAATAAATTATTGTCATTTTGTTCCTGACGTGCTTGGAAAAAAACAGATATATCGATACTTAAATGAACCTTTAAAATTTAATTTGAATTTTCTCGTTAGAAAAGTAATCGATTTCTCTTATCAGTTGAGATTTGTTTGTCTTGAGACGTCACGAGGTCCTCCGGCCCTGCTGGACATTTGTTGGGCACAGCTCAGCCGTTTAAAAACTATCTTAGCCGAGTGACCCCCCTTGACACCACCTGGTTAATGAAAGTCGTTATTAAATCCGCGAAACAAGAGGTAACACCCTGAGGCATCATGGAACATGTCATGACAAGAACAGGAAGCCTGCAGTGATGGATGGATTAGGATGTTGCTGAAGAATCATGTAGGCTTCATTAAAACCTTTTTTTTGGTTCTCAATACCCACTTCTTATCATATTAATTAAGTTGTGTGTGTGGGGAAAGTTGGGTATTATCTAATGATGATAGCTTATCGTGTTGAAAGGAAGCCCTTTGCCATTCCTCTGATACCAACCTATTGGCTCAATACCCGATTTGAAAAAAAAAATAGCTACATGCATGTCAGAGGAAAGTTAAACCAAAGTTGTAAGCAGTGCTTGCCAGACGCGTTGTCTTGCTGAAGTTAACAGGATGCTGCTCGGTTGTAATCACGGGAAAGTTAAACCAAAGTTGTAAGCAGTGCTTGCCAGACGCGCTGTCTTGCTGAAGTTAACAGGATGCTGCTCGGTTGTAATCACGGGAAAGTTAAACCAAAGTTGTAAGCAGTGCTTGCAAGACGTGTTGTCTTGCTGAAGTTAACAGGATGCTGCTCGGTTGTAATCACGGGAAAGTTAAACCAAAGTTGTAAACAGTGCTTGCCAGACGCGTTGTCTTGCTGAAGTTATCAGGATGCACCTCGGTTGTAATCACGGGAAAGTTAAACCAAAGTTGTAAGCAGTGCTTGCCAGACGCGCTGTCTTGCTGAAGTTAACAGGATGCTGCTCGGTTGTAATCACGGGAAAGTTAAACCAAAGTTGTAAGCAGTGCTTGCCAGACGCGTTGTCTTGCTGAAGTTAACAGGATGCTGCTCGGTTGTAATATATCAGAAAAAAACGCAAACGAAAATGTTTTAAAAAAACCTCTTTAATAAAAGCTAACCTTTTTATTTAGTTAAATCCGTAAATCTATATAGATAACAATAAGATAACATCACGATGTAACATTGAGTTCGAAAGCGCACACTATAAAATTCCTGCACCGAACAGATTTCTGTTTAAAACAATCATATTAAAGTTGTTTCATTTTACCAACATCTAATCAATTTAAAACTGTTAAAATAAATCTGCTTTTTTTCAAGTATATGTAATCTTAATACATGCGTATTATTATTATTATTATTGGTACATATAGTTTGTAAAATAGAAAGACATGTTTTTACAACTTTTAGAAAAATGTTTTTATGTGTATGTACTTCTTTACAAATAATGAAAGCATGATTGACTATTTTCTAAACATACATTTCAAACACGTGCAAAACTGTTTGTCTTTGTAGGATACAGTACACCATATCCCGTTGCACTTGCACGAGTAAATGTTGCTTTATTACATGTTGGGACTTTGCAATTGCAGGTAGAAAGTAGTTCATTACCGAGGTAACGCCGATTCATAATTTTTATTGTCTACATCAGGGGTCCTCAAAATTTTTTCATCCGGAAGCTGGTTCAGTTCTACTTAAAACTTTTGAGGGCCCGCTGACTGTCCTTAGGACACTGTTTGGAGCTGCACGATCGTTTGAAAATAATATTAAGAATCTCTGTGCACGACGCACAAATTTTATATGTATGGAAAAAAAAACAGTAAAAAAAAAAAAACCATTGCAATATTTAGAAGAAATAATTTTTTAAAACAACATCAGGTTATTATGGTATCAATTAGGAGTATGAGTCTGGCAGGGTCTGGCTGGGTCTGTCTGGGTCTGGCATTTGGCTAAATAGATGGTCAATATCCTTTGCCATATTCACTGCTACCAGGGTAACCGTACGGCGGCAAGTCGTACCGGGTTAAAGACACCTAGCAGGCCGCATCTGGCCCGCAGGCCGCAGTTTGATTACCTCTGGTCTTTATAAACAAAATTGGCCATGCTAACTACAATAGTTACATACAAAATATGTTTATCATAACATTTTATATGTATGGTGAAACGATAAGACTTTAGATTGGTAAAACCAATCACCACACCAGATCCTCCACCCAATGTATCACTTCAAATTCTGTCCAACCAGTTACGTCATTTCTTTATCACGTGAGTTCCCAAGTTTAAATTCTGACATACTCTCTACACCTCTCTTACATAAATCGTTAGGACACATTGTTCTTTGTTTTATCCTATTATCACTCATCATACTTGATCCACATTCCAATACTGGTCTAGTGCCCACATGTATCTCACTGTCTGTGTCCACTGGAACCAATCCACACCGTCATCCCTTCACCCAGCTCCATTCAGTCGTTCGATCATGTCGATTGGAATTTCCTGCATTAACTCCCCTTTACCATAATACATTTTCCCAAGTCACCGTCCTCATTTCTGTCGGTTGTACATAAGTGTACACACACACATACACACAAACATCCAAGCAGAGTTTTATCACAGCCCCGTCCCACCCAATCTTTTTTTTTTTAAATGGGGCAAACTAACATTAAATAAATCTCGATTCGCCATAATGGACCAGTTAAGTCTTGTTACGGGTCTGTTGTGAATCTGCTCTCATGAACATGTTACACAACGGAATTATTTTCAGTTGATAGGATTTCAAGGGCATTCGTAAAATATCTGGTCAGAAGTGAGGATAACAGAATCTAGACCTCGCTGGTTGTTCTACATTGATTCTTGTAAGAGCAATAGACGACCTGACTTGTAATCTCCGCTGTCACCCGCGTAATGATGTCCACTATATTTCTGGCCCCTGGCCATCTAGTGATGTATTATCTCGTGTATTCTTTTCGTCAACATCTCGTCCCCGGGGGCTCGTTTAACAGAGGATTAATGTCCGTCCCCAGGATGGCCACTTGCTGCCGAGGCTAAGCCAACAAAGTTGCCGGTGAGGTGGGAAATAAATACGTAGAGCGCTCGTGGGGAGAGTGATGTGATAAGACGCGCCTCGTTGTGGGTGAGATTGTGCATGAGGGGCGGTGGAGAGGGCTTTCTGTGTGAGCGAGACAACTGAAAGTGGTGCTTTGATGCAGAGGAAAGGGATTTGGGGAGGGGAAAGGGGAGGTATTGGACTGTGTAAGGACCTTGTGAGGTATGGGTCTGTGTAAGGACTTTGTGAGGTATTGGACTGTGTAAGGACTTTGTGAGGTATTGGACTGTGTAAGGAGTATGTGAGGTATTGGTCTGTGTAAGGACTTTTTGAGGTATTGGTCTGTGTAAGGACTTTGTGAGGTATTGGACTGTGTAAGGACTTTGTGAGGTATTGGACTGTGTAAGGACTTTGTGAGGTATTGGTCTGTGTAAGGACTTTGTGAGGTATTGGTCTGTGTAAGGACTTTGTGAGGTATTGGTCTGTGTAAGGACTTTGTGAGGTATGCTCTATGACGTAGATTGTGTGAAGGTAAGTTTGTGTTAGGCTCTCGAGGACTGGGGAGGAGTTTGTGTTGGGCTCTCGAGGACTGGGGAGGAGTTTGTGTTGGGCTCTCGAGGACTGGGGAGGAGTTTGTGTTAGGCTCTCGAGGACTGGGGAGGAGTTTGTGTTGGGCTCTCGAGGACTGGGGAGGAGTTTGTGTTAGGCTCTCGGGGACTGGGGAGGAGTTTGTGTTGGGCTCTCGAGGACTGGGGAGGAGTTTGTGTTAGGCTCTCGAGGACTGGGGAGGAGTTTGTGTTAGGCTCTCGGGGACTGGGGAGGAGTTTGTGTTGGGCTCTCGAGGACTGGGGAGGAGTTTGTGTTAGGCTCTCGGGGCCTGGGGATGAGTTTGTGTTGGGCTCTCGAGGCCTGGGGAGGAGTTTGTGTTGGGCTCTCGGGGACTGGGGATGAGTTTGTGTTGGGCTCTCGAGGACTGGGGAGGAGTTTGTGTTGGGCTCTCGAGGACTGGGGAGGAGTTTGTGTTGGGCTCTCGAGGACTGGGGAGGAGTTTGTGTTGGGCTCTCGGGGCCTGGGGATGAGTTTGTGTTGGGCTCTCGAGGCCTGGGGAGGAGTTTGTGTTGGGCTCTCGGGGACTGGGGATGAGTTTGTGTTGGGCTCTCGAGGACTGGGGAGGAGTTTGTGTTGGGCTCTCGAGGACTGGGGAGGAGTTTGTGTTGGGCTCTCGAGGACTGGGGATGAGTTTGTGTTGGGCTCTCGAGGACTGGGGAGGAGTTTGTGTTGGGCTCTCGAGGACTGGGGATGAGTTTGTGTTGGGCTCTCGAGGACTGGGGAGGAGTTTGTGTTGGGCTCTCGAGGACTGGGGATGAGTTTGTGTTGGGCTCTCGAGGACTGGGGAGGAGTTTGTGTTGGGCTCTCGAGGACTGGGGAGGAGTTTGTGTTGGGCTCTCGAGGACTGGGGATGAGTTTGTGTTGGGCTCTCGAGGACTGGGGAGGAGTTTGTGTTGGGCTCTCGAGGACTGGGGAGGAGTTTGTGTTGGGCTCTCGAGGACTGGGGAGGAGTTTGTGTTGGGCTCTCGAGGACTGGGGAGGATCTAATCATTGTGTTAAAATTTAAAAGGAGAAAAGAATGACAATGATGAATTGAAATTGGCAGAGATTTAGTGAAGGAGTTCAGTGTTTGGGATAAAGAGAGGTGTGTTAGATGAGGAGGTCGATGACGTGTGTGAACAAAGAGAGGTGAGTTAAGAAATTGGAAGGGGTTTGATGATGTGTGTGAACGAAAATAAAGGTGCGTTAGTGAAGGAGGGGTGTACAAGTAGAGAAGATTTACCTGAGTTTGTTCTGTAACTGTCACTAAAAGTGTGATTCAGTGACGGAATTATGGTAGGAAGAACCAAGAGTGGCACCACCTACGTTTTCTGATACAAGAGAAAATATTTCTGTGACACACCTTTAATGTGTTTGACTCCTAGATCCCATTTCATTCAATCAACTGTCAAAACCCTTATCCCAAACTCCTGCCACCTATCTATGTGATTAAAATATACCCATGACTATGTTGTCCTGCCACCTATCCATGTGATTAAATAGTCCCCATGACGATGTTGTCCTGCCACCTATCCATGTGATTAGAAAGTCCCCATGACTTTGTTGTCCTGCCACCTATCCATGTGATTAGAAAGTCCCCCATGACTTTGTTGTCCTGCCACCTATCCATGTGATTAGAAAGTCCCCCATGACTTTGTTGTCCTGCCACCTATCCATGTGATTAGAAAGTCCCCCATGACTTTGTTGTCCTGCCACCTATCCATGTGATTAGAAAGTCCCCCATGACTTTGTTGTCCTGCCACCTATCCATGTGATTAGAAAGTCCCCCATGACTTTGTTGTCCTGCCACCTATCCATGTGATTAAATATTCCCCATGACTGTGTTGTTCTGCCGTATTTGTGTACTTTGAAACAAGAGCAAGGAAATGATTATTTGTAGAATATCGCATAAAAGACGCATAGACATGAAAGGAACATGTTCTTATATTAGATAAAACACAGACGAGAAGGAGATGACTTTAACGAGTAAGATAGAGAGAGAGAGAGAGAGAGGGAGAAAGAGAGAGAGAGAGAAAGAGAAAGGCACACACCCACGCACATACACATAGATATTATGTGAGAGAGAGAGACAAAACACATAGCTAGTGTGTGTGAGAGAGAATATTGAAGGACACACAAAGAATATATTAATAGGGGGGAAAAAAGACGAGAACAGAGAGATCAGATGATATAAAGTGACGAGCAGAGTGCAGAAGTCCGTGAGATCGAACGAAACGAAAACTTTAATCCAAGACTTTTAATTGTTACAAGTCCATGATGCGGGTCGAATCTGTCCACCAGAGGCATCATCTTATTAAGTACATGATGAGGGTCGAATCTGTCCACCAGAGGCATCATCTTATTAAGTACATGATGAGGGTCGAATCTGTCCACCAGAGGCATCATCTTATTAAGTACATGATGAGGGTCGAATCTGTCCACCAGAGACATCATCTTATTAAGTACTTGATGAGGGTCGCATCTGTCCTCCAGAGGCGTCATCTCAGTTAGTCAATGATATGGGTCGAACCTGTCCACCAGAGGCGTCATCTCATTTAGTTAATGATGAGAGTCGAACCTGTCCGCCAGAGGAGAGGCGTCATCTCAGTTAGTCAATGATATGGGTCGAACCTGTCCACCAGAGGCGTCATCTCATTTAGTACATGATGAGGGGCGAATCTGTCTAGCAGAGGCGTCATCTCATTTACATCAACAATAATAAACAGAAGGGGAGCAACTCGGGTAATGAGACTTGTTACACATGGCTTATGTAAATAGATCACATAATTTAATGAAACATATAATGACACGTATAATGACACATATAACGACACATATAATGACACACATATAATGACACATATGATGATACATACAATGAATTAATTGATACGGTCGCGGTTTTCAAAAACATCCGATCTTATTTTCCACCAATCGCCAGTTCCCTGTAGTCCCATAACAGCTTCGTCATCTTGGAACTTTCATTCAGCACTGTCACGTCACTAAATATGCACATTTTAGGAAAGAGTTATAGTTTATGATAACATAAGATATGATAAAATAGGAACCTCAAATTGATCCAAGTTAATTGAAATATATTTTAATTACATTGTATATATTGATTTTTAGCGCACGATTAAAGACATATTTTAACCAAGACAACATTTGACAATTTTACAAATTTAAACGCAAGCACATCTCAAGTACTTCTCTCTAGCGTAGAAATCAGCCATGATATAGTGGTTGCCAAGTCTTCGTTTACTGATTACACACTTCAGTTAGTCATAAATCCATCTGTTGATTAACCAGGCCTTCAGTGCTTGCAATCCGACCAAAGAGATGGACTCCCATCCTTGAGGAATGAGACTTCGTTTTCCGTATAAATCTTTTATAAAATGTAATAACGAGGAATTTTTTTTTTTAAAGTGTGTGTGTGTGTGTGTGGGGGGGGGGGGGGGGGGGTTTGGCTTAAATTGAACAATACATTCATACAAGTAACACACTTTATAAGAATCTCAATTAATGCTCCCCAACCACGAGACTCGCACCCGCACGATTTTTTTCACGACCCTGAACTATATTCATATTGTAATGACCCACCCGCTTTTGCAACGCAGATTTATTTCATCAAATATTTCAGAAAAAACATTTGAAAATATTACACTCTAAACTTGCGATATTTTTTTTTTAAAAAAGGAATCTCATTTAGCGCAATCGGGAATTTTATTTCATGAAATAAGTGGCACGATATTTCCTTCATCTTACCCTTGAAAAACAAGAAAAATTGATTTTGGGGGTTTGGACTGAAAACATTTGATAGAATGTGTTGTCATAGGCAACGAGTCTACGTGCCAAGTTTTAGCTCGATTAGGTTGACAGGAAGGGGGTCAATTAGCCGTCCGAAGGTCTTGCAATAGCGAAGTTAGTATAGAGACTTTAAAAATATTTAAGCTTGTAGTCTCTTATATGGATCTATTTTTTTCATAGATTCAAATTCCCCAAAACATCTAATCATATTTGAAAATAATTTCATAGCTTGTGACTTTGATCACTATAAGCATATCGTAGCTTGTATTGAAAATATTTCACAAGTGGAAACGAAACATTTCAGTTCATTTATTAAAATACACAGAGGCGTAACTGGGTTTTCGGCGCCCTTGGCTAATTTATTTTTTAAATAATAAAAATTAAAAAAATAGAGATTTAGCGGCGCCCTTTTGAACAGGCGCAGGCCGGCGCCCTTGGCAACTGCCCCAATGCCAAGCCGTTGTTACGCCTCTGAAAATACAGTTTTGCTTTTGAGTAGGCTCGACCTTATCTCATTTTGCTTCGGGGGGTGTTTGACAGCCCCTGACACCACACCCACCCACTGACTACGCCACTCACTATATCCAAAAGTTAATGGTGATTGCATTTAATACCCTATGCCAGGATTGTTCTTTTTAAACTTTGATGGAAACTAACGCGATTGCTGTTGTTGTAATGATTGCATAATGTGTATTGTTCTCAATTAACTGTTCAGTGAGTATCAATTAAAACAAGGATTTTATAGCTTAAAAGCTAAATGAAACGTGTCAATTCTTCTTGAACCGTGTTAATTCCTTATAAGATATTAATTCATTCATAAAATGGACAACGTATTTTGTATCATTTGCTTAATATACAGTCAGTTACTTGTACACTAAAAATAGTCTATATTTAATATACAGTCAATTACTTGTACACTGAAGATAACAGCGGAGCAGTAGCGCCATCTGCAACTTTTCTTTTATTTCTGAACTGTTGTAAGTAATGTAGTTATCTACGAAGGTATTCATTACTTAATAAATTATTTAGTTAAATGGAAGAAACTTTGTCTCTTTTAGATTGTGGGCCATTAAAGATTTAGTCTACAAATATTTCTTCTTTGAAAGCCTCATGTGGAGCTTAGATTTACTGTAAGATGTAATTTGACTTGATAATAACATTTAAAATCATTTGCTTCGAAAACATTTATGCAGCCTGTTAATTCCTGACCTATGTTGGAGATTAATCTTTTAAATGAGGAAATTTTTCAATAAAAGCTTTGACGATGTTGAAAAGTAGTTAGATGAAAACGAAATACTTTTCACAGCATTTAAATGTAATTGATTGAAGGAATCTTCCTTTCAGGGTTTATAGGACACAAAATAATTACATTCACGGACACATGTTTTTGATCTATTTGTTACGGACAAAATGTTGAGATAAACTATGAAGCTAAAAATTGTTTTTTAAATATTCGTACGACTCTTGGACTGTGTCTCTATGACTCTGTGTCTCTGTGACACTGTGTCTCTATGTCATTCGACATATTTTATAAATTAGTTTTCATGAATGCTACTCTCGTGTTTAATTTTCTTCAGTTTGCGTTCATTTTATGTTAATGTTATGTAGGTGACTTGTTTTACTTCATGCTTTCCCCGTGCATAAACTCTAGCAAACAACAAACTCATGACCACTTTTAAGGTGGGGGTAGGAAACTAATAGTCTCCCTTTAACCTTGTTTACAACAAGCTTAGTATAGTCTGTTTCATTCAGAATTGTATTGAAGAATCTTGATAAAACTGGAAAGCAAAACAATGCGTCAGGCGGTTCTCGAAAGATGAGTAGAATAGACTATACAAAGCGTGTGGAGACAAATGACAGAGAGTTGCAGATCATTTATCACGAGACTTGGAGCGTGTGTTATATTTGTGCTACTAGACAGTGCTTTGTTTACTGTAGATTTCTTTTCACCATTGTACCATTATTGCACATTGTATTTTCATTAACTTCCTAGCAATACCAGCCACAACAATATACTGAAAGTCAGTAGTTTCATTATATTTCTTTTGATTTTGTAATTGATTATAATTAAAACATTAAAACTTATTAATTGTAATTAGACCTGGTTGTAAGTATGGTATTCTTTGTTATTGTATTGATCATTTGGTATCGTCTTTTGTTGTGTACTGCTTTAGAAAGAGCCATACACTTAAACAAGAGATTACATTATCCATATTGATAAAAGTCCGTAACATTAAGCTTATGTTCATATACGTTTAATGCAAGCAAGAAGAAACCACGAGCACTGCAATGACGTGTCCCTTGTTTCGCTTCAAAGCGTGACCCAAATGTTTCTTTTGTTTTTAAGGAATTCCTTAAGTCTTTCGGACATTTATTATTATTATTATTTGCTGTCTTATAAAGCGCGGTACCCCAGCCTAGGGCTAGGCTCACCGCGCTGTACATAAAAATATTTTAAAAGAGACATAATCGTGACAATAACATAAAATACATATACATATATTTACGGACAAGTCATTTTTGAGTAAAACTTTTTAAGGACTGTACGTATATTGTATTGATAGGCGGCAGCCCTGTAACCTTACAACCATGCTCGGATTTTTAGTTTAAACGAATTATGTTGTCATTTTAGGCAACGAAACTTAAATTCTACGACAGAACAAGTAGTCAACGACCTAACACACAGAACTGGATCCAACGTTGAAAGAGCAAGCTACAGTGTGAGTGTGTGGGGTGTGGGCGGGAGGGGGGGGGGGTCTCAGGTCCACTCTAATAAAGATTTAAGGGTTTTTTCATGGCATGAATGATACACCTACCATTGGCTTCTTGCGACGATGAACTCATCACTTCTAAATCAGACCGTTCAAAAACCAATCACTTACAGTAATATACTATTACGGGCCGTTATAAATGGAGAATTTAATCTCTTATCTTTTATCTATGGCTCGTTCTAGAAACAGTCCATAATAAAGGACGATACCAAAGTTTTAAAATAATAACAAAAAAAACGACAATCAAAGGCCAGAGCTAATTGCAATTAATAACTTTTTTAATTTGTGAACTTCAATTAAATAATAAGAGCAAGAGAAATATGATTGAAATTATAAACTTACAGATTTGCTGGTACCGGTACTGTATATAAAAATACAATGAGCACAAAATTGTACTAGGAAATAGAAAAATCTACACACAACAAATTATTAAATAATGACACAGCACATCTCGTGTTAATGGAAAGGAAAAATATCTCCTCCCCTCTCAATCGTTTAGCCTTTTTATAGGCATTTCCTACTAATGTCTCTCAAACCACCTAACACATTGTTTTGCCTTCCCGTTTAACCAGAATCTTCTATTATTTTCGACAGTTTTCCTGAATGGAAGAGATGATAATAAATGTTGTAAACAAGGTTTTTTTCTAGCCACACTTCAAAGGCGGTCACGAGAGTTCACGAGGGGCCATGCACGTGGGACGCGAGATAGGTGTGCTTTAACACGTTATCTTCATAACAATACTTTCTCAACAATTTTTGGCAGAGTTTTTGTTTTGTGATTGTTGACTCAAGTGTATTTATAAAAACATCGGACGGCTGGGCACAAGCAATTACCAGTGATTCGAGGAAATGGACAGAATGATGTGAAAGAAACGAAATCACCCCCACCCTCTCTCAAATGATAGAAAAGAAGCGACTCACCCGTCCCCCCCTTCCCCACCCAACCCTTCATCATGAAATTAAAAAAAACGACAACTCCCTCCACTTCCCCCTTCCCCACACCCCGATCATTCAGCATGTCGTGGATCCTCCCAATAGACGCTTCCATTCACAGTTCCAATATTGTGGTCTTTAAATGGATAAGTGTGTGTCGTGTGTGTGTGTGTTTGTATGTGTGTGTGTGTGTTTGTATGTGTGTGTGTGTGTTTGTATGTGTGTGTGTGTGTGTGTTTGTATGAGTGTGTGTGTGTGAGGGCAGGGATGGGGATGGATCTGGGGAAAGTCCAAACAATTTCCAACAAACTTGTTGAGCCTTCCTCCCCTACTCTCAAACCCTCCCCCACCCCCTCCTCGAACCCCCTTCCCCCCACCCCCGTGACTAGACGAGACTGTCCCGCTAAAAAACTCGTTATATTTCTTGATTTCCAAAAGATGTCCGGGGGGAAAATGAGAGGTAACTCTCGTGTTTTTTTTCCTTTTACTAGACAAGAATTTATTTTATGATTGGAAACTTCCATGCCGACCTCTCTCCTAATACAATCTTTACATCCTGGAGATGAGAAAATACCATTAAAAATAGGATTGCGCTTGATGTATAAAGTTTTCAAGATTTCAAACGGTTGTCATTTTGAATTATTCTTCCAAGGTTAAAAGAGAAATTTGGTGTGTGTTTTATTTTCAACTGATCTGTGCTATTCCGTAAAGGTGTTTAAAAGAGAGCGGTGACACCATTGAGTATCCTTTTTATAGCCGCCGCTAATGGATCAGAGGCAGAAATCCCATTTTCTGTGACAGGCCTTTTCAGAAGTAGTCGACATAAAGTAGTTTTCCTGTTTACCTAGGAGTATTGAGGCTCACTCTTCATGTGAGTACTCTGTTTCATGAAATGTATTAATAGCTATTCCATTGTCTCACGAAGGCGGAAGCTTGTCATATATATATATATATATTATACTACATATTATAGAATAGTATACATATACCAGAAACAACCCGTGGAAAACAACTGAAGCAAATAATTGATATATTTTCAGTCAATTTACCTGTTTCTCAAGTTTTCTTAAGTTGGGCGAGTAATAACTTTAGGTTTGATCAAGGTGGTTCATCTTGTTGATATAGGACTCATGATCGAGTTTTTATTATTGTAATACACTCAAACACACATGGATCACATCCTTAAAAGCAACATTGCGGGTGAGTTGGTGTTCAACTAACAGTAGCTGTCCTTGTTGGGGGGGTTTGGTTGAATCGGCACGTTCACTGGCTTGGGACTCCTTGATCATGATAATGCGAAATAATGTCGTCCCTGCGATAAAGCGGTAGTTTTAAGATCAATTCCGACATGATAGAATGTCCGC
Source organism: Omphiscola glabra (assembly GCA_964017045.1). Taxonomy (NCBI): domain Eukaryota; kingdom Metazoa; phylum Mollusca; class Gastropoda; family Lymnaeidae; genus Omphiscola; species Omphiscola glabra. Next base: position 30,213,231 of record OZ024795.1, read on the forward strand.
CTTTGAGATATATTGATTGTTATTGCATAAATCAAACTGCTGGGGAACTGTTGACGTCGAAGAATGAAGGGTAGAGTGGTGTAGCTATAAGGCGACAAGTCAATTCTTGGGACGATAACAGTTCTCCACGAATGCATTCTGAGTTGATTCTCTACAATGATGAAGTTGCGCTGAAGGTCCCTTACAATCCATCGAGTACCGTTGCAAAATCTCTTATTTTGGATTGATAATTTTCAGCAGCATAATGGCTGGACCGATCTTCAGCGTCGTGATATGAGGAGGCTTTCTTGAAGAAGTCTGATCGTTAAGGAACGAGACTTGATATATCGCTACAACATTTCGACCCGATGAAACGAACGCTGCATAGAGAATCAAATCAATACCGTTACAAATTTAGCACCCTCGCTTTTAGCACTATAAAGCACTCTAAAGCACTGAGTCTGACCTCTTCATTTTTAGATTGTCCTTCTCCGCGATGAAATGTCGTGTACAAACTGTCTCTACCTTTTACCAAAGTGAAATGTCGTATACAAACTGTTCAGCCACCAACAGCTAATCAATCGTTTTTTTCTCCTTTCAAATATCACTTATCAGTGAAGGTGATATTTATATTAGTTGACATTCTTTGCTTGGTGCTCGCCACTTTATTTAAAGGTAATATTCACATTTCTGAAACATTTATTTCTAAATTTTCGATGTTATTCTCTCTCCGTCACGGCTCTTCACTCTTCCTTCTCTGTCATGGCTTTTCACTCTCCCTTCTCTGTCATGGCTTTTCACTCTCCCTTCTCTGTCATGGCTCTTCACTCTCCCTTCTCTGTCATGGCTTTTCACTCTCCCCTCTCCCCCTCCCTCTTTATCTCAATTAATTCTTTTGCCATTCTGTCTCCGCTAAATTTGCTTTGCAATTTGGTTATGTGACTAACCATGTCCACCATTCAAAGATTATTGTAGCGATTGTATATAATTTTTAGCAAAGTTTAACTGTAACACGAATACATTCCACCATTCTTCTGGTACTACGATGCTAGGTCCAGGGTTAAATTTGAAAACAAAAAAAGAAGTAATGTATGTGCATGCCGTGAATTAGTTACGAAAAAAGACTTTGGGACGTTACGGCGTTGTGCTACTTTCACTTTCAGCGGGTGTATAGATATGTGTTACAGTATCGCCTGAGGTTTGCCGTCAAGGCAGCACCCACAGCGCGTGTTGCCCTATTACTATAAAGTGGCCCCTTGACTCACTGTATTAAATGGGAATAAATAGAACCGGTCAAAAGCAGCTTTATGCTATTCATTATAACAAGTTATTATAAGTATTATTATAGTTTTAAAAAAAATAATTAAAGGAGCTTGGAGTCGGGGAGAGGGGGTGCGGGCTGACATTGTTCAGCCTAGTAACACGGAACATACACATACTCATGCCTCATCAATTTTACTTAACCACAAGACAATGGTCCCATGAGAGAGTTGTATCCAGTATGAACCAGAATTATGCTAATGTGGCATGGACCCCCGTGGGACTCCCCACGATGTTCAACGGAATGTTTTATGGCGTCATCTTGTAGTTAAACGAATTAGACTTAAGCTCAGCCCTTACTGATTATATCGTATGTCTATATAACAGATGACATCGTGCTTCTATATAACAGATGACATCGTGCTTCTATATAACAGATGACATCGTGCTTCTATATAACAGATGACATCGTGCTTCTATATAACAGATGACATCGTGCTTCTATATAACAGATGACATCGTGTTTCTATATATTAGATGTCATCGTACTTCAATATAACAGAGTACATTGTGCTTCTATATAATATATAGCATACGGTTATTATACTTTATAACAATAAAGTAGCAATCCTGCCATGTGAGTACCTTACATATACACTACACGGACGACGGTATCATGTTAATAGCCGAGTATCAAGGGTAGTATGTTAACCCAGTCGTCATCGAGTGCATCAGGGTCTTCGAGCTTTACATAGGTACGGGTTATTTGCTAACTTAAATATTATATGGAGATTGTAATATGAGCACTCGCATCTCACATTTATTCACAGCACGAAAATTGTATACTTCTCATACAAGCTGAGCCCCGCAGAATAACTTCTGTAATAATTTAAATATTACTAACCGAGTATTGTATGAACACTTTGAATGCTCCTATTGCGTCTACTATTGTAAATATTCCTTTTTTGCTGTCAACTTTATTGTCAGAGAAAAATATTGCGTCTTATGAAAAATATGTTTATTGCAAGTTAGGTCACAATTTGAATAACATATACTTGTACTGTTTTTATCTATTCTGATACTTTCATTTTTCTTCGGTTTTTTCTTCATCTTGCAGTCTGTGTTGAAATAAAAGATAAAATGTTTCAAGACCTCGATTACCTCTCTTTGATTTATATCTCATATATAGTGTACTTCTTTATTATTGATGACATTGTTCCTCTGTATTACTGATTCCATTGTACCTCTATATTACTGATTCCATTGTACCTCTATATTACTGATTCCATTGTACCTCTATATTACTGATTCCATTGTACCTTTATATTACTGATTCCATTGTACCTCTATATTACTGATTCCATTGTACCTATATATTACTGATTCCATTGTACCTCTATATTACTGATTCCATTGTACCTCTATATTACTGATTCCATTGTACCTCTATATTACTGATTCCATTGTTCCTCTATATTACTGATTCCATTGCACCTCTATATTACTGATTCCATTGTACCTCTATATTACTGATTCCATTGTTCCTCTATATTACTGATTCCATTGTTCCTCTATATTACTGATTCCATTGTACCTCTATATTACTGATTCCATTGTACCTCTATATTACTGATTCCATTGTACCTCTATATTACTGATTCCATTGTTCCTCTATATTACTGATTCCATTGTACCTCTATATTACTGATTCCATTGTACCTCTATATTACTGATTCCATTGTACCTCTATATTACTGATTCCATTGTACCTCTATATTACTGATTCCATTGTACCTCTATATTACTGATTCCATTGTACCTCTATATTACTGATTCCATTGTTCCTCTATATTACTGATTCCATTGTACCTCTATATTACTGATTCCATTGTACCTCTATATTACTGATTCCATTGTATCTCTATATTACTGATTCCATTGTACCTCTATATTACTGATTCCATTGTACCTCTATATTACTGATTCCATTGTACCTCTATATTACTGATTCCATTGTACCTCTATATTACTGATTCCATTGTGCCTCTAGATTACTGATTTCATTGTGTCTCTATATCCCTGATTCCATTGTGCCTCTATATCCCTGATTCCATTGTGCCTCTATATCACTGATTCCATTGTGCCTCTATATCACTGATTCCATTGTGCCTCTATATCACTTATTCCATTGTGCCTCTATATCACTGATTTCATTGTGCCTCTATATCACTGATTTCATTGTGCCTCTATATCCCTGATTCCATTGTGCCTCTATATCACTTATTCCATTGTGCCTCTATATCCCTGATTCCATTGTGCCTCTATATCACTGATTCCATTGTGCCTCTATATCACTGATTCCATTGTGCCTCTATATCACTTATTCCATTGTGCCTCTATATCACTGATTTCATTGTGCCTCTATATCACTGATTCCATTGTATGACTATATTAGGGATGACATATTGATTCTATTTCATATAATAACTCAGTCGAGACTGCGTTGTACTTCTTTACCTATTTCAGTTCTAGACATATTCAACCGTACATTTATATGTTAATGTTATGGTGATGCACATAGCCTGTCTGAATCAACATAGTGTACATTTTTAAAATTAAAAATTTATTATTTTTTATTTAGCAGTTTGTGTATGTTTTCACATGTGATTATATATGCAAATATGTGTATGTTTGTGTATATTGTATAAATTTGTATCATATGGTTAGGAGATTCAAATGACAAATATTGAAATGGGTTTTTTGTTAATTATTAAAATTTATTTCCTGATGATTTCAAAACTAAAGAGAAAAAATGTCGAAAAAACCCAGTTTTAAAAGCTTTTAATAACAATATCAAAGTGAATATATCCATCTTCTCAAGGCTTTCTCATAGATGTCTCATTCATCTTGTCTATGGCTTTCTCATGGATGTCTCATTCATCTTCTCTATGGCTGTCTCATAAATGTATGGCTGCTCATTCCCAATTTAGTAATCCATAAATTTGCCAAATGTGTTTAGCAAGTTCAATTATAAGACAGGCATAGCGCAAAGGGGGACGTGATAATTGAATTTGTGCCGCACTTTTACTGAATCAGGAGCCCAGTTGATGTGCCGCTCAGAACATATTTGGCATTTGTCAGCAATCCATGTTAAAATATGGAGTTAAAAAGAAGTTAAGAAGAAGAAGAAGAAAAAAAAAATGGGGGGGGGGGGGGTTGGGTGTGTGCACGGAGTCGCCTGGGTTACCTGATGTAATCAAGTGCTTCATACGGGAAGCCAATTCACTTCTTGACATAATCCACGTATTAGTCGTTCTGAGAATAAGAATTCAGTGATATGTGAGTAAAATTTAGATTGTCTTATGTTCATAAACTTAAACTGTGAAATGAGTTAAATAAGCAAACTGCATTATTTCAATTTAAATGTTTGACATCAAATAAAATGAAAACATTGAGAGTGTGACTTTTGTTGTTTTAATCTGTTCAAATCTATTTGATTCACTTTTGATAATCATGATTCTCCTTATATTGTAGTATGATGTAATGAAGTTTTTCCCAACATTTTCTATACTTCATACACCATTACAAAATATTTGCCCCCCCCCCCCCACCCTTTTCCCCCCAACCCGCAAAATATTGTTTTTGCAATAGAACTGTAGAACTTGCTAAAATAAGCAAGTGACTTATAACAAATAGGAACGTTAATGTGATTGAAACACATGCCAACATTTACATTACAATTTAAAAACTAATTTCTACTATGTTCTTATAATGCCCTCGCATCACCCAAGTACGTCTTTTCGCACCCCTTGAATGCCTTCTCATGCCCCCCTGGGGTTGCGGGCATCCCGGCTTGGGACAAGCTGGTGTAATATCTAGAGTGGAATATTCAGAAAGGCTGAGTCGACTGCATAAAGAAATATGCTGATAGGTAGGCTGTAATATTTGCGTTACTGAAAACCACCTCATATGTTAGACGTAAATGTCTCGAGTTGGAGGTACTTCTGCAGGTACTCTTAGCTGAAGAGTCAATGACGTACGCCACGTCAGAGTAGAGCAGTGGGGGGCAGATGTCCCCGGGCGTCAGCCAGTTAGGGGGCGCAAAAATGGGCTTTAATGTTATTTTTATTGATGAAAAAAATAATGGGTTTGAGAGTTGAAAAAAAAAAAGAGGCGCTTTAACATGAATCTTGTCCCCGGGCGCCAAACACTCTAGCTACGACTCTGCGCCACGTGGCCGGGTATACGAGTAAAGCTGAGCGCCAGATAGATCAATGTATTGACCACGGGCCCTTATCATACAGAAAAAAAAGAAGAAGAAAGCTAAAGAGCTAATGACATACACAGCGCTGACTTTTTTAAAAAAAGATGTAATAAAATGTTAGCGTCTACAATGGAGTATTTCATTTTATCGTATATATCTTCATTAATCTTTTCAAGAGTTGGGAGAAAATAATACCAAGGTCATCAAAAAAAAAAAAGAAAAAATTTACATTAAACTAAAACAACTGATGAATTTTCGGGATAATCGATTCCCGAAATCTTTCAAAGGTAATCGATACCCAAACTCTCCCAGAGATAATCGATACCAGAACTCTTCCAGAGATGAGCGATACCCGAACTCCTCCAGAGGTAAGCGATACTCGAACTCTCCCAGAGATAATCGATACCTGAACTCTCCCAGAGATAATCGATAATTGAACTCTCCCCTCGATAATCGATACCCGAATTCTTCCAGAGATAAGCGATACCCGAAATCCTCCAGAGGTAATCGATACTCGAACTCTTCCAGAGATAATCGATACCCGAACTCTTCCAGAGCGATCAGAGTAATTTCCGCAATGACCATCACGGTCCCGCCCCCTGGTCTCCTGTTTCGTGACAAGCGGCCAAAAGTTAAAAATAACGTCATTCAAGATTCCAGTATCTACCACAGTAATCTGCCACATGGGTTGGTGATGACCTAGTTGCTGAATAATGATGTTCGAGCTGTTTTATCATGATATCCGGGATGCTTTACGAATAGCACCACTGTCATTGCCACTGAAATTAAGGTCGGGGAGGAAAGACTAGAGACAGTTGGCAGTTTCAAATACCTAGGAACAATTATTTCGGAAGAAGGCTCCATCCCGAATTGATGGCCAGGATTGCGCAGACCACAACAGCACTAAAGAGGCTCAAGAAAATATGGAACGACAAAAATATAGACCCTAGCACCAAAATCAGGCTGATGCGCTCAATAGTCCTCTCCATTTTCTTGTATGCCTGTGAGTCCTGACATTAACAGCAGAACTTGAAAGGAAAATAAAGGCGATGGAGATGAGATGTCTCAGAAGTATTCTTGGCATCTGCTATAGAGACCACGTCACCATTGAACAATTGAAAGAAATGATTCGTAAAGCAATTGGGCAGTACGATGACCTCCTGTTGTTGGTAAAAAAGCGAAAAATTGAATGGTTTGGCCACGTGACAAGGAAACAAGGGCTCGCCAAAGAAATCATGCAGGGCACAACTAGAGGAGGGAGAGAAGAGGAAGACAGAGAGAAAGATGGGAAGATAACATCGAAGAGTGGACGGGATTAAAACTAGGCGATGCTATACGTAGTGTAGAAGACCGAGAGGAATTGAGAAGGATAGTTTTCATGTCATCTGTGGCGCCCCAACGGTCCAAGGACTAAGGGACATGATGATGATGATGATGATGAGGTGTTTTATCATATGGCTCAGGTGTTTTATCATATGGCTCAGGTGTTTTATCATATGGCTCAGGTGTTTTATCAAAATACATGAGGTGTTTTTTAATAATGTCTTAGGTGTTTTATCATAATGTCTCAGGTGTTTTATCGTAATGTCACAGGTGTTTTATCATAATGCCTCAGGTGTTTTATAGTAATGTCTGAGGTGTTTTATCATAATGGCTCAGGTGCTTTATCACGTCTCAGGTGTTTCTTCATAATTGATGAGATGTTTTATCATAATGTCACGGGTGTTTTATTCAAATGTCTCAGGTGTTTTATCATAATGGCTCAGGTGTTTTATCATAATGTCTCAGGTGTTTTATCGTAATGTCTCGGGTATGTGTTATGATGTGCGTTGAATATGGTGAAATAAGTATGAGTGGGGAATGTTATCTACTATAAGTATGGTTGCATATTTGAAAATATTTTAGTGGAGACTTTATTGATGTGAGGCTAATATATTGATGTGAAAATGTTTCATAAGAAACTCACCGAGTGTGTCAGAGGTAAACTTTGGTGAAGTGTGTCAGGAGTTAACTTGGTGATGTTTTTCTGGGGTAAACTCGGTGAAGTGTGTCAAAAGTAAACTTGCAGAACTGTCTCAAGAGTGAACTTGGTGAAGGTGTATATTACTCAAAAACAGTTCCAAAGTGATGTATTCAAGTACTAATATTAGGACCAAAAACCATGAAAAACTTGACTAGTGGAAAAAAATTTTTTTTTCCTTTAATGGAACACACAGTTAAGTTAAGCTCATTTCGTCTGAAGGATTTAGGGCTTCTAATTGAAGATGTGTGACCCAGATAGAACTGTACTTGGACCTTTGAAGATGTGTGACCCAGATAGAACTGTACTTGGACCTTTGAAGATGTGTGACCCAGATAGAACTGTACTTGGACCTTTGAAGATGTGTGACCCAGATAGAACTGTACTTGGACCTTTGAAGATGTGTGACCCAGATAGAACTGTACTTGGAACTTTGAAGATGTGTGACCCAGATAGAACTGTACTTGGACCTGAACTGTTGGGAGACATCATTTGCACGAATGTGTTTCTAAGCACTTGATGTTTTTGTTGTTGTTTTATTGGTTTTTTGGTGTATTTTTTTTTTTAGATTAAATTAATTTTACTTGACACTTCTGTTAAAAGACGAGTAAAGCTTTAAACACCACATCTTGTCTTCTTTCCCACAAGATGAGAACCGCTGCTCTAATTTATTGTAGAAAATTATAACATTGAATTTTGCTGACCGACTGACATGACAGACTGCAAGCAGAATGGCAGAACTTTTTAGCCCCCTGAGACACTACTAACAACAATAGATATCTGAAGCGTGGATCTCCATCTTTAAATAGAAAGAGAGTTGGAAAATAAGGTGGGGCGGGGAGAGCATAAGTGACCCAAGGAAAAGATTGGACCTTCTCACCAAAGGACGCCCGGTCGATGAAGAAAATGGGTAATGGTTACAGAACAGACTCGTCTTTTGATTGGTACTGACAGGTCGGGGAAGAAAATATCGGACAGTGTTGGACCAGGTGGTCAAGAGAGTTTTATGTTAACTCGGGTGTATGTTGTTATTAACGGATGTGCCAACGTGTTAAATGTTAACTTGGAAGATGTTGTTAACGCATGGGTCCACATGTTAAATGTTAACTTTGAAAGATATTGTTAACGGATGGGTCAACGTGTTGAATGTTAACTTGGAAGATGCTGTTAACAGATGGAACAACATGTTAAATTGGAACATGTTAACAGATGGGTCAACATGTTAAATTGGAAGATGTTGTTATTAACGAAAGTGTCAACATGTTAAATTTTTAATTGGAAAGATGTTGTTAACGGATGGGTCAGCGTGTTGAATGTTAACTTGGGAAGATTTTGTCGTCAACGAAAGTGTCAACATGTTAAACTAAGCCAAAGCTGGAGTTTATAAGCAGGAGACCCAGATCCCTACACAAAAGAATTAGCGTAGACCAGTGTTTCTCAAACTTTTCGTAACGACAGACACCTTTCAGCGACGAACATGTTCTGTGTAGTAATTATTGTTAGTTTCAACATTTTAAAAAAGTTTTACGAACGAGCACGTTGAAGATCACTTAGGAATATGAAGATCTGGACAAATTCGAAGACATATAAACGCGTTTTTGAATGTTGTGAACAATCAGAAGGTGGATACAACGAGGTTGTGAGTGTTGTGAACAGACAGAAGATGGACACGAGGTTGTGTTTGTTGTGAACAGACAGAAGATGGACACAACGAGATTGTGAGTGCTGTGAGCAAGCATAAGGTGGACACAACGAGGTTGTTAGTGTTGTGAACAAACAGAATGTGGACACAACGAGGTTGTGAGTGTTGTTAACAAACAGAATGTGAACACAACGAGGTTGTGAGTGTTGTGAACAAACAGAATGTGGACACAACGAGGTTGTGGGTGTTGTGAACAAACAGAATGTGAACACAACGTAAGTGAAACTGCAATTAAACCACGCCACCGTTGGTTGTTGTTGACGACCGAAGCAGAGTTAATCGTGTCCATTCACAAACTGACCACTTTGTATGAGGCTTTATCTGAAAATAAAAATTACATGGAAATAACAGGTCTGTGAAGATACCCGAAAGCTCGAAGAAGCCAACGATTGGTCACAATTTGCAGTTACGAAAAATATAGCTGAATGGGACCTCCTAGAATGGGACCTTCTATAATGGGACCTCCTAGAATGGGACATCCAAGAATGGGACCTCCTAGAATGGGACCTCCTAGAATGGGACCGTTTAGAATGGGAACTCCTAGAACCTCTCCCAATCCTCTCATGAAGCATACGAGTTATTTCTCACGATCTCCACGTCTGTTGCTTCAAGTCGGAAGAGATTTTTCAAAGCTGAAACTTATTTAAAAAACTCTATTTGCAGACTAGGGGACCCTGGTCTTGTGATTTTGTCAACTGAAAGTGATATGGTGAAGATGAATGTTGATTTTGATGAAGTGATTGGCAAGTTTGCATCTTTGTAAATAGTAACAACTATAAAGTCTACTTTTACAATTAAAAGTTATAAACACACACACGCACACACACACATATATATATATATATAGTATTTTTGTATGTTATTCTCCCAATGTATTTTGTTTCTTTAGAATTAATTTACAAGCAATAATTTAAGTGATTATGTATGATCTAGTTAAGAAATATACTAACAATACTATAAGTGATTATTATGATCTACTTAAGAGATGGACTAACAATATTATAAGCTTAGTTAAGAATTACTCAGTTTCAGGACCGGGTGAAGAAAACAAAAATGTTTGGGGGGGGGGGGGGGTGGAATCAAATTGTTACTATTATTATTTTATTTTGAAGACGTGGTTGGGGGGGGGGGTCAGATTAGTTAGAGGTAAAACAAAGAATTTAACGCGATGGGTGACACCAACTCTAGCGACGCCCCTGATTGGGACTCATATCAGGAAAGGTTATTAAGATTTTTTTCCCTCTTTTCCTCTAATTACCGGTAAAGAAAATTCGACATGTAGATTTAAAAAAAAAGGAATTGAGTCGTTACGTCTCGGATCTGGTTTTATTAAACAGGGGATGTTGGTGTAGACCCTATCACAAGATCCGCATAAAGGGTTCACATATAAACAAGGAAACATCACTCTGTGAAACACCCACCTATCTGCTTACTCTCCCCTGCCGATTAGAATCTACTCAACGTCTTGTTTACCGCCTGAAACGCTCCCATAAAACACGAGTTGTCTTCTCAAACCGACCGCGCTATCTTGTGCCAGGAGAGGACGAGGGCAATAGGCCTGTGAGGATACACACACAATCGTAAAACGTTAACAACAGAAAGAAGTGTGGTGGGGGGGGGGGAGGGGGGACGTGGAAGGAATTAGAAATGTATTTTTTTTTAAAATGGAGCGTGTAAGCAAGTTATTAAGAGTATGACTTACCGAACCTTGAAAGAAAAACTAGAAATCATTAAAAAAAAATATTATACTTAGTTATATATTAATTTTGTCTTTGTTATTTAAATAATGTTTACAAGGATTGCGTATAAAGTCATGCTACTTTACCATGAAACTATGGACCACCTGTTATATGCAGGTTTATATGTTAGATGTAGGTTTATATGTTATATGCAGATTTATACGTTACATGGAGGTTTATACATTACATAGAGGTTTATACCTTATATGGCGGTTTATACATTGCATGGAGGTTTATATGTTATATGGAGGTTTATACGTTATACAGAAACATACATTAAATGGAATTATGTACTTTATATGTTATCAATTAAAGGTAGTTTCTGCAAGAAGATACAAATCAAACTGGTGAAATAGATTTCTGTTATTCAAAACTAATCAATGACATGTTTCTTCGATGTCATTTTTTTAGGACCATCTCTTATATAAATTACGCTTCTGGTATGACTCGTGGATGGCTTCCTAATTTACTGCTTCCATTTCCGGTTCGTTGCTAATCAGCCAATTTGGATTTGAGAGTATACTATAAATAATTCTAAATGTTTGAAAGAAAGTATGGTTCAATAATGAGTTCAGTAGCGCGCAAAATATAATTCCCGATAACAACGCTAAATGATATATATTTTTTATATAATGCAAAAGCGTTTGGCGCGTAATATTTTCTTTTCGGAAAATGAAATCGTCCCAGTTTAAGTATGGCGTAAAAAATCGGTTTAAAAGTGAAGTGTTTGTGACATCAAAATATTTCTTATAATTCATGAAATAAAAAGTGTGCAGTGACGTAGATAAACCGGGGGGGGGGGGCGGGGGCGTAGCTAGAGTTCATGTTTTGTCAAGTAACTTTAGTAGATGGGACGTTCACGCATCGTTGCAGCCAATGTTTGGCGGGCTATATCTAGTAACCAATAACACAGTAACCACCTCTATTGAAGAGACATATAAGTTCAGGCCTGCATGGCTCAAAATGTGAAGCGGGACGCAATACTGTATGAAAAACTTGTGCGGCAATAAGACAATAGGATAGGGGTGGGGGCAATAAGACAATAGGATAGGGGTGGGGGCAATAAGACAATAGGATGCGGGGGCAATAAGACAATAGGATGGGGGGGGGTGCAACTTAAAAAAAAATAATAATAAAGAATGTGTCATTACTTCGCGGGACGCAAAGTGGGTGCTGGTGGGCCGCATGTGACTCGCGGGCCGTTTGTTGTGCAGGCCTGATAAAAGGTGATTGGTTTGTCTTAGTGACATGTCTTACAAGGCTAAACTTCACACACGTTGCCGGTAAGAAACAAGAAATCAACTTCAAATATTGATGAAAACAGAATGTTCTCTTAATAATCCATGGCAACAACAGGCCGAAAAATTGTCTACACTCATTGGCGTATGTAGGTGGTGCGGCCCGGGGGGGGGGGGGGTGGGGGGTGCGGACCGCACTGTGTGACACACACTGCTTGGTCGAACCGAAATTCATAAAAGGATAACCGATCACAAGTAAATGTTCCACACATGTAACCAATCCAAATGCGTGCTTTATTGAAAGTTCAAGGTTGATGCGTCACAAATGTGGTGACCCTATAAAAAACAGGTCATAAATCACACCGTTTTGACAATGATTCAACGCCGATTGCAGTGCTCGGTAACATAAGTAAGTGAAAGGAAGCTATATTTATCTAAACTCCGAGAGATCAAGCTTCGCATTGATACTAAATACGATGTATTAGCGCGATTCTAAGGACATGAATCGAATCGGTAAAAATTAAATACGTTAAAACATTACTTTTTACCCATTTATAGGGTTAACACAATAACAATTTACAAAAATATATGCATTAATTATGAATTTAAATTTAAAAGAAAGGCTTCGAAACCAAGTATACCGAAACCCAGAAATACTCAAAAAATAAATATTTTCGCCGATTCGTTACTAGCAACGCCCCTTAACATTTGAGCACGATTGTCCTACAGCACAATATTTATATGCTCCCTTTAACTTTAGACTGATCTACTTGAGGAAGTTAATCTTACACAGCAGTATCTCCAAACTAAAGGCTTTACTCTTGACCAGGTGGTGACCAACCTGGACGCCTTAAGATTGTTTCTGTACGAGACGCGCCGTCACTTAGTGGAACATGCTATTGAAAAGGCTATTTTAAAGTCAGACATACGTGAAATTTCAGTATAAGGAAGATTAAGGTTTAAAAAGAGAATGGCGGGAGAAACTATTTACGATACACCAGGGGACAGTCAAGGTTTTCTGATCTGGCTCTACTATCAATTGAAAGTGATAAGGTGAAGGTTATTGATTTTGATCAAGTGATTGACAGGTTCGCAGCTTTGAAGACCAGGAAAGGAACATTTTAAATAAATTAAATTAAATGTAAAAAATAACTATAACTTAACGTTGCTACATTCAAATCCTGACATTTAATTAATTTGTGTTTATTCTTGTCATTGTTTATATTAACAGGAAGAAATCCATATTGGAAACGGGGGGAAAGGGGGGGGGGGTGATACCATGAGTTTACCGCACCGGGTGACACCAACCCTAGCTACGCCGCTGTCTAGACTCCAGACTGATAAATTCAGCTTATGCCGGGTGCGAAAGATTGCCTCATAGTTGGCTATAATTAAACAATAGAGGAAAACTAATGCAAACGAAATGAACATATCTAATAATAAAAAAAAACAATTTTTTGAAAAACATATTTCTCCATCTTGTCTTCCTACGGATAAGCGGTTAGCGACTAAGTACTTTTATATGCGTGCAAATATTCAATATCCGGACAGACGATAGAGTTCGTGGACCTAATACATCCGGTCCATTTAATGCGCGATTGAACGTGTTTAAGTCTCAATTTAGTTGGCCGTGAATCTGTTAAAGATGAACAACTAGAAATGAATTAACAGGAGTTTGCGAGTTAATGTTTTGACATGAACCGATAAGTCAGCCTGTCTTTGAATGTGTCAACTATAATTGAACTTATAAATTATCATTGAATTTATCAACTATCATTGAACTTATCAATTATCATTTAGTTTATCAACTATAATTGAACTTATAAATTATCATTGAATTTATCAACTATGATTGAACTTATCAATTATCATTTAGTTTATCAACTATAATTGAACTTATCAACTGTCATTGAAAGTATTAACAATTTAACGAGAGGGTCAATTTCGTTGAAAGATGTTACTATAATGGCGATCATGTCTTATGGCAGAGAATTTAACCAAGACCACAAGACAATAAGCTCTCTAACGTGTGCAAAGAATGTCGAATTGTGTAGTTCGAGAACCTTTGATGGGGTTGTAGACACATAAGCTATCAAATTATTGCTTCATGTAGCAATTAGCTCCTCCACCAAGGAAAACAAGCTCACCTCTGGCATTTTTTAGCTTGTAAACATGACGTGGGGGAGATAAACAAGGAAGGGGAAGTAACTACTTTGTTGTTATAAAATTACCTGTTGTTTACTTGCGCATAAAACTTGAACGGGGAAAAACAAAATATTTTTATAAAATTTCAAGTTAATTCTCTCCCCCCCCCCCCCTTTCCTTACCAAATCCGACCACCTGCTAAAATATGAAGCTCTATAAAGACAATGTAACATATGTTTACTATAGGACAAGAATAGCTAAGAACATTCTTTAAATACGTCAGTCATTTAAGTGTCGGAATAAAGTTCAGCGCGTCTCTTTCTTTTTTTTCTGATGGTTGAACATTCGTTTAAAAATTAATTAGTGGGGCCTTGGAATCCAAACACCCAGAACTCGAATAGCTTGGAATCCAAACACCCAGAACTCGAATAGCTTGGAATCCAAACACCCAGAACTCGAATAGCTTGGAATCCAAACACCCAGAACTCGAATAGCTTGAAATCCAAACACCCAGAACTCGAATAGTTTGGAATCTGAACGAACAGTTCTAGCTCATTCTGGCATCCAATCCGAAGGCCCAGCACGTTAACGTGTGTTTTTTTTTTTAATGGGTAAATTTGCCCAACCCGCGGGCCACCCATACCCCAACCCTCTGGCCACCCCAACGTCAACCCTTGGGCCAACCATACCCCAACCATTCGGCCACCCTTACGCTGTGTCGCTCAGTTCGTTGTGATCAGTTGTACCGAAAACATGTGCAGCGATTTTCGCTGCTAATTATTTGACTGTGTGCCCGTGTGTGTGCTATTTTTTAAAAATATGTTATAAAATCTTAGTTCGTTCGCCGTGGGTCCTACAAATTGTAAGAAGTAAGAGGAGAGCTGTTAAAATTACAATTAAAGGTTTAAAGACAAATATTATCGCTGAGCTTGAAATCGGTACACTGATATTGTTACTATGTTCGGGATTAGAGACCGACCGAAAGTGATTTCTGATTTCGGCCGAAACGGAAATTAGGCCGGAATTTAGAAATGACTTTCGCCTGAAACCGAAGCCGAAACCAAAAATTTAACGAGACTTTCGGCCGAAACCGAAGCCGAAAGTGAAATATTAAGGTATTTTGAAATTCTTCCACGAATACATTGTGCATACATCAAAAAAATGATCGGGGAAAGTATCACTACTTACATTCTTTTTATAACAAAATGAGAACATCGCTAATATCAATAAATAAATATTTGATGAATACTTTGGCTTTTACAGACAGACAGTCTGACCTCTGGTAGATGACAGAAAACCTCAGTCACTTTCTGCCAGATCGCCGAAAGTCTCTATCACTTTCGGTCGAATCTGAAATTAAACCGAAGTTAACTTATCTGTTTGAAACGAAACCGAATTTAGGCCGAAAGTGATCAAATGGCTACTTTCGGTGCCGAAACCGAAGCAGAAATTCGGTCGGTCTCTGTTCAAGATGGGTAAAAAACTTGTGATTTTGATAAATAAAGAAGCTATCAAGCAGCTGATGTGGTAAAAGGGGTTACGACACTGACACGGGGCTACGACACTGACCTGGGGTTACGACACTGACAAAAAGAGATCACAAAGTATATAAGAAATAAAAAAGACAAAAGAAAAAACTATTTCCTTTTAGTTTAGTTCAATAAAAAGAGTTAACTGTGATGTGATTTTTTACTATAATTTGTGAGAAAGCCAAAGACGATTAGTAACAGGTATGACTTATAAAAATGCTCAAATGGACGAGTTTAAACACAAGAGAAGGTCATTCGAGATCTGTATGAAAAGAACTGGGACAACTAAAGTTTGAGGGACCCAACAGCGGATTAATCCAGTTTCTATTAATTTAAAGGTAAAAAAATGGCTTGGCACTCCAACAATTTGGAGCCCGGATGTGCGTTGATGCAGCAACAGTCTCGTTTGATGTGTCTTTATGTAGCGACAGTTCAGTTTGATGTGTCATAATGTAGCGAAAGTCTAGGTTGATGTGTCATAATGTAGCGACAGTCTAGGTTGATGTGTCTTGGTGTAGCAACAGTCTAGGTTTTATGTCTACTACTCCAGGCTGTATTGCATGTTGAAGAAATGTGTGCAATACTTTTGTTTTGAGTGCGTGCACCACTAGTATGGCATAATCATGTCAAGTTCCTTCCAGCTTTCTTTCACTTTGTCGTAATTATAATTTGAAACTATTTATGCTTGAATCATTGTTAACGCGTTAACTTAAACGTGTGCCTACATTAATGTAAATTACAAAAATCTCGCATCAAATATCATTTCCGTCAAGTGAAAACACTTTATTGCTATATTTAACTTTTCAACGATAACGCATGCAATTAAACGGAAATTTTTAAATATGCTCTGTCATTGTGAAGCCCTTTCCCGTGGCAGTGAAAAATGCCAATAAATATAGCCAGAAATATTTGACACATCCAGAAGTGTATCCACCGAAACAACAACTCTAAGTAGATTTGGTTGAGAACATTTGAGAACAAAGTGAATCAATCGTAGATATAATGCTGAAAATTGTCTGGATCAATATCAGACAAATGGAATTGTCTTATGTTAAGATTGCACGCTGCCACTTACAAGCACGGCTAAGCATATGTAGTCACATACATTTATCCGTCATTCAATTACAAATGAAAGAAACATTTGGCCCTTGCTTGTAAAGCATCAATAAATCGGGATCTCATTATTAATTATAATAGATTCTGGAAGTCATTTGAATCCGTACGGCTAAATGGAAGTGTAGCAGTTTTTTTCAAACTCACCCAACCGTAAAAAATGTTTGAACGGAACGTAAAACAAAGACTTGCTTCAATTTAGGATCTTTGACTTTACTAAAGAAATGCGACCATAGCTCCTGGTTGACTTCACTAAACAAATGCGACCATTACTCGAGTCGGAGCTCCTGCTATGAATTAAGGTTTATGCGACCGGCACAAAGTCTCGGATCAAATGTGCAGACGAGATAGACAACATTCACATCAAGAATCTCGAGTTCCCAGATTAGGGTATTTTGATTTTCACTCAATGCATTTGAGGCTCTAAGCGATATTCAATAAATGAATCGAAGCCGTTAATTTTGTATACATATGTGACTTCATGAAACCTACATTGAATGGGAGTAAACTGCATGAAGACATTGTTCATTGTCAAATGTGACTTTATGAAGTCTACGTTGAATGGGAGTATACTGCATGGACATATTGTTGTTCAATGACGCCGTTGACAGACGTATTATCAACCTTTGTAATTACAAATTCCCTTTTTACCCTAACACAACTGACCAGAGTCCAGAACATAACAAACATTTCAGATACCAGCTTAACCCAAATGGCCATTTGCCGTTGCTAGGGCCAGCACCTGTTGAGGGGCTCATTCATGAGGCAGCTCTGGCTATTGAGAGTTGTCAGTTGCTTCCGTTCATTCCTGAGGCCGCCTCTTCGAATTCTCCTTGTTTAAAGTCTGGATCGAGGTCAAGGCTTTGAGTCAGCGGCGGACTCATGAAGATGGTGAGGTGGGAAGTGACTCCCAAAAGTCGGTTTAAAACATCATACCAATATTTGGAATATTTGTTTCTACAAAGATAACTTTTACTCTTTTTTTACTTGATGGCACCCCCCCCACACACACACACACTTTTCTTTTTCTTCTTTGGTTTAGCCCTCTACTGTCAACTGTTATACATAAATTTGATGGAGTGAAGGGAATTTTTTCTAAATGCTGCTTTGGAAATTTCATTTAGTCTTCAGTAAGTTCTTGAAAAAAGAAAAGTTAAACTTAAGTAAGTTTTTTTTTTTTAATGACACACATTTTAGTCCATTGGCCACTTTTTGAGCCATTACGCACATGGCTCTGTTCTCCACTCCAAAATTATTTCCCCCTCCACTTATTATTATTATTATTAGTGGTCTTGTATAGCGCGGTACCCCAGCCTAGGGCTGGGCTCACCGCGCTGTACATAAACATATTAGCAAGAGAGACATAATCGGACACAAACATAAAATACATTTATGTATAACAACAAAAAATGTATATTCACCCCACCCACCACAGAACGTTAACATGTCAAGCCATTGACGACAGGCGGCAGCATTTATCTGTCAGAGAGGGGAATCAATCGGGGTAGTAGAGTTTAAAGAGATGTGTTTTGAGTGCAGTTTTGAAGGCCTGGGTGGTCGGTATATTGCGGATGTGTCGTGGCAGAGAATTCCACTGTTTGGGGGCACAGAAAGAGAAAGATCATTCATCATATGTTTTAGTGTGTGTCTTAGGAACGGACAGAATACGCGTCTCCGCGGAGGAGTGAAGCTGTCGAAGTGGTGAATAGACAGAAAGAAGTTCGGTTAGATAGGAAGGGCAGGAATCCTAGAAAAAGTTATGACAGAGAACAGACAGCTTGTAATCGATGCATGCATGTATAGGGAGCCAATGAAGTGTATGGAATAGTGGAGTGACATGATCACTTTTTTTGCCTTTAGAAAAAGCCAATGAGCTGAGTTTTTAACCTTTGTAATTTTTCTATGAAGTGTTTTGGTGAACCTGACATAATAGAGTTGCAAAAGTCAAGACGGGAGGGAACAAGAGCACAGACTAGTGTATTTGTTGCGCTAACTGTGAGGTAGTGGCGGCTGGAGCTAATCTGACGGATAGCGGTGTATGCAGAAAGACAAATGTGAGAGATATGTTTATCGAGAGACATGTTGTTAGAAAGAATATTACCAAATTCCTAGCTGAGGATGTAAACTGTATGTCGGAGTAACCTACTTGAAATGAGGTGGGGAGAGTAGGGGTAGAGAATGATTTGTGATTGTGAATAAGGAGTGCTTCCAATGGCTCAGCTCTTCACTTAACCATGGCTTAGCTCTTCGCTTTACCATTGGCTCAGCTCTCCACTTTATTATTGGCTCAGCTCTCCACTTTACCATTGGCTCGGTTCTCCACTCCACCATTGTTAAATAGTAAAATATGATTCCAACTCGTCTGTGTTAACTGAGCTTTACGTCTCATTCTTTTTTATACCTCTCATCACATGATCACTCACTCCAGTTCTCCAACCAATATTCACACCTTTAAGTTATAACATTCATGAAAACAACGTTCATTCATATCACATGATAACATAACAGGGCAATCAGGTCACAAAGTTCACTCAATACACACAACAATAATCATCAGTCATACATTCTATCACCATTGGCTCAGCTCTCCAATGAACCATCGGCTCAGTAATCCACTCCACTTTTGGCTCAGCTCTTCACTCCACCATTGATTCATCTCTCCACTCCACCATTGGCTCAGTTCTCCACTCCACCATTGGCTCAGCTCTCAACTCCACCAGAGGTTCAGCTCTCCACTCCACCATTGAGCTAGCTCTCCAATGCATCATTGGCTCAAAGTCCCCCCACACACACCATTGGCTCAGTTCTTCACTCCACAATGGCTCAAGTCCCCCCCACACACACCATTGGCTCAGTTCTCCACTCCAAAATGGCTCAAGTCCCCCCGACACACCATTGGCTCAGTTCTCCACTCCACAATGGCTCAAGTTCCACCCCCCACACCCACACACCATTGGCTCAGTTCTCCACTCCACTACTGACTCGGTTTTCCACTCCTTTCAACATTCAGATGAAGGGCCACGGGTATGAAGTACTTATGCTCCACTCAGTGCTTCTCTCTCCTTAAATATTTATCTTAATGCTTATAAAGCCCTCCTGATCTACAGCACTCACTCTATCCTCAACCACAACTAACTTTCCCAAAGCACCCTTTCTTACCCTTCGTCAGCCGAACAAAGCACCTTCGCTTCTCCTCATTACTGTTTCATTTTCCCCCTAACCGCTCTTCACTGATGAAGAACAAATTGTTCATACCATTTGCCCCTAACGAGCCCCGCCCGCCCATGGTTAATGGCTGGACATATTCCCTTGTTGCAGGCACTAGCTCGTGTCTGGTGGCCGGCTAGCGGAGCTTACACCATAAAGTCTCACATTGGATCATGTCTGAGGGCCAGATGGATAGGAGCTTACAATATTGTCTCACATTGGATCATGTCTGGGGGCCATATGAATAGGAGCTTACAACATAATGTCTCACATTGGATCATGTCTGGGGGCCAGATGGATAGGAGCTTACAGCTTACAGCATAATGTCTCACATTGGATCATGTCCGAGGGCAAGCTAGCTGAGCTTACACCATAACCTCTTACATTGGCTCGTGTCTGAATGCCAGCTACCTGAGCTTACAACATAATGTATCACATTGGATCATGTCTGGGGGCCAGATGGATAGGAGCTTACACCATATAGTCTCACATTGGCTCATGTCTGAGGGCAAGCTACATAAAGTTTAAAACACCAAGTCTGACATTAACTCGTATCTGAATGGCCAGCTATCTGAAACTTACACAAATAATCCCGACAATAACGTGCTGAGATATTCTTTTATCAATCACACACAATATATATTGGACAAGATGGCCGAATACAAAATAACAATAGCACTAAAAGCGAGTAAATTTGAAGTTTAGACACCAAATTAATTAGAAGAAATAGTCAAATTTGTGGAAACTGAACTTAAAACTTATGCCAAATCAGAAAATATGTGTTCGGATAAGTATTAGCATTTAATAAGACGGTAAAAGGAAACTTCCGGCTACGATAATCATAGCGGTAAATAACAACAAGAGCACAAAGCTGTATGTGTTGGGGCGTGCAGCCAAGGCCAAGTGCTAGTCTTTAGTATTGATACAACAAATATAAAAGATTGATGTCCTCAATATACAACACTATCCCGGCCATCTGACCTATACACCCTATCATACGGCTTCAAGATGGCGGTATAATAACAACAAGTAAAAAAAAAAAGAAGGAAGGAGTTCTTAATTTTTTTAAAAATTTGGATATAGGAGATCGTCATTTCTGAAGAAAATATACTTAAGACTCTGGTTGAAATTTTTTGTTTCACTTACGTATTTCCCCTCTTTACAATGGGTTGTACAGGCAGAGGTAGTACCCCTCAAGGGGGAAAACGTTGTGCTCCTAGGCCTGGGAACAGTTCGTCCGCCTTGGTCCTCTCCTGCAACTAAATTGTCACCTGTGCAACACAGCAGCTGTTAGCATGCAACAGCGTCCATACCCTGGGCAACGGCTTCCTCTAGCCGGCTAAACCAGGCGAGGGTAGCTGTTGGGCCTCAAACCCTCGGTGATTTAGGACTGCCTACCTACTGCATGCGAAGCCTGGACGTCGTCCGATCTTGCGGAGGAGACCATTTGGGTTCAACGGAGGAGAAGGCGATTACAGCAACGCACCGTGGAGTGTGTAGGGCAAGATGAGGCACGTATATCATCTTGGTCATCCACTGCATCCGTACCCATCTCCAGTCGTCTTGACTTAGTCTTGCCACTGGACACGGTGAGTCCGGACGAGAGAGTGAGGTTGACGCTGCGCAACTCTTCCTCACTTTAAACAAAGTCACCCGCGCAAGTCATCAGTCATCCATTTCCCATTATCCTAAATCCTGTGGCGACGGGCACGCTCTCCCAAATGCATGAGGAAGGGACTAGAATAGGAGCCCAGAGCATTCCCTGCTTCTTCACAACCTGGCAGGCTAAACAGGGTCGACGGGGAACCAATTTTTGCGGTCGAAAATCAAAGATAAACTCTATTTCACTTAAAATTGCCACGTGGAACATCCGCACACTGCTTGACAGGGACTCGACAAACAGACCTCAACGACGCACGGCGCTCATTGCTCATGAACTGGCCAGATACAACATAGACATCGCCGCCCTAAGTGAAACCAGACTCTCTGGCAAAGGTGAACTCACGGAAAAGCTTGCTGGCTATTCATTCTTCTGGAGTGGACGAGACCCTGACGCAAGGCGTGAAGCCGGGGTTGGCTTTGCTATCAAAACCTCTCTTGCGAGCAAGCTCTCCAGCTCTCCAGAGGGATTCAATGACCGACTCATGAGGTTGAAACTCCCCCTCTGCCATGGAAGGAAGGCTGCCACTTTAGTCAGTGCCTATGCACCCACCATGACAAACACAGAAGAGTCCATAGATAGGTTTTATGAGGACCTGAACACTGTCATCTCCTCCACACCGACTGCAGTGACTTCACCTCCTGGGGAGGAGTGTTGGGGAAGTATGGTGTTGGAAAGTGCAACAGCAACGGCCTACTGCTACTACAGACCTGTGCTGAACACGGCCTTCTAATAACAAACACCACATTTAACCTGCCTACGCGCAACAGGACCTCCTGGATGCACCCCCGTTCTAAAAACTGGCACCTAATAGATTATGTCATCGTCGGAAATAGGGACCGGCATGATGTGAGAGTGACTAAGGCCATGTGCGGCGAAGAATGCTGGACGGATCACCGCCTCATCGTCTCAAAGTTGAAAATTCACATCCAACCTAAGAGACGACCTCAGGCCACCAAAGCTCCGAAACGCCTCAACATCAGTAAGCTGAAGATCCCAGATGTAAGACAAACCTTTGTTGACACCCTGGATGAACGCCTTGATTCCATAACACTGAACAACCAGGACGCGGAAGCAGCGTGGACCACACTTCGTGAGACGGTGTATAACACAGCCGCTGAGCTCCTCGGACCCTCTATCAGAAAACACAGGGATTGGTTTGATGAAAACAACACAGCAATCCAAATGCTACTTGAGCAAAAACGTCGGGCGTACAAAGCCCTCCATGATGACCCAATGTCAGCAGCAAAGACAGCTGCACTGAGGAACATCCGCAGCAAGATCCAATTACAACTGCGCCAGATGCAAGACTCCTGGTTGAATGCGAAAGCTGATGAGATTCAGGGCTTTGCAGACAAAAAAGACATGAAAAACTTCTACAGTGGCCTGAGAGAAATCTATGGAGTTACCACCTCAGGCTTTTCCCCTCTCCTTAGTGCAGACGGTTCTACCCTCATCACAGACAAGGAAAAAATCTTGGAAAGATGGGCGGAACACTTTAAAAATGTGCTGAATACGCCTTCCATCATTAATGATGAGGCCATTGAAAGACTGCCCCAGGTCCCAATGAACAAGTCACTGGACGCTGTCCCAACTTCGGTAGAGATACAGACAGCAATCCGTCAAATGTCCAATGGTAAAGTACCTGGCTCCGACATGATTCCTGCCGAAATCTACAAAGAGGGTGGACCAGCGTTGACGGATAAGCTGTCTGGCAGACGGAAACTGTACCACAGGACCTCAAAGATGCCTCCATTATCCACCTGTACAAACACAAAGGAAACCGCCAGGCCTGCGACAATCACCGCGGAATTTCACTGCTGTCCATCGCGGGCAAGATCTTGGCCCGAGCCCTTCTGAACCGCCTAAATGCACATCTGGAGCGAGGTCTCCTACCCGAAAGTCAATGTGGTTTCCGAAAAGAACGAGGAACTATCGATATTGTGTTTGCTGCCAGGCAGCTCCAAGAGAAATGTCAGGAGCAAAACATGGACCTATATTCCACATTTATTGACCTGAATAAGGCTTTTGACAGGGTCCATAGAGATGGCCTGTGGAAAATCATGAAAAAGTACGGATGCCCAGAAAAATTCACCACCATCATCCGTCAGCTGCATGATGGCATGATGGCCAGAGTGCAGGACAACGGTCAGTCATCTCAAGCATTCCCTGTCACAAATGGTGTGAAGCAGGGCTGTGTCCTGGCTCCCACGCTCTTCAGTATTATGTATTCTGCAATGCTGTCTGATGCGTTCAGGGACTCCACCACGGGCTTGCCAATCCGTTTCCGCACCGATGGATCGGTCTTCAACCTAAAGAGGCTTCAAGCTAAAACAAAGGTCAAACATAGCACCATCAACGAGCTTCTGTTTGCGGACGATTGTGCCCTCAATGCTGACTCTGAGGCTGCCATGCAGCAAAGCGTTGATATCTTCTCTGAGGCCTGCAACAACTTTGGACTAACAATCAACGCGAAGAAGACTGAGGTATTCTATCAGCCAGCTCCCAGTAGGCCCTACGCTGTACCCAACATCATCATCAGCAGACAGCGTCTTAACGCGGTGGATAAATTTACTTACTTGGGCAGCACCCTCTCCAGATCTGTCATCATTGATGATGAAATGAATGCCAGACTTGCAAAAGCTAGTGCCATATTTGGCAGGCTCCGCAGCACTGTTTGGGAAAGGAGAGGTATCAGACGGGAAACGAAGATCAAGGTCTACAGCGCAGCAGTCCTCTCGACATTGCTCTACGGGTGTGAAACGTGGAAAGTCTACCAGCGTCACGCTAAAAAACTGAACCATTTTCACACAACCAGCCTCAGGAAACTCCTCGGCATCAGGTTCCTGACACAGAGGTTCTCGCTAGAGCGAACCTACTTAGTATCTTCACCACCCTGATGCAGTATCAACTCCGTTGGATGGGACACGTTGCCCGTATGGAAGATCACCGGCTCCCTAAACAAATATTCTATGGTGAGCTCACGACAGGCAAGCGCTCCCAAGGAGGTCCAAAAAAACGTTACAAAGACTCACTGAAAGTGGCACTAAAGGCCTTCAGCATCGACACTACTAAATGGGAGCAGACCGCCCAGGACAGAGTCAGGTGGAGATCAGTGGTCAAGATAGGGGCTAAATCTTATGAAGCCAGTAGGATGGCCACCATTGAGACACGCAGGCAAGCCCGAAAGAACATTATTAAAGTCACGACTGCACCAACTATCCCCTGCCCACGGTGCCACAGACTATTCCGTGCACGTATAGGATTGGCAAGCCACTTACGAACCCACCGTAACCCACCCCCCTAACCGGATGACTGGATGGTCCTAGTCGATTTGACGGACGAACAACAACATATTGCATGGCAACACAGACAGCCAACGCATCCAAGCAACACCACTCTGAACAAATTAAACTGAAAAGAAATGAACTTATAGCCAAGAAGCTCTACTTTTGTGTTATCCTGAACTAAATATTTACACATAGCAATAACATCGAGGTCCTGTTGGTAAGAATGAAGACAATGATAGAGTGCTAGGTGGATAGTGGTAAGATTAATGACCATGCTAGTGTGCTAGGTGGCTATTGGTAAGAGTAAATACATGCTACTGTAGAAGGTTGCTGTTGATAAGAGCAAAGACCTTGATTTTGTGCTAGATAACTATTGGTAGAGGGAAGGTTCCAGCAGTGTGAGTGCTGTTGAGTTAGATTGCTTTCTAAGGTTGACGCGACCTGATTACAATCTTGCGTGACAGGAAGGGGTTGACGGGGAGTATAACTTTCAGAGGCTATCGGGCTTGAAACAGATGCAGTGTAAGGCCATGAATATTGAGTAGAGCTCGCTGAGTAGTAAGCATAGACGGCAAGAAACAAGTGGAACTCACCGAGTAGTTAGCTTTGTAGGCAAGAAACAAGTGGACCTCACTGGGTAGTTAGCACACTAGGCAAGAAACAAGTGGACCTCACTGGGTAGTTAACATACTAGGGAAGAAACAAGTGGACCTCACAGGGTAGTTAGCATACTAGGGAAGAAACAAGTGGACCTCACTGGGTAGTTAGCATACTAGGCAAGAAACACTCTTTGGTTTCATGAGTAAGGTGGGAGCTACTTGGATGTGGCAGAAATCCAGAATGAAGAATTATAAATGAGGGACTGCGTTCACACAATGTATAGTTAATACATAGTGAAGAATGACATGTTTGTGCTAGATGAGTTTCGTCTAGATGCAGACAATACAATAAACAATAGAAATATTCAAATTGAAAAATAACAAGGCTTGGATTGAACACAATTCCACAATGTTACAGTGTTACAGTGTTACAATCTATACATTGTATAAAGAAAATGCGACAAAAGATAGATACACTCTGGTAAGCACGATAAAAGGGGAAAGACACATAAACATTTAACAGAGTATCAAAGAGTGAACCATATGACGGACACACGGGAGAATATATATTATAATGTGACCTAGGATGAAATAAGACACAGGAAACCAGGTCTCATCTTACAGATTACTACAGCTATTAATAAATGAATAGAATATTGAAATGAACAACTTATGCGATCTTGTGAATAATTGATGTACTACGGCTTCTCTCGTCGGCATGTGTTAGTCAGCGAGACAGGATTGGGGGGGGGGGGGGGGAGGGGGTTGCTGACTCGTGAAGATGTCACTGTCAAAATTTATAAATTGTTAAAAGATTAATAAAACTAAAATAATCCAAAGTAACGGAATTCTTAGACACACAGGCACATACAAACTCATACACACACACTCACATACAGCAGACTCGAACAGCCCAGACTGAGAAGCCTTTACAAGTGTTGACTTATACTAAAAAAAAATTATGAATTTCTCGGTTCCATGACAAAACGATAAGTGACAAAATGACAAGGGACAAAACGACAAGTGACAAAACGACAAGTGACAAAACGACAAGCGACAAAACGACAAGTGACAAAAAGACAAGTGACAAAACGACAAGTGACAAAACGACAAGTGACAAAAAGACAAGTGACAAAACGACAAGTGACAAAATGACAAGTGACAAAAAGACAAGTGACAAAACGACAAGTGACAAAAAGACAAGTGACAAAACGACAAGTGACAAAAAGACAAGTGACAAAACCCATTACAAAAACTAAAAAAATTACATTAAAATATTACGGGACCCAATATTAAAATGTATTTGTAAAGATTGAAAATGCCAAATATATTCAATTAGAAAATATTATCCATGTATAAAAAATATGATATGACTTTTAAATAGGAACGAAAATGTCCCAGTTTTTTTATTATTATAGTTTTAAAAAACTTTAAAAATGAATGACCACTTCTATGTGCAAACAATAAGCACTTTATTTGACTTCGAGGAGACTTGACGTCATGTCGCAACACAAAAGAGTGAAGAGATTATTTGTTTCGTGTCACAAATATCTAACCCGGAAATGGTTCCATTACAGACAAAACAAAAAACAAAATGACGATTCTAGGCTTACATGACTGAGACAAAGAGAAACAATTTCATCTGTTGTACAATATGTGGGAAGTACTCGGTGATATCCGCAATGGGACGATGGTCAGTTCGATGGACGCGTTAGATGAAAGTCTTCGGGCGGTAAACAGTTTTCTGATCTTTGTATCGCCGATAATTCTATTGAGCGTCGGCCTACCAGGAAACGCTCTGACCATTATAGTGTTGAGGCACTACTCACTGTACCACATGCAGCCGTCCTTCTTCCTCATCAGCCTGTGTGTGTTCAACATACTCTCAGTATTATTTAGTGTATCTCCCCTGCTCACAAGAGACTTTCATAACAATATTCATGAGCTTCAGTTCCAATCTCCTATGCTGTGTATCATGTATTCATGGGCGTGCTACACCTGTTTGAGCGTCGTAAATTGGCACCTGGTCGTGTTTTCAGCGTACCGGCCCCTCCTCTTTCTGAAGAAGAAATGTGAGTCTTTCGAGAACCCCATGAAGACAGTGTTCTACGTCACCGTGACGTGTGGGTTGGTTCAGTTCGTTGTGGTTTTGATGGGAGAGGAGGTCATAACAATCATCAAACCTGGAACGGATGAGTACCACGTGTGCATCCTACCCCAGTACTCTCACTGGACGTACGTCAACTTCGCGCACCTCAGCCTGGTCCCGGCTTTTCTGCTGACGTCGTTCAACGCCAGGTTGATGTACCTGATGTACAAGAAACGCGCGAGACACGACCTCGGGGAAGGAGCGGCGTTCCACACCTGGTTGAAAAGTAAACACGTCGTCCTGTTGGCCGCGTCCTCCGTCCACCTCGCCGTGACGACCCTCCCGCTCTGCCTATTGTACCTGAACATGGAGAGCCTGTTCCCCGCGAACAGTGGGACGGCCACGGAAAAACGCCGCCTCCTGCTGAGGGCCTTGCAGGCCGTTCTGATGTCGAACAATGCCACCAATTACTTCATCTACTGCTTCTTCGGCAACAAGTTTCGGACCGTGATGAGACAGATCATTTCACCGTATGTCAGGTCGTGCGGTTGTCGCTCCGCGTGCCGACTGTGCGAGCCTCTGAGCACGGATTCTTCTCTCACATCCCTGGAAGCATTGAACTTCTCGACTCCACGAGGACTCGAATGTCGACCGATGTCTTATGAAATACCGCTGAGAAATCTTCAGAACATAATCCCGTCTGTTGAAGAGATTCCTCTCCCATACCATGTTTATCAACAAGCGTCAGCAGTAAATACGATTGAATCCGCCTCAATGGTAGTTGACAACAGCGTACTGACGTTGACGACAGCAGTGTGATGACGACGATATGCCAGTCTGATCAAAGTCATTTACCAGAGTAAGCGAGTTGTGTGTTCAGCTGTAAGGCGTCACAGACTATCCGTCCATGGGCGTGACTAGGATTAATGCTGCCCGGGGCTGACCAAGCTTCCTCCCACCTTTCCACGAACAAAAATCAAACATAACTGTGCAGATGGCCAAAAAGCCTCTCGTCAATATAAGGAAAAAGTGCCCCCCACCCCGGGGCAGACCGACCCCTCCGTACCCCCCTTCCTACGCCTCTGTATCTATGACATCATTAAATAAACTTAAATCCGACAGAAAGACATTTTCGACTAGTGCTTAATTCATAACAACAATGTTTCAATGTATCTGTTGTCTTACTTAGCTTTCGTGATGCAAGCATCTTATGTTTCCAAGAAGACGAGACATCAAGAGTCTTTTATGCCAGCATCTTATGTTTCCAAGAAGACGAGATATCAAGAGTCTTTCATGCCAGCATCTTATGTTTCCAAGAAGACGAGATATCAAGAGTCTTTTATGCCAGCATCTTATGTTTCCAAGAAGACGAGACATCAAGAGTCTTTCATGCTAGCATCTTATGTTTCCAAGAAGACGAGTCATCAAGACTCTTTCACTGGAGTCATGTCCGTGTCTATACAAATATATGTCAAAACTGATTGGAGAAATAATTTACTATTACTCTATAAAGTACCTATTTATTTTTCGAATCCCTTAATCTTTAAAGAAAAAAAAATACGATCGATGATATTCGAGCCTTTTTTTTTTATATGTCATTTCTTTAAAATAAATGCACAAAGACACAGATACACTCAGAATGCAATTTGCACTATCTAGTGTTTCCTTGTGAAAATCTGGTGGAATAAAAACACAGAAATCTTTAATTCTGTTTAATGAACTTTTTTTAAAAAACGTAGCTTTCACTTAATAGCTTTTGAAGAGTAGGATGAGCTTGCCATTTCTGTGTTTAAAACAATTTCGATGTAACGAATAAAAATCTGGATTCGTTTGTGGTGAGATGTAGCACAGACGATAGGAATATACGAAAAGTGCGTGACAGCTTTGTAAAACGCCAAGAGAACTAAGGAATTCAGTATATGTAAAAAAAGGGGGGGGGGGCAGTTTCTCTATGAAACATGGGTGCAATTTCTGTATGAAAGATGTAATCCGTTATTGTATGAAAGATGGATGCGGATTTCTGTATGAAAGATTGATGCATTTTCTGTTTGAACGATGGATGCAGTTTCTGTATGAAAGATGGATGCAGTTTCCTTATGTAAGATGGCTTTACTTACATTGTATTGAACTTCACCTACTTTACGGCTTCTATTGTCGTCATGTATTCACCTGTTGAATTACTCCAGACATTTTTAGTGGACTCGCTCTTCAACTTCCCAGCACAAATTTCTCAGATAATTATTTTAAGACTATTTTTTGCATGCCATCGAGCTCATTGCACATGGACCCATGTGCTCATTGCACATGGACCCATGAGCTCATTGCACATGGACCCATGTGCTCATTGTCTGATTTTGTCTTGGTATTGTTGCGGAGGAAGGGCTTTAGCCAAACCATCCATTCTATTTTTATTCAAGCTGTTCGAATTGTTTTTTTACCGCTAGGGCTTCAACGCAATATCTCCAATGTTATCATTTATATTTTGTGGTATTTTCCTTTCTTTTTGTCCATCAACATATCACATGTCATTTATTCCACGGCTGACCGTAACTATGGGACATATATGCGTTGTTTCCTTACTCATTTTTATAAGCTCGCTTTTCCCCCACAGCTGTCACAACATCACGTACAAGTATTGACGTCATTCTCGAACATGTTCCCTGCTGTCCGCGAAGAGACCTGGTTTCCTGGCCATCTCTGCATGATCACGTCTTAACTACATCCGGGGTCTGCCCCATTTATTTATCCCCCCTCCTACCATGAAAAAAATATAACTTAAGATTACCGGGGCCTCATTCTTGAGTGCTGTGTTGATTTCAGCTCAATTATGGTAATGAATCAAACAAGTCTGTGGGAAAATCTTAACTTCGGTCCTAGTCTTCACCCCCCCCCCCCCCCCCGCCACCCAGAACCTTTCAGGAGTGTCCGTTTCGGAAGACAGATGGGAGCAGACGGCAATATTTGTCTCGTTTGCAGACAGGACTAAAAGCGAAGTTGAATTGAGAAGTCCGAGCCATCGCGGCCTTGGCGTGCACTATCTTTCACTATTCATTCTGGTTTCTTCGTTTCTTTCTTCTTATAATAAATTAGCGAGAACCTGACATGCGTTGCATGCCACTCAATGAAAAAAGTGTTTGTGTTTTAATTAAGTTTTAAAGTAATTTTTAAATAGAAAATATTTTTTTTTCCGTCTAGTGCGTACACAAATAAATTAGAAATTTTTTCAACGCGTGAGCAGGCAACATATAGCTGTCCACGTGAGAAGCATGCATTTTCAAAATTTAGTCCACCCACGCAGTGCTTCTGTTTGAAATTATATTTAGATAGCTCAAATATTTATTATTTTTAAAAAAAGGCCCCCGGCCCCAAACGTAAAATTTTAAAATGGTTGTACTTTTGTCACACAAAAACTGAAATATCGTCTGTATTTGATTGATTTCTAGCCACCCATGCCATAGCACTGAATGAAATTATATTTGTATAGCTCATATAATAAAAAAATAATTTGAGGCTCCTGCCCGAAAAGGAATATTTCAAAATGGATAAGCTAATTCAGAAACCATTGGTGCGCACAACAACTTACCAGAGTTTTATCGCAAGGGGATGAATGGTATAAGAACGAATACGAAAATTATATTTAGCTCATAAAAGACGGAAAAAAAGAATTTAGGTCCCCGGTCCCAAAACGGAATATTGTAAAATGTGTGTACTAATTCAGAAACATTTGCATTTTGTTACAATTCACACAATTTTCATCACTTTGGATTGATGGTATAGAAGCATATACGGGATATATTTATATATGTATAGATATAGTTTACCGAATTAAGATAACCTTTTTGCAATTATTCAAGGATGATCCGACTGTCTGTCTCGATGTTTGTCTCTCTGTCATTCTGTCTGTCTCCCTATCTGCCTGTCTCTCTGTCTGTCTCTCTGTCTGTCTCTCTGTCTGTCTCTCTGTCGCTCTGTCTGTCACTCTGTCTATCTCTCTTTCTCTCTGTCTGTCTGTCTTTCTCTCTGTCTGTCTCTCTGTTTCTCTGCCGGTCTATATGTCTCTCTGTCTCTATGTTTGTCTCTCAAGCTGTCTCTCAGTTTTTTCTCACCGTCAGTCTCTGTCTCTCTGACCATCTCTATGTCATTATATCTGTCTCTCTGTCTGTCTCTCTGTCTATCTCTCTGTCTGTCTGTCTCTCTGTCTCTCTGTCTGTCTCTATGTTTGTCTCTCAAGCTGTCTCTCAGTTTTTCTCACCGTCAGTCTCTGTCTCTCTGTCCATCTCTATGTCATTATGTCTGTCTCTCTGTCTGTCTGTCTGTCTCTCTGTCTGTCTGACTGCCTGTCTGTTTGTCTGTCTGTCTGTTTATCTATCTATCTACCTATATATATATCATCTACATATCTACCTATTTACTATATACATGCCTGCCTGCCTACCTACCTACCTACCCACCTACCTAACTACCTACTTACCTACTACCTACCTACCTACCTATCTATCTACCTAACTACCAATCCAGCTACTATCTACAGACTTGTTTACCCTCAAAATCTTAAAATCGTACAATTTCATCACAAAATTGTTCAATACATTATCTTAATAGTAAAAAAAAACACTCAGTAAATATAATGTAAACACATCAAAATCGTACATTTTACGCCAAAATCATAAGATTAAACAGGTCTGTATCTATCTACCCATCTATCTACCTATCTCCCTAACTACCTACCTACATATCTATCTACCTACTTACCTACCTACCAACCACCCGCCTACCTACCTTTCTACCTACCTATCTATCCATCCATCCATCCATTCATCCTCTCACCCACCCACCCTTCCATCCATCCATCCTTTCATCCATTCATCCGTCTAGCTATCTTTTATCTACATCTCTATCTATCTATCATCTATATGTGTATTTGTCTGCCTGTCTGTCTTTCTGTCTTTCTAGCTCTATATCTAATAAAATCTCTATTTTTAAAATTAAATTTTCACTTGTGTAAAGTGATTGGGTTTTGATATCCCTGGGGATAATTATGAAAATATGTTTATGTTTTGTTAAAGTCATTGATTTTCTTAATTGGTTAACATATGTTCATATGTAAAATGAGAATATAGCTTCTTTTTTTTTACAACTGAATTGTCATTGGATTGAAAGATATTGTCATCCAAGTTCTGGGTCTGGTTCGGTACGTTGCTGCATCCATATACTGGCATATGTGCAACGGTTGGGGAAGCGATGTTGCCAATCTAACGGATCCTAGCAGATGCCAGGGAGGCCTTGAAGCTTTCGATCGTTGTCAAGTTCACGGCGGTATTGTCCAGGTTGTTCCAAGCGATTATGGTGCGTGGAAAGAATGACTGCTTATGTTGCACTGTGTTACTCCGAGGCACAGTGAAGCATTTGTTATTGTAAAAATGCATGAACTCAATTTCCTACCATCGATATAAATGTATCGAAGAAGGTTAATTATTGATCAAATTTATTCTGAGGCTTATCTTGTGCTGCAATGCGCAAAATGAATGTATAGTAGGCTGCACAGAGTTTTAAAAAAATAAATAAATCATCCACTGGATTGTAGCCCCCTTACGCAGAAGATTTATTTTTTTTTTTCATTTAATATGCTTATTTCTTATCTAGATCAGTGATAAGTGCATTAAAATACTATTTGGCTATTTAGTTTTGCTACACCAATTTAAGTAAAAGGCATATTCTTATTAAAATTATTTTCAAATGTAGAGTTTTTACTACTTTATAAATTTCATCAAAGTTTATTTTTGGAATGAATAAAAAGTACAAACTTATTAAATCTTAAAAATACAAAGCAAAATTAGTATTTAAGTTTCAATGCTATTTATTAATTTTACTTATAAGACGGGGAATGTACATCATCAGTTTTGTCACACTCTTTTATTAAATCAGATAACTTTTAGCTTTGACTAAATAGGCAATTCGCGCTATGACGTCATTTGCGTGATTATTTAGAACTAATTAATTTTAATTTTATTTCGTCTTATTGTCAACGCGCTAAAGAACGCACTAACAACTGATGTTTAGGTTTTCCCGATAAATGTGATTACTGTGTATTTCTTTGATCATATTTTTTCTATTTAATTTTTTTTTCATAACTTTTAAACGCATATAAAATGCTTAAGATAGTTCCTTAGTTGTTTCTTAATATGTATTTGTAATTTATAATAATAATACTTAAACCTTTGCTAAAATAAAAGCGGAAATATGATATTTTTTGCGCATGTAAATTTATTCGATTTCCGTAAAATAATAGAAATAACTATGCTTGTTTTTAAGAGTCCGAATGTATCAAAATATTTTCGTCTCTTTGGCGTTATGTCCCTATAGCTCATTCTTTTATAATATAAAATGAAGTGAATTTTAAATTTTGTATATTCGC
The DNA here is from genome assembly GCA_964017045.1 of Omphiscola glabra. Classification (NCBI taxonomy): domain Eukaryota; kingdom Metazoa; phylum Mollusca; class Gastropoda; family Lymnaeidae; genus Omphiscola; species Omphiscola glabra. Next base: position 30,247,480 of record OZ024795.1, read on the forward strand.
GTAAACTAATAACATAATGAAATGTCAGTAAGATTTTAAGGGGCAGGGAGGTAGAGTTTAGGGAACTGGGGTAGCATTTATAGGCCGGGGGGTATTATATAGCGGGTTGAGAGGTAACATATTATAGGCCGGGAGGTATCATATACGGGGCTGTGAGGTAACATTTTATAGGCCGGGAGGTATCATATACGGGGCTCAGAGTTAACATTTTAAAGGCCGGGAGGTATCATATACGATGCTTAGAGTTAACATTTTATAGGCCGGGAGGTATCATATACGGGGCTCAGAGTTAACATTTTATAGGCCGGGAGGTATCATATACGGGGCTGGGAGGTAACATATTATAGGCCGGGAGGTATCATATACGGGGCTCAGAGTTAAGATATTATAGGCCGGGATGTATCATATACCGGGCTAAGAGTTAACATATTATTTGCGGGAGGTATCATATACTGGGTCTGGGAGGTAACATGTTGTGGGCCGGGAGATATCGTATTGGTTACTGGGAGGTATAACATATACGGCAACACTGAACAATGGGAAAAGGGGGTAAAAGTTAACACACTCTCTGGGAAGTTTTGAAGGTTTGGAAAGCAGTTTGTATGGTAATTAAAATTATGAATTTAATTGCTCTTACGGTAATGTTTCAATGGAGGTGCGCGGGGGGAAAAGAGCGTGTAAACAAATTAACACAACTAGTCGTCAAATAGGGATCTTGAAATGAAATGTCACCTCGTTGAATATCGCTAAGGATAAAACATTGAAGTTTGCTATTTTCGTTTTTGCTAACAAAAATTGTGCCACATACGTGTTGTTTTCTTCCTTATTTTTATAACCTCACTTAAGCTTTAAAAAAGTAATTTCACCGCCACCCTCCCCCCTTTATTGTTTGTTTTAATTTTCGCTACAACATCGGCAAGTTTGTCAGTGAAAAGGAGCGTTCACTCTAATCCCTAAACTAATATGTGAGACAAAATCAAGTCGTATTGGAGGCGCCTAATCTGAAAAAAACCCAGCTGAGATCCAGCATTTGTTCAATCTGTAAACATCAGACAGCCAGGGGTTAAACAGGACCAGGCAGGCCATGACTAAAGACGATGAATATTGCATTAACCCTTGCATTGTTGGCTTGCCCCTCAGGAAATTGGCTTCAGAATGCGTTTGTTCTATATTTCGCTATGTGAATGAGACGCCGCCCCCTACCCCAACCAACAGCCCTGTCCAACAAGTTCCACCATTCCCCTTAAATGGGACCGCAGCAGACGTTAAGGATAAGCCGATTAACTTCAAAGGGAAATGACTTTGTTACCTTGACATAGATTGGCGTCTGATTAAAGTAAAGGGAAATGACTTTGTTACCTTGACATAGAAGGGCGTCTGACTAAAGTAAAGGGAAATGACTTTGTTTTACCTTGACATAGAATGGCGTCTGATTAAAGTAAAGGGAAATGACTTTGTTACCTTGACATAGAATGGCGTCTTACTAAAGTAAAGGGAAATGACTTTGTTACCTTGACATATAATGGCGTCTGACTAAAGTAAAGGGAAATGACTTTGTTTTACCTTGACATAGAATGGCGTCTGATTAAATTAAAGGGAAATGACTTTGTTTTACCTTGACATAGAATGGCGTCTGACTAAAGTAAAGGGAAATGACTTTGTTTTACCTTGACATAGAATGGCGTCTGACAAAAGTAAAGGGAAATGACTTTGTTACCTTGACATAGAATGGCGTCTGACTAAAGTAAAGGGAAATGACTTTGTTATCTTGACATAGAATGGCGTCTGACTAAAGTAAAGGGAAATGACTTTGTTTTACCTTGACATAGAATGGCGTCTGACTAAAGTAAAGGGAAATGACTTTGTTATCTTGACATAGAATGGCGTCTGACTAAAGTAAAGGGAAATTGCTTTGTTTTACCTTGACATAGAATGGAGTCTGATTAAAGTAAAGGGAGATACTGGGATACAAATCGTTGAAAAGTTTTGTTCCGGTATCTGTTTTAAATTTCCCATTGCTGAAGAAGGAGCGTTGCTCCAAGCAGGACATTTCTTTTTTAAAGTTTAGTAATTACAAAATATTCCAGAGAACAAGAGTTTATCTCTTTCAGTGTTAACTGATAAGAATATTTTTTTTTTAAAAAGAAGAAGAAGAAAAAAAATGGTTTGTCGCCAAAGAAGAGTTTGAGAAACACTGGTGTTTGCGTGTTACAAATGATTCGGAATTTGTTTTTAAACCAAAAAACACCATTTTTAGCCAAGAATTATCCTTATACAATCTATTCCTAATCCCCCCCCCCCCAACCCCAGACAATGTAGTTTTTTTATGTGCATGTAAAAAATCGAACCTTCAGTGTCGGAACTTTGCGACCATAGAAACAGTCGCAGGTTCACGTGGTTGCCTCATACTTTCACAATTTAAGTTGACATTTTACATACTTGCACACATACCAATAATAAATCTATTCTTTGTCGCAAAGTAAATGGAATAAATACCCCCCTTCTAATGCGATCCAAACTTTGTTTCCTCCCCTGGACTGGGGTACGTCTGGCGTCAGTGATCTGATGGATGTCATGGCCCGTTCTCTACCAGCGACCCCAATAACAGCTAAAAAACCCGGTCGCCGTACGCAGGCGAGCTCTCTCCATGGCGTGCGATAGAAAAGGAAGACCGGTTATTGATCCCTGTATGGGGAGACCTCTTTAAAGAGGGTCACGCATGGAGGGAGAGAGCCTTGAAAAAAAACACATGACATTCGTCACAGTTAACCTCCGACCCACGTCGGCTCCCAACGCCCGATATCTGGCCTTACTGTCACACAGGGGAGATAAACTGCGTTAAAATCCTGAATTGGTGTCAGTCGTTAAGTTTTATCAGACAAATGACACAGTTATGCAATCTTTATGAGTAGATCTTAGACGTGATCTGAAGCAAGGCATCCATCACAATTCATCGGGGGTGGAGGTGGTTGGCGCATTATTGCTGCAATTGAGAAACAAAAATGTTGTCTGGAAAAGGATATAAGCGTAATGCGCCTGGTACTGTCTTGTCGGGTGAATCCACTGGAGCTTTGATGAATCTTGAGCATGTATAACACATTCGTCAGCCAATCAAACTCTGGATATTGTGTTTTTTTTAAACAACGGAGACGTTTGTGCATTACGATAAATATGAATATTCCCTAATTCTAATTAATACTAAATCTATGAAAAAAATCAAACCCAACCACCCCCCCCCCCCCAATAAAAAAAATAAATCACTAACTACTCCATAACCTTAAACACAACAGATTTTCCATGGTCTGTAGGAATCAACGTTTTTTGGGGGGTAGCTCTACAGCAGAAACCTGTTGACTTGGATCAACACAGAGTTCTCTCTTGCCACATCAAAGATCTAATTCCAAAGCTGGTGATGAAAGTCCGCGGATATTTTGGTTTCATATGAACAGGAGATTGTCAAGGTCCATGCCTTCAATTGTCACTCTGAAGTCTTCGATGTTTGCTTCACATGGAATATCTTATAGGAATTAGTTTGCGACAATTTGAAATAAATTAAAAAAAAAAAAGAAGCTACATAAAGAGTCATAACGTTTTTCAGAGTGTCTCGAAACGTGTAAACGGGGTCTTGAAGTATCAACATGAACCCCAATCTGCATCTGAATACCTTAAACAGATTATTGAATTCCCAAATTATAACCATACGTATGAATTAATTTCGCTGGTAAAAATACGTCATTTCTATTGGACGGACACACGTTTGTACTTTGACCTTTGTCTCACCTTAAAGCTCATTCTTATAACGATTCTTCTTTCTTTTCATTAGGAAATTGTGCATCTCCAATGGTCCATGTCTGTTGGTGTATGTCAATGTCGATACTTTCCGTCTGTTGTTTACTTTACAATAGTTGACATTATAGAGGCGCTTCTATAACATGTTAAAAACTTTCTTATTTGGGCAAGCGAATATGTCATATCAAAATTTCCGTAACTGATATTTGGTTTTTTCCGATACATTCTAAATTAAACAAAAGTTAGTTACATAAACCACGACTGACATTCTCTAACTCTTGTATTGCATTCTTTGTTACAGATTCCTTCTCTTGTCTCATATATTGCATTCTTTGTTACAGATTCCATCTCTTGTCTCATATATTGCATTCTTTGTTACAGACTCTATCTGTCTTCTCATGTATTGCGTCCTTTGTTACAGACTCTATCTGTCTTCTCATGTATTGCGTCCTTTGTTACAGACTCTATCTCACGTCTAATGTATTCCGTTCTTTGTTACAGACTCTATCTCACGTCTCATGTATTGCATTCTTTGTTACAGACTCTATTTCTCGTCTCATGTATTGAATTCTTTGTTACAGACTCTATCTCTCATCTCATATATTGCATCCTTTGTTACAGATTCCTTCTCTTGTCTCATATATTGCATCCTTTGTTACAGACTCTATCTCACGTCTCATGTATTGCACTCTTTGTTACAGACTCTATATCACGTCTCATGTATTGAATTCTTTGTTACAGACTCCTTATCTTGTCTCATATATTACATCCTTTGTTACAGACTCTATCTCACGTCTCATATATTGCATCCTTTGTTACAGACTCCATCTCTTGTCTCATATATTGCATTCTTTGTTACAGACTCCATCTCTTGTCTCATATATTGCATCCTTTGTTACAGACTCCATCTCTTGTCTCATATATTGCATTCTTTGTTACAGACTCCATCTCTTGTCTCATATATTGCATTCTTTGTTACAGACTCCATCTCTTGTCTCATATATTGCATTCTTTGTTACAGACTCCTTCTCTTGTCTCATATATTACATCCTTTGTTACAGACTCTATCTCACGTCTCATATATTGCATCCTTTGTTACAGACTCCATCTCTTGTCTCATATATTGCATTCTTTGTTACAGACTCCATCTCTTGTCTCATATATTGCATTCTTTATTACAGACTCCATCTCTTGTCTCATATATTGCATTCTTTGTTACAGACTCCATATCTTGTCTCATGTATTGCATTTTTTGTTACAGACTCCATCTCTTGTCTCATGTATTGCATTCTTTGTTACAGACTCCATCTCTTGTCTCGTGTATTGCATCCTTTCTTATAACATTAAAATAAAATTAACAAAACGAACACATATAAAGATACACTTCTCTAGAATAAATATTCCCATAAAATCCCCTCTTCTCAAATCCGGTGAACAACTTCGTTGAACACAGCTCTTGAAGAGCTCTTTGATCAGAAGACATGATTTAAGACGTCATATCGTATTACGCGCTGTCTTAATCCTCCCCCAAAAAGGGAAGGGGGGGGGGCGAGGATTGGTTGTTATTTTTTACGTCTCAAATCTCACAAAGACTCTGTCATTGGCGTTCTCGTATTTGGTTGTTCTAGATTGCTACGTGAGCCCAAGTTGAGTTTTCAAAGCCGCCTGGATTGGTGTAGCTCGAGAAGTTAATCATCCAAGTCACTTGCGGACTTGTCTATTGATTGTAAGGTAAAGCCCGGATGAGAAGTAGTTTCATCTGTGGATACTAGAGAAATAACTACCATGGGCTCATCGCTGCACAAACATTCAGAATATGGGAGAGGAAATATTTGCACACTGATGTCATGTTGAGTCGGGATCTCTAAAAGAAGGGATGGTGGGGGGAATAGACCGTACTTGTTTAGGCTTGTGAGGTAGTAGAGCAGTGGTTCTCAACCTTTCTAATGCCGCGATCCTTTACTACAGTTCCTCATGTTGCGGCGACCCCCAGCCACAAAATATTTTTCTTTGATACCTTATAACTGTAGAGTATATGTGTGTTCAGGTGGTCGTACGCGACCCTGTGGTAGGGTCGTGCGACCCTGTTGTAAGGTCGTGCGACCCCCAAAGGGGTCGCAACCCACAGGTTGAGAACCGCTGTAGTAGAGAGATGGAGGGAGAGAGAGAACTGTTTAAAAAATGGAACGAAGTGAAGCAAATGTTGCGTATAAGCTACCAGGATGAGAGAGAAAGAGCAAGTACGATGGTCAAATAAGGTACGTTAAACGTGACGGCAAGACTAAAAAGCATTCAAGGAATATATTTATGTGAATTATCTTTATTTCTTTGATATTTCTAGAAGGCTGCCGGACGTAACAGTCATTGATCAAACAATATACATAATTTATAATAAGTCATTTTGACTGTCATTGGACCTCAAATATGTAATAAACTAATATTTATGTATAATAATTGTCAAAGATTTCTTTTCAGCTTCTCAAAAACTCATAAAATCTTCCGTGCTGTCTGACACCAGTGGCCGATGCAGTAAACGTTTATAGGCCACTAAATATTTCTCCGTTTCAATTTGTATGCTCACCAAACAGGCTAGAGGTTTGCATGGTCCACCGCACTTAACTCTCTTCCCAAAGTAATATCATCTGATCATTTAGTAGAAATCTGGGTCCAACTATCATCTGATCATTTACTAGAAATCTGGGTCCACTCAACAATATCATCTGATCATTTAGTAGAAATCTGGGTCCACTGAACAAAAACATCTGATCATTTACTAGAAATCTGGGTCCACTCAACAATATCATCAGATCATTTACTAAAAATCTGGGTCCACTCAATACTATCATTTGATTATTTAGTAGAAATCTGGGTCCACTCAACAATACCATCTGATCATTTACTAGAAATCTGGGTCCACTCAACAATATCATCTGATCATTTACTAGAAATCTGGGTCCACTCAACAAAAACATCTGATCATTTACTAGAAATCTGGGTCCACTCAACAATATCATCTGATCATTTACTAGAAATCTGGGTCCACTCAACAATATCATCTGATCATTTACTAGAAATCTGGGTCCACTCAACAATACCATCTGATCATTTACTAGAAATCTGGGTCCACTCAACAATATCATCTGATTATTTAGTAGAAATATTGGTCCACTCAACAATATCATCTGATCATTTACTAGAAATCTGGGTCCACTCAACACTATGATCTGATTATTTAGTAGAAATCTGGGTCCACTCAACAATATCATCTGATTATTTAGTAGAAATCTGGGTCCACTCAACAGTATCATCTGATTATTTAGTAGAAATCTGGGTCCACTCAACAATATCATCTGATTATTTAGTAGAAATATTGGTCCACTCAACAATATCATCTGATCATTTACTAGAAATCTGGGTCCACTCAACACTATGATCTGATTATTTAGTAGAAATCTGGGTCCACTCAACAATATCATCTGATTATTTAGTAGAAATCTGGGTCCACTCAACAGTATCATCTGATTATTTAGTAGAAATCTGGGTCCACTCAACAATATCATCTAATTATTTAGTAGAATTCTGGGTCCACTCATAATATCATCTGATTATTTAGTAGAAATCTGGGTCCACTCAACAATATCATCTGATTATTTACTAGAAATCTGTGTCCAGTCAACAATATCATCTGATTATTTAGTTGAAATCTGGGTCCACAAAGCAATATCATCTGATGACTTAGTTGAAATCTGGGTCCAGCATGTCTGACTCATCAGTGAAATAGCTCAATTTGACACTTCAATTTTTTTAAACCGAATATATCAGATGACCACAACGTAAGTGGCATGGTTCCCAACTCCACAATTAGCACAAGATACCTTAAATCATGTTCATACCTGCCTTTGTCCCTAAATGAAACAGTTTATTAGTCTCAGTGTAATAGAAAGTGTTATGTCAGCAAGGCCAATATGTCAGCAAGTCCAAGATGTCAGCAAGGCCAACATGTCAGCAAGTCCAAGATGTCAGCAAGGCCAAGTCAGCCGCAACACCAGGGCATGGTCAAGGAATGAGAATAATTGAGAAAATATTGAATATCTGTGATGGTATCGTTAAATCAATAAATTTTATGAAATTCACAATCTGTCATGGTATCGTTAAATCAATAAATTTTATGAAATACACCATCTATCGTGGTATCGTTAAATCAGTGTATTTGTATGAAATACACCATCTGTCATGGTATCGTTAAGTCAATAAGGAACTTAAGTGGATGAAATGAAACATGCTCGCTCAGGAAAGCACTTGTTAATTACAACACATCTCTTCCTGGAGAATACACACGAAGTAAATCAATGATACAAACTGGAGAGTACACAAGAAGTACATCAATGATACAAACTGGAGAGTACACACGAAGTACATCAATGATATAAAATGATTGTGTTTTAAGAATATTAGTGAGTCATTGAAAATATGCGGACATGTACCTTTCTCTGAACTCATAGAGGACATATGCTACACAACACATTTTGATATTAATGGCGTTCTGTATTCACTATTATAAGTCACTTGCAGGTTCCAAAATTACAGAAAGGTTTCAACGTTTTTCTTACTCATACACACGACATGTCACGTTTGTTGCGAATTATTTACAATTGATTTATCAGATACATAAACCTGGAAGCTAATGGATGTTATTAACATATATTAACATATATTAACAATTCATTATTTCAAAGTCATTTAGACGATCCGAGATGAACTACTTTATAACTAATGAAAGTCTCAAGCTGTATAAAGGTGGCGTTTTCTCACAGATTTCAGCCGGGTAGTTTTGCAGTTTCAATTATAGCTTCATGGTATCGCAAACTAACATCACTCCTTATAAGGCAACCTAACAATAACGGCGCCATGGTTTGCATCCATACATTAAAAAAAAAAATGAAATAGTAAAAAAAAAAAAACACGTAACACCACGACCCCCCCCCCCCCCATAAAAAGTGAGAATTTGTCAACGTATCACGGTTAATTTGTTTTGATTAATATGTCAAAGATAATATGGGAGTTTTTGTTATCAATTTTATATATAATTTACTATATTTAAACATCCATAGTTAGTGCTCGTTCCATCCCCCTTTCTCTCTCTCTATCCACCCCTGTATTTTGATATAACTATTACCAGTCTTTTATTTATGCACATTACTAGGAGCCAGACATAAAATTATCACCCCCCCCCCCCCCCACCAAAAAAAAACAAAAACCGCCACCACTTTTTTAAATGAATACAAATAAAATAAAACTGTTTTTTTTGTTTTTTTTTCTATTTCCAGTTCGTTGTATTGTTGACTGTGGACAACGAAAAAAAGGGGGAATTAGGGCGTTGTTTGGGGGCTGTCATTTAAATCCAGTTTCATTCTCACGAAGACCTCGACTTCATTAGTCCCCCAATAGCCAGCTCAGTATTTGATGCTGTTTCTTGAGGAGTAGTAGTTCATTTCATGGCTTGAACATTTAAGACGTCCTTCCATCATGTATAGATTAGATAATTAACTTTGCTAGTGATTCTTTTAATTTTTAAAGTAGAGATCAGCGCGGGGGGAGGGGGGGGGGGGATATTTAAACATTTTAAAACAAAAATTCTTCAAGTGTCAAAGTTGTAGTTTTAGCCTCAAATATAGAGACAGTCCAGGAAACAGTGCCAGACGTGTCTAAGACTCTAAAGATAACACTCTTTATCAATGTCTGTCATCACACGGCCAGCTAACGTTTTTCTTGTTAATTATTGGAGTTGAAAATGGGCGATTGACGTCACTGATTTTAGTTGTATCTAAAAATTCGGAGACGTCAATTGCTGTCCTATTAAAGAAACAAATAATAACTTTGTTATTTTTAATGTCCACGGATGTAAAATAAAATAAAATAAATAAATGAATAAAAATCGAAAAGACAGATCGATAAAAAGCGAGCAAACGAAAAAGAAAAATTGTGATAATCCAAGTCACTGCTTAAATTGGAGTAACCCAGGCCGAAGCTGAAACGAATTTCCATAAACATGTGGTAAATGGAAGCCGACGCCTGGGACCAGAGAATGCGTGCTCACTCTCGGCGGACCGGAAGATTGAACATCGACATTGGGATAAATTGCAGCGGTCCCATCTGACAACTGCATTTACCGGGAATATCCGAACATTTGCCCGGGACGTCAGCGCTTGTCTTTGAGTACAAACGATGCTTGTATAGAGCAGTGCAGGCGACCAATACATTCTGTGTAAATACAGACAACATACTAATAGTGCGTAACGTGACAGGGTAGTTCAAGTACAATTAGTGTCGTAAAAGATGGCTTGTAATACGCATAATCAAAATCCAGCCTATTCGAAAGTGTAGAGGTTTGGGTCAGGAACTCGTGGTCTGAGAATCGTAACAATTTAATAGGATGTGTAAATACGTTTCTCGAAAATAATGAAGTCTATTTTAAAAAAAAAAACATACTAAAACTAAGGGGGAACTGAGTCGCGTTGTCCACAAGCAGCTGGAATAGAATTATTAAACCTTTACGTGGAGCATTGGGGAGAACGGGGTTGGATGTCCCACTTTTGTACATTTTCTCCCGTCTTTAATTGAATTTTTATTTAAACAAAGTAACATTGTCCTCAGTGGTAGTTTGTTCCTTTACCGTTGATACGGTGGGAGTTGATACGGTGGGAGTTGATACGGTGGGAGTTGAGAGAAGGTATAGGGTACCAATGCTGAGATGTAGTGAGATAAGGTATAGGATAGCAATGCTGATATGTAGTGAGATAAGGCATAAATCTCCATCGTTGGATGCATCGAAGGGTTGGGTAGATTTTCACATAGTATTGGGCAGGTTGTCACATAATGTTGGGAAGGTAGTCATACAGTGTTGACTAGGTTGTCACATAATGTTGGGTAGGTTGTCACATAATGTTGGGTAGGTTGTCACATAATGTTGGGTAGGTTGTCACGTAATGTTGGGTAGGTTGTCACTTAGTGTTGAGTAGGTTTTCATGTTTGATTCTGTTACTTCAGTGTATGCATGTGCAGAACAAATACATCCCTCGGGTTGACCATCGTGACCATCAGTCCCAGTTGATATAACAAAAACCAAAAACTACTGCATGAGAAAACGTAGTTATAAATTAGAAACCAAAAGATGACTTACAATTGAAGTTAATCAAATACTGTTGGATAAGTTCGATATTCTACCTCACCAATCCATTACTCTATCATTCACGTTTAATCTCGATCTCACCCATATGATCATTCTAACCTCTCCTGGACGTTTGGCCTCCTGTCCATATCTGCAAGTATTAGCCGCCAATTATATCCGCACGCAGACGTGTAAAGAGAGATCTCCCTGAACAACCAGCTCAATGGCGGACACGATTCGGATCTTCAATTTTTTGGAAGTAGACAGCAATAATCGATACCGCCCGGTAATGACTGTAAGCGTGTACTTTGCTCTTATCGAAATTTTAATAATTGATTTAGGAACTTCCACAACCGATTATTATGTCACATCCCCACCGTTGGGCTAATAGCCCTGTGTGTGGGGGGGAGGGTTATCGTTTAAGCCTACTATAAACACAAAGTGTTGTAGTTAGATTGAAAGACAATGGGAATTGAAGGAGATAGGAACTGTAAGATGTGGTTACCAACACGAGAGGGAACACACACGTATGAGCGTGGAAGGAGCGTATGACTTACTTGGCTTACTGCAACCAGTAGCATGACTTATCGTTTCACTACACCCAGTAACATGACTTTTTGTGTCACTACAACCAGTAGCATGACTTATTATTTCACTACAACCAGTAGCATGACTTATCGTTTCACTACAACTAGTAGCATGACTTATTGTTTCACTATAACTAGTAACATGACTTATTGTTTCACTACAACTAGTAGCATGACTTATCGTTTCAATACAACTAGTAACATGACTTATTGTTTCACTACAACTAGTAGCATGACTTATCGTTTCAATACAACTAGTAGCATGACTTATTGTTTCACTACAACTAGTACATGACTTATTGTGTCACTACAACTAGTAACATGACTTATTGTTTCACTACAACTAGTAGCATGACTTATTGTTTCACTACAACTAGTAGCATGACTTATTGTTTCACTACAACTAGTAGCATGACTTATTGATCGAATGAATCAGTATAAAATAGTATTAACTGGGATAACGTACCAAAGATTGTTCCCCCATAATCGTTAATATCGACCATGTAAATAGGTCATGAGACGTGATGGTCAGTTGTCGATTCGATGATCTACGGTAGTCAAAACTGTCCCCCACCAAATTAATTTTCAAACACGTTATTTCGCATGTAATAAATGACCCGTTAAGAAGTACGTAGCAAAGTCTAAATTAAAGACAAGATTTAAAGAAAGAACCAAAAAAGAACGATACCAAAAGAAAGATACCAAAAAAAACGATACCAAAAGAACGATACCAAAAGAACGATACCAAAAGAACAATACCAAAAGAACAATTCCAAAGAACGATATCAAAAGAACGATACCAAAAGAACGATACCAACGCTAGTGAGACGGACAGCATATCTACTTATGTTATTATTTCTTTTACAACATTAACTACACACAATCTAACCTCTGGTAAGGTACAATTTTTCAAGAAAAATATTGGAACACTACATACAATGTTAACGAACATGAGTTAGGTGTCTTCCTTGTCTGCAGTCTACTCTATTTATTCCTAGGTAAAGAATGGCCCAGGCGATGGTTATTTTCGTAACTTAAACAATGGTCACGGGTATGTTTAGAAGTTTTCTGACGTGCCTGGTGTGGTAGAGAAAGGAAGCCGTAAGCAAAGTCAGCGCACCGAGTTCACGGCGGAAGAAGAAACAAAGTGTCTCTGGGGTAGGGGCGAAATGGTGGAGACTATTGCATTTACAGATCCAGGAATACAAAACAAATATGTCACACAAAGGAATAATATTGTCACGGTCAAGGTTATTATAAAACATCAAAAGACATAACTAAAAAAAAAAACGCAGATATAATTTTTAAGTATTTCCGGTACACTAGGGGGTCATGTTTCGGGGGGGGGGGCACATGTGGGGAAAGCAGGTACTGGGGTCTCTATGCAGCCTGCAAGTCCAATGGACTAGGACGGTGCATTAACTGTATCATTAACCCCCACTACCTCCACACCCCGGGTTCATTGGGTATTTAAAAGGTTTGATGAACTCTCCTTGCTAGTCTTACGTCATACGACATCTATAGTATACTAACATCTAGATATTCACAATGAAAGAAAGCTGTATATCAGGAGGTTTTTTGTAATCAAATTAATCTCGCCATAACATCATGGAAACTTCTCCTAACGAATCCAAGCTCTATAAACCAAAATAGCATTAATAAAACTAGTTCATTTTGTCCAAGACGAACCCACTTTATTTGCATCCGCCACCGTGTGATAAATATGTTTGAATCTCTTGTACCAAACCAAAAATGATGCCCAGAGGGACAGACACGGACTGACACAGATTTCTAAGCATATTCGGAGTTCATCTAAGGTAGTCGAATACCTTTTGGCTCAATGCATTGCTTGAACTCGTACTTGTACTTTATAAAGTTGACATGGTGAATTCACTATATAAATTGGGATGGGACTCGTTTACCTTGGATGGCGACTCATCTAAGAGAAGGCAAACTCTGAAATCAAACTTGGGATCAGGGAGATGGAGTCCCGTAGGCGGTCTGCATTTGAGACAATGAAAATTCCGACAAATCCTGTGACTTAGTACGCATAAAGAGCACAGTGAAACACACACACACTACTGGTCATCTACTGCATCTTGGTCTATTTACAGTGGTCTTGACCAAGTCTTGCCATTGGATCTGGGGGCAAGGACTAGAGACGGGTGCTGGCGAATAAACTCTCCCTTACTTTAAATAAAATACAGCTCAAGTCAAGGCTACTACGCAAGTCGAAAATTACCCCCGTCATCTTCATTGCCTTGAACATCGTCATTGCCTTGGACATCGTTATTGCCTTGGACATCTTCATCAACAAAACACTTTATAAAATGAAAATAATAAATGTAGATATACACATTTTGAACGACCTATTTCGTCATGTTTTAACATGTCCTATTTAGCTTCGACAAACGCATGTGATGATCTAAAGTTCTAACCACTTACAAATCTATCGCATCTCTCTCTCGCTCGATCTCTTTCTCTCTTTTCACCGTCTGGCCTCTCTCTTTTCAGTTCCCTCCTTCCATACATTTTCCCTCTTCTCTCTCTCTCTAAACTTCTCCATTTCGTCCCCATTCTCGACGTTCTCTCTCACACACACACACCTCTCTCCCACTTAGAATCTCTCATAATCTCTCTCACACACACTTCTCTCCCTCTTAGCATCTCTCATAATCTCTCTCACCCACACCTCTCTCCCTCTTAGAATCTCTCATAATCTCTCTCACCCACACCTCTCTCCCTCTTAGAATCTCTCTCACACACACCTCTCTCCCTCTTAGAATCTCTCATAATCTCTCTACCCCCTCACTGTATAAATAAACAGAGATATATCGAAATGTCTAAACGAAAAAATCAAAACATTTGAGCGCGCCATTTTCTTGCCCCGGAACTCTGTCGTGTATCAGCCAGCCTGGCAAGGGGAGGTAATAGCATGGCATCGACTTGTTGACCCTAGTCTGACCGGTGGCTGGCCTGCAAGAATGATGACGACGATGGTAGTAATGCTGAGGGGAGGAGGGGGGGTGCTACCTTCCATCACGGGATCACAACATCGTGAGAATGACGCGGGGCACCACTCTTGTTTACTCAAGTCGTTATTATAAATTGTTGTCTTCCCTTGGAGCGGATTGCTCTACTTATATTGTCTGGTTGACGTCAGTCCGTGATATTTCAGTTGTGTACGAGAACAAAGGAAAATGCATACGTTCTACAGCAAAGCGTCAACAACTACTTCGCCAATGTGAAATTACCACCAGTGAGATTAAGTATATTATTAATGCCTTGTTACATTAAGTAATGCCTCGTTACATTAAGTAATGCCTCGTTACATTAAGTTATGCCTCGTTACATTAATGCCTCGTTACATTAAGTTATGCCTCGTTACATTAAGTAATGCCTCGTTACATTAAGTAATGCCTCGTTACATTAAGTTATGCCTCGTTACATTAATGCCTCGTTACATTAAGTTATGCCTCGTTACATTAATGCCTCGTTACATTAAGTAATGCCTCGTTACAATAAGTAATGCCTCGTTACATTAAGTTATGCCTCGTTACATTAAGTAATGCCTCGTTACATTAAGTAATGCCTCGTTACATTAAGTAATGCCTCGTTACATTAAGTAATGCCTCGTTACAATAAGTAATGCCTCGTTACATTAAGTAATGCCTCGTTACATTAAGTAATGCCTCGTTACATTAAGTAATGCCTCGTTACATTAAGTAATGCCTCGTTACTTTAAGTAATGCCTCGTTACATTAAGTAATGCCTCGTTACATTAAGTTATGCCTCGTTACATTAAGTAATGCCTCGTTACATTAAGTAATGCCTCGTTACATTAAGTAATGCCTCGTTACATTAAGTAATGCCTCGTTACATTAAGTAATGCCTTGTTACATTAAGTACACCAGGCCTAAAATAATAGAGCTACGTTAAGAATAATGCCATTCATTTTAAATGTCAAACAAGTTTATGTGTGAAACTTAATGATAACAAAGTTGCCATCGTTATGAACTTGGTTTATTGTTTAACTTAAAATCTGATGCAAGGATCGCTGACTATGACACACCGACGAACCTAGGCTTAGAACATGGAGCACCAGCTATTTCTGTGTTCATTTATTAATTTTGAGTCCTTAACAACGATGTTATAAAATATATAAATATTTAAAAATGTATAAGAATGATTCACCAATAAATTAAAAACAATATGAAATTTTAGATAAAGGATTTTTAAAAACCCTATTTAATAGTTTTTATGATTGCTCACAGAGATCAAAAGTACAGATTCAAAGATAAATAAGTAAATAAATTTTCATTTTGTTGGGGGTTCCATTTGTCACACACGTGTCAAGGGTTGGCCGTTACTGTCTCTGTCGTTACGCTGCACGTCTGCTATTCTGGGAGAGAAGCTTAGAATACTTCTGTCACCACTGCTGGAATCAGAGATCCCTGGACGGCGTCTGGACATTGGGGCGAGAAAAGGGAGGGGGGGGGGTGGGGAAGGCGACTTACAGTAAGATGTTGTACGTGCCAAAGTGCTCAAATGTTGTATAACTGAGCCAACCAGGCCTGGATTATTGTGTCAATCTGTGACCCGTGTCACGGTGGTGGTGCATTCACGGTGTTCTTACCCCTCGGACCTACTGCAGGCGTAGGTGGGAGGATTGTGTTCGTTGATTGATTGTAAGGTAAGTGATTGTAATCGTTGATTGATGATTGTAAGGTAAGTGATTTTGATGGTTGATTGATTTTAAGAAAAGTGATTGTAAATTCATGTCGCTAAAACGTCACTAATAGTATTACACCAGTTTTATGTGGTAAGTTTGGCTGTGTTTTCTCAAAATACTGCGTTACACTTTTATTGGATAGAGTGCTAAGTGGGGGAAATAGAGGAAGAGAAAAAGGGAGAGAATGTCACCATTTTAAAAAAAACGGGGGGGGGGGGTGGGGGGTGAGGGGGTATAGTAATACAAGAGCGAGACAATGTCTATTTCAAGAGAGAGAGAGAGAGAGAGAGAGAGAAAGGATGTGTAAAAAGAGAGAGGAGGGATGGGGAGAGGAAGAAAGAGAAGGGGTGAAGGGGTACTGAGCGTGAGAGACAGGGGAGATGAACTACTTGTTTTAGCGTAAAGGGATAATTTGAATTATCACTTTCATACTTGAACTCTTAGTTGTTTCCCTTTAAGAACGAACATTTAGATAGCTCTAAAAGATTGGTAGAATGAGAGTCTCTAGTGTATCCCAATAGATATTCTGTAGTGTATCCCAAATAGAGATGATATAGTGAATAGTGTATAGAAAGTCTGTAGTGTATCCCAATAAAGATTCTCTAGTGTATCCCACATAGAGATTCTATAGTGTATCCCGATTGAGAGTCTGTAGTGTACACCAATTGAGAGTATATAGTGCAGCGATTCTCAACCTGTGGGTCGCGACAAACACATATACTCTACAGTTATGAAGTAGCAACGAAAATAATTATGTGGTTTGGGGGGTCGTCACAACAAGAGGAACTGCATGAAAGGGTCGCGGCGTTAGGAAGGTTGAGAATCACTGCTGTAGTGTATCTCGATAGAGTCTTCTGTACTGTCTCCCAATAGAGATTCTGTAGTGTATTCCAATAAAGAGTCTTGAATGCATCCCACTAGTAAGTCTATAGTTTATCTCAATAGTGAGTCTACAGTGTTCCAAATAGAGTCTTTAGTCTATCCTTAAAGTTTATATAGTGTATCCCAAAATATATAAGAATGAGTGCACGGTAATTAACTTCCTCTACACTTTTCTATTACCTGATCCTATTTTTACATTACCTTATCCTTTTTTACATTACCTTATCGTTTTAATATTGACTGATCCAAGTTTATTTTTCCTTTTAAACAATTCTTTGAAGATGCTAATCGCATGTTCAAAATCCTTGTTTACAATCGTGCAGACTTGAGATAGACTTAAGATTGACTTGAGATAGAAATGAGATAGACTTGAGACAGACTTGCGAAAGACTTGAGATAAACTTGAGATAGACTTGAGATAGACTTGAGATACACTTGAGATACACTTGAGATAGACTTGAGATAGACATCACCGTCTTCCTTTATGTTAAAACAATTCATGAACGCTGCATGACATCATTTTAATTTTGCAAAAGATTCACTGCATCTATTTACATCTTACAACACATGCCTCCAGTCTGGCTGAATATATTTCTTGAAGCAAATCTGGACTTTTTCTGTGGAATTCAAGAAGTTTTTTGTTAAGGAAAAACCTAAAATTGTAAAGAGAAATGTATCCCCATATTACGTAACGCCGACAATTCGATTTATATTAAAACTGTGGTACGTCACACCCAACCAGGAGTACGTCATACCGAACCAGGAGTACGTCACACCCAACCAGGAGTACGTCACACCCAACCAGGAGTACGTCACACCCAACCAGGAGTACGTCACACCCAACCAGGAGTACGTCACACCCAACCAGGAGTACGTCACACCCAACCAGGAGTACGTCACACCCAACCAGGAGCGCGTCACAACCAACCAGGAGTACGTCACACCCAAACAGGAGCACGCCGAAATTAAAGTTGATGTAAGTTCCTCTAATCTAATCGATCGCTTACATCCCAGCTTAGAATTCATTGGTCGTCTCATCTATATGGCTTAGCAATCGATCGCTTACATCCCAGCTAAGAATTCATTGGTCGTCTCATCCATATGGCTTAGCACTTAATCGCTTACATCCCAGCTTAGAATTCATTGGTCGTCTCATCCATATGGATAAGCACTTGATCGCTTACATCCCAGCTAAGAATTCATTGGTTGTCTCATCCATATGGCTAAGCACTTGATCGCTTACATCCCTGCTAAGAATGCATTGGTCGTCTCATCCATATGGCTAAGCACTTGATCGCTTACATCCCAGCTAAGAATTCATTGGTTGTCTCATCCATATGGCTAAGCACTTGATCGCTTACATCCCGGCTAAGAATGCATTGGTTGTCTCATCCATATGGCTAAGCACTTGATCGCTTACATCCCAGCTAAGAATTTATTGGTTGTCTCATCCATATGGCTAAGCACTTGATCGCTTACATCCCAGCTAAGAATGCATTGGTCGACTCATCTATATGGCTAAGCACTTGATGGCTTACATCCCAGCTTAGAATTCATTCGTCCACTCATCTGTATGGCTAAGAACGTGATCGCTTACATCCCAGCTTAGAATGCATTGGTCGACTCATCCATATGGCTAAGCACTTGATCGCTTACATCCCAGCTTAGAATTCATTTGTCGACTCTTCCATATGGCTAAGCACGTGATCGCTTACATCCCAGCTAAGAATTCATTGGTTGTCTCATCCATATGGCTAAGCACTTGATCGCTTACACCCCAGCTTAGAATTCATTGGTCGTCTCAACCATATGGCTAAGCCTACAGCATGGTGGACGCTCTTTTGGCAGCTGTTATTTTCACGACCAAAGCCCCCGTACATCCAGCTCGAAATGCAGGTTGAGAGGGAGGGGAGGGGGTGTTGAATTCCCGCTACATTAAAATGAAAAAGATGAATTGAGGATTGAAAAGAAAACTTCTTGTGTGAGGCCTGATTAAAGCAAACATGTTTCGCTCTAAGACTTCTGATCCCCGGCAACTTTTTTAATCAAAAGAAACAGGAAAAAGAACTTGACGGGCTTGGGGTGTGAGACCTGGACGACAAACATGTTTTCAAACATGTTACTGTTTGTAGTGAACAGGAATTGGACTTTTGACAAAAATGTTTTCAAACATTTTGCTGTTTGTAGTGAACAGGAATTGGACTTTTGACAAAAATGTTTTCAAACATGTTAATTTTTGTAATAAACTGGAATTGGACTTTTTGCGCACGTAGCTCATAAATAGAAAATACATATTAAGTTTGAATGTTTTGAGTTGACCAATTCATGCCCCCCCCCCCCCCCCCCCCAAAAAAAAAAAAAAAAAACTTAACGCGGAAATAATTGCCGTATTTAACATCAAGTTTAATAATAATTTTTATTTCACTGATCACATACGCATGTGTATGTTTCAGAACTTTGCTATTTAATACCATACAGCTCGTCTCTATGCTTACCCAACCAAAAACGTCTCGAATGTGCTATACTAATTTTTAGGTCATATACGATAGTTGAAATCGTATACTTCCTCTGACCTAAACGTTTTAATAGTTGGAACGATTATTTCATGTTGAAATTATGAGTGGAATACATTTTTTTATATCAATGACGTTGGCGTATTCGGTCATGTGGTTTGGCTTGGCTTGGAAGTGACTTGCGAGATGACAGTGACAACTGTAAAGGGGGGTCTACTCAAAATGTTGTTTTAATATGATACGATTTTTTAAAAAGAAATGAATTATTATTATCTGAAGCATTATGATCTTACCATACTAAATTTGTCTTGTGTGCGGCTTAATAATATAGTCTTGTTAATTGCAAGACTACGATCATGTTTTTAATAATAAAATTACCCTTGAGTCGTTAAGTATATTCTAAACCAAATGAGGAGTTAATGTATGAATTTTTAGTCCAGAATTGCTTCAAGAATTGGTGTTTTTTTTTACAAAGAGTTGTTTAAATTCAAAATATGGTAATATATAAATCTTGTTTGTTTACAAAGTATGGTAATACATAATATTTTTCTGAAGTACTTTTTTAAAGAATTATACAATTTTATCTCAAATCTAACCAAAAATATTTAAATGTAGTTCTTTTATATTATGTATATGTAATAAAGTGAAATTATCAAGTGAATAGACCACACACACACACTTATACAGCAATCCCAATGCTGTAAAAACTATATTTAAAAAGCCCATAATAATAAATTATCCACGAGTTCTTCATTCGATGAACGAGTAAAGGTTTCTTTTTCTTTGTGCACTACTGTGCATGTATGCCACAGTTCAGATAATACATTTTGATCGCCATATTCAGGCCCAGACTTGTCATTACAACCCCTATCTAATAATTGAGCTCCACAACGATTCGGTAAATTCACTTTTATTCTCCCCGGGGAAATTCGTATCCCAAATTTGTCCCCTCTGTTATCAACTTCCATCTCTCTCTGTCTCCTTTACTTAAAAACATGAACATACCCTCCATGCCCAGTTCATGAACATATCCTCTATGCCCAGTTATAATCGATCGACTTCACAAGTCTTTACCCATGCCATTCCCTTGAGCTCTCAATATACAGCAGAGGACCACACCAATGACACCCTTAAGTCAGCCCAACCCAGTCTTGGACGTTTCTCTGATGACATGCACACCAATGACACCCTTAAGTCAGCCAAACCTCTGATGACATGCACACCAATGACACCCTTAAGTCAGCCCAACCTCTGATGACATGCACACCAATGACACTACTAGCTTCGCTTTTCGCGGTGGGTCGAAGTCACGGGGTCGGTTTGGAACAAGCCAAAGGAAAGAAAACATTTCAACGTTGTGGTGGGAGCTAATCTTTCTTTGTACAAAAAATATCAGATACAATAAATCAGTTTCTTGAATTCAATTTTTTTTTACCATTAAATAACCTGACTGTTCTACTGCATCATTTGGTTTCGTGAACCTATTCCACAGAATTTGTTGTCTGTACTGGGCATTAGGCTTAGAACCTTGTTCTCTGTACTGGGCATTAGGCTTAGAACCTTGTTCTCTCTACTGGGCATTAGGCTTAGGACCGTGTTCTCTGTACTGGGCATTAGGCTTAGGACCTTGTTCTCTGTACTGGGCATTATGCTTAGGACCTTGTTCTCTGTACTGGGCATTAGGCTTAGGATCTTGTTATCTGTACTGTGCATTAGGCTTAGGACCTTGTTCTCTGTACTGGGCATTAGGCTTAGGACCTTGTTCTCTGTATTGGGCACTTAACTTAAGGCCAAATAAATATTTTTTAAAAGTTTGAACGGTTAGATTTGAGCAAGCATTACATAGGGATAGAAATTGGATAGCGTCCCCACGGTTATCACACTATTTTAATGACGTCAACTGTTAACAAGATGATGCACGGTAATTAGGATTTACCAATAGTCAAATGATATCTGGACTGAACAATGGTCATAAACTATCTTGACTGACCAATGGGCATATGATATCTGGACGGAACAATGGTCATATGACATCTGGACTGAACAATGGTCAGATCATATCTGGACTGAACAATGGTCACAGGACATCTGGACTGCCTAATGGTCAAGGATATCTGAACTAACCGATGTTTATAGGGCATCTGGACTGAATTATGGTCAAAGGAAATCTAGACGGACCAAGGGTTATAGGACATCTGGAACGACTAATTGCAATAGGGCATTTGCAGTACTGGTCATATGAAATCTAGACTGACTAATGGTCTTATGACATCCGGATTGACCATTCGTTATATAGCGTCTGGACTGACTAATGCGCATTGTCAATTGGGACTGTCTACTTATCATATGCTATATGGAACTGTTGTGATAAGTTTGCATGTGTTATACACTACATAACTGTGATGTGTACACAGTACATCTATCCCGAAGTTCTATTTAAAAATCAATAGCTTACATTTAACAGAAATTCAACCAAGGTGTAAAACATTATTCCCCACTTTTCATGCTATACTGAATAAACAAATTTGGTCTATGATATTTTTGCTTTGGGATAGGGGAGGTGTGGTGCATCAGTTGAATTGTATTCATTGTTGTGGGACCTGGCGGGGTGGATATAAGTTGATAGAAGAGATCCGGGGTAGGGACAAGTAGGCAGACATACACATAAATAGAGAGAAAGAGGAACGGAATGATGTATTTATAGATGGATGAATGAATGGAGTGTGTGTTTGGGGGGTATGTGTGGATGCCGAGTGAGTAGAATGCCTTGATGAGAAAACAGATGAAGTAACATATCGAGATAGGGTGTACGCAAAGTGGCCTTGTAGATACATCGGTCTGCAATTTGCTTTTGCGTCTGGAAACTATATAAGAAAACTGTGGCTTTGCGCAAAAGAGTTCATCATTTCTCACGGAACAAATGTTTTGCTAGTACAAAGTTGCGAAAGTAAATAATATTTGACAATCCCATGAGACTTGTCTGAATACTCAAATATGAAAACTGTAGCTAAACGTCACTGCTCTTCTTATGTACATGTTGTACGTTATTTGAGATCTGGTATTTTTTAACTTCGCAAATAGAACCCCCAAAAATTGAAAGACGAAGTAGAGAGACGAGTGGGCCGTCAGACGGCAGCGCTCTTTGACAGTCAATTCCATCTGCTCGATTTCCTTCCCTCCGCCTGTCTGTAGCTCTCCTCCCTCCCCTCCGCGTTCTTCACATTCCCGTCACTATG
This sequence comes from Omphiscola glabra, assembly GCA_964017045.1. Taxonomy (NCBI): domain Eukaryota; kingdom Metazoa; phylum Mollusca; class Gastropoda; family Lymnaeidae; genus Omphiscola; species Omphiscola glabra. The sequence goes on from OZ024795.1 coordinate 30,270,387, forward strand.
GTCCTGTACAAGAAAGGGAGGGAACTCTGTTAGGACTGGAACGAATTTCCAGAGGTTTGCTCTGCCCCTTGTTAAATGGTTTACGGTGTGGAGAAACGGAATTGGTGGTTTTGGTGTCATGTCATGTATGGGAAGTTGTATGGACCGGGTGTGAGAGTGTGTGCATTGTATCCAGTGCAATAGACCTGGTGTGGAAGTGTGTGCATTGTATCAAGTGCAATAGACCGGGTGTGGAAGTGTGTGCATTGTATCAAGTGCAATAGACCGGGTGTGGGAGTGTGTGCATTGTATCAAGTGCAATAGACCGGGTGTGGGAGTGTGTGCATTGTATCAAGTGCAATAGACCGGGTGTGGGAGTGTGTGCATTGTATCAAGTGCAATAGACCGGGTGTGGGAGTGTGTGCATTGTATCAAGTGCAATAGACCGGGTGTGGGAGTGTGTGCATTGTATCAAGTGCAATAGACCGGGTGTGGAAGTGTGTGCATTGTATTCAGTGCAGTTTCAGCCTGGTTTAATGTACAGAAGAGAAGTACTTTAATTCTTTGGTATGGAACAGAACTGAACAAATCTGGATGTATTGTGAATTCAGGGTTATACGGAGTGGGTGGTCCGGCACAGTTGGAAAGTCCTTTAACGAATTCCCGCTACATCTCTACGCTTATGATAAATCAGTGAAGTGAGACACTCGCCAGATATCACGAGACACTCGCAAGGTGTCACGAGACACTCGCCACATATCATGAGACACTCAGCAAGATATCATGAGACACACTCCTTATATCACGAGACATTCGCAAGGTATCACGAGACACTCGCCACATATCATGAGACACTCAGCAAGATATCATGAGACATACTCCTTATATCACGAGACACTCGCCAGCTATCATGAGATACTTGCCATATATCATGAGACACTAGCCATATATCACGAGACACTCGCCAGATATCATGAGACACTCACCAGATATCACGAGACACTAGCCATATATCACGAGACACTAGCCATATATCACGAGACACTCACCAGATATCATGAGACACTCACCAGATATCACAAGACACTAGCCATATATCACGAGACACTAGCCATATATCACGAGACACTCGCCAGATATCATGAGACACTCGCCATATATCACGAGACACTCGCCAGATATCATGAGACACTCGCCAGATATCATGAGACACTCACCAGATATCACGAGACACTAGTCATATATCATGAGACACTCGCCAGTTATCACGAGACACTCGCCAGTTATCATGAGACACTCGCCAGTTATCATGAGACACTCGCCAGTTATCATGAGACACTCGCCAGTTATCACACTTCATCATTAAATAAAAGTGTGTCGATGACTTTTAAAGACTCTTATTAAACTAGATATTTGTTTTACAAATGAAAGTTATCGCTGTCACAAATGACCAGGGCGGAGAAGGGAAACAATGGGCGTAGGTACCGGACAAACAATAGATAAGGGAGTAGTTAGCCTGACATCGGCAGAGTTTATGGTAGTACAGGGAAGACATGATATTTTGGGAGGCAGGGAGACACCAGGGGGACAGTGTGGGAGACATGACAGCTTGGTAGGCAGGGAGACACCAGGGGGACAGTGTGGGAGACATGACAGCTTGGTAGGCAGGGAGACACCAGGTGGACAGTGTGGGAGACATGACAGCTTGGTAGGCAGGGAGACACCAGGTGGACAGTGTGGGAGACATGACAGTTTGGTAGGCAGGGAGACACCAGGTGGACAGTGTAGGGACGGGTATCACAAAAGTTTTCGATGAACGAGTTTTGTACCTCGCAGATGGAAGTGTGATGTTCACGAAGACTATGGGTAGGGTTAGATTAATTATCAGAAATAGATAATCCCTCAACGTGATAGATGCTAATTGGTGTGTAGGGACATTAAATAGGAGTTGGGGGGGGGGGTAAAGGATCCGGTCAGTGATTTGCTGCATTTAATGGTGTAGCGATTCAATGTCCGTGTGACTGGTATCTAGTAGAGTTTAGTCACACGAGGGGCAAATATCAGGGAGAAGTTTTTCGAGACAGCTGTAGCGTTAGAGATTCATGGACGGTCATTCTGAACTGACAGCTGAAGTGTTACTAGCTGTAGTCAAAGATTTAAGCACAGACAGTTAGCGAAGTGTTACTAGCTGTAGTCAAAGTTTTAAGCACAGACAGCGAAGTGTTACTAGCTGTAGTCAAAGATTTAAGCACAGACAGTTATCGAAGTGTTAACAGTTAGTAAAGAGACGTTACTGAATTATATTATATTGATCAATACATCTTCTATTTATGCTATTGAGGAGTTGCTTGGTCATTCATTAGTGTCATGTGTTTTTTTTGTTGTACTTCTCAACGCCTGGGCTAGTGAACCATCACACAGAGGAGCGGCCCCGTATTAGTCACACCAATACCACTTGGTAGGTGACCATAAGTACGGGCCATACCCTCACAATACCATCCCATTCTGTGACAATCTCCTTCAATTAAGTACGAGATACCTTTTTTTCAGACTCCAAAACCCTTTCCCCACAACAAGTAAATAGTAATGAAAAATCAATATTTTCGGTTGATCAAAAAAGTCATACTTTTTCTTGAGAGGAAAAAATAGAAGTTATCACGCAGTCTGAACCTAGACAGAGCCTTAGTATACGAAGTCGTACCCAGGTCCTAGCCAGAAATGGAGTATCTAAAGCAGCTTGGCACAAGGAAATGTTTATTCATCATTTTTGGATTGGTGTGTGGGGGGGGGGGGGGTCTGCTAGTGGTTTCATATTAGAAGGGTCTTGAGTTCTAGTCGTCATTTCGGGCAGTACCTTAGTATGTTAACATTACTGATTGAAATTTTAAACGGATCTTCAATTTCATCTTCCATTTTTCGGAATAAAAATGTATCGTTACTTTCAATTTGATCAGACGGCAAACATTCCAAACAGAGTTTAAGACGATACTTTCAATTTGACCAGACGGCCAACATTCCAAACACAAGGACACAGTTGTTTCGACTCATAACGACAAATAGAGCAACCGCCATTCGCTTGCGTCACCAAAACAACATCAATGGCTACTTTATTATAAGCTTGTAATGAAGTACTAGACACCAATTTCCGTCTGATAGGCTGAAAAATAAATTAACCAACAAATTACAGCAGTTCTAGGAGAGCTTTTTGTTAGATCACATTCTCCATTAGCAGGGTACAAGGACAAGCCCCTGAGAATTATCCCTATCCTGTACGTTGTTTCCTTTGTATTATCCCGCACCTATGCTACATCCGGATATTACATGGCATTATTGTATCTTGACTGTGTGTATGTTTTTATTCCTGATTGTTTGTCTCTAATTATGTGTCTCTGGTTCACTTTGACAGTTCTCTACCAATTTGTATACACTTAATATAGTTGATTAATGCAGTTTCAACCAGCACATTTCAGAAAACATCGTTTGGATTCAAGCTATACATTTCAGAAGTCATCGTTTGGTTTCAACCTGTACATTTCAGAAGTCATTGCCTGAGTTTCTTTGGTAAATTTCAGAGGACATTATTTGGTTTGGCTGGTGACGCAAACAAAGACTCGACAATCGTATTCTCGCATTTACATTCAGCTATCAGCATCAGCTGACCCCTGACCAGGTACCATTGAGCTCACAGATCCATCTAAACCTTGTGACAATCTTCATAAATTCCACATACATATTTATATGCTAAGTCGGTCTCATTCTCACGTGAATCTTGATGCGTTGCACGCCATAAAACTGTGGCCATATCGCTATGGGGCTATCCTGATACGTTACCCGCCATAAAACTGTGGCCACAACGCTATGGGGCAATCTTACTGCACTGCACGCCATAAAAATGTGGCCAAAACGCTATGGGGCAATCTTATTGCGCTGCACGCCTTTAAATTGTGACCACAGCTGTATGGGGCAACCTTGATGCGTTACACGCCTTTAAATTGTGGCCACATCGCTATGGGGCAATCTTGATGCGTTGCACGCCATTAAACTGTGGCCACATCGCTATGGGGGCAATGGACATTTACATTTTAAGGTTCTTCCCTGATAAAGGTATGTTTGAATGAGACTATTGTAGCGTTTATAGACCTGTGTATAGATTTTGTTGAGGCAGTTTTGGTTCAGCGCTAAGATGTTGTATCAAGTGAGCTATTGGATTAGCCCACCCCCACCCTTTTAATTGTGTGGCCGTCTAAACCGATGATCTTGTCCTTTTTTTCTGAACACAGCTGAATCATCGTCCGAACTCATCTGCGTCATCGTCCGAACACAGCTGAGTCATCGTCCGAACACAGCTGAGTCATCGTCCGAACACAGCTGAGTCATCGTCCGAACACAGCTGAGTCATCGTTCGAACACAGCTGAGTCATCGTCTGAATACAGCTGAATCATAGTCCGAACAAAACTTGGTCATCGTCCGATCATGTCCGAGTCATCGTACGGATACAGCTTCTCTTAAACTCACTAGAAGGCTCTAATATAGATAGAGAATTCTCGCCTGCCATCCTGGACTGAAGGCTCGATTCGAGAAACGTCTCCCCTCTAGACCATAAATAAGACGATCGACTGTGACAGCTAGATAGACATACGAGAGCTACAGGAGACGTATAAGATTTTCACTGTATTTCAGACTACTAGTTTCACCTTTTAATTATAATAAATGTTTACTTTATGGAAATTAATATGCCTTTGTTTTATTTATTTGTATAAATTTGAGTTTTAATTTATATCAGAAATGTTGGTAACATTAAATTGATCAGTTTTACTGTCTCCAGCTTTGTTATCGGTTGGTATACAGGGTTCCAGTCATTTGTTTGCGGTATTGTTCATCTTACGCAGTGGTTCTCAACCTTCCTAATGCCGCGACCCTTTAATAGAGTCCATCATGCTGTGGCGACCCCCAACCACATAATTATTTTCGTTGCTACTCCTTAACTGGTAGTACATGTGTTTTCTGATGGTCTTAGGTGCCCCCATGGGAAAGGGTTATTCGACCCCAAAAGTGGTCGCGACCCACAGGCTGAGAACCGCTGCTAACGAGACAAATCGAAGGCTAATTCAAATAGATCGTACCTCATTTCATGTGCTTGTTTATTGGGAAATCACTTCCCTTTATTTGTTTTTGTTAATAGAGTTACATTTTCATTAATATGAAGGTGGCTAATTTTTATTGGTTGATTAATTATAATTTTTAAAATTTCAAAATTTCAGGGTCAAAATGTAGCAGGGAGAGGGATGAATTTAGGGTTCAGGTTAGGTTTAGGGATAAATATAGGGTTCAGGTTAGGGTGAGTGATAGATTTAGGGTTCAGGTTAGGGTGAGGGATAGATTTAGGGTTCAGGTTAGGGTGAGGGATAGATTTAGGGTTCAGGTTAGGGTGTGGGATAGATTTAGGGTTCAGGTTAGGGTGAGGGCTAGATTTAGGGTTCAGGTTAGGTTTAGGGATAGATTTGGGGTTCAGGTTAGGGTAAGCGATAGATTTAGGGTTCAGGTTAGGTTTAGGGATACATTTAGGTCATTTTTCATTATTTTTAACGTTTTATTCTTAATTTTAGCAAACATGAGTTATTTTCTTTTTTCACGGCCGCCATCTTGGTTGCCCCGACCCGTGAACACGTAAAAGTTCGCGGGTCGGGGCAACCAAGATGGTGGCTATGGTAAAAACATGCGGTACGATCTATTCGAATTTACCCAAACCTTAAAGTTGTTAAAATGTGTCATGGTATCACGTTAACAGACCAAGTTAAATGTGAATTTTCACACGACACTAATATGTGTTACCACGGTACGATGGCGTAGGGATTTGAGGAGAATGAATTAAAACACTAGAAAAGAAGGAAATAGTTTTTATAGCGGAGAGAGAACTCATGTTGTTGTTGTTTTTGTTTGTTTTTTTTAGTAGAGAAAGTGTGTACTCTGTAAATTATCCAACTGAACATTGTCAATTCTTAAGAAAGAGATGAGTTTTAGGAGTGGACAGTAGAGGGAAGTATTCAATTGGCAGTGGCAAGTCATCCATTAACTTGAAGCACATTATAAGTTAACCAGGTTACAATAACAATTGTTATAAGTGTTACAGTACGTAAAAATATCAAGAACATGTATGTTGCCACAAGAGTATGTGCACATATTAAAACGTTAACAAAAAAGCATTTCGAGCTTTCATAAAAAGCTTTGGTAATAAAAGTCAATGGGCTTTCCCCATACAGTTAACTTGATCGATAACTAATCAGTTTTAATTGATTATTTGGACTCAAAAAAAATTTTTTGGCTAATGTCTAGTTATGGAGCCATGGCGTCATTTGCGTGTTTTGTTATGTTGCTGATGACTTTAGGGTTCAGGTTAGGTTTAGGGATAGGGATAGATTTAGGGTTCAGGTTAGGGTGAGGGATAGATTTAGGGTTCAGGTTAGGGTGAGGGATAGATTTAGGAAGTTTTTTCATTATTTTTAAACGTTTTATTCTTAATTTTACGGGTGGTGTCAACCAAGATGGCGGCCATGGTAAATCACATTGACCCATCTCTCGAAATTTACTAAAAATTTAATTAAAAAAAATTTCCACGTGGTTCTCACATAAAAGTAACAATAAAAAGAAACGTGATAAAATGTATATTACATGAATCTAACAATACGTTGAAATGTAACTTTGCACGATACGAGACATTCTTTAAATGAACAACCTGGTAAACTGCTTGGAGACTTACGCTTTGTCGTTCATTGGTTATTAAGTTCACCTGTAAAACGTGTCGTTCATTGGTTATTAAGTTCACCTGTAAAACGTGTCGTTCATTGGTTATTAAGTTCACCTGTAAAACGTGTCATTCATTAGTTATTAAGTTCACCTGTAAAACGTGTCGTTCATTGGTTATTAATTTCACCTGTAAAACGTGTCGTTCATTGGTTATAAAGTTCACCTGTAAAACGTGTCGTTCATTGATTATAAAGTTCACCTGTAAAACGTGTCGTTCATTGGTTATTAAGTTCACCTGTAAAACGTGTCGTTCATTGGTTATTAAGTTCACCTGTAAAACGTGTCATTCATTAGTTATTAAGTTCACCTGTAAAACGTGTCGTTCATTGGTTATTAATTTCACCTGTAAAACGTGTCGTTCATTGGTTATAAAGTTCACCTGTAAAACGTGTCATTCATTGGTTATTAAGTTCACATGTAAAACGTGTCGTTCATTGGTTATTAAGTTCACCTGTAAAACGTGTCATTCATTGATTATAAAGTTCACCTGTAAAACGTGTCGTTCATTGGTTATTAAGTTCGCCTTTAAAACTTGATATTCATTTAATATTTAGTTTATTTTTAAAAACTTCAAATTTTTTTTTTCTACGACCGAGTTTACAAGAAAATTTAACACCTGAAATTGAAATGTAGATGTTTGTATTTGAGATTACATTTTTAAAAAATTGAATAGAGTCTAAATCTGTTTAAACAGAGGGCAATGTGTATACCCCGTAATATGTCTTCATAGTTAACTTTAAAGCCATAGGGTTGCTGGTTTTTATCCGTGTGATTGTCTATATGTGTGTGTATGTGTGTGTGTGTGTGTGTGCGTGAGTGTGTGTGTGTGTGTCTGTGTAAACAATCAACTTTGACATGAGGAAATATGTTCGAAAGGTTTACATAACACATTGTTTCAGGTCGTTTATCACAAACCCAGGAACGCATTTCGTACATCACTGGTGTTACCATGGAGACCGAGAGAGAGAGAGAGACTCAGCGTATCTGGATGGGAACCTTGCCATCTCGTGGAACCACTTTTTATTATTCGTTTTTTTTAAATATATATAAATACATAAAGTAGACAACACAGGCATAAAGAACATACCTAAGATGGAGTAAACGTTCGTATGTCCCAGTGAATGAGATCAAGAAAAACAAAACCGCTCTTTTAATACATTAAAAAATGGAACAAGTTTTGTTGATCACCGCCATTGCTGTGAAATAAAGGGGAAAAGAACGAGACCTCCGGTGATCATTTGGTCGTGAAATAGACATGAGCCGATGGATTCTGTCAATGAAAATGTTCTCCATAGTCTGGCTCCGGCGTCTCAGGTAATGCCATGAAAGAAAATTAAAGAACCCAGTACAGTCAGCAAAAACAAAATGGACGCAGCTAATAGAGACAAGAAGTCGTACTCCAAACACCCCCCCCCCCCCCCCCCCGCCCCTGACCAGGCTTTCAGGGGCCGGCCAGTAGTTGCTTTGTCCAGGTAAGAAGAGGATGCAATTTTTTTTAGTACTGATCGATTCTTAGTAATAGTTAAACGGGAAATAGAAAGGAAAATATTTTTTTAGCCCCAGCTCTTTGTTTTTATTATGTTCTAACCACGAATGCACTGTTGTTAAGCTCAATATTTTTTTAATGTACTTCAGTGTTCATATTCTGCTTCTTTTCTACATTTCTACAAAAATATATAGAAGGCAAAAAATAGATTACACTGAATCTATAAATGAGATTAAAACACCATTTATTAGCAAGCACCCACATTTCTGTGTTCGTAGATTGATAAAAGAACTTGGCAAACGCAACACCCTGCACCGCAGATAATAGAGGGCTGTTTTCTTTCTTTTTTTTTTTCCTTTTTTTTGGGGGTGGGGCGGATTCCACTTTTATTGTTTCGTTTTGAGTATGACGAGAAAGTAGAGCGACACAAGTTGTTGTTTTTTGAGTTTCTTTTTTGTCGGGGTGGGGAGGGGAATTTTCGTTTAACTTCATATAGAAGTAACTTTAAATATCTTGTTTGTTTATGCGCATGATGTAACTTTTGTGGTTTCGGTGGATTAGGGGTGGTGGGCTTGATGAAAGACCGCCCCTGGGCGTCAGAAAATCTAGCTACTCAACTGATCACAAGACGGACAACATCGCCACAGCAGATGTGTAAAAGAAGGGGATGTAGCCTGCTAATGTAAGCATTAACTTAAGACTGAGGACAACATCGCCACAGCAGATGTGGAAAAGAAGGGGATGTAGCCTGCTAATGTAAGTGTTAACTTAAGACTGAGGACAACATCGCCACAGCAGATGTGGAAAAGAAGGTGATGCAGCCCGCTAATGTAAGCATCGACTTTGACTCCAGCCACACACCTTACAAGGTGGTGTTTGCAATAGTGGAGATGGGACGGGTGGGGCTTGGCTTGACCTTGATTTGATTTCTGATATGGAGGATCTTGCCCACTAAACCAATAGGAGCTGACACGTTACAGTGTCTTCATGTACACTGCGATTTCAACTTATTTCAAGCTGTTAAACCATTTCATAGCTCCGAGTTTGGCTCAAGACCCATTTCTGACCCAGCTACTATGTGGAGACATTACATAGCCTCGGGTTGGCTCTAGACATATATCTGATCCATCCACTATGAGAAGTCGTTTCATAGCTCCGGGTTTGGTTTAGATATATTTCCGATTCCTCCACTCACACATAGTCCCTTATGTTGCTGGGAAGTTCAATTAGTCATTGTTCTCGAGTCTATTCTGTTTGACCTGAACACCTCGGAACTTCATCTAGACTCGGACACTGAGAAAATATCCAATTGTACTAAACGAATAAAATGATTCTCCATCTCCGGATATTATTGATATTTTAAACAAAAGGATTTCTTTAAATTAATGGCATAACTTTCGATACATTTTATCGTAGAGGCAAGCTCGACACACGCACCTAGATGTGGCTGAGCTCAGAAAAGACCAGCCAGGGGATCTTGGGAGGTACGAAAAGTGCTCAGCCCCACTGCTCCCATTTCCGATCCCTCGTGATATGTGCTGAATGAAGGCGAAAACAATTTAAGTGATAAGAATAGATTTATTTGAAAATAATCCAGACAGCTACCTGCAAAGGTCGGCTACCTGTAAGGCACTGCTACCTGTAAGACGTCATTTCATTCATAGGGAAATTTATTCAGGCACTTCGAAACCTTGAATATATCTTGTTTAAGTTGGAAATGAACATGTGTATGAGATTTGGGTGAACAATATGGGATTAAGAGGGACGACGACATGGGACGTTCACATTGTGAGTCTCAATACAATGCAGTAACAACCTGGGCAAATTAAGTTAGCTAACAAATATACCCACTGCTAAGACACCAAAGACGCTACCAAATAGATCCACTACTAAGACATTAGAAAAGCTACCAAATAGACACGCTACTTAGACACCCAAGAAGCTACCAAATAGACCGGCTACAGAGACACACAAGAAGCTACCAAATAGACTTACTACTGAGACACACAAGAAGCTACCAAATAGACCGGCTACAGAGACACACAAGAAGCTACCAAATAGACTTACTACTGAGACACACAAGAAGCTACCAATTAGACCCACTACTAAGACACCAAGACCCTACCAAATACACCCACTACTAAGAGACCAGAAAAGCTACCAAATAGACCCACTACTAAGAGACCAAGACCCTACCAAATAGACCCACTACTAAGAGACCAGAAAAGCTACCAATTAGACACACTACTAAGACACCAAGACCCTACCAAATAGACCCACTACTAAGAGACCAAGACCCTACCAAATAGACCCACTACTAAGAGACCAGAAAAGCTACCAATTAGACACACTACTAAGACACACAAGAAGCTACCAATTAGACCCACTACTAAGACACCAAGACCCTACCAAATAGACCCACTACTAAGACACACATGAAGCTACCAAATAGACCCACTACTAAGACACACATGAAGCTACCAAATAGACCCACTACTAAGACACACATGAAGCTACCAAATAGACCCACTACTAAGACACACAAGAATAAAGATTGAGACGACCAAAGATAGGCTAAGTAATACGGTCATTATTCCAACCCTTACTTACCAGTGTCAGACCTGGGCTCAGAAAAAAGACCCGAGACAAATATCTTCACTTACGGGATGAGTCGTTTAAGGCAAGCAGGCGATAAAATAAGCGGTGGCCACATTAGGAGCCAGGAAATAAAACAAATGGTTGTTATCATTCCAATCATCCAGTATATGGCCCACCACAATCATCCAGTATATGCGCCATCCCAATTATCCAGTATATGGTTCATCCCAAGCGTCAACCAATCAACATTGCAAGCTGACAACAGCAGTCACTCCAGTGTCAGGGCTGTAGGAAGACCACAATTTCAGTGGTCCAACGGTTTTAAATACACCATCAAATTCCACAAATTGAGGCTTTAACTGGCCTCACAACTGTACATCCCCGTGACGCCTCTCCGATAAAAGCATAGAGGAGAAGTAGTAGAATACATGCTCGCGAGTGTACATAGAAATTTTAAAACTGGTGTTGAATCCGCACACAAATCTCCCAGGGATTTAGTTTGTTTGAATTTCTTGACTGGAGAGTTTTAAAAATGTTCTCGAACATTCATATAGAGCAGTGGTTCTCAATCTTCCTAATGCCGCGACCCTATAATACAGTTCCTCGTGTTGTACAGACCCCCCCCCCAACCATGAAATTATTTTCATAACTATTTCGTAAATATGTTTTCCGATGGTCTTAGGCGACCCCTGTGTAAGGATCATTCGACACCCAAAGGAGTCGCGACCCACAGGTTGGGAACCGCTGATATCATGTCTTATACATACCGTTGCGCGCCTGGCATGATTGCAGTAATGATCCCCATGCCACTTATCCATCATTACAAACCAACTGCATCAGAGCTGTTACTTGAGACCATTTAAAGCTGTCCACTTCCAATTAAAAACTTTTAATTAGGATGATTTTAAATTGAATCTTGCGTTAGCCACTTGCCCCCCCCCCCCCCCCCCCCCCACACACCAAAAAAAAAAAAAAGACATGTCTTATTTTTTTTTTTTATAACAAGGTCTTGGGAACATCTATTTGCTACAACGCGGTAGTAATCCTAAGAAAATGTTTGTCTTTTCCTTGCCAACATCAAACGAGTTTCTGCGGCGCCAAACAGCTAAGCGGTTTGGAATTTTTCCTTGGGCTTCTTAGAATTAATTTCCCGTAACTTTTTTTTTTTTTTTAAATTTTATTTTATTGTACAAACGCAAGCTCCAGCCATTTTAAGCCACTCGCTGGAACACGGCCTAGCTAGACTCATCTATGGCCCAAATTTTATGGCCGCCGTTTTTTAAAAGACACCTGGATTCATTGTTTAAATTTAACATCGGCAAAATTATGAATTGTGTAATATGGTAGGAGATCATAAGGAAAGCAAGTTTATTACCCAAGGACAGGCAATGCCTGATTGATTGACACATAATAGATAAGATTTTCGTTCTTTCTCTCTCTCTCTCTTTCTTTCTTTGTCTATTTCTTTCTCTCTCTCTCTTTCTCTCTCCCTTTCTCTCTCTCTATCTCTCGTTCTTTCTCGCTTTCTCTTTCTTATCTCTCTTTCTCGTTCTCTCTCTCTTTCTCCCCTTCTGTTCCTCTCTTTCTTTCCCTCGCTTTCTCTCTCTCCCTCTCTCTCTCTTTCTCTCTCTCTCTTTCTCTGCTAGACAATGTCACTCACTGCTGTTTTAGGTAATTTTCATTTTTTTCTTTCTCTTTGATTAAAATTAAACAATTATATAAAGAAAAGGGGTGAGTCTTTTGAGTATTGAAAAACTTCACACGCGACTAATATTCCAATTCTATTACAAGGTTTACCACGTAAAGATTCAGACAGTCTGCTGAACACTAGTGATAGAAACTCCTAGAGAATATCGGTGACTCAGCTTTAATTGGCGTCTGTCAGTCCTTGCACCTGTCACTCAGTCTCATTGTGAGACGCAAAGTATTTCTACAGCCGGGTTTCAAATTTCACATGAAATCTTTTAAATTTCTTGAGTTGCGTTATAACTGGACAACGGTAGCCGGTTATAACTGGACAACGGTAGCCGGTTATAACTGGACAACGGAAGCCGGTTAGAACTTCACAACGGTAGTCGGTTATAACTTGACATTGGCAGCCGGTTATAAGTTCACAACAGTAGCCGGTTGTAACTTCACAACGGTAGTCGGTTATAACTTGACAATGGCTGTCGGTTATAACTTCACAACGGTAGCCAGTTATAACTGGACAACGGCAGCCGGGGTTTAGCTTAAGTAAAATGTTGAATTTTGAAAAGTAAAAATGTTTTTAATCCTCGACAATTTTCATAACCAAAACATATTACGTCATATGCTAAAGGGTCGTAACATTTAGAAAATGCTATTGTTTATTTTTCCACATTGTCATTACTAAGACATAGATTATTTTGCTTCCTGTAATCTGGGTGTTGGAAAACCCAACTTCCGGCAACAACAATGGCGAATACTTTAGACCAGTTTCTATTTCTTGACGGTTTTTTTTCATTTGTCCTTTCTGCTGAGGAAGGCTCTTGGCCGAAACGTTCTTTTTATATTGTCCTGTCTTTCTATTCAAGCTTCCACAAACCTTGTTCTACTGTTTCCTTCACCCAAGCTTGAACGTGGTCCTTGATTTCTTAACATTTATTATCACCATTTCTACATGTTGGTTTAACAGACGCGTGCACATCACGCAATTCTACATATAACATAATTAACTTTCGAACTGCCAAATTATTTTTTAAAACCCTGAAAGATAAAAATTGTGTGCTTTTTAATGGCGTTTTCTTAGTTCCAAGTTCATGCAGTAAGTCAGTAAGCAGTAAGTCCGTAGGCAGTAAGTCAGTAGGCAGTAAGTCAGTAGGCAGTAAGTCAGTAGGCAGTAAGTCTGTAGGCAGTATGTCGGTAGGCAGTAAGTCAGTAGGCAGTAAGTCAGTAGGCAGTAAGTCTGTAGGCAGTATGTTGGTAGGCAGTAAGTCGGTAGGCAGTAAGTCAGTAGGTAGTAAGTCAGTAGGCAGTAAGTCAGTAGGCAGTAAGTCAGTAGACAGTAAGTCAGTAGGCAGTTAGTCAGTAGGCAGTAAGTCAGTAGGCAGTAAGTCAGTAGGCAGTAAGTCTGTAGGCAGTATGTCAGTGGGCAGTAAGTCAGTAGGCAGTAAGTCAGTGGGCAGTAAGTCAGTAGGCAGTAAGTCAGTAGGCAGTAAGTCTGTAGGCAGTATGTTGGTAGGCAGTAAGTCGGTAGGCAGTAAGTCAGTAGGTAGTAAGTCTGTAGGCAGTATGTCGGTAGGCAGTAAGTAAGTAGCCATTAAGTATGTAGGCAGTGAGTCAGTAGGCAGTAAGTAAGTAGGCATTAAGGCAGTACGCAGTAAGTCAGTAGGCAGTAAGTCAGTGGGAAGTAAGTCATTAGGCAGTAAGTCAGTAGGCAGTAAGTCTGTAGGCAGTATGTCGGTAGGCAGTAAAGCAGTAAGTCTGTAGGCAGTATGTCGGTAGGCAGTAAGTAAGTAGCCAGTAAGTCTGTAGGCAGTGAGTTAGTAGGCAGTAAGTAAGTAGGCACTAATGCAGTACGCAGTAAGGCAGTAGTGGGAAAGTTGGTTGGCAGTAGGGTGGATCTATGTTGGATTTAGAGGAGGTCTTAAATAAAATTGTCTGAAATTGGCAGGGAGTATTAGCCCATACCTCTGTTTCCCCCCGATTGATGGCGCTATATGTTGCACCACACTTTCTTTCGTTCTCTCTCTCTCTATCTCTCACAATAAAAACTCAACCCATTTCTCCCTCTCTGTCATTATCTAGCTCTCTCTCTCTCTTTATCTCAACAGACTCACCACGTAGCTCTGTACTCCACGTTAAACTAACATGAACCATATGGCGTGCCTATTACCTCTGAGACTATTAACTTTTAGGGAAGAGATGGGCAGTGGAATGCTTGGGATGAGGAGGAGAGGGCTCAAAATAGACACAAGAAACTCGATGTCAATTTGCCAAGTAAATAAAGGAGGTGACAACAAAAAAAAAAGGGGGGGGGGGGCTGATTCATTTGCCAGAGACACACGTCTAATATGTATCATTGAGAGGAGAAATATTGATGGGAGGAAAGAGGCGTGAGAGAAACCCTTTTTGGCAGACATTTAGAGGAAGAAATAAAAATCTTATCTGTGATGCTTGTGAAGTATTTGGCCTAATTACACCATGGGACTCTAGAATAGTTTTATTTCGTGCTATATAATGTATATCCGTCATGCGTCCACCTTCGCGATAACGTGATAGAAAGTGTCTAGTCAGCAATGCTGCACAACACATCTCTGTCACCTCCACTGGGGTGCATCAATTTATTCGTTAGATAACATCATTTCTATTAGTTTTCCAAGGGAGGGAGAAAGGTGTAAAGAAAAAGTGTGTGTGTGTGTGGAAAAAACAGGTTTGGGGGGGATGTGGGTTATAATAGAATTTTTTTATAATGATGTCAAGAAACCAGTGTTTTCACTACGTCAATATTGAACGTTGATTTTGTTGATAGTTTTTTTTATTTGTTTAAAATTGGACTGCAGAGTTTAAGTCCGATCATGAAGTCACAGTCAGTAACATGATATTCTTCCCCCGCCCCCCCGGTCCTAACTGTGTTAACGGATATGTAACTACAAGGAACTTCCAGGTCGGACATGTAACTACAAGGAACTTCCAGGTAACATGAAAAGAATGTAAACCGTAACATCATCCTGAGGGCTGAAAATTTGGACTCGACTTTATTAAAGGCTTTGATCATCAGACATTGTCGCGAAGAGACCTCTCACCGATAAAGCTTGATGGGCTCCAAGCTGGGAGAGATAGGGGCGATAATTAGCACCGAGTATACTTACATTGGGGAGGTGGGGTGAAAAATTAGTTCTTAATGCGGATAATAGCTGGCGCTTATCAGGATAACCGGCTGATATCTTGTGATCTTGAGGCGTTCATTAAAGAACTCTGCGCCGCACGTTTGGTTAATTTATGTTATGGTTTGTATAGGTTATAATCAAGGCAATGTGAGGGAGATGGGAGACTGTTTGAGATTAGATTGTTTGAACGTATTCAGTGAGTGTGATCATAAGATTAAGCAACATTTACTATATGTTATAATCAAGGCAATGTGAGGAAGATGGGAGGCTGTTTGAGATTAGATTGTTTGGGACGTATGCAGTGAGTGTGAATATAAGATTAAGCAACATTTACTTTTTTTTGGTTTATTTTTAAAACCATTTCTGTGCATGCGCCGCTTAGCTTGGATTCTTTACATTGTATTGTTTTACGGGATAAAGCAGAGTTGAGTGCTTAGAACGCTTAACGACTTACTGCCTACTGACTTACTGCCTACTGACTTACTACCTACTGACTTACTGCCTACCGACTTACTGCCTACCAACATACTGCCTACAGACTTACTGCCTACTGACTTACTGCCTACTGACTTACTGCCTACTGACTTACTGCCCACTGACTTACTGCCTACTGACTTACTGCCCACTGACATACTGCCTACAGACTTACTGCCTACTGACTTACTGCCTACTGACTTACTGCCTACTGACTAACTGCCTACTGACTTACTGTCTACTGACTTACTGCCTACTGACTTACTGCCCACTGACTTACTGCCCACTGACTTACTGCCCACTGACATACTGCCTACTGACTTACTGCCTACTGACTTACTGCCTACAGACTTTTCCACATGACATGACATTCATACCATGTAAGGACAATGTGCAATAGGTCAAGATAAGCTTGTGCTCCAAATTCACCCGGCTGGGTGTGTTTGTGTTAGCCACAATAGCACATATTGAAAAGTCCGCTTTGCCCTGGTGGTCGGCTCTATTGAAGTGTTTGGAGACAGGACACTGTTTATCTTGTGTAATATTACGGAGGTGTTCGGTACACCTGTCAGAGAGTCGGCATCCTGTCTCCCCAATGTATGAAATCTGGCAGCGGGTGCAAACAATAGCGTAGATAACATTGCGGCTAGTGCAAAGGAAACCGCCGCGTAACTGAACCCTACTTTAAAGCTTATGTTGTATTGTAAGTTTTCAACACACAAAAATCAGACTTGAGTCGTCGTCGTCGTCTCCCCACCCCCCACCCCCCGGGCTTTAAATAGTTACTTTATAAGTTTTTAAAAATCACTTAAAACGACAATTCTTAGAAAGAGAAATTCCAAAATTTAATACGACACAAAGGCCTGGTGATCTTTGCAGTTTTCAGCAATACTATGTCCGATACGATTCAGTTGGTTTTCATATTATAGACAGCTCATTTTCTAATTGCCCCCCCCCCTAAACAATCAATTTGCCCCCTCGTGTTTTTCTGTTTAAAAAAAATAATCAAGAACAGTAATTCATTTCTGAATCGCAACACACGATTAGAGACCTTTCTACGTGAGAACCACCTGGCCACTGTAGAAAGAAGATAACATTCGTAGTCTGAATTCGTGACAACCACCTGGCTACTGTAGTAAGAAGATAACAATCGTAGTCTGCGTTCATAAATGAAAAAAATGGGTTTGAAAATGTGTGTTTTCATCGGTCTCATTTAATCAAATTAGCCGCGGAAACTACTTGATCTATTAGTGCGTTTAGGTGTTTCTTAGGGATCGTCTTTATGATCAGTACTTCTCTTTGCAATAAACAGTGATCACATTTTTTTTTGGATTGATCGTGTTCGCTAAAGTCACAAAGCCTTAGACAGATCCCAGCACATAGGCTGCTCTGTCGGTACGTCCACCGACACAATGATCCCAGCACAGATGCAGCTCAGTCGGTACAAACACCGACGCAATGATCCCGGCACAGATGCTGCTCCGTCGGTACAAACACCGACACAATGATACCATGATAATTTTAACGTATTCAATAAAATACGACGTCAATTAAGTCCTGGTCACTTGTACGCCCTAAAGAAGTTCTCTGCAGCATTACATGGAAGTCTTGTACAACGCTCTGCTCCCCATCTCGCCATACAACTTCCTTTGCTCTCTACTTCTTTACCCTTTGCCTATATTAATTTTCTTACCTAACCGGAGCTGTTGATGTTCTTTGGGATACAAAATTTAAGTTTTTATTTTTATTATTTTTATGTGTGTTACTCTCTGTTTGCACTGCTCGCCGACGAAGGCTTCTTGCCGACACGTCCATGTGTTGTGGCATCCCTTTTTTTCGCGATATCCCGTACATTCTTGGTAACTTTTAACCTAACCTAATCATAGTCTACCCCTTTAATATCCTGAAACTATGACGCTACGATTGAGATAAAAGTGCTCTAAGCAAGACATTGACTTACAACTCTACAGCCACATGCTATCTACTCAAGTGTATAACTTTACTGCTGTAGTTCAGCAGTTGCGTGTGTCCTCGGTTGAATGTCAAGGACGTTCTAAACGACAAACGCCAGGCATACGAAGAAATATAAGTGAATCTTCTAAATTATTTACTTGAATCTTCAAAATTATTTACTCGAATCTTCAAAATTATTTACTCGAATCTTCAAAATTATTTACTCGAATCTTATTACTCGAATCTTCAAAATTGTTTACTCAAATCTTCAAAATTATTTACTCGAATCTTCAAAATTATTTACTCGAATCTTATAAATTATTTACTCGAAAAGTCATTTAAAAAAAGAAGAGATTCGAGTTTCTTGCTGCCAGATATTGTCTACAAAACAAGAATATGTGGATACCACGTGATCTTGGAACGCCACGTGGCCCTTAAGTGGTCTCTAATTTGACTGAACTAATTTGACAAGGGTCCCAGTTTGAGCCAATTTGACAAGCACATTGTGAAATCCACACCAATGTCCCTGTAGCATGGATCAATATCCTCTCACAGGAGCGTGTAGGCTTCATGTGCACTAAATGTGCATCGCTGCAGCCGGGTAAACTGTGGACCATAATGCGTAAAGGAACACAATGTGCAATTTATATGAGTGTTGGACTGCGATAAAGCTTTCAAGTAGATAAATTCGACACAAACAGTGTGTGTAAATGAAAGTTCAGCTTTAATAATAATAATAATGGAGGCATTTGCCGAAGAGTTTACATTTGTATTCTGTATGATTATTATTAAAGTTGAACAAATTAACATTAACAAATATTGTTTGTGTCTAATTAATCTAAAATAAACAATTCAATAGCAGAGTAAAATATGTAATTCTTTAATCATATGTGGATGGCGCAGTGGATGGCGCAGTGGATGGCGCAGTGGATGGCGCAGTGGATGGCGCAGTGGATGGCGCAGTGGATGGCGCAGTGGATGGCGCAGTGGATGGCGCAGTGGATGGCGCAGTGGATGGCGCAGTGGATGGCGCAGTGGATGGCGCAGTGGTTGGTGCAGTGGATGGCGCAGTGGATGGCGCAGTGGATGGCGCAGTGGTTGGTGCAGTGGATGGCGCAGTGGTTGGTGCAGTGGATGGCGCAGTGGTTGGTGCAGTGGATGGCGCAGTGGTTGGTGCAGTGGATGGAGATATGCCACCCCACTTAAACCGTATCGCAATCCACTCAATATGTGTAAGTCTTTCGTGCCCCCCCTGCCCCCCGGCCAGAGGTCAAAGCTCATAGACCTGTGCCTGAGGTTCGATCATTTAAATAGAACATGTGAACACAGTGCGCTCATTGACTTCAAGGCAACCTTCCAGTTATAGCGAAGATTCCATAAAACTCTTAATTTCCTTATGCTAAAATGTAATTGTATAACTGACGGTCTGTAGACAATGTATTATCATGACAATTATCGACCTCTCAAAGTGAGGTCAACCAATATTCTCGTATGCTACATAATTGTTTCTCACGTTCTCCTCTCCATAAATTCTGATTGTCTTCCTTTCCTTCAACGTTTATACCAACTATTTCTTACCAAACACTTGCGACCCGTCCCCGCCGCCCCCGTTCCCCCACCCAAAGCCCTCACCCTTGACATAACCTTAAAACAACCAAGGAGCGTGTGTTTAACGAACAGACAACAAAAAAAAAAGACCGACTCCATTTCAAGACTATATTTACACAATTGGCATTTACGAAATATTCATCCCACTCTCTTTAAAGTTTCCAGTTTAAAAAAAAAAAGAGTTACTTTTTTACACAGCACCACATTTCCTTTGGAATGTCTTTTGTGTAACAGTGTAGCACATCCCCAATCAGTCAAGTAAGTATGCTTGTCTATGAACCGTTACTTATCTACCTATGCTGAGCACGGCCCTACGTTTGCCTGGCAGCGGGAACGTCTGCTCACAGCTCTGTGTTGTTCACTTAACCACCGTGCTCTGCGCTCATTTTTATTGTGTTCTAAATATTTGAAAAAAATCAACATCGGGTGAATCTTGTGTGATGGTCACAGACAAGGCAACCGTATTTGGATATTTAACACCCGGCTTCTAGGACCAGTTCAATTTAAGGTAAGTGTTGTTAAGGGAACTCTTCCTTTTTTTGAAAATAACACAGCAGACGTGATCTTGGTTTCACAAAATGTTTTTTTATATTCGTTAGGGTTTTTTTTTTAGTTTGCTTTTTAAAAATATATATATATAGGCATAAAGATTTATATTTTTTGTTTTTTTATAGTTATTGCGTTTTTACACTAGCCAGAGAGAGTTGTTTATTGAAAATCCTGGGGTTAGTGGATACATTTGAAGAACAAAAAAAAAAAGCTTTGGAGGGATGGGTGGATTGGATGGCAAACCTGATGAATGATGGGATGGAGGATTTTAAAAAAATGTTTATGTAAGAAGAATATGCTAGCATTATAGGTGGTAGATGGCACTGAGGAGATGCTAGCATTACAGGTGGTAGATGGCACTGAGGAGATGCTAGCATTACAGGTGGTAGATGACACTGAGGAGATGCTAGCATTACAGGTGGTAGATGGCACTGAGAAGATGCTAGCATTACAGGTGGTAGATGGCACTTAGAAGATGCTAGCATTACAGATGGTAGATTGCACTTAAAAGATGCTAGCATTACAGTTGTTAGATGGCACCGAGACATGACCAGTTAACATACGAGAAACTATTCACATTTCAAATGTAGGGTTGTGTATGCTTGGGTGATGCGCTCAGCCCAGTATTAACACCGTCAAATAAAACACTGATTCATGCTGTCGATGTAGTGTCAGGGTAGTAATTTATAAAAATTAGATAACAGTATACATCTATGCAAAACTTTATGGAGTGAAACAAAACGAATATAAAGTTATAGAAGTAAGAAGCAATATGTTTTATTACATACATTGATAAAATGCTTAGAGATTTTTTTTTCTCAAAGATGATTTTTATGATGTCCATATGACTGTTCAAAATCTTATCTATTTTGATCTCATTGGTCGCCTACACCAATGATGTTTTTAAGCATACTTAGTTTAAATATGTTGGATAAATGCTCTATAAATAATTGGTAGGCGGGTAAATCTCCTCCCATGACCACATCACTTGTTACTAAATGGGCCCCGTTTGTCGTGTCATCTTGAGTGGCATCACACTTAACGTGCATAGGTTTGTCCAAACCACTCGCGGCCTTCTGTGACTGACCACTTACCAGGTTGCCATTTAAACATCTGAAAATAACTTCCTATTGTTAAAGTTGTGTGAATATTGATGGCCGCTTCAACTGTCTCTCGCTCTCTCCTTTGCTATGGAAATACTTGGACCACTGGCTGAAATACAGAACACTTGCGTTATGTTTCGTCTGACGCTAAACAGTTTTTGCCGCCCCTCCCCCGCGCACACACACATTATCTGGAGTGGCAAAATTCAAGATACGAGCTCCATTAACTCTTTGACATCGGTCGGAATCCTCCTTGACACAGCGTGCGAGAAAACTGTAAGCATACATCATAAGAAACATTTTAAAATAGTTTGGGGTTTTCCCCGTACCTATCAAAAAAAAAAAAACGTTCTGCGTGCTTGCACGTGCGCCGTAGTTTCCGGAACCCTCTCGCGCACTAGCACGACTCTACATCAGTATGTAATTATAATATAGATTTAAAATTACATTAAAAACCTATTTGTTATCGACAATATTAAGGGGTCTTTCTTAGACTCAAACCTCTTCCAGTTCAATGTTCCATAGTCAGAGCAAATCTTGCGCTTCATTCGTCGCCTTAACAGTCTTGTGTATGATAGGCATAATGTTTAAAAAACGAATACTATTTCCATATTTTGACAGTTCTTTTAAATGACATGTTTCGCCATTTAATTTTATTTTCACGATGCTCTTAAACATTCCATACAAACTGCTACCTGCCAGTAGTCCATTCAAAGTAGATCTTTTACTTGTACATTCTAACTAGATCTTTCACTAGTACATACAAACTTGATCTTTCACTAGTATATACAAACTAGATCCTTCACTAGTCCTTTCAAACTACATCTTTCACTAGTCCTTACAAACTACATCGTTCACTAGTCCTTACAAAGTATATCTTTCACTCGTTTAAAAACTACATCTTTCACTACTCCTTACAAACTACATCTTTCACTAGTCCATAAAAACTACATCTTTCACTAGTCCATGAAAACTACATCTTTCACTAGTCCTTACAAACTACATCTTTCATTAGTCCTTACAAACGATATCTTTCTCTAGTCCCTACAAACTGCATCTTTCACTAGTGTGTAGAGATCGTATGAAGCACACGTGTGTAGAGATCGTATTCTTATATTAAAAGTGGGCTTAGTGCCAAGTGTCTATTTAGATCAGTGGATCTCAACCTTCCTAATGCCGCGACCCTTTAATGCAGTTCCTCGTGTTGTGGTGACCCCCAACCATAAAATTGTTTTCGCTGCTACTTCATAAATATGTGTTTTCCGATGGTCTTAGGGGAGGGACCCCTGTGTAATAGTCGTTCGAACCCCAAAGGTGTCGCGACGCACAGGTTGAGAACCGCTGATTTAGCTGAACAGCAGTATATACACGAATATTACAGTATACGGATGAGTGATAAGTAGCTTGCTATTTGTTCATTACATATACATTCATCTCCAGCGAGTTAATTGCAAACAGTTGAACCCTACTTTATCCCCCATTCCCCAAATCTCACTCGTCTTTCCTAACCACTGTTGAATTCTTCAGCGAACACTTAACGCATGGCCATTGTTTTCTCAACAAATCAGAGGTAACTCCAGGCTATTTGCAAGAGTACCGACAGAGGATTACACCCCCCTTGCAGATTTAGTTACCACCTGGAAACCTCTCCGTCCGGAAACTGTGGCCTGATGCCCCTGTCAGCACAGTACGTCTTGATTATCTCCCTCCCACATGTTCTTCCCACTTATCTTCTCTTATATCAGACATTCAGAGACATAATTGATGATTCTAGTAGAACATCCCAACCCCCTTTCCCTCCCCCCTTTTTTTAATGTTCTACATTCAGGATCTCTGTATCACTTACGGCCCTGTTTTGTCCTCAATTTAAATATATAGACTTTTTTTTAAAAAAGTTTTCTTATTCGCCCCCCCCCCCCAAACCTACTTTTTTAAATTCTTTCTTATTTAATGTTAACAATAAAGTGGCATGGGTTCGCCCCTGTGCAGAACTGACCTTTTTAAACTCGTGAGCAAGTTGACACGCCAACAGGCGGCCCATCTTCACCAACATGCGGCACACCTTCACCACACAATAACAATCGATTATTTATTGTTGTTTATTCTTTAGCGGGTCATAGACCAACGCGTCGTACGCAGGGGCTCAATTGTGGGAAATATGTCTTCCAGCCTCCAATCCGACTTTTGAGTCTGTTATAATAGTGCCTATTTTTTAACGAAAATTTTCGAATCTATAAAGTTGACAAAATTCTAAATTTTTCATGACTTTGACTCTATTTAATATGACTTTGACTCTATTTAATATGACTTTGACTCTATTTAATATGACTTTGAGACATTATCTTACAATTAAAGTTTGGTTCATTATAAAGCGCCTTGTCCTCAGTGTAGAATTCCTCCTTATTATGATGCACAAGTTTCAAACAATAGAGAGGTTGCACAAACGATCTCATTCCCGTCTATGTCTCTAAAGATACCAATGCTTTTCTTTACGTTTTCACACCGCCATGTTATTTTTAGGTCAAATTTTTAGGGGATGTCTGTTAATTTGTTCACTGAAAGGTGACACTGAAAGGTGGCACTGGAAGGTAACACTGAAAGGTGAAACTGAAAGGTGACACTGAAAGGTGAAACTGAAAGTCAATTTTGGGTTTTTGGTGATTTTTCAATATCATAAGAAGTAATTTGTATTAGAAGTAATTTGAATAACATTACTATGACTATTGCTATGACTATTGTTATGGCTATTACTATAGCTATTACTATGGCTATTACTATGGCTATCACTATGAATATTACTACGGCTATAATGAGAATTCGTTAAATTACTATTACTATGACTATTACTATGGCTATTACTATGGCTATTACTATGGCTATTACTATGGCTATTACCATGACTATTAGAAACAAAGAAATCCAACTTAAGAATTATGAACGAGACGTCTGCGCGCATCCATTATATGTGAAGTTAAAACTGTCATTTGTTTAAGAAACGGAACACAAACGTAGACAGATTGCTACTAGACCTAATAGACTTGAGGATCTCGTGCCTGTGGCTACTGAACAGACGTCACCAACCTGTCTCGTTTGTTGGTGGACAATCGTAGTAATGGGGAGTGCTTCTGATATCTTTAGGTCTTATAAATACAGGAACAGATTGTGGATACGTCAAATGTCTTCTCTCTCCTTTTCATTGAACTTTTGCATCAACCTCTTTGTAACGTCATATTCTGGCTCTTCCATTGAACTTTTACATCAACCTCTTTGTGACGTCATAGTCTGTCTCTTCCATTGAACTTTTACATCAACCTCTTTGTGACGTCATAGTCTGTCTCTTTCATTGAACTCTTACATCAACCTCTTTTGTGACGTCACTGTCTCTCATTTTTATTGAACTTTTACATCAACCTCTTTGTGACGTCTTAGCGTGTCTCTTTTATTGAATGTGTACATCAACCTTTTGTGAGGTCATATTCTGTCTCTTTCATTGAACTTTTACATCAACCTCTTTTGTGACGTCACAGTCTCTCTTTCATTGAATTTGTTCATCAACCTCTTTGTGACGTCATATTCAGGCTCTTTAATTGAACTTTTACATCAACCTCTATGGGTCTGAATGAACTCATGATGTAGACACAACGAACATGGTGTAGACATAACAATCCCTGTCAAGTTCTCATATATGATGTCTTCCTATATGTGGTATTGATCATGCTCTTTTTCATAACAGTTCAAGAAATTTCATCAATTTTTTAATGCTTCATCGCCGTGATCGTGCTGATATCATTCTTGCCCAGCAGTTGCATTTGTTCTGAATGTGCTTCGTCTTCAATGACAGCTTGCGTAAATCTAACTTTTGAGCATTCACCTTCAGCAGCTAAGGTGTTTTGGGGTAAGGGAGGGGCGTGGGGGCGGGGGGAGCGGAGGTAAGCAAGAATACCAGTGAAACTTTGGAAGCCAGTTTTTGGCCATTGTCTGCGCGCACTCCAACCTCAATTCCTCACTTACCTTGCGCCTTTCTTTCCTCGCCTTTAATTACGGGTAACTTACATTCTTTACTCACCTACATTTTCTATCACAAGGCAATGTTTTAAAAAGCTGAATGTGTTACCCTCTATAGTGGCAACTGAAGCCTAATAAACCGCAAGAACGTGGAGTAAGAAATCTCGGATTTTTTTTAATTCAACATGCATATAGCCTTAATCATAGCTCTAACCCTAAACTTACCCTAGACACAACAATAAGCCTAACCTTAGCCCTAACCCTAAACCTAACCCTAGCTGTAACCCTAGCCCGACTTTCCACCTTTTTTGGTGCTGTGTGCTTAAAGCTTAAAAAGTTTGAGTCAGTACTGACAACTCTTTCAGCTTCTTGTCGGGACGATTGTGGATGTTTGGAGGTTGAGGATACTTTTTATTCATCATGTGCATTGAGCAGCCCAGGTTGAGAACACCTGTTATAAGGGTAGCATATTAACAAATAGAAGGAAATGAATGCAGGGAGTAACCAAAACACAGCAATATTCAGCGTAAAACAAACTAAAGGGTCGTTCGTAAATTATGTCACGCTAAAAATGACTTTTTTTAGACACCCCTTCCCCTGTCACGAAGTGTCATAAATTCTTACCCCCGTCCCTCCTCCCCCCCCCCCTTGTTACGTCAGATCTAAAACAATAAAAACATTCATAAAATTTGTATAACTAAACAAAGATTTTGTTATATTTTTTAACATTTTCCCATTATAGATTAAGAAGTAGTATTATTAGAAAACTGACGCGAAACAACGAAGTCACCCACAAGCCGAATGTAAATTGGCCACAACAGTCTTTGCGTAATTTTTCGATATGTCCAAAATGTGCGAGCGACTGAGTTTCACGGTACCTATACCTGAGGCAATTTCGAACTCAAATTCATGTTTTTAAAATTATTTGAATAAAGATTTTTTTCTAAATTATAAAATTTTAGATGTTAAAAAAACGGAAAAAAAAAAGTTACGTCACAATTTTTTTACAACCCCCGCCCCCCCGTCACAAAGTGTCACAAAATCTTGACCCTCCCCCCACCTTTTTTTAGCGTGCCGTAATTTGCAAACTAACCCGTAGATTTACACTTCTCATAATGTTGTAATATCTGGACACTTGAGAAATCATAAACTTCAGAGAAGGCAATAAATCTTGTGGACCCTGCCTCACAAGGATGAGATTATCAGGCGCGGTGGAACCACAAGTAGGAGGCTGCCAATATTAAATAAAAGGAGTAATGAGTTTAAGCCAAGGATAATATTTCATTCCCAGGTGTAACCATTTTCTACCTGTCTGGATCTGTAAGGTATCTCGTATGTGTGCAATTATTTTATGAACTCAGCTAAATCTAAATGGGGGCTCACGTGCCCGCGCCCCCCCCCCCTTTTCCGCCCACAGAACACCAATAGTTCCAATTTACTTTCAGATAATGTATGAAGGTATGAAAAAAAAAACCTCTATAAAGTGTTCTTACAAACTCCACCCTAAAACACACTCACACACACACACGCGCGCGCACGCACACACATACATACACACACACACATCCCAAACTTTTAGTTAATCTTGTAAAAGCTCTGGAAAGTTTACTTTTCTGACCACAGTATTGTCCCACAGTAAACCAGTTCTGGTATGACACAGTATTACGGACTGTTATTAATGGAGAATTTTAACTCTTATTTAAGTCTATGGCTCGTTTCAAACATAGTCCATAACAAAGGACGATACCAATGTTTAAATACAATAACAAATAATACGACACTCAGAACCAGAGCTAATTACAATTAATTAGTTTTTAATGTGTGAATTTCAATGAATTACAAAAGCAAGAGAATATGATTAAAACTATTAACTTACAGTTTGGCTGGTACCGGCACTGTGTTAATAACAAAATACAATGAGCAAAAGTTGCACGGTGAAAGAAAATATACACACAACAAAGCACTGTCTAATAATAATAATGACACACGCTCCACGTCTCGTGATAAAGGATCTCTCTCTCTCCTTTCAATCTTTATCATTTTTTTATAGTCTACTTCAAATGATCATTCCCGAAAAGAATACGCAGTCTCACTGAATCCCGCATTCTCTAGATCATTCAACAATATTCGACTGAAACGGACAATACTTAAGCTTGCTGTAAACAAGGTGAAATTTCGCTATCTACACCCCAAAACGTGGCCTCGAGTGCGTTGACTACGATAGGTAATGCACGTGGAAAGCGAGGAAGGCGTGCCTTAACTCAAAACACTTCACCTACATAACACACAGCGACCATAGTATTGTCCCACAGTAAACCAGTTCTGGTATGACACAGCGACCATAGTATTGTCCCACAGTAAACCAGTTCTGGTATGACACAGCGACCATAGTATTGTCCCACATCACACCTGTTCTGGTATGGCACAGCGACCATAGTATTGCCCCACAGCTCACCAGTTCTGATATGGCACTGAACAGAATATTGAAAAGCTACAATCGTTAAAACTAAAGACTTTTTAAAGTTGCATTTCTTGGATGTTGGGATGGATGTCATATTGATACATAAAGTTCACCTGGCAACACGCGAGATGTGATGTATAAATTGGTTTTAAATCAAGAAAATACCTGGCCAAAATGAAACTATCTTACTGGTAATGAAAGGTGTGTTGTTTGTTTATTAAAGAAGCTAGGATGGGTTGTGCCACAAAAACGCTGAATGATAAAGCACATTAGTATCAATTTTATTTATAAAAAAGAAAAGGGAAGGTTATGGTTACTGAGATAAGGTTGGGCAATAAGAAATATAAAATGTATGGAGGGGCATCCAGGAAAGAAGGAAGAGAGAAATTAAAACAAAACAAAACATGGCAACAACAAAAAAGCCTTCATCAGCAATACAAAATGATACAGATGATATAAATTGTCAATTTTATTTGTGAATGTTTGTATCTGATTGAATTTTTTGGTCATTTTATAGATTAAATCTTGTTTTATACTTGGATTATGTGTGTATAAAACCAAAGATGTAAATTCGTCTTGGAGTTAATTTTTTAACTAGTGAGATATAGAGATAGATTGATAGAGAGGAAAAATTCAGTTTGAGAGAAATGATGAATTTTTATACTAACAATTTAATTTCAATGCACTGATAAATATCATGAGGAAGAATTTTTTTTAAAAAAAATATGAGCTAGGTTCTCATCCGGTTTAATGCCACATACACACCCCTAACATCCACATACACACCCCGCGACGTCCATATACACACCCCCGTGACATCCACATACATCAACCCGTGACATCCACATACACACCCCGTTATATCCACATACAAACCCCCGTGACATCCACATACACACCCCCGTGACATCCACATACATCAACCCGTGACATCCACATACACACCCCGTTATATCCACATACAAACCCCCATGACATCCACATACATCAACCCGTGACATCCACATACATCAACCCGTGACATCCACATACATCAACCCGTGACATCCACATACATCAACCCGTGACATCCACATACATCAACCCGTGACATCCACATACATCAACCCGTGACATCCACATACATCAACCCGTGACATCCACATACATCAACCCGTGACATCCACATACATCAACCCGTGACATCCACATACATCAACCCGTGACATCCACATACATCAACCCGTGACATCCACATACATCAACCCGTGACATCCACATACATCAACCCGTGACATCCACATACATCAACCCGTGACATCAAAGCACACATAAAAACAGTTCTGTCCACAACATGCGATCCAATAACACTCAATCACGCCACAAACGTTCACGCCACACACATCTCACGCCACACACAATCACGCCACACACAATCACGCCACAAACGTTCACGCCACACACAATCACGCCACACCCAATCCCGCCACACGCAAGCATACCATAGGTTTCACCTAACATCACTGCCCAGTAGCACAATGCACAGCCCAAGCATGACGTCATCAAAAGCACATCATATGCAATAATTTTACACACATAATCAAATTAAACACCACACGTAGACACATGCTAAACGTCAAACACGCAACCTCATTACACATACATTACGAAAGTAGAATTGCTTGTATTTCTCACTAGAGTAGAATTGCTTGTATTTCTCACAAGAGTAGAATTGCTTGTGTTTCTCACGATAGCAGAATTGCTTGTATTTCTCACAATAGCAGAATTGCTTGTGTTTATCAGAAGTCCAAATAAATCAAACATTTTATTAGGGGCTAAAGCAAATTTGGGAGAAATTATTTTTCGAAATCCACTTTTGGTGTAAAAACGATAATAATAATTTATTGACTTGATGATATAAATATTGTATTTTTATTGTCACGCGATGGCGGAAGTTGCTTCCAACCAATGGGATCATTTTTTCGTTTTAAAACATTGCATGACATTCGTTTCACGTTAACCAGCCCGATTTGTAAAACATCATTTTTTTTTTGTTTTGTTTCGTTACCAAATTGCTTCCCTGTTGCCTTGTGTTTCATCTGGCCACTGACAGCCACCGCGTCTTCACTCGTCTTTTCGATGATGTCATTGCTGTGCCAAATTCTCGCGTTACCCTCGTGATTCAGAAACCTTAGGCACGGAGCGGAAGCCATTAAACGAGCGCTCCCTCCACTTACCGTTCTGTTTGTCTTCTCGTTGGGAACAAGCGAGACCTAACTCACTGCCCGAGACGCCATCTAGCGGTGACCAAATAACGGGGACTCAATGGTCAGCTTTTTGTTGATACACATTTCAGCGTACAAAGCGGCGGCTCTCAAACACACCGTGAGGCTATATACTTGGGCTGAATGATATAGAATAACATAAAGCACCTTTTTTTTTTATATAATTAGCTGAAATAATATGCATATTGATGTTAATGAAAGCAAGAGTTATTGAATCATATAATTGTAGGGGTGATTACATTTCTTTTATGGAAGGCCTATAAATATATATATATATACAAATCTAAAAGAGTTCACATCTCCAGATAGTGAAAAGCTGATGTTATAAGACGTGTGTCTACTTTTAATATAAGACTGCGTTTGCCGTTGTCTCAATCATTTACCTGTAATCGGAACAGAATCAGTGTATTCGGAGATGAAGTTGGAAAGTTATGTCCGAACTCACGCGGAGATTAATATTGTCAAAGGCCGTATTCGATCCCACGGTAATGATCAAGGTAACATCGATTATTTGTAAGAACTGGAAACATTATTTCCCCCCCCCCCCCCCCCTAAGATTGAACACAACGATCTTGATGAAATGTTGACACGTAGCAATGATCGCTAGCTAGAATGTTGGATGTACTTCATGGAGAAGGATGTTGAATGTTGGGGTGATGTATTCCTTTCAGATAAGCCGTGGATGTTGTACTCGGATTTTCAGATTTTCAGTGGGGTTTTGTCTCTTCAGACACGGTAGCCACGGATATTAGTTTGTTTTTATGAGTCAAGCCAATGTAAATAAAATATGTCTTACCATACGTGAAGCAGCAGTAAATAAAGAATTGAAATGTCCTGATGAATAGCCCTATATTTTTAGAATCGCGACTTCAAAGACAACCTCACAATCATGTTTCTGGTGATGACAAACTCGCAATCATGTTTCTGGTCATGACAACCTCGCAATCATGTTTCTGGTCATGACAACCTCGCAATCATGTTTCTGGTAATGACAACCTCGCAATCATGTTTCTGGTAATGACAACCTCACAATCATGTTTCTGGTAATGACAACCTCACAATCATGTTTCTGGTGATGACAACCTCGCAATCATGTTTCTGGTGATGACAACCTCACAATCATGTTTCTGGTGATGACAACCTCACAATCATGTTTCTGGTGATGACAACCTCACAATCATGTTTCTGGTGATGACAACCTCACAATCATGTTTCTGGTGATGACAACCTCGCAATCATGTTTCTGGTCATGACAACCTCACAATCATGTTTCTGGTGATGACAAACTTGCAATCATGTTTCTGGTCATGACAACCTCGCAATCATGTTTCTGGTCATGACAACCTCGCAATCATGTTTCTGGTAATGACAACCTCGCAATCATGTTTCTGGTAATGACAACCTCACAATCATGTTTCTGGTAATGACAACCTCGCAATCATGTTTCTGGTAATGACAACCTCGCAATCATGTTTCTGGTCATGACAACCTCGCAATCATGTTTCTGGTCATGACAACCTCGCAATCGTGTTTCTGGTAATGACAACCTCGCAATCATGTTTCTGGTAATGACAACCTCGCAATCATGTTTCTGGTGATGACAACCTCGCAATCATGTTTCTGGTAATGACAACCTCGCAATCATGTTTCTGGTAATGACAACCTCACAATCATGTTTCTGGTAATGACAACCTCGCAATCATGTTTCTGGTAATGACAACCTCGCAATCATGTTTCTGGTAATGACAACCTCGCAATCATGTTTCTGGTAATGACAACCTCGCAATCATGTTTCTGGTGATGACAACCCCGCAATCACGTGTCTAAGGTGGTACCGTGAGAAG
The DNA here is from genome assembly GCA_964017045.1 of Omphiscola glabra. Taxonomy (NCBI): domain Eukaryota; kingdom Metazoa; phylum Mollusca; class Gastropoda; family Lymnaeidae; genus Omphiscola; species Omphiscola glabra. The sequence continues at coordinate 30,302,366 of OZ024795.1, forward strand.
AGTTAATACAGGTTAGTTCGATAACGTTTTTAATTTCATGTGACATAATTAAAACGATATTAAAAAAAAAAATTATTATGGAGCGCAGGAAACGGCGAATTTTAACGAAGAACATAGTAGAAGAACATAGTAGAAGAACATAGTAGAAGAACATAGTAGAAGAAAATAGTAGAAGAACATAGTAGAAGAACATAGTAGAAGAACATAGTACAAGAACATAGTACAAGAACATAGTAGATCGAATAAAGTTATAATATTTGCCAAACAAACGAACCGGCGTCAGATTACTGTCCGAGGAGCCTTGTAGAGGTGACCACGAGTTAAAGCTTTATTTAACATTTAGTATGTACTGTGAACATTACAGTGGCCAACTTTGCCAACTCCATAATGTGATCCCAATTATGAAGGGCCGAGTAGAAAAAGTACTTAATTTACAATTTTTCAAAATTTTTCGGACTTAAGCCCGGCAATCGATCTCAGCAATAACTTGATGGCATATATCAGGCATGTACTTATTTTGATATTTATATTTGAATAGTCTTACGCCATAAAAACTAACTAAAGATTGTATCAGCCTTTTTCTTCTACGATGAAAGCATCTTGAGCAAGAATATAAAGGTGTTATTATTGACTTAACGTTCATATTTGATAGAATCCTCAAACGTAGTGGTACAATAAGTGCCTCATAACTCACTGGATGTGCCCATAATCCATGAGAAGTAGCCATAATCCACTGGAAGTGACCCAGAAAAAGCCCCATAACCCACAGTAAATGCCCCATAACCCACAGTAAATGCCCCATAACCCACAGTAAATGCCCCATATCCCACAGCCAGTGCCCCCCATCATCTACAGTAAATGCGCTCTTTTGAAGCGGTAGCGCCAAAGTTATGGAATATTTTACCCCCCATCTTTGAGGCGTACTGACAAGGACAGAAAATTATTTAGGAAAAATTTAAAGACGTATTTGTCTAATAGATCTTATTACACCTGAGCGCAGTGAGCATGCTAAAGTAGCATGGATACCAGCGCTATAGAAGTATACAATCAATCAATCAATCCCACAGTAAATGTCCCATATCCCACAGAAGGTGCCCCATATCCGAGTGTGAAAAGCACAGTTTCATTAAGAAGAAAGAAAAGCGATATAAAAATGGCAGGAAAACTATTTAAACCCCGAAGTTGTTTTAAATAACAATTTTTTTGTATTAATTAAGATGGAAATTGAAGAATGAAATTCTACACACGTCTGCACTCTTGTTAAATGAACCACTTTTTTTTAAAACTGAAGTTATGCCTAAATGTGTTCACGACTGATTCCCATGTTCGAAGATTCACTAAACGCATGTGTACGATTAGCAAAGTGAAAATACGCTTGGAAATTAAAAGTTCCATTGCAATGCAAAAGAATCTAGTCGTAAAAAGCAAGTCTTTAGCGGTTCCGCTTACCAAGATTTCCTACACCAAAATATAGTTATATAGAAATAAACAAATCTTCATACACAGCCAACACTAAGTTCATAGCAAGGTTAATAATAAACCCAAAAAAAGTGTGCGTGGGGAGGGGGTGGGGACGGGGGACGCCCACACAAATTAAACGGAAAATGTTAACTTCCGCTGAAATAACTGTAATTGATGACAAGGACTCCAGCTGCCCCCCACCCCATTTTCGTTTTTTTTTTTTGGGTATCCGTTATCTCTGTAGCATGTTGCCCCCATAGCCGCATTAGCCCACAACTTGTCAACCACAAGCTGATTGTCACCGCGTTTATCTAGTGGTGCAGAGCTACAGATCATTCAGTACCTGAATGTTCCATTCCATTTGCAGTGCTGTGCAGTTACAGCCCAAGTCTATGGACGTTTAGCTGATAAGGAATGGGAAAATCTGATGAGAGAATGTGCAATCCCCAGATTGATGTCCTACAACTGTCGTTAAAATGTGTCAGGGGAAGTAGCGAGTGTGAGGATATGTGGAGAGAGATTGAGAGAGAACAAAGTGTTTGGATTGTCTTCTTTTATTTTGTATTGAACATCAGTACCGTTTCTAATACAGCAGTCGTTACTGGCAGTGTCTGTACAGCTGTCTTTAATGGCAGTGGCTGTACAGCAGTCTTTACTGGCAGTGTCTGTACAGCTGTCTTTAATGGCAGTGGCTGTACAGCTGTCTTTAATGGCAGTGGCTGTACAGCAGTCGTTACTGGCAGTGTCTGTACATCAGTTTTACTGGCAGTGTCTGTACAGCCGTCGTTACTGGCAGTGTCTGTACAGCAGTCTTTACTGGCAGTGTCTGTACAGCAGTCTTTACTGGCAGTGTCTGTACAGCAGTCTTTACGAGCAGTGTCTGTACAGCAATCGTTACTGGCAGTGACTGTACAGCTTTATTTAATGGCAGTGGCTGTACAGCAGTCTGTACAGTATACACTTCCGCCGTTTTCCCCCAACACAGGGGAAGTTAGTGAAATTTAGTTTTTAATCCATTTCTTTTTCTTTGTTGCTTCTTGTTTTGTCTGCTGAAGTTGGCTTTGGGGGGGAAATGTTCTCTTGTTTTTGTCCTGTTCTCTCATTTGAAGCTACAACATAATTCATTTAATAATTTATCCTTCACTCTTTACTGACCGTTTCTGTGGCTTTCATTTTCTTTATCTTAAGTTGTTTTGTTTACTTCAAAATGTATCTATACATTTTGCAATAGAGTTCCGTATTTGGAAAGTACAGTTGTCTTTTCAAGATCACGAGTAATATTTCATTCGTCAACTGCGCTTTTCATCCTTGCCATAGATCCACGTGAAGACTTGGGCATTGACGGCATTGATCCATTTTTTTTTACACTAAATAATTCTTTGACTGACTTAAATTTTTGTCTTAAATCTTGATGTCTTCGGTGACGTAATGATGCCGTGGGTAAATCCACAAGGCTTGTCTTGAACCTGATGGCACCGTAACTTATTTCTACTTTTCAAAAATTAAGTGTCGGATTTAAAGTTTGCTTGTAGGGAAAGCTTTCGTTCATTTCACTTCTAAATCTTTATTGGAAATGAGCTTCTGTTTCTGTAAAGTCACGGTGTCTCGTTATTCTGTGAACGATGAAAATTGTAGTAACGTTGCTTACTTGAATAGGAAAATTTAATGAAATAAATCCTAATTTGCTGATGAGACATTTTTAAAAAGTATTTCTTAGTCATATTTGGAACGTAAAACTATGTATCTTCCAAAATTCACCTATGATATATATTAGTAGTTGAATTCCCCCCCCCCCCCCCCCCCCGGCCCGAAAGAAAAAGCCTCTGATTTAAATTTCGACCTCGCTATAAAAAATTTGAACATTCCAATTATTTGATAAGACGTTTAAAGAATGTTGCTTTCAAATATTTCAATTTCCCACCGCTGTAAGCTGTTTACAATATTTAAGCTGTTTTAAGAGTGCGTTAAGAAGTTGGCTTAAAATGTCCAAAATGTAGACGTAGTGACATTTGTCATGTCAGGGTCAATAAAAAAGCGTCACCAGAAAGCTTCATCTCCAACATGCACGCTGATCTTAATTTACGGGGGGGGGGGGGGGGGGGGGGGGGATTATTTTATTCCGTTAATGAACAAAAATGAGTTTAATTGTCTTAAATATTTATAACCTTAGAATTTGAATAGCCCCGTGTCCATGCGGGTACGTGACCCAGCTTCTAATCCGTTGCCATGCATGAATTTACATAATTATATCTGCACCCTTAGACCCGCGTTCAAGCCTAGTAACATCAGACACGGTGGTAGAACATCGTCATCACTTTACGTGTCTTTTTCAATAGTAACTTATATCCAGTCACTAGGTATGTAATCACTGTTTCTTATAATGTCTATACAGTCACTAGGTATGTAATCACTGTTTCTTATAATGTCTATACATTCACTAGGTATGTACTCACTGGTACTTATAATATATATACATATAGTTACAGTTACAAGATACGTATTCATTGTACCTTATAATTTATATTAAGTTAATAGTTATGAGTTTAATGGTTATTGTAATATATTTAATATATATATATATATATATATATATATATATGTATATATATATGTATATGTAATGTATACACTTACAGTTACAAGCTAAGTATTCACTGGTTCTTAATATATATATATATATATATATAATTACAGTTACAAGTTATGTATTCACTGATCCTTATGTATCCGGTAACTATTCTCTACCGATTCACAGTCGGTCTAACACATTGTGTCGGGTCTAGCCAACCTTAGCCACATTTTGAGAACTATGTTCAGCAGTGCTTCACCGCTTGGTAAAAAAAAAATTATGACTGCAGAATTGGGGCCCAGCTCAAGACCCCCCCCCCCTTTCCCCACACCCTTTCCCCTCGCTGCTGAATACAACACTCACGCCGTTTTGGATACAATTCGCTCCATCTTCGCATCGTCTCTGTGCTCAGTGGTGTAGAGAGCTTAACTCGCACCCGGGGCACAATACCTTTTTAGCGCCCCCCCCCCCATTCGAGAACCATACAATATTATATGTAAAATATACCATTTGGCGCCCCTTTGTGAGTAGCGCCCGGGGCATGATGCCCCTTGCCCCCCCTCGCTACGCCACTGTCTATGCCCACTTTTTCTTGTGTCTTATGATCTACGCTACAACTGCACATCACAGTACTTATGTTTCTGGTGCGCTCTGAAGGCGATGGCCGTTGAAAAGCTGAACCTTTGTGTCGTAAGTAAACATCTTGACTCCTGTCTCCTGCGCTCCGACGGCCTAGACTCGTATTTTCCTAGTCTCGACGTCTCCGAGCTAACGGTTCGGCTGCTTCACTGAGTCAGAACCTGTTTGTAAACACCGAGTTAACAGTTGCGATAAACAATATTTTTGTTTGGCTGGTAGACCACTTAGCTTATCGAAACATTCAGCCTCTTTTAGTCATTGGGGAAAAAAACCTATCCTGCCCCGGTGGCTTAAATGAGAAGGGAATCTCTATTGTTTACCGCGTTCGCTTGAAATCGGTGTACACCTTATGTCATAGAGGTCCTTAAGTTCACTGGTTGTAAAATTATAGATAATAAATATTTATATCACAAATTAAATACAAATTTAGGGCCCCCGGCCCAAAAACAATATATTGGACAGTGGCGGTACTAAGTCAGAACCCATTTACAATGTAAGATACAAACTGAAATGTTGCTCTTTGTATTTGATTAAATTCCACCTACCTATGCAATAGCTCTGTTTGAAATGATATTTATATGGAGGTTATAATTTTTTTTAAAAACGAATTTAAGGACCCGGCTCAAAGCGGAATATTGTAAAATGGTTGGTCTAATTTAGAAATCTTTGCGGGCGGGCGCACATCAATTCACCAAAGTTTTATCGCAATGGGATAAATGGTATGGGAATGCATAGGGAAATTATATTTATATAGCTAATATAAGGGCAAAAAACAATGTAGGGCAATATATATTAAGTATTTTGTGTCAAACACAATCGCTGTTCATAAACAAACACAAACTGCATGTCTTCTCTCTTGCATACAAACATGTTAACTTCAAATGAACGTGGCCAATTAAAACACTAATTATTTCCTCGGTATAGACGGTCAAGTCTTATGTTTTAATGAAATTTTAACTTTTCAAAAAGTCTGTTTTCCTTTAACCCATTTCTATATTTTTTCACCATTTAATTCCAATAAGATAATCTTCAGTTATGTAAAATAAAATTGATAAACACAATACTCGCTGTAGAGACGGATCATGGCGTTTTAGCATGTTGAGAATTGTAACAGTTTCCATAATTATAATAGCGTTGCGTGTTGTGGTCCTCACTGTGTCCGGGTGTACTGATTAAGTTGTGGTGTGGTCTGTTCGTGAGTGTCTGATCACGAGGGCAAGGGATGCTGTAATGGACGTTGAAAATAAAATCATGGTGTTAGGAAACTGTTTTCATCCTTCTCGGATTCATTCGAGTGTGATATCACGAGAGCTTAGCGTGGTAATCTGTGGATGACCTATGACAGATTACAAGCTGTCGCTGGCAGCTTCACCCTTTGTGTTATGCTCGGCTTCATTTGTTTGTGGAGCAGGTGCTACCGCCGAGGGGGTGTCGGGGGCGCGGGTGGGAGACAGATGCGTGATAACATAGATGGCTGTCTGATATTCGCACGGATAGACAGACCGAGAGCATACGAGCAGGGAAAATGATAGAAAAATAGACAGACAAATAGACAGACTGATGAATAGACGGACGGATAGATAAAATAGACATACAGACAATTAGACAGAAATGCTTTTATGCTTGAAATGACCAAAGTGTACGTAGTAGTAGCACTCCAAGCCCAAGTTACATAGCAGAGCAATATGGTGCCGAAACCAAATTAGTCATCCCTTAACCAAAATCTTCAAGGTCACTCCCCGAGCTATCTGTATAGCAGACGAGGTCTGCCTTCACGACACAGAACAATGAAACCCAATCCATAAACTGTGATCGCATGAAGACAACAGATTCACATGAAGCCAACAAAATTCACATGAACACATCATATTCACATGAAGACAGCAGATTCACATGAAGACAACATATTCACATGAAGAAAACAGATGTAAATCCTAGTGTAAGCCAGGCATCTACTCAAACGAATAGTTACCTTGTCCTCGTTTTACAGTTTTCTTCTAACCAAGTGATAGATATCTACTACTGGAGTGACGGTTCCCTTCTGTTCAAGTTACTGTTACCTTCAGATTGAGTGACGGTTGCCTCCTATAAAAGTGACACTTATCGACTGGTGTAACGGTTACCTACTTTTCAATTCCAGTGACAGCTGCCTTTAGCTTGAGTGACAGTTACCTTCTACTCAAGTGACAGTTACATTGTCCTCGTGTAGCCGTTGTCATCATCTCCAGTGCTATGGCGTGGCACACGTGTAAGACAATACAAGCGCAAACAAATGTAATGCAGTAATATGTTTGCGCCACTGTGCCCCCCCCCCCCGGTCACCGACGTGATGTTCTGATACTAAAACAATCTCGAAGCACATCATTTATAAACTCTTGGTGTGCATTGAAAGGGTGTGTTGTTATTTCAACACTTTGATGGGGTGTGTTGTTATTTTAACACTTTGAAAGAGTGTCTTGTTATTTTAACACTTTGAAGGGGTGTGTTGTTATTTTAACACTTTGAAAGAGTGTCTTGTTATTTTAACACTTTGAAGGGGTGTGTCGTTATTTTCACACATTAAAGGGGTGTGTTGTTATTTCAACACTTTGAAGGGGTGTGTTGTTATTTTAACACTTTGAAGAGGTGTGTTGTTATTGTAACACTTTGAAGGAGTGTCTTGTTATTTTAACACATTGAAGGGATCTGTTTCTATTTCAACACAGTGAAGGAAGTGTTGTTATTTTAAACACATTGAAGGTGTGTGTTGTTATTTTAACACCGGATGCCGCCACATGAAAATATATTCATGGCTTAAGCATGCATTCTCTATTTACCCTAATGATCTATCACCAAGATATTTCTCCGCTCATTATGAGAAGGTCCGAATGTGTCACACGGGCCGTGGGTTGGGGAGAGGCAGCTCTTTTTAAGCTCAGCTCCACAACACTATTGAAGAAAGCTGTCAATCAACAGGGGTCAAAGGTCCTGACAATATTCTATTTATAGTCGACGTACAACACAGGTATTTCTGTAAGGTACCCCTAGAAAAACCTGTTGCCAGGCTGCGTTATTAATACCAAACTCCGTGAATAAAGCTGGGACGAAGTAGCCATGTGTTCAGTGTTATTCACTCCACCTCCACTTTAATGTTACATTTTACGTAATGTAGCAGAATCAAGGGAGAGGCGGGGATGTTCTTGTCTAGAACAAAATGGTTTGTCACAACTGAGCAAAGTAACATTTACGAGGCAATCTCTGATGACATTGTAAAAAGAAAGAAAAACACAAGGCAGTGGCAACACACAATGAATGTGTGTCAAAGGCGGACCAAAGGGCAGAACAGATACCAATGAAATATAAATCATTGGATTCGTCAAGAGTCTGACCCTGGCTTTAATTTTTTTTCCAATCATTATTAGCTATTATAAGCATATCAATTTTTTAACACGCATTATGTCTGATAATCGCTGGCATGTTGTGTGTAAGACAGAATGTTGCTGTGACGTCACGGGTCAGGGATTCTCTTTCTTTTTTTAGTATTTGAAAATGTACACACTGAACGTTGTGTACTTTGTCTGTGGAAGACACCTCTTTCACTGAAGTTTGTGTACTTTGTCTCTGGTAGACACTTCTGTCACTGACGTCTGTGTGTTTTGTCTGTGGAAAACACATCTGTCACTGAAGTTTGTGTACTTTGTCTGTGGTAGACACCTCTGTCACTGACGTTTATGTACTCTATCTGTGGAAGACACCTCTGACATTAAGTTGCCAACGGCTTCCTTGCGAAGTTTATCTTGTCTTAGACAGCTCAAGGAATCACTCGCCAATCAGGCGATTCCTGCTAAGACATTGACCTATGAATGTAGAAATAGACAGCTCAGGGAACAGTTGCCTTAGGTGATTCCTGGTAAGTCATGGGCCTATGAAGGTAGATTTAAGTAGATTATCGACCATCTTTGTTCATCCTGAAATAATAATACTTTTCCTCCACTATTTCTGTGCGATGGTTGCAGTTATTAATTAATGGCGCCTACTATTATCCTGTGATAGAGAGGGATTACTACGTACCCTTACTCCTCGTTACGCTAAAAATCCCTAGTCATGCACGCAAATATAGTGCATAGGTAGGACCTTTGTATTACCACTTGCTACACGGTGTACATCAACAAATCAGACATATGTTCATCAAGGTTGTATCATAATCTCTAATCCACACACACAATCCCACGTAAGTTCACCGAAAAGGCGTGCTTATCGATCTCGAATTAAATACTTAGAAATACAGCGAGGAGTTTATGGCACATACCTGGGCCCTATTGAAAGCTAATAGACTCTCGCCAACAACAGGTTTTTGCCTTTAGTTAACATCGCAGTGCTACAACACACGTCAGCTGTGGGAATGCTCCTAACCGGGTTTTAAATAACATCAAGAGTTAAAGGTAATTTTTTTTAAAACTTATTTTTTGTTATGTCGTGTTCCTCGCAATGACAGAACTACGGGAAACACATTTTTTACATCATTTAGTTTTATCAACAAACTCAAAGTTTAAAAAAATCGTAGTATCGGTAATTGTGCTTTATTGGGAATGTTTGTGTTTTCCATATAAAAAAATACAAATATTCTGAACTTCGAACAGTTTACTATATAATAAGTGGGATTCGAAATGTAATTGCTCTTTCATCCAAACCGGTGCGAGTGTCAAAAAGAAGGCAAGTGATTCGCAGCCTCCTGAGACAGTGTGCTACCTTTACTTGCTTCGACTACACGTGTTTATTAGTTACACGTGTTGTTGTTGTTGGTCTTTTGTTTTTTTTTTTTGGGGGGGGGGGGTTTAAATTTATGTGTTAGGAGTTTGACAATTACAAATCTTAACAACTCACATGCGTTCAACTCAGAAAGCCTGCTACCCAAACCATGCAAATGGTAACCAAAAAAAACTTTTAGTAAAAATTTTCGAAGTCGTCTAGGTTCTTTTGAATCATTTTTGAATGTGCAAATGTGCGTGTGTAGATGTGCGTTTAGATGTGCGTGGGGATAACGGCAAATCTCTGGTACAAACAGAATTGGCTACTGCATCAAGACATTAACCTCACCAACGGGTCGCTTAAAACGAGGCAATTTTTATTCAAATAGTAATAAAGTTCGTTGTTTTCCTACTTCTTTAATACCAGTGGTTCTCAACCCTCCTAACGCCGCGAACTTTTAATACAGTTCCTCATGTTGTGGTGACCCCCAAACATAAAATTATTTTTTTTGCTACTTCGTAACTTTAGAGTGCATGCGTTTTCCGATGGTCTTAGGTGACCCTTGTGAAAGGGTCGTTCGACCCACCAAAATAGTCGTGACCCACAATTTGAGAACCGCAGTACTATGACATCTAACCAGACATTGCAACGTGGACTTTGCCTCTTTTCACGATATGGGATTTAAGTTTGGAGGGCACTACTTCAAAACCCTAGAAGAAATGTCAGGAATCCCTGATGGTATTGTTCAGCCTTTAAGAAAAGGATTTCTGGTGTGTTTCCGGGGCACGGAAGAGAGCTGGAAAAATTCCAGAGGGAAACATTTTGAAGGCGTTGACAGAAACTACTTTTAATATTTTTAGAATGCGAATCCTCTTTAAATAGCTTTAGACCCATATTGCTACGTATAATTATGACGCATGCTTGTACAATTCCTAAAAATGTAACAATAAAGCTTTAGTGGAGAGAGCTATTGATAACCATCGTGATAATGCTTGTATTGTTTCCAATGTGGAGAAATAAGGGCTCAGTATCCGGGCAGCTGCACCCCGAACTCCCGCCTGTATTAACTTTAAAAGTAATCATCTGCCTATGAAGGGCATGACCTTTTTTTCTTACTGATTCACCAATGAAAGGGCATGACCTTTTTTTTCTTACTGATTCGCCTATGAAGGGCATGACCTTTTTTTCTTACTGATTCGCCTATGAAGGGCATGACCTTTTTTTCTTACTGATTCGGCTATGAAGGGCATGACCTTTTTTTCTTACTGATTCGGCTATGAAGGGCATGACCTTTTTTTCTTACTGATTCGGCTATGAAGGGCATGACCTTTTTTTCTTACTGATTCACCAATGAAAGGGCATGACCTTTTTTTTCTTACTGATTCGCCTATGAAGTGCATGACCTTTTTTTCTTACTGATTCGCCTATGAAGTGCATGATCTTTTTCTTACTGATTCGCCTATGAAGTGCATGACCTTTTTTTCTTACTGATTCGCCTATGAAGTGCATGACCATTTTTTTACTGATTCGCCTATGAAGTGCATGATCTTTTTTCTTATTGATACGCCTATGAAGGGCATGATCTTTTTTCTTACTGATTCGCCTATGAAGTGCATGATCTTTTTTCTTACTGATTCGCCTATGAAGTGCTGATCGTTTTTCTTACTGATTCGCCTATGAAGTGCATGATTTTATTACTTACTCATACGCCTATCGAGGGCATGATCTCATTACTTTCTCATAAGCCTATGAAGGACATGATCATATGTTCGTATGATATTATTATTTTGAACCTTTTTTATGTTTCTATTGTAACAGCTTGTATGTTACTCGCGTTACAGGTCAAATGTTTTATTTATGAAGTCATACACTTGCCCAAAGCCTGTAGGGCAATGAGATCAGCTACACACTTGGCACATTTATATCTTTCAATATGGTGGACGAAAAAATATGACGTTAGAATTTCGAAGTGAGGGGAAAATATTCCTTTTGGCCACTTACCGACGGTCAAGTTTATATAAAGGTGATTAAATGACCATTTATTTAATAATTTCTTTGTATTTACTCAATTTCTTTATTTTTTTAATCAAAAGCGACCTTCTTACTTTTACCATCAAAATTTACTTGCACGCCAGTCCAATTACTCATTGGGCTTATCAAAACATTCAAATACATGTATGGGGGGGGATGGTAGCATAGAACTAAGCACTAATGAGTACGTCATTTTGCAGCCATCATGGCAGAGTGAGTTTCATAACGCACTTCTTACAACTGCAAATGTATTCAGAAAACAACAACAACACCTACAACCAGGCCAGCGTCAACTTGGGGTTAACTAGTTCTGTACTAAACTTGACCGAGTCACTGAAGGTCAGCAGTTCTGTACTAAACTTGACCGAGTCACTGAAGGTCAGCAGTTCTGTACTAAACTTGACCGAGTCCATGAAGGTCAGCAGTTCTGTACTAAACTTGACCGAGTCACTGAAGGTCAGCAGTTCTGTACTAAACTTGACCGAGTCCATGAAGGTCAGCAGTTATGTGCTAAACTTGACCGAGTCACTGAAGGTCAGCAGTTCTGTACTAAACTTGACCGAGTCCATGAAGGTCAGCCGTTCTGTGCTAAACTTGACCGAGTCACTGCAGGTCGGCAGTTCTGTGCTAAACTTGACCGAGTCCATTAAGGTCAGCAGTTCAGTGCTAAACTTGACCGAGTCCATGAAGGTCAGCAGTTCTGTACTAAACTTGACCGAGTCCATGAAGGTCAGCAGTTCAGTGCTAAACTTGACCGAGTCCATGAAGGTCAGCAGTTCTGTACTAAACGTGACCGAGTCCATGAAGGTCAGCAGTTCTGTACTAAACTTGACCGAGTCCATGAAGGTCAGCAGTTCTGTACTAAACTTGACCGAGTCCATGAAGGTTAGCAGTTCTGTACTACACTTGATCGAGTCCATGAAGGTCAGCAGTTCTGTACTAAACTTGACCGAGTCAATGACGGTCAGCAGTTCTTTACTAAACTTGACCGAGTCCATGACAGTTAGCAGTTCTGTACTAAACTTGACCGAGTCCATGAAGGTCAGCAGTTCAGTGCTAAACTTGACCGAGTCCATGAAGGTCAGCGGTTCTGGACTAAACGTGACCGAATCCATGAAGGTCAGCAGTTCTGTACTAAACTTGACCGAGTCCATGACGTCAGCAGTTCTGTACTAAACTTGACCGAGTCCATGATGGTCAGCAGTTCTGTACTAAACTTTACCGAGTCCATGAAGGTCAGCAGTTCTGTACTAAACTTGACCGAGTCCATGACGGTCAGCAGTTCTGTACTAAACTTGACCGAGTCCATGAAGGTCAGCAGTTCTGTACTACACTTGACCGAGTCCATGAAGGTCAGCAATTCTGTACTAAACTCGACCGAGTCCATGAAGGTCAGCAGTTCTGTACTACATTTGACCGAGTCCATGAAGGTCAGCAGTTCTGTACTAAACTTGACCGAGTCCATGAAGGTCAGCAGTTCTGTACTAAACTTGACCGAGTCCATGAAGGTCAGCAGTTCTTTACTAAACTTGACCGAGTCCATGAAGGTCAGCTGTTCTGTACTAAACTTGACCGAGTCCATGACGGTCAGCTGTTCTGTACTAAACCTTACCGGCAGGTTAGCGGCTCACGTGAACTCAAAACGTTCAACAAACCAAATATTCACAAGAAATATGCTTTTTCTTCATCGTGGCATGTAAATATTTAAAGTCTAAATTGATAAATAATAATGATAAGGTGAATGTTGCATGGCATGTACAGACCCTGGGTTTATGAACATCTTAGCTGCATATGGTGTCCATGGGAATATTACATTTTTATTTAAGCATGTAAGCTCGGGGGGATGGGGGTGGAAATGAAACTGCAAGAAATGGTTGCTTGTTTAATGTCATACATATGTCATACATACGTCATTCATAGCTATAGTCATTGTTATAGTAAACAAGTGGTCATATCTTATTTTATCAGAGTTTGTAAACAGTTGTCGATTATTTCCTGCTTTATTTTATAATAGACATAAATTTTTGTTATTTTATAATAAACATAATTTATGTTATTTTGTAATAAATATAATATATGCTATTTTATTACAGACATAATGTATTCTATTTAAAAATATATTATATTTAGTAATTGACAAAACCTATGCTATTTTATAATAAACATAGTATATTCTACTTAACTCACATAGAAAATCATTAGAAGTCTCATTTCCTCCCACTCTCATTGTCAAGAGCAGTCGTCGTAAAAGTAGCTTGGAGCAATTTCTTTTTAATATCCTGTAAGATCAACAAATCTGCCAGCTCTCCCCTCCATCCAACCTGAAGCATTCTTATGTTTCTCTAACCCAATCCAACATAAGATGCCACGACGCCACCATCCCCCCCCCCCAACATCCATCATAAACGTAAATGCTGTCGAAGAGCTAAGTGACTAGATCACCGCCTGAGCTTGCACGGCGTGAGTAATTGGTAGCACTGGAACTTAAGTACGCAACGTCGCCAACAACTAGCCAAATTAAACGAAATGGGCCGTAGCCGTGAGCGGAACTAATGTTCCCTTGATTCACTCAAATTAAATGTTTGGTGTTCTTAGCAAGGCTCGGAGACTCGGTTTGAACATTTTGAATTTTGATATTCATTTTTGTTTTCTTTTGATCAATTTGGTGATAAGAGTTGGACGTATTTCTCGTGTTGCAAATTATTTTTTTTAAAATGAAAGTTCGTCCGGAATATGGCTTTACGGCCCAAAAATTAAGGATGGAAATGTAATCTCCGTCGAAATTCAGCATCTTTAAAGTGGTGAAATGTGTACGCGATGAGATCTGATTTTTTTGCCCGCTGCATATTTCATGCAATCAGATCTGTGTATTGGAAAACTTTGATTGTTATGAGAATGACACAGGGGACGTTGTTGAAGATGGGCAGATGATACGAAAAAAAGCTGATGTTATTTATAACGAGCTAAAGAAAGTAGAGAAAAAAGTTGAGGGAAAAAGGAGCAAGGCTGTGGAACTGGAATAAATGTTTTGAAATGTTTCAACTATGTTCGTGGTTTTAGCTATGGCCCTGGTTTTAACTATGGCCGTGTTTTAAGCTATGGCCGTGGTTTTTACCTATGGCCCTGGTTTTAGCTATGGTCCTGGTTTTAGCTATGGTCCTGGTTTTAGCATGATTCTGGTTTTAGCTATGGTCCTGGTTTTAGCTATGATCCTGGTTTTAGCTATGATCCTGGTTTTAGCTATGGTCCTGGTTTTAGCTATGATCCCGATTTAAGCTATGTGGCTGAGGTTTCAGACGCGCCGATTAAATGTTACGGATTCTGCAATTATGCAATATATCATCTTCACATACATGGTCAAAACAACCAGCACTTCCTTCATTGAGAAAGTGATACACATTGTAATAGTTGTTTATTACCGCTACTTTACTGAAACACTACAGTAAATGAACATGTTTTAAATGAGTTGTTGTAAATGAGCTGTTGTAAATGAGCATGTTGTAAATGAGCCTGCTGTAAATGAGCCTGTTGTAAATGAGCCTGCTGTAAATGAGCCTGCTGTAAAAGAGCCTGCTGTAAATGAGCCTGCTGTAAATGAGCCTGTTGTAAATGAGCCTGATGTAAATGAGCCTGTTGTAAATGAGCCTGTTGTAAATGGGCCTGCTGTAAATGAGCCTGCTGTAAATGAGCCTGCTGTAACTGGGCCTGCTGTAAATGAGCCTGTTTTGTTCACTTATTCCTTAGTCGACAATTCTTTCCCTTAACGTAACGGGAATTTAACAACCCACTTTGTAGGCATCTAGTAAGTAGGTTAGGCTTAGATTATTCTAGAATTTCTTCGTTTCCTTGAACAAAACGATACAAACAACCTTGAACAACTCCGTCACTTTTGTTTTAAAACAAAACAACTTAAAGAAAGACGACAATTCTTGCTCTACATCACCGCCATCTTTTGTTCATCCTAAATAGACAACGGACGAATGCGTCTTTGCGAGGGAGATCCCAGAAAATATCTTAAACAAGGCTAACTAATAGGACTTGGTGGCCTCGCTGGCACAAGAAGCACAGCTTGACAATCACAAGCCATGTGTTACCGTTCGTTGTACTGATAGAAGGCCGGGTACTGTTTCACAAGGTCGTACGATGTTAAGAAACCAAGAAAATTGTTGTGGGGATGAGAGACGATCTGAAGTCTGTGTCAGGCGTCACCTCTCCGTTATGTTTTCTTCCCACAGAATTCATATTGAACATTGCAATAAGGAAAGTTGTTTTATTAATTTACACAGTGCTGCTGATTCTCATACGATAAACATATTGACTAACAATTCATATATTTCAGATTCATTGAACCTTAGTGAACGGATATTTACATTTCCAGTTTGAAGTAAAGTGTTATATGGGTTGACACCAGGGTTCTTTCTTTTACACAGCTTTACAGAGTGCAAGAATATTATCGTCTATCATAAAATTTAAATATCTTCTGATACGCTATAATATATCGTTTGTTTATGGGTCTTTGATTGTCTGTTTACAACCCCGTAGATTCAATGTCTACTTCCGTTATAAAGTTCAGAAGTAGAGCAACGAAGGGTTGGCGTCCATAAAACTGTATACATGTTTCCATGTTTTTAGATATGAGGAACTTAGTGGTTTTCGGACGTTTATAAAACTATATGCATTATTCCAAGGTTGGATCGATGAACCTTACTTTATTGGATAAAACTATATGCATTATTCCTAGGTTGGATCCGAGGACCATAGTTTGTGGGATAAAACTGTGTGCAACATTCCAAAGTTGGACCGAAAGAACTAGTTTGCTGCGCTTCCATATCTCATTTGTGTGATATATAGACTGGAAGACACAATAAGTCATCACAAAATCGGACGTGAGAAAATGAAACATCAGCCTCGTACATCACGGAAATAGGGTCAAAAGTCAAGGCTGACAGTTCATCAGCTGAAGCTCCAGATTTGCATTCATCTTTTCCTGGTTTATAGTCCGTGCGAAATATACCAATGATATCGGGATTGGGGGAAGGGAGAGACGTAAATACTTGTCTTTTATTGCCAGACAAAGTGGGTTGACAGAAGACACATTCTCATTAGTTGAACAGACAAAGTGGGTTGACAGAAGACACATTCTCATTAGTTGAACAGACAAAGTGGGTTGACAGAAGACACATTCTCATTAGTTGAACAGACAAAGTGGGTTGACAGAAGACACATTCTCATTAGTTGAACAGACAAAGTGGGTTGACAGAAGACACATTCTCATTAGTTGAACAGACAAAGTGGGTTGACAGAAGACACATTCTCATTAGTTGAACAGACAAAGTGGGTTGACAGAAGACACATTCTCATTAGTTGAACAGACAAAGTGGGTTGACAGAAGACACATTCTCATTAGTTGAACAGACAAAGTGGGTTGACAGAAGACACATTCTCATTAGTTGAACAGAGAAAGAATAATTTGAACTTTTTATCTCCAACATTCAAGTTTGTATTGTATCGTCTTGATGTTTAGTCTATGAATATTGTGAACAAATTGTGTAACTCTTGGCTAGTTGCCTTTGTGTGTGTACCCCTTGGTCAGTTGCCTTTGTGTGTGTACCCCTTGGTCAGTTGCCTTTGTGTGTGTACCCCTTGGTCAGTTGCCTTTGTGTGTATAACCCCTGGTCAGTTGTTTTGTGTGTCCCTTGGTCAGTTGTTTTGTGTGTCCCTTTGTTAGTTGCCTTCGTGTTTGTACCCCTTTAGTCAGCTGCCTTCGTGTGTGCACCCCTTGGTCAATTGCCTTTGTGTGTATACCTTTCGGGCATATATGAAAAGACGTTTTCTACTTGTGGTAGCTACATACAGGTTCTAGAATCCCATAGAGATTAAAATAATTAAATGCCATTAAATCGATTTTCATTGTTCAAAATAACCTTTTTCCAAGTTTTTCCATACTTTGTTCGCTCATTTCCTGTAGCCTAGGTGTTAAGAATTATCGTCAGTAGCCTATGAGTTAAGTTTTAGCGTCATTAACCTAGGTGTTAAGTTTTAACGTCAGTAACCTAGGTGTTAAGTTTTAGCGTCAGTAACCTAGGTGTTAAGTTTTAGCGTCAGTAACCTAGGTGTTAAGTTTTAGCGTCAGTAGCCTAGGTGTTAAGTTTTAGCGTCAGTAACCTAGGTGTTAAGTTTTAGCGTTAGTAACCTAGGTGTTAAGTTTTAGCGTCAGTAACCTATGTGTTAAGTTTTAGCGTCATTAACCTAGGTGTTAAGCTTTAGCGTCATTAACCTAGGTGTTAAGTTTTAGCGTCAGTAGCCTAGGTGTTAAGTTTTAGATTCAGTAGCCTAGGTCTTAAATTTTAACGTCAGTAGCCTAGGTGTTAAATTTTAGCGTCATTAACCTATGTGTTAAAATTTAACGTCAGTAGCCTAGGTGTTAAGTTTTAACGTCAGTAGCCTAGGTGTTAAATTTTAACGTCAGTAACCTATGTGTTAAGTTTTAGCGTCAGTAACCTATGTGTTAAGTTTTAACGTCAGTTACCTATGTGTTAAATTTTAACGTCAGTAACCTAGGTGTTAAATTTTAACGTCAGTAACCTAGTAGTTAAGTTTTAACGTCAGTAACCTATGTGTTAAGTTTTAGCGTCAGTAACCTATGTGTTAAGTTTTAACGTCAGTTACCTATGTGTTAAATTTTAACGTCAGTAACCTAGGTGTTAAATTTTAGCGTCATTAACCTAGGTGTTAAGTTTTAACGTCAGTAACCTAGGTGTTAAGTTTTAGCGTCAGTAACCTAGGTGTTAAGTTTTAGCGTCAGTAAACTAGGTGTTAAGTTTTAGCGTCAGTAGCCTAGGTGTTAAGTTTTAGCGTCAGTAACCTAGGTGTTAAGTTTTAGCGTTAGTAACCTAGGTGTTAAGTTTTAGCGTCAGTAACCTATGTGTTAAGTTTTAGCGTCATTAACCTAGGTGTTAAGCTTTAGCGTCATTAACCTAGGTGTTAAGTTTTAGCGTCAGTAGCCTAGGTGTTAAGTTTTAGATTCAGTAGCCTAGGTCTTAAATTTTAACGTCAGTAGCCTAGGTGTTAAATTTTAGCGTCAGTAACCTATGTGTTAAAATTTAACGTCAGTAGCCTAGGTGTTAAGTTTTAAAATCAGTAGCCTAGGTGTTAAATTTTAACGTCAGTAACCTATGTGTTAAGTTTTAGCGTCAGTAACCTATGTGTTAAGTTTTAACGTCAGTTACCTATGTGTTAAATTTTAACGTCAGTAACCTAGGTGTTAAATTTTAACGTCAGTAACCTAGGTGTTAAGTTTTAACGTCAGTAACCTAGGTGTTAAGTTTTAGCGTTAGTAACCTAGGTGTTAAGTTTTAGCGTCAGTAATATATGTGTTAAGTTTTAGCGTCATTAACCTAGGTGTTAAGCTTTAGCGTCATTAACCTAGGTGTTAAGTTTTAGCGTCAGTAGCCTAGGTGTTAAGTTTTAGATTCAGTAGCCTAGGTCTTAAATTTTAACGTCAGTAGCCTAGGTGTTAAATTTTAGCGTCAGTAACCTATGTGTTAAAATTTAACGTCAGTAGCCTAGGTGTTAAGTTTTAACGTCAGTAGCCTAGGTGTTAAATTTTAACGTCAGTAACCTATGTGTTAAGTTTTAGCGTCAGTAACCTATGTGTTAAGTTTTAACGTCAGTTACCTATGTGTTAAATTTTAACGTCAGTAACCTAGGTGTTAAATTTTAACGTCAGTAACCTATGTGTTAAGTTTTAACGTCAGTAGCCTAGGTGTTAAGTTTTAACGTCAGTAGCCTAGGTGTTAAGTTTTAGCGTCAGTAACCTATGTGTTAAGTTTTAGCGTCAGTAACCTAGGTGTTAAGTTTTAACGCCAGTAACCTATGTGTTAAATTTTAACGTCAGTAACCTAGGTGTTAAGCTTTAATATCAGTAGCCTGGGTGTTAAGAATTAACGTCAGTAGCCTAGTTGTTAAGTTTTAAAAAAATTCCATGGTGAACAACTGAGTACCCGTTGGTCAGTTGTCAAGGTGTTTAGTGTTAAACCAATGTTAACACATGTTGTGGCACATTTCCTTGTGGCAATATGGTCAGCTGGTAACGTTAGACAACGTGTCAGCATCTCACTGGCACTGATCATTCAGCATTAAATTGACGACTACGCCCCTGAGACGGCCGTCTCTGAAAAGACAGTGAAGTAAGCGTTAATGGTCGTTGATCTACCACGACACGGAATGTTGCTGTGAGTAGCCCATAAGGACATCATCACGGGATGTTGCTGTGAGTAGCCCATAAGGACATCATCACGGGATGTTGCTGTGAGTAGCCCATAAGGACATCATCACGGAATGTTGCTGTGAGTAGCCTATAAAGACATCATCACGGAATGTTGCTGTGAGTAGCCCATAAGGACATCATCACGGAATGTTGCTGTGAGTAGCCCATAAAGATATCATCACGGAATGTTGCTGTGAGTAGCCCATAAGGACATCATCATGGGATGTTGCTGTGAGTAGCCCATAAGGACATCATCACGGGATGTTGCTGTGAGTAGCCCATAAAGATATCATCATGGGATGTTGCTGTGAGTAGCCCGTAAGGACATCATCACGGGATGTTGCTGTGAGTAGCCCATAAGGACATCATCACGGGATGTTGCTGTGAGTAGCCCATAAGGACATCATCACGGAATGTTGCTGTGAGTAGCCCATAAAGACATCATCACGGAATGTTGCTGTGAGTAGCCCATAAGGACATCATCACGGGATGTTGCTGTGAGTAGCCCATAAAGACATCATCACGGAATGTTGCTGTGAGTAGCCCATAAAGATATCATCACGGGATGTTGCTGTGAGTAGCCCATAAGGACATCATCACGGGATGTTGCTGTGAGTAGCCCATAAGGACATCATCACGGGATGTTGCTGTGAGTAGCCCATAAAGATATCATCACGGGATGTTGCTGTGAGTAGCCCATAAGGACATCATCACGGGGTGTTGCTGTGAGTAGCCCATAAAGACATCCTCACGGGATGTGGGCGGCTCCACGGCACCTTTAGAAGGAGAGGAATTCTAGAGGGAGCTCGGGGAATCTAACTAAAGGAATCCCGAGATAGAGCACATCTTCATCTCTGTGATTTGGTGGTAGTTTAATCTTTTTAAACAGAGCAAGCACAGCTATCGGGTGTGTTGCCACAGCTACCGGTTGTGTTGTCACAGGTATCGGGTGTGTTGTCACAGCTGTCGGGTGTGTTGTCACAGGTATCGGGTGTGTTGTCACAGCTATCGGGTGTGTTGTCACAGGTATCGGGTGTGTTGTCACAGGTATCGGGTGTGTTGTCACCAGTATCGGGTGTGTTGTCAGCTCACGATCCGTTCAGTTGCGCCAAGTCTCAGGATCTTGCCTTGTTAATTGGTTGAAATTTCATAATCTGACTGATAATTTTTTTCCATTACAACCTGTTATATCTCTTTATGATTAATGATAAATATCTGTTTAATATTCTCATACTTCAGACATATTTATTTGTTGTAATTTTATTTTTAACTCTCCCAATATCAATAAGCAAAGCCAAATATTAAATAAAATAGAACATTTCTTGCTCTTGTCAATTTTATATTTCGTCTGCACTATTCCTTGATATTCTCGGTAGGGGGCGCTGCAAGTTCTCAATAGATAATCGATCCATCACTATAATAAGTTTATGTATCCCTTCGATTCCCCGACCCCATGATCTCCATTTTCCAACCCTTCACGTAAACACTGGATGGTGTGGCCCATCTATGTGTGGCTCGTCTACGCGTGGGTCATCTATGTGTGGGTTCTCAGTGTGGTTCATCTATGAACTAAAAAAAAAAAACTCTTCAACTTGTTTAGATCGAGGATCTCAAGTTTTCACACAAATGATATTTTGGGAATTCCATTTTTTTTAATTTTACTTTTTGGACTGACCAACACAATAATTTCACTTGGCTCTTCAAACATTCAACTGTATTTATACAATGAAGAGAAATGGGGCACCGAAATAGTTAAAGCAGTGGTCGGAGAACTCATTAGCCAAAGAGCCAAAATCAGCAGTAGGAAGATTTAAAAAATTGTGAGAGACAAATTTCTTTTCAAGAACCATGTTTTTCGGAGTCAAAACTGATTTGTGGCCGACTGGCCGAGCCGCACTCAGCAGACCACGAGTTAGAGCATATTCAAATATAACCCTAGTTTAAACACGGACCCTTTCTTGCTAATAATTTAGCGCTGTCCGTTTCTTTGCGAATAGCCAAGCAGTAGATATATATTATGTACGCGTAATGAGTCATTTTTACAAAGCAGTTGCTTCTAGAGGCCATTAGAGTGACATTGCCAACGTCCTAATATCCATAAGCGGATAAGACTACCAGTAAAACAAAAGTCGGTAACTTGGTGTTGAGCTTCCTGTTGGCTGCAGACTATGCCACCTCCCCCCCTCTCCCACCTCCTCATACGCCTATATACGTCACACACAATAATAAATAAGCCTTTTCATTCGATTCATGAATGCGGACAGCATAGCTGTTTAAAATTATATTACCGTGCTGTCCCGCCTCACAAAAGACCGGGCAACTTTTTTATAGGTTACCAAAGAAATATGGTTTCTTTGAATTGGAAATAGTTTCATAGTCATGGGGTGAGTGTCTGTTCGTTTTCTTCTTCTCAAAATAAGTACAACAAATGAGGAACACAAAAAAAACAACTCAAATTACCTAACATATTTCTAACCACCTGTACTCGTCACGTTGTGGTGCTCGATGGCAGTCACGTGATTGCAGATGCACTTTTTCGAGATACCGGAAGCTGAATTTACCGGATACAGGTTTAGACATATTGAGTTTAACCTTTTGTCTGTTGCTAAAAAAATAGACAATGAAAATGATTGTGCAACAGGAAGGAAATCCTCCAAGTTCAAATGACGTGGTGGGAAGCAGAGTGTCAGAAGAATCCTTTGTTGGCTCCCAAAACTTGACACTTGAAGTGTTGTGAGGATTGGTTTACTTTCATTGTGACCCTCAACACTTGATTGAAACAACCAATAGAACTCAACACTTGATTGAAACACCCAATAGAACTCAACACTTGATTGAAACAACCAATAGAACTCAACACTTGATTGAAACAACCAAAAGAACTCAACACTTGATTGAAACAACCAATAGAACTCAACACTTGATTGAAACAACCAAAAGAACTCAACACTTGATTGAAACAACCAATAGAACTCAACACTTGATTGAAACAACCAATAGAACTCAACACGATGATTGAAACAACCAATAGAACTCAACTCTTGATTGAAACAACCAATAGAACTCAACACTTGATTGAAACAACCAATAGAACTCAACACTTGATTGAAACAACCAAGAGAACTCAACACGATGATTGAAACAACCAATAGAACTCAATACTTGATTGAAACAACAAATAGAACTCAACACTTTATTGAAACAACCAATAGAACTCAACACGATGATTGAAACAACCAATAGAACTCAACACTTGATTGAAACAACCAATAGAAATCATTCTATTTATTCACATCAAACCAATCGCCACACAACAATAAAATTTTGTTACATATCCATAGTGACCCAGTAGTGACCTAGTCTAGGGATGTTAATCGTCCCCTTGGTCAACACTTTAGAGCAAAGACACAGCAATTCTTGGTCCACACTTAAGAGCAGCCATCAACGTTCTATAAAAGTATAACAATTCTTTTATTATCACAGCCACTGGCACGACACAGAACGTCCTCTACAAAATCTTAACTATCTCTACAAAATCTTTACTATCTCTACAAAATATTAAATACACTGACTCTCAACCTCAGGCCACTCACATCTCCACTGACGCACCAGCCTTGTACCTTTTCACACCACAACGATAACTCACATCCTGACAACAACAAAACTCAACGAACTAACTCCACCAGCTGACCTTGCATCACCCGGCCAATCACCACTCGCCCTCACAAAAATCTCTCACCAACTCACCATCAAAATCTTTCATAAACAATCACGTTCCTAAATCCGTTTCATGACAATCACATTTATTAAAAACAAAGAGATTTGGAGAGAAATTCACCTTCAAAAATGTTTGAAGAATTTTGTGTTTGAAGAACTTTGTGTTTTTTTCCTAAGCTATCACAGTACATTGAGATTTATATTTGATATAACTATAAATAAACGAGTGTCGCTAAAATTTAATGAAAATAATGAAACATAAATTGTTACAGGGATCTATCTTTATGTTCATTGAAAGGACAATTCGAAATAGTTTAGTATTGAATAATATCAATCATTTCAATCTAGTGTGCTGGCTGAGACTTCTCTTACACAATGTGTGAAATATTTTTGCGCAATGCTAATAACGCATTTAGCATCTTTTGCTTCTTGCGAGCCCTGCTTCCTCCTCAAAAACCGCCCTTCCCCCAACTCCACATGTTCTATATCAATAGAACTGAGTGGGAAAAAACGCTGCCTCGCGAGAGCCATGCGTGATGGTTGAACTCGGGTACATTGTTTCATTTGTTTATTGTTTAAGGGGAGGCGACTATGTTATCATACGAGCTATTATACCCGGCATTTCCCGGGGCCCGCTTTTGGAAGAATGAAAAACTTGGACAGACTTTTAATGAACATTGAAATTAAGCGTCAGGTAAAAAAAAAAAAAAAATACCCCCGTAGTAAAAAAATAAATAAATTATTAAAGAATTAACTTGTCTCCAATAAAAACATAGATAATAACATTTGAAAACTATTTATTCCCCGATGGGATCCCGATCCTGGTGATACCATATTTGGATACTTTTCCCCATGTGATTCCGTTTCCCGGAGAGATCGTGATCCCGTTTAGATCCCAGTCCAGTTGGAACCCGACCCCGGTGGGGTCACGATCCTGTTGTATTCCACTCCTCATGGGTTCCGATCCCGAACATTTTCTCACTTTTGATCTCTTGCGGCTCTTCGGGATCTATTGATTGTTATCACGTAGACTGTGGCGTAACTCGTGTTGATGCCGCTTAAGGCGGGCCCAAGATTTTTGACGCTCCTTTCTGTCAACTTCTATACTCCTGGATTGGATCATTCAATCAAGTTCTTCCACTATTTCAATCATTAGTGAATAACTCAAGTCCTTTTAGTAAATATAACTTTAATTATCAGGAACACAAGGCACACATCTCTCTTCCCTAAGGTTCTACACCATAATTCCCGCACGACTACTACTTACGTCACAATACACATAAAATTACGTCATTCAGACAAGCGCGTTCATTAGCTAATAAAAACTCTTTCACACACCGCGTGTAATAAGCATGCATTCAAACGGAACAATAACTACTGAACTCCCATACTTGACACTTTCCACGATAAAACCAATGCATTTTGGCGAACATGCCGCCCTTCTATATTAGGAAAAAAGTACCCGAACGCTTGCTTCGTACCACCATTGCTATGCTACTATTTGTAGGATTATCCAGCTACTATGGCGTTACCTCCCACCTCCCACCACGTATATTTTCCAACATCTTCGACTGGTGTCGTCAACTGTAAAACATTTGTTTGGTAGATAAACAAATTAATAAACCTACGGGTATCTAATTGTATCGAGCGAGTTTCTGAAATTGGAGGGACAATAGGAGGTTACGTAATGCTGTTTGTTTAATTTGTCACACATTAAAGCACAATCATGGTTGTGAGAGGAAGGGTTTTGGTGCGGGGGGCGCGGAGGGTTAGGTAGGGAATGATTTTTAAAAAGATGGAAGTAGTGATGTGCCACAGTAAGTAGTGATGTGCCACAGTAAGTAGTGATGTGCCACAGTAAGTAGGGGTGTGCCACATTCGCAAAATGTGTTCTAATAAGTTAGTGCTAGGAAGTAAGGGTTAGTTCCTACTCAGAGACGTTAAAGCTTAGATTTGATTCGGGTTCAGCCCTCAGTAGGTTGTGGTTCGGTCGTCAGAAGGTTGCGGTTTCGTCGTCAGTAGGTTTCGGTTCGCTCGTCAGTAAATTTCGGTTCGGTCGTCAGTAGGTTTTGGTTCGGTCATCAGTAGGTTTCGGGTTCGGTCTTCAGTAGGGTATTGTTCAGTTTCTTACGTTCGGGTTTGGTTCGATTCCTAACTCTAACCAAGTCGTGGCCCAGTACTATGTTGGAATGCTTGGTATTCTATTTTAATCTTTAACTTTAATTTTCTCTATTCAGTCGTGTTGGGTACGGTTCGCGCGAACCAGTTGTACATTTTCTCCACTCTACCGAACCAGTTGTTAAATTATAAAGATAATACAAATATTTTAAAATACCCCAAATGTTTTGACTTTTGTACCAAAACTACTAAACCGGAGTTTTAGAGATCCTAGGAATTCTCAATGCGACACTTCCAGGAAGAGGCGTTCTCCGTGTTTTTGTTACCGCGTTGTTGAATGTAAAGGAGATCGTTCCATTTCCTGGATGGGTTAAACTGCTGCCACAGATCAATACATGACGCCTAGTACAAACACCCCCAACTTGCCCCGGGGGTGGACAATTGTGGGGCAAGGGCTATACACTTTAGGTGGCTGCCTTATAAAAAAACAACAAGCAGATGATTTGGAATCGTGCCCTTCATAGACAAGGCAATAATATTATTGGCTGATAGTTGACTGTTTTAAGCACATCATTCATGAAGTGGGGTTGGAAATGGAGGAGGTATTTTTAGAGATTATTTGGAAGACATCAGGGAGTGTCAATTTAAAAAAAAATAAAAAAATAAAAATTATCTATATGTGGTTAATAAGTCGCATGTTGAGACTGCGTTAAGAATGCCGTCCATTTGACTTCTGCCCATCCAACCCGTTTCCATTTTTTAAAAATAATCTCTATTTATCGCAGGCCATTTCATAAGAGGCCACCTGATACAAATTGTCATTCATCGTACTATTTACTCATATCGTACGTGGCTCTCTCTTGGTTTCATCATTGCTTTCTCCTTGCATCATCATACTTGGCTCTCTCCTTGCATCATCAAACTTGGCTCTCTCCATGTATCTTCATACTTGGCTCTCTCCTTGCATGATCAAACTTGCCTCTTTCCTTTTATCATCATACTTGGCTCTCTTCTTGTATCAACGCAACTGAGTCTCTCCTTGTATCATCAAACTTGCCTCTTTCCTTTTATCATCATACTTGGCTCTCTTCTTGTATCATCAAACTTGGCTCTTTCCTTTTATCATCATACTTGGCTCTCACCTTGTATCATCATACATGGCTCTCTCTCTTTGTATCGGTAACACATTCAATCGTGAAGTCTTATCTTCATAATTCCATACACAATGTTTTGTTGGCTCTACTTGGTGAAGCTTAACGTACTAGTCCAATTTTGTTTATAGTTCAACTCACAGTTACCAACAGCTTAAACAAAGTTTCCTTAATAATGTTGATCCCGACTCTAACGAAAGAAAATTAGAACTCTTACGTGGCCTATGCTTAAGAGCCATCATGGATTTTGCCAAGATTGCTAAACATAACGTTACAGGAGTCAGATACCGACCGTATGTCAATAATTTAAAATCATGGGAACAACCATTTAAACTCATGGGAGCAACAATTTAAACTCAGGGGAACAACAATTTAAACAAGAAATAACTATTTTTGTTTTCTTCATTGTACAAGCTTATTGGCTGTGGGGAGAGCTTTCTTGAAATAAGGTGTTCATTAAACACCAAAAATAAATTAGCATACAAGAAATAAAAATATTATGCCACGATAAATGCGGTGTGATGAGCGCCATCTTTGAGATGCATCTTTGAGGCAGATGATGTCTTTTCCCCAAATAATTTAGCCTGAAATTGGGGAAATACACAAAGAAGAAAAATGTTAACCTCAAGTGTGAATAAATAATGTTTTTGAAAAAATAAAGCATATCCGAATTTCCTTAAAACAACAAACATATCTATTTAAAAATGTTATTGAGTTGAAGACGATATGTTTATTTTAGAAATTAAAATCCATTTATGGTTTCTAGAAATATCCTGTGATGTGCTAACAGTGATCACGCCGTCAGACGATATTGGTATCGATTCCTGCATATTATCTATATAAGTAAAGCAGAAGTATCGTTGCATCGACGCTCTCTCTTTTTCTTTAATGACCAAGACTCACCAATCTGAATGTAATAGCACATCCTTGATACAGAAACATTGGACGACCACTACGCAAACTTCACTTA
Source organism: Omphiscola glabra (assembly GCA_964017045.1). NCBI lineage: Eukaryota > Metazoa > Mollusca > Gastropoda > Lymnaeidae > Omphiscola > Omphiscola glabra. The sequence goes on from OZ024795.1 coordinate 30,330,019, forward strand.
AAGATTACAAATATTTGTCACCGACATCAGTCGAACCCATCACTGATCGAACATTGATCTCCCTTCGCCACTAAAACAAACACCTCTTCTTTTCCTCCGGTCCCTCTAAATTTCCTCTCCCGCCAGTCCTCTGTCTCCTCTCACACGCCATCGGGAAAGCTGGATCATTTCTGAACTTGCGTACCCCAAGGGAGTTCACTCCATCCAAAGTTAGTCTCGCGTGCCTTACGTCCCTTTGCTCTTTTTTTTTTTTATAGTCTCGAAATAAGGGGAAGAAGTCGATATAAGACAGAGGGGATATAACGTCCTCGTTTAACTCATCACTTCATCCATTGCTGAGAAAATAAAAGTTATAGAACGTGAAATTTAGAGGTGGTAGGGGGCAAGAACTAACAAGGGCTGATGACGCCATGTTGTCAAGTCCATTCATGTGATGGCGCCACTAGCGAGATGGGAGACTTTCAGAATTCAAAGGGTCATCACTGCCTCGAGAGATACTGTGATCAGATGGATTATTGGCTCCATTGACTTTAGGTAACTCTGTGAGGAATTCAAGCGCGTCCTTCGCGACGTTTATTTCCAGGAAGTGCTTAATACTAGGAAGTGTCTCGTTCATAGAAGTGTCTTTTAACAGGAAGTCGCTTGTTCAAAGAAGTGTCTTGTTCCAATGTCATAATATAGAAGCATAAAGTTTGCACCAAAAGAAGAAAAAAAAAGAAAGAAAGCAAAAGGGTGCCTTGATTATATTTAACTTAAGATAATGCTTTTAAGTTGCAACAGGCCAGTGTATAGATTTCAATTTCTTAACATACCCTTTGTATGACCCATCCAGTTGACGAGATGATACTGATCCTTCGTAGCGGTCGTCGTGAGTGAAAGTGGGAAGTTGGGTATATGAGATTTTTGGGTTGTTGTTTTTGTTTTTTTTTTGGTATGGAGAAGTCTTAACAAAGGTTAGGGTATAATTAGGTTGATATGTTTTAATCTCTAACCTGATATGCATCTACTTGTTTCATTTGATACTGTCAGTGTTGGTGATATTATATGATTTGGTTCTAGAGATATATTGTTTCATTTGATACTGTCAGTGTTGGTGATATTATATGATTTGGTTCTAGAGATATATTGTTTCATTTGGTGCAAAGTTCATTGATGTCTTTATTTGGGGGTCTTGCTTTAGACCCTTTTAAAATCCTTTAAACTAACTGCGCTTTTATTCGTGTGTTTACAAAATCTTCGAACGTCTAATTGACCCACTTCCCGTCATCCCATCGAGCTGAAACTTGGTACGTAGACTCGTTTCCGATTTCAACACATTCGTTCTCATTTTCAGACCCACTTCCCATCACCAACCCCCCAAATGTCATTTTTTGTACCTCTTTTTCAAAGGGAAGTGAATGAAATATGATATGTTTAAATTTTTACGTGTTTTGGTGTGGAAATTAATTGTGTAGCGTTTGCTTTGTTTTATTACCACGTATTTGAGTATGCAGTAAAGATATAATGTATTTTTTAACAGGGAAAATGATGGAAATATGAAACGTATTTTCGCCAAAAGTTTACCCATTTGCATAACCGCTTCTTAATTAAATGATAAATCCCGTGCACTTACACTTACATACATGCAAACCAAAGGGTATATCAAGGAGTTAACTTTGTTTTTAGCGGTTGTTTAATTTATTACGCCCACAATTCTTCAGGATTTGCTATTCGTTAGATCTAAGCATCTTTACCAAAGGCATTGAGCGTGACATTATTTCTAATGCACAGCCGACTTCTACTTGGCATCAGCGTATTTCAAGAGATTGTCACCTGTCTATGCCGCTAAATCGCGTTGTTATTCCACGAAGCTGCGGTGGATCGGTTTAGTCCAGTACGCGTGAAACAATTGTTAAATTAGACGTTTCTACTGAATCGTGGGCTACAAATATCAAAGTATTAAACGCGATGCACAAATACATAAATACAGGAGAGTTTCGTTCTGTGTCTGGCCATTGCGGAAATTATTGCTCTTTATAACCGTAAAAGTTCCTGGAAATTCCTGAATTTTCTTTGCCCTTTGTACCACATCAGTTCTGTACTTAGCCACATTACGGCTCTTGTTACCGTACACTTTTCCTCACTAATAAGTACCTGTGTCGTTACTCTCAACTTCCAACTTCTTCTGTAACCGTACTCTCGAACACATCAAATATTGAACGTTTTCTTCAAGTCTTTCTTTAAATCATCATAAACACATGTTTTTACATTACTCGTTCTCGCATTTCCATCGACACAAAATTGTACAGTAAGATGGATATAATAGTCGAAGAAGGGCCCTTCGTAAAACAATTTGCAACGTTTACTGAAACGCTACTCCCAGCATTCCGTGTTGCCGTAATGACAGGCGCCGCCCCCTCGTTGTGGTCAAATGACCAATCAGTCCGATAACACGTGATACATGGTCGCCTCGATGTGACACCGGCTAAAATGTCATTACCACCGTGTGAGTGCTTTGGGAAATCGAAAACGAGGTTTTGATTTGGCGCCTGCGACTACGGTCACGACATCAAACGGAGGTTTCAAAAACCCGTTTCTCTTATCTTCAGAATTCAAGTTGTTAATGGAGCCGTTGTTGCGAAGGAAGTAGGGTGTCCAAAAAATTGAGTTCTTCAATAGTGTATTGACTTTTAGTGGGTTTAACAAACATAGAGGCTTAGTTTCTTCAATTATTTTTTTGTGCCATCGCTTGAAATAAATCATATGACAGTAAATCATTATCATCATCATCATCATCATCATGTTTCTTAGTCCTTGGACCGTTGGGGCGCCACAGATGATATGAAAACTATCCCTCTCCATTCATCTCTGTCTTCTGCACTACGAATAGCAACGCCTAGTTTTAATCCCGTCAACTCTTTGATGTTATCTTCCCATCTTTTTCTCTGTTTTCCTCTTCTTCTTCCTCCTCTAGTTGTGCCCTGCATGATTTCTTTGGCGAGCCCTTGTTTTCTGGTCACGTGGCCATACCATTCAAGTTTGCGCTTTTGTACAGACACCAGGAGGTCATCGTACTGCCCAATAGCTTGACGAATCCTTTCTTTCACTTTTTCATTGACAGTAAATAACTAATAACAACAACTTAGATAAAAGTCAAATATTTTAGAAACAGCTTCACCTGCTTGTAGTCCTTGGTATTCCGATGAAAGTTAACTTATTATTGCTTGTCTTGATGTTACCCCTAGTCACCATGTGAGTGATTGTGTCTGACATCTTGATGTTACCCATAGGCACCATGTGAGTGATTGTGTCTGACATCTTGATGTAGCCCTAGTCACCATATGAGTGATTGTGTCTGACATCTTGATGTTACCCTTAGTCACCATGTGAGTGATTGTGTCTGACATCTTGATGTTACCCCTAGTCACCATGTGAGTGATTGTGTCTGACATCTTGATGTTGCCCCTAGTCACCATGTGAGTGATTGTGTCTGACATCTTGATGTTGCCCCTAGTCACCATGTGAGTGATTGTGTCTGACATCTTGATGTTACCCGTAGTCACCATGTGAGTGATTGTGTCTGACATCTTGATGCTGCCCCTAGTCACCATGTGAGTGATTGTGTCTGAAATCTTGATGCTGCCCCTAGTCACCATGTGAGTGATTGTGTCTGACATCTTGATGTTGCCCCTAGGCACCATGTGAGTGATTGTGTCTGACATCTTGATGTTACCCCTAGTCACCATGTGAGTGATTGTGTCTGACATTATGCGAGAGCGTTTGAAACGCAGAACCGGGGTACGTGTGAAGTCCACCTAAATTCTAAGCCAAAATTGCGACATAATCAACTAATATCGCTAGGTGCTACTTACCAGTAATAATGGAATACACAGTATGAGTGTCACTGGTGTTATAAGGGATGACGTATTTTGAGACACACTTTGCCCGCCTTCCACGTGCATGACCTCTTTCAAGTCGGTCCCGTGTTGGGGCGGCTAGAAAAAATATCCCTTTGTTGATACATTTGTTTACTATCGCCCGTTTCTGTCGAACATGATAGAACGATCTAGAAAATGTGGTGAAGCAGTAAGACTGTGTGTTCCATTTCCAGAATGATCATCTGAAACTGCCTATAAAAAGGGCTGACCGGTAGAGAGGGGTAGAGATTTTCCTTTCCTTGATTACGAGGCATGCTGTGTGTCATTATACTTTGTTGTGTGTAGAGATTTTTATTTCCTCGTACAATTTTGTGCTCATTGTATTTTTATATACAGTATCGGTACCAGCAAATCTGTAAGTTTATAATTTCAATCATATTTCACTTGCTGTTATTATTTAATTGAAGTTCACAAATTAAAAAGTTATTAATTGTAATTAGCTCTGGCCTTGATTGTCTTTTTATTTGGTATTATTTTTAAACGTTGGTATCGTCCTTTATTATGGACTTTTTCTAGAACGAGCCATAGTCTAAAATTAAGAGATTAAATTCTCCAATTATAACGGTCCGTAATACTATCATAGTTAGGGTAAACACTAGGCTATCAAAACGAACTACCCAACCCCATTTTTCAATTTAAGTGGGCACCACCCTGGGTGCTGGGAACTAATTACTAGTGTCACTTACGGCGGACAGTTGACCATCCCGTGACCAACACTTGACCCGCCCTCTCCTTCTCTCTGCTAAAATGGCGGCTGAACACATTACAGTGTCTTTGTTCTCCTGTGTGTTGACATAAGTCCTGTATCAGGGAGGTCTCATGCTACCTTATGGGTTTGGAATCAAGAGGGCCGGCTTGTATAATGCAACTTTTTTTCTTAGTTATTTCACCTTTTCACTGGCCGTTCTATGAAGTACTTTTTCTTCGCCACATTCATACTACTTTTTCTTGTTACCGCACTCTGAGAACAAAGATATGCAATAAAGCTGTATAATAAAGCTCTACAATAAAGCTATACATTAAAGCTGTATAATAAATATACACAATAAAGCTATAGTGATCAAGACCTCGTTTCCTTTATCTAAAAATATTGAAAAAAATGTAGTAAATATTCACCATTCACCACTGGACACGGCTACATTAGTATCACAACCCCATCCGTGGAAACGATTAAATACATAAACAGGGCTTAAAATTAGTGCAGCAACAGCAACTACACAGCCTCACACCAATCTTTCCAACAAAATCCGGACACCTTACGTGTCAACGGCGCGCAAGAAGGAAGAAAAATTGGATTTGCTGGAATGTCATTAAAGAAAAAAAACAGTCCCTCGCCAACATCTGATGTTTTAGGCAGATATTTTTCTCGCGGGAAACCCCAATGATAGCCACATCTATAAATAGATTTCTTATTCTTGCCCCCCGTCATGACACGTCATGACAGTTTTATAAGCAGTAGAGGTTATTTGCGTGGCATCTTTTTCCCTTGATTAATCAGGAAATTCGCATTCCTTGGAACGCCGCCCCCCCCCCCCCCCCCCAGCTTCCAGCTGAACTTGTTCTGGGGTGTGGAAAAAAAAGCACACTCACACGCACGCAAGAAAAAGACGCTCACGGAAAAAAATGGCGCGATAATGATAGGCAATTGAAATAAAACAACGCTGGAGGAAACTGCACAGCAAGCATCGGCAAACAAAGATTCAGAGTAAGCTAAGCTAATAACAGTAGAGTGTCGAGTTTACGAACGCCGATTACCTGATGCGTCGGTCTTCTGAATAGCCCATGTCTTTTTCGTTTTTTAAATCATATGCATTGCACATGACAATGAGACATTGCGAATAACTAACACTGGCAAGAAATTCCGACACCGGTTTGTGACAATCCAGTTAAAATATTACTACGTATTCTACGCGTATTAAACAGACTTGGATAATGCCATTTTGCAAACTTTTAAATTAATATATTATATCACAGAATAGACGCCAGCAACAAAAAGAAGTGACTCTGGATTTTATTATAAGTATTTGTCAACGACAACCCAGCCCTAGCCAGCCCTTGAAACCAATCAGCCAACCCTTATACGAAGTTAGCTAAGGTTCATACAATGTTTAGTATACCACGGGCCAAGAATATTTCTTGAGAGTCCAAGAAAACGTTGGAGGGAAAAAAAAGGACATAATTTAAACAAAAAGATGACTTTACGTTATACTATAAACTGTTATGGAGGCCATGGAGCAAAATTAAATATCAAAGTAGGCCTCCAACAAAACAAAACAAAAAGAAGAAGAAAAAGGATTGTCGCTTTTTTAATTAATAAACTCTGCGCCATTCCCAAAAGTAGGTTTTTCCCCAAGCGGCCAATGTCAAGTGCTAACAACAACACTTCGAAATCGGGGAAATAAAATTACTTAAACTGTTAAGTTAAAAATATTTAAAACCCGTATGTAGGTCACTAAGCATCATAAATATCCAATGGTAGGAGCTTCTCCCAAAATTAATTACTCAAATGAGTTACTGAACTGGTTTGCAGCAGGTCTACTGGATGCCTGCAGCAAGTCCACTGGATGTCTGCAGCAGGTGCACTGGATTTCTGCACCAGGTCCACTGGATGTCTGCACCAGGTCCACTGGACGTCTGCACCAGGTCCACTGGATGTCTGCACCAGGTCCACTGGATGTCTGCAGCAGGTCCACTGGACGTCTGCATCAGTTCCCCTGGATGTCTGCACCAGGTCCACTGCAATGTCTGCACCAGGTCCACTGGATGTCTGCAGCAGGTCCACTGGATTTCTGCATCAGTTCCCCTGGATGTCTGCACCAGGTCCACTGCAATGTCTGCACCACGTCTGCGTACATTAAATATCGATGGTCGTTACTAGATCTACACAAAAAGTTTTCACTGTTCCTCAATGGCTTTAAAGCATTTCTCGTTTTCTTTTCAACGATAAGTTCTGAATTGTAACACCCGGACACGGACTAGTACACTCCGGGTATAGTATCAAATTCCATTGATCCGGCTCTATGCTAACGTTCAGTAACAACTAATCTATGGTCATGTACCGTGACATCAAACATCGTGCATCATTACTCGCGAACGGGAAAACCTCGGTGACGTTTGCCGGGTTCTGAGGCCGTCTTCATCGATAATCCATCATGGAGGCGGCAGTTGTCCATCGTCTTTCTATGGGGCTGTCAGCCGCACAGCTGGAACAGGACACAGAGAAGAGGAAACCAGCTGTAGAAGGGAGATGAACTTTGTTTACCAGGACAACAATCGTGCGCGTGTTTAGCAGACGTCTGAAATCTTTACAGCTTTGAGGTGTCGAGATGTGGGGGTGGGGGGGGGGGGTGGGCGGAGGGGGTTGTTAGTCTTGGGGTGTCGTTCGTGGGAGTGTACGAGTGCAGCGTTTCTTTCATGTAATTTGTTCGGCTCCCCGGCCCCGGGGGGGGGGGGGTGTTACAGAGGTTCGTGTCGTTGGTGCCAGTTGCGTAGGAAGGGTGGCCAGAGGGGGCGGTCCACTCCCGGGGAATTTTTTTTTGTATGGATAGGCAACATATTCGGCTGTAGAGTTTTGTCGTAGAACGTGGGGTGCCAAAGTCTTATACCGCCCAGGGCGGTACATATCTTAGATACGCCACCCAGCCGTCCCAAAATAATGGCATAACGGCGACCAGGATCAGCTGTAACTCCAACCCTTCACCCAACATAAACTTAAGTCAGTTTAGTTGAGTGTATGAGTTTGGCTCCAGCCAAGGTTCATCCCGGGATCCTGTATAGCCAAACTAGATAGCCCAAATATGTATACAACTTTGAAGAAAATAACAGAATCGTTAGTTCAAGAAATTCACCAATTACTAACATCCGGTGTGTGTTTTTAAAGGCGCCGCCACTGTCATTTTGAACACGGTATGTGGACAGAAAATTTCATTTTCAAGGGACGCAGTTTGAAATTTCGTTCAATTGATTACGAATGAAAGGGAAATTGTGTTAAATTGCTATTAAATGAAAGGGAAATTGTGTTAAATTGCTATTAAATGAAAGGGAAATTGTGTTAAATTGTTATTCAATGAAAGGGAAACTATGTTAAATTGCTATTCAATGAAAGGGAAATTGTATTCATTCGAATCCGTATAAAGGGGACTAGGAATTTATAACGCATGAAAGGTAAACGACAAACGTAAGGTAAATTAAGAACAATTAGCGGGGTACCTCGCTATACTGTTACCTACTTGACTTGAATACTTCAGACTTTCTTTATTTATACTCACCGTGAGGTTTCTAAACGCTACGATGCACGAATTATCACCACCAGAGCAATGTAACAAAGTCAAACAACAGTCAGTTTGTTAGCATACATTTTTAAATGGGATGAAGAGATTTATGAATGTTACAGGCGGATGAAGCAAAACACACAACTTAACAGCAAACATTCTTAGGAACATTAAAGCGTTTACCCAGGAAATGGAATTATATATATATATATATATATATATATATATATATATATTGTACATATATATAAAAACATTATTCTGCGTCGACAGATAATAGAAAAAAAACTTTGTCTACCAGACCGAGGTAAGATTTTTCTACAGCTTTTTTTTTTTTAGGTCAAGAAGACATTGTAACTCGTGGGAATGCGTTTAACGTCGGGTCACATGATTCTAGTAAACGTCACGTGTTGCGTTATAAAAAAAATTTTTTTTTTAAATTATAAAAAAAAGGATTGTAAAAAAACAATAAAAAACGGTGTTTTAGGAGCTTCTGATTATGGGAGATTTTTTTTTTGGGGGGGGAGAGATCTCAATCTTTTGTTCATTTTAACCACAGGCTGTACGGGCTCTACGAGTTGATGGAAATGGCCAGTGAAAACATGGGATATTGATCATCCTAAGCGTACCCTTGGCCCCAATTTTTAATAAGTCAAGTCGAGTTACACCACTTTTCATGATACCTAAATATTATATGGATCAGGGGGGGCTGGGGACGGGGTATCTTGAGGTAACATAATTTTTTAAATTACCCATCGACAAGGCCGCGGCAAACACATGAAAATAATGTCATCGCGAATGCCAGTAGGCAACAACCCCCCCCCCCCCCCAAAAAAAAACAACAACACCAAATGGGTTTCATTTTTCTAAGGAATGTCTCTGTACGCTTTTCAAACTGTGTTTTATCGTTATGACAGGCGCAACTTTCCCAGAGTGTCTGGTGACCAGAAGTTGAGTTTGTTGTCTAGCATACTAAGTTCCCTTAGGCGCTGAAATTCTGGGTTTTTCTTGCTTCTAATGTGTATCTAGAAATGACGATTGACTGAATTCGAAGGAACTAGAGAATATGGGAGGAACTAGAGAGTAGGAGTGGAACTAGAAATTAAGGGAGGAACTAGAAATTATGGGAGGAACTAGAAATTATGGGAGGAACTAGAGGGTAGTACAGGAACTAGAAAGTATGGGATGAACTAAAAAGTAGTGAAGGAACTAGAAAGCAGTGGAGGAACTAAAAAGTAGTGAAGGAACTAGAAGGTGGTGGAGGAACTAAAAGTAGTGAAGGAACTAGAAAGTAGTGGAGGAAATAAAATGTAGTGGAGGAACTAGAGTGTATGAAAATTGTAGTCGAAGTGTAATATCTTACGCCGTTTATTTCAGAAATAAATGTATTGAATTTTTGTTTATTCTGAGATGTAGCTTTACACAATGATCTGACTTAAATGCAGATAATAATGTGGCCGACTTGTAATAGGTAAAAGGATAGCGCTGTTAACAGACCAATGTCTTACATGGTATTCTATTCCGAGATCAAATCCAACATGAAGACTTGACTTGTTGCCAGCTGGCACACCAAGTGTCCTTAGTAATGGCCGAACCTGTACATCACGGGTAGACATGGTCGATGTACAGTGTCAAGGTATGAGAATCACTGGGTCGAGAGGGAACATTGTTTTTGGGTTGTGATGTGTGAGTCTGTTTGTTATTCAGGGGCGTGTCGGGTGTTTGGGCGACGGTCAAGGACAACAAACATGTGCGGATGGTGTAATGAGGAGACTACGAGTCAGTTTACATCATAGTGTGCCAGACACCCTAGTGTGTAAGACACCATCAAGGGAATGTGAAGAATGGAGCCAGCGTGTACCTGATCGTTATGCAAGATGCTGGAGTGAACATGGTCTGTTTAGAGTATATGGCTAAGCCTTGAAATATGCGTTAGAGGAGGCGTTGTGGATTTTAACAGACGACTTTTACAAATGACTTTGGTTTAGCGCAGCAGAGGCTGACATTCCAGGATCGGCCTTGTAAGCCAATCCAGAAAATGTCAAAAAGCACGTCGATCGTCTCATGAAGGCTGAAGGATGCGACTGGTGCTGAAATGTTAGAAGTGCATTAATGATTACCTTACTATTTCTTAAAGCAGAACTGTGTAACTATTTAATTTCTCATGGTGTTGTGCTGTCTGATGGCGTCCTTCTGTCTGATGGCGTCTTCTGACTTATGGCGTCCTTCTGTCTGATGGAGTCCTTCTGTCTGATGGTGTTGTACTGTCTGATGGTGTTGTCGTGTCTCATGACGTCCTACTGTCCGAACGCGTCCTACTGTCTGATGGTGTTGCACTGACTGATGGTGCTATACTGTCTGATGGTATTCTCGTGCCCTACGGTGACCTACTGTCTGATAGCATTGTACTGTCTGATGTTATTCTCGTGTCTCATTGTGTCTGTGGTCGTCCTACTATCTGATGGCGTCCTATTGCCTTATGGCGTCCTACTACCTGACGGCGTCCAACTACCTGACGGCGTCCTAGTGTCTCATGACGTCCTACCGCCTGTTAGCGTCCAACAGTTTTATGGTGTCCTACTGTCTGTTCCAGAGTGATGTTGTAGCTGATTGGTAACCTAGAGTTGGAACAAACGACGTCTAGTTCGAGTAGGACCATATCAAGTATTCGATACGTACCATTATCGCAGCAATGGGACCCCAGTCCCAGATTAGTACATAAAATACGTGTACACAGTTTAGACTTTCAAACACTCTAAGCCGGAAATGGTACTTCAAGAATTTCATTTTGAATATTAGTTGTGTAGCTGATCAGAAGATCAACACTATGAGCACATCAGATATAGAGGCCTACTTCCTGTTCAAGGGAAACTTTTTTAAATTGGATTATCTAGAAGTCCCACTGAGACATTCTCTAGATCTTCAACAAGCCATCAGTGGTACTCTATTAGTTCTAGTGGGTATTCTTTCATAATCGTGGCAGGCATCTTCCTGGTGAACGTCAGGGTCGGATTCACTAAATGAAAATATGATCCGTCTCCACCCCCAACCCCACCCCCAGGGAAACAAACTAATATAATTCGCCTTTGAAACATAGAACATAGTTAAAATGTATGGCCTCTTATGTGAGACATTTAATGGGTGTATATTTTTATTGTTACGTCACTGATAAAATAATCCGGAAAGTATTTGTGAAATTCCGAAATACTAATTTACAATCTATTGGAATTTAAGGATTCGTTCTTTGCAAAAATTTGTAACGACAGGGGTTCACAACCATAGTATTTTAGATGGATAGTCTCCCTTGTCGGGGTGTTTATCTCGTCAATAGTCGGAGAGGGGTTGCAATGAGCCTAGGGGGAGAAGAAAGAAATAGATCGTTGGAACGATAACGAGATGGAGAGAAGGTGGGGGAAGGGGGTGAAAGTAAGAAGAGAAAACATACATTCGAGGAAGCGTTAGCAAGAGCCCGAGAGAAAGAGGGAAAGTTAAAGTATTGTGTAAAAGAAATAGTGAGATAGAGATAGGAGGGAGGGAGAGATGGTGAGAGAGAGAGAGAGAGAGAGAGAGAGAGAGATATGGAGAGAAAGGGAGAGAGAGATGAGGACAGAGGGATGAGGAGAGAACGAGAGGGGAGAGAGAGAAAATGAGAAAGGGAGATGTGTGTGAAAAGAATGATAGTGAGCCATCCACACCACTCAGAGAAATGATGAGATCTAAGGTGAAAACGAAAATTCAAAAGAGACGGACCAGTTGACAGTTGTCAAAATACTACGTCATCCCTTCCATGCCGAGGTTGTTTATAGTAAATAAAATTCACATCCAGTTTCACTTTTTACCTCAACGAATGCGCAATTTACCGTAATAAACCGCAATCCATACGTCTGAAAAGTTCGGTCAATGCCACTGTCTATTTGCTCAAAATAAAATTGAAACATATTGGTCAATAATGTATATAAATATATCTTATTTTCTCACAGAGAAACTATTTTTATTGAAACATAAACGAATTTGGTTAAAAATCCAAACAGATGCATTGATTAATGTGTTCAGTGACACACCAGGTGTAACGCACGAGGAATAAGTGCCGATATAACTTTAATACATGTAAAGAAAAGGGATACTTTACGGTGTGTCTTTCTTTATATTTTTAAGCTCTTCATGTCTTTTTAATCACCTTTCTGGAATGGTTTTCCATAGGCGCTTAGCACTGATCGTATAAAGAAACGTAAAAAAAACATTGAATTTAAAAAAGTTTCGAATGATGTAATTTTTAAAAATATTTATAGATGTATTTTTTCAATAGGAAAGTGATGGGGTTCACAGACTATATGACATTGCAGGAGAGTGAAAAGGTGGGGGGGGGGGGTTCATAGACTACATGACATTGCAGGAGAGTGAGGGGGGGTTCATAGACTATATGACATTGCAGGAGAGTGAGGGGGCTGGGTCATAGACTATATGACATTGCAGGTGAGTGAGGGGGGGTCATAGACTATATGACATTGCAGGAGAGTGAGGGGGGAGTCATAGACTATATGACATTGCAGGAGAGTGAGGGGGGAGTCATAGATTATATGACATTGCAGGAGAGTGAGGGGGGTTCATAGACTATATGACATTGCAGGAGAGTGAGGGGGGGTTCATAGACTATATGACATTGCAGGAGAGTGAGGGGGGTTCATAGACTATATGACATTGCAGGAGAGTGAGCTCGGTAAACATAAAATATGTTATGAGAAAAGAACGCTATACTTTGGGATTTTTGAAAGACAAGCAAACAAGTTATAATAGGTTTTCTCGTGGATAACCATAAGCCTCTGAAAACCATAAGCCTCTGATAACCATAAGCCTCTGATAACCATAAGCCTCTGATAACCATAAGCCTCTGATAACCATAAGCCTCTGATAACCATAAGCCTCTGATAACCATAAGCCTCTGATAACCATAAGCCTCTGATAACCATAAGCCTCTGCCCTATGGGAAAAAAACAGTGGGGGAATATGGGGTACAACCTCAACGTTACACAGATATTGTCAACGGTCGGTCCAGTCAGTTCGGTCAATTAAATGGGGGAGTGGGGTGTGAACTAGTAAAAACAAAAGAGCGCCTGCATAATAATACTTATCTAAGTATTTCTAAATTTTGAATCATGGGGCGCTTCTTAACTGCTCTCTATCTCTCCCTCTACCACTCTCTCTCTCTCTCTCTCTCTCTCTCTATCTATCTATCTATCTATCTATCTATCTATCTATCTATCTATCTATCTATCTATCTATCTATCTATCTATCTATCTATCTATCTATCTTCTTCTTACTTTGTCTGTGACTCTCAGTTAACTATATGAACTTCGTTTTCTTCTTTATTTCTTGAGACATTTTTTCGATCACGTCCACCCCCAGCACTTTCCAAACTTTGCATTCATTGGTTCACATGACGCTTATTTAATAGTTTAATATGATTTTTATAACTAATTCCTGGAATAAATTAATGTTTCAATTCAACTATTAAAAAAGCTACACGTGTATGTACACATACGACCACTCTCCAGTATACCCACACCATTTCAACAGCACAGGCGAAAAGCAATCATTGGGTGCTGAGTGAAGTAATCGAGACACAAGAATGTAAAGTGTGCTGGAAATGTATTTCTTTACACATAAATTTAACGGCGACTAGAGGCACCGTCCTGTCCATTGCACTGTCGTACTGTCCGGGACTTTGGCATCAATGTGGGATTTTGTGAAGTGAAGTTTAATTTAAGTGATGCATTGTGACGTGTTGTTCATTAATAAATAACATTGAATTTGACGACTTGCACTGTTTGTATACTTTTGTCTTAAGACAAGATGTCAGTAGACGGTGTGTTAATCATTTTGTCTTAAGACAAGATGTCAGTAGACGGTGTGTTAATCATTTTGTCTTAAGACAAGATGTCAGTAGACGGTGTGCTAATCATTTTGTCTTAAGACAAGATGTCAGTAGACGGTGTGTTAATCATTTTGTCTTAAGACAAGATGTCAGTAGACGGTGTGTTAATCATTTTGTCTTAAGACAAGATGTCAGTAGACGGTGTGTTAATCATTTTGTCTTAAGACAAGATGTCAGTAGACGGTGTGCTAATCATTTTGTCTTAAGACAAGATGTCAGTAGACGGTGTGTTAATCATTTTGTCTTAAGACAAGATGTCAGTAGACGGTGTGCTAATCATTTTGTTTTCTACAAGTATGTACTGACTTGTATTTTAAAAAATAAATAGGGGCAAATTCCTTCCTTTCATACATTATATAGCTTTCATACCGCGTAGCTCAGTGGTTCTCAATCTTTGGGGGTCGCGCGACCCTTTCTCAGGGGTCACCTAAGACTATCTGAAAAAACATGTTCTATAGTTATGAAGTAGCGCCGAAAATAAGTGTGTGGCTGGGGGTCGCCACAACACGAGAAACTGTATTAAAGGGTCGCGGCATTAGGAAGGCTGAGAACCACTGACGTAGCTGATAAACGTAGGTAAATTAAAGTATATTAAGTTTTACAGAAAAAAAAAAACACGAGAAGCGATAGAGAATAATTTTGTAAGTTAAAATGAATGTATAATTATTTAAATTTTATGTCAATAATTAATGGCAAGAAAACTTCGATTACAAAAGTTTCCTAAGCGTCCAATACTGCCCTTTAGCAAGAACAAATCTCATATTACAGTTTCACGTTTTTCTGAGTGTCTTACGAGACAACCAAGGCACGTGCACAATCTATGACACACAATTAGCCTGGCGTACTACAATGAACCTCTGCCCTATCTGAGTGTACTTGTGCGTAGACTTGCCGTAGTGGATCGCTCACACTAACGCGCGGGCCCGTCACGTAGCCGTTCCTATGTCAAAGCACATGCTTACCTATCCCCCCCCCCCCCCAATCTCCGTCCAGGCCTATTCATCTACCATCAGACCATGGGGCAGGCGGGTATAAATCCGTGTTTTACCTGTATCAAATTTACTTTCCCCCCAGTGGTAGCGCGGCTTCAATAAGAGTTATCTCCACATTGAGTGCTGATGTTGGTGCACGAGATTGGATGCTCTGTGTCTAATCATGGATTAATTATTACCGTGTTAATTTTTTCTTTTTCTCCTTCAACTTTCGGTGGACTATAGACATGGGGATTTACGTAAGTAATGCATTAGGTATAACTGGGTTTAACTTAGGTCCTAGCTATCGGCAATTGCGCAACCCACAATTTGAGTTCTTCCAAAAATAGACCCATTTTAACATAGACTTCAAGAGAAACTCTATTCAATTTTGTGGGTTTATGATGTTATGAGGTTTTTAATATATTTTAATTTTTTCCCCTTTGTTCTATTATTGTATTTCTCTACAGCAGTGGCTCTCAACCTGCCTAATGCCGCGACCCTTTGGTACAGTTCCTCGTGTTGTGGTGACCCCTAACCCTAAAATTAATTTCGTTGCTGCTTTATAAATATTTTTTTTCCGATGGTCTTAGGCGACCCCTGTGTAAGGGGTCTGGGCCCACAGGCGGAGAACCACTGCTCTATAGATGTGTGTCATTTGTCCCGTCCTGGCTTTTGGTATAGTGCTCAATAAAGCTGTTCAACTCACCAATGTTTCACAAACACTAAGAATTAATGATTACAGTTAATTGTTTTGTACTCCTGGATGTGTTCAGCGTTGCTTGAGTTATTGGCTTCATGTTAACAAATTATACTCTCTACCAGAGGCGTCTACACAGCCGGGGGGGGGGGGGGAGAGTGAGAGAGAGCGAGCAGTTGCTTCCAATCTGCCTGCGTTATGAATTTTTCCATGGAATACAATAATGTGACAAAGAAAACAATAAAATGACTCAATATATCGTTATTATATTTTTTGATTTGGGCGGGTGTGGGGATGTCGTTAGGGGGAAAATAAAATATTTGACAGGCTTCCGAAGGGAATTAAAGTTTCACTGTCAGGTTAGAGCGACAAGCGTTTTCTACCTTCAGCCACTCCGATTTTCAATGTATTGAAGAATTTTAAGATATGAAACCAAACATAAATATGTTAAGCTTATAAAAAAAATAATGTTTAAATAACAACAGGATTAAATCATTTACTTGGCTGAAAAATGTGAAAAAAATTTGTTGTCGACTTTATCATTGAATAGTCAACCAAAAAAACAAGCTCTAAAATATGTATTTTTACTGTAAATTATTGTAATTTTAGTGGACTTTCTAATGAAACGCCAATGACTGACATGAACCCCAAGTGGCTGACATGACTGCCCCAGTGACTGACATGACCCCCACGGTGACTGACATGACCCCCCCCCCCCAGTGACTGACATGACCCACGTTAATTCCAGGTAAATCGTGCCAAAAAAAAAAAAATTAAATTGTGTAACATTTCGTTCCCCGACATCCAGATCTTTATATTGAACACCCCTAACAAATAAGGTGCATCTGCACTAAAACAGAACCGCTCATGAGCATCGTTAGACTGGTGCGAATTTCTGGTGTAACTTTAATGTGAAACCCCCTTTTTAAAAAATAAGTTTTTTTTTGTTTCACTTTTCTCTACTGAGTCCATTTTTAATGTTGCGAAGTATATTTCCACTTCCAGACGGCTTCATTAAAATGGCAGTGTGTCTTAATATGGTTTCGTAATATGGTATCTTAAAGTTCCGAAAAGAAACCACAAAAATACCTTCTGAATTAGCCAGTTTTTGAATGACATGTCTTAAAGGTATCTTTTTTTTTTTAATTTTTAATTATATTTTTGGCGTCAACTTATTTTACCTCCAAATGGAAACTACAGTCTGAGTAGTTATAACATGGTGGGTTTTTAACGAATCAAACAGTCATATTCCACAAAGTGTTACATATTACGCTTAGGGATTCCAGCCTAAACAGACTGATCACAATATATCCAGAACGACTCCAAAAAAAAAAAAAAAAAAAAAAAAAAAAAAAAAAAAAAAAAAAAAAAAAAAAAAAAAAACAGAATATTCCATACCCAAAAAAATCCCACCCCAGCAAGATCCCACCCCAACAAGATCCTAACCCGAAAATAATGATCCCATCCCAACAAGATCCCACCCAAACGAGAGTGATCCCACCCCAATAAAATCCCACCCTAACAAGATGACACTTAAACAGTGAACCTCTCACTCCCCCTTTCTTCGCTCCACCAGACAATGCCTTTCTCTGATGAATAATTTTGGCGCCCGGAGTTGACATAGCAACCTTGACCTCTTGAATAATTTATACCGACCGTTTGACACAGTTCTCGACCAGATCACGCGACTTGTTCTTCCGAATCATCATAGTGACGTGGCTGTCTCTACATTTGCTTCTTGATGGCCCTAATAGAAACTATTCGATTCATATCTGCTTTTGCGCATGTTTTCTTCCTCTTTGTTTCCTTTCTTTCCATAAGAATTCTTCCCGCACTTCTTGCCAGTCTTATGTAATTTTTTTTGGTAAACCTCTTGACGACGTTTTCCTATAAAATGAAATCTATTTCACAGCTCTCGGCTCTAAATAATGTGGTTTTTTTAATTCGCATCGATGGGATTTTCCTTTCTCTTTTGTGACATGATTCTCCGCATTTCCTAAATGTCTATATCAGTGGTTCTCAACCTTCCTATGGCCGCGACCCTTTAATACAGTTCATCGTGTTGTGGCGACTCCAGGCCACAAAATCATTTTCGTGGCGACTTCATAACTATAGAGCATATGTGTTTTAGGTGGTCTTAGGCGACCCCTGGGAAAGGGTCGATGTTGTTATTACATGTTGACTCTTCGCTTCATATATTACTTAGAAAACGTGTAGTTTCTTGTTTCTCTAAGCCATCGCCTAATTGTTACAACCTTACTCATATTCCTAGATACTTATAAAACTACCGTGTCCTACCCAAACTGATCCCAAACCATCTTATCCCCCCCCAAACCATCTTATCAAAAATCATCTTTCTTTAAATCATCTTATCCCCAAACCAACTTCCCCCAAACCAACTTATCCCTAAACGTCTTACCCCAAACCATATGATCCCAGCCATCTTATCCCAAACCATTTTATCCGAAGCCTTCTTTCTTATCAACACGCCATCTTATCACAAACTTTCGTATCCTCATCCATCTTTTTCCAAACCATCTTATACCCAAACCATATTTTCCCACACCATCTAATCTCCAACCGTATTTTGTTCGCCCTGCCCATGTCTTGACATCTGTAGGGTCGTGTATGTTTCTCCACGTGTTTCTGGTCCATCTCCATAATGACATAATTTGTGACGGCGTGTCAACACGTCGCATTGAGTTTACACACTTGATACTTTAACACAGCAAACTTGCACTCCAAGGGGGGAGGTTCCAGCAAGTCAGACCGAATCTAGATGGTGGTCAGTTTGGGGTTCAGGCTGTAGTATTTAGTGGAGGGTTGGTTTCGTAAATTTGTTAAAATGGCAATCAATTTTGGGGACGTTAAAAGCGCTTGTTACGTTCAATGGCTTACGAAAAAAAGCTGGGAAAGCTAAATGGTAAATTTTCTGGCCTGAATTTTGCGAAGGGCGGAAAAACACGTTATCACTCCTGAGGTAGGCAATGCAATTTTTCCACTGTGAAGCCAGTGAGGCAATGAAGTTTGTCCACTGTGAAGGCAGGCAGACAATGCAGTTTGTCCACTGTGAAGGCAGGCAGACAATGCAGTTTGTCCACTGTGCAGGCAGGCAGACAATGCAGTTTGTCCACTGTGGAGGCAGGCAGACAATACAGTTTGTCCACTGTGAAGGCAGGCATATAAGGCAGTTTGTCCACTGTGAAGGCAGGCAGACAATGCAGTTTGTCCACTGTGAAGGCAGGCAGACAATGCAGTTTGTCCACTCTGAAGGCAGGCAGACAATGCAGTTTGTCCACTGTAAAGGCAGGCAGACAATGCAGTTTGTCCACTGTGAAGGCAGGCAGACAATACAGTTTGTCCACTGTGAAGGCAGGCAGACAATACAGTTTGTCCACTGTGAAGGCAGGCATATAAGGCAGTTTGTCCACTGTGAAGGCAGGCAGACAATGCAGTTTGTCCACTGTGAAGGCAGGCATATAAGGCAGTTTGTCCACTGTGAAGGCAGGCAGACAATGCAGTTTGTCCACTGTGAAGGCAGGCATATAAGGCAGTTTGTCCACTGTGAAGGCAGGCAGACAATGCAGTTTGTCCACTGTGAAGGCAGGCAGACAATGCAGTTTGTTCATGAATCAGTGGCCCAATGTTACTCAAGTTTTCCTCGAATTTTTCCGAGCTTTAGTCTTAGTGAAAAGAAGCTCTTCGCTCAAATGAGGTTCTCATGTCCTTATGACATACCCTGAAGTTACCTTCGTACATCTCGGATTCAAATGTACAGTTCTACTTGATGACATCATGATCCGTACATTCCTTACTAAGTTTTGGATCAGACTAGCAGGCCACCTTCGAACTCACCGTGACCCCCCCCCCCAAAAAAAAAACAACAAACACAAACAATGGATTACAAGATGGTCCTAGTCGATCTTGACGGACGAACATCAACAACAACTTAGTATTGGATTTTACTTTTTTTTTGTTTTTAAGTCAACAAAATCCAAATTAAAAGCTAAATCTAAAAATCCATTTTTATTTTCTTATCTCTCGCCAACGATTTCAGGAGACCATGACAAAGTCTTTTCGTGCAATGCTACAAAGAAGAACTTTTTTTTTTTTTTTTAGTTTCCCCTGGATAAACATCACAAATAGCGCGACCAAATCTTAACAGTGACAAAATCTTAACAGTGACAAAATCTTAACAGCGACAAAATCTTAACAGCGACAAAATCTTAACAGAGACAAAATCTTAACAGCGACACACGTGTCAGTCAATAAATACGTTTAAAACGTCGAGCAGCTGCATTCGATTATGAAAAGACATTTTGTAAGGATTGATACAATCATTAGATGATAGGATTTAGCCCCCATTCGGTCTCGTGTCTTAGTTTATACTAATCAATTTTTATTGTGCTTCATTGAAATAAATCACGGGATGAGAAGTTTCAGATGGCTCTCATTGTATCGAGTTACAGGCTGATCGTTTATCACTGACAGGATGGGGGCTGTTTAGACATGTTTCGAACTGTTTAAGCTGTTTAGGGCTGTTTGGGGCTGTTAGGACTGTTTAGACATGTTTTGAACTGTTTAAAGCTGTTTAGAGCTGTTTGGGTCGGTTAGGGCCCCTTTTATACGCCCCAGGTAGGAAAAAGAAGACAGGTGGGAGAAGGGATTTGAAGGTGGGGGGTTGGGGTAATCCAGTGGTCGGCAAATCGCGACTCGCGAGCCACATGCGGCTCTTTAGTGACCTGAATGCGGCTCAGCCAGTCGGCCACAAATCGGATTGGACTCCGAAAAACATGGTTCTTGAAAAAAATTTGGCTTTCAACATTTTTTTAATCGTCCTGCTGCTGATTTTTTGGCTCTTTTGACTAATGAGTTTGCCGACCACTTTTAACTAATGAGTTTGCCGACCACTTTTGACTAATGAGTTTGCCGACCACTTTTGACTAATGAGTTTTCCGACCACTATTGACTAATGAGTTTGCCGACCACTTTTAACTAATGAGTTTGCCGACCACTTTTGACTAATGAGTTTGCCGACCACTTTTGACTAATGAGTTTTCCGACCACTATTGACTAATGAGTTTGCTGAACATTTTTGACTAATGAGTTTGCCGACCACTTTTGACTAATGAGTTTGCCGACCACTGGGGGTAATCCAGTGTTTTTTAGAGGTCTGAGATTTCATACTCACCTATTGATGAAGGAGCGGGAAATTGTACGATCCTATTCGAGTGACCCAAGTAAAAGATGTCTTCACGCAATCTCCTGTACGGAGAATCACTTGTCTTCTGATGAAACTCCATAGTCATCAACAACCCAGTTCCTTGTTGTGAAGCTCGTTAAACAACCCAGTTCCTTGTTGTGAGGCTCTTTAAACAAACCAGTTCCTTGTTGTGAAGCTCGTTAAAGAACCCAGTTCCTTGTTGTAAGGCTCGTTAAAAAACCCAGTTCCTGGTTTTGAAGCTCGTTAAACAACCCAGTTCCTTGTTGTGAAGCTCGTTAAACAACCCAATTCCTTGTTGTAAAGCTCGTTAGCAACCCAATTCCTTGTTGTGAAGCTCGTTAAACAACTCAATTCCTTGTTGTGAAGCTCGTTAAACAACCCAGTTCCTTGTCGTGAAGCTCGTTAAACAACCCAGTTCCTTGTTGTGAAGCTCGTTAAAGAACCCAATTCCTTGTTGTGAAGCTCGTTAAACAACCCAATTCCTTGTTGTGAAGCTCGTTAAACAACCCAATTCCTTGTTGTGAAGCTCATTAAACAACCCAATTCCTTGTTGTGAAGCTCGTTAAACAACCCAGTTCCTTGCTGTGAGGCTCGTTAAACAACCCAGTTCCTTGTTGTGAGGCTCGTTAAACAACCCAGTTCCTTGTTGTGAAGCTCGTTAAACAACCCAGTTCCTTGTTGTAAAGCTTGTTAAACACCCCAGTTCCTTGTGAAGCTCGTTAAACAACCCAGTTCCTTGTTGTGAGGCTCGTTAAACAACCCAGTTCCTTGTTGGGAAGCTCGTTAAAGAACCCAGTTCCTTGTTGTGAAGCTCGTTAAAGAACCCAGTTCCTTGTTGTGAAGCTCTTTAAACAACCCAGTTCCTTGTTGTGAAGCTCGTTAAACAACCCAGTTCCTTGTTGTGAAGCTCGTTAAACAACCCAGTTCCTTGTTGTGAAGCTCGTTAAACAACCCAGTTCCTTGTTGTGAGGCTCTTTAAACAAACCAGTTCCTTGTTGTGAAGCTCGTTAAAGAACCCAGTTCCTTGTTGTAAGGCTCGTTAAAAAACCCAGTTCCTTGTTGTGAGGCTCGTTAAACAACCCAGTTCCTTGTTGTGAAGCTCGTTAACAACCCAGTTCCTGGTTTTGAAGCTCGTTAAACAACCCAGTTCCTTGTTGTGAAGCTCGTTAAACAACCCAATTCCTTGTTGTAAAGCTCGTTAGCAACCCAATTCCTTGTTGTGAAGCTCGTTAAACAACTCAATTCCTTGTTGTGAAGCTCGTGAAACAACCCAGTTCCTTGTCGTGAAGCTCGTTAAACAACCCAATTCCTTGTTGTGAAGCTCGTTAAACAACCCAATTCCTTGTTGTGAAGCTCGTTAAACAACCCAATTCCTTGTTGTGAAGCTCATTAAACAACCCAATTCCTTGTTGTGAAGCTCGTTAAACAACCCAGTTCCTTGCTGTGAGGCTCGTTAAACAACCCAGTTCCTTGTTGTGAGGCTCGTTAAACAACCCAGTTCCTTGTTGTGAAGCTCGTTAAACAACCCAGTTCCTTGTTGTGAAGCTCGTTAAACAACCCAGTTCCTTGCTGTGAAATTCGTTAAACAACCCAGTTCCTTGTTGTGAAGTTCGTTAAACAACCCAGTTCCTTGTTGTGAAGCTCGTTAAACAACCCAGTTCCTTGTTGTGAGGCTCGTTAAACAACCCAATTTCTTGTTGCGAGGCTTGTCGAAGCCTCTGCTTTATAAGTTCAATTTCAACAGGTTGTAACCCTTTGATATCATCCCTGTTTGTTGCCCCCCCCCCCTTTTTTTGCCCTGAGTTATTGATCATCAAACAAAGTGTCGCTCTGGGACGTCCTCGTTCAACCCACGTGCACACGGCCACGAGTGGATGATGCTAAAGGAGAAAGTAGTGGTAAGAATGTAGCAATTAGCTCACGGGAGGGAATGTAATCGAGAAATATGGACGGGTCTCAAGCAAGAATGTTTTGTTGGAAAACTGGGACAGGTTCAAGCAGCTTTTTGTGATTGAAATAAAGTGTCATCACATCTTTTAAAAAAACATCTTGATGATGTTTATTATTTTGACCCGCGGTCAGATTTGTTATAGTTTTGCACTTTTATAACTGACTAACTTCCAAAATCTAGCGTTTATTCGCCAAAGCACGGGCTTCTGTAAAACAAATCATACATTTTGAATTTCTAAAATTAGCTTTCTTTTCTATATAATTGTTGATTTCTTTTTTTAAAAAAATATTTTAATCTTAAAAAATAAGAGCTCATTAATTATTTGTCTATGTGTTCATTTTTTATGTTTCCTAGTGTGAAAAACTTTGTTCAAGCCATGAGTTAATTTATATAACAACGCTTCGTTGCACACGAGCATTGCAGCCCTCGGAATTATTTTTTTTTTAGCGACGTTCCTGACGTCACCTGGCAGTGCTCCAGACAGGGACGGTAGACACACAACGCTGCCTTCTTATACTAATGACATAAAGTTCCGACACAAATTGACATAACGTGATTGGGGGCGTCTAATACACACAATGGCGCAATCAGTCAACACAGTCCCTGTTCCGTCTAATTTTCATAGGAGACAACACATATTCAACACCACGCACTACGAAGAGTTGTTTATTACTTTTTGTAAATGTTTCCAAACGTTAAAACTGTGATTTCCTTCTATCAAGTGCATCTGTAGTACAGCGTCGGTTGTGATTAGGGAAAATTGTTACCATAGTCGAGACCATTTTTACATCTCATTTTAGTCAAGTTCACTACCTTTGTCCCATGCAACATCTTATCCCAAGACTCTAGCAGTCTACAGAACAGTGATCCTTCAAATATTTTTAACTAAGTTGTTTGCCCTTGAATTCAAGTTACAGTTTAAGTTAATAGGTCAAAATTTCTTAGGAAGTGGTGTATAGATAAGGTACGTCTCAGCCTGTTATTCTTGCTATAATATGAAACCCGATGTATGTAGATTATTGAGTTAAATATATTGACCCAAAAATTCAACTTTTATTATCCTTCAAAGATCAAATTAACCACAGCAAAAGTCCTATGAACTAATTTAAATCGCGAGGCTGACACTCGGGCGTTGTGTGCGTGATAGGTTTGGGTCGTAATATTTGAGAGCCACTGAACGGAAATTTCTCGTGTATTCTCTATGACGAGCAGCAGCCAAATATGCAAGACTCTCATTCTGTAATATCATCAAAATACAGCTGTGCTAAAAAAATATCTATTTGATTGTGAATTTCTCGTAATAGAACGCATTGTGTGTGATTTTACTTTGATATTTAACACTCACACAATTTAGCCTACAGCAGGAAATTTAAAAAAAAATATTTTCAAATTACCCGTGGAAGCTCACCATGACCTTGTCCTTACCTCGCCATGACCTCGTCTTGACCTCGCCCAGACCTCACATTGGCCTCATCCTGACCTCATCCTGACCTCATCCTGACCTCGTCATGACCTTAACAGCTTCTTTTCCTTAGCGAAAAATTCCCTCCATCACAACATGGTATTGTCAGACGTGTATTTGTCTGCTTACTTGGGTTCAAATATAAATATTTTAAAAAATAATTCAATTAATATCCGCTAACTAAAAGCTGCCAATGTCAACAATGTTTGATGATTGAATGACGTGCAATCTGGCGAAAAGAATTTGATACATTTCAACAATTGAGATGCTCAACAAAACAGGAGTTCAAATAAATGTTTACACAAATAATTTCTTTGAAATCTTGGTGGTTGTACGGGCACTGAACTGGTACGGGCACTGAACTGGTACGGGCACTGAAATGGTACGGGCACTAAACTTGTACGGGCAATGAACTGGTACGGGCACTGAAATGGTACGGGCACTGAACGTGTACCAGCACTGAACTTGAAAGGGTACTGAACTTGTACGGGCACTGAACTGGTACAAGCACTGAAATAGTACGGGCACTGAACTTGTATGGGCACTGAACATGCACCAGCACTGAACTTGAAAGGCTACTGAACTTGTACGGACACAGAAATTGTAGTGGCACTGAATTTGTATAGGCACTGAACAGCTGATGTAAAGATTTTTTTTTTTACTATCTGCAACTAAAACAAAATAACCGTCATCGTGAAGGCTGGAGACTTTGACATAAACATTCACATCAAGGAGATCAAGGACACCCACACGTATAGCAAACAGAACCATTTTTTTACATGAGGTATTAGAGGTTATCGTGATGCTATCATAGCATGATGCTTTGGGAAGGTCAAAGGTCGTCCTCGTAAAACTGCCCGTGTGTCTTATTAGGTGAACAGAAATCTTAATGACGTAAAATGTTGCGATAACACCCGTAACAAGTTAAGGACTTCATGATAAGGCTTCTTAACAGACGAGGTTAGTGAAATGGACATTTTTCTCATTAATTTTCATATCTTCAAGATTAGCGCCTAGAATCCCACGCTAAATCCCCACCTACAATTATGTCAACTCAACTCTTCATATCTTACAGTTCACTTTCAGTATCATAATCGGCCATATTTTTTTTTGGCAAACCTTTCCTCTTACAGAAGGTAGCGTCTCACCGGGATATTTACGCAGAGCTCGTTATCGTAACAAATATAAGGTTCAACTTAAAATATGTACTGATGATTGGAACGCCATTTGCTAAAGGCATGGGTGAATATTTTTTTTATATTTCAAACAATGAATTTTAATAGTAAAAAACATATATATTTAATATCACTTAATTCACAAGTTAATTTATAAAAATGAATAATGTGTCATATGCAAAATGACGCTGTTAACGACGCTGTTAATGACGCTGTTAATTATTTTCGAAAATCTGGCCATACATTCCAATTATCTTCCGACGTCTCTCGGGAGTCCCTCGAGGTGACGTTATGGTGACAACATGGTGACAATTTGATGACAACTTGGTGACAACATGTTGACGTCAATGCGCTTGGGGGGGAGACAAGGGGCTTCAAAAGTCGATGGGCCTTGTCACCCCCCCCCCCTTTTTAAAGAACGGAGTGGCTTCAGCTAACAGCATTTAGTCAAAACTAGTTTTTACAAGATGTAATTATATTTTTGCAAAAATAAATGTAATTGATACGGATCCTTCAAGTTATAAATGAATATATTTGTCTAATTGGTCTTAATCTCGATCTGTAAAGTTCTTCCTTGGGAAAGTTTTTAGCAGACTCTGATTAAATGCCCAATACATTTTTTTTTTCAATTAAATATTCAACGAGAAATAAAGCTCATCTAAAAGTAATATTGTATTTCGTAAATGAAAAACAGAGTCCCATTGTAAAAGTAAGACTGTATTTCATAAATGAAATAGACAGTCCCGTTGTGAATGTAAGACTGTATTCCGTAAATAAAACACATAGTCCCATACCTAAACATGTTTTCCGCCGTTGCCATCAATCTGTGTTGATTCATTTCCACGCTCTAAATATGCCGTTCCTACATTCTTCCTCGCAGCTGACAGAACCAATCACAATAATGAAGACTAAAGTGCACAGAAATTTACTGAATGTTGACAGAGCTGTTGCCAATATGGGGGCCAACATCTGACAGAAACTTGTATACAAATGAGCAACTCAAAAATACATTGGCCTCCGGGGACTTTGTGAAGCCGAAAAAGAAATCTTTCAATATTTCCCACAACTCAGATTTAGACAGGGTTGAAGCGGTATAGGACTTGTACAATAGAATTCCTTTGGAGCAGACGCATATTAAACTAAATAACTGTCACCGTGAGTACTGGAGACTTTGACAATAACTTTCGCATTAAAGGAGATTTAATTTTTAAGGCTCAAACATTTATAACAAACAGAACCATTTTTACACGAGGCGTTAGAAGTTAGCGTGATGTTATCATAACATGATGATTTGGGAAGGTCAAAGGTCGTCTGTGAATATGACTTGAACAATAGATGTCCATTGGAGTAGACACACGGAAAACCGAACGAGTAGACGCATGGACAACCGAACGAGTAGACGCATGGACAACCGAACGAGTAGACGCATGGACAACCGAACGAGTAGACGCATGGACAACCGGACAAGTAGACGCATGGACAACCGAACGAGTAGACGCATGGACAACCGAACGAGTAGACGCATGGACAACCGGACAAGTAGACGCATGGACAACCGAACGAGTAGACGCATGGACAACCGAACGAGTAGACGCATGGACAACCGAACGAGTAGACGCATGGACAACCGGACAAGTAGACGCATGGACAACCGGACAAGTAGACGCATGGACAACCGGACAAGTAGACGCATGGACAACCGGACAAGTAGACGCATGGACAACCGGACAAGTAGACGCATGGACAACCGGACAAGTAGACGCATGGACAACCGGACAAGTAGACGCATGGACAACCGGACAAGTAGACGCATGGACAACCGGACAAGTAGACGCATGGACAACCGGACAAGTAGACGCATGGACAACCGAACAAGTAGACGCATGGACAACCGGACAAGTAGACGCATGGACAACCGAACAAGTAGACGCATGGACAACCGGACGAGTAGACGCATGGACAACCGGACAAGTAGACGCATGGACAACCGGACAAGTAGACGCATGGACAACCGAACAAGTAGACGCATGGACAACCGAACAAGTAGACGCATGGACAACCGGACAAGTAGACGCATGGACAACCGAACAAGTAGACGCATGGACAACCGAACAAGTAGACGCATGGACAACCGGACGAGTAGACGCATGGACAACCGGACAAGTAGACGCATGGACAACCGGACAAGTAGACGCATGGACAACCGGACGAGTAGACGCATGGACAACCGGACAAGTAGACGCATGGACAACCGGACAAGTAGACGCATGGACAACCGGACAAGTAGACGCATGGACAACCGGACGAGTAGACGCATGGACAACCGGACAAGTAGACGCATGGACAACCGGACAAGTAGACGCATGGACAACCGAACGAGTAGACGCATGGACAACCGGACAAGTAGACGCATGGACAACCGAACGAGTAGACGCATGGACAACCGGACAAGTAGACGCATGGACAACCGGACAAGTAGACGCATGGACAACCGAACTCAACTCTAATTGTCTAAACCGTCTGAAGTTTTTCAAGTTTGACAAAGATCAGAAGAGTCCCAGAAAAGTTCAATTGGTGAACAATGTTGATTGCAAAGCTAGTGTAGCGTGGTTCACTTTCGGTTGGCACTGTTTGTCTTTGATTCTCCCACAAGACAGCATAGATATGTTCTGTACCTACCTTTCTGTACCAACCCTTCCGCAGTAACCCTTCTGTACCAAACATCATGTACCAATACTTCTGAACCAACCCTGCTGTACCAACCATTCTGTACCAACCATTCTGTACCAACCATTCTGTACCAGTACTTCTGTATCAATCATTCTAAGCCAAGCATTATGTATCAACCCTGTTGATATCAAGGTACTTCCAATGCAACGGCTGTTGATATAAAGTTGCAGTATTGTTCGTTTATTATTTGTACTTGCAGAAAAGACACACGCATTTTTAAGTGGCTTTTTTAAGACTACTTATCACATTCTATGAGCTGGAATTCCCATCTAAAGGGCTGTCTGTAGACATTCATCGCGAATTTCAAATGGCTAAACAAAGAATAAAACCATTTTTTTTTTTGCCATTTTAAAATTTTGTACGCAAACGTTCCCTGACGTGTAACAGCTGTGCTCTGCAACAAACACGATGGCAGGTTTAGAACAAACAGCTTAACACGATGGCAGGTTTAGAACAAACAGCTTAACACGATGGCAGGTTTAGAACAAACTGCTTAACACGATGGCAGGTTTAGAACAAACAGCTTAACACGATGGCAGGTTTAGAACAAACAGCTTAACACGATGGCAGGTTTAGAACAAACAGCTTAACACGATGGCAGGTTTAGAACAAACAGCTTAACACGATGGCAGGTTTAGAACAAACAGCTTAACACGATGGCAGGTTTAGAACAAACAGCTTAACACGATGGCAGGTTTAGAACAAACAGCTTAACACGATAACAGGTTTAGAACAAACAGCTTAACACGATGGCAGGTTTTGAACAAACAGCTTAACACGATGACAGGTTTAGAACAAATAGCTTAACACGATGGCAGGTTTAGAACAACTTAACCATAATGGCAGATTTAGAACATAACCAACCTAACCACCGTAACCAACTTAACTATCATAACCAACTAAACCACCCTAACCAACCTACCCCCCTAACCAACCAAATCACCCTAATCAATATATCCACTCTAACCACCCTCTCGATTTGTAATCCCTCCCCCATACAATACCCAAGTGCAGGCTTATATAATTCAAGCGACCATTATCCCAATTTAAAATAAGCCTCTGAAACCAAATAAGGCCGGGTTAACAACATTGGTACATTGAATTACAAATTAGGATTGTCGGCTTTAAAGGGATTTCCCCATTTCATACCAGGCTTCGATCTGGTGTATCTAGCAAGGAGCTCGCCATTTCTATTCTCATTTTATTTACAAAACGCCAGCTTGCCTTGTGTAAATCCACCAAAATTAAGAAAGTTGTAACAGATGAATAGCCTCGGTCATGGTATCAAGAGCAAAGCAAACAAAATCTTTTTTGTTAGAGGTTGTTTTGGTTTCGTTGTTTTGTTTTCTTTCTTTTTTTTAAATTTTTAAATATTTTTTTTATTTTTTATTATTTATTTTTTATTTTTTTTGTTGTTGTTGGATTGACCAGCGTGGTAGATGTAGTCAATATTTACACTGAACTAACAATGAACTCTTCCAAATGCTTTGGTTTGTTTGTTGTTGTTGTTTTTTCATATTTTACAACAAACCTGTCTATGACAAACTGAAAGTTGTCATCAACAAAAAGAATGACACATAGCCTGGGACACTCTCATGCTATAGCTTTGAAAATGTTAACGTCTTCTCACGAAACTGTCCACATATATCATCATCCTATAGGCTGTGCCGTAATTAAACAAAATATGCTTTGAGGTGGTCGTGACGCAATGCAGGGGGTTTGTTGTCATGACCTAGACCAGCAGTTCTAAACCTATGGGGTCGCGACCCCTTTGGGGGTCGAACGACACTTTCCCAGGGGTCGTCTAAGACCATCGGAAAACACATGTACTCTACTGTTATGAACTAGCAATTAAAAGAAATTTTGTGGCCGGGGGTCGCGGCATTAGGAAGGTTGAGAACCTCTGACCTAGACTTTTAGCACTAGAATATTCTAATTAAAAAGTTATAAAGTTGGGCATCCCCAATTTTCGAGTTCTTAAAGCGCATACACACAGAGACACACTCCCCCTGACACACTTACTCTCATACACTCGCACACACCAACACAACCGAACTTTGAGCTGAACGGGACAGACGTGCGGCGCCAAATGTGTTTTGTCTGGTAATTCTGTCTTTCCTTTAACTCATTTTTCTTTTTTTATGTCTTTTCGTGTTCCCTCTGATGAAACCCTTTTGTTCTATCCCAAGGGTTCTCAACATGTTTCTAGCACCATGGAATGGCTTAGACTTCAAGAAAATATTTTTAGACCCTTACAGAATGAGTACAGATTTAATCATGAAATTAAAGAGGAAAAGATCATTAAAGAAAATATATTGAAATGCATCATTAGCCAAATGTCCATTTATCTCATAAGGGTATGAACTAGGGATTTGGGTAGGTCAGGGTGGGGCCTTTGTCCCCCTTCCCTCCCCTGGATTTTTTTTTTCAAATGTTATGTACTGTGGCGCCTCCAGTAATAAACAACTAACAAGCTGACCAAGTTTTGGTTTCTCCCCCCACCCCCCTAAAAATCCGGACGCACCTAAATGACGCCCCTGGTATTAACCAAACAAATGATGATTATGGAAGGAGAATACGAACCAACCAGGAGCTGTATGAACTTTACCAAGATCCCACGCTCGTAGCAGAAATAAAATAAAAAAAGGCCGGCTGCGCTGGGCGGGACACTTAGAATGAATGCCAAATGACAGAGGAGTGAAGAGGGTGCACCACAAAAACCCCAGATGAAAACGGTTCAGAGGTAGAACTAGGCTTAGTTGGATAGACGACGTGGAAGAAGATCTACAGCAGCTGCGAATCCAAGCATGGAAAATAAAAAGCATCAGTTATGTATGAATGGAAGGATGTGGTGAGGCAGATTAAAGCCCATCGTGGGCCGTAGCGACACAGGGATGGATGGTCTGAGTGGAAGGATGTGGTGAGGCAGGCCAAAGCCCTTCGCGGGCCGTAGCGACACAGGGTTGGATGGTCTGATAGGAAGGATGTGGTGAGGCAGGCTAAAGCCCTTCGCGGGCCGTAGCAACACAGGGATGGATGGTCTGAGTGGAAGGATGTGGTGAGGCAGGCTAAAGCCCTTCGCGGGCCGTAGCAACACAGGGATGGATGGTCTGAGTGGAAGGATGTGGTGAGGCAGGCTAAAGCCCTTCGCGTGCCGTAGCGACACAGGGATGGATGGTCTGAGTGGAAGGATGTGGTGTGGCCGGCCAAAGCCGTTTGCGGGCCGTAGCGACATAGGGATGGATGGTCTGCGTACAAGGATGTGGTGAGGCAGGCCAAACCCCTTCACAGGCTGCAGCGACACAGGGATGGATCTTAAGGGTGACAATATGTTATTATACAAACCCCTGCTCTAGCACACAAAAAACATAGATTGTTCAGATAATCTTATATCATAAATAGATACCATGTTCCCCTGTCAGAGTGTGCTTTAAAGAAGGACGGTGTCCCTTTTTTAAAATGTATATCCCACTTTTGTACTTTCTCTTTATGGTTTCAAATATCTCTTTCTGACAAGTGGATGTTTACAATAACCTATAACAACGGAACATTCGATACAAATCTATCGTTGCTGTTAATGGATATGAGGCTTGGGTGGCCCTCAAAACCCATGCCGATGATTTTAGCTACGCGGCCGTGAGAAAGCCGCTCCTAGGCAACCGTTTCCTCCCGCCACTACCAACGTCCCGACCGAAAGACTCCCTGGGCGGTGGGGAGTGGTAACGCAACACCAACCCCCCGGAATGGAAGCAAGGCCGTCCTGACCCACAGAGAGTGGACTGCGGACGCTTTAAACGCAGCGTCCTCGGTCGACCGGGCCTCCCCTATGTCAAGGGGCGAGTTCCCGGCGCCCTTCCGCACGGGCTGGCGTCGGGTTAAGTCCTTCTGTGCGCTGGATTGTGTGGGGGGCGCCGGGGGGGCATTAAGAGCTCGCGCTCGACGGCCCACCGACTCCATCTCTTATGCGACATACACATCTATCTGTTGTAAATATTAATGAACAAATAGTAATGCAATTCAACACTTAAATTAATTTCCCTCGCCAGAAACCAAAACACTGTACATTATAGAACTATGAATTATTTTAAGTAGGGCATTTATTGTAACGGTAATAAACCTTTGGACTGAAGAAATGTTACCGCCTTCTGCAGTCAGGCTGCATCAAAGAGCGTCTACCTTAATTACCGTACTCAACGAAGGCAGACGACTCTACGTTCACTCTTAACACATCCAAAATTTAAATTCTAGACAAAGAGGGATATAATAGTTCACATTAAAATGATGACACAAATGTTTTGCGTCCTTTTGGAATCGAGTTTGTTTGTGTGTCGACGCATCTTATTCCTCAAATATTTTGTTTTAACATTTCATTTATTTTTAGCACTTATTTTAAAATATTATTACCTTCAACGCACACCGTTTCTTAAATTAAATTGTAAAATTTTCCGTCGATTTGAAGGGCCATAACTGGGGAATCTACGATACAATTTAAAGGGCCATAATAAGTTCAGCTCAGTTTAGCCATTTATGCGCTTCTTTCAGACGCACTTTAAGGGACGCCCCAACTTGTGTACACGCGTGACCCTGGAGATACGACTCCGCCTCCAGGGCTTCTCACTCAAATAGTCATGACAAATTTTAGGAAATCTTATAAGTATAAAGGCACATTGACTAAATCATTGTCCTTAAATATATATATATTTATATATATATATTTAAGGACAATGATTTAGTCAATATATATATATATATAAACTTCGATATCTACCTAAACTAGTCTTTTTCGAGTCTTCTTCTAACTTTCTTCTAATCTTTTTCTAGTCTACTTCAAATCTTCTTCTAGTCTTTTTCTAATCTTTTTTATAGTCTTCTTCTAACTTTCTTCTAATATTATTCTAATCTTCTTCTAGACTTTCTAATGTTCTTCTAGGCTTTTTCTAATCTGCGTCTAGTCTTCTTCTAATCTTCTTCTAGTCTTCTTCTAATCTTCTTCTATTCGTCTTCTAATCTTTTTTCTAGTCTTCTTCTAATCTTCTTCTATTCTTCTTCTAATCTTTTTTATAGTCTTCTTCTAATCTTCTTCAAACTTCTTCTATTCTTCATCTATTTTTCTTCTAATCTTCTTCTAGTCTTCTTCTAGTCTTCTTCTACTCTTCTAAAACCAAAATATTGGCACGTGTCACCTAGAAAAGGGACTTAACTAGTCCAGTTCTTTATTACATAACTAGATGTAGCAACTTGATTTAATTCAAGTATTTAACAAATCTTTTTCTATTTCTTTTCTTCTCAATAAATCGACATTGGCGCTCAGAAATGTAGAGAAAAGTGTTCAGGGGATGCACTAAAGGAAACACTATAACTATTTGAACAGCTAATCTCTTCATTCAGTTCTCCGCCAACTGCCACCCTCCTACAGTTATTCCCATTAATCTATCCAACCACTTCTTGTACATCCTCTCTGGTCTTCAAATATTTCTTTGGGAATCATCTTCGAAACTACATTAAAAATAACCGCATTCCCTGCTTCTTATAACATCCTTTACATCTGTTTTGGTCTCTGCCCCCACCCCCGGGCCAGACTTCCCACACTTTTAGAAAGTAGCACCCCACTGATTGTACTAGTGCAGTGCCTTATGCTTATTTTCCTGCCTCGTCTGCTATCTCTATACCATGGCGAGAAATATGCCAGACAAAAACATGATCCTTTGATTTATAGTCTGGTTTCAGCGGTATTTTGATTTAACTCCTGCTGGGCCGGTAGCGCCTTCATATTTATATTTTTCTAGCTTACTGTGGTGGGCCCGACAAGTGCAAACATTCAACTTTTATGTTGGGACCGACATGTACCAACCCTCACTTCTTATGGTGGGCCCGACATGTGCCAACACTCACTTTTTATGGTCGGCCCGACATGTGTGGACTCTCTTTTCTTATGGTGGGCCCGACATGTGCGGACACTCACTTCTTATGGTCGGCCTAACATGTGCATACACTCACTTCTTATGGTGGGCCCGACATGTACCAAAACTCACTTCTTATGGTGGGCCCGACATGTACCAAAACTCACTTCTTATGGTGGGCCCGACATGTACCAAAACTCACTTCTTATGGTGGGCCCGACATATACCAACACTCACATCGAGAAGTGTTAACACGACCAAAACTAGGGATGTGTGCTAATCTAATAAACTATTATGTACATGTAAATGTTCATTGACTAACATGTTCATGACAACTATCAGTAATAAATATATTTGTGTACATTGTACCAAGAAACAATAAACAGCATCGCTTTAGCAAAATCGTAAAGAAAAGTAAAAATAGAACTAAATTATGACGAGAATTTAAAAGTCGTGAAATTCATTTATCATGAGACCAGACTTAAATGTCCGTGGGCGGGGAAGGGATCTAGACTGTTGTCCGCCCTTCCAGGTCGTTTTTACCTGGTTTACAAGACAATTCATCATTGTTGGGGGGGCTGGGGGGTGGGGTGGGCCTTTTATCAGACCCACGTCTGGAGTAGATTTTTCTCTAAAAGCCTCTTCCTAAAATAAACAATTTTTTTTGTATTTGATCATTGTAGGTAAACTATACATGCTTTATGTTTAAACAAACCTTCTTTCAATGGCGATACGTCCTCGTGAAACCAATGGTTTAAAGAAAACTTCTTTCAATGGTGATACGTCCTCGTGAAACCAATGGTTTTAAGAAACCTTCTTTCAATGGCGATACGTCCTCATGAAACCAATGGTTTAAAGAAACCTTCTTTCAATGGCGATACGTCCTCGTGAAACCAATGGTTTAAAGAAACCTCCTTTCAATTGTGATACGTCCTCGTGAAACCAATGGTTTAAAGAAACCTTCTTTCAATGGCGATACGTCCTCGTGAAACCAATGGTTTAAAGAAACCTTCTTTCAATGGCGATACGTCCTCGTGAAACCAATGGTTTAAAGAAACCCTCTTTCAGTGGTGACGTGTCCTCCCGAAGCCAAGGTCTTTGTTGTTTTTTTCAACTATGAACCCTCGAATAATGACATTCAACATTAGAACCAAGAAACTCCGTATCTTTTAGTTCCGCGTGGTGCAAAGACCGGAAACAGATAAAGAAAATACTTTGCGTCCAATTCACTTAATTCCTTTGCTCTTTGATCAATTGCCAGAGTCTCCACTTGTGACTCTTTAGCCGCGTCCGATTATTGGTTTGATGGTCTGTTGATGGATTGAACACAAAAGGGAGGAAACACTTCATTGAGTGGTGATAGATTTGGGCGGAGGAAGTTTACGTTCCATTCTCTTTGCTAGTTTAAACTCTTTTTTTATTTAAAAGTCTGAGTAAAGGTGAAAAATGGCCGTGTGCGAATTTGAGATTTTTAAATGCTTTTCACCGTCGACGCCTTTTTCTGTGTATCTTTGTATTTTTGAGTTGCTTTAAGTTTTTAAAAATAGTGTCGCCTATTTTGTATAGTATCTCCTGATTAAAAGCGAATTACTGCTTTTAGGCATGTTTTTTGAGTAATTAGTTAAACAAGAAAAGACTTTTAATATGTTAAATGTAGCTCTTTTACTATGCGTTTAAGAAAACAACACTCCCCCATACTGTAATAAGGGTCACAAAAATATCTTTAAATTAACATATGTTGAAATTAAACAAAGAATCATTTGAAACTTGTTCTTTTTATTGATCGGTTTTATTATTTTGTGATCGTTTTCAGGGGCACCGAATAAATCTCATTTCAAAGAGGGGGGAGGAGAAATATAAGGATCATGGCGACGCCCCCGTCCACACCAGCCCGTCACATAGACCCGCCCTTGGCCCAGCTGGGTGCACCCTACTCTCCTACATTGATTAATCTCAACCAGCATTACAACATGAGTGCCAACAGCTTGACTGAGGTGAGTTACAACATGGGTGGCAATAGTTTGAGTGGGGTGAGTTACAACATGAGTGGCAAAAACTTGACTGAGGTGAGTTACAACATGAGTGACAATAGTTTGACTGGGGTGAGTTACAACATGAGTGGCAAAAACTTGACTGAGGTGAGTTACAACATGAGTTCAAACAGCTTGACAAAGGTGAGTTACAACATGAGTGGCAAAAACGTGACTGAGGTGAGTTACAACATGAGTGGCAAAAGCTTGACTGGGATGAGATACAACATGAGTGGCAAAAACTTGACTGAGGTGAGTTACAACATGAGTGGCAACAGCTTGACTGGGGTGAGTTACAACATGAGTGGCAAAAACTTGACTGAGGTGAGTTACAACATGAGTGCCAACAGCTTGACAGAGGTGAGTTACAACATGAGTGGCAAAAACGTGACTGAGGTGAGTTACAACATGAGTGGCAACAGCTTGACTGAGGTGAGTTACAACATGAGTGGCAACAGCTTGACAGAGATGAGTTACAACATGAGTGGCAACAGTTTGACAGAGGTGAGTTACAACATGAGTGGCAAAAACGTGACTGAGGTGAGTTACAACATGAGTGGCAACAGCTTGACTGAGGTGAGTTACAACATGAGTGGCAACAGCTTGACAGAGATGAGTTACAACATGAGTGGCAACAGTTTGACAGAGGTGAGTTACAACATGAGTGGCAATAGCTTGACTGAGGTGAGTTACAACATGAGTGGCAATAGCTTGATAGAGATGAGTTACACATGAGTGGCAACAGATTGACAGTGGTGAGTTACAACATGAGTGGCAACAGATTGACAGTGGTGAGCTACAACATGAGTGGCAACAGATTGATAGTGGTGAGTTACAACATGAGTGGCAACAGATTGACAGAGGTGAGTTACAACATGAGTGGCAATAGCTTGACAGTGGTGAGTTACAACATGAGTGGCAAAAGCTTGACTGAGGTGAGTTACAACATGAGTGGCAATAGCTTGACAGAGGTGAGTTACAACATACGTGGCAACAGCTTGACTGAGGTTAGTTACAACATGAGTGGCAACAGCTTGACTGGGGTGAGTTACAACATGAGTGGCAAAAACTTGACTGAGGTGAGTTACAACATGAGTGCCAACAGCTTGACAGAGGTGAGTTACAACATGAGTGGCAAAAACGTGACTGAGGTGAGTTACAACATGAGTGGCAACAGCTTGACTGAGGTGAGTTACAACATGAGTGGCAACAGCTTGACAGAGATGAGTTACAACATGAGTGGCAACAGTTTGACAGAGGTGAGTTACAACATGAGTGGCAAAAACGTGACTGAGGTGAGTTACAACATGAGTGGCAACAGCTTGACTGAGGTGAGTTACAACATGAGTGGCAACAGCTTGACAGAGATGAGTTACAACATGAGTGGCAACAGTTTGACAGAGGTGAGTTACAACATGAGTGGCAATAGCTTGACTGAGGTGAGTTACAACATGAGTGGCAATAGCTTGATAGAGATGAGTTACACATGAGTGGCAACAGATTGACAGTGGTGAGTTACAACATGAGTGGCAACAGATTGACAGTGGTGAGCTACAACATGAGTGGCAACAGATTGATAGTGGTGAGTTACAACATGAGTGGCAACAGATTGACAGAGGTGAGTTACAACATGAGTGGCAATAGCTTGACAGTGGTGAGTTACAACATGAGTGGCAAAAGCTTGACTGAGGTGAGTTACAACATGAGTGGCAATAGCTTGACAGAGGTGAGTTACAACATACGTGGCAACAGCTTGACTGAGGTTAGTTACAACATGAGTGGCAATAGCTTGACAGAGTTGAGTTACAACATAAGTGGCAAAAGCTTGACTGAGGTGAGTTACAACATGAGTGGCAATAGCTTGGTCGAACGGAACTTTGGTCGAACGGAAGTTTGGTAGAACGGAAATTTAATCGAACGGAAATTTGATCGAACGGAAGTTAGCTAAGAACAGGAAACAATAATGAACTAACAACAACAACAAAATAACCAATATAGCAATATACTTAAAAATTACTTTCCATTTATTTGTGTTTGGAAAGGGAAAGGGGAAAAAAAGGGGGGGGGTGGGTTAATAAGTCAGGAATGAGACAGAGCTGTTAAAGAAAACTTGTAAAAAAAGTTAATTAGTCATATTTATTCATCAGCTAATTTCAGTTTTGAGCATCCGCTTTATAGGGGCATGTCTAATAAGGTTAAAATTAAAAAGCTATCATTACTCTCAAAGTTAATTATGAAGATTAAAAATTATATATGCCTAGCATAAATTAATAAATATCAAATTAGAATTATTATTTTGTGTATAACTGTGCAGGATTTTCCCTCTTAGATACAAAGATAGGTTAAATCTCACATGAAAGTTCGATTTAATATTATTAATCTACGAGTATGACTAAATTTTGACAAGTTTTAGACCAGTGTACCCCAAATTAATAAGAAGATCCACCATACTTACGTTTGGCAAAATGAAGCTGATATCTATCTAAGACTCTCGTGTCCATAGTATCACTTATGTGATTTGGCTCTTCTTCTTGAATTTATCGATTACATTGTAATTGATCTTATCAAGTCTCAAGCTACAAAAAAAGTAAACTAAATGTGCAATATTTTTAGAACCTCTCTCTCTCTTTGTCCATATATATATAATACTATGAAAAAGTCTAATGATAATGGTATATCCTCTGATATTTTTATAATTTCATTCAAGTACCATATTAAATGGGTAATTAGGCGTAAATGAGTGTGTTATTAAACCATGACTTACTAACTAAAACTTAATTATAATTATACCATATATTATTATAATAATAAGTATTAAACGTAGCTGACCCAATAACATTACATTACACACCTTGCAGACTTTGCTATGCTGGTGGTGCTTAATTTTGAATCGATGACTCTTTGCATCGATGACTTTGTGTATCGATGACTTTGTGTATCGATGACTTTGTGTATCTATGACTTTGTATATCGATGACTTTGTGTAACGATGACTTTGTGTATCGATGACTTTGTGTATCGATGAGTTTGCGCATCGATGACTTTGTGCCTCGATTACTTTGTGCATCGATGACTTTGTGCATCGAAAACTTTGTGCATCGATGACTTTGTGCATCGAAGTCTTTGTGTATCGATGACTTAGTTTATCGATGACTTTGTGTATCGATGACTTTGTGTATCGATGACTTTGTGTATCGATGATTTTGTGTATCGATGATTTTTTGTATCAATGACTTTGTGTATCGATGACTTTGTGTATCGATGACTTTGTGTATCGATGACTTTGTGTATCGATGACTTTGTGTATCGATGACTTTGTGTATCGATGACTTTGTGTATCGATGACTTTGTGTATCGATGACTTTGTGTATCGATGACTTTGTGTATCGATGACTTTGTGTATCGATGACTTTGTGTATCGATGACTTTGTGTATCGATGACTTTGTGTATCGATGACTTTGTGTATGTTGAACATTAAACAATTTCTTTTTAAATAATAATTAAAGCTAGTCAAGCTGCTACGTAGCCCTTAGAAATGTTGTTAACATTTAGTTAACATTTAGTTAACATTTAGTTAGCATTAGTTAACACAAACTCCCTTTGACAAGGAACACTTTAAAGAAATGATATTTTACATATATGCAATAATATTCATAACAAGCTATTAAAAATGTTTCATAATAATGGAAGAAAAACATAAAAATAAAATTAGGCTAATTTAAAATTTGGGATAAATAGATTTTCAAAATTTCTCCCGCGCACCCCCTCTGGGACTTATGCACAGGTCACACGATCAAATTTGCGTCAAATTTCTTTTTGAACGAACGAATCATAATTCATTATTTTGTTTTACTATATCATCCTCATCATCATCATGTCCCTTATTCCACGTGTATACGGTCTTATTGGAATAAAGCGCCTATTTAATTAGCTAGTGACTTCGTCATTCATTTGACCAAGTAGATGATGACTTGATGTTATAATTATTATTATTATTAGTGGCGGTCTTATATAGCGCAGTACCACAGCCTAGGGCTGGGCTCACCGCGCTGTACATAAAAACATTAGCAAAAGAGACATAATCGTGACATTAAAATAAAATACATTTATAAAATGCCCAAAGATGTAAATTCTACAATTTAATAACTTTATTATTTTTATAATCACGTGTATGTCCTCGAACACACTAAGGAACTGTGGTACATGGAACAGAGTTTGAGAATCGGGGATCTGAAAATCTAAGGAGGTTTTTTTTTTTAAATCTTAATTTTAATAATAACTTACAAAAGTAAAAACAATAAATATTTAAGAAACAGTCGTTTTATCTTCACATGATTTCAGTCCAAAAAGACATGTACGTGTAACATAGAAATTTCATCTCTGTACTATAGACATTTCATGTCTGTGTAACATAGACATTACATTTCTGTAATATAGACATTTCATTTCTGTAACACAGACAATTCATTTTTGTAACATAGACATTTCATTTGTAATCTCCTCCAGGCCCTACTTCTGTTGAGCGGTGTGTACATAAGCCTTGTACGGCCCGATCCCAGGCCCGTCAATGTCGGCCTACACGCCATCTTACCAAAGACCACATGGTCCGACCTGTTGGCCCCACTGCAACAGAAATTCCCGTAAGTCACAAATGTTACCACGTGTATTTTATATGAAAGTTTTACAGTGTGATCAGAAATATTACCACGTGTATTTTATATGAAAGTTTTACTGTGTGGTCAGAAATATTACCACGTGTATTTTATATGAAAGTTTTACTGTGTGGTCAGAAATATTACCACATGTATTTTATATGAAAGTTTTACAGCGTGGCAAGAAAGATTTGATCCACGGGGTTCTAGCACTAACTGCATTTACGTTGCATAATTATATTTTAAGAAATGATGTTAAGTATTTTTTAAAAAAGGGCTGGGGGGGGGGGGGGGCATTCAAAAGAATTAAAACTTACACCGCCATCCATATAGTATGTACGCACTGAAGGGAGAATTGGGGGGGGGGGGGCATTCAAAGGAATTAAACTTACTAGGCCATCCATATAGTATGTACGCACTCAAGGGAGAATGGGGGGGGGGTGTCGATTATGGAGGTTTAACGTTCACATGCGTATGCCGGGTGGGTATGCGGAGGTGGTTCTAAGGTTGGTTTCGGCAGAAAATACGTATTTTTAATTTTAAAATATTATTTTTACAATAATCCTCCTGAAGTTCTGACGGTCCAAAAGCATCATGTTTATATCACAAATGCTGGAAACAAATATCACCCAATATTTTGTAGGAACTGTCGTCACAATGTTGCCATGTATTTTCACAAATGAAATAGCTAGATATCACTCAGATAGTGGCTAGATATCGCTCATATAGTGGCTAGATATCGCTCAGGTAGTGGCTAGACATCGCTCAGCTAGTGGCTAGATATCGCTCAGATAGTTGCTAGATATCGCTCAGATAGTGGCTAGATATCGCTCAGATAGTGGCTAGATATCGCTCAGATAGTGGCTAGATATCGCTCAGATAGTGGCTAGATATCGCTCAGATAGTGGCTAGATATCGCTCAGATAGTGGCTAGATATCGCTCAGATAGTTGCTAGATATCGCTCAGATAGTGGCTAGATATCGCTCAGATAGTTGCTAGATATCGCTCAGATAGTTGCTAGATATCGCTCAGATAGTTGCTAGATTTCGCTCAGATAGTTGCTAGATATCGCTCAGATAGTGATCAGTGATGAGCAGGGGAGTTCACTAATAACTGTTGCGCCCTGGATATGTGTTTTATTGTTCGCTGCTTGTTTTGTGAGAGTTAGTAGTTGATGAAGGCCCTCCCCGCCATTGACTTGGTGACGTAGTTTTATAGTAATTATGACGTATGCATATTATTACGGACCGTTATGGATTGAGAATTTAATCTCTTAATTTTAGACTATGGCTCGTTCTAGAAACGGTCCATAATAAAGGACGATACCAACATTTAAAAATAATAACAAATAAAACGAAAATCAAGGCCAGAGCTAATTCCAAGAAGTAACTATTTAATTTGTGAGCTTCTAGTAAATAATAACAGCAAGAGAAATATTATTAAAATTATAAACTTACAGATTTGCTGGTACCGGTACTGTATATCAAAAATACAATGAGCACAAAATTGTACAAGGAAATAAAAATCTCTACACACAACAAAGTATAATGACACACAGCATGCCTCGTAATCAAGGAAAGGAAAATCTCTCTCTCGTCATTTATTCTTATCCCTTTTATACCCAGTTTCAGATGATCCTTCTGGAAATGGAATACGCAGTCTTACTGCTTCCCGCATTCTCTAGATCGTTCAATCATGTTCGACAGAAACGGACGATAGTAAACAAAAGTATCAACAAAGGGATATTTTTTCTAGCCGCCCCAACCCGGGACCGACTTGAAAGAGGTCATGCACGTAGAAGGTGGGCAAAGCGTGTCTCAAAATATGTCATCCCTCATAACAATATGCAAAAGGGTTGGGTACAAAATAATAATAAAGCGGGTGTGTAGGTTACGAAGCGCCATCAAGTCAGTGCAACCAATAGTTACTCCAGTGGGATACTGTTGGCACCAAGCCATCAAGTTACTGCAACCAATAGTTACTCCAGTGGGATACTGTTGGCACCAAGCCATCAAGTTACTGCAACCAATAGTCAGTGGGATACTGTTGGCACCATGACCGATAGATGTCACATTGAATTAAAAGTGGAAATAAAATTATTAAAATTTTAATATTTCGTAACACCACTGTGAGTAATCCGCAGTAATCTTTATATAGAAAAATGTCACACACACACACGACCCCCCCCCCACCTTTTCCCCAGTTGGACCGGCAATTAGGAACTTTTCAGCGACCCTTGTCTTTCTGACGTGTGGTTTCTAATTTAATTCACCAGTAACATCCTATGTGAAGACAAAGACGATGTGGGCGCCGACTGATTCTGGCACATGTTGCTCTTTGCCCTATTCTCATGCCCCTCCCTGGGGGCAACGTGGCACCCAGGGCGATGCGGGCGGCGTATATTCTGGGAACTACTGGGCTCGCAGTGAAAACCCGTGTCACTTTTTATTTATTGTGACGTCATGATTATTATAAAGATTATTGAATTATTTTGGTGGCTGTTTGTTAATCGTAGGGTTGGGGGCGCCAAAATCTGATCTGATTTTACATATAAATGGAGGGTAATAAAACACGGGGCGGGGGTAAATAATTTGACTTAAATGCGTACGAACTTTATGGATGGCCCCTACCCAACTGGCACCTGATGCCATAATGCTTTCAGCCTGCCTTTGTAAACGGGA
The DNA here is from genome assembly GCA_964017045.1 of Omphiscola glabra. NCBI lineage: Eukaryota > Metazoa > Mollusca > Gastropoda > Lymnaeidae > Omphiscola > Omphiscola glabra. The sequence goes on from OZ024795.1 coordinate 30,373,618, forward strand.
ATGACGAGTATCCATTGAGCATGCCTCAAAGTTAGAGTAAATACAAATCAGCATAAACCGCTATAGTAGGAAAAGTGTGGAGTCATAGATTCATACAGCTTGAAGCATTCCAGGGTCATTGATTCATACACCTGGATACAGACTAGAGTAATAGATTCATACAGCTTGATATAGACTAGAATCAAAGATTCACACATCTAGGGTCATGGATTCATGCTTAAGAATCACGTGGTGTCAAAGTACCAGAGAACAACTCCGCTGCTGATTTCGTTATTCCGTTTGTCATGTGTGTGTGTGTATGTTACCTGTCCACAGGGCTATAGGTTCAGCGTTTGAAATTACGACAGGTTCCACGCGCTCCGACTACAGTCCCAGGGACATACTCAACATGTTATGCAAGGACGTATTTCCTAAGAACACCATCTCCATCCTCTTCCTCAACAACCACAACCAAATGAGTAACTACCACCAACCTGCAAGTAAGGTTAAAATTTAGCAAAGATTATGTCATAACCTGTGCGAAATAAGCCCTTTAAAAACTGTGCTCATAGTATGGGATCAGTGTCATGTCCTAAGCCCTTTAAAAACTGTGCTCATAGGATGGGATCAGTGTCATGTCCTAAGCCCTTTAAAAGCTGTGGTCTTAGTATGGGATTAGTTTCACTTCATAAGCCCTTTAAAAACTGTGGTCTTAGTATGGGATTAGTGTCACGTTATAAGCCCTTTAAAAACTGTGGTCTTAGTATGGGTTAAGTGTCACGCCATAAGCCCTTTAAAAACTGTGGTTTTAGTATGGGTTAAGTGTCACGTCATGATCCCTTTAAAAACTGTGGTCTTAGTATGGGATCATTGTCACGTTCATGTACTGCCAGTATCATGTACCAACAGAGGTAAAAGTCTTGCAGTTGTCAATTTGAAAATATTTACAGCTATCATCCCATTAGCTATTTATTTGCTCTTTACAAGTAAACAAATTGTTATAAGAATTTCTCTTAACTTTCTCAGTTCATTACCTGCGACGGATCATTGAATCGCTTGGTTTGCCAACCATTTCATACGACACGGAGTTTTCATTAAATACGAGGGTGAGTTAATATGTCTGCTACTATTGTATCCTCGATTATGCGTGCTACTATTGGATCCTCTATCATGTGTGCTACTATTGGTTCCTCTATTATGTGTGCTACTATTGGTTCCTCTATTATGTGTGTTACTATTGTATCCTCTATTATGTGTGCTACTATTTTATACTCTATTGTGTGTGCTACTATTATAGTCTCTAATATTTGTGCTACTGTATAGTCTCTAATATGTCTGTTACAATTAAAGTCACAATTTGTGCTCCTTTTATATATACTCTAATATTTGTTCTACTATTTTACTTAATAATATATGTTCTACTATTATAGTCTCTAATATTCGTTTCTCCTTTTCCCTCCCTTTCCTCTCCCTCCCTCCCTCTCTCTCTCTCTCTCTCTCTCTCTCTCCCTCTCTTTCTCTCTCTCCCTCTCTCCGTCTCCGAATCTCTATTTCTCATATATATGTGATATCCAGCAAAGGCTAAACAAGCAAGAATCACCCATATGAAGCTCATCTTTTTTCCTTAATGTCGCATGACATGGTATCTTTTGTATTGTGACCTTTCTGTGTGTCTTAGACTGCCGTAGTTTAGGACTTGAAAAACAGACAAAACTAACTTCAGTTTATAAAGATGCGGACGACCAATCACTAAACACCTGGTTTCTTTGTCTAGACCACCTTGGTTCCCATCCACTCTACCCCACCAACCCCATCTTTCCTATCTCAATCCTCCACTAATATGTACCCCTCTTAATTCGATAAATATATTTTTAGCCGTCCCATCTCTGATGACAGAAAAACATGTCTACATAACGTGGCACCCCCACCCCCATCCTCCTCAGTTCAGGCTGTTCATTCGGACCCGGCCACCAGAGATCATGTTCCGACATGGTTAGCTCATCGCCCGGCCTTGACACCGTGCCTTGCAGTATTAAACCAAAATCAAGATTTTCCTAAACCCCAGCTAGGTCACACTGACCCGTAGTTTGCGTACTAGATATTTTGAAGCAGAGGAAACAGTCCATAAAAGGTCATCAATGTTTTGACAAAGCGTCACGAAAAGTACGATTATTATGTTATTAATTTCAGATAATGCATTACTTGGAGTCGATTCTTGAAATCGTGTGAAGGACTTCGATGCGTGGATATAGTAGTCGAGTTAATGTAGTGGTAATACATTTCAACGAAAAATCAGTAGAGTCAAAGAAAACTTTTAAGAGAGTGGACTCAAGATATTGGTACCCTTTCTTCTATGATTTACTCACAAAAAGATCTTCCCCTGCATGAATGAGACCCAGGTGGTCTTCTGTTAACATATATGGTACAGACATATTTAGATGTGAATATCATGCAAACAAACACGGAAACACGTTATAAATCATATTTTCTGACTAGAAGAGTAAAGTTTAATTTGTAAAGTAGAAATCTCATAACAGAAATTGAAAGATAATCCTACGCGAAGTCTGCGAGTTCCAAAACGTCATTAAAGAATATTATCTAATATGAGATACAAATCAAGGAAACTAATGCGAAGATAAAAAAAGAAGAGAGAGACGTCGCACGTTCCAACGGTTAGAACGCGTCAGTGATGACATGTCAGCTCAGATGAAAGTTTACGGAAAATCCTCCATCTCTAGGGAGGTGACAGCACTTCTTGACTGAGAAAATAGACCCAAGACGGACAGCGTCATAAATATGAGACTGATCACGTGGTGTTGGCAGCGCCAGGATTGTTTCAACCTAAAGAGATTTACGTCTGCTGGAAGCCATAGCCACGACAAGCCCGTCTTTCCTTTCCCCCGTGAGATTTGCTTTGAAATGCACACGGGGCTAAAGTTTAGAGGCTACGGGATTCAGGATCTGGTAGGAAGAGGATCAAGGTGCTTTATAGGATTCAAAATAGATCCCTAACTCAATTCTCTCTCTTTTTGGAGGTTTTGCCGTTGTGTCGTCAAGTCTTATTAATATGAGCCCTCGTAAGTGTGCATTGAAAAATGCTGAGCTAGATCTATTCTTATTTAGTTTAAGAGGCATTGTGTACCCCGGCGTCTATAACAACAATGGTTCCATGATTAAATTTGAGAACCCTAAATTCTTCTAGACAAGATAAGGACAATCATTTGAATATTTAATATAACCAATTTGAAAGGGAAAGAAAAAAAGAATGTCAGTTTTAGAAGGAGGAGTAGCAAATATAAGATTCTGAAACTTAAATAAAGAGTCATTCTTACCTCGGAAGTTCTCTTGAACTCACAATAATCCCATCATGATTTTTCTTACATGTGTTTACATCGTTGGTTTTCTTGAAAACACCTTCATCCGCGGAATCCAAAAACTTTATAATATCATCCTAGTTCTGCTAGATTCGGATTACAGTTTGCGAGAGAGGGTCGGGGGGGGGGGGGGGAAACCGGCTTTCTGTGACGGAGGATAATTGAATCGGCTCAATATACATCTTCATGGTCTGTCTTTTGATTCAAGCTTCAACATACCTTGTTATACTAAGTCAATACACAAGTAGCAATGAATACAAGATTTAAGGTGGTCACAGAATTTCATATTATTACAGATATTTCATGTCGTCAAGATCTGTCTGCATTTTGTTGACCAGTTTTTACATTAAACAATAAGGTTATCAAGCAAATCCATACAGTTTTGGGGGCCGAGCAGCTGAAAGCAACAGAAATGCTCGTCTGTGTAAAATTGCCAAACTTACCGGGTTATGAATGTAACAGGTAATGGATGTACCGGATATTGAATGTACTGGGTAATGAATTTACCGCTTAATGAATGTACTGGCTAGAGAATGTACCGGGTAATGAATGTCATGGGAAATTTATGAATTTACCAGATAATGGATGTGCCGGTTAATGAATATACCGGATAATGCATACCGGATAATGAATGTACCGGGTTATGAATGTACAGGGTTATGAATTTACCGGGTTATAAATGTACCGGGTAATGAATTTACCGGATAATGAAGGTACCGAGGAATGAACGTACTAGATGGCTCGCCCACACAACTGACGTTAACGCAGGAAATGGTTTATGTCAAATTGCTTTCATTAAGGACGTCACCTTTTCATTAATTATACAGTACATTTCGGAAGACTTTACATCAAGCTGCTCGGAATATACACACGTCCGACGTGCCAGATGGAATAAATATCTTCCTGTGGCGTGTGTATGTGTGTCATTGTATCTTTGCTTGTTATTTCCAATTATTGTTACGCACTGTTCCGTATGTACCGCGACACTTGCATACCTTCTGAGCTTCGTTTCATTTTGCAAATCTTGATTTCTAGCAAACAACCCCCCCCTCCCCCAACTATTTAAAAAAACAACAGGCTTTAAAACATATCATGTCCAATTAGTGGAAACATCTCCTTTAGCATTAGTCACAATTAGTGTTTGGTAGTCAGTCTTAAAGTGGCTAACTTTATTGCAATACTGTGCAAGTCAGCGACTGTAGATATATGGCTCCTCTGTGGTGGGAATATAAAACCTAAAACCAGCAGTGCAGAAAAGTTTCTCAACTTGTCCTATGACAACCCACATCTGCTCATAACGTGAAACAAGAGGAATAGTAAATGGCCTTGTTGGAATTAATAGTCATTTTTTTTTCATCTTCAAACTTTGAACTCATGTTTGAGGTCATGTAATCTCGCCATCTCATAGTTCATACCACCAACTACATGCCCTAGATCAGCGGTTCCCGGCATGTGGGTCGCGACCCCTTTAGGGGTGGGCAAGTGTACACAGGGGTTGCCTAAGACCATCGGAAAACACATACTTTTGAAGTAGCAAACGAAAATAATTTATGGTTGGGGTCACTACAACATGAGGAAGTGTTTTAAAGGGTCGCGGCATTAGGAAGGTTGAGGACCACTGCGCCAGATCTTTTTATATCACAACGGGGTTTTTATATTTTTTTTAGAATCGTGTGTGTATGTGTGTTTTCCAGCTGTTGGTGTGGTGCTTATTACCCCGGTAGAGCCGGATTTAGCCGCGTATTCCATTATAATTAAGATTCTCCCTCCAAGAACAACATGATCAAGCCACTTCGTTCATACCAGCGTTGGCTTGTCTGAAGGTGCTGAACCTGTTTGTTTCGCTTTCTGCGACTTGGATACACCTTCGTGTTGCTCATTTTATTAGGCAAAACTTTTTTTTATCCCAGTCCAAACACAACGCTGCAGACCTTATGTAATACATGACAAGTCTTATGGGAAATTACGTTTCAGTTTAATAACCTACAAAAAGATTGGCATTAATGTATGTGTGAGGAGACGGGGAGGTAAGGAATATATATTGACAAGAACGGGTAAATCACAAAATTAACTTGAATGCCCAAAATTAATGACGTCCCAATCAAGGAAACGACGTCATGTGGACATCGCCTTGGTGCGGCTGAGGCTCCAGCGTTTTAAATCATTCAACGTAGGTCCACGAAACCGTTTCACTGGTCGCTCCCATGAAAGAACGGAAACAATGTATCAACATAATGGACTGTGCACAAACAATGTATCAACATAATGCACTGTGTACAAACAATGTATCAACAGAATGCGCTGTGCACAAAGCAAACATATATGAGACATCCATTGTGGAGGGTAATAAGAAGAAACTTTGGAGCAAAACAAGTCAGTAACGAACACACATTACAGTCGAACCCGGTTATGTCGAGGGCCACGGGGTTTGCCAAAAAGCGTCGAGAAAACCGAGGATCGAGATAAACGAAAACCAATATAGCGGCAAAATATAAACATGTGCTTGAAATTTCTTTATGTACATGATGTGCGTTAATAAATGAGAATGTACATGCACGTGTTTTTGGAGGGGTTTTTTGGCCGTTATTTGTTTGATAAAGCGATCGGCATGCTATAAAAATGTACATACAGAATGGAAAAAATATAAAAATATCACCACAATGTTTCGCACTTATCGTATGCCCGTATACTATTGCTTTTTGTTTTCATAAAGAGATCGCTGTAGTGGTAATATTTAACATGACGGCTGCACCTATTGGTACCCGGGTACCAGAATTGAGAGGATGGGATTAAAAACGATTGAAAATATTATTGTTAGGTTTGTAAGACAAAATGAGGTATGAAATGAAAGATAATTGAATGTACTATACGTTTGTAAAATTAATTCTTCATTTTAACTAAAATAAACTACTACAAATGACATCCGAATAGTATTGAGATAATGGTACCCGGGTGCGAATGGCGGCGCTGCGTGTCTGGGTCCATTTTGACTAATGCTATTGGGATGTCATTTGTAGTAGTTTATTTTAGTTAAAAATTTTAGTTAAGTGGCAAATTTGGCCCTCTTTTGTGCTCGAGATATTAGGGTTCGGCGACATAAAAGAATCGACATAACCGATGAGAAAATGCTAAGACAAAGAAGAGAGAATTTGGCGGTTCCACTTCAAAAACGTCGACTTAATAGGGTTGGCGAATTAACCGAGGTCGAGATTAGCGGGTTCGACTGTATGTGTAAAGAAAGGCATACACCACCGGGCATATTTTATGAAGAATGCGTGAGTCAAAAAGCACGGCCTCTTTAAGTGTCATGATAAGTCAGCATTAGTCCTGGTTTCGCTGTATAAAAAGATGTGGAACAATCCCAATGTATCAAGTCATATCTTTTGGAATTAAATTTAAAAAAAAAAAAAAACTTTTCACGTATCTATCGTCCAAAACAGCCATCACTATCCATCCAGCTGGCGCCGACGATGGGTCAAATGATAGACGCGCTTTTTGCCTTCCTTCGCAAGTTCAACTGGACAGACTTCTCTTTTCTGTGCACGCTGTCCGTGGGCTGTGAGGACGAAATCGCGTCCATCAGACTCAAGGTGGACGACTCGAACAGGAGACCAAATGTCACGGTCTACGGCGTGGACATATTTTCGTAAGTTCACACTTAGATGTCTTCATTCAATGAATGTACATTTTGTTAATTTTTTTTCAAGTTCACAATACATAATGGACATCTCATTCTCCAATAACGGCCATATTTGATTCGACCAATGATTTCTTTTATACACCAGCCATTTTAGGACGTCCCCGTTTGGTGTAGATAATAGTAAAATATTGAGTTGTTGTTCCTTTTAAAAACTAAATATGGTGATTGATATTTTCAGTTACCGGCTCCTGTCCTATGTGAACTTCACCAAGGACATCACACGCGATGAAATACGGGACAAGCTAAGATATGAAATGGACAAAGACACTCGCATCATCCTCGTCCACGGGTCCAGGTATGGTGATTTCTTGCTGCAAGGTCTACATGAGTGGTGTGTTAATTACACGCGGAACAGTTCTGTCTACGTTCATCTTATTTATTTGTTGCACAAATAAGTATACAGAAATGAGCCATTTCCAAACCGCTCAGCTGCTGTTAAACACGAACAATGGCAGGATGGGGCGCGTGGTAGGTTGGATAGAGAGCGTGGTAGGTTGGATAGGGAGCGTGGTGGGTTGGATAGGTAGCGTGTTCGATTGGATAGGGAGCGTGGTGGATTGGATAGGGAGCATGGTGGATTGGATAGGGAGCGTGGTGGGTTGGATAGGGAGCGTGGTAGGTTGGATAGGGAGCATGGTGGGTTGGATAGGGAGCGTGGTGGGTTGGATAGGGAGCGTGGTGGGTTGGATAGGGAGCGTGGTGGGTTGGATAGGGAGCATGGTGGGTTGGATAGGGAGCGTGGTGGGTTGGATAGGGAGCGTGGTAGGTTGGATAGGGAGCGTGGTGGGATGGATAGGGAGCGTGGTGGATTGGATAGGGAGCGTGGTGGGTTGGATAGGGAGCGTGGTAGGTTGGATAGGGAGTGTGGTGGGTTGGATAGGGAGCGTGATGGGTTGGATAGAGAGCGTGGTAGGTTGGATAGGGAGCGTGGTAGGTTGGATAGGGAGCATGGTGGGTTGGATAGGGAGCGTGGTAGGTTGGATAGGGAGCGTGGTGGGTTGGATATGGAGCGTGGTGGGTTGGATAGGGAGCGTGGTGGATTGGATAGGGAGCGTGGTGGGTTGGATAACGAGCGTGGTGGGTTGGATAGGGAGCGTGGTGGGTTGGATAGGGAGCGTGGTGGGTTAAATAGGGAGTGTGGTAGGTTGGATAGGGAGCGTGATGGGTTGAATGGTGAGCGTGGTAGGTTGGATAGGGAGCGTGGTGGGTTGGATAGGGAGCGTGGTAGGTTGGATAGGGAGCGTGGTAGGCTGGATAGGGCGCGTGGTAGGTTGGATAGGGAGCGTGGTAGGTTGGATAGGGAGCGTGGTGGGTTGGATAGGGAGCGTGGTGAGTTGAATGGGGAGCGTGGTAGGTTGGATAGGGAGCGTGGTGGGTTGAATGGGGAGCGTGGTAGGTTGGATATGGAGCGTGGTGGGTTGAATGGGGAGCGTGGTAGGTTGGATAGGGCGTGTGGTAGTTTGGATGGGGCACGTGGTAGGTTGGATGAGGTGCGTGGTAAGATGGATGGGGCACTTGGTAGGTTGGATAGGGAGCGTGGTGGGTTGAATGGGGAGCGTGGTAGGTTTGATGGGGCACGTGGTAGGTTTGATGGAGTGCGTGGTAGTAAAGAAGTGGAAAATGTATGAACTTCTAAGGACAGATAAAGTGAACTCAACGGTCACAGTACGGTTTTTATCTTTCAATCAAACATTATTTAATTACACTTGTAATTTTTGCATTTACCAAAAACCTGTATGCTATTAATTGAATATAACTACCTGGCCAAAATCATTCAATCCACAAGATAAACAATATTCGAAATTTAAAAATAAAGAATTTTGTCACAGCCACATGCCATTCACTGCTGAAATATAATTGTATTTCATGATAGGCAACTACTTAAACTTTGGCTGTGGACCCCATTGGGTATACTTTATTTACTAGAATATATGACTCGATGTTATCGGGTTAATAATGGTAGGTCCTTTGCGATAATTTCTACCTGCTATTGCAAAAGCTCATCACAAGTGGTTTATTGAATGCTATTTGGCTATGAAGTTTGACTGCACTGATTGACTAAAACGGCATTTTCTTATTAGAATTATATTTAAAGGTAAAGTTTTTATTACGTTATAAATTTAATAAAAGTATATTTTTGGAGTTTAAAAAAGGAAAACATATTAAATGTTACAAATACAAAGCTAAAATGTGTGTGTGTTTTATTAACAATTTAAAAAAGCAATCAATTATATTTATTAATTTTATTTGTAAGAAGTGGAAAATACATTATCAGTTTTGTAACGCACAGTTATTGAATCAAAGAAACGTATGTGTTTTGACTAACATAGGCGATTCGCGCTATGACGTCATTTGCGTGTTTATTTAGCAAAAAAAATTTTTAATTTTATTTCGCAATATTAACAACGTACTAAGAAATGCACTAAAAACAAATGATGTTTGGGTTTTCCCGATAAATGTGATTACGGTGTAATAATTCTTAATCATCATTTTTTTTCATAAATTTCAAACACATATCAAATGCTTAAGATAGTTCTTTAGTTGTTACTTTAAATCTATTTATAATTATAATAATAATACTTAAATTTTTACTAAAATAAAAGCGGATATATAATATTTTTGCGAATTTACATTTATTCGATTTTCGTAAAATAATAGAAAATAACTATTATCGTTTTTAAGAATCCGAACGTATTTAAATCTTTTCGGTTCTTTGGCGTTACGGTCCGCCTAGCTCAATCTTATATATATATGATAGAGCTTTTGGCGTTCTCCTTGAAAACAACACACTGCAATAAATAACGATTTTTTTCTGATGTGTTTCAGTTCAGAAGTGATGAATATCATGGACGTAGCACGTGAGATGGGGATGACCTACACAGAATACGTCTGGATCTTCACCTTGACAGCCATGAGCTCGGCGGGAAGTGCAAAAGAACGGATCCCTTCAAGTTATCCGCTAGGATCTTTCGGTAGGTCTTTCTTGATAGTCAAGCATGGGGCTGGTTATTTTAAATAACTGCTATATAACAAAATATATTTGTCCTTTTGCGTATTTAAAAATTACGTACAACTTTTATGGATACAGCTGAGTAACAATACAATAGGAATAAAAAAACAAAAAATAACAATGACCAACTTCAAGTTCAAAATTCACTCATTTCACAGGTGAAGCCATTGTGGGCCGTTGCTTATTACAGCTTACTCGATTCCATGAATCACTTTTTTCCAATTATGTAATAAATTTGATTTGAAACTTTCCTAACCAATACCCAGCCGAGACTTAAACCAGTGGCGTAGTGAGGGGGGAACGGGGGCATCATGCCCCGGGCGCTACTCACAAAGGGGCGCCAAACGGTATATTTTACTATAATATTATATGGTTTTCGAATGGGGGGAGCGCTAAAAAGGTATTGGGGGGGGGCACTAAAAAGGTATTGTGCCCCGGGCGTGAGTTAAGCTCGCTACGCCACTGACTTAAACTCCTTGAAAGGCTGGTCTTTTTTTAACTACTGACAGTCAGTTAAAGATTAAATTTATTTTTTATTTTATTTCATTTAACCTGTGGTTGTTGTTTTTGTTGTTGTTTTTTTGTTGTTGTTTTTTTTGGGGGGGGGCGTGGGGGGTGGATGTTTTTTTGAAAGATTCAATACTACATTCACGGCTTGAGTTTGTCGTGACATTAATTCCCACAATCTCATCTGTCCAGTGATTGGTTACGACGCATCCTTAAAAGACATGAAAGGGGTCATCAAGACTGCCACCGACCTCTGGGTGGACGCCCTCACCTCCCTGGCCCAGTCACCCGAGTTTAATGACATCGACTTTGAGAGCCACCTAACATGCGACCGGGCCAAGGAAGACCTGGGTCTGGTCCAGAACGGGACCGGCTCACCACTTTTCTGGCAGCATGGGGAAAAGATTTATAAGTGAGTCGCTATACATGTTGATTGTTTAAAAAAGGAAATATGCCTTGAAGATATATACCTGTTAAAGCCGTTGTATTTGTTCCTACGTACAATACATGTCCAAAGTCTTAGTCATATTTACATTCTATCGACGTGAACGAATGTTCAAAAACCACTGACCCGGCTGATGTTTAGCTAAAACCAATTTTAACCTTGCAAATTTTTATGTCACTTTTTTATAATTCAAAAGCCACTGTGCACGGTTTTGCTCGGCTTTGTACTCGGGAAAAAAACTTTCTAAAGCGTTATAAGCGTTCATCTAAATCAGCGGTTCTCAACCTGTGGGTCGCGACCCCTTTGGGGGTCGCGCGACCCTTTCCCAGGGGTCGCCTAAGACCATCTGAAAACACATATAGTCTACAGTTATGAAGTAGAAACAAAAATAATTTTTTGGCTGGGGGTCGCCACAACACGAGGGACTGTATTAAAGGGTCGCGGCATTAATAAGGTTGAGAACCGCTGATCTAAATGAAGGACCGTGTCAAAAAAACACTTCCTTTGATCTCTTTTGTTCAAAGGTTTTTACTGTGTTCTGTTTCTTGTCGTACTTCTATTTGTCCTGTTGCCTGGAGTAGTCTCTTAGCCGAAGTGTTCACATCTTGTTGTCCTGTTTTTTTATTCAAACTTCAACATACCTTTGTTTTACTATTTTATTCACATAACATGAATGCAGTCCTTCAGTTATTACCTATTATACCAGCAAGATACGTGGATGAACCTTTGAAATCTTAAAGAGAGATTTAGGAAAATACATTTATTATTTAAGACCTAAAACTCAATAAAAAATCAGCATTTTCCCATTGAGGACTACCGGTGCGGTGTGACGGTTTACGGTTTGTCATTTTTCATTGACTTGTTCCGCTTTTAAAGGTGACGTTTACCGTCTCAAAATCTGATGTCAGCAGTGGCGTAACGACGGCTTGGCATCGGGGCAGTTGCCAAGGGCGCCGGCCTGCGCCAGTTCAAAAGGGCGCCGCTAAATCTCTAATTTTTAAATTTTTTAATTTATCAAGGGCGCCAAAAATAAATTAGCCAAGGGCGTCAAAAACCCAGTTACGCCTCTGGATGTCAGTAAAAAATCTATACAGAAATGGTTTGTGTGTGGCAATTGAGAAGCTTATAATAAATGTACAAATTAGAAAATGGACTGAAATAGTTCGGTGTGTAACAAATTGTGCCACTGAGACAGGTAAACTTATAAAATGCAGCCACCCATTCATTACGTAATTGACTACATTGCTGTTTCGGGGCTCAATCACACTTTCGCTTTACTCTCTACATCACACATCTAGTGGATAATAAAGTTGGTAGTAAAAAAATTAATACATGAACCCCCAAAGACTGTAAAATCCTATGTACGCCAACGCATCATTTATGCACGCCCCTGAACTATGGGATAAATCTCATCTAATGTTTAAACCCCTAACGTCACACAATAAACTGTATTTTCTTTAAAGGGTACGTATTTCCGTATATTTAAAGAATAGCATTTCATTAAATTGCATTTTTTTTTTTAATAATTTGCGTACGTTTTGAAAGCATTAAACAAAGAATCTGTTATATACATATTTTGTTTGTAGTGTGACTGCTTCTACATCCGGGATAGCGCGCAAAATATAATTCCAGATAACTACGCTAGATGTTGTTTTTTTTTTAATAACGCAACTGCGTTTGGTGCGTAATATTGTCTTTCACTTTTCGGAAAATTAAATCTTCTCAATTTAAATATGGTGTAATAAATATTCAGTTCAAAAGTGATTGGGACATCAGAATATTAATGACTTCATGGGCGTGAAATAAAAATTGTGCAGTGACATATCTTGGTGGGGAAGATATGTAGCAAATGGGATTCTTCAATGTGTGTTACTTTAGTTCAAGTTATGTCAGGTAACTTTAGTAGATGGGAAGTTCACGCATTGCTGTCGCAAATGTTTGGCGAGCTATAAGTAGTTTTTATTGAAATGCGTCCATCAAACAAAAACGCACCAAATGCCTTCCTCTAATACAGCGTTTCTCAACCTGTGGGTTGCAAGCCATTTTGGGGTCGAACGACCCTTGCACAGGCCCCCCCCCCCAAAAAAAAAAAAATATCACACATATTTATGAAGAAGCATCGAAAATAATTTTATGTTTGGGGGGGTCACAACCCCATGAGGAACTGTACCAAAGGTTTGCAGCATTAGGAAGGTTGAGAACCACTGCTCTAATAGATGTTTGCAAGTGCACCGCTCGGAATAATAATCTTACTACAAATGTGTACACTTTAACTTTAATAGCTTAACTTGAAAGTCACTCGATGCCATTTTAAAAAAAAATGTTTTCTCTTCACTCTCTACATTTGACGGTGTTTAAATTACAGCATTTAAGCTAAGGCAATTTCGACCAAACTTGCCTGGAACCACGTATAGGTAAGGAGGTATGGTCAGGTCAAATTGTTTTGAGATCCATTGTTCGGTTCTGTTATGTACCGCTATTCTTTTTCAAAGATTAATGTCATTTAAAAATTACTCCTTTTTCAAAAGAGTGATAACAAAGAGCCGATACTGTTGAAGCAAAATAATAAAAATAAAGAACGATACCCGAACTCGCTCAAATTACTAGTAACGATTTTTTCGATTAATTTTGTTATAAATGTCAACAATGAAATATAAAGAATTTTTTATAACGCTATTACCCGGCAGCTATTATTAATCAATACACACACAGTGAAAATCTTTCAGCTCTGGTACGACTTATTTATAGTCTATATATACCAGTGGTCGGCAAATCGCGGCTTTAGTGACCGGAGTGCGGCTCGGCCAGTCGGCCACAAATCAGTTTTGACTCTGAAAAGCATGGCTCTTGAGAGGACCTTGAAAAGAAATTTGGCTCCCAAAATTTTTTTAATCGTCCTGCTGCTGATGTGTGGTTTTTTTTTACCAATGAGTTGGCCAACCACTGGCCTACACGATACAGCGTGAACCGAAATTGAATCAGCACACAGGCTATAACTGTCAAAAAGTAGCCAATTAACAAATAAAAATTAACATACCAAATTAGCTACATTGAGGTTTAGATAGCAGATCTTGAGCCTTGAAGATCTAGTTAACAGAGGCAAACAGAAGTATATGTAGTCAGTCATAATGTAATTCACAAATCAATATCGAGTTGATATGGGCCTGATTTTCTTTACGATTCTGCAAGCTCCGTGAAATGAAGCATGGCACAATGTGCCTGCCAGTGTAGGTATTTCATTTCATTTTATTTCCAGGTATTTGTTGAAATCGAAACTGCCAGGTGACCTTGAGTTTGATGAATACGGAGTTCTGAAATCCAATAAATTCTGGATCAAGAACGTCCAGCACCCGGAAGGCGGCAGAGACGAGTAAGACTTGATGATTGCTTTATATAAGGATAAAGTCGCGTGCTTCATACTTAATTGCTATCAAATAACAATTTCATATCGACTCATTTGACACAATTTAGAAACTAAAACATGTTTTTAAAAACCTTGTTTTAAAAAATAAAGGGCGCCCTTCACTTCTAATATTTTATTTATTTATTTATTTTAAGTTTCAGCAAAGAGTATGATGTTTTTATTTAAATCATTTTTTTTTTAAAACTCTGTGATGAATTAGTATTGTAAAATGAATTTACCCCTTTCCGCGGCAACGTTATTTTTATAATAATACCAATAAATGAGAAAATTCATGTTAAAATTTGCATTGATAATGAAAAAAATTATAAAACTGCAATGGGTTTGCGATTGCGATAAATTTGCCCTGTTTCCAGTTTTGACTTGAGCCTTTAACGTATTCAGATTATTAATACAATGCCTGGTTTTGTTTATTCTATATCTTTATTTTTTTTTTCTCCAAAAAGAGAAGTGTCTGCCTCGGAGACCTCACTAGCCAAAAACAGAGAGTATACTTATCCAAGAAATCGGGATTCCGGTTTCTCTCCTTCTCAGTCCCGAATTCCTGGGAGTTTGACAAGAGAAACTGTCACTCGGGCCCCATACTCAAGAGGGTTTGGATCATACCAGTACCCCTATCGGAGCTCACTTGGAGGAAATTCAGAATCCGATCAAGCCAGAACTTTAAATAGAACTTTAGGATCGGCGACTTTTTATTCCCATTCTACACCGTCTTCTGTGGGCGATGGCAACATTGTAAACAAAAATGAAGACGCAAACGAGCCATTATCAACCGGCCGGGATTTTGGAGGTTCGGGCGGACAAAACGAACCACCATCAGAAATGCTGAATCCCACCCGGCGAACGGGGTTTTCGGGTGCAGACAGAATTAGACATCTGGATCGAGACAAGTTGGCCAGGAGGCGGGGTCACCGGCATGACGTGGCTGACGGCGCACACGAGGACGTGCAGGTCAAATCACTCAAGCAGAACGCCACGTTTGTGTCTTATGCCGGAAAGTCTGGACGTCGTAAGAAGCGCCAGGCGCCCGCCAAGCAAACTGTGAAGAAGGTAAAATCGCAAAAAAGAAATAATTCATAAACATTTTCGTGAATAAACAAACCTGGATTTTAAATTAACGACTACCTTTAAACACATTTTTTCATTGATTTTATGTTTAATGATAAGTAAAGAAAATGGTATTTGCAAATTGACAATACGATATAACTTTGAATGAGGACAATTTTTTAAAAAATGACAAGGGGCTAGAGAGAACTTACATAATGGGGTCAGATGACATGTATATGCGATGTTTAGGAACCGTTGATTGCAAGTCTAATATGGCTTCAACAGAAGTAAACGTATGCTGAAATAGTCAAAGCTTGATGTTACCTATGGTATTTACCAGTGATCTTACTACACGTGTTTTTACTACTGTTATTTCCCAGATAGCTGACTGGAATGGACACAACTTGAGCATTTCCGGTATTGTTTGGCCGGGAGGGGTATCGAATCCGCCGAAAGGAAAACCCGAGAAGTACATATTGAAAGTCGTCACGTGGGCTGAGGATCCCCACGTGATCTACTCTGACCTGAAGAATGAAACAGTGGCATCGGAGAACGGGTGCGAGACCAACGCTCTGCCTTGTAGGATCTACGTCCGTGACAAAATGCTTCAAAGGTTTGTAATGGTTTGAGGGGGGAAAAAATGTCTATTCCAAGGTTTGGCCCACCACCAAAGTATTCGAATGTTTAAGATATCAAATTATAATCGCTTCATTTGTACATCAACTTCATTGGAATATCTGGTTTCGTAGAGTACCACGCATATAAATTACTCTTTTTAATGTAAAATTCCCCCATCCCAACACAGAGTGTGATGTCTTTTATTTAGTCGGTAAGTCTGACTTCTAGTTGGCCAACTATTCAACGTAGTGGGATCTTTAGATTCAGCAGATTGGTGTATGCCGTATGCCTCATCCCGTTAACATCCAGCCTCCCCGTCTTAAGGTTAGGGATACACTTGTAGCTCTATAAATTACAATCATAGCTCTATAAGTTACAATCATGGCTCTATAAATTACAATCACTGCTCTTTGAATTACAATCATAGCTCTATAAATTGCGTACATAGCTCTACACATTACATACCAGCTCCATAAATTGCATACAAAGTTCTATAAATTGCATACATAGCTCTATGATTTACATACCAGCTCAATAAATTACTACACATTTCAATAAATTACAATCATATGTCTATAAATAATAAATCATAGCTCTATAAATTGCATACCTAGCTCTATTACATACATTTGTATACATATGTTATTATATTTTACAAATACGTGTTTAAATTGTCATAAGCTAATTTTATAAAATTTATTTAAATATGATTGGATGTGCAATAGAAAGTTACACAAATGATATCCATCTGAACACCTTAAACACATTGTTTATCCTTAACAGACAAGGCAACGCTACAAAAGATGTCTGCTGTGCTGGTCTGTCCATTGACCTCCTGAAAAGGTTGAGTGAGAAGTTGAACTTTGATGTTGATTTATTTGAGGTGGCTGATGGCAGTTATGGAAGTCCTATCAATGTAAGTCCTATCAATGTAAGTCATATTCATGTAAGTCCTGCTCATGGAAGTCCTAACAATGTAGGTGATCTCAATGGCAGTCCTGTCAGTGGAAGTCCTACCAATATAGGTCATATCAATGGAAGTCCGAACAATGTAGGTCATATCAATGGAATTCTGTCAGTGGAAGCCCTACCAATGTAGGTCATATCAATGGAAGTCCTGTCAGTGGAAGTCCTACCAATGTCGGTCATATCAATGAAGAAGTCCTGTCAGTGGAAGTTAAAATAAAAATACTCACCTTATCCTCACAAGCAGTGTGGGGTAAACAGGTAGTAAGAGGTAAAAGAGTAGTTCATTCATAGCGTATATTTAGAAGCTCATATTCAACACACTAAAAACACTGCTTTCAATAGCAACGCACGTTTGTTTATTGAATTTAGCGCGTGTAAGGACTTAAGGGTATAATTCAAGGAACGCATGATCTGTTCTCTGAGTGTTTATGTATGTGACAAGATGTGACGGGAAGATAAGGGGAAAGGCTGCAGGTGCAGGAGATCTGATTATGAGGAAATCGTTTTTTAGTAAATCTGATTAACTCGGGCAGGTCCTCGTGGACACCCTGGAGTGTTACGATGGCGGATAATAACTACGGGAGGGCTAATTACCGGAAATCTGTCGATCTATATTTTTAAACAAATGGATATGAGAATCTGGTCTGTTATGTGCCAGTGGTGGAAAGAAGATGATAGTGCAATGCAGGAAATGATGATGATAGTACAATGCAGCAAATTGTGATGATAGTACAATGTAGGAAATGATAATGATAGTACAATGTAGGAAATGATGATGATAGTACAATGCAGGAAATGATGATGATAGTACAATGTAGGAAATGATGATGATAGTACAATGTAGGAAATGATGATGATAGTACAATGCAGGAAATAATGATGATAGTACAATGTAGGAAATGATGATGATAGTACAATGCATGAAATGATGATGATAGTGCAATGTAGGAAATGACGATGATAGTGCAATATAGGAAATGACGATGATAGTATAATGCAGGAAATGATGATGATAGTACAATGCATGAAATGATGATGATAGTACAATGTAGGAAATGATGATTATAGTACAATGTAGGAAATGAGTATGATAGTGCAATGTAGGAAATGTGTTCTCCAAATGAAAGAACTGACAGCTTTAAAACATGGTATTCACATTATTTTATTAGATTGTAAACGGATTTTTTTCTATGTTGTACTATTTATCAAGTCAAGTTTTTAAAAATAAATTGGAGGTAATTCATGCTTAGTAAAGACCTAAATCCACCATCTATAATATAAGTGGTAAATGGGGTATATTATCTGGCTAGGTTTACGTAGTTTCTAGAAGGGTAGCCGAGATGTGGTTAATCTTTTCAAGATAGGGAAAAAATTTTAAAATTAAACTTTTCAAAAATATAGTCCTTTTTTTTTTCTATAATTTTCATGATTGGATACTGCCGAAGCATGATATATTAGCCCCCCCCCCCCCCCCCCCAGCCCCCCAAAAAAAAATATTTAAAAAATCATTTTATCATATTTTGAGAACCTTCATTTGTTATAAAATATTTCTTGAACAATTTAGAAAAACGAGACAGATTGGAATGGCATGCTGGGAATGTTGATACACCGCCAAGCTGACATGGCCATGGGAGCCCTGGCCATCACGCCAGAACGTTCTCAGGTTGTGGACTTCTCGGTCCCCTTCCTGCAGACGGGGATCACCATCATCGTGGCCATAAGGGAGGGGGCCATTTCACCAACTGCCTTCCTGGGTACGTCCACCTGGTTGGTGTTTTCCCCTGTAACTTTTGTCTTGTATGTTTATTTAAGCGAGCGTAGCGCAAATCTCAGATTTAAGCATACGATTTTAAAATGACACATGTCAAAGAATTATTTATTAGAAGAAAATACACGCCTGTAAATCAACTGCTAATTCAAATACATCATATTTCATTTAATAACATATGTATAACAAATTATTTTGTTAAGTAAATAATTCTAGGAAGTTTTGTTTGTTCAGAATGATTTACTGTATGGATTTGTTTCGTTACTCTTAGAATAAGTAAATTTAATTTCACGTTTTTTTGTGTGTATATTTTACAAAATTAAAATTTACAAAATACGGGAGTGATACTTATGAGCAATTATATGACATAGGCTTAACTTGGCCATTGTGTGAATTCCTACACAGAACCCTACGACTACCCTTCCTGGAGTCTGATACTTGTCTTCAGCGTACACGCCACTGGAGCGTCCATCTTTATATTTGAATGGCTCAGCCCGTATGGACTAGACCAGGGAAAGACACCACTGAGTGGTAAGGCAGAATGGAAAAAAAACTATTAGAAAGTCTTCATTATTTGATGCCATGAAATAATTATAATCTATGTTTGATTAAGCCTTAACAGACCATGCCCTGAAATTTATACAACCAATTTTTGTGTTAAATGTTTTAATTTATTGTATTTTTCTAGTCTAGTTGTTTATTTATCATATTTTTAAACTCAGATTTGAGAAAGATACTAAATGTTTTACTATTTAAAACTGTTCTTCCGTCCAGTCCATAAATTCTCCTTGTTCCGCTCGTTCTGGCTGATCTGGGCCATGCTGTTTGGTGCAAGCGTGTCCACTGACCAACCCAGGGGATGCGCCAGTCGTTTCCTGGCCAACATATGGGCTCTGTTTGCTGTGGTCTTCTGCGCATCATACACCGCCAACCTGGCAGCGTTTATGATCACCAAGGATGATTACTACGACCTCAGTGGCATTCAGGATTGGAGGGTAAGCTAGGCAGTCAATGATTGTACGACCTCAGTGGCATTCATGATTGGAGGGTAAGCTAGACAGTGAATGATTCTATG
This sequence comes from Omphiscola glabra, assembly GCA_964017045.1. NCBI lineage: Eukaryota > Metazoa > Mollusca > Gastropoda > Lymnaeidae > Omphiscola > Omphiscola glabra. The sequence goes on from OZ024795.1 coordinate 30,393,531, forward strand.
ACCTCAGTGGCATTCAGGATTGGAGGGTAAGCTAGGCAGTGAACTATTCCACGCCACTTTCCAGACTTTGTAAATTACTGAACGAAAACTTTAGAATCAAGAACACAATCTATGAGGATCGGCTTATGTTCAGTATTCGAGGGTTCTTCGATTAATTTGATTATGATAGATCAATAAGATTACTACAAAGTAAAATTTGCATTTAACAACTGAAAGAAAAAAATGGTGTAAATAAAATTTAGCGCTTTTTTTTGTGTGTGGGGGGGGGGGGGTGTTGTTGTTGCTATAGTTACTACCTAAACCGTTGTCTCGGTGATGAGATTACATTTACAAACAGTTATTGCAATCCATCCAGCATTACAGCATTTTGAATTTCCAGCAAACTGTTATAAATTAACATTGAAAAATATATTTTTTTGCAATTATTTTAGTTTACTTTCCACAAAATGTGCAGTGACAAAAAATGATCGCAGTGTCAAAATTTCATGGATTTTCTTCACAGCTGAAAAATCCTCACCATCGTCAGCCACCATTTAAGTTCGCCACCATCGGCAACTCGTCCACAGACTTGAATATAGCCAAGAACTACAAGCAGATTCACAACTACATGAAGAACCACGCTCAGACCAATGTCAAGGACGCTATCCACGCCCTGAAACGGCAGTAAGTGTCGACCAGCTGTTGCGCTGATTTTAATAGATCTGTGAGGGAATCTCTTATACGTATTTTTCTTCTGGTGTGGCTGCTTGCTTTTCACAACCAGCTCTCCCATACTCAATATGTTTTACAGTAATAGTACTGAGTTGGGGTTGGGGGGGGGGGGCTGTCAAGCAGCGATCGTAATATGCGTGACGTCATGTGTGACTGTTGAACTCAGGTAAAAAGTTTGAATTTTTTCGGAGGTGACTATTATATTAATCAACAAAGAGCCACGGGTATAGGACTGTCTATATGTCTATTGTTTAAGGGCCGGCATTTATTATAGTAAATGATAAGCTAACTATTTTTGTAACACTCTCAAAATACCCGGACCCGGTGTAAAAAGCTGCACCCGTTTGAGCCCTAGCTATGCTTATTTTCAAAAGCATTGTATTTCTCTGGCATGTACGGTATCTCTGGTTAGTATTTAAAGCACTAAGCCAAGATTTTTAAAGCTTCGACTTATGCTTATGAGTGAGAATTTGGTCCAACATAGTCTCGTTGTACATTTTAAAATTTCAAAGTAGATTTTTTTACATCTACAATTTACCTATTTTGAAACATATATATATGGTTTAAATTTCGACGCGAGAGCACGAAAAACCATAATCGCTTACGAGTCACATGTCGCAAATCTGTAATAAGTCAACTTCTAATGTAAATATCGTTTATTCAAACTCAAAATTCAGGGATTTTAAAAAAGTCCCTTTGATTGAATGTTTAACTAGTAGCCAAAGTTATAATAACATTTACGATATTTCAATCAAAGATTAAGTTGGCGTTGCTTTTGCTCTTTTTTTAAAAAAATAATTATAATGAAGGGATAAAACAAGAAAAATCCGGGTTATTTTTAACACTAAACCATATCAAACAATCCACGTGTTTGCATTGTTCTCTTATCCAAAGGGAAATTCAAGCTTTCATATACGACTCCACGACACTGGAGTACGAATTTGGTAAAGACGTAGGGTGCAGGTTGAAAACAGTTGGCAAACGGATAGCAGAGACCGGCTATGGAGTGGCCTTCCCTCACAGATCACAGTGGGTCAGGCCTGTAGACGAGGCTCTGCTCAGGCTACAGGAAGATGGTAAGTGGCATTTATCACCCGGCCCTATGTCCGCCTGTTGAACAGGAAAATAGATTCAACGCGAGACCCAGGGGAGTAGCTACAGTTTATGACCACCAGGGCGGGGACAATATAAATATTTTTTTTTTATCCATAAACCATTTAAAGTAGACCGAAACTAAACCATAAAATATTTGAAGTAGACCGAAACTAAACCATAAAATATTTGAAGTAGACCAAAACTAAACCATAAAATATATTTGAAGTAGACCAAAACTAAACCATAAAATATTTGAAGTAGACCGAAACTAAACCATAAAATATTTGAAGTAGACTGAAACTAAACCATAAAATATTTGAAGTAGACCGAAACTAAACCATAAAATATATTTGAAGTAGACCGAAACTAAACCATAAAATATATTTGAAGTAGACCGAAACTAAACCATAAAATATTTGAAGTAGACCGAAACTAAACCATAAAATATATTTGAAGTAGACCGAAACTAATCCATAAGATAGGTGGCGCCCGGGCTCAGTTTTACTTTCATATTTTGTATTCAAAGTTTCAAAAATTGTAACAATTTTGAGATAAAGTTTAGTCGGCTTGCATTGCACCACATTAAAATGGCGCTATTACGGACCATTATAGATGGAGAATTTAATCTCTGTTGTTTTGTCTAGGGCTCGTTCTAAAAACAGTCCATAATAAAGGACGATACCAAAGTTTAAAAATAATAACAAATAAAACGACAATTAAGGCCAGAGCTAATTACAATTAATAACTTTTTAATTTGTGAACTTCAATTAAATAATAACAGCAAGTGAAATATGATTGAAATTATAAACTTACAGATTTGCTGGTACCGGTACTGTATATTAAAATACAATGAGCACAAAATTGTAGAGGAAATAAAAAATCTCTAGTAGATTGTATAATGACACATAGCATGCCTCGTAATCAAGGAAAGGAAAATCTCCCACTCTCTATCGGTCAGCCCTTTTTATAGGCAGTTTCAGATTATCATTCTGGAAATGGAACACACAGTCTTACTGTTTCCCACATTTTCTAGATTGTTCTATCATGTTCCACAGAAACGGATGATAGTAAACAAAAGTATCATCAAAGGGATATTTTTTCTAGCCGCCCCAACACGGGACGACTTGAAAGAGGTCATGCACGTGGAAGGCGGGCAAAGTGTGTCTCAAAATACGTCATCCCTTATAACAGGCGCTTTGTGAAAAGTCATAAGTTGTGCATGCTTCGTGTTTTGTAATACAAATCTAAGTCCCCCCCCACCCCCAACACATACACACTATAATTATAACACCACCACTACGTTTTTTCTGCTTACGTTTTTCAGGCTTATCAAACTGAGTAAACTAAACAATATTTAGAAGTTGTAGCGGTAAACTTTATTGCATGCTATCAGTAGATGTGTAGAGGTCTAGTGAAATGGGCGTAATGAACATACTAGCAGTAGGTGTGTAGAGGTCACGCGAAATAAGGCATACTGAACAGACTATCAGGAGATGTGTAGAGGTCAAGCGAAATGAGCGTAATGAACATACTATCAGTAGGTGTGTAGAGGTCAAACGTTATGGGCCTGGTGAATCACTAGAGTAACGTCGACTCTGAAATTTTCTTTTTACACGAGGATTACGCTGAGTGTGACTGAGAGACGTAGTGAATGATTTTTGCCTGTGGACTAAGAAGGCAGCGTAAACAGGGCCGGATTAAGCCATTTTAGTGCCCAAGGCACAACCCACATGGGTGCTCCCTTCTGCCCGGGGCCCCTGATCTTTCACTGACCGTGACCGCTGGTATGTTCAATATTATGCAAAGAAAACATTTGTTAACAAATATGTTTTTAAATGAAAAAATCAAAAAGATATTTTCATTTACATTTTAAAATGTTTTTTTTCCTAGATTTACATCTAGCAAAGTTTTTGAGTACATCGTCAAAGTTAGTTTTGCGCAAAACATCTGCCTCGATCATAAGCAGAGATAAGGAATCGAGCCTTTCTTGTTTCATTGTTGATCTATTTGGATTTTTTGTACGTTTCAACTGAGAAAAAGAGCGCTCAGTTGAACAGTTAGTAACCATTAATGGTAAATTTTTATGCGCTTTATTTTGAAGCATTCAAGATTGTACCAAACTTGAATGTGAATTTTTATTATAATGTATTTTTTCGTTTTCATAGCACTTGTTCAATTTTCAGTTGTTTCTGGACTTAAATTTGTTCAAAAAAATATTTGTTGAGGAATTGTGGTGCCCCCAAACGCTTGGTGCCCAAGTCATGTGCCTTATTTGCCTAACGGTTAATCCGGCCCTGAGCATAAGCCATAGAGATGGGCAACGTTAATATACAGCTCCATTTTTTTTTTGGTGTACGTGTGCCTGGGTGCAGATTTAAAATTTAAAAAAAAAGAAAGAATTGTATGAGGCCTTTACAAAAAAATAGGGAAAATTTTGCAAATATCACTTTTTTGTGACTGATACGCCATAGGCCATGGTCTAGATGGGCCGTATAGGAAATCCTGCCGGGAGAAACACTTATTTTCATTTGATCTTCGACCTTAACACTTACGTTTTCTGCCAATGAGTTCACCAGCATTTTCTCTGTATGTCTCGGGACATCAGGGGGAGTTTATTCGTCAGAGGTGAAAACTATAGTAAGCACCCCTTACACACTAAGTCCAGCTGAGAGGCACTATCAGAGAATGTAATTCTCTGTGCTTTACAGTGCATACCAATCGAACACGTTATTCGCCAACTCTACAAAAATGTATGCAATAGGAATTGTTTGAATTGAAAATGTTCTACTCGGAGACCACTGTAAAACAATCAAATGTTTGGCGCAGCACTCACCACCCAGCTTATATTATCATACACGTTTTGTTAGAGGCAGTCAATCAGTTATAAAGTTAAGACTTTCTCTTAGGTCATTTAATTATAAATAGAAATGTTTCTCACAGATTAAATCATTGTCACACATGCAAAAAAAAAAAAAAGCTAAATAAATTGTAAAAAAACAAACTTGATCCATTCCATTGAATATAACCCTTGAATACCTGCACAAACAAAGCTTTCATCAGGTAACTTTTATAAGAGGTCTACTCATTATTTGTGTCCCACACCTGCTGCTTGCTGAGAGGACTGTTATCAGGATTGTTATTCCTTCAATCAACAGGGGAAATTGAACGACTTCAGAAGTTCTGGCTGGCAGGAGCGTGCCACAAGAAAAAAGAAAGGGGGGTTTCAAGTCATACCCTGGGTATACCGAACTTCACCTCGGCATTCATACTCCTTGGCGGCGGCGTCATACTAGGTGTTCTGCTCATGATCATAGAACACATTTACTTCCGGTTTGGTCGGAAGTCGTTGAAACGATGGGATAAGTGTGGATGCTGCTCATTGGTCAGCTTGGTAAGTCATTGCTCATTGGTCAGCTTGGTAAGTCGTTGCTCATTGGTCAGCTTGGTAAGTCATTGCTCATTGGTCAGCTTGGTAAGTTGTTGCTCATTGGTCAGCTTGGTAAGTCATTGCTCATTGGTCAGCTTGGTAAGTCATTGCTCATTGGTCAGCTTGGTAACTCATTGCTCATTGGTCAGCTTGGTAAGTCATTGCTCATTGGTCAGCTTGGTAAGTCATTGCTCATTGGTCAGCTTGGTAAGTCATTGCTCATTGGTCAGCTTGGTAAGTCATTGCTCATTGGTCAGCTTGGTAAGTCATTGCTCATTGGTCAGCTTGGTAAGTCATTTGTATCATGACGTAGTTCAACATTTTCCTTTTTATCAACTTTACAGAGTTATGGGCATATCTGAAAAATATAGGAGAGAGGTAGAACTGGTCGTATATTTACAAACAGAGTTATGGGCATATCTGAAAAATATAGGAGAGGGGTAGAACTGGTCTTATATTTACAAACAGAGTTATGGGCATATCTGAAAAATATAGGAGAGGGGTAGAATTGGTCGTATATTTACAAACAGAGTTATGGGCATATCTGAAAAATATAGGAGAGGGGTAGAACTGGTCGTATATTTACAAACAGAGTTATGGGCATATCTGAAAAATATAGGAGAGAGGTAGAACTGGTCGTATATTTACAAACAGAGTTATGGGCATATCTGAAAAATATAGGAGAGGGGTAGAACTGGTCTTATATTTACAAACAGAGTTATGGGCATATCTGAAAAATATAGGAGAGAGGTAGAACTGGTCTTATATTTACAAACAGAGTTATGGGCATATCTGAAAAATATAGGAGAGAGGTAGAACTGGTCTTATATTTACAAACAGAGTTATTGGCATATCTGAAAAATATAATAGAGAGGTAGAACTGGTCTTATATTTACAAACAGAGTTATGGGCATATCTGAAAAATATAGGAGAGAGGTAGAACTGGTCGTATATTTACAAACAAAGTTATTGGGCATATCTGAAAAATATAGAAGAGGGGTAGAACTGGTCTTATATTTACAAACAGAGTTATGGTCATATCTGAAAAATATAGGAGAGAGGTAGAACTGGTCTTATATTTACAAACAGAGTTATGGGCATATCTGAAAAATATAGGAGAGGGGTAGAACTGGTCGTATATTTACAAACAGAGTTATGGGCATATCTGAAAAATATAGGAGAGAGGTAGAACTGGTCTTATATTTACAAACAGAGTTATGGGCATATCTGAAAAATATAGGAGAGAGGTAGAACTGGTCTTATATTTACAAACAGAATTATGGGCATATCTGAAAAATATAGGAGAGAGGTAGAACTGGTCGTATATTTACAAACAGAGTTATGGGCATATCTGAAAAATATAGGAGAGAGGTAGAACTGGTCTTATATTTACAAACAGAGTTATGGGCATATCTGAAAAATATAGGAGAGAGGTAGAACTGGTCTTATATTTACAAACAGAGTTATGGGCATATCTGAAAAATATAGGAGAGAGGTAGAACTGGTCTTATATTTACAAACAGAGTTATGGGCATATCTGAAAAATATAGGAGAGAGGTAGAACTGGTCTTATATTTACAAACAGAGTTATGGGCATATCTGAAAAATATAGGAGAGAGGTAGAACTGGTCTTATATTTACAAACAGAGTTATGGGCATATCTGAAAAATATAGGAGAGAGGTAGAACTGGTCTTATATTTACAAACAGAGTTATGGGCATATCTGAAAAATATAGGAGAGAGGTAGAACTGGTCTTATATTTACAAACAGAGTTATGGGCATATCTGAAAAATATAGGAGATAGGTAGAACTGGTCTTATATTTACAAACAGAATTATGGGCATATCTGAAAAATATAGGAGAGAGGTAGAACTGGTCGTATATTTACAAACAGAGTTATGGGCATATCTGAAAAATATAGGAGAGAGGTAGAACTGGTCTTATATTTACAAACAGAGTTATGGGCATATCTGAAAAATATAGGAGAGAGGTAGAACTGGTCTTATATTTACAAACAGAGTTATGGGCATATCTGAAAAATATAGGAGAGAGGTAGAACTGGTCTTATATTTACAAACAGAGTTATGGGCATATCTGAAAAATATAGGAGAGAGGTAGAACTGGTCTTATATTTACAAACAGAGTTATGGGCATATCTGAAAAATATAGGAGAGAGGTAGAACTGGTCTTATATTTACAAACAGAGTTATGGGCATATCTGAAAAATATAGGAGAGAGGTAGAACTGGTCTTATATTTACAAACAGAGTTATGGGCATATCTGAAAAATATAGGAGAGAGGTAGAACTGGTCGTATATTTACAAACAGAGTTAAGGGCATATCTGAAAAATATAGGAGAGAGGTAGAACTGGTCGTATATTTACAAACAGAGTTATGGGCATATCTGAAAAATATAGGAGAGAGGTAGAACTGGTCGTATATTTACAAACAGAGTTATGGGCATATCTGAAAAATATAGGAGAGAGGTAGAACTGGTCGTATATTTACAAACATTGCAATTGGCCCACTAGTGAAATAATGGAGTAAGGTAAAATTGGTCTTATATTTAAAAACAGAAGTAAGGGCAGATCTGTAAAAATAATGGAGTGAGGTCGAGCTGGTCTTATGCTTCTCCCTATAGACAACGGTTAACTGCAACAACGTGTCAATGCATATTGTAATTTATGCATATTCTAGCTATAACTATGGTATATATTTGTTACAATAGTTTGAGCCTGTCAGCTTTTTATTCCAAATAATCTGTAATAAAATACGAATTCGATGAAGTCTCAAGAATACAAGCTGATTTTATGCAGAAATCACTCGCAATTGTGGATAACAGGAGGCAAGGTCTGTTTAAAGACCATACTCCATGAATAAATATGTATAGATATAAATATGTTGTTGTTGTTCGTCAGTCGGGAATCGACCATGATCACTTTAATCATCAGATTTGTGCCAGTTCTGTCTGTAGGTGCGCAGATGGCTTATGGGACCGATGCTGGCAAGAAATTTTCTTGTGCAGTAGGTGCAGGGGAATGATGGGGCATCTCCGGGAGCAGAGTCAGACCGGGCCTTCTTGGCATGTCTCTTGCGCTCTGCAGCCGTTGTTCTGCCAACTTCGTGTTGCACGGAGCTCCTGTGTAACGTGGAACGACGTGATGTTCTGATCCTTTGGTTTTTCCACCCACGTATTTATAGATTTAAATATAATATTTATCAACACAGGCTTTTAGAGAGCTGGTAAAATGTGTATTTTGTCTATGCATATATTACAGAGCATGGGACAGTCGTTGACCTTCGAGCAGTCCGTCATTGAGGCCATAGACTATCACAAACACCACAAGTGCAAGGACCCACTGTGCGAGACGCAGCTTTGGAAGGTCAAGCATGAGCTTGACATTGCCCTGTTGAAGATATCACAACTCAGGCGACTCATTGCGTAAGTGATGGAATGGTACAGGCCAGTAGTCGGACGAATCGGAGCCCTGTTCTGGGGGCGAAAATAATTATTTTAATCCTATTTTTAAGGTGTCTATTAAGATTTAGCCAGCACTAACCTTAAATCGTTAAATCCTGTCTAAGTCACAAAGTTGGTGCGTGAACTTAGAGTGGAAAAGTTAGATATGTAATTCTAAAAATCTCCCCACGTTCTACAATTCAAAAGTTGACCAGATTATGCCAATACAGTAGTAGAATACCCAAAAAGACTTTACGTTTCTTTGTAATTACTTCTACTTTAGACTAATGAAAAACTAATGAAGTTTCATAAGAGATAAAAGACAGCGCGAAACTGGGTGGCTAAAACATTCCATGGGATTCATTTCATTTGTGGGTTAGAAGTCTTCAAGTTATACAACTGCCGACGAAACACTTTTTAGTAAGAGTGTATAATTTTTATTTATTTTTTACCGAAATCGAATCGATTTAAATCCGATTAGATAAATATGCTTAAATGTTTCAATTTAGTTAACTCTAATATGTAAGTATTACTACTCTACGGTAGAAATATATTTAATATAACAACTAGAGAAATTTTTTAAAATAAATGTATGTGAGAGTATGGAATGTGAGAGTTAAAATATTTGTATACAATTTTGACAGTAATCACAATAACATCAATGTCCGTTTTTTGGATTTTCCCTATCATTAATGAAGCCGAGGTGCCCAATACAATGAGATTAATACAATAACATTTAACCTGTATATTAATATTATTAATTTGTTGCAAATATAATGTTAAATTTAAAGTAGCTACAGTGTTAACCTCAATGGGAGATTGTATATTGTGTAAAAGGCATACTATTATAACTACACCTTTGAAAAATCCAAAAATGCTTTTCTATTTTATAGATAAAGTACATTAAAACCCGACCAAGTAAGATGATTAAAAATATATTTTTTTTAGATTTTGAGATTTCGCAATAGTAAGCAAAATGGATCGCAATTTCCTTAACATAATACACCACTAATACTGAGTCGTAGTTTCTAGTATATAGTTAAGAAATCAACATTTTTAATAAATATTCATAAGTTGTTTTTTTTTTTTTTTTTTTTTTTTTTTTTTTTAATTTCATCGACAAAATAAAATGTTAGAAAAGAAAAATATTTCTGATTTAAATTATTGTGGGAGGAGGATGGGGGAGGGGACGAACTTATGACCCGTTTCTTTGAACAAGTTCAACTGAGTTCAGTTTTCTAGTTAACTTTTACTCTCGGAACTAAGCTTTGTCAGGTGATAGAGCAATTACTTAGGGGGAAAGACGCAAACTGTAGTGGTAGAGTCGGGCAAAATGTCCAATCTGCACTCAGCCACTTGGAAGATGTCCCAGTCTCCCCTAGAGACGCGTCACACACCAATGTATTCTAACACCAGGCCAGTCATTCGGTGTTGTCTGCCCCAGCTCGTAACTCGTCCACTGCACCTAACGAGCCACACCGAAATCTCAAACCTCATCGGACCAACAGCAAATCGTTACGGGAAAATGTATCGTCTGCTAGTCTGCTAAAGGATGAGCCGTCCGCGGCGAGGAAAATGAGTTCTTGGCGATTAAACACGGCTGTAGAGCTAGACTCTGCCATCTTTAGAGATGTATGTTTAGATGTATGTTTAAATATCTAGTGGATGTTACAGCAAGGCTGAGAAACGAGTTTAAAATTGATGGATTTTAAATATAGATTTGTTTTCCGTATATTTTACAAAAATGTTACGTCAAATGTTCCTGTCATAATACATATATATAGTGAAAATCCGTGGATTTGTTCCGCCAACGTTTCTACATGGATTGATGGATCTTGACCAAACTTGACATACATATCCATCATTATCCAGAAATAATGTGGGGGAGGGGGTAAAAATATTCCGTTTGGGACAGGGGCCCAAAATTTCGTTATTTCTTTCATGAGCTTTATAAATATAATGTAAAAATTGGCTACGGCATGGAGGGATCTAAACCAGACTTAGCACGCAAACACTCTCTTAGGCACCTTATAAAATTGGGCCCACTGGGCCCCTCTTTTAACTTAAATAAAGAATGCTTGTTATGGCATGTTGTTATAATTACATAGAAGAGTAATTTTTCATGCGTTTCGAGGAGTGTATTAAATTAAATCTAGAATGTTCCAGACAGTTCTATATGTTCAAAGGGGATATATATTGATTTTTATTCTACAAAATTTCTATACCTACCTTGAAATCTTTTCAGTCGGTGGGTAATTAAATTAAATATCGACAACTTGTATTTAATGGTGCTGTGATGTTCTCATATCAAGTGTGGGGATATTCACGTTGTGGAATCGAATATACGAAAACAAATCACTGATGCCTTATGTTTCTAGAAACAGTTAAATGAGAAAGGTTTAGAGATAATTTATCAAAATGTGGGAAACATTGTTAATAGAAACTCCCCCTTTACCACAGATAGGCCGGGTTATCAAATCGTCTCGTTCAACACATTATTTCAATTCCTCTAAGAATAACAAGAAGAGAATAGGTGATACGCTTGCAAAACTTAAAGATATGAGAAAACGTATTTTGATATCGATAACTTCTCTACTTCAGAGTTGATCCTCTTATGATATGTACATTTTAATTCAAATGTTTTTGTGTTGTTGTTTTTTTTATAAAATTCATTGTTGATTAAGAGTGATTTTCGTATCTTTGTTGTGCTTTTGTCCTTACAGACACTCTGCTTCACTGGAAGTCGCCAGGTGTCAGGACACACCGATTAAACAGCAACACGGCGACACGCCCCAACAAAATGGAAACGCCAGCAGGAGACGCCGCCGCCAACAGGCAGCCGACCGTGACACCTCCGGTCCCAATAAGGCGTCAGCTCAGCCACTACTGGCGCTGGAAGGTAAAGGAGACACGGACGACGATGAAGACACGCTCTTGAGATCGCCTAAACGAGAAATAGCGCCCCCACCGTCCACAACACGGGCGTCCTTCCCAAGCTCGAAAAATAAGAGCTCTAAGAATGATGCGGATATTCCTCTGCAAAAAATGAGGTACTCGTACCCGGATAAGAAAACTCAAAACAACGAGAGAGACAAGGCGTCAGACTGGTCGAGAAATGATAAGTTCGATTTTCCGCAACCAGGTGCGGTAGATCCTAACCAGTCCAAAAAGACCGTGGCCGATTTAGAGTTTCACCCACCGCCGCCCAGTTTTGACGAAGCCATGTCGGGGTACTCCTTGACCCCAGAAGGTGATGAGTCTACGCCTTCACCACCCCTTCCGCCACCTCCGTCATCGCCGCTGGCTGTCGCAGAGGACTCCAACTCGGAAACGCGTTACTCGAACGCCAGCAATACGCCACCGTCTTCAGACGACAAGCGCTACGAGCCTTTTATTCTAGACAGCCCTGAATCTCCCTCGTCGTCCCCTTTCTCGGAAATATCAGGTAGAGATCGCATACCCTCGCCCGGGGACCTCTCGAAACTGTCCGACGAGGCACGATCCGCACCTGTGTCTCCCAGCAGGGATTCAAACTTTACCTCTAGCCCAGACACAAAACGTTCTCTGGGAGACAGTGGCGTCCCCGTGGTGGCGTACCGCGGCGCCCCATCTTCTCAAACTGCTCCTCAGCCGAAATTCCCCCAGTCTTCCAAAACGAAAGAGCCGTTGTCGCAGCCAGGTGGTACCGTTAAACCGGGAATTCCCAAGCTGCCGTCTAAGGAGGATGACAACGATGTGAACACGAGGAGAGTGGCCAGCAATGACGGGAATGTCTATGTGAATGTAGATGATATTATTGGTAAAGAAACATCATTTTAAACCAATGAAACCCATGAAAGATGTGACACCATGAAACATGTTATGTAAAAATAAAACCACCCAAAAAAAAAATCTCTATGTTACTAATAAAATCGCTCAGTGATTTGTTGTGAGCGGTTGTTGTAACACTGAACGATTTTGAGGTTGGAGACACCCGTTGTAATGTGTGTGTTAATGCTGATGTTAATTTGAGTTCAATACTCAAAATATGTTTGGCTTATAATAAATGCAGCCGTTGTTTCCACGGGGTGATGCAGGTCTGTAGTGTTTGTGAAGATCTTTTTACTTTTGAGGGAAAATGTTAATTAATATTAGGTATACATTCTATGCTGTGAGTATATTACATCCAGTGGGTCAAGTTCAACTAAAGTGTTTCAGCTATGTGAGCTCTTCTCTAAATACACGGTCAAATTACAGACTAAGAAAAGTACGTACAATTCTGTTATATCATGTTACTGCCTTCAATTCTGTTAAAGTTGAATGTGGTCTGGTCTGTAGTTTTTTTAGAGCCAACGGTCCGGCGTTGTTATTAGCAAAACGTATTTTTAAAGCAATAAACAAGTCTTGTCACTCACAGAATTCTTATTTCAATACGTTCTATATGTAAATGAAGTAGAACGAAAATGTATTGAACGCTTAATAAAACGGGGAACTTTTAGTCAAAGTATTATTAGCTTTACGGGTTCTCAAGTTTTTTAAAGCCTTAATCCCAGTTTCTGTCCTTTCTTTAAACTCAAATTTCAATTTTCAAAATTCCCCATTTGGCTCATTACCACCCCCAGGCTTAAAAACAATATAGCCTTGTAGATTAAAAAATTTAAATCATCATTTACTCCATTGTTTAGTCAGTTTGCTGTGAAACGGGGGGCTTGGAATATCTGGTTTATTTGCATCATCACATTCAATAGCACTTCCTCTTAATATTTCAATGAAATTATAAATTTTTATTTAATTACTAAATAACATTGTTTAAAAACCATCATTCGTCGGTAGTTAGCAGATTGTTTGAATTTACATTGACACTGCAGGCAGTTCACAGCGCCAATGTTGGTGCAAATTAACGGTAGCTTTCTTAAACAACAGCCTAGGATTTTTCGATTCCTGTTCGAATTTATACTTTAGTAAAGGTATCAAGGAAACAACTGGTCTACAAAAATAGATTTTATAATATTTACGTTGAGGGAAAATAATTGGCCTTGGGAATATTTCATACAAAATAAACATAACTCATGGTAAAGAATCAACTCAAATCCAGATCGCCCTGTTTTCGACTACAACTGATGTGACTTTTTATTTGCTAATCTTAGCATTAGTTTCGTATTTCCTGCGCATTTAATATAAACATTCGTAAATATCACCAGCATAGACCTTAATTGATCAATGGCTGAGATATGGTCTCGTCCAAGTTTGTACATAACCTGCTAACCAACAGCTACATCAATTTAACATGTTTTTTCTTAGAAATAACTGTATCAATTTAACATGTTTATTATACTATTGCTGAGAGCACACGGGAAGTCGTTCATCATAGAAAACACGCAATCAAAGACTTGAATTGAAAGGAATTAGTATGCCTTTGAAATTCTTAAGGTCGCGAAATATATCATGTGTGTATATTTTATTGGTTTGATGTAAACAGAAGTGGCATTAAATGTCATTAGCTCTTCGTTTAAAAAGAAACATTTTTTTAATTAACTAAACGGCCCCTTGTTAGATGTTCCAGAGTTTCCCCAAAGGAAATCCAACTGACACTTTTCCGTGAAGTAATGCCCAATAAGTTGGTGTTTGTAAATATTGCTCGACTAACCACTATAGCATTAATAACTGCACAGCTCTTGAAGTACAGGCCAAGCCCTTGTGCTCCGGTGGCACAGTGCAGTGTTTCTCAACTGTTGACAACTTGTGTGCCTTGTATTTATTCAGTCACATTTCATGGTCATTTCTTCAAAACGGAAGCATCAGTAGCCCGTACCCATAACAACCCTTAATAGTGCGTCTACGGACCATTTAATATTTCCTTCCCATGATTGTCCTCTGTGCACTGAAGATTACATTCACTTTGTATTGAATGATATACGCTCTAGTCTGAAAAAACATTAATTTTTGTTTGTTTCACGTGTGCATAATAATGTTGACTATAATTTTTGCATTTTCAAAATCTTTTTTTCCCATACCAAACAGAAACACGCGTTGGGCATTCAAGCAAGTGTCCCTTACTTGAATTTATTTGGAATTTATATTGGGGCACATGGCTTCTGACATCACTTGAAGCATGTTTTCCTCTTATCGGAAATCATACACGTGATTAACCACTTTTATCACCATAAAGGCAATTACTGGCTACATTTTCCCCCTCCCCGCCCACACAAAAATATTGTGTCTCCAGTTAGCAGGCCCCCGCCCCTGAAATGACGCTATAGGTCATGAGATCGTGCGTCGCTGATTTCAGCTCCGGTTTATTTTCTAGAGGAGTGCATAATGATAAATAATTACACTGACTTCAGTGCATCTGGCAACCATTTAGGACCTGATCTAAGACAGCCAATCAAGTGACACATGTATGACTACTATCTAAGACCTGATTCAGGCGGCCAATCAAGTGGCCCATATCTGGTTAACATTAAGGACCTGATTAAGGCAGCCAATCAATAATCACGTGGTCTATATCTGGTTACTATCCTGGGCCTGATTAAGGCAGCATATGAAGTAGCCCATAACTTAACACAACATTGCCTGTGGAAAAAAAAGTGAATTATACCGTAGCCTCTAAAGTTAGGGTTTGGAGCCCCTTAAGGCTCGAACCACGGTTCACGTTGCATACCCAACTCTATGGATAATCCAGTCCTGCTTCAATCCCATAGTTCTGATTATATGTATTTGCTAATGTCCTAGTGCTTTCCAAATAAAGCTGCTATTGCTCAAAGACTGGTTCAGCACATTGCATTTGTTTGTTTTGTTCATTGAGTGGAGCAGAATAGTGTGTCAGTGTTACGACTGTTTGGGGAGATAACTCTAACTCTTGAACACATGTATGCTTAAGTGATCTACCTTAACAAAATTTAGTTTATATTTGTATGATAAGCTGAAGAGTTTCTTTAAAAGGATAATCGTTTGGATCAAAAAAAAATATATTGCCATTTCTATGGATAAATATTTTGCCATTAATAAGGGTAACGACATAGACATGTATAAGATAAATACACGCATATTGCTATTTCTAGGGATAAAGATGTTGCCATTTCTAGGGTTAACGACATAGACATTTATAAGATAAAGACATGCATATTGCCATTTCTAGGGATAAAGATGTTGCCATTTCTAGGGCTAACGACATGGGCATTTTTAAGATAAAGACATGCATATTGCCCTTTCTAGAGATAAAAGCACAAGGTCATAGGTGAGGATATACATGAAAACACATGGTCAAAGCTAGGGTTAAATATATAGTTTGTCATAGCCAGATTTAAAGCTAAGTAATTAATTTTTAAAAGTATGTCTTATTAATGGTGGTGGGTGCGGTGAAGAACATTGAGACACACCGGTGTAGAACATTGTGACACACAGAGCCGCCCTTTCTTTGTGTTCACCATTT
Source organism: Omphiscola glabra (assembly GCA_964017045.1). Classification (NCBI taxonomy): domain Eukaryota; kingdom Metazoa; phylum Mollusca; class Gastropoda; family Lymnaeidae; genus Omphiscola; species Omphiscola glabra. The sequence goes on from OZ024795.1 coordinate 30,409,636, forward strand.
GATGCAACCTTTTTATCTAACATGGTGTAAAGAACATGTATTAGATTTTCATAAGAACTAAATTGATTGAAACACATCGGATCAATTTATACATTTGTCGTTGTCGTGAGTGTAGTTTGTAAGCATTACATTTAATCTGATATCTATCCGATTCCTGTACTCCTATCCCATTTACCCCATCCCGTTTACCATATCCCATATACCCCATCCCATATATACCATCCCATTAACCCCATCCCATTAACCCCGTCCCATTAACCCCATCACATTTACCCCATCCCATGTACCCTATCCCTTTTATCTCATCCTATTTACCCTATCTCATTAACCCCGTCCCATTTACCCTATCCCATATACTCTATCCCATTTACACTATCCCATTTACCCTATCCCATGTACCCCTATCTTCCACTGTATACCGGTATGTATAAGTAAAATGTTGGTACAGTTTATGTGCTTTACCAATGAAGAATGCTTTTGTCTGTGTACAGACAGCATGTGTATCTTGTAGTGAGTTATAATGATACTGTTCTGCTTAAAACATTAAAGAAGATTTTATCCACCTTCTTGTAAACTGTTTTTTTTTTTTCACTTTTGTTATTTTGTCAAACATTTTTTTTTTTAAAACAGCGATTTACAATATATCTGAAGAACAGTCACCGGAAGCAAATACTACTGAACCAGCTCAAGCTCTTCGCTCAGTTCACACAGCGTCTACAACAGGGCTTTCTATGAACTGTCCAAGGGCTGTCTGTGGAGTTCAAATAGCTGTTTAAGGGAGATCTAAGGGCTGCCTATGGGCTTTCCAAGGGCTGCCCAGCCTACTAGATGTATGTACTGTACAGCTTCTTTATTTGTTAAAAACGTATTCTATTTGTTAAATAATAATACAAATAGATTTACATTTGGCTTTGTAACTTTATTTTTATATTTTTGTTTACACACAACAGGCTATCGGTTTTAAAATACGGTTTTCGTTTAAAATCCTTACATTTCAGAGGAGCTCTCTTTACATTTACGGTATATTAAAGCAGCTGAGTTATCGCATCAGAGGATTGTTATACAACATACTGAATTAAAAGTTCATATCCTTGACTAGATCGTTTGTTGAATAGCTTTACACTTTTGGTCGAACATTTACAAACAATTCACCAGCCACAAAATCCATGTTTAGACATGAGAAAGAAATCGGAACCCACTTTTTACAAAACACCGGTTCGGGACCCAGGTGTCCATACACATGATTAAGTATGTGTTTAAACGCTTCTGTCGTATTGCAACTTTTAGGGACGCAGTTTATAAATAGGACATTTAAGGACACAATTCAAACACGTGTATAATTCATGTCCAGTATACAAGATAAGATACAATATTTTTTATATATTATTACTACATAAGAAAGCTATATTTCAAGTAAAACTTCGCTCAAACTATCAAATCTAATCAACAAGATACGAAAATTAGTCATATAAATACAAGTAAATGGTAATAAATAGTAATACAACATTAAGAGTCAATAAAATGTTTAAGCTTCTCATTAGCATGGCATTGTTCATCTAAAGACCACTGGCACATTATTTGTTTTTCTCGCTTTCATACAAATGGTGGCACAAACAGATTGAGCGATGATCCCAATTTCCTTAATGTTGGAACTCACCTCACACATATGCGCTATTATAAAAATTATTTCCACAAAAGCAACTTCAATATAAACAAACTAGCTTTAGCCCGCCAAACAAGGGCAGCGGCAGTGCGTGAACTTCCCATCTGCTGAAGTTCCTCTACAAAACATGGCATTCAAGTAACGCACTTTTATAAGAGCTAATTTTACAATTAGAGCTCACGTTCTGGAAATTTTATTGTGCGCGCCTATTGAACACAGCTTTACATCCATACTTAAACACACACCCGGAGAATTATTATTTGTGATCTTATGTACTATAATAAATACAAACATTAAAAAATAAGTGTCACTTGATCAAATCATATAGTGAATATGATGGAGCGGAAATTTGAAATAATGAACTCGGTGATATGGCAATATTTACAATAAAGAAAAAAATGACAAAATGGCATTTTGAAGTAATGAAATGAATTAAATAGATGGAATAGATGGAATAGATGAAATAGATGGAATAGATGGAATAGATGAAATAGATGGAATAGATGAAATAGATGAAATAGATGGAATAGATGGAATAGATGAAATAGATGGAATAGATGGAATAGATAAAATAGATGGAATAGATGGAATAGATGAAATAGATGGAATAGATGGAATAGATAAAATAGATGGAATAGATGGAATAGATGGAATAGGTGGAATAGATGAAATAGATGGAATAGATGGAATAGATGAAATAGATGGAATAGATGGAATAGATGAAATAGATGGAATAGATGAAATAGATGGAATAGATGAAATAGATGGAATAGAAGAAATAGATGGAATAGATGGAATAGATGAAATAGATGAAATAGATGGAATAGATAAAATAGATGGAATAGATGGAATAGATAAAATAGATGGAATAGATGGAATAGATGGAATAGATGAAATAGATGGAATAGATGGAATAGATGGAATAGATGGAATAGATGAAATAGATGGAATAGATGGAATAGAAGAAATAGATGGAATAGATGGAATATATAAAATAGATGGAATAGATGGAATAGATGAAATAGATGAAATAGATGGAATAGATGAAATAGATGGAATAGATGGAACAACAATGACGCTGGCATCAATCATTAGTCCAAACAAACAAAACACAAACGTGACATGAAGAAGCTGCTACGTTATAAAATATTGTATATGATGTCAAAAAACGTAGATATTCGTACAAGTTTTTCGACTGATAAGTTCTTTCTGAAATATCTCATTAGGAAATGGCGTCAGCGGGCCGTCGAGCTCGCTCTCCTTATGCCCTCCCTGGCGCCCACCCACACCTGCCAGGCGCCGGGTTTCCCCGACGTCGGGCCGTTTCGGGGGAACGTCAGAGACCTCCCCGGGCGTGAAACGTCCCCACCAGCAACCGCTCGATCGGGTTTGCCGCCGGAGACCCTCCTCGCCCGGAGACATCTGGTCGACCGAAGACGCTGAGTTTAAAGCGTCCGCAGTCCACTTTCTTAGGGGCCGGGACGGTAAATTAACGTCCTAATATCTCCCCCACCCGTCCCGGGGAAGCATCGGACGCCCTCTAAGAGGGATTCTACAGTGGGTTTCCACCTCGCAACTAATTCGCGAAGTAGCTGGGACGAAACGGTTGCCTTGGAGCAGCTTTCTCAGGGCTGCATATTTAGAATCATCGGCCAGAGAATTCCACCACAGCCTCTCGCCTCATATCCCTTAACGGCAACTTGTAATCATCATCCCTACCCTGTGTTTGCCTTTTCTTCCCCCTGTGAAGTATCACAGGTGGCAGCCCTGTAGGTGCCGCTTATTCCAGCAACTACCATGCATGTCGCTGTCTGCCACGCGGAACACGCAATGGTTGTTATGTGACCCCGGGTTAACGCCGAGGGGGTCGGTGGCCAGCGCTTCCAAATCGGCAAGCCACTACAGACTTATCGACCGGAATCCCGGGGGCAATAAGTTCTTTCTGAAACACTCAAACGTGCATTCCTTGCTGTAAAAACTCCGCTGGTCAGACACTGGATGCTTATTTAGGCCACCTGCTACATACGCTTGTGTCAATGATTGTGATTGTTGCTATATATGCTTTTGTAAACAATTGTAATGTGCTCGATGAAATAAAAGGTTGAATGAATGCGTTAGAATAAATGCATTTGTAAAAATAATGGAGAAATGTGTTTCGTTTTTACTAATTCAGAAAAAACATGAACAAGATTGAGCAAAAACTATAACAACTTCAATCCTACTGCCTCATAATAACGTCAATCCAACTGCCTCATAACAACGACAATCTTTCTTCCTCATAACAACGACAATCTTACTGCATCATAACAAATTCAATCCTACTGCCTCATAATAAAGTCAATCTTACTGCTCACAAAAACGTCAATCTTTCTGCCTCATAATAACGTTAATCTTACTGCCTGATAATAACGTCAATCTTGCTGACTCATTATAACGTCACTCTTAATGCCTCATAACAACGTCACTCTCGCTGCCTCGTCCTCTTCCCTGCTGTTGTTCATTGCATAGCCCCAGGTTGTGTCATCCTGACAGGTGCCGTCTGTCAAGGTGCTACCCGGGTCGTACTTCCACACGATGTTGTTGCTGCCTTCTAGTGTATAACGGCTGTAAAATGTTATCACAATAGACACATTATAATGTAAAGCTATATCGTAACTTAAACTCTAAAGAGGCATTGTAACGCTTCATTGTAAATCTACATGATAGCAACACATTGTAAAAGTTACATTGTGACCTAAATTGTAAAGCTGCATCGTAACCCTACATTTTAAAAGCTATATTGGCTTTTTTTCAATTTTATTTTCTCATTTAAATCACAAGCGAGATTAATCGTGCTGAGATACCGATCTTCTATCGAGCGCCTCCCCCAGGTGGGGGATAGAGGAAAGCCCACCAGATAGGGCGGCCACTGGGGGAAATAAAATACCCATGGCGGACCGAAATCAGAACCTAATGCCTTTGTAGAAAGGGGAAGGATCAACAAATGCTATGGAACCTTTACCGAAAATTAAGGCAGCTACCCAGAGAGCTTTAGGAGGCACACACTCCCACCCCTCCCCCCCCCCCCCCCCGATCGTTGTGCGTTGAGTGCAGGGCTAACAACACGGCCATGTAAGATAAAAACAAACGTCACGAAATCCAAACAACAAAATAAAACCCGGACTGATTCTAATGGACATCAACCTAAGCCTGGATATGGACATGATTTTTGGATTGAGACCTTGAAAGCAGGAGCCTTAGCCAACCTAATAGATAAAATAATTAAATATAATATCTCTATTGCTGCATTGCAAGACTATATCAGGATCCCACGATAGTAGATGAAATAAAAATTGGCAGGTTTCTCTGGGCTGGAGACTTCGAAAGAATGCCAAATGACAGAGGAGTGAAGAGGATGCACCACCAAAGCCCCAGAGTTAAACGGCTCAAAAGCAGACGCAGGCTTAATTGGATGGATCATTTTGAAATATATCTACAGCAGCTGGGAATCCAAGCTTGGAAAAGAAAAGCTCAGTTAGGTCTGAGTGGAAGGAAGTGGTGAGGCGTGTTAAAGCCCTACATGGGCTGTAATGCCACAGGGATGGATGGATGGAAATGGTGAGGCAGGCCAAAGCCCTATAGGGGATGGATGGGTGAAATTTAAAGAACTATTTTATGGCCATTGAATCTTTAAAAGAAATAATGGCGCTAAATACATTTGCTATATACAAGAGAGAATAAATTGAAGTCTTTTGTGGATCAAAATGTTGCTCTTTCACAGAGGGGACAACGCAATGGTCTGCAAATCATTGGTCTGGACACACATCTGAACATGGGTCTTTGAAAGAAAAGACGAGTTTCAATTTTTTTAACTGATCTGTTTTGACCTGCATCTTCAAAAATAATTCCTTAGTTGATATTAAAAAAGCTGTTGCCCATTTGTAGTATAAGCAACCAATGGCTAATAGAATCTTTCTGCTTTTGTACCATATCAATAGCCTGTTCCGCCTACTGAATTCACAACTGCTATAGGTCAACATTAATATCAATACGAAGTAAACCACTTCTTCGCGGTACAAAAGAACTATGACATTAAATAAAATATGCTGCTCAAGATAAGGTAATCTAATATTTGATCATCTGAATACATCTTACGGTAACGTATGGCCCTTTAAATACCATTAAGGAAATAGTAGAACAAGCTATGTGGAATCTTGAAGTCCAACTTCTGGTGATAACAATGGCGAACACTTAATTTGTTAGCTAGTTTCTATTTGTTGTCGTATTTTCATTTGGCATGTCTCCTGGGGAAGGCTCTTTGCCGTAACATTCTTCTCTTATTGTCCCGTCTTTCGATCCAAGCTCCCACAAAACTTGCTCTATTTCCTTCACACAAGCTTGTACACAATCCTTCATTTATTATCAATACTATCATTATTTTAATAAACAAATGGACCGAAGATTCTTGAATGGTAAATTCTTCAGAGTGTCTGGTATAAAATATCCGTCTTACTTTCATAACTTCTTCTAACACTTACGCCAATTCCGTCTGTAGCCTGTCTATTTCATTCCTGGCCTGTCTAAGCTCAAACCTGGCCTTCCATAGTTTGGTTTCACATAGAGGACTCTTGCATTTGTGCTTCGAGTTCTTGTGAATATGAACAGCTTCTCTGACCGAAGCCTGGAAACTCAGAGACATGCCCATACTCTGTAGATGTGAAAAGTAGAATAGCTAACCAATGACATATATATATATATATATATATATATATATATATATATATATATATATATATATATATATATATATATATATATGAGATGCCGTGTGTCAAGGGTATGAGATCACTGTTGTTATTTGTAGATAGCTGTTGATATGTTTGGTACGTAAAAGAGGATAGTTAGAGATTATATGTGTAGCTGTATCTGTTGTGCATAGACGGCTGTTGTACGTTAGGCTAGTGCTTCGTGTGTTTGGCTGGAACGACTTCATTATTATATATATCCACGATAATTAGGTAATTAATTGTTAGAGAATAAACATTATCGTAGAACTAACCGGTTGGTTTTGGTCTATCGGTATTGGTTGCCATTGTCTACATTGGCCGTGAGATGAATTAGGAGGCATAGTCTATCAAAGTATACATCTATAGTCATGGCTAGATGAACACAAGGATATTAAGATACAACTTCTCGTCACCCTGCATGTTTACCTTGACTGCAAAAACCGACTTTATGCAATCCTGGATCAGAAATATTCTTAAATGCTATCTAGATTCGTTCATAAAAATAGTTTATAATATTCTTACATTTTAGAATAGAATTAAAAATTGACTTTGATTTGAAAGAATGAGTTCGAAACCTTCAGTCTGCATCATATCTCATCGGTCTACAAACAATTGCTCTACAGTTCGGGGCTTTTAAAACCTGTGGTCCGTGATCACTTGGGGGTCCTTTAAAAGATGTCAGTTCGTCCGTTAGCTGGATAAACTTTTCAATTTAATTATGTGCTCTTTAAAACATTTTTCTAAGAAGGGTTTCGCGGCCTTAATATGACTGGCCAAGGTGTCCACGTAACAAAAATGTTGATAGAACCCATGCTCTAAAATATGCTTTGTATTTTATCGAGCAAAATTAATAACTTAATGAAGATTTTCATTCGTTTTCAAACATGTTCCAGAATTGTGTAACTTACTTAAATGTATGATTGAACATGGTGGTTGTGTTATGGAAACAAGAATCTTATTGCCCCAACAATTAGAAGATAACGAATTGGAAAATACTCCAGCATCACGATTAGTATGGACGTGAACATTACATAATGGACCTAAAGAGGACACTTCACATCAGTGAACTATAACATAAGTTAAGATATATTTAAGCAAACCAAATGGTAAGTGTAAGAGAGAAAATGAGGGCCAGTCATTGATGGTGAACCTGACCTCTGACCTCTGCCCCCCTAAGACCCTTCTGATGACATCCTTTCTCTAAAAAAATGCCAATTATGGGAAAATCGATGAGGAAGCTCTTACCAAGCTGACGAGGGCACAACAACCCTTCTTATCCCACGACCGGAGGCGCTTCCGGGCGAATCTAAAATAGCACTGCTCCAAGACTAAGGTCAAGACCGCTAACCCCGTCCCAGCAGCCAGCAGGATGAAAGCGGAAGTGAAGTTCAGAATTCCCAATGTTGAGCTGGAGACACCGTTGCCGATCCCCCTGTTGTTGGTCGTTTTTTTCCTCTTGGTATGACACGCCCCTGCCAGCCAGAATTCTTTTAACCGCTCCATCTCACCTGGAATGCGTGAATATTTTGAAGGGGGAAAAAAAGACAATCAGCGCTAACGGAAATGAGGAGTTCTAGATCTACATCTCAGATTGCTGATGACTGTCAATGTGTCGAGTTATGCATCAATATTTGCATGTACTATTAATACTCATCGTTAATATGCTTAACAATTTTCTTTACTTTATTTGATAATACGTAATGAGTCAATAATTTGTAGGCCAAATAAGCTTAGTTTTTATTCAATCAATAAAACTTTAAGAAAGCTAAACTTTTAAGTCCTTTTTTTTATGTCTGCGAATTTCAAGTGTTATGTTGAATATCTTGTCGTCTGCAAAAAGACGTTATTTCGTTTTGTACGTTAAAATAAAGTATTTGATTGGAATGTTAAAAAGCATGACCTAACCTTCATTTTGTAAACTTAGAATAACATTGTTGACCCGATCAAGCCAGGGACTGCGAAAGGGAAAGCCGACTCCATAACCAGTTGTGGCGTACCAGTTTCCCACAGTTATCAGACGACAATCTTTATCCTTGCCTTCCTGGTACTCTAGGACGCTGGCGTCATAGATAAAGGCGTGCAGTTTCCTGGTGGTACAAAATACACTTTTACGTAGTGATGTTGACCTCTGTACCGGATTTACTCAACATCATGTTCGCGTTAAATCGATATTGTATTGGAAGGGATTTTCCGAAATTTTCCAATTTAAAAAAATTTTGTCATCCATAAAAGATTGTCAATTTTTTAAAATAAACATTATTCACTGTTTTTTTTTTAAAAGTAGTTTTCTAGTTCCCAATGCTATTTTCATTTTATTATCACCGAAATTGCAATGGTTTTAAAGCTATACAAATTTTTTATAAGTTTAAAACACAACTGTAAAAAGAAAGAAACAAAAATCCCCAAGCAAATGTGATGACTGACTGCGTCTTGAGTGAGTCCATGGCCTGCTCCACAGATCTGTGCGTGTATTTCTTCATGTACTCATACATTCTAGGGTTGATCTTCTTGATGTTGTTCTCTGTCGTGCCGTTGGCGATGGTACCGAATCTGAACGGAGGACTCATGGCGTGGGGCTTCTGTAGCTGGAAGGTGATGGAGGACTTTATGGTGACAAACCTGCATATCTAATTGTATCAAGGTGTGTATCACTGTGTATTGAGAGTATTAAATTAATTACAAAAATTCCTCGATTATCTAAGCATTAATTAGATGTGCTCTTCCAACTAAATACCAACAAATAATGATGTGAAGTTAAATAAGTGCTTGCCTTTGTGAATGATTCCCTCCCTTCTCTCTTTTTAATTTTGATTATAATAAAACCTATTAGTATAGGATATTTAAAACAAATACTAGCACAAAGACAATCCCAAGTCTTAATGTACATGCACAGACACCTACCATCTATACAGTGACACCTACCATCCACACCCAGACACCTACCCTCTATACAGTGACACCTACCATCCACACACAGACACCTACCATCTATACAGTGACACCTACCATCCACACCCAGACACCTACCCTCTATACAGTGACAACTACCATCCACACACAGACACCTACCATTTATACAGTGACACCTACCATCCACACACAGACACCTACCCTCTATACAGTGACGCCTACCCTCCATGCAAGGGCACCTACTCTCCGTGCACAGCACAGACACCTACTCTCTATGCAAAGACACCTACTCTTTACACACAGACACCTACTCCTTACACACAGACACGTACTTTCCATGCAAAGAACCCTACGCTCCATGCAAAGTCACCTACTCTCCACGCACAGACACCTACCATCCAAACACAGACGCCTACCCTCCATGCAAAGAACCTTACTCTCCATGCAAAGATAGCTACTCTCCATTGCTAGACACCTACCCTCCAGTCCTGCATGCCGCTGAGATCGTAGTACTCCTCTTTGGTGATCATGAAGGCGGCTAGGTTGGCTGTGTACGAGGCACTGAAGACAAGCGCAAAAAGCGCCCATATGTTGGACATAAACTTGCTGGACACGCCTCTGGGAGTGTCCGTGGTAACTGCTGCACCAAAAAGCATGGCCCACATGAGCCAAAATGTCCGAAATAACGAAAATTTGTAATCTTAAAAAAAAAGAGAGAGAAAAAATTCTTTATAATTTCTTTTTAAAGTCAAATTATATTTCCATTAAAAATATGTTTCGTCCACATAAGAATAAAGTAAATAAATGGTAGGCATAAATTAGATTTATTATTACAGTATTTGTTTTAAAACAACTATGTTTAAGGTATGAGGAAGTTGATTTTTTGTAAAAGCAAGTTTGAAACAATATCCGTAGTATTTATATTGAGACCATCAAAGCAAATCATTGTGTCATCAAAGCTGGCGCCTATAAGGCGATACATCCATATGTGTATGTCAATCACTAAGAGTTGCAGCATGAGAGAACATATGGCAAGCTCTCTTTAAATTTAAATGGATTATGGACGGGTTGGGGAGAAGGGGAAGGGTGTACTTTTAAATCCTTTATATTAACTTCGATTTTTATTCGAGGCGGGCTGGCTGGGTGGCGGAATGTCAACATTTTCGGACGGCTAATTGATCCACTTGCCGTCAACCTATCGAATTGAAACTTGGCACATAGACTCGTTGGCAATGGCAACGCATTGTTTCAAAGTTTCAGCCCCAAACCCACAAAATTCAGTCATTCATGTGTTTCTAGGGAAAGATGAAGGAAATATGATTTCGCGAAATAAAATTCCCGCTACCTGTACTAAATGAGATTCTTTTATATATATCGCAAGTGCGTTTGGTGCGTGATCTTTTGTTTTTCTGAAATGGGTGGTCAAATAATTCTGCGATGTAAAAGCGGGTGGGTCATTAGAAACGTAATATAGTTCAGGGGCGTGAAAAAAAAATGTATGGTTTGTGGCGCGGGTAGAGATTAATTAGTATTCTTATAAAGTGCGCTACTTAATGCATGTTTTGTCGAATTTGTAGCCCCCCCCCCTTTTTTTCCTCCCCTCCCCCCCTCCCCATTGCTCGATATTACATTTTACAGAGGATTTAAACGAAAAAGTCTTCTCTCACTTGATGACATCCGCCTCCCGTGGTCCAAGCCGTAGGGACTAAACCACTCAAAGAGAAATATGGACGTGCCGGTCACGTGCACACTGCACACCAGAATGAGGCACCAAGAAGGATAATCGTACGGCTCTGGTGAATACAGAAGAAAAATCAGGTATTCTCAAACAAAGTTTTGGGAGCATATCGAATATCCTGCATGTTTTCGAAAAAGTTTATTGGCAATTCTACGACCTGCAACTATTTCTATAACATCTTTGAGATTTTTACAAATTGCCACAATGAATTCTGTTCAATATCCCGTATTTATATTGATAATAAATTGAATCATAAATGCTCCAAAGAGAAAATAAACTTAATAGCAAGATTCGTGTTTATAAAACTAAATGGTGTATGTAAAATGTTGGAAATTCTGAGAACAATGTGAAAATGTGGCTCCCTTTAAATAAATCGAATTTCTCGTTGATGCTTTTCCGAGTCCCTTGTTCTCACGCGAGTGATGGAGTGAATAGAATGCACAGTAACTGTTAAGCTCATACACTGCACACTGAGATTTGACATGTGAATAATCAAATGTGATGGTTCAAATATGATGGGTCAAATATGATGGACCGAATGTGGTGGATCAAATGTTGACGGATTACATGTCACGTATCAAATGTGATGGATCAAATGTCATTGATCAATGAGAGGGATTAAATGTCATGGATGAAATGTGCTGAATTTAAATGCTGCGATTACTCTGTTGTATACATGGTTATTTAACAACGCTACTGCCGCAGGAATCAACGTTCAACAGTGTATTCGCTAAGCTTCTATCCACTTGAAATAAAACCTATTCTTAATCCAAACAATTGTTTTAATATCCCGCTGGTTTATTGGATTTTAAATATATATTTATATATTATAAAGATAATGACAGTTTAGATAGCTGTGGCAATATATTTAGTGTTGTTTAACACATTATATCGATGGTAGAATAAATCTAAAGTAGAAATCGAAGGAATATATCACTATATGTCTACTGTGACCCAAATGTCATTCTAAAAATAAAATATAACTTTATAATCTAGCTTTAATTACAGGAGAACTTGAGATCACTATACATATTGGGATTTTATGCACGGTGGGGTGGGGGGAGTTTTCGGGGGGGGGGCTGAGTTGCCGGGGGGGTGAGTTGCCGGGGGGGGGGTGAGCTGCGTGGAGGGGAAGAAGTCACGAAAGATCGAATGGAGGGGGGAAAATGAAGCAACTCATCCCTGAGACTGAAATGAAGCAGGCAAACATTGGACCGAGTGGAGGCAACCAAATGTCGTGGCAGAGAAAATTGTGGGCGTCAGCAGAGTCGACGATCTATTTGAGGAATCGATTACAGGAACCGATGGTGTTCTTTAGTTATTGGATTTTTAAGGCTTTCAGTGAGAAGGGGGAGAAAAAAAAAGGGGGGGGGGTGTTGTTTTAAGAATTACTTTGACCATGTGTGTTGATCGTGTAAGCGTATGTTCAAGAAAGTCTTAAATATTTCACATCTGCAGCAATAGTTGTTTTTTTAATGTTTGCTTTCCTCAAATATATCCGGTTAAGTTATTTTTACCTAAGTAGGTCTGTAGCATTGTCTATTGACGTTTGTTGAGTCATTAATGCGTCAGGGGTATAACTTTCTATGATCAGAAGCAAAATGTTTGTTATTGAGATAATTTATATCTTTGAGGTGCCATCGATGATTCATGTCTGCCAACATTTGGAATATTTCTCACTTTTAAAAATATTCCTTTCCTAAACATAAGCCAGAGATACCGCTAAAAACTACGTACTGCTAAAACTAAGTACTATTAAAAATTACGTACTGATAAAACTAAGTACTACTAAATACTAAGTGCTGCTAAAAACTATGTATTGTTAAAAAAATGCGTACAGCTAAAATTAAGTGCTGCTAAAAATTACTTACTGCTAAAAACTAAGTACTACTAAAAACTAAATACTGCTAAAACCTACGTAATGCTAAAACAACTTACTGCTAAAAACTACGTACTGATAAAAACTAAGTACTGCTAAAAACTAAGTACTGCTAAAAACTAAGTACTGCTAAAAACTAAATACTGCTGAAAATAAGTACTTAGAAAAACTAAGTACTGAAAACCTTCATACTGCTAACTATGTACTGCTTAAAACTACGTACTGCTAAAGCTTTTTACTGCCGAAAACTACGTACTGCTAAAACTAAGTACTACTAAAAACTACGTACTACTTAAACTAATAAATACTAAAACGAAGTACTGCTAAAAACAACGTACTATTAAAACTTTGTACTACTTAAAACTAAATACTGCTCAAACACGATGTACTGAAAAAAAAAAACGTAATACTAAAACTAAGTACTACTAAAACGTAAGTACTGCTAAAAACTACTTGCTGCTAAAAAAAAAGTACTGCTAAAAACAATGTACTACTAAAACTAAGCATTGCTTAAATCTACATTCTGCTTCAAACGACGTACTGCTAAAACTAAGTACTGCTAAAACTAAGTACTACTAAAACTAAGTACTGCTAAAACTAAGTACTGCTAAAAACTAAGTACTGCCAAAGCTTATTACTACTAAAAATGATTTACTGTTGAAACTAAATACTGCTAAAAAAATATGTACTGAAAAAAACTATGTACTGCTAAAACGAAGTGCTACTAAAAACGACGTACTGCTACAACGAAGTACTACTAAAACTAAGGACTGCTAAAAATCTACGTACTGCTAAAATTACATATTACAAAAGACTACATCTCTAGATAGTGCATTCTCCTAACTACTACTTATCTCTAGTTACCTCATAACCATGTGCACTGCCTACACTACTACCGATTCAAGACTCTGCCTATTCCTAGAATCCCGGCCAATACCAGTATCTCTCTTGCTGTCATTTTAAAAGAGCACCCAAGAGATTTGTTTATCGTATTTCGCCTATCACATTGTGCCGCCACCCTCGAAATCTCAGTTAGTGGCGGCACCAAAAAAATTACATTCAAATGATTCAAGTCGTGAAATTTGTGCACCAACCTAAGAACGCGGTGGCCGATATGGCGCCTTCTCTGATAGACACCATAAAGGTGATGCCTGTCTCCATGTAGGGCAAGGAGAAGTTAATGGCCGTGCTTCTGTCCTCGTCGATGGTCATGGACGCCACGGCCATGTCAGCCTTACCCTGTGTCAGGTCGCCGACTATTCCATTCCAGGTACCATCTGAGTTCTAGTATCAAAATATAGCATGAGCAAATGTTCAAGTCGCGTTAGACTGTCTGATGACTGGTTGATGATAGGGGTGAAGGTTGTTGAGACATTTACTGGGAAATGGGCACACAACTTTGTTTATGATTTATAGCTATTGCTGAGGCTGGTGCCTCAATCTTTTTTGTTCCCATGCTTACTTGATCCCCCATATACTTACTTTGATCCTCCATATACTTACTTTTATCACCCATACACTTACTTTGACCCCATATACTTACTTTAATCCCCATACACTAACTTTGACCCCCATATACTTACTTTAATCCCCCATACACTTACTTTGACCCATATACTTACTTTAATCCCCATACACTTACTTTGATCCCCCATTGGTAGTCCTCCACCTCGTATAAAAAGATCTCAAAGTTTAAGGCCAACGCTAGTCTGTGTAGAAAGTCGATACTGAGTCCGGTACAGCATCGCTCAACAGTTGTATTCGATGTTCTGCAAAGAACCATACATGAACATCAATCAAGAAACATAGAAGCGTCAAAATTATTTCGCTTACTTTATAATCGCACTGTCACTTTCTTTCTAGATGCTTTAATTATTTTTGGTTAAATTTAACATCTTATGATGAAATTTTCGAGTACGATTCTTCAAGACGATATTTGATGGTGAATTATTCAAGTACGATTTTTCAATATGATAATTGAATCATCAGAAGTCATCACTTCTAAAGATCTCTGTTTTTGAAAAAAGACTGGCATTGAATGTGAAATGATCTGTCCACGAATGCGGCAGTTAGACCACTGTAAATGATTATGGTGTACGATAAAGAACATTGTGGAAGGCCAAAGTAAGCCAGAACTCCTGCGAGAGGTGCATCCGATACTGCCATTCCAGGATCGTCATTATAAGCCGTTGGATGAAGTGTCAATAGGCCACGCCATCATCTCACGAAGGCGGAAGGATGAAATATAAACTGATGTAGGGTTTTTTCCTAAAGCTATGAGTCACCAACTAAGACGTTACAGAGTTGGTCTCAATGTCTCCAGTCAGTAACGATACTTTCGTCTCCAGTCAGTAACGATACGTTCGTCTCCAGTCAGTAACGATACTTTCGTCTCCAGTCAGTAACGATACGTTCGTCTCCAGTCAGTAACGATACGTTCGTCTCCAGTCAGTAACGATACTTTCGTCTCCAGTCAGTAACGATACGTTCGTCTCCAGTCAGTAACGATACTTTCGTCTCCAGTCAGTAACGATACGTTCGTCTCCAGTCAGTAACGATACGTTCGTCTCCAGTCAGTAACGATACGTTCGTCTCCAGTCAGTAACGATACGTTCGTCTCCCGTCAGTAACGATACGTTCGTCTCCAGTCAGTAACGATACGTTCGTCTCCAGTCAGTAACGATACGTTCGTCTCCAGTCAGTAACGATACGTTCGTCTCCAGTCAGTAACGATACTTTCGTCTCCCGTCACATTTCGTGAGAAGCCGTTACATTCTAGGCTTTGTTGTATACATAGCTGGGACGTTGTAAGCATTAGTTGTTTTTTTTTAAATTCTTTGGTGGATAATTTACAGGTTAAAATGTTCTTACTACAAAGTAGAATCATATGTATTGTTTGTTAAAACTTTTCAAAAAGACTTTCTATCAAAGATGAGTTGAAACGCATAAAAAATAGAAAATAGTTTACTTAAAATTCATTACCAAAGTATGTGCAGAAAATATTTTAAAATTATGGGGGGGAAAGGTACTTCAGTTTGCTCTACAGTTAATTGGAATCCTTTGGCTACATAGACTGCCTTACAACACTTCTGCACTGACTTTCTTTGGCTACACTTCTGTACATATTTTCTTTGGTAATGAGTTGTAAGAAAAGTAATTTGTACTTTTTAATGCGTTTAAATTCTTCTTGGAAAGAAAGTCTTTTTTTTTATAAATTCCTTTTTTATTATTTTTTGTTGTTGTTGTTTTTTGGAATGATTTCAATAGCCATAGATACTACTAAGACGTATGCGCTTCACAACAAAAAACAGCTCACACAAAGTAGTTTCCCGTATTTCAGAGTGCCTCACAACTGAAATGTCTTTGTTGCTGTCATACAACTGAACTGACTTTGTTACTGTCACACAACTGAACTGACTTTGTTACTGTCACACAACTGAACTGACTTTGTTACTGTCACACAACTGAACTGACTTTGTTACTGTCACACAACTGTACTGATTTTGTTACTGTCACACAACTGAACTGACTTTGTTACTGTCACACAACTGAACTGACTTTGTTACTATCACACAACTGAACTGACTTTGTGACTGTCACACAACTGAACTGACTTTGTTACTGTCACACAACTGTACTGACTTTGTTACTGTCACACAACTGAACTGACTTTGTGACTGTCACACAACTGAACTGACTTTGTTACTGTCACACAACTGAACTGACTTTGTTACTGTCACACAACTGTACTGATTTTGTTACTGTCACACAACTGAACTGACTTTGTTACTGTCACACAACTGAACTGACTTTGTGACTGTCACACAACTGAGCTGACTTTGTTACTGTCACACAACTGTACTGATTTTGTTACTGTCACACAACTGAACTGACTTTGTTACTGTCACACAACTGAACTGACTTTGTGACTGTCACACAACTGACCTGACTTCGTTACTGTCACGCTCATACACGTGACACAAGTAGGAAAAATGGCCGCAAGTCCCATTTTTGCTTAGCTCCCTGTACTCCACAAATGGGGGCTCTTCCCGGGTTACAATGCGCAGGAAGTGACGCTTAGGTTTCCCGGAAGGCGGTGTAAGGGCCCCATTAGGCCAAGTGATGTGTTGCATCTGTATACCGTCTGCTGTAAACATGCCGACCTGATAGAATGGTAACGAATACGTTTTTAAATATTCAACTCTTTTTCATTCGTTTGTAGTTGAAATCTTTACCAATTTAAAGTTTTTAGTGTTTCTTTTTACATATCCATGTTTGTAGCCTGGGGCTAAATTAAGCATCATATAATAATAACACATAGGAACCATGTCGGATCTCTTTAACATGTAATTTATAAAACGGGTATAATGTGGAGCCAACTGTCTTTTAAGCCTTTGCCCTCCCCTTCCCTCAGTGCGCCAAAGGTCTATCTGCCAATTTAAATTTCTCTTGTGAATTATTTTTACTACCTCGTAAATCTTAAATAAATGTAAATATGATGATGAAGTATCATTGTATCCTGTTGTAGGGTCGTTTGATAATCAAAGGTCACGAACTGGCCCGTACGTTCATTTATTTAACAAGCCCGAAAGAAGCCCTACCGATCGGACCCACCTTTAAACTCCCGCAAGTTGAAACTCACGTAATCTAAACCACTTCCATGCGTGCATTCATAAATCAAAAAAATAAAATTAAAATTCATTCATCAAATTCATGGACTTTATTTTTTTTAAATATGCACATTTAAACATAGCATCTCATTGTGAGACACGTCAACTGGTTTTACAAGGAGTCAGGTTATCAAATTTACTTCGCATCTCAGCGTAGTGATTTCACCTTAAATACCAATATGTTTTACAGCGTCCAGATTGAGACGGCAGTTAAAGAACACTTGGCCTCGGTAGTTTAACTTAAAGCAAATAAAACAAACTCTTATCATTGAAATGATTTACGAATATACCTCCCCCCCCCCCCCCCTTTTTTTTTTTTTTGCACAAGAAATTACCAACCGACGTTTGGACCTAACAACCGACTGGTGAACCTAGCAACCGACTGTTGAACCTAGCAACCGACTGTTGGACCTAGCAACCGACTGTTGAACCTAGCAACCGACTGTTGAACCTAGCAACCGACTGTTGAACCTAGAAACCGATTGCTGAACCAACCAACCTGCCTCCATTTCTGATTCGGCTCCTCTGCCAACCCTGGCTGGACGTTAACAATGAAGATATCTTTGTACTTGAGTTGTCCCAGTTCGTTGAATGCCACCGCATCGAAGCTGACATTTCGGAGATACCTGGGGGGACATACATGAAGATAGAAAAGAAAACAATTTTTTGAACGCCTCAAACTAAATGAGCTCTCCTCTCAGTCTTTAAGCGACAACTTTAATTGAATTTAATCATAGTTTGCTTTTTTTAAGCGTAGTTTTATTTTAAAATATGCTCCAGTCTCTAAGTTTGACCACACAACATAACACGTTTTTAAATAGTTGTCTCCAAGTTTGACCACTCAACATAACACGTTTTTAATAGTTGTCTCCAAGTTTGACCACACAACATAACACGTTTTTAAATAGTTGTCTCCAAGTTTGACCACACAACATAACACGTTTTTTAATAGTTGTCTCCAAGTTTGACCACACAACATAACACGTTTTTAATAGTAGTGTAACACGCTCAGAGAGTCACTGTGAAAGCTTGGTCAAACCACGGTGGAATTTAAGTGTAACACAAAAGGTATTGCGACTTGAGGAGGCCTGTCACTCATGCACGGCGAGTGAGCATCCGATGACCAACACGTGACACACCCTCGCTTTCTCTCTGCTGCTGGAAAGGCGGATAACATGTTATGTAGTCATTGTTCTTCTATATGTCCGGACGATGCATCAAGAACACACCCTTGCATCATGGACACACCTATGCATCAAGAACACACCCTTGCATCATGGACACACCTATGCATCAAGAACACACCCTTGCATCATGGACACACCTATGCATCAAGAACACACCCTTGCATCATGGACACACCTATGCATCAGGAACACATCCATTCATCATGGACACACCTATGCGTCAAGAACACATCCATGCATCATGGAAACACCTATGCATCAGGAACACATCCATGCATCATGGACACAACTATGCATCAAGAACACATCCATTCATCATGGACACACCTATGCGTCAAGAACACATCCATACATCATGGAAACACCTATGCATCAGGAACACACCCATGCATCATGGACACATCCATGCATCAGGAACACATCCATGCATCATGGACACACCTATGCATCAGGAACACACCCATGCATCATGGACACATCCATGCATCAGGAACACATCCATGCATCATGGACACACCTATGCATCAGGAACACATCCATGCATCATGGACACACCTATGCATCAGGAACACATCCATGCATCATGGACACATCCATGCATCAGGAAAACATACATGCATCATGGACACATCCATGCATCAGGAACACATCCATGCATCATGGACACACCTATGCATCAGGAACACATCCATGCATCATGGACACATCCATGCATCATGGACACATCCATGCATCAGGAACACATCCATGCATCATGGACACACCTATGCATCAGGAACACATCCATGCATCATGGAACACATCCATGCATCAGGAACACATCCATGCATCAGGAACACACCTATGCATCAGGAACACATCCATGCATCATGAACACACCTATGCATCAGGAACACATCCATGCATCATGGACACACCTATGCATTAGGAACACATCCATGCATCATGAACACACCTATGCATCAGGAACACATCCATGCATCATGGACACACCTATGCATCAGGAACACATCCATGCATCATGGACACATCCATGCATCAGGAACACATCCATGCATCATGGACACACCCATGCATCAGGAACACATCCATGCATCAGGAACACATCTATGCATCAGGAACACATCCATGCATCAGGAACACATCCATGCATCAGGAACACATCCATGCATCAGGAACACATCCATGCATCAGGAACACATCCATGCATCAGGAACACATCCATGCATCAGGAACACATCCATGCATCAGGAACACATCCATGCATCAGGAACACATTCATGCATCATGATGAACCAAATTAAAGGTGGTGTGGCTTTTTGTGATAGTTTTTGAATAACATGTTTTAAAGTAAACAAATAAAAAAATAGTTCAACTACTAATTTAAATCTAGTCTTATATTTACAGACGTAGAAGTCTAGACTTACTCGTAAAATTTGGGTCCGTCGGGCCAAACCAGAGAATTGCTAGACTGACACTCGAGTTTGGGCATCGACCAGGGCAGACCGGTAGGTGTCCCATCGGATTTCACAGTGGCCAGAACAGATTGCTGCAGTCCTTTCAACCAAACCAATACAGCCGTCTCTATGGCATGCTTCATTTCAGCCTCGCGGTAATCGTAGGAAATACCTGCAGGGATGAGGTGGGGGTTGTGGGGGGGGGGTAAGAGAGCACTTTTACTTCGCCAAACAACACAAGTAATGGTACTTGGATGTTTGTTCACTGAAGCGTTGTATCTTGTCTTGAGTTGTGAGCAGTGACGAGGAATCTATGGAAATAGGATTACTGCGCCGATATGGAGCATGTAACTTCAGGTTATGACTTTTCTTACGAGCGGTGGGTGTAGAAAGGGGTGCAGAAGGGAGGGGCTAAGGTTTAGAGAATATAGAGGGTTGGGCTAAGGTATGAGAGAATATAGAGGGTTGGGCTAAGATAGGAGGGCATATAGAGTGGGGGGGGGGGCTAAGTTAGGAAATCATACATTACTAAGACTCACTGGGAGATATATTTGAAACTGGGCTGTTGGAACTGACATATGGATTAGGGGCACAATATTTTCACATCGGATATCTGTTTGCTCCACTCTACGGCACTAATCAACATATTATCTACTTCCATTATCATGCCAGTTCAATAGTTTCCCCGAAGAAAACCCTATCTCATAGCATCGAATAAACACATCACAGTCGTCAAGAACAACAAGCGGATACAAAAATAACTTTAAAAGGATGAAACTTCAAATGGCTATGTATGGCGTTGTGTGGGTTGGTCAATGCGTTGTGCGTGTTGGTCAATGCGTTGTGTGGGTTGGTCAATGCGTTGTGTGTGTTGGTCAATGCGTTGTGTGGGTTGGTCAATGCGTTGTGTGGGTTGGTCAATGCGTTGTGTGGGTTGGTCAATGTGTTGTGTGGGTTGGTCAATGCGTTGTGTGTGTTGGTCAATGCGGTGTGTGTGTTGGTCAATGAAACTTAAGAGATGCAACTTAAGTGTTAATAACTCCTCTTTCGAATTATCAAGCAAAGGTCAACATGATATTTCCATTTTGTGTCTGTCTCCTTCCATCTAACACCTAGCTCTCTCCTTTACTGCTCCAGATGTCTGCAGAACGTTCCCACTCAGCTGTGTCACAAGTCTGTCATGTTCCCACTCAATTGTCTCACAAGTCTGTCATGTTCCCACTCATCTGTCTCACAAGTTTGTCATGTTCCAAGTTCCCCCTCAGCTGTCTCACAAGTTCATCATGTTCCCAGTTCCCACTCAGCTGTCTCACGTCTGTCATGTTCCCACTCAGCTGTCTCACAAGTCTGTGATGTTCCCACTGAGCTGTCTCACAAGTCTGTCATGTTCCCACTCAGCTGTCTCACAAGTCTGTCATGTTCCCACTCAGCTGTCTCACAAGTCTGTCATGTTCCCAGTTTCCCCTCAGCTGTCTCACAAGTCTGTCATGTTCCCAGTTTCACCTTAGTTGTCTCACAAGTCTCTCATGTTCCCAGCTTCCCCTCAGCTGTCTCACAAGTATGTCATGTTCCAGCGATGCTTTTTTTTGCCCACTGACGTAAATTAGAATTCCTGCTCGTTTCCTGGACGATATTTTATGATTCGCGTCGGCTATTTGCCGGGCGACCTGGTCCAAGTGTCCCCTTTCAGACACGACGTTTTGAGAAAAGTTTTGGTGTGGCGCAGTCATTTTCAAATTGGAACTTGAGCTTAAGTTTAGAGAGATGAGAAATTATTTTCTTTGCACGTTAATGTTTAAGTTTAATAATAAGTACTAGTTAAAGCTCGCCAAATATTGGCGACAGCATCGCGTGAACTTCCCATCTACTCAAGTGACTTGGCATTACATGAACTCCAGTAACGCACAATTGAGAATCCCAATTTTTCCACACTCCTTCCCCCATGATACATCACTGCGCACTTTTTATTTCACGTCCATGAACTATATTAATGTTCTGATGTCCCAAACCGAATATTTATAGCACCATATTTAAATTTGAAAAGATTTCATTTTCCAAAAGTAAAGAAAATATTATGCAAAAAACGCATTTGTGTTATTTATTTATTTTAATCATATAGCGTCGTTATCGGGAATTATATTTTTCGCGATATCCGGAAATGGAAGCGTCACACCACAAGCAATATATATATATATATATATATATATATATATATATATATATAAGAGATATCATCTCCACAATTGACACAAGAAATTTTTAAGCTACTACAATGCTTAATATGATTATTGAAATAAGAACAGTAAATGATGTTTGAATCTGTAGTCTCTGGTGTTGTGTCATCAAGTCTTCCAACGTGGCACTGGCGGCGGATCAGTTCGTTGTTGAGAAAATTATAAATTCATGATGCCCTCATTCCACGTGGTAACGAAACCAAATATCTGATACAAATGCACGTTGGCTGTGGGGGTGGGGGATCAATGGCGTCTGGTATCTGAGTCTCAACTTTGATTGGCTTGTGGGCGGTCAAGTACGCAGCAGAGTTGCCGATAAAATTGCTTGTGTGTGGGGGGTGGCAGGTGGTGTATCTAACGTTAACCAACTTCTCTTCCAGGTTAGTTTGTTAATATTTAAACAACGACATCTTTACCCCCTTAAAAACGTGCTCAGTAGTCAATCGTAGAGCTCACTTATGTGGACACCAGTACGACTACAGTTAAGTGGGTTTCTCGGCTATTTATATGGCGGTGCTTGGATGGCCAGAGAGCAAATAAAAACTTCTCATGAATATCTCCGCGGCCGCGTGCCGTCAAATTGCGGCCAATCGTTCAACGATGATAATCAACTAGTGGTCAGTAATTGCCGGGCTGAAGTTGTTGTTACTGACCAGTCGTTACGACTTCGTCTGGAGCGCCTCGCGATCAAATCGATATGTTTATTTATGGATGTCTCGGTCTATCGGCCCCAAAAAAACGCTAACACATGATTGAACAGTCTTTACTCTGTGACACTAAAGTGTCACGGATATCCACTACATTCTCAAACATGTGCTGGTGTTTGGACATCAGAGGTATAACGCAAAGCATTTTTCATGAAATTGATAATATTTATAATAATATAATAATAAAACTCACTATTATAATAATAATTATTATTTATATAACAATATCAACACCAAGCCAAGAATCACAAACGAGCATTTTATATCTTTACAGAAACAAATTGTTTAATTCTTTGAGGATGAATTCCAAATGACTTTTCAAGTCGCCCGAAAGTCAATGTTTTTCCACTTTTAATGTTTGTCCACTTTCAATGTTTGTCCACTTTCAATATTTGTCCACTTTCAATGTTTGTCCACTTTCAATGTTTGTCAACTTTCAATGTTTCTCCAATTTCAATGTTTGTCCACTTTCAATTTTTTCAAATTTCAATGTTTGTCCACTTTCAATGTTTGTCCACACACAAGTTCAGTATATCAAACAAATCATACCCAATACCTATCTACCTCACTAAGGCGTCGCCATTGTGAAAACCATTCAACGGAGATCTGAAAAGAAGCATTCCTAATTTATCAGACCTTTTCACCTGAGCTCAGAACAAAATATTTAAGGCCCCTAAGAGTCAAATGCACCTTTGACCCCTGCGCCCCTGTTTCGTCAACGCATCCAGGTCATTTGAATATTGAAAACTAAACTTGGTCTGAAAGATACCACATTTCCGTCTCATTATCATTCCCCGCCAATTCATGGGCTCTGCTCGCTGCTGCTGCTGCAGGCACGGAAATCTGTGATGATCATCTTGTACACAGCATAGGCCGTTGCCAATTTCAACTTTGACCAAGCAATCAGATATCAAGCGCTAGGTCCCGGTAACGGGTTAGCCCCAATCAAATGAACCGAGGCCCGTTTAAGTACGGTGGCAATGAGGACAGTCTCAACTGCGGCATTACGTCGTTTAGGCGTTTTACCTACGCAAGTTCTCATTGCATCGTTACTACTTGAAGGCAATACCAATCGAGTTTTGTGGATAGCCGATGACTGCCAATGCTAAACCCTGTCAAGCGAATCATACCACAGGCTATGACATCATATCAGAAGTTATATCAACGACATCCAATGTTTGGAGCTACCGGTTTAGTAGAACTCAAAAAAAGCATGGAGTCCATACAAATAGATTCATAGCAAAGTATTTTTTGTCAAGAATTCAGGATACTCAAACCAAATGTACAATGGTCCGCGACCGACTTTATCCCAAGGAGACATACTCTTTATGCATTTACTTTTATTAAAATTACATTCATTATTTCAATTAAGTTGCATTTTCCTGTCATTAATCTTTAATTAGAGAGTGTGAAATTTAAGAATTAAAGCTTATTGATATTTAAGTTAATGGGGATTTTTATTTTTAATCTTCGAACTTGAATATGTGATCTTGGGCTATATTGAAAGCGTTCAACCGAAATTGATTGAAATCATCGTTTAAAACCTTAACCATTTTGTGAAGATATAAAGTTTCAAAGAATAAAGGCAAGACAACAAGGTCTCATCCAAGACTTTTCAACATCAAGGGAGAAAGACGGTTGTATAAGGACGACCCCACGTAAGGATTTTTTTTATCAAGGTGACCGCCATGCCACCAAGTAATTATACAAACATGTACAGGACCACGTGACCCGTAAATATGGCAACGTCCACAAGACTATGAACCACTGGTCTAACTGAACTGCGAAGTCCACAAGACTATGAAGCACTGGTCTAACTGAACTGCGAAGTCCACAAGAATATGAAGCACTGGTCTAACTGAACTGCGAAGTCCACAAGACTATGAACCACTGGTCTAAATGAACTCCGAAATCAACCGTGTTTTGAGTAAGTCAAAAAAGGCAATTAATCCTATGTAGGCCGTACTCCATGGTCGACAATCAATATCTGATATTAAATAAGAGTCTCAGTGAAGATACCATAATAATGACAGACTTCCAGCTTTTAACATCTTTGAGATGCTTTATTGCCTCAATTACGGCTTTGGTAGCAGTCACTGGAGGAAGGAGGAGAATGGAGGAGGAGAATGAAAGATGAATTTGTAATCCCACGGCCTCGTGTTTCCCAACACGTGACGTGACAGACAATTGAATTAATGACAGGGGCGTCACAGGCTGACCGCGTAAAGGGTGAACTGTGTCCCGTGTAATGTCTCTTTAGATATCTCAACAACAATTGTGACCGGCTTTTAAACACAGACTTTTAAGATAGAATAGACTGACCCCCCCATTTCACTTTATAGAAGTATATAGAATATAAAAAGATGAAAGGTCCCGTTAAATGGTCAGCAACATTCCAAGAAAGAATGACTTCATCAGTCGAAGATAGGGTGCCGGTAAGCTCACGTAATATGTATTTAATTATTTTTCCACTTCCTAATAAAAGTAATTATAAAGAGAGATTTGACTGTTTACTATCTAGCTGAAGTCAAACTTACCCAAAATTCCAAGTGTTAAATTGTGTACTATCTAGCTGAAGCAAAACGTACCCCAAATTTCAAGTGATAAATTGATTACTAGCTAGCTGAAGCAAAACTTACCCAAAATTCCAATTGGTAAATTGTTTACTATCTAGCTGAAGCAAAACTTACCCCAAATTCCAAGTGGTAAATTGTTTACTATCTAGCTGAAGCAAAACTGACCCCAAATTTCAAGTGGTAAATTTTTTACCATCTAGCTGAAGCAAAACTGACCCCAAATTCCAAGTGGTAAATTGTTTACTATTTAGCTGAAGCAAAACTTACCCAAAATTCCAAGTGGTAAATTGTTAGCTATCTGAAGTTTATTCTTATTGATTGCCTCAAACGTTAGAAACCAGAGGTACTCGTCTGTCATCAGGCCGACTTTCGTGGCCTCATCAAGAATCGTTATCGTGAGGCCCCTGAAAATAAAGGCACTGATTTCCTAAAAATGTCCATGTTTCAATCACCCTATGCAAAACAGATGGCTCAAAAAGATCAAGGAGGCCGTATTCTCTTCTCAGATTATTTTTTTTTTTCTCAAAAACTCATCATAATTGTTTCTTCTGATATCGTATTTAAATTGTTTTTCGAAAGTTTAAAACAAAACCATCGATATTCTAGGATCACTTGATAGAACTCGTCTGTACCGTCTCAAGTCTATTGCAACACTTGATAGAACTCTTCTGTTCTGTCTCAAGTCTGTTGCAACACTTGCCAGAAACTCTTCTACACTTAACAAAACTGAGTTTACTTTCACAAATGGTGTTATTATATATCTTATGTTCTATGTTTTCAACATGATTTTTTTTATTCGTTTGGCCTTTGTTGTCGTTGTTTTTTGTGTGCCTTTGTTCTTGACTTTGCTGCATTTCATTGGATAAATTAATGCCATTCTGTGTGTTTGATCTGTCAATCTGTACAGATACATAGATAACATGTTGGCCTGAATTCACCTAGGATTTGTTAACCTAGATCTGTGGCCCAGTTGGTAGTTACTTACTCTATGCAGTAAAGCAGGATGATTCGAGTCTCTGAACGACTCAAGCGCTTCAGGTCATGGTGGACAGCGTGAGGATCCGTGGCGTTGGACAGTTCAAATTCGTCAATGATGTTAAATCTAGAAGAGGAAAAATAAGAACTATAACATCCTTAAACATCCCCATAACATCCTCATAGAGCGTTTATTGTCAGATTAAAAGAAAAGTTCGCTGTGAGAAGAGAGGAATTTTCATCTAAAAAAGCCAATCATCTAAAGATCCAAGCGAGCGAGGACAAAACTCAGGCAGTTGTTACTGGAGATCGCATTCTTCTTAATTTTGAAAACAAATCTGGCAATTACAATATTTCTAGCGCAGAACATACATTTGTATTTTAGTGAAAGATTGCCTGTTTTATACCGGTGTGTGTCCATCTCTTGGTGTTTGTCTGTTTTATCATTTGTTGTGTCAAAGACGGCGGCAGGACTTTTGTTGTTTTAAATTTCTCTTTCAATTAACAACAAATTATTGATGTCAAAAGCATTTAGTTTTGATAGCAGTCTTTTGATACTTCGTTAGCTTTGTTCAACTGAATTATTCCGCCATTATGTCTTTGTTCAACTGAATTATTCCGACATTATGTCTTTGTTCAACTGAATTATTCCGACATTATGTCTTTGTTCAACTGAATTATTCCGACATTATGTCTTTGCTCAACTGAATTATTCCACCATTATGTCTTTGTTCAACTGAATTATTCCGCCATTATGTCTTTGTTCAACTGAATTATTCCGCCATTATGTCTTTGTTCAACTGAATTATTCCACCATTATGTCTTTGTTCAACTGAATTATTCCGCCATTATGTCTTTGTTCAACTGAATTATTCCGCCAGTATGTCTTTGTTTAACTGAATTATTCCGCCATTATGTCTTTATTCAACTGAATTATTCCGCCATTATGTCTTTGTTCAACATGATTATTCCGCCATCATGTCTTTGTTCAACTGAATTATTCCGCCATCATGTCTTTGTTCAACTGAATTATTCCGCCATTATGTCTTTGTTCAACTGAATTATTCCGCCATTATGTCTTTGTTCAACTGAATTATTCCGCCATTATGTCTTTGTTCAACTAAATTATTCCGCCATTTTGTCTTTGTTCACAATATCAACTCGACGTAAGTGAAATCAGGTGGGGGCGAGGGGTTATTTTAAGATAAATAAGATTGAGAGATGGAATTCTATAAAGACATGAATATTGACAGGGAGAAAAAGCAAGATATAAAGAAGGAGCTAGAAAGAGAGAAAGAGTGAGATAAAGATGGATAAAAAAATATTGAACAAATAGAGAGGTAGAAAGAGAAGGGGAGATGGAAATGTGAAAGAGAGAAAAAAAGAGAGAGAGAGAGAATGAGAGACAGAATGAAGAAGAGAAAGGGAAAGTCCAATAAATAGCAAAAAAGTAATAGAAATAAAGCATTGACTTCCAAATTCCCCCTCATTTCCTGAAAGTGCCAATCAAAGAAAATTCAAAAGAATAGAGAAAATTGTGGCCTCAGAAAATCTTGATAGCGTTCCTCAGAGATCAGCTCGACCTCCAATCTCAGCTGGAACTTTGAGTGTCAGGCTTCAATTGTGGCCGACTTCATTTAGTGAGTTAGGCTTGGAAGAAGATATAGTCTCACCTTCGGAGACTTCATTTAGTGAGTTAGGCTTGGAAGAAGATATAGTCTCATCTTCGGAGACTTCATTTAGTGAGTTAGGCTTGGAAGAAGATATAGTCTCACCTTCGGAGACTTCATTTAGTGAGTTAGGCTTGGAAGAAGATATAGTCTCACCTTTGAATATATCGGCTTTACAACAAATTACAAAATTACAAAGAGAAAACCAATGAAAAGACAAAGTCTTGGAATAATTCTCAATTTTATAAAAATATTTTTTGTCATAGCTTCCACATGAGCCGTATATAAAAAGAGAGATTATTTGTATCGAGAAGTAGAGAAGATCAATACAATGTAAAGACACGGACTACCGGAAAGGAATCGATTCATTTATTTCAGATAGTGATTGATTGATTGATTGCATGATTGATTGCATGATTTATTGATTGGTTGATTGCACGATTGTTTAACTGATTGATTGATTGACTAATTGGTTGATTGATTGATTGATTGATTGATTGGTTGATTGATTGATCATAAATTAGTTTCTGAAATCAAAGATTATAGATGAAATAGATGAAATGAATTATTTTTTTTAAATTATACAACTTGTTTATAATTTGTTTACGTGAGTGTTTGACCAGCGTTTTAATCCACGGTTTAAAACAAATGTATGTGTGCATTGTTATGATTGTTTAAAACAAATGTATATGTGCATGTCATGATTGTTTTGAAAGCCCTAGACATGAAATAAACATCTCGTCAAATCTCGTTTCAACATTTCATCCCATTTGACATTAGATGAGTAGATTTTTTAACAGTAACTACGGCGTAGACTTCAATCTTATAATACTTATTTTTTTGTATTCCCACTGCATGTCAACTTTATGTCAACATTTCCTTTCACGTTTATCTAAAAATGGTGACATTTCCGTATCCGGTTATGGGTGATAACTGCGCGGTAAACAGCAATCATCGTCCTCTTCGTGGGCCGATAATTTGCCGGGTCAACCTGAAATTAAGACCCTTTTACCTACGCAGGCATCTGCTGGCTCCAATCTTCTCCATTGTCACTGTGTCACATTTCTTGTCCTTCCCTTTCGCACGCAATATCGAACTCGGGGGATTCTCACATTATTAGGAATTCTTAAGACTATTGGCCAAATTTGAAATTCGGATAATTTTAGGAGCCCAATTAAGGCTAGTGATATCCGGAATAAGAGAAAATAATTAAAAACATCGAAATCTATGCTAGACAACGCGATCTAAAGCCAAGATCAGGCTTTCCTGTATTAAACGAAATACAAATATTCAAACATTTATAAGTGAAGGCATTTACTCAGTAAGAAAAGTCTTGAAGTTGACATTCATCGTAGTTGTCAGCTGATAAATTTCATTTAAAACTATTTGAAAATCTATGTAGACATTTAAAATTACATAAGAATTTTGAAATTTGTTATTAGCAGATACTTGGCCTGAATATTTTTGTTTTTAGCTTTAGGTTAACAACTGCTGGATGAACGACGTCATCAAATAAATTGGAACTATAAAAAAACGACAATTTAAAAATAATAATTTTCTGGTTACCACAAGAGAAAACAGCCCTTCACAACCCCCCTCCCCCATCCTAACCCACGCTCCATTGCTGCTTTAGAATTTTATTTCACTACCTCCGGTTTCCGCACTATTTATTACTCCATCTCAATTTTGCCATCCATTATCAGCGTCTCTTGTTTTCTATGATGAGTAATCACGCAGTTAATTTTTTGTTATAAGAAGGAAGGAGTATGTTATTGCAAGAAAATTTGGTGATCCTCCCCCCGCCCTTTTTTACAACTCTTTTTCTAGTTTTCCTTTAAAGTTTAATATCGCTAAGCATTTACATTAAAGATGCTAAAGTGTTATGCTAAAGATGCTAAAGTGTTAGGCTAAAGATATTAAAGTGTTAGGCTAAAGATGCTAAAGTGTTAGGCTAAAGATGCTAAAGTGTTAGGCTAAAGATGCTAAAGTGTTAGGCTAAAGATGCTAAAGTGGTAGGATAAAGATGCTAAAGTGTTACGCTAAAGATTCTAAAGTGGTAGGCTAAATATACTAAAGTGTTAGGCTAAAGATGCTAAAGTGTTAAGCTAAAGATGCTAAAGTGTTAGGCTAAAGATGCTAAAGTGTTAGGCTAAAGATACTAAAAGGGTTAGGCTAAAGATACTAAAGTGTTAGGCTAAAGATGCTAAAGTGGTAGGCTAAAGATGCTAAAGTGTTACGCTAAAGATTCTAAAGTGGTAGGCTAAAGATGCTAAAGTGTTAGGCTAAAGATGCTAAAGTGTTAGGCTAAAGATGCTAAAGTGGTATGCTAAAGATACTAAAGTGTTAGGCAGTAGACCCAAAAGTAACAATGTAA
This sequence comes from Omphiscola glabra, assembly GCA_964017045.1. Lineage (NCBI taxonomy): Eukaryota > Metazoa > Mollusca > Gastropoda > Lymnaeidae > Omphiscola > Omphiscola glabra. Next base: position 30,440,442 of record OZ024795.1, read on the forward strand.
AACTAAGCCTTGAATGTATTTATTGAGGTCTCTTTTTCCAATAATTCTTGTATATTCCTATAATCATGTTATACATATTGCTTCATTTAAAGATGATTTAAAATACGATGCAACCTACATAAAAGGATGCTCCAACTTTGTGCCAACTCCGCTGTCACATTTTCCCTGATACTCCGACTTTGTGCCAACCTGTGTTGTCACATTTTTCATAATGCTCCGACTTTGTGCCAACTCTGCTGTCACATTTTCCCTGATATTCCGAAGTTGTGCCCTCTGTGTTGTCACATTTTCACTAATGCTCCGACTTTGTGCCAACCTGTGTTGTCACATTTGGACTAATGCTCCGACTTTGTGCCAACCTGTGTTGTCACATTTTCACTAATGCTCCGACTTTGTGCCAACCTGTGTTGTCACATTTTCACTAATACTCCTACTTTGTGCCAACCTGTGTTGTCACATTTTCACTAATACTCCGACTTTGTGCCAACAATGTTGTCACATTTTTACTGAACGCAAATGAAGAGCAAGAGAATATAGCGTCCCTATGTTTTATTTAGATCAGGCTGAAGGGCCATACGTACCGTGTCAAGATCTTGGCCGGACCCACCAATGAAATTCAGTGTAAATGGATCACCACAAGGCCTCTAACTACCACCCCTCCCCCTCGGGTTGTCCAATTACCATATTAGAAATGCTTCCGTGTCACGGCCTGGTACTGCCCTTTCCAGACGGTGTCACCGTCTGTACTGATCCATACTGTCAGCGTCATGGCCTGGTACTGACCTGTACTGTCAGCGTCATGGCCTGTACTGACCTATACTGTCAGCGTCATGGCCTGGTACCGCCCTATACAGTCAGCGTCACGACCTCGTACCACCCTATGCAGTCAGCGTCAGAGCCACGTATTCACCTATGCAGCAGCATGGAGCTAGTCTGAGTCTCAGGGGGTATGTGTGGATGGTTTAGACAAGAAATAGCCTTGGTATAAAACAGTGATGGTATTTAGGTCACAATATGTCCGGTTTCTTTTGTCAAAATTTTTAATGTTAATGATCTAATCGAACATAATTACTATAAGAACATTTCCGTGACGGCCAATGACACGTTTAATATGTAAAACTGATGTTGATATATAAATGGAGTATTTAAGCGATGGATGACCTACATTTCCAAATGAGGAGCAATGATTCTAAGGACAATTAAAATTATCGAGGCTTTATATAAAAGAAGATTTTTACCAAGCTTAAGAAAGCCACACATCACATGTTTAGCCTCGACAGATTTAACTAGAAAAAAATCCTTGACGCGGTGTGGAAAAAATTTCCACAATAGAAAACATAGGTTTACATCGTCATACAACCATGTACATGCAATAGTTATGGATCTAGGCAGCTCCAAAGGAAACAGGTCTTCCTATATGTCATTTGATATAATAATATTTTGATTTAAATTATTTTACCAAATATAAATACAATTTTAAAAATGCGCCTTTTGCTAAATAACTAATAACTAAGACTTCATAGGGTGCATTTTAAAAAAAAAACCGGGTACAGGTATTTTGAGAAATAGACCTACAGACCATACCTGCAGGCCTTCAAACAATAGGTACACAGACAATCCTGCACCATACCTGCCGACCTTAAAACAATAGTCCTACAGACAATCCTGCACCACACCCGTGGCTCTTTATGGATTAATGTAATAGTCAGTTAGCAGCACCAAGTTTCCTCACAAAAATATACATAAAGCTACTTAATCTCACCAGACTGAATCACCCACAACCAAACTGATCACGTTCTTATCGATTGGAGACATGGATCAGATATACTAGACGTAAGAAGCTATCGAGGAGCAGATGCAGACTCTGACTTGTTAGGGTTACATGTAAGCAGAGAATAACCATAATTCACAATAGGTGTAATCAAATTTAGTAACGATACGATTACCAAAAGCTTACCAAAAACCCACATAACTGTAAAAGCTTACCAGAATGAAGTAGAAGCACGGCTAGAAGCATCACAAGGGAAAGTGAGCAGGGAAAATACCATAATCAGTGGGATAGGATAAAAAATGCTATGAAAAGATCCGCAGAAAAAGTAGTAGGAATCCAGCAAACTAACAATAGAGTAGGCTGGTTTGATAATGAACGTAGAGAGACTGTCGAAGAAAGGAACAACGCGCGAATAATCATGTTACAAAGTGAACGCAGAAAGACAACACAAAAATACAAGTAAGCCAGAAGGAAAGCCTCAAAAATATATAGGAAGAAAAAGAGGAAATTGGACAAAGTTACACCAAAAGAAACAGAAGACTTATCAAGAGAGAGAAACACCAGAGGAATATGCATGAAGATAAAAGATGAAAAGAATGGATACCAAGCCAGACCGCAAATGTGTGAGAGCCAGGATGGGGAATTCATCAAGGAAAATATTTAAGTACTAGAGAGGTGGGCTGAATATTTTGAGGACATACTGAATAGAGACAATACACAAGATGAAGATTACCAACCACTGCAGGGAGGACCAGACCCTTTCATAAACTCCCCAACTCTAGAAGAAACTACAGAAGTAATGAAAAACCACAAATCCCCTGGAGAAGACCTAATCACAGCAATCTGAGGAACAATAACAGGATACTTTCTGAGGGAAACCCAAGACCCACAACCAATGGGCACTCTCTACAATCAACCCCTTCAGTATCTTGCATATGCTGATGACTTAGCACTGCTAAGGAAAAGTATTAAAGACATATCAAAATCCTTCATTGAATTAGAAGACGCATTACAAAGGAAGTTAGCAACCAAAAAACATAATATATGACTATGATAAGAGAAGAACAGACAGATGAATCCATTAAAATTAGAAACCTGACTTTTGAAAAAGTAAATCAATTCAAATACCTAGGATCTTTATTAAATGAAAGAAGCGAATTACTAACAGAAATACAAGAGAGAATATCAGCCGGAAACAGGGCATACTTTAGTAGTCAGAAAATACTCAAAAGTAAAATCATTACAAGACAAAACAAAGAAAACTATTTATAAAACTGTCATCAGACCAGTTGTAACATATGCAAATGAAACTTGGACCCTCATACAAATGGCATAAAACCTATTAAATACATGGGAGAGAAAAGTTCCCAGGAAAATATATGGACCGACAAAGGATGAATGTGGATGGAGAATACGTACCAACCATGAACTGTACAGTCTTTATTAGGATCCCACTGTGGTAGCAGAAATAAAAAAGGGCTGGCTACGCTGGGAAGGACACTTAGAAAGAATGCCAAATGACAGAGGAGTGAAGAGGGCGCATCACCAAAACCCCAGAGGAAAACGGCTCAAAGGCAGACTAAGATGCATGTATGATGTGGAAAAAGATCTCAAACAACTGGCAATCTAAGCATGGAAAAGAAAAGCATTAGCTAGGTCTGAGTTGAAGGAAGTTGTGAGACAACACAAAGCCTTACATCGGCTGTAGCGCCACAGGGATGGATGGATAAATGGCTCCTTTCCCTGAAGAGGCAACATCTCATCTAACTTACTTGAAGCCATTGCAGGTCACATCTCCTCCAACTTACTTGAAACCTGTGCAGGTGATATCTCCTCCAACTTACTTGAAACCTTTGCAGGTCATATCTGCTCCAACTTACTTGAAACCTTTGCAGGTCATATCTGCTCCAACTTACTTGAAACCTTTGCAGGTCTATCTCCTCTCACTTGCTTGAAACCTTTGCAGGTCATATCTTCTGCAAATTACTTCAGGTCATATCTCCTCCAACTTACTTGAAACCATTGCAGGTCATATCTCCTACAACGTTTTTGAAATCTTTGTAGGTCATATCTCCTATAACTTATTTGAAACCATTGCAGGTCATATATCCTACAACTTACTAGAAATCTTTGTAGGTCATATCTCCCATAACTTATTTGAAACCATTGCAGGTCATATCTCCTACAACTTACTAGAAATCTGAGTAGGTAATATCTCCCATAACTTACTTGAAATCTTTGTAGGTCATATCTCCCATATCTTACTTGAAATCTTTGTAGGTAATATCTCCCAAAACTAACTTGAAATCTTTGTAGGCAATATCTCCCAAAACTAACTTGAAATCTTTGTAGGTAATATCTCCCATAACTTACTTGAAACCATTCCGTCCACTGTGAATGTTGATGTCGTTGACCAGTATCCTGACGGCCGTGATGAAAGCGTCGTGTCCAGTATCCGGCGTGTAGACCACCGAGAAATCCGTCCAGTTGTAGTGACGTAACACACTCAACATGGCGTGGGCCTGATGATGTAACGTGGGGGAGATGTTCAGCTGGAGATTATCCGACTCTTTCTGGAACGACAAATGTATGGACCACGGTTTTAAACGGAGATTAGGGAATGTAGGGTCGGGCTGTGTGCAACTTAGACGCAAACTGTCTAAACTACTTTCAATAGATGGAGTAAAACTCAATGCAGGGAGCGGGGTAATTAGCCGTATATTGTGTGGTGTTTAGGCGGGGACATATAAATAAAGCTTGGACAAGGTGTGGTTTAAGGTTTGATGTGTCACACACAGTGCGTGATACATAATTATGTGCATTCGGTCGTATTACTTTTATTCTGGACAGATGAACATCGAAACTTTCCTGAACCACGTGACTTTAATACTTTCTCCAAATCTCAGATGGATGACTTAATATTGGTTATTGATATTGGCTCATGCCTTTTTTTATCCTTTGAATTCTTAATTCCAGAAGAAAGACATTTTAAACTCTTTGCGATCTGGATTATGGTTATTTTATGATTTCTATTTTTATTCCAGAAATAAATTTACGAGTAAACTGGGTTGTACATTTTCGATGGCCTCTCCCCAGTTCCATCTGCTTAGCTCCAATGTTCATTAAAAAAAACAAAAATACACTTAAAAATGTATTCTGAATTCTAAACATTGTTATCTGGATTAATAGTGATCATCTTTCCTTGTATACATGTTCAAACTCCTGTCTATAAAATGCGTATTACATCCGAGAGTGTGTGCCTGACCAGATGTTAACGTTAGGTAGAGCCAAGCAAAACACTAGCAGCTTCTTGTTGTTATTAAATTAATCGTAGACAGCTTCAGTTGAGAAATCATGGAGATATGATTTATGTTTGACCAAGTATGGAATTCAAACAAAGTCTGTATGTCTCCGACAACAAGTGTGTATGTTTCCGACAACAAGTGTGTATATCTCCGACAAAAAGTGTGTATGTTTCCGACAACAAGTGTGTCTGTCTCTGACAATAAGATTTTGATACTGACATCGGACACTTATATTGTTCTATGATTAAACCCCAGACATTAAAAATAAAGCCCGATGAAAAAAGTTTTGAAAGCATTATGAAAATACGATTAAATAGATTTGATTGTTTTCAATCTCTTCGGCAATCGACCACCGGGTAGTGACCACCGGGTATTGAACTCCGGGTATCGAACTACGGGTATTGAACTCTGACGCTGATTCGAGTCCTTGAAAACCACAGGAAGACATTTGAATTTTTTTTTTTTAATTTAATATCCTTTCCTTTTTTTCCTGCTAATTTTTTTAAGACATTCAATCAGGAGTCCAATAAATATTTACCACTTCATCTTCTGCTCAAAACCTCAAACTGCTTTGCTCTGATCACACACGTTTGATTGCTGCATCTCATAACATTTAATTTTTGGACCCATCAGACTCTTTTTTTTTTTTCATGAAACCATGAAAAGTGATAAAGCAAGAAGTTCTTGATTGGAGGAATCAACCCGTGAAATGCCCCTGTTGAAATCGCTGTGTCCACATTACGCATGTCCGCCAGCAAACAAGATCGGGTTTCCTGTACACGGTTACAAAACCCCTGGCCAAGATGATGGATTCTTCCGCCTTCTTAAATTTGTCTAACGCAGAAGCTTAATTTAGAAAGATTCGCGTACTAAATAATTTACAGAGAAAATCTCCACAATTATAAGCCACCGTGAAACGTTACACAAACTGTTTCTAACGTCGGGGTTTTTATAACAACGTCTCGACAGCGTCTTGGCCCTGGTGACCCGCGTACCAATCAGACAATTTAAAATTTCTACTTTTATTTGTAATAACAGAAAAACGTTACATCCAAAAGGACATTCCTATCAATTGGGTCGGTTATCTGTATAACATAAAGTAACAATGCAACGTTGTTTATAGCTCTTGTGGCTCTTGTGACTCTTGTAGCTCTTGTGGCTCCGCCCCTCCACGTCACGACCTATCTCTTCTTATCTCTCCCTCTTCCCTATTTAACCTTTCTCCCATTTACTTTCTGTCAAAAATCTTTAGCTGCCCTCTTGGACATCACTCCTCAGCTAAGTGCTATATTATTTTAATTTTTTGATATTTTAAAACTATGTTTGTCTTTTCTGTTTGTTCGCTGATGAACGCTTCATGCCGACACTTTCGTTGTTTTGTTGCGTTCCTTTTTTCAGGTTTAACCTTACTTTGTTTTACTAATTTCCTATAGTGGCTCTTGTAGCTCTTGTGACTCTTGTAGCTCTTGTGGCTCGTGTAGCTCTTATAGCTCTTGTAGCTCTTGTGGCTCTTGCAGCTCTTGTAGTTCTTGTAGCTCTTGTAGCTCTTGTGGCTCTTGTGGCTCTTGTAGCTCTTGTAGCTCTTGTGGCTCGTGTAGCTCTTATAGCTCTTGTAGCTCTTGTGACTTTTGTAGTTATTGTAGCTCTTGTGGCTCTTGTTGCTCTTGTAGCTCTTGTAGCTCTTGTGACTCTTGTAGTTATTGTAGCTCTTGTGGCTCTTGTAGCTCTTGTAGCTCTTGTAGCTCTTGTGGCTCTTGTAGCTCTTGTAGCTCTTGTGGCTCGTGTAGCTCTTATAGCTCTTGTAGCTCTTGTGACTCTTGTAGCTCTTGTAGCTCTTGTGACTCTTGTAGCTCTTGTAGCTCTTGTGACTCTTGTAGTTATTGTAGCTCTTGTGGCTCTTGTAGCTCTTGTAGCTCTTGTAGCTCTTGTGGCTCTTGTAGCTCTTGTAGCTCTTGTGGCTCGTGTAGCTCTTATAGCTCTTGTAGCTCTTGTGACTCTTGTAGTTATTGTAGCTCTTGTGACTCTTGTAGTTATTGTAGCTCTTGTGGCTCTTGTAGCTCTTATAGCTCTTGTAACTCTTGTGACTCTTGTAGCTCTTGTAGCTCTTGTAACTCTTGTGGATCTTGTAGCTCTTGTGACTCTTGTAGTTATTGTAGCTCTTGTGGCTCTTGTTGCTCTTGTAGCTCTTGTAGCTCTTGTGACTCTTGTAGTTATTGTAGCTCTTGTAGCTCTTGTAGCTCTTGTGGCTCGTGTAGCTCCTGTAGCTCTTGTCGCTCTTGCAGTTCTTGTGGCTCTTATGGCTCGTGTAGATTTTTTTGTCGGATTTGGGGAGATGATACCTGGCCATGATTAATCCTTGTGTACGTCGGGTTCTTGGCGTAAAAATGTTGATCTCCGATTTGATTAAAGGTGTCAGCATGTTATCCATGTTTTTTATTTATAGCAAGTAAATCATTCCTAGATCACAGAGAGTGGCCCTCCCAGCCATTTAATGGGTTTGTACTCTTTATAAACAACTTGTCATGAAACAGCAGTTTCTAAATCTAACTTAAAATATTAGAATTTTCATTACTAGATAGAGTTTCAAGTTCGCATTAAATTTAACAGTTATTAAGTTCCATATACGGTGGACTCTAACTAGTCAGCAAGAAAATGTTACTTTTTCGGGCCTATCGAAAGCGAAAGAATTATTTTAAAACTTAGCATTTCAGTAGCACCTCCCGTTATTATATTTATACCGTGAGCGTGGTCCAATTTCGAGCAATGTGAATTTTTTATTTTATCACTACACTATGTATTTGAAGCGCTAACTTTGATTTTTTTTAATGACAACAGTGAAAACTAATGGCCAAGCAAAGCGATTGCACACATAGTTGCCTTTCATGACATCTGCAGAATCTCTCTTTAGAGATGCTAACCTCTCTTGGGACATGCTTACCTCTCTAGGGACATGCTAACCTCTCTTGGGAGATGCTAACCTCTCTTGTGAGAAGCTAAAATCTCTTGGGAGAAGCTAACCTCTCTTGGTATATGCTAGCCTCTCTTGGGAGATGCTAACCTCTCTTTGAGAGATGCTAACCTCTCTTTGGAGATGCTAACCTCTCTTTGAGAGAAGCTAACCTTTCTTTGAGAGAGGCTAACCTCTCTTTGGAGATGCTAACCTCTCTTTGAGAGAAGCTAACTTCTCTTGGGATATTAACAATTTCTGTGTCTTGAGATTGTAAATCAGAGTCGCTGTGATTTCAAGAAAGAGTTGAAATAAAACGCGTTCCACAATCAACTACTTCACATAAAAAGGTCATCATTTCCCCTATCGTCTTACTTAAAGCGCTCAGTGGAGACGAATTCGTTGCCATGGACACCCCAGTGGAACGCTACCAATGTCCAGACTTGGTCCGGGTCATGGAATCGACGTCTTCAGACGGTATAATCCACAACGTTAATCTCTTATTCGAACGCGCACAGCCGCCTTTAGGTTTCTGAGTTACGATAACACCATGGCGGGCGTAGATCAAACAAAGTTTCTCTTGTCGGATCTGTCAGTCTTGATGATGGCCTAACACAGTTTTACTACAGACATAAGTGCTGTTTGGTGTAGCCCCCATTTTTCTACAGGGACAGATTCGACCCACTCGTCCATGAGCGGAAGTAGTAAACAAAAAAATAAGTCGGACAAGGCGTTCAATCGAAAAGAGGAAAGTAGATTTGCGTCCAAGATGTGTTACGACTAGTGTTTCTCTCCATGGATTCCGTTATGAATGTAACTAAATTAAATGTCTATTGATATTTCCATTCCTGGGAAATACTGGAATAATTTAATAAAATACGTTCAACAGTAAGCAAAAATAGTTGCATTCATCGTAGGATCCGTTTCTTGAAATTGATGAATATGCGTAGCAGATGAAGACTCCTACAAACTGGACTACTGATTCTGTCTCTTCAAACTAAACTACTGATTATGTCTCTTCAAACTGGACTACTGATTATGTCTCTTTAAACTGGACTACTGATTCTGTCTCTTCAAACTGGATTACTGATTCTGTCTCTTCAAACTGGACTACTGATTCTGTCTCTTCAAATTGGACTACTGATTCTGTCTCTTCAATTTGGACTACTGATTATGTCTCTTTAAACTGGACTACTGATTCTGTCTCTTCAAACTGGACTACTGATTCTGTCTCTTCAATTTGGACTACTGATTATGTCTCTTTAAACTGGACTAATGATTCTGTCTCTTCAATTTGGACTACTGATTCTGTCTCTTCAAATTGGACTACTGATTCTGTCTCTTCAAATTGGACTACTGATTCTGTCTCTTCAAATTGGACTACTGATTCTGTCTCTTCAAATTGGACTACTGATTCTGTCTCTTCAAATTGGACTACTGATTCTGTCTCTTCAAATTGGACTACTGATTATGTCTCTTCAAATTGGACTACTGATTATGTCTCTTCAAATTGGACTACTGATTCTGTCTCTTCAAACTGGACTACTGATTCTGTCTCTTCAATTTGGACTACTGATTATGTCTCTTTAAACTGGACTACTGATTCTGTCTCTTCAAACCGGACTACTGATTCTGTCTCTTCAATTTGGACTACTGATTATGTCTCTTTAAACTGGACTACTGATTCTGTCTCTTCAATATGGACTACTGATTCTGTCTCTTCAAATTGGACTACTGATTATGTCTCTTCAAATTGGACTACTGATACTGTCTCTTCAAATTGGACTACTGATTATGTCTCTTCAAATTGGACAACTGATTATGTCTCTTCAAATTGGACTACTGATTCTGTCTCTTCAAATTGGACTACTGATTCTGTCTCTTCAAACTGGACTACTGATTCTGTCTCTTCAATTTGGACTACTGATTATGTCTCTTTAAACTGGACTACTGATTCTGTCTCTTCAAACTGGACTACTGATTCTGTCTCTTCAAATTGGACTAATGATTATGTCTCTTCAAACTGAACTTTTAACGATTTTTCAATTTTTTTAAATCGTCTCCTTCTGTCTATGTCTCCCACAAACGTGTCTTCTTCCTAGTATGTCTCCCACAAACTTGTGTCTGGTTTAATCAGACGTTGCCATGTTTTAAAACAATTTTAAGGCAAATTCAGAGGAAAATGGGATTAGAGAAGAATTATTGAAAGAGGGTTAATTTTGGCATTAGAATCTTAGCAGTAAATATTCTTCCTTTTTATTCTATGGAAACGTCCGAACAAATAAAATGGTGACGTTGTCTTAGCTCAAATTAAGTCGGCTTTCGATAAAACAAGTCATTAGTGCCGCGTTCAGACAGAGTTGTGATAGGCACCAGACTTGGGTGAGTTCTGACCGAGATGTGATAGGCACCAGACTTGGGTAAGTTCCGACAGAGTGTAATAGGCACGAGAATGTGGTTTTTACACGTTGTTTGCGATTAAAATGTAACTGATAAAATTGAATAATACTCATGTGGCTATAACAATATAGGAATATTGTCTTAAGGCCGAAAGTGTCTAGATACTTCCATGGGTTGGGACATGCCCAGGTTTATAACTTGTTGCTTTGCTTTGAACTTTAATGATGCTGCCCACAAAAAATATATGGCTTACACTGTGGAAATGTTCACGACTTCAATGACTGGTTTACGATTGAATCTAAAATAAGAATGTGCACTTTGTTTTTTGTTTTTTTTTAATCCGCTTTCTTCTCAGTGGATTTTGTTTTTAAAAGATTTGGTAAATGTGTTGAAGTATTTTTTTTTTTAAGACGCGCGTTTATTATCATGGGAACGCAGGGAGCTCACTTCCCTCAAGACATCGTCTAGACCAGGGGTTATCAAACTTTTTAATCATTGGGGTCGGTTCACTGTCCCTTAGCAACTTGGGTCCGGTTCCCTGTCTCTCAGGCACGTTTGAAAAAAAAAAAAGTGGGGGGGGGGGGGGTGAACTTTAGATTTTAAAATAATATGAACGAATTCATAGCAACACTGCACATATATTATGAGTTGTAAATAAGGGAGAAAACAATAAAAGTATTTACATGAGGAACAATTTCAAACATAAATTCACTATTATTTCAATGAGTTCTTTTGGGTCTGCTTTTGGTTAAATAGATGGTAAATGTCACTGCTACAAGAGTACCCGTACGGCGGCCAGGCGGGCAGAGGTAAGGGATCTTTGCGGAGCCGGATTTCGCCGCGGGCCGTAGCTTGAGGACCACTGTTCTAGACTACTGCTCAACCGATACATTTATTTATTTTCCAAGTTCTGTTTTTTTTCTTTCTTCTTTCATTGAAAAAATTATAATTAAAGTTTTTCTTTTAGTTGCTTTTCTTTGTTATCGTTTCTAGCAACAGTGTTCTAGATAAAAGATATGTACTAAAATCTAAAAGTCTTGTCTCGTTCTGTTCCAACACTAGTTAATCTCAAGCCGTTGTGACTAGTTAGATAGTAAGACTGCTTTAAACCCGGCTGGCACTGCTGGCTATGAATTTTTAGCTGTTGTTTGGTTTTCATTTAACGAAGTAAAAATTTTGAAGAGTAACTGTGATGAAGGGAAGCTGCGATGAAGGGAAGCTGCGGTGAAGAGAAACTGTGGTGAAGAGAAACTGTGGTGAAGAGAAACTGTGATGAAGAGAAGCTGTGGTGAAGAGAAACTGTGATGAAGAGAAGCTGTGGTGAAGAGAAACTGTGGTGAAGAGAAACTGTGGTGAAGAGAAACTGTGATGAAGAGAAGCTGTGGTGAAGAGAAACTGTGATGAAGAGAAACTGTGATGCAGAGAAACAGTGGTGGGGAGAAACTGTGGTAAAAATAAATTGTTGCAATGAGAAACTAAAGGAAAAATGCGCACGTGTAAGAAGACCTGCAAGCACACATTTTTAATGTTTCGTTGTTATGTAAAAAAAAATACAATCTGAACAAGTGAGTTGAAAATAGATCAAACACGGGAAGTAAACCAAACGATGACATAGCAGGGAAATGTTCATGTTGACATAGCAGGGAAATGTTCATGTTGACATAGCAGGGAAATGTTCATGTTGATGACACAGCAGGGAAATGTTCATGTTAACATAGCAGGGAAATGTTCATGTTGAGGCTGGGCGTTGATTGGTGTAATTAGAGCCGATCTCATGAATACAGTGCGACTAGCCTGACATGACATAATGATGAGCAGAAATACAACACAGTCTGACACAAGTCTTGTGCTGTTACTTCTTTATGGGTCAGCCGACAAATTTTAAAGGGCATTTCGACAAGTTTCATGCTTCATACGATCTGTCCGTGGTCTATAAGGTTCAGATGTAGATAGAGCTTTCTATAAATATGTGTAAAACTGACGATGTTTTTTTTTCACCAGATTCTTTTGAAAGCGAGTTCAAGTTACCGAACAAACAAGGATCTGGCCGCCATGTTTCGCTATTTTTGAAGTTCACTTCTAAGTATTTAGAGTTTTGCTATTATTTTTTAGATAATATCATTTGTAAAAACTATAATACCACATATACTTGTGTTAAAATGGTTAAATGTACGGTATAAATCAAGATTCTATAAACTAAGAAACATTTATTTCAAATTATCTTATAGATGCATTATAACTAGCAAATTACTCCCGGCTTTACTAGGGCTCCGTATTCGGAAAAACAACAACTTCTAAAGTGTTATTTCCGTACTCGTACATTTAGGAGGCCTGTCAAATACATTTCATCCACTTAAGTACCAGAATATATTTTTTTTAATTCATCAAATAAAAAGATAGATTTATAATAACTCTTGTAAACATTACATATGACGCCAACCCCGTTTACGTTGATGCTCAAGCTGAGCGTGGCCAAGAACAATGACAAAAAAGACACTTTTTAAAATCTGCCTTATTATAAGAAATCTACCCATTCAAAAATATGGTCGTTTATCAATTAAAATAAAATAGGATCCCCCTTCCCAGTGGGTCATTTTAGTTGTCCCTAAGATAAGGGCACTATAAAAAAATCATTCAAATAAATATTCAAGATAATTGTTTTTCAAATTGAAAATCTGAATGACAATCTGAATGACAATCTGAATGACAATCTGAATGACAATCTGAATGATAATCTGAATGACAATCTGAATGACAATCTGAATGACAATCTAAATGACAATCTGAATAACCATCTGAATGACAATCTGAATGACAATCTGAATGACAATCTGAATGACAATCTGAATGACAATCTAAATGATAATCTGAATGACAATTTGAATGACAATTTGAATGACAATCTGAATGACAATCTGAAGTTAATTTCCAAAGATGTTGCCTTTAAAAAAAATGTTACTCTTGGGTCCCTAGGCGCTCAAAGATTTTAATCTTGAATGCTTCTTGGTCGTGCGTTTTTTGAGGTTGGATAGCGAACGAACTTTATTTGAAGGCATTAAGCGGGGATGAAACACCGAAGATTAAGCGTTTTATTTTAAAGTAAAATATTGAGAATAAAAGATTGAGGAACTCAATATTTTGGAGAAAATCATAGAAACTAAGAGAAATATGAGAAACGAAAAAAATGACATGTATATAATCTTAAAACCGTTTTTAAAAAAAAAAGAAAAAAAGAAAATCGAACGTTCTAGAATAAGGTAGAAGCTTCAGGAAACTTAAAACATATATTAAAAAGTATCTGTCAGAAATGACTCTTTTGTGTATTTCTATACTAAAACATTTTCTTTTTTTTAATTTCCGAATTCTAGACGTTAATGTAAATATAGGGGATCAAAGCTCATGTAAAATACGAAATTAGTGCCACCAACCTTGAACGAAACTTTTTTTAGAATTCAAAAAAAAAAAATTCCGGATAATGAAATGAACAAATCTTATAGAGGACCATTGATACGTGCAGAAAGGTATGCTGTACAAACAGAAATGTACAGTAGATACATTTTATACCAGAAAGATACATGGATAAACATTTGGACTTCTTTGGCGTTTTTTTTTAATTTTAAAATTTAAGTCTTACAAGCAATTAAAAATCAACATTTTCATATTGATGTTTACCGGGATGACATTTTACGTTCTTTTATTGTGAGTTGTCTTGAAAAGTTTAGAGCTGAAATACTCAAATATAATGTGTTTTATTGTGCATTGTCTTGAAAAGTTTGTAGCTAAAACACTCAAGTATCATGTGTTTTATTGTGCATTGTCTTGCACAGTTTGTAGCTGGAACCCTCCCGTATCATTGACTGATGCAAGTACAATTTAAAAAAATTGGACAGAAATGTATTGTGTGTTTTATTTAAGAAGCTTCTAATTTATGTACAACGTCTAAAAAATATATTTATTAAAAAGGTGGATCTATTATTGATATAAATTGTTAATGTGTGTAATTAATTGAGCCTTTGAGTCATCGCTGTACTCATAGAATGCACCCACCCATTCGGTGACATAGTTTTACTAAATCATGATTTTTAGCTAGATCACAATCTTACGATTCTCCCCCCCCCCCTTTTTTCCCACACACACACACATCTACTATATAAAGTTGTTATTAAAAATATTTTTAAGACATTATTTTTGCCAAAGCATCATTAATTCAAACCCTTGAACAATGTGGTAATTCTAATTCGACCCCCCCCCCTTTTTTTGTTTATATACAAAAGTGCTCTATTAATAGTGCCACTAGAGAGAAAATTGTTTGTAAATGAAGAGCACGTCTTGTTAATAACTGAATTGATGATAAACCAACGTACACAGGAAAGTCAAATTTGAACTTGAATCTTTTAAACACATTACTCTTTCATACATGACACCTGGGACAATGGCCAGCCTGACAGTGAGAGGGTCACACACTCTACCAGACTCTGGATAAACATTGGGAAAAAAAAGGGGGGGGGTGGAGTCTGCGAATAAAGAAATCGAAAATGTCTTTTGTCACCGTCAAGGCGTCTTTTAAACGTCAAAGAAAACCGCTCGTGCAATCATTTCAAATAAATCGAACTCAGAACTTGATCCAAGTTCACCTTTCTTTCACAGTTCGCTAGGTAAAATGGGGTATCTGCAAATATACGTGAAACAATGGGAGATAAACGAATACTTTTACTAGAAGGAGAGATCAACCAAAAAAAGGGGAGGGGTTGATTTAAATGAGATAAACGCTGTTTTGTCGCTGTTAAAGAGTTATCGCATGTCTGTAGTTATTTTTATCGCCACAAGGGGCTATTGGCTAGACAGATTTGATCCCCTTATCTGAGACCTTCCTATTGATATACAGCAAAATGTCTCAGCCCACGACCTGAACGCGTTTTGGTGGTATTGACAGTTTGGACAAGGAACACAACTGGATTCGACTTGTAATTGGGGGGGGGGGGGGGCTTATCTTGTCCCAAGAGCTTTGAATGAGAGGAACTCTCTGTAATTCTTCATTCTTGCAACTCTGTCTCCCTATTCTCGAAACTCCATCTCTTTTTTCTTGTAACTCTACCTCTTTAAAACTTGCAACTCCATCTCTTTATTCTTGTAACTCTTGTCAAGTATGGGAGTTCAGTAGTTATTGTTGCGTTGAATGCATGCTTATTACACGCGGTGTGTGAAAGAGTTATTATTAGATAATGAATGCGCTTGTCTGAATGACGTAATATTATGTGTATTGTGACGTAAGTAGTAGTCGTGCGGCAGTTATGTGGTAGAACCTTAGGGAAGAGAGATGTGTGCCTTGTGTTTCCTGATAATTAAAGTTATAGTTATGAAAAGGACTTGCAACTCAATGTCTTTACTCTTGCAACGCTATAGACACGAGGATTTAATTAGTGATCATTGAGATTTGGTAACCGCTTGGGGGGTGGGGAAGTTGGGGGGGGGGGGGCCACGCTGGTAAATTCTTACAGACTGGGGAAAATTTAATGTTTCTATCTTTCGATCCTTAAGAGAACCGGAAATATTAATTAAAGCCAGTTATGCAGCACCGCCTTTGAAAACAATAGTAAAAAATAAAATTTTAGTAATCCTTAGTTTTAGCATGAAGGTTTTAAGTAACAGCTACGAGCTGAGCGCGGCATTCGTATTACATTGTGATTTTGACAGATGCAAATATGTTAACAACCTGGGAGCTGCATCGCTCAGCATTCCGTGGTCGGTAACTTAAAGCAAATGGTAACACAACAATTAAGTGGCGACCGTTAGCTCTGTGATAGCTCAAGGCAGCTATGGTTTAGGTCGATAGATGAAGTCAAATCATTCGCCGGTGCCATCTTCGCCATTAACTGTGACCACGTTAGTGTCAGGGACAGGGATCCCCCAAAGAGCTGCGTCTTCTGAATGGCATGAATGTAATGGCATGAATGTAATGACATGAATGTAATGACGTGACGAAAACATATATAGCTTGGCCTGGTTGCTTTGTCTTATTTTGTGTTTGTTAATTCATGGGGAGGGGGTGGAGAGCAGGGCTTCTTTCAGGCATACCTCCGGGGGGGCACAGCCCCCCGGAGCAAGTCAAGTGCCCCCCCCCCGGGGGAAAATGTGTTAAAAAAATTATCTAAATTTAATTTTATAAAATTTTTAAAAGTAATTGAAATTTGTGTCTTTCATCGATTACAATTATTGGAAATAAATAAAATATCGCTTTGTTCGATATTTATTGATGATCCATATCGTTCAGGTTAATCTTGTTACAGGCTCGCAGAAATCGATTATAAATATCGTATTGTTTTAAAAATTGGCCGCTCCTGATCATAAGCTAAAATCTTACTTTTTCTTATTCGCATATATTGGTATCTTTTATTTAATTAAATTTTTGCAGCTGCACAAGTTGAAAGACTTTATAATAACACTGTATTAAACTACCTTTACATATATATAAATATAAATGTCTATAAATTGAATGTAGTTCTTGCTAAGTAATAAACATGTGCAATCTGTTTTGACATTATATTATATAATAGCATCATTCTTTAAAAAAATCATTTTAGCAAATATTTTAATGTAGTAGATTCCATACATGTATACTGACTTAGATAAAATGAAAACTTTAAAAAAAAACCAAAAAAACTAATTTTAAAACAAAAAATTAGGAATTAACCGGTTGCATACAAATAGTATCACCAATGAGCAAATAAAAGAAAGGATACGTCAGGCAATTGGGCAATACGATGACCTCCTGACGTCTGTTAAAAAACGCAAATTTGAGTGGTATGGCCACGTGACCAGAAAACAAGGGCTCGCCAAAGAGATCGTGCAGGGCACTACTGGAGGAGGGAGAAGAAGAGGAAGACAAAGAAAAAGATGGGAAGATAATATCAAAGAATGGACAGGATTACAACTAGGCGATGCTATGCGTAGGGCAGAAGACCGAGAGGAATGGAGAAGAATAGTGTACATGTCATCTGTGGCGCCCCAACGGTCGAAGGACTACGGGACCTGATGATGATGATGATGATGATGATACAAATAGTGGAAATCAAAAATTATTAAATCGAGAGCGTTTCTAGTTTTTTAACACAGTTTCGGGAACAGAGTAAAATGATTTTTTTTTTAAAGTATTTTTTATCAAATCCCCATCTGCTTAATATGATAATAATAAACAATCTTCCCCAGCTGTTTGAACTATTAAAAAAAAATATTTTAAGATGATAATCCAGTAGAAAGAATATATATATTTAAACAACGAATTTAAAAAAATCGAGCATTTCGACTATCTTGCAAATGCCATTTTTGGTAGTAGTTAAAAAAAAATTCTATAGAATTGGTAAAAAAAAAATTTATTTAAAGTATAATATCGAAGAGGCAAGTTGTAATGATCTGAAGCAAATTATAGTAATTTAAAAATCTTAATCAACATTCAATCAACTGAATATTGAGAATTTAAACTTTAATTTAATACGAAAAAAATCACACATTAATAAATATATAATGTCTTTTGTAAATAAGTCATGACTTCTTAACAATTATGTAGGTTACATATGATTTATAAATAATAACAATTTTGAAAACCCATAAAGATGTAGTCTATAGTCTTTTGTACAGTAAAGCTTTTTTTTCCTTTTGAATTTGGTGAAACTTGGAAATATTTAGAAATAAACGTATGTTTTTGGTTTTTCTTTTTCGTTCAAAATGTAAAACAATTTTATCATTTCTTTTTTGTGATGGATACCATTTTTTTGGAAGGAATTCTTTTTTTTTTAATTTTAAAAATATTTTGTAGTTAATTCATTAAATATTTTTAAATAATAAATTAAAAAACACATTACTTTTCAATTTAAAAAATAATGTTTGCATAACACACTTAGTCAAACAGAGACGTCGCTTGACTTTTGTGGCACCCGTGCTACTTTTCGGTTTGGTCCTTCCCTACCTAGCAGTAAAAGTTGATAATTTAATGTAATTACAACCCAGCTTTAAGCCCCTAAAATATGCGAGGCCCCATGCAGCTATACGGGTTGCAGACCTCACACGATGGCTCTTAGGTCAAATGACACATAAAATCTTAACTAGCATCTCTCCCGTTGCTCTACAGTTAAGTGTTTAATGATGCGAAACTAAATTTAACTACCGTATGTAAAATAAATGCCTTCCTACATTTTGAATTTATCAAACAAATTTCGGGGCCTATAAAATTTTAAGGGGCGAGTCTAAGCTATGGAGTATCTCCCGATAAAAAAAGCATACCCTAAGGGCTCCCAACTGGACTGAATTTATTTAAAATTGGGCTGGTGGAAGAGTTAGTGATGTCCTGTTATTATGGTTATTTCTAGCGCTTACCACACAAAAGTCTGAAATATTTACATCAGTGGCGCTTCATCCCATGTAGGGCCCTGGCTTGCTCCACCCCATTCTTCCATTGGGATCGAACCATCGCTTTACACCTACATGTGCGAACCACAATCTTTGTAAGCCATTCTCTACATCGCCTTCCATCTCAGTCTTGGTAGACCGGTGAGCCCCCTGCCCCTAGGTTTCTGCCTGTAGATTGTTTTTGTTGCTCCAGAAACTGGCATCCTTTTAATGTGTCCTGCCCAGGGCAGTCTGCCTTTTGTTTATATTGTTATGACTATGGATGGGTATTTGTACAATTGATGTAGCTCTTGGTTTGTACGGATTACCAAAACAAAATTGTCTATCATCGGGTCATATATTTAGCAGGTTCTCTGCTTTTCTGGTAGGAACCAAGTCTCACTTGCTAAAGTTACTACTGGTCTTATGATAGTGGTGTATATTGCCTTCTTTGTTCCCTTAGCGAGGTTTTTGCTTTGAAGTAGCTTTTGTAAATTGAAATAAGAACAGTCGCTTGCTGTTATTCTTTCTTGCACCTCCGATTGTATATCCTCTTGCTTATTTATAGTCACCCCTAGATATTTGAAAGTAGCTACCCTCTCAAAGGTGTAGTTGTTCATATTGATGGTGTCATCAGTGCGTATTTCCTGACATTATTTACATCAAGACCAGCTTTGACCGTGACATCTTCAAGTTCCCTGATAGTTTTAATTATATCATCAATGCTGTTTCTACCAAGTAGCGCTATATCGCCTGTGTATGCCAGGTATTGCAGTGTCTCGCTTTATAAAGTTCCTTATGGTTGTTCTGTACCACCTCTCAGGTGCTCACACTTATGTTTCTAATGCTTTTTTCTAAAGTGATGTTGAAAAGGATACACGGATTTCCTTGTCTGAGGCCCTGATTAATTGGAAACCCCCTCAAGTACTCTCTCTGTACTTAGATTCTACTTTTGGAGTTATCCATTGTCATATGTATGAGTCGGGTAAGTTTGTTAAGGACTCCAAGTTCCAGCAGAGCATCGTTTATGTATTTCCTGTCTATGCTATCATAAGCTGATTTGTAGTCCACATATAGTTGGTGTATGTTGATGTTGTATTCTTAGCATTTTCTACGAGACATCTAACAGTAAATATATGAACGTCTGAAATGCCCCTTCACACATTGTCTGAAAGATACATAATACCCTCACTAAGTAACTCTTGTTACCAGTGACATATCCTCATCAACACCAAGCACAGAAACATTGCAAATCCCATCTACATTCATAGGAGCGATAATGATCAATACATTGATCTTGGGCCCTTAATATACAGAAAAAGAAAAATTTGCATCACTGCATTTTGAATTTATTATTTTTAAATTAAGGTGACCCCTGCCCTCACTTTTGCTCAAACTCTTCGGATTCCTCCATTTCTGCTACTCTCCCCCCCCCCCCCCCTTTTTTTTTCCTTGACGTCGATCAGTGTGACTTACGAGGTTGAATCTAATCTTGTGTCAAATGATTTTCTTCCGCCAACACAACCTAAATGAATTTAGTTTACTTATGCCTCCCCTGACGCTTGAAAAATTATATTCCCCGATCAATGACAGTCTTATCAAAACATTCGAATCATCTATACTCCAAAATGCACCTCTTGATTGTTATATAATCACACATTTTCTGCTGCCCTACTTCCGATAAAAATTATTTGCCATGACAACCAATTTTGGTGCTGATATATACACTGTCCAGTGGCGAGCCTAGTGTTAGCGCCACCCTAGGTGGGTTAAATTTTTGACGCGCTACCTTTCTCGATAGAAACTCTGCAGATGTCCGAAAATCCCGCCGCTCTATCTAAAGAAAAAATGACACCTGGGAAGACCAAATGTTCGCCCTCCCCCCCCTTTTTACGTCAATGATGTGAGTCTTTGGTGACAGGGGAAAAGATTCATTTTTACTCCCCCCCCCCCCCAACTATAGCCCATTTGATGCCCCCGCTTGTCTGGCGCACAGGGACATATGTTCCATCTGCCACCCCTTAGCTACGCCTCTGGCTACTGACACCTGGCACTGCCCCCCCTCCCCCGAACATCTGAAGTGCTCCCCCGGGGGAAAATTTCTGAAAGAAACACTGGTGGAGGGTGTCTTTTGATGTGCCGCAGCTGATAGATTTTCAAGCGACATCAGATGTTATGCAGGAAAATGTCCCTCATTTAATGGAGAATGCAGACAAAAATGCTTTAAAATAATAAAATATGTATTGGCCATTTAAGCTTATGCCGCTTTGCTAAACAAGTGACCAAGGTTTGCTAAACATGTGACCAAGGTTTGCTAAACATGTGACCAAGGTTTGCTAAGACCGTGACCAACGTATACTAAGCACGTGACCATGGTATGCTAAACGCGTGACAAAGGTATCCTAAACGGCTTAACACGTTAGCCAGACTTTTGTCACTAAATGACAGTATAATGAAAGGCACAAAAACTGTTGTATTCCCTTCTTAGCGTGCTCAGAATGGATTTTTACTTGTTAAATGTGGCGATCATCTTACTCTAACTTTTTTTTGTATCACTTGTCATCGCACTCTCTTATCAGTTGCCACCTGTCACTCTATAATAAACCTTTCATGTAATCTAGTTGAACTTCTCTTCTTGTCTACCAATTATGCCATTTCATATTTATATCGACCCTATTTTTAAAAAAAAACCTAGAGCAATTTAGTTGTCACTATTTATTTAAGTATTTGGCTGATCTGGTCAATAAAACCTTTTAATCTAGTCAATAAAACCCTTTAATCTAGTCAATAAAACCCTTTAATCAGGTCAATAAAACCCTTTAATCAAGTGAATAAAACCCTTTAATCTAGTCAATAAAACCCTTTAATCAAGTCAATAAAACCCTTTAATCAAGTCAATAAAACCCTTTAATCAAGTCAATAAAACCCTTTAATCAAGTAAATAAAACCCTTTAATCAAGTCAATACACCCTTTCATTTCAGAAAGTTTTTGTCTAACAATCACATAATTTAGTTAATATGTTATTGACTTATTGAGCTTCCGGGGGAGGCCAGGGCGGAGGGGGAACCCTATGTGAGGAAAATGTTGTATGGCACAGCTCAGCAGATGGAGCTGGTTGCCAATTTACTAGCCGGGGTCTTAAGAGAGTAATCTCAGACCTTCACCAGAATATGTGTGTTAGTTAGTTAATATGAAGGTGCCCTGTTGGGGTTGTTTACGCCACGACAGACGCATGAATGAAAAATTTGGACTGACCTTATCCGTGTTTCCTATATACTCTGGGCCCCACATTATGACCGGCATATCCAAGGTGGACAGCAGGTTGGACACATACTGTGCGCTTGACCAGCTCCTGGAGTGGAAGAAAGGGTTGACCAGGTGAAATACTGCCGTGGTGCTGGACTGGAGGATCTCATCACAAAACGCCTGTAGAGATATTTTCATGAACAAGTTTAAATGTGAGTCTTTAGCAGTAGATAATAAAACGACCTAGGTTTATGCTTGGTATCGGCAGTTATTGAAGACGTTTCAACGGGCATGGATTGTCATCGAAAGAGGATATAAAGAAATCCTTGGCAAGATATAAAGATATCCTTGGCTGGATATACAGATATCCCTGGCAGGATATATAGATATCCTTAGCAGGATATAAAGATATAATTGGCTTACAGAGAGAGAGAGAGAGAGAGGGAGGGAGGGAGATTCTTTTTTATCCAAATAAATTGAAATGTTTTTGATTACATTGTACATTTTCAGCACATAAATAAATACATATTGAAACCGAAACACCACTTTACAATTATAACAACTAAAGCACAAGAAGTCTAAAGTATTTCTCTTTCTCAAGCGTAAAATTCAATCAGCAATAAACCTCTTTAGTGACAACCAGGAATTAATTAGTGATGATTTAGATGTGTTAGCCGCACATACTACATATCACCAATATATCCAATATGCCCAATAATGACATGTTACTAATGTACCCTAGGACATGATCCATCATAACGTACTTTACCAAGACTTTAAGAGCAGTTTACAACAACGTTACTTTCACATCTGTAACCAAGAAAATCCCCCCTCCCCCCGGGGCCAACCTCGCCATGAAATCAACATCAAACAAAGTTCTGGCGTATTGGGTTCACTGACATTGGGCCATCCAGTTTCCCTTTAAGTAAAAATGGTATGTTCTTGGACTGCCCTAAATCAATAAATACTTGCGTATCTCCTAGGCTTAAGCCCAACAAGTGAAACCTTCATAAACATGGTTACGCTCACGAACCGATACGTGAAGGGAAAATCTGTAAAGATGATAACGTAAACGATTCCTTCCCCCACCCCCATCCAATTCCCTGCCAAGCAATCTCCCATAAATTACAGGGTATTATTGCTTCACGGCTGGCTTGGAAGGGTGGTCATAAAGCTGCAGTAATTAAATCTTGCTGTCATTCGCTATAAACAAATCCATGGTTATGGATACCATGTAGCTTGGTCTTTGGGCATATGCAACGAACACTGGGCAAATGATTCCATGTAGCTTTGTCTGTGGTCATAGGTTAGGACCATTGTGACTTAACGACTCAAGTTCCCTGCTTCCAAGTATTGAACTTTAAATGAAATATAAAACAACATTCTGTGTATTTTAATGAATTTTTATATAATCGCGAAGACAAAAGTAATAAGGTTCTGTAACACAACGAGTTAATGGCACTCAGTCACATGGCTGTATTATTTATTTCTATGCACGGTGGCGTAGTGAGTTAATCATAGGGTAAGAATAAGAAAAACTAGTTCCCCTTATTCTCATCCTATGATTAAATCACTACGCCACCGTGCATAGAAATAAATAATACAGTCATGTGACTGAGTACCATTAACTCGTTGTATTACAGGTTCTCAAACTAAGATTCAGTAAATACATTACGTGTTTCCGGTATGACGTCATCTAAATAAGTTATAAGAGCAATTAGCGCTTGAGAATTTAGCATACAATTACACATCCCAATAGAGCCATATATGGTTCATAATAAGACATGATTGTTCATATGCACTAAAACTACTATAGACCAGCACTACAAATATACGGAATATTAACACTACAATACACGATATATCAATACTGTAGCCATCAGGTCTTCATCTACATCTGACGGGAAAAGATAAATCAACTTTTTTTTTTGTAAACTTATATTTCTTTATTAAAGACATAAAAGTTAAACACATGACGTCACAAACCTGTAAAATGTCGCGTGGTTTGTCGTCACGAAGACTAACTATCTTGCCAGTTGGCCTGAGGTAGCGCAATATCGGGCTGAACTCTCTTTCATAGATTCCTTTATTGATGGAACTTTCCAGGTCTCTGTCGTAGCCCCTGTTGACCTTGAGGTGGACAATGACTTTGAGTGACACCGTCTGCAGAAGGGAGAAATGTTGAAGTAAATGCGAGGCTCTTCACAACAAGTCAAATCTTTTTATATACAGGATTTATCTCTGAAATGTGGAGCGAAACAAAATGTTAAACAAAATGTTAAACACAATTAAAACACACGTTTTGTGTATTAAGGCTTTGGTAACACCTCTGCTATGACGTGACACCTCTGCTATGACGTGACACCTCTGCTATGACGTGACACCTCTGCTATGACGTGACACCTCTGCCATGACGTGACACCTCTGCTATGACGTGACACCTCTGCTATGACGTGAAACCTCTGCTATGACGTGACACCTCTGCTATGACGTGACACCTCTGCTATGACGTGACACCTCTGCTATGACGTGAAACCTCTGCTATGACGTGACACCTCTGCTATGACGTGACACCTCTGCTATGACGTGACACCTCTGCCATCGCATGTGACAACTCTGCCATCGCATGTGACACCTCTGCCATCGCATGTGACACCTCTGCCATCGCATGTGACACCTCTGCCATCGCATGTGACACCTCTGCCATCGCATGTGACACCTCTGCCATCGCATGTGACACCTCTGCCATCGCATGTGACACCTCTGCCATCGCATGTGACACCTCTGCCATCGCATGTGACACCTCTGCCATCGCATGTGACACCTCTGCCATCGCATGTGACACCTCTGCCATCGCATGTGACAACTCCGCTATCGCGTGTGATAACTCTGCTGTGGCGTGTGACGGCTCTGCTCTGATGCGTGACGCCACTATGGCTCGCGGCAATTATTATTATTATTATTATTATTATGGGTAGTTTTCTATAGCGTGGTACCCCAGCCTAGGGCTGGGCTCACCACGCTGTACATGCAAATTAAAATGAACTTAAAAAATATAAATTAAAAACCAACCATTCCATAACAATTTACATGTGAAGCCATGGACGGCACTCAGCAGCATCGTTTAACTTTCAGAGGGGGAATCAGTCAGGATAGTAAAGTTTAAAGAGGTGTGTTTTGAGTGCAGTTTTGAAGGCTGTGATGGTTGATATATTTCTGATGTGTAGTGGAAGAGAATTCCATTGTTTGGGGGCACAGTAAGAGAAAGATCTTTCACCGTATGTTTTTGAGCGAGTCTTAGGGACAGAAAGAATACGATCGTCTGCGGAGGAGCGAAGCTGTCGAAGGGGTGAATAGACAGAGAGAATTTCGGTTAGATATGA
This sequence comes from Omphiscola glabra, assembly GCA_964017045.1. Lineage (NCBI taxonomy): Eukaryota > Metazoa > Mollusca > Gastropoda > Lymnaeidae > Omphiscola > Omphiscola glabra. The sequence goes on from OZ024795.1 coordinate 30,465,877, forward strand.
AGGGCAGGAATTCGAGAAAAAGTGGTGGCACAGAACAGAGAGTTTATAATCAATCCGTGCTTGTGGCATGTGACAGCTCTGATTGTGACAAGGAAATGTGTACGGAGAGCCAACAATAAACAAACAAGTTCCCCAAAAAGCAAGTCGAATAATGATACAAATATGTCACGGCGGTTGTCCATCATGTTGGCGTGAACTCGTAGTTTTAGTTGGTCTGCGTGGGATCACATCCAAATAGGATCGATATTTGCATTGCTATCAAATTCCTTCAAGTATGCGTGTTCATTTTTTTAAATGAGTTCAATACTTAATTTACATGATATCTTCTAGAATGGGGAATAACGGGGGTCAGATATTTGGCGTAGACACTGAATTAAAGTGGGCGCTGGAAGATGTATACACTTTGGCAAAAGCGACGGTAAAAAAATTCTTAAATTTTTTAATGCAAAATAGAATATGTTCACATTCCTTTACAGAAACTTTCAATTCAATTTGAATTCAAACCCGGAGATAGGGAGATGGAGTTCACATGCGCCTAACTGGCAGCAGTGAGACCTCTCGAACATCGAACATCGGAGCGCCGTGAGCATGCTATCATAGCATGGAATGAGCGCTATATAAGTACTCCACTCAATCAATCAATCAATCAAACTTAAAAACTAAAACTAAAATCAACTTTGAATCTTAAAGTAACCTAATTTTAGACACTAAATGCAATAAGCATGAACTATCTAACTTCGACAATAGAAATTGTGTTCCCATCTTACAGCCTTTCCACTTTTTCAATGTCCACTGCCTCAGACCGTTTGAGATTGTCTGCTAACAATGCACAATACCTACCTACTGGGTAAGATTAAAGGTTGTTTCACGTTGGATACATTTAAAAGTCGGAAGTTGTCTAATGTTCAATATGTTGTAGTAGGACTAGGTTAAGATTTTTTTTAATGAAAACTCGTGTATGCTGTCAGATACATATATTGATAAAGTTGTGCCTTAAGAGTGGTATAAACTTATAAAGCGTCCTCTATGATGGGCTTTAAAAAATGCAAATGACCGGTGCTTCTCAAACATTTTGAAAAACATTATACATATCTTCAAATAATTGTATTAAATTTATGTAATATCGGTTGTCCCTACTTTGGTTTTGAGAACCGCTGTTTTATCTCACCTTCCATTAAGTAAGACCAGCTTAATCAAAACACGTATGAACATGGCGTTAACTATTTATCATGAATGCTAAGATACCCTAAAGATGCTAAGATACCCTAAAGTATGCTTCGCCTGCCTGTGAAACCTGTGTCATGTGAACACGACCAAAATAAGACCTGAAATTCAATCCGATTGAAGTGCCCCGAGAGGAAAGTCCTTTATCTCCCCTGCGGATGTTCCTAATGGTGTCAAGTAGCCGGTGGGTTTCTTCCCCTTCGTGAACAAACAACAAAAGCCATTGGCGGTCTTTTTTGTCCTGGAAATCAGGTCATGGCTCCTATTTCCAGGAAATTCCGCCGTCCATCAAAAACAGAGCCACGCAAACCCCCGACATCAGCTCAACATCTTCTGCTCAATCTGTGTTTTAGTAATGATGTTTGGGTTACGATGTTGTTTTTTTAAGACTGGATTTTACAAAATGTCTAAGACAGCGGTTCTCAACCTGTGCGTCGCGACCTCTTAAAAAAAAGCTTCGATCAAATTTTGCATCGTCGAAATTTCTTTCAAACAAATTTCCGGTAACCGTCTAATAGATTAGGGGATGAAAATTGCTGGGAGACTAGACGATAAAAATCGAAAGATAGCATCAGACATTGGTCGTACGACTGACGTCACACGAACAGGTAATGACGTACCTGACGTGACAGGGACTCGTCGTCCTCACCATACGACATCCGGTCTCCATAATGTTGCAACGACAACGAGGCTCCATCGTCCCCGGGATCATGGCTGTCACGAAATTTTAATCGTCTGCGCCATGACCGAGCACGTCTGCTTCTGTTCCTGACTGAGTGGACCCTCGAACTCACTTGACTTCCGGTATGAATATTCCGTGAGCTGTTATTTGGTGACCTGTCAGGTTGTACATCCTTTGAGGTCCTTCTCGGCAAATGGGAACATCTTTTACTAGCCACATCACTTATTCCCGGGCGGGGGGATATGAAATCAGAATAGGACCCAGATGACGCCGCCTGTTTACCCTCTTTTAAAATCCGCCTGTGCAGTTTGTTTAGGGCGACGTCGTCCATGGTTTTGTTTGAAGGTGCAGTCCCTAATGCTGCAAGGAGCTCGTTATAACCCCGGGCGCCACCCGGTGCGTTTTGACGCCCCAAAAACTTTGAGGACGACGGCGTCGCCGAGCGGACTGTCTTGGCGTTACTCTTGGTTGGCTTTAATCGCGTTGGGATACTTCTGTTGTGAGCAACGTATGTAAAATTCAGGATTTTGGCTTGTGTTAAAAATCCTCGTACGTATTCTGATAAACGCGATCTCTCGTTTTGTGTAACTACCGACCTCTTCTTCCTTAAGTTGGACGGCTGGTAACGTTCCGTAAAATCCAGCGTTTTATCTGCTCTCTTGTCCTCTGACAACCACGACGGGGATCTATTAGAAGACGATTTTGGTGGAAATCGGTCCGGCGATTTTCTGAAATGGGCAGCATTTAGGAAGTCAAATCGATGTCTAATGACCTCCCCTAAAACCCGGCTGTTATCCACGGCGTTCACGCCGGTGTCGACCGGACTCCCGGTGCCTTTTACAGCGCCTTGTTGGTTGCCCATTGAAGCTGTAATAGCTGCCGCCGTTGTCGTTATCTCGAATGATCTCGCCGTTGAGTCCGTCGATGATGTAAACTCGGCTGATCTCGGAGACAGATCCGACGTGAAGGCCCCGTTTCGGTACTGATAAGAAAGTTCCAGCCTCCATTTGGCTGGATTTACGGTTGCGTTTAAGTAACGGATGGCATTCAGGGCGACCGGGTTTGTTGCCGTAGTTAGTGAATTCTGTATATGGGCATTAGCGAAAGAGGGCTTTGGTGTTGGGTGCCTTTTAGATGGTTCTTGCAGTAGAGAAATTAACGGAAATAAATAATCACGCTGTATTCTAGAAAAATACGTTCTTCGCGTTGCTGAAATAATATTTCCGCGTATTCCACCGTGAAAACTTAATTGTGTTTTACGGTTTAAATATTGTCGTCTAAAGGCATTTAATTTCCTATAAAAATATTTGTTTTTGTATGGTGGCTCGTTAATTCCAAAGCTTTGATTGTTGGTAATCTGTTTTTGGACTAGATCTCCAGAAGTGAAAGCCGCTTTAGGAATCTCTTCCAAAGCACGATCATGTCTGGATGGCGTTAAGTCCTTCGTCGCATTTCTGGTGTCGTTGGAAGACGCGAGAAACACGCACCTGACCAGAATCAACACGTTGCAAAAAGATATACACAGTAACAGAATGGCCAGCGTCACTGCGTCAGCCATTGTGGTAAGTCTCACGGCAGGAGTCAGGACAGTTGAACCCTGGTAAACTGGTGCACCAGGCACAGGTCATGCTTACGTCGTCTGCTCAGTGGTATTCATGAGATGCCGATGTCGAATTAACGTCTCTTGCTGGCCAGCGGCACACAGTACTGAAATATAAAATACAGGAAACGGGTGTTGAGGTTAAATGCATAGAATATTTTACTTTAAGGAAAGATCCAAGAAAAACAAAAACTTTGAATAAGTAAAAGAAGTCATGTCAAAGAAAAATTAATTCTAAACAAAGTTGCATCCTCACATAAGTTATAAAGTTCGAACAAAAATATTTTTAAAATGTTGCGCATGGTGTGGAAACATATGACTAATTCCATGAACTGTATTTCACCAAAAGCTTTATGTGACTCAACTAGCTCAAACATTAAAAGATCCATTTTGTAAGGACAGTTTAAAACGTGCATGATCTTGGTTAAAAAACGGCCCACATTTTGGAATCAACAGCCACCAAAAAAATACACGATTTGTGGCCCTAAAATAGAACGACAGGCTACAGAGCAGAGCTTAAGACTGTTTCTCAAAGTGGGCTGCTAGAAAAGATAAATTGTAATTGAAAAACCCGAAGGCCCTTGAGACGACTTTAACGACGGACTGAAAACTTCAAGACCACTTTGGGGGGGGGGGGGGGGGAAAGGGGGGACATTGGAAGCAGTTTCCTCCATCAACATGGTCTCACCCAAGTATCGCTGCGTATTGCTCAGACCATGTCTGTGCCCTTCATACGTTATTTTTACGTATTTTTTTAATGATACCGGTCATTTTCGGCTCCATATGCGGATAGTTGCAAACCTCAGGAAGACTAACACAGCTATTTTGGTGAAATTTGAGCACTAATCTTTAAGTCCGCACCGTACTGAGCTCATCTTTATAATAAATGTTACTTTATGATTTATAACAAACGCTACTTTATGATTTATAACAAATATTACTGTATGATTTGTAACGAATGTTTAAGATCTCTGGCTCCCATCTCCCATTGGACACGATGCTTTCAGATCTTTGGTTAACCTCTCCCATTAGTTAAACACACCCATTAGCCATGCTGGTTTCAGATCTCTGGTTCCTCCTGTTACACTTTCTGTATCTTTTAAGAAAAATGAAAATTCCGACAAGTCCCTTTGACATAGGAGCACAGTGAGACACACAAGACATAAGGCAAGGACGAGAGAGTGAATCAATGAGCTACTTTCCTTCACTTTAAACAAAATACAGCTCAAGTCAAGACTAATACTCAAGGCAAGGCTACTATACAGGTAAACGCTGCTACTCAAGTCAAGGCTACTAGTCAAGTGAAGGCTGCTACTCAAGTCAAGGATGCTACTCAAGTCAAGGCTGCTACTTAAGTCAAGGCTGCTACTCAAGTCAAGGCTGCTACTCGTCAAGGCTACTACTCAAGTCAAGGCTAATACTCAAGTCAAGGTTACTACTCAAGTCAAGGCTACTACTAAAGTCGAAAATTTCCTTGGTCATCTTTGCGTGCGATGGACGAACAATAAAAAATCTTGTGTATTGCACGGTTACACGCCTCGGCTCCAATGCTCATCCCACCTCCACGACACCGTATCCCCACATCCACACCACTACACCATCATAACCACACCACTACACACCACACCACACATTACTCGTTTGTGTGACTTTGCTGAGCACCTCCTGGAACAATGTAATAAATAATAGCTGTGCGTAGACCACAACTTTTGTATCACTATGTCATTGACACAATAAATCCATTTGCAGTGTGCTGCATCGTTTTACTATAACAGACACACATGATGATAATGTCACTTTTACTATATCTTACTGTTTAGATTATTTTAACTTGTAGTTTGAATTTTAAGATCAATTCCATGGCTATGAATCAAATTTCCCCATAATCGAGTATGTATAGAAAAAAAATTCTCCACTATTTGAGTTTTAGGAATAAACAAAATCCTTTACCCCACAGATCGTTTAAGAAATGTTTCAATGTAGGCTACCTTAGCTTTACGGGACTTCCGTGTCATAATGACTTCGTCACAGTGGTCAGGGTTAAAGTTGCGATAGAATTATAAATCACAGTATTTTGCGATCGTTTGGAATGTGTTGACGATAAACTTGTATCCAATAAACAATCAGGACCGGCCCGGGATACAATCACTACCCGCCCTGGATACAATCAGGACCGGCCATGGATACAATCAGGACCGGTCCTATCAGTACCCGCCCTGGATACAATCAGGATCGACCCTGGATACAATCAGGACCGGCCCTGGATACAATCAGGACCGGCCCTGGATACAATCAGTACCCGCCCTGGATACAATCAGGACCAGCCCTGGATACAATCAGGACCAGTCCTGGATACAATCAGGACCGGCCCTGGATACAATCAGGACCGGCCATGGAAACAATCAGGACCGGCCCTGGATACAATCAGGACCAGCCCTGGATACAATCAGGACCAGCACCGGATACAATCAGTACCCGTCCTGAATACAATCAGGACCAGCCCTGGATTCAATCAGGACCGGCCATGGATACCATCAGGACCGGCCCTGGATACGTCGGACGCCCTATAAGAGGGGTTCAACTAGTTTGTGAAATAGCTGGGACGAAACGGTTGACTAGGAGCAGATTTCTCGGGGCCGCATATCTAGAATCATCGGCCAGAGGCTTCCACCTCAGCCTCTCGCCTCATATCCTTTAACGGCAACTTGTAATCATGATCCCTACCCTGTCTGTGCCTTTTCCTCCAACTGTGAAAATATCACAGCTGGCAGTCCTGTAGGAACTGTTTAACTCCGGCAGTCCTGTTTAATGTATGACTTTGTCTGCTCACGCGGGACAAGCAATTGTGGTCTTGTTCCTCAGGTTAACATTGAGGGGGTCCGGTGGCCAACGCTTCCAAATCGGCAAGACACCTCAGACTTGACGACCGGAATCCAGGGGGTATCTATCTATCTATCTATTGATCCATCAATCTTTCTATTTATGTATCTTTCATATATATATACTTTTATATAATTTCATCTATAATCTAACTATCTTACTTTCCATTTCATCTTTCTGGGGAAATGTTTTAAAACTTCCCCCATATCCTATAATAATTCGCTTAACGAGACATTGTGGTGATCAGACCTGAGATGACCAGTTGACCTGAGATGACCAGTTGACACGAGATGACCAGTTGACCTGAGATGACCAGTTGACCCCGAGTTTATCAGTTGACCCCCGAGATGACCAGTTGACCTGAGATGACCAGTTGACCCGAGATGACCAGTTGACACGAGATGACCAGTTGACCTGAGATGACCAGTTGACCCCGAGTTTATCAGTTGACCCCCGAGATGACCAGTTGACCTGAGATGACCAGTTGACCCCGAGTTTATCAGTTGACCCCCGAGATGACCAGTTGACCCGAGATGACCAGTTGACACGAGATGACCAGTTGACCTGAGATGACCAGTTGACCCCGAGTTTATCAGTTGACCCCCGAGATGACCAGTTGACCTGAGATGACCAGTTGACCCGAGATGATCAGCTGACCCGAGTTTGGCACAGTTTATATTGGCTTACGAAGTTTTCTCAAGATTTTTGGAAGTGCGTTTCTTTTTTTTTTTTTTTTTTTTTTTAATCCTTTTATTTTTTTTTTGCATCGCAAAATCTTCGGCGGCTAATTGGCCCACTTCCCGTCAAGCTATCGAGCAAATAGAGTCGTTGCCGATGACAACACATTCTAACACATTTTCAGTCCCAACCTCCAACACCGACCCCCCAACTGTCAGTTTTTCTGTTTTCAAAAGGGAAGATAAAATGAAACTCCCGATAACTGCCCTAAATGACCTTTTATTTATTTATTTATTTTTTTAATAAAAAATCGCAAAAGCGTTTGGTGCGTAACATTTGTTTTTCTTTCTGAAATGGTTGGTGAAATTATTATTGGGCGGTGTAAAAGCAGGCGGGTCATTATAATATTAATACAGTTCAGGTTGGTTGCGAGCTTGGGGGGTGGGGGTGGGGGGAGTATTTGGGATTCTTATAAAGTGCGTTACTCGTATGCGTGTTTTGTCAAATTTTCAGCCGCCCCCCCCCCCCCTAATTGCTCGATAGTACATTTTATAAAGTATTGATACCAAAACCTTTGTTTTTACTGGTTGTTTAATTATTACACTTCTAAACACGGGTCATCACTTTTTTCCACTCATTATTACGAGCAACGTTCCCTCTAAGGTTTGATGGTTCGTGTGCAAAATCATAAAGTTGGGTGTAAAGCTTTACTTGGCAGAGTGCAGCGTATCTGTTCGAATGTATTTTTATAAAAATTTGCTGCGCGGAAACTCAAAAGGGAACGTTGATTACGAGTTACAAGTCTTTAAATTTCTTTAGTTCAGAGTTTTTACTGTGAGCTCATCATTAATGGGTTTATCAAAATGACACGTCCGACGTGCTGACTGGGTCATTTAGGGCGAGTAATGAGGTGAGCAAAGTCGAGAAAAACATACAAAATAAGAGTTTGAAACACATCGGCACCACGAGTAGAAACACAAGACAAATACTGAAACAACGACCCCACCCCACCTCAACCATCAGAAGACTGTAAAAAGATCTGCAAGTTTTCAACGTGAGACTTGTGATATGTGTTGGTGAGGGGTGGCTAGGTAAGGGTGTCATGTTGGTAAGGGCGCTGTTGGTTAGGTAAGGGAGTCATGTTGGTAAGTTGGTAAGGGCGGTGTTGGTGAGGGGTGGTTAGGTAAGGGTGTCATGTTGTTAAGTTGGTAACGGTGGTGTTGGTAAGGGGTTGTGTAGGTAAGGAGGTGCTGTATGTAAGGGGTTTGGCGTCGGTAATGAAGTGGTGACAGTAATCTCTTATTGTGGTAACGGGGTTGTGTAATTAATTGGGTGGTGTAGGTAAGGGTATTGTAGAAATTGGGATGGTGTTTGTAAGGGGGCTGTGTAGGTGATGGGGTTGTGTAAGTATGGGGTGGTGTTGGTAAGTGGGAGGTGTAGGTGAGGGTCGGTGTAAGTAATGGTATTGTAAGTAATGGGAGAGTTAAGGTAAGGGGGGTTTAGGTAATGGGTGGAGAAGGTAAAGGGTGATGGGAGGCACAATGAATCTTTAATCCGGGAGTTGAGCGGTATAGAGTAAAGTGCAGGGTTAGCGTTTATAGGATAAAGTTCAGTCCCGACTGAGGAGGGGGGGGGGGGGGTAGAGAGAATCATCGAAGTTAAAAAGGTTAAAGAAATGTAAGGAGTCCGTACATATTCAAAATCGTAACAATATCTAGGTAGTAGTTTAATAAAGAGTAGAAATATCCACATATATAGATGAATAAAGAGTAGAAATATCCACATAGATCGATGAATAAAGAGTAGAAATATCCACATAGATCGATGAATAAAGAGTAGAAATATCCACATAGATCGATGAATAAAGAGTAGAAATATCCACATAGATAGATGAATAAAGCGTGATAATAAAGTATTATTTCGCCCCAGATAAAACAGAAAAACAGATTCCACAGAAACATCTTTGCACATAAACATATCAAATATAAATAATTCATTGCCCATGAACATTTCAAATGTCAATAATTCATTCATAAAGTGACAGTGTCATGTTCATGGAGGAGGGGGTGGTGGAGTTGCTAAACCAAGCTATCAAAGCAATTTATTTATGAAGTGCGTGTGCTTGGTGGTGCTGTTTGTGTGTGTGTGTGTGTTGTCAAGGGTATGATATCACTGTTGTGATGTTGGTACGTAAAACATGTTTACGTAGAGATTATATGTGTAGCTGTATATGCTGTGAGACAATGTTGTGACGTATTTGGGTAGGGGGAAAGTGACGTATTAGTCCTATAGAGAACAGATGTTTTAAAACAACTGCGTTTTTTTAATATTTATTTTTCTCTTTACATTTCTTACCTTAATTTTCTTCCTGTTCATTGCACCATCAACGAGAAGCGTCATAACCAAGCGGTGTATGCATGTTAAGAGAAGAACACTTAACGGCAGTTGATGGATGACCTACCTCAAGTCCAGCTCTTCTCCTTGACCTGACATGTACAGCAGGTCTAGGCTTCCCCGTACTAATGTCATTCCAATTTCAGCACCGCAGAGACATGAGCTCTAGGCAAGGTAAATAGTTCTTACCCTAATCAGTTCACGTTGGAAGCCGGCTAGTATCGCCAGCTCTGTGATAACTCAACTTTGCGCGCCAGTAATGTGATAACTCAACTTTGCACGCGAGTTCTGTGATAACTTTACTTTGCGCGCCAACTCTGTGACAACTCAACTTTGCGGCTAAGTTAGCCTTGTAAAAGATTAACACAAAAACCTGTTCTAATAATTAATTAATTCAAAAATAAACTCACCTAAGCGTTAGAACGATAATTTAAATCTTGAAAACGCGTCTCACCTTTCAATAGAAAAATTCCAAGAAATTTATTCACAGCTTGAAGCAGGTAAGTAGGTAGTGCCTGTCATTGATTTGTTTAGCTATAGTATGCCACGCAGTTATTGTCCACACTTCTGGTCAGTCTAACAATTACCAGCCTGGAGCATGGAATGGTTTATGTCTACGTCATAATCGAGTCGGACATTCCGTTTGACGTTAGTTTTTGCCGTCTATAAATAATTCACTTGTTAATTTAACGTGATCTAAAACATTGCAATATTAAGCCGTTGTTGTGTCGTGAAATGTCTTGCACAAAATATATCAGTGAAATCGTTATCATTCACAATACTTTATCATTCAAAGTACTTTATCATTCACAGTACTTTATCATTCACAGTACTTTATCATTCACAGTACATCGGAACATATTTTATAGCAATAGAACGTTAAAAAAATAAACGGTGCTTGAGTGTAGTAAAAAAAAATTAAAATGTGAATGGTATAAATATCACCATTGTCGTGACATTCTGTCACCATTGTCGTGACTTTCTGTCACTATTGCATATATTTTATTTGTTTCTTTCAATAATAATTGAATACATAAGTGTTAATGAAACGTTATGACGTCATGGCGTAACGTGGTCAGTTAAGGAAGCTACTACATCGACTTATTGTCATACACACACACACAAACACACACACACACACACACAAACACACACACACACATACACACAGTGTCAAATCATAATTGTCAAAAGGAACTCAGTCTGCCCAGGCGACTGAACCAGGTAATGTTTAAAAATTTTTAAAAGATGCTTGTTTTAAATTTCAACAAATTTGTTTGAGCAAATCAGTATACCCTAATTCATTAAAACTGAAGCTAACGCAAACATATTTTATCTGCCTGAATATTTAATTAAACTAAATAAATTGGTCTCCATAATATTTCCTACAGAACAACTCACCATCCTGCTGAAATGACCTGACCATCAAGAGAGTTACTCTAGAGTGCCTGCTGTGCTTAGCTACCGTACACTTGTCTCTTTGACGCTTAAAGAACTACACATTACTAAACACAGATTAGAAATACAGTATTGCTGAACAGAAATCAATCCGGCTTACATGTATTTAGAAACAAATCAAGAAATCGTCTGGGCGAAATCTCCAGCCGAACAATGTGTAATCCGTCTCATATAAGTAACGACAAAAATTAAAAACAGTGAATGGAAATTTCACGAAAAAAAAAACAACTAAAATATCCACACCAAAAAAAATACTGGACTTGGATGTGGATTTGTTTAACGCTCGGAAAGTAGAAGGTATTTATTCTGTTGGTTTTTTTTTATGTCCTTAGCTAGAAAAACCCAAACTGAGTGCCTGCCTCGAATCCAGGAAATCTCTCCAGTAACGGCCACAAGCAGGAACGGAAACTCAAGTCCCCAGTGGAGTAAAGCAGTTGATCGATAACGGCAGCTTCTTGGTTGCCTCCCTTTCGCTCGTTGGCGATGTTGTCGCGTCTTTCTGTGATTGTAGTTGGCCGGGGAACCTCGCCTTTAATCTTGATGAATGTTGCAGAATTTTTACTTCATTTCAAAATAAATATATTAGCTCTTTTTAAGTAGCCATTGACCTGGTGTTGGGGAGAGTGGGCTGTGTTCGGCCAGCTCCAGCCACGGTTGGTAAACAATGAGGTGACGCTTTATGTAATCAATGATTTCCCCATGTCATCAAATGTTTTCCATCCATGTTTATTTGTTTAGCCGAAAGAGGTACTTTTTTAAAACGCAAGTTTGTCATCGCTGTAGCTAATCACAAAATATTGAGTCGTCTTGATGACCTAAGATCCAAAACTAACAAGGATTTACAGCATAGCCGGACATTTTGAAATATCGTTCATATAGCGTTGTCCGATATTTTGATATATCGTAGTCCGATATTTTGATTTATCGTAGTCCGATATTTTGATATATCGTAGTCCTATATTTTGATATATCGTAGTCCGCGATTTCATACATCGTTTTCCCAGGTTTTTTTAATGGATTTTCTTACATAATGTCCAGGATTTGCTGTCCCGAATGAAGTGAAGTTTTCAGAAGAAATGGGTCCATTTTCTTGCCCACCACACACCGGAGTTTATAAGATTAGTTTTTCTTTAAATATAAGTCCCGTTAAATGTTTAAGGAGGAGGGGGAAAAAGGGGTGTCGCGGCATTTTAAACTTAAAGATTTGAATTTAAGGTCCTGATAAAAGTTCTAATATAATTCTTTTAAACTAATGAGGATACTGCCCTCCTTGGTGCTACTTCTATATTCTAAATACTAGCCTTGTCTTTCATTGTGCTACTTCTATATTCTAAATACTAGACTTGTCTTTCATTGTGCTACTTCTATATTCTTAATACTAGCCTTGTCCCTCGTTGTGCCACTTATATATTCTAAATGCTAGCCTTGTCCCTCGTTGTGCCACTTATATATTCTAAATGCTAGCCTTGTCCCTCGTTGTGCTACTTATATATTCTAAATACTAGCCTTGTCCCTCATTGTATCACTTATATATTCTAAATACTAGCCTTGTCCCTCGTTGTGCTACTTATATATTCTAAATGCTAGCCTTGTCCCTCATTGTATCACTTATATATTCTAAATACTAGCCTTGTCCCTCGTTGTGCTACTTATATATTCTAAATACTAGCCTTGTCCCTCATTGTATCACTTATATATTCTAAATACTAGCCTTGTCCCTCGTTGTGCCACTTATATATTCTAAATGCTAGCCTTATCCCTCGTTGTGCTACTTATATATTCTAAATGCTAGCCTTGTCCCTCATTGTATCACTTATATATTCTAAATGCTAGCCTTGTCCCTCGTTGTGCCACTTATATATTCTAAATTCTAGCCTTGTCCCTCGTTGTGCCACTTATATATTCTAAATGCTATCACTGTTTTTAATGGCGCTACTTAAAATTCTAAATAGTAATACTGTCCTTATATATTTTAAATACTCGCAATGATTTGTTGCAGAAATAGAGCATTTAGTCTTAGATAGAGGTAAGATACAAAAATTAATTTATATATATATATATATATATATGTATAAATATATTGCTGAGAATCGCTAGACTAATGACTGTCACCTGATATTATATTACTTTTGTTAACACTGTCTCTTTAACACATTGTCATTTTAACACTGTCATTTTAACGTTGACATTTTAACATTATCATATTAACACTATCATAAACACTGTCATTTTAACATTTTCACCTTAACACTGTCATTTCAACACTGTCATTTTAACACTGTCATTTTAACATACATAATGTAGCATTTTTTTAAAATTGTCTTTATTTTTACTGGATTTTTCAGCAAAGAATTATTTTTGTCGACATATTATTTGTTTTGTTTCGTCTTCTTTTGGATTTTAGATGTTTTTAGATTCCAATTGATCGCAGTTCTCTGTTTTATAATTTATCAGCAATTCGAACTCATATACTCAGTGCATATATATATTGAGACTTAATCGATGAGCAATCCACAAGCTCCCAGAGTTAATTTGTCCCAAATAAAAATTGAAGTAAAATCTGTCAGCATTGTATGATTTGTAATGTCATATGATATGTTCAATATTTGTGACAAAATTGTGATGTTGGACCAAACGTTTGACCGTCGTATGTGTTACAATAATGGTGTTCCTCGTCACACTGAAGTAACCAGCTCTGAAGTTAAGAAACCGTTGTTGCGTTGTTGACGGCTTCAAGTTTTCCGTTGAGAAAGTTAACTCTAATCAATGTTTATAGATAAGTATACCGCGAAATGTTTACAGCTTAAAATAGCTTTTAATAGTGCAATTAATTGTCATCTGAGAACAGACGAGACTTCGATAAAGAACAGACGAGACTTCGGTTGAGAACAGTCGAGACTTCGGTTGAGAACAGACGAGACTTCTGTTGAGAACAGACGAGACTTCAATTGAGAACAGACGAGACTTCGATAAAGAACAGACGAGATTTCGGTTGAGAACAAACGAGACTTCGATAAAGAACAGACGAGACTTCAGTTGAGAACGGACGAGACTTCGATAAAGAACAGACGAGACTTCGGTTGAGAACAGACGAGACTTCGATAAAGAACAGACGAGACTTCGGTTGAGAACAGACGAGACTTCGGTTGAGAACTGACGAGACTCTGATTTTAGAAAGACGAGACTTTCTTATTTTAATTCTATGTGCTATAGAAATGTAGGCTTAACCATCCTGTTGTTATTTGTATAACATTTGAAGCAAATGTTATCATAAGACGCTAAGAGCTTAAAATGATATATTTTATTCTTAGGAGAGTAGACAATGGTCTACTTTAGGGGGGGGGGGGGGGCAAAGGCTTTCCCCGGGGCCAGACCTGATAATATCAACTGGCCTGAACCGATTTTGAGCTATAACAGTGTTATTCAATATTTCATTTGAACTTTTATATAGAAGTAACTCTAGCAAGAAGATAACTTGTTTTTGAAATGTAACAAAGCAAAGTTTTCAACTAAACTTAACCTCGAAATCCCGATTATATGACGTATGTTGCTCAATGGTTGCTATGGCAACGCAGGCGTGGAAGCGTAAGCATGAAGTAAACGTGTTATTTCCTGTGGTAGAGGGGGACACAAGGTTAAACACAAGGTGAAACACCAGGTGCAAAAAAAAGGTTCAGCACAAGGTGAAACACAAGGTGAAACACAAAGTGAACCACAAGGTGAACTAAAGTTACTCAAAGCATGCAGCGTGTGGGAAGGAGTAAATATTTCACATTGACCTCCACCCCACATCGCCCTACACACACACACACACCAACCCCAATTGTAAAAAAGTTTTTTCTTTTGTGTATGATTCTCTAATTCTATTCCAATGAATGTTTACCAGCATCAAAGTGGGATACCATGGAATAGCAGGCCAAAAAATATCTCCAAATTTGACCATAATTTGCATTAAATATTTGTTAATGTGTCTTTAAAAAAAACAATATGGCCACTTAAAGCTCTGGGGGATGTAACGGATCCAAATGATCAGACGATATTTTTACAAATTTATGATCGATTCTGGCTCTCATCTTGGGTCCATTAAAGTAATTACTCCCAGTGTGACGTATGATATTTAGTGCAATAACAAATGTTCCCTTGTAACGCGATGTGGATGAGACCCGATGAAACAGATTAGTCTGGACTCATGGTTTCAATGGATCTGTTCAAACAGTTGCAAACGGGAACGGGTTTGGGGGGAGGGGGCGGAAATAACAGTAAAATGACAATTAGTAAAAGTAAAAATTGTTACCGAGGCCATTTTGTTTTATTTTTTACGATTGCACTTTGTAACCGCGATTTAAAAAAACGTTATAAAAACATTCTGTTAGTATAACACTTTCATCCTTTCTTTGTAAACAAGACAAGGAAAGAGCCTTATGATTGCTTATGCACCAACTATCTGCATTACGTCTGTGGAGAAACTATATTCTACACACGGCCAGCGGGATTTTTTTTCCACTGTTTCAAAATTTCATAATATACTATATACTTGCTGTTAACGTGAGGAACCGCCCTAAGTAAGTTAGAATAAAGCCATTGTACGTTAACACATATGTATTCGTTATTCATTACGACATGGGGAGGTAACCTTTAACAATACATTCATATGTATTCGTTATTCATTACGACATGGGGAGGTAACCGTTAACAATACATTCATATGTATTCGTTATTCATTACGACATGGGGAGGTAACCGTTAACAATACATTCCTATGTATTCGTTATTCATTACGACATGGGGAGGTAACCGTTAACAATACATTCATATGTATTCGTTATTCATTACGACATGGGGAGGTAACCGTTAACAATACATTCATATGTATTCGTTATTCATTACGACATGGGGAGGTAACCGTTAACAATACATTCATATGTATTCGTTATTCATTACGACATGGGGAGGTAACCGTTAACAATACATTCATATGTATTCGTTATTCAATACGACATGGGGAGGTAACCGTTAACAATACATTCATATGTATTTGTTATTCATTACGACATGGGGAGGTAACCTTTAACAATACATTCATATGTATTCGTTATTCATTACGACATGGGGAGGTAACCGTTAACAATACATTCATATGTATTCGTTATTCATTACGACATGGGGAGGTAACCTTTAACAATACATTCATATGTATTCGTTATTCATTACGACACGGGGAGGTAACCTTTAACAATACATTACCCTTAAAACGAAATAATTGCATTTTAAACAAAAAACTTTTTTTTAAGTTTTCTTTTTAGCTTCTACCTATGCTCTACCCCAACACATCATTCCCTACCCCACCACATCATTCACTACCCCACCACATCATTCACTACCCCACCACATCATTCACTACCCCACCACATCATTCCCTACGACACCACATCATTCCCTACCCCACCACATCATTCCCTACCCCACCACATCATTCCCTACCCCACCACATCATTCACTACCCCACCACATCATTCACTACCCCACCACATCATTCACTACCCCACCACATCATTCACTACCCCACCACATCACTCCCTACCCCATTACATCACTCCCTACCCCATTACATCACTCCCTACCCCATTACATCGCTCCTTACCCCATTACATCACTCCTTACCCCATTACATCACTCCCTACACTATTACACCACTCCTTACCCCATTACATCACTCCTTACCCCATTACATCACTCCCTACCCCATTACATCACTCCTTACCCCATTACATCACTCCTTACCCATTACATCACTCCCTACCCCATTATATCACTCCTTACCCCATTACATCACTCCCTACCCCATTACATCACTCCCTACCCATTACATCACTCCTTACCACATTATATCACTCCTTACCCATTACATCACTCCTTACCCATTACATCACTCCCTACCCCATTACATCACTCCCTACCCCATTACATCACTCCCTACCCCATTACATCACTCCTTACCCAATTACATCACTCCTTACCTCATTACATCACTCCCTACCCCATTACATCACTCCCTACCCCATTACATCACTCCTTACCCCATTACATCACTCCTTACCCATTACATCACTCCCTACCCCATTACATCACTCCTTACCCCATTACATCACTCCCTACCCCATTACATCACTCCCTACCCCATTACATCACTCCTTGCCACATTATATCACTCCTTACCCATTACATCACTCCTTACCCATTACATCACTCCCTACCCCATTACATCACTCCCTACCCCATTACATCACTCCCTACCCCATTACATCACTCCTTACCCTATTACATCACTCCTTACCCCATTACATCACTCCCTACCCCATTACATCACTCCTTACCCCATTACATCACTCCTTACCCATTACATCACTCCCTACGCCTCATGACAGATCCCATACAAATTACCACACTAAAATGAAACGTTTTTAAATATTCCTGGAAACCCCGTGGAGTTTACTATTTTATTTAACCTACTTTTTGTATGTTTTAATCACGCATACCCCCCTTGACAAGTTCAAAGACAGTAAAAAAGAACTTCATAAATGTGTCTATTCGTACGGGACATACACACTTGACATGCACACTTGACATGCACACCTGACATGCGCACTGACATACACACCTGACATGCGCACTTGACATGCACACTTGGCATGCACACTTGGCATGCACACTTGGCATGCAAACTTGACCTGTACACTTGACATGCACACTTGGCATGCACACTTGACATGCACACTTGACATCATTGCAAGCAACTGTTACCTTGTATTTTGACATACAAGACATCTTCTATGTTACCTGTCAAATTATTTAGAGCATTAGCATCCATCACGTGACATCCTGGACAGGCACACTGTTATATGGAAATGATGTTGCCAGTATCGAGGAAATAGTATATCTCCCCGCATTTCGTCCCCTGCTCCTATGATTTGCTTTCTCTTCACAAACCAATTACAGTGTCAATCATAGACGGCTACAGGTTGGCAGAGAAATTGTAATATTGGTCTTTTGAAGAAATATGATTTCTCAATCGTTTAACTCCATGTCCGAAAATAGAGAGAGTGAGAGAGAGAGAAAGAGAGTAAGAGAGATAGAGAGAGCGAGAGACGTCGCGCGAGAGACAGATGTTATATATATATACATGTATTTGTATATATACATTTATATATTTGTATATGAAGAGCTGATTTTCAAAACGCTGTACATCCATTTTGAGGGTTTTGAGATTATTCAACTTTTTACAAAAAATTAATAACGCGTTTAGAGAATTAAATCATTTTTAGACAAGAATAAAATAGGAATATAATTTGTTTAGTATATAAAATTTACAATGTCCTAAAGGAACCTGGTTTGCTCCACAAAAAGGTTAGGTTTTTTAATTTTTTTTAAAAATGGTTTATACCGCGTTTTGAAAATAAGCTCTTCATATATACATATATATATATATATATATATATATATATATATATATATATATATATTGAGATAGTGAGAGAGGGAGAGAAGGTAGAGGCCAGAGAGAGAGGGAGAGGACAGAGAGAGAGAAAGGGGAGAGACAGAGAAGGGAGAGAGAGAGACAGTCATCCACTATAAAAAGTGGCCAAGTATATTAACTCGCGTAGTCTACGTTATAAAACATCAGGCCGTTTACCTTGTCATCTGTTGTAAAGTCATTCAGTAAAGTAAGTCATTCAGTTAAGTGTAGTGGTGATATTGGTCTTTCCAGGAAGTCTTATCCTAAATATTTTAAAGTCTAAACTTTCATTGTCCCAGGAGTCCATTTTTATTTATATAGCTGTCAATTTCTTTCTTTATGGCTGTCCATTATTGTTTATATAGCTGCGTTTCGCAGCCATTTTCAGTTATTTGAAATAAGAGTGGTGTTATTTGTTGACTGGATTAGTTTTCCTTTAGAAATCAAATGTCAGGAAAAGATGTTTTATCATTTTGTTAACTTAGTCATTTATCTATTTGGAACAGAACGAAATATATGCGAGTGGGGCGTTACATGAAAAGATGCAAATGATTATACACAGTCCAACATGACAGACGTGGGGTAAAAGAGTTGTGCGGTTAAAATAAAAGACAAGTGATTGTGTTTCTAATTGTTGGGCGTTTAAAGATAACATGGGCTTTATTAAAACTTCTACTAGTTCTTCACACACAACTCAAGGACATGAACCAAATTAATCCTTTTATTGATAAATATTTGACATTAAATCTTCATTACATACCCGATTCTTACGCTATGAGGCAAGCGGCCAACTACTTACAACTCCGCTAATTCTTTAAACAACGCATCGTTGAAAGCGTGCCAAATTCTTTTCAAAAAGAAACCCCTTAAGTGAGATTTAACATTGTAATACGGCGTCATGTACTCCGATTGTCAACAGTTTCTTAAAGGCACCCATTGTCGGGCCGCGCGTCTTATCGACCAGGCATCGCCACAGTCATAACGCATGACGAGGTCACAATGAGAGCATTACACATACCATCGAACTCTGTTTACGCCGGCTTCAGGGCGAATCATTGGCCAGCGGCCCCTTTGTCTCGATCTAACTCCAAAGGGGTTTAGCTGGAAAATGATACGTGGGAGTGGTGTTTGTTTTGCGGTTTGGGGGGGGGGGAATGATATGAGTCTAGTAAAAATGACCTTAAATCCCTTTTTTATTATTTTTTTATATCGACGGATAATATCCATTAGTGGGCGATTCAAGGGTGAGAGTAACATAACGTCATCATAACAGCATAATAACTATGGCAACAACGGTTCGTCCAAGTGGCACTCGTTAGTCTTTGTGCTATGCCGACATGGGAAATATGTGAAGATGAGTGAAGGTGATTGAGAGATAAAGATAACGCAGATGTGAAGATGAGTCAGATATTAAATCATATAAAGTTGGATATTTTCAATAAGCGAAATAGCAGCTTAACAATTATTTCTGGTCATTTCCATTGTCATATTTATAGTTCTAAAAGCCCCAACTGCAGCTTGGCTCAGGGTCTAATATTTGTCAAATGTAAGCTATCAGTTTTTCTATGAGACATATGTCACATCTGCAACGACTTTATTACCAAACTTACAGTCACATCACTCAGTTTATTGCTAAACCTGGACCATAGTTTAATTTGTAATGTCTGACTTGTTTCTCCTAGAATGAATGGAGCAATGTCAGATTACGCTATATTACCCAGATTGCGTTAGGTTACTCAGCAATATCAGATTGCGTTAAGTTACCCAGCAATATCGAATTGCGTTAAGTTACCCAGCAATATGAGATTGCGTTAAGTTACCCAGCAATATCAGATTGCGTTAAGTTACCCAGCAATATCAGATTGCGTTAAGTTACCCAGTAATATCAGATTGCGTTAAGTTACCCAACAATATCAGATTGCGTTAAGTTACCCAGCAATCTCATGTTGCACTATGTAACTGGCATTGTCCAAACGTATGGTGGGGATGTTACACCAAGTTCCCAGCAAACATGTGGAGCATTTTCTATACCAGACAATAATTTCCATTTGTTGGTCAAGGATTTCACAGTGGTCACTGCAGATTTCACTAGTAACTTCAGATTTCAATAGTAACTTCAGATGTCAGTTTATGAAAGGGCTTTGGATGTCGTAAAACAGTACCAAATAAAAAAAATAAAAAAATTTTAAATTATTATTGCAAATTTCGTTTCATCCACATGATTTTCCCTTGGGTTATCCAGCGGCGTGAAGAGTGGATATTTGCGGTGTGGGGTCCAGATTATAATCCTAACAAAGAATAATCCGATGCCTTGTGGATTTCGTCCTGCGAAGTCTACACCATCGTCACAATGTGACCGACGGATGCCAGTTTAAAAAAAATACGTCTTAACAATAGTGGCTCTGAATAAATATGTCTTAACAATAGTGGCTCTGAATAAATATGTCTTAACAATAGTGGCTCTGAATAAATATGTCTTGCGCCAAAGTAAATAAATGAATACCGTACCTTACAACACAACCTTCTTTGCATTTTTCCTATAGAATAAAGCGGTGGTGGGCAAACGTTTTGTGCGGAGGGCCACATTGACAAATGTAACGCTATTGTTGGGCCGAATGTATATTTTATCCAATTTTTACATGTCGGAAAACATTTCTCTATATTAAAATCGGTAAAGTTGCATTGTTTTTAGCGTTACATGACAAAAGTCAAAGACTCATTAAAAATATGGAAAATTAGAACGAAATTTGATCAAAAGTGTTAAAACAATCATAACTGTACGTGAAATTCTGTAAAATTCACCAAAATAAAAACAAAATATTTTTAAAAATTTCTGGTCGCCTTCGAGGGCCGCATAATATCAGTTGCCGGACCGCATGCGGCCCGCGGGCCGTAGTTTTCACACCACTGGAATAAAGTAATTAAACTTAATCATTTTTGTTATGATTCATAAATAGTGTGGTTCTACCGATAGCACCCGATGCACAAAAATACCCTGGAGGATTCCATTAGTGCACATAACCGTATTGACAAATAAATATTGCATATTTATTTTTAGAACTCCTGCCAGCAGGAGCAAAGGCGCGGGTGTTGCGTGTCGAAATTGATGTTGTATCTCAGGGGAGGATACTGTTCGTTTTTCATACAATTTGGCTCGTTAGCACACACAGTGAAACTTGGCCCAGACATTTGGTCTCTAATTAGCATACTCACTGAACACTGAACATCTGGTGTCTCAGTACACACATTGAACCCTGGAACAGACAATTGTTGTCTCAATAGCACACACAAATTATACACTGGGCCAGACTGGGTACACACATTCCAATAAAACACTGTGTCTTTTGAACATGAGGCGAAGTAAGTGTGTTTTGGGCGTTAGTTTGGTAAGTGTATGTGGGGGTGGAGGGGTGGAGCGTAGTGAACAGTATAATTTGACAAGGAAATGACAGAAACTAAAAATAAATACATATACTCGTGGGTACAAATATCGTTTGGCCGATAGTTGCATTATTTGATATGCTAATAAATTACGCAGATGTTCGCTGCGTGGTCCCCTCTTTTTATTTACATCTAAATAAGTATAAAAAAAGTGGACGGCCCATCATCATATATATTATTAAGGAAAAGAATGTGTGCGTTTGTTTGTTTCGCATGCGTCTCTACATAGAACGATGGATCTATACAAAAATTGGCCCACATAGCCATCACTATCCAGAATGAAATACTTGAGAGTTTTTTAACTTTAAAAAATTTACCGTTTTAGGCCGGGGCCCAAAATTTTGTTTCTAGGAGCATCGATGGATCTTGATAAATACAATCTCTAAACAATAATTATATGCCCATTGAGTTTTCTGTGGTTTGGGGCTGTCCATTAATTATGTCAACAAAATAGGGGGGTGGGGGGTCTGAAAATTTTTGACAATTGTTGACAAGGGGGAGGGGGGTCAAGAAAAGTTGACGTCAACAATGTTACTTTTTAAAAATAAATTGAATTACTTAACAAAGAAAAATTAGTCAGCGTTTGTTGAAGTCCTGTGTTACACACTCGCTCAGCCTTCAGTACTTTAATTAAACTAACTATATTCCTACTTTTTGAATTGGAAGAGTTTGACATTGTTACAAAGGATCCAAGCAAAAAATTGATCAAACCGATTCTTATTATGTCTGTGGATGGTGGACCTGATGAAAATCCAAGGTATCAAAAAGTCATTGATGTGGCCATCCATCATTTTGTAAAGCAGAACATTGATGCAATGTTTGTAGCCACGAATGCGCCTGGTAGAAGTGCAATTAATCGAGAAGAAAGGCGAATGGCTCCTCTTAGTCGAGAACTGTCGGGACTAATTTTGCCAGATAAACATTTTGGAAGCCACCTTGACACACAAGGTCGAACAATTGATGAGGAGCTGGAAAAATTAAACTTCAAATATGCTGGCGAAACATTGACAGAAATGTGGAAGCAAGTAAGCATAGACAATGTTCCAACAGTGGCAGAGTATATTGTGCCTGAAAACTCCGAGCTTGAAGTTGAAAATTTAATAATCAAAGATCAAGTATGGTGCCAACACCACGTAAGAACAAGTCAGTACTATCTACAAATTGTCAAATGTTGTGATTCAGCTTGTTGCCAGCCGATTAGACGCTCGTACTTTGATATTATTGCTGATAGATTTATCCCCCCTCACCAATTCCAGTCTGCCAAACTAATGAGTGCCTTAAAGCACCAGATTTATCTGATATAAACTCACATAGATTTCAATCTCTTTTCTTCAATCAGTCTGTGAAAGTTGAAAACATACTACCTAGATCGGCAAAAGCATTAAAAATTCTTCCATATGATATATATTGTCAATCTATTCAGTTGCTATTCTTTGAACGGATCTGTAAAATGTGTCACCTTTATCATCATTTATGTTGCTTCGCAAGCCATGTTAAAGAAGCACGTTCAACACCACCAACAATGTATGCCTGGGCCCAGTCAAATACTACATGCACCCCAACAGCAAAGAATTCGTCCAATGCGAGTGGCTGCCAATAGACATAGAGAGCTCATGGCAATAATTGCACATGGGGAGATGCTAAGTACAGAATGGCTAGATGAAGAAAATGTTGACTTGTCTGGTGTTTCGGTTCCACAAGAAATTATTCAGCCAGAACGTATGCCAATAATAGCAATTGAGGAACAAATGACATCTCAATGGGAAGATATGGAGGCTAGGATATAAGATTTGACATCTCCATGGGAAAATACAGAGGCTAGGATATAAGCTTTGACAACTCCATGGGAAAATATAGAGGATAGGATATAAGATTTGACATCTCCATGGGAAGATATAGAGGCTAGGATATAAGATTTGACAACTCCATGGGAAAATATAGAGGCTAGGATATAAGATTTGACATCTCCATGGGAAGATATAGAGGCTAGGATATAAGATTTGACATCTCCATGGGAAAATACAGAGGCTAGGATATAAGATTTGACAACTCCATGGGAAAATATAGAGGCTAGGATATAAGATTTGACATCTCCATGGGAAGATATAGAGGCTAGGATATAAGATTTGGATTTGTTTGTAAAAAAATTTGATAATAAATTAAAAGAGTATTTATAGTTTAACTTTTTAATCTCGTTTCTGCTTGAAGTTAGAACAAGTCTTTGTAAATATTCAAAATAGTCTTTAAAGTGTTATATTACTTTGAAATATGTTCATAATTTAAAGGTGTAATGTGTATACATTTTTGTAAACCCTATAACCTCTTTTCTGTTTAGAGTAAGCCTTTGTAGTTATAAATTGGAAATATGTTCATAAGTTAAAAGATTATTAAACTTTTTTTTCTAAACATTTTACTTTAATTCACTTTTTTGTTGTAGTGGTAAACTAGTCGATTTAAAATATTGTCTTTTTTTTCATTTCATTTTTATTGGGGGGGGGGGGGGGCATAATTAATTATGAATCTTGCACTCAAAACCGTTATCGTGTAATGACGTAATCAGCATCACTTGCATGGGA
This sequence comes from Omphiscola glabra, assembly GCA_964017045.1. NCBI lineage: Eukaryota > Metazoa > Mollusca > Gastropoda > Lymnaeidae > Omphiscola > Omphiscola glabra. The sequence continues at coordinate 30,490,323 of OZ024795.1, forward strand.
CGTTATCATAAAACACAATGTTACATTTGTTCAGAGCCTAGGAAGCAATTGTTTCAAGCCAAGTCTTGGCACTGTCAAGCCCTGGTCAGCCTTGCTCCCGAGGGAATGATTTCCGAGAGCCGCTGGACAGCGCTGGTCAGACGCTCAAGTGTCTCGGTTGTACTTTTAACAGTAACTTGGAATTCGAAGAATTTAAGTCGGGCTCTGAGATCTGGGCGTGGCACAGGATGATGTCATACCCGCCCCTCGGTTTTTAATCTCTTGACTTTCAATGGACACGTCTCAGCAACAACAAAAATCTTTCAGCATGATATTAAAATTCCAATGGCCACTGAAGGTTCTCAAAACGTATGACTACTGTATTGTCATTTCTTTTAGTCCGGAGAATTCAGTATACAATAAAGAGATTGCTTTAGACTTTCTAATTGGCATAGGAGCTGTGGCAATACGCCGCCGCCATTGCGCCAACGTTGATAAAGAAATTATTTACATATAAAAATCATCGTATAAGTATACAATTTAATCTTAACAGGCAATTAACAATTGTTGAATCTATCCTTAAGGTAAACATCAAAGTTTGTTAGTTGTAAGTAAAACATAATCTCCTACATAGACTTATGAATGGGGTTATTACCAAAACATAATCTCCTGCATAGACTTATGGGTCAGGGGGTAAGTAAAACATAATCTCCTACATAGACTTATGGATCAGGTGTTAAGTAAAACATAATCGCCTACATAGACTTATGGATCAGGTGGTAAGTAAAACATAATCTCCTACATAGACTTATGGATCAGGTGGTAAGTAAAACATAATCTCCTACATAGACTTATGGATCAGGTGGTAAGTAAAACATAATCTCCTACATAGACTTATGGATCAGGTGGTAAGTAAAACATGATCTCCTACATAGACTTATGGATCAGTTGGTAAGTAAAATATAATCTCCTACATAGACTTATGGATCAGGTGGTAAGTAAAACATGATCTCCTACATAGACTTATGGATCGGGTGGTAAGTAAAACATAATCTCCATCAATCCATCTATCTATCCATCCATCTATCCATCTATCCATTTATCCATCCATCTATCCATCCATCCATCCATCTATCTATCTATATATATGACAATCTAGGAAAATCTTAACCCATCTCTATTTAAAAATTAAATATTCCCTTGTGCAAAAGGTTTTAGTTTTGATATTCATGGGTATAATAATGTAAATGTACTTACGTTATGTTAACGTTATTAATTTTCTTAATTGGTAAAATTAGAATACAGCATCTATTTTTCACAACTGTAAAATCATTGGATTTAAAAATGTTGTCATCCTATTACCTACCTCCGATGTATATGCACCTAAGAAGGTTAATTATTTATCAAATTCATCCTGAGGCGAATCTTGTGCTGCCTTGGGCAAATGAAAGTATTGGATTACACCCCCCCCCCCCCGAAAAAAATAGAGTTTTAATAAAATCATCCTCGGAATTGTAACCCCCTTCCATCCCAGTGGCGCTACAGCTCATGTAGGGTTTTGACTTGCCTCACCACTTCCACTCAGACCTAATTAATATTATTCTTTTCCATGCTTCGATTCCCAGTTGGTGTAGGTCTTTTTCCACATCATCCATCCATCGAAGCCTAGGTCTGCCTTTGAGTCGTTTTCATCTGGGGTAATGGGAATGCACCCTCTTCACTCCAATGTCATTTGGCACTCTCTAAGTGTCCTGCCCAGCGTACCCTCCCCTTTTTTTATTTCTGCTACTATCGTGGGATCCTGATATAGACTGTAGAATTCATGGTTAGTTCGTATTCTCCATCTATATTCATCTTTTGTTTTTCCAAATATTTTCCGGAGAACTTTTCTCTCCAATGTGTTTAATAGGTTTCCTGGCGTTTTTGGTAGGGTCCAAGTCTCACCTGCATATGTTACAAATGGTATGATTAGTGTTTTATAAACAATGTTTCTCTTGTAATCTTTTTACTTTTGAGTATTTTCTGACTACTGAAATATGCCCTGTTTCCGGATGATATTCTTTCTCTTACTTCTGTTAGTAATTCGTTTCTTTCATTTAATAAAGATCCTTGGTATTTGAATTAATTTACTTTTTTCAAAATTCTTGTTTCTAATTTTAATGGCTTCATCTGTCTGTTCTTCTCTTATCATAGTCATGTTTTTTATTCTTTTGATGCTGTCATAGGCCATTTTATAGTCCACATAGCATTTCTCTAATAGTCATCTGAGGATGAAAATCTGATCAGTCGTTCATCTGTTTTGCCTGAATCCAAATTGGTAGTCACATAGTGTTTCTTCGGTGTACGGTTGTAGTCTTTTGGCAGTTAGCTTCGTCAGTTTTTGTAAGAAACATTTAACATGAAGATTCCTCTGTAGTTTGTGCACTGAAGTTTGGAGCCTTTCTTGTGTATTGGGGTTATTAATGCTGTTTCCCATTCTGTTGGAATTTTCTCTTCTTGCCAAATTGTAGTTATAAGTTTATTTATCTGAATGTGTAGTTCTTTTCCTCCATATTTAATAAGTTCTTTTGTGATGAGATCTTCTCCAGGGGCTTTGTGGTTTTTCATATATTTGATTACTTCTTTAGTTTCTTCAAGAATTGGGGAGTTTATAAAAGGGTCTGATCCTCCCTGTGGTGGTTGTTAATCTTCATCTTGTCTATTGTCTGCATTCAGTATGTCCTCAAAATATTCAGCCCACCTCTCAAGTACTTTACTATTTTCCGTGATTAATTGTCCATCCTGACTCTCACACATTTGCTGTCTGGCTTGTTATCCATTTTTCATCTTGTATCTCCATATAAATTCCTCTGGTGTTTCCCTCTCTTGATAAATCTTCTATTTCTTTTAGGTTAGCTTTTTCCCCCATTCCCTTTTTTTCTTCCTAAATATTTTGGTGACTTTCCTTCTGGCTTTCTTGTATGTTTGTGTTGTCTTTCTGGTTTCCCTTTGTAACATGATCATTCAAGCTTTGTTTCTTTCTTCGAATGTAACTCTGCATTCATTATCAAACCAGCCTACTCTAGTGTTAGTTTGCTGTAATTCTACTACTTTATCTGCTAATCTTTTCATCGCATTTTTGATCCTATCCCAATGTTCATTTATGTTGTTTTCCCTATTTACTTCCTCCTGTGATGTTTCTAGCTTTGCTTCTACTTCATTCTGGTAAGCTTTTGCAGTTAGTGGGTCTTTGGTAAGCTTTTGGTAATCGTATCGTTTCTCTCTTTAATTAAGACCATTGTTAATTATGCTTATTCTAATTGTAACCCCCTTGCTTCCGCAAAAATAAAATGTTTGCATTTTATATGCTTTGTTCTTATTTGGATTAATGATAAGTGCCTTGGTGAATGCATTTTGGCTACGTTGTTTGCAGCGCTGATTGAATTAATGGCATTATCTTATTAATTATTTAGTATATTTAAAGATTAAGTTTTTACTTCTTTATAAAATTCACAAAGGTATATTTTTGGAATGAATAAAAAAGTAAAATCATACTAAATGTTTAAAATACAAAGCTAAAGTTGTATTTAATTTTAGCAAATTTTAGCAATTTAAAAAGCAATCAATTAAATTTACTTTTAAGAAGGGGAAAATACATTATCAGTTTTGTCACGCATGGTTATTAAATCAAAGAAACTTAGAGCTGTGGCTAAAACAGTCAATCGCGCTATGACGTCATTTGCGTATTTATTTTGATCAAATTAATTTTTATTTTATTTCACAATATTAACAAGGCACTAAAAATGCACTAAAATAACAGCTTTTTGGGGTTTTCCCGATAAATGTGATTACAATTCAAGTATTAGATCATAATTTTTTTATTAATATTTTTTTCATAGCTTTTCCATTCGGATAAAATGCCAAAAATAGTTCCTTAGTTGTTACTTTATATTTTTTGTAATTTATAATGATAATACTTAAAATTTTACTAAAATAAAAGCGGATATATAATATTTTGTTCGCATTTATTCGATTTCCGTAAAATAATAGAAAATATTCTATGATTTTTTTTTAAGAATCTGAACGTATCTAAATATTTTCAATTCTTTGGCGTTACGGTCAGCCTAGCTCATTCTTATATATAATTTTAATTTATTCTTTTAACAGTGTTTTAAAAAAAATATTTAAAAAAAGCTTTTCCAAAATTGTACTAAAAAGTAAAAATAAATGTCCCAAAAAAAACTTCCGAGCTGTTACAGTCGTATGACTTAAAAAAAAACGTGCGGCGCCACTGTGCTCAATGTTCTTTGCAAATCACAAAGCCATGCACGCAGCAGCATCGCTTTTTCAAGCTATAGGACATCATGTATTTTACGCGGGAAATTTATTTCATAATTTTTAATACATTTTTGGAACAGCGAGATTTTTAAAAAAATATTTTCGATATATTTTGTACTTGTTAGTCTTGGATGATGTAATAGGAGATGAGTAAGTGGGTTGAAATATACGACTGTGTCACTCCCATTTAATACAAAGACGTTAAAGTTAGTGGTTACCTTTCTGTTAAAAAGTCTTTGTTTCTGGTCGTTGATTTTTTTGGGGGGAAAAGAAGTAACTAGAGACCTACTGATCATGAAGCGTTGGACTGTCATCGAGGGTGCGTAAGTAGACCAAGTTTCAGCTCGATTGAACATCAGGGAGTGGGTCAAAATTGTGATGCGATGTATGACGGGCAGAGGTCACGCGAGGGTAAGCGGTTGTCACTGGTGACCTACTAAGAATGAAAGTTTCTACTGTCACCGGAGATGGGTGAATGTACAAAATTTCAGCTGGACTGGACCTCAGGAAGTATGTCAAAATTGAGATCCAGATTCCACGACAAACAAACACAATGACAAAGTAACATAAGAAACCCGTATTCAATGGCTTTTAATCACAAAACACTAAATGTTGAAGAGCTTTTAGCAGATTTATTCTGACCATTCATAATGTATTAGATTGCAAGAGGAATTTTTGGGTGAAACATGCTCCTTAATTTATAGTTTAAAAATACATCAAAGTAAAATCCATAATCAATGGAAACTTTTAATTCCCTTATATGTAAGTCATTAGGTCATGAAGCTTGGGTATTTACACTACATCTATTTGCTATGGTTGTGTTATTTTGGATAGAAAAAAATAGTTCGAAATATAATAAAGAAATAACTAACACGTTACATATCCGAAACATTACACATCATCTTTAGCCTCTGATTCTTATTTGATATTTTTAAAATAGTCCCTAATAATATAAACATCTCTTCCATCTAACCCATAATATTTACATCGACACTCTCATCTCTACAAGTTTGAGCACCCCTGCCCGTGTCGCATATATAGCTCTCCTCCTCATCAAACCTGAACAACTCTCCGTGGATCTCACTCTAAAAAAAGACATGTAATGCAACGAACATAATATTTTAAGTATTTAAGTGAATTATTTACCCTGCGCCCCCGAAACAATAGAGTTACGCACTTCCCAGGACAAGCTCTCGTCTCACCTGTCAATAATTACGTCATCATAAATTATGATCGAACCACGCCAATGGAAGGATAAAAAGCTAACGTTTGTTTCGTATCTGGGTTAGTTTTCTGCCATCCCTCCATTGCAAAATGATTATATTAAAACAAGAAGTAACCCGCCGACCTAACGAGGGCAATGTGTGAACTTCCCTTCTACTAAAGTAACTTGACAAAACATCCATCCCAATACTTCAAACACATTTTAAAAAACACTGTCATTGTTTTTAAGAACACTTTAAGAAATAGTCAATGTACGGTATGTGCGCTAAAGGAACACACATCTGCATGATATTTTGGTGCATATATTTATTTCATTTTAAGTTTCGCGTCCTTTGAACAGATCGTTACTGGCATGCATACTGTAACGGATGTAACATATGTAATACTTCTGATGGTACAATGTTACAACGTTAACAAATGCTTGTGATATGATGGATGGTCTAAAGCTGTCACTATTCATTCCTTGATTTAACCTCCCTGACACTTTCTTTCACGTGATGAAGATACTCCGATTGTATAAATTACACAGTAATTTTATTACATGTTAAATAATACAAATAAATCATTGGCATTGGTACATCCTTGTAACATACATAGTTACATGTAAAGATGTAAAGAATATAATACATATTCGGAATATTATTCCTTCCTAAACTAATACAATAATAAAATCCAACATGCCTGACATCCTCACAGGTAAATTGTACACTCTCCACTACCAAGAAAATCATGAGTTCTCCTTCCGCTATTAAAAACTAGTTCCTGCTTTTTCTCGTGATATAATTCCTTATTGTCGAATCCCTACGCCATCGAGCAGTAGGAATAAATAACATTGCCATGTGACAGATCAAGGTTAACTTGTTGTGTTACACGTACATAGCTGGAGAATTATTATTTGTGATAGAACAAAAGCAGCGCTTGGAAACTGCTCAACACAACGAAATGGAAATTATACACACCACCGCCGCTCACTAAAACTTGTCAAGATGATACACGTGCAAAAATCCAAGTCTAGGAGGAAGTGAGAACTCCGTCTTGTCACAGATTGTAACAAGGTGTTGTAGATTAGTGTATGTAAGGACAGTTGCAATCCTCAATCCAGTAGGTCGACATTACTCAAAGGCCCCCCCTCCCCGTAGACTAGAATGTACAGACATCAACCATTGCTGATGTCGAAATTGCCACCTTTCGAGATGAGGGGGGTGGGAATCTACCACAAGTGCTTCATTGATAAGTTTTCTTTATTTGAAAATAACATCTCTTTCTTGGACAAAACTGGACGTCTGGAGCTTAAAACTGAAAGTAAATCATTGCTGAATATATGAGGTATTTGAATGAGTCATCTAAACATTGCTGTTTAATTCTATCATATGGTAATGCTACCGCCCCCACCCCCGTCTAAGAGTTTCTTCCCTTACCCCGTGTAGTAAGTAGGTTAAGTAGAAATCGATAATGTCCCTTGTCTTATTCTTGCATATTTCATTAACACATTTGGCTGTCTCTTGTAAGACAGACGACCAGATATCGCAACCAAGTTTCCAATTATAGCGTCAGCGGGGGGGGGGGGGGGACAAGTTAAGCCAGGAAGTCTCAAACTATTTATGTATCAACATGGCTAAATAAGTTATGTTTGATACATTCGTTCAACTACTAAATGTCGATCAAGGGTTTATGCAATGTATTTTTAGACGGCAAAGTTTATTATTAATTTATATCACTACATCCAATTAAAGTTGGTATTGCCTGTCACATAATGAAACATCTGTTAGTGTCTCACTCAGTGCTATGTCAGCCACAATACGAACCATTGTTTTACTTGTAACATTTACATATCACGCGAGTAACAGTTACATACGTTACTGACACCTATGTTACTTGTGTAAATTACATACTTGACAAGTCTATTTCTTTTTAAGTCCTTCTCTTTACATCTGCGAACCAGTGTATAAAATAGAAATATTTACCACTTATTTACATCTTAAAACAGGGGTTCTCAACCTTCCTAATGCCGCGACCCTTTTTATACCGTTCCTCATGTTGTGGTGACCCCAACAATAAAATTATTTTCGTTGCTACTCCATAAATATGTGTTTTCTGATGTTCATAGGCGACCCCTGTGTAAGGGTCGTCCGACCCCCCAAAGGGATTGCGACTCACAGGATGAGAACCGCTGTCTTAAAACTATACTTATGCTTGTAACTGTGTCCATTTAATGAAAAAAATAATGTTATAAAATGAAAAGTTATTTTGTTAGAAACCAGAAAGGTCATCAGTTTGCAACAGTGCAAGAACGTATTGGACCTATGACAAAGCTATATGTAATTCAAGTAGGGAAACCTATGTCCGCCTCTCCTTCTTCGCTAGACTCTATTGGTGACCGTGTCCACTGCAAGAACGCACTGGACCTATGACAAAGCTAAATGTAATTCAAGTAGGGAAACCTATGTCCGCCTCTCCTTCTTCGCTAGACTCTATTGGTGACCGTGTTCACTGCAAGAACACTCTGGACCTATGACAAAGCTATATGTAATTCAAGTAGGGAAACCTATGTCCGCCTCTCCTTCTTCGCTAGACTCTATTGGTGACCGTGTTCACTGCAAGAACGCACTGGACCTATGACAAAGCTATATGTAATTCAAGTAGGGAAACCTATGTCCGCCTCTCCTTCATTGCTAACTCTATTGGTGACCGTGTTCACTGCAAGAACGCACTGGACCTATGACAAAGCTATATGTAATTCAAGTAGGAAAACCTATGTCCGCCTCTCCTTCTTCGCTAGACTCTATTGGTGACCGTGTTCACGGTGTTAGTTCACGAAGGCAGCTGCCGCATTGGCGTTCATATGGTTTCTTGTTTCCTTTTTATGACTATCAACACAAGGGTTCCCGAACTGGGATGCTCGCACCGACCGGAGAAAATAGGGGGTGAGGGGAAGGTTCGGAGAAAGCATTTCGGGAATTTCCATGAAGAGGGAACATAAGAATGGAGGAGCAAGTTAAATAATTAGTGGGGGGAAAATAGGGGGGTTATAGGAAAGGTTGGGAAACACTGCACGAGCAAGCTTGAAAATGTCTTCTCAAAAACGAACAACCATTCTAATACCGCTGAAACTAAAATATTGATTGATTGATTCAATACTTATATGGCGCATGTATCCATGCTATGTTAGCATGCTCACTGCGCTCTCAGGAGTTGGAATGATTCATTGTTTCGATGATCACCGCCCATGGGGGGGGACGCCATCATCGGGTTTGAATTCAGAGTTTCCTTCTCTTAGATGAGTTGCCATCCAAGGTTAACGAGTTCAATCCACCCGGATGGATATTCTTGATCCTATGCTATCCATCAATGAACCGTGGTTTTATTTTATGCTTGAACACCAGCATGACGAGAGAAGACAACTCGCTCAGTATGTTTGTTGTTCTTTTTTTTTCTCTTATTCACGAGGCTTAAGTTTCCTTGATTTGATAAATCGATGAAAGGATTATAAATCAAACGTTTAAATAATCGGGGATTCTGTTGTTCCGGGTCATAAAGGTTCAGATTGGAGCTAATGCGATTAAATTTTGGGTAGGATGAAACCCTATTAAAAGAATAACGACAATAACGTCCTGGTTTGGTTTATGTTGTTGTCTTTACTACAAGTGCATAGAATTGATGTATGTGCAGTGCGCATAGAATGGATATGTGTGCATTGTGCATAGAATGGATATGTGTGCAGTGTGAATAGAATTGATATATATGCAGTGTGCAAAGAATTAAGATATGTGCAGTGTGTATGGAACTGAGATATGTAATGAATGTATAGAACTGAGATATGTGCAGTGTCATATAATGGATATGTGTGCAGTGTGCATAGAATGAATAATTGTGCAGTATGAATAGAATTGATATATATGCAGTGTGCAAAGAATTAAGATATGTGCAGTGTGTATAGAATTGAGATATGTGAAGAATGTTTAGAATTGAGATATGTGAAGTGTGCATAGGATTGAGATTTGTGAAATTTGCATAGAATTGAGACATGTGAGGTGTGTATAGAACTAAGATATGTGAAGTGTGAATAGAATTCATTAATATTTTTTTTTCAAACTATATGCCGGCCCTCGACCAGCGTCTGAGCACCTTGACCCGGACGCTTGTTTAAAATATTTGAGGACCCCCCCCCCCCGGGTCCTAAAACATAGGATAGTGTTGTGTATCATTAGAGATGCCGTGTTTAGACCACAAGGTACTCCCCTACGGGACACTCGTCCAAGTACATTACAGTTTCCATTATCTAACGTCACGTCGATTCCAGAGTTGTACGGTTTCGTCTCCAGTTACTGGCTGGTCACCTAACAGTGAAACTATGCAGTGTTCAGTTTTGTTTCAGGGAAAACTCAATGGGAAAAAAAAAGAATTGGAACCACATCAAATGGGATTGAGAAAGTTTCAGAGTTGATAGAGATTTTAATAATCAATAACATTTCACAATTGATTAGATCAGTGGTTTTCAACCTTTCTAATGCCGCGACCCCTTAATACAGTTCCTCATGTTGTGGCGACCCCAACCACAAAATTATTTTCGTTGCTACTTCATAACTGTAGAGTAAGTGTGTTTTCCGATAGTCTTAGGCGACCCCTGGGAGACGCGACCAACAGGTTGAGAACCGCTGGATTAGATTATAAAGACTTTTTAGGCCAGCTGAAAACCCAAAGATGGCTGTCAAACAGCAATGCTGTGAACAGTCTTAAATATTAATTATTTTTAAATATTTAGACGAACGCATTTGTATGGACCGAGTTGAAATTGAAGATGAACTGGCTTTTGTTTCCACTAAGAAAGTCATGCTATCACAATTTTTCATGACTTAAAATAAATTGCCTTTTAAACGTCATTTTAAATTTCACATTTGAACATTCACATTTGAGCATTCACATTTGAGCATTCAAATTTGAACATTCACATTTGAACATTCACATTTGAATATTCACATTTGAGCATTCACATTTCAACATTCACATTTCAACATTCACATTTGAACATTCACATTTGAACATTCACATTTGAGCATTCACATTTCAACATTCACATTTCAACATTCACATTTGAACATTCACATTTGAACATTCACATTTGAACATTCCTTTTTAAACATTCCCATTTTAACATTCACATTTGAACATTCACATTTGGACATTCACATTTCAACATTCACATTTGAACATTCACATTTGAACATTCCTTTTTAAACATTAACATTTGAACATTCACATTTGGACATTCACATTTCAACATTCACATTTTAACATACACATTTGAACATTCACATTTGAGCATTCACATTTGAACATTCACATTTGAACATACACATTTGAACATTCCCAACTGAATTTTAAATTAAACGGGTTTATTTTCGTAGAAAAACATTTTAGTGTCTATTTACTTATCTCTTCGGGGCATTAAATAAATTTACAATCAAAGAAATATCACTATTTAACTGAAAACAACGCTCAAATGAATATAAATAATCCTAATGTGTTTAAATTAATTCTAAAGAATACACGTTGTATTATCCCTGCACTATACATTTACTATCCTTGCAAGATCCCGCTTTCTCCTTTCCTTAATAAAAAAATCTCAAAATACATCCTTTGGCGAGCAAAACTAAACTAACCCGTACTTGGTCTCTAACGGTCGTGTCTTAAGTCCTTTGAGCGCTCGCACACCTCCCCATAATCCGTGGATCTCGTGTTCAGAGTCATTAGAGAGCTCCAGACCAGTGATCTATCGTCCGCAAGGTGCTTTGTTGTTAACTAGTCTCAGCCACCATTCAGAATCTATAGCCAACTAGTGTCGAGACTTGGGGCAACTTGCAAGGACCACCCGCCTTTGTTAACTGTGACCTGTAACCCTGAAGTCGCTTAAGTGATGTCCTTCCTACTAGACCCTGACAAATTACTGGTCAGGACAACACTACGTATCTTATTCCAGATGGGCTGGTGTTATTGGGCTAAGTTGTTTACGAAAGGCAGAAGAGAGGGAACTTTTTGGACACGTAGCGTCCTGTATCATGTGACCTTATTCTTGAATTGGCATTTTATGTATTTTTTAACTTAGAACATTCATCGTCAATGTTAACACACGTACTGTTTATTTAATTAACTCGATTTGTTTGTTCCACTTCGACAATCAATGTCTCTGTGTGCTGCATAGCAATATGCTGCTTAGCCATATGGTGTTTAGAAATATGCTGCTTAGCAATATGCTGCTTAGCCATATGGTGTTTAGAAATATGCTGCTTAGCATTATGCTGCTTAGCCATATGGTGTTTAGAAATATGCTGCTTAGCAATATGCTGCTTAGCCATAAGGTGTTTAGAAATATGCTGCTTAGCAATATGCTGCTTAGAAATAAGCTGATGAGAAATATGACTATTAGCATGCAAGTAGTAATCGATAATAGTGGACTTAACACCAAAAAAGACTGGCGAATACCGATTCTATCGTGGGAAGCTCATGAATCAGCGGGTCAAGGCCGGCTAAACGGGACAATTTACATTAGATTAGTTCAGACCCCAGGTCTGGTCTACGATTCTACTGTTTAAGTGCCGAAGCCTGGTAAGAAATTCACTCCTTCACAGTTTATCAAGCGATCTCTTTTATGGTTTTAAGTCTCAAAGTATTTGCAATCTTGTACTTCTTTAAAATAATGAAAAACTATGCTTAAAGATTTGGTTTCGTGACATTTTCTGTGAGCCCCAGCTCTGTTCAATTGGGATCCTCATTTAAGAATGTAAACAAGTGTTGAAAATGATGTAAGCAAGTATCGTCACATCTTGTGTAAGCAAGTGGTTTTTTTTTTTATTTATTTGTTCAATGGTAATGCACGAACACATAAAGGCAAACCTTCATTTTGAATACAATTTTAAAAAAACTTTCATTATGAGCACAATTTTTTTTTTAAACTTTCATTATGAACACAATTTTTTTTAAAAACGTTCATTATGAACACACTTTTTTAAAAAACGTCCATTGTAAAAAAATATTTTTTTTTAAAAAAACCTTCATAATGAACACAATTTTTTTTAAAACTTGCATTATGAACACAATTTTCTTTTAAAACTTTCATTATGAACAAATTTTTTAATAAAACGTTCATTATGAACACACTTTTTTTTTAACTTTCATTATGAACACAATTTTTTTTAAAAACTTTCATCATGAACACAATTTTTAAAAAAACGTTCATTATGAACACAATTTTAAAAATTTCATTATGAACACAATTTTAAAAATGTCATTATGAACATAATTTTAAAAAACTTTGGTTAGTTTTAAAGTATTTTTTTCTCTATGGAATAGGCTGCAATACGTCAACATATCGGTATCCAATGATAGAAGAGTTTAACGAAAATGTACGACATTGTAGTCATGGAATGAAAACGGATCTAGTCGTCTAAACAAAACGTTGTAGACATTTTTGAAGCATATAACTGAAAAGATTACGGTGAATGACGTCATGTTTCAGTCCATTATTTACTTAATTGAGAGAACGTGAGTCTTAAAATATGCTTTTCTTTTTTTTTTTTTTGTCAACAAATCAAAAAGCTTTGTTTCTGCACTCGTAAAGTAGCCTTGGGTGGGCAAGCTGGTGATCAATCCTCCAGGAAAAGCCAACACAAGCTAAAACAACACCAGCACCTCGGGTGGATGGGACATGGTAATCTTGGATGGCAACTCATCTAAGAGAAAGCAAACTCTGAAATCAACCCCGGACATGGAGTCCCGTAGGCGGTATGACACTTTCAACTTCTGTGATGTGTAACGCATAAAGAGCGCATCGAAACACAAAAAAATACTTCTGATCATCTTCTGCATCCTGATGTATTTCCTCTCATAGTGACTAAGTCTTGCCATTGGGTCAAGGATGAGAGAGTGGGGCTGACTAATTGAGCAACTCTCCCTCCCTTTAAACAAAATATACAGCCCAAGTCAAGTACGCTACCCAAGACGAAGCCTCGGTCATCTTCGAATGCGAAATACGAATAACAATAATGAGGCCCTATGGCTGCACCTCAATAGTGAGGCCCTATGGCTGCACCTCAATAATGAGGCTCCATGACTGCACCTCAATAATGAGGCCCTACGGCAGCACCTCAATAATGACGCCCTATGGCTGCACCTCAATAATGAGGCTCTATGGATGCACCTCAATAATGAGGCCCTATGGCTGCACCTCAATAATGAGGCCCTATGGCCGCATCTCGGACCGCGATGTTAAAAGCTGATAGACAACTATCTCCTAGTACAATTATTTTTTTTCCTGCCAAAAGGATCGAAATAAGCAATATTTTTTTTTTTTTTAAAGTAACAAAAATACACGAAACAATTTATCTTGACATAGCATCCGGTAATCCGGCCATTGAATAAAATACGGAACTCGCAATTCAAATTTAATTTCCGAGGGCGCTTTCCTAAATCCCCGATCATGGGGTCTTTGAATGTGGCATCACATGGGCGTTTCCAATCCATTGTGCAGCGCGAGCAGCGATGGCTTTCCTATAAAACACCGATTGATTCCTCACTTTGCAAAACTGGCAACGCGCTATCCGTCTCACAAAGTTTATATTTTTTTACACAGTTACCAGGAACATCGTTTACTTCTTTTTTTTCTGGTTATTTCACACAGACATCAAAATTTGCAAGCGGTATTGGTCAGAATGAAGACGTTCTATCTAAATGTGTTGTTCCAAATATCTTTAACAGGAATTCGAAGACTATTTACTCGGATCTTGGTGGTGAGGGATGCTGGTGGATACTGTTTCTCCCCTTCTGGTTGAAATGCAACGGTGGAAACAGACCGCTGTTAAACACATAGTAAATTGAAATGGTTGAAAGTATAAGCCGTACATTAAATATGCATATCCGGAAATAGATCGAAAGAAATTTCGTCGACGGAAAATTGATCGAACGGAAATTTTGGTCGAATCTTTTTTTTTTTTTTAGTTCACCCGTTAAAATTTTTCGTACAATTACTCTTTGAACGCATTATTTTGTTTTACTATACTATTGAATCTCCTAGTAATTGATCAGGTAGCTAGCGCCGGGCATCAGTTTTCATACATGGCCGTTGTGATAGTTCAGTTGTCACTTTTTACACAGGGCCGTTGTGACAGTTCAGCTATCACTTTTTAAACAGTGCCGTTGTGATAGTTCAGTTGTCACTTTTCACACGTGGTCGTTGTGCTAGTTCGGTTGTCACTTTTCACACAGGGCCGTTGTGACAGTTCAGTTGCCAGCAACTTTAAACCGATGATCTGACCATATACATCTCTGCTCTAGGCACATTCTTTGTGTTCTGTTGATGGCTGGAGCACTTGGATCCCATAAATCACGAAACTGGGAGCATTGTATGTTTGTGCCGAGCAACAGATCATTTGTGGGAGAAGATGATATAGATTGCTAAAACTTCCACGAGAGTGTCTGCGTGTATCTTAATAGTTCATTGTGTGTAGCGAATGGTTCACACTACATCGCATGCAGTACTTTGTTCTTTTAAACATCTCTAGTTGGTTTTTTATAAACAATTTCTAGTTTACTTTGTACATGCCATACTGTTTGGAACACTCGTGAATTGAAAGCGCCGTCAATAAATAACATTGGCTAATCTTAACCTAGCTCTATTTTTAAAGGTTGCTAAAGAAAACAGCCATCTCTCAGTCATTTGCACACAGCAATCATTTATAGACCCTGGCATCGATGCATCAAACCGACACCATTGTACAGCCATGTATGTGGGGAAAAAACAAGGCTCTATCATATCATAACCATGGCTCTTTAAAAACGTATTATTTACATATAACAGCCATGGCTTTTTACAAACGTATTATTTACATACCACAACCATGGCTTTTTACAAACGTATTATTTACATATCACAACCATGGTTTTTACAAATCTATTATTTACATATCACAACAATGGCTTTTTACAAACGTATTATTTACTTATCACAACTATGGCTTTTTATAAACGTATTATTTACGTACCACAAACATGGCTTTTTTACAAACGTATTATTTACATACCACAACCATGGCTTTTTACAAACGTATTATTTACATACCACAACCATGGCTTTTTACATACGTATTATTTACATACCACAACATGTCTTTTTACAAACGTATTATTTACATATCACAACCATGGCTTTTTAAAAACGTATTATTTACATATCACAACCATGGCTTTTTTTACAAACGTAATATTTACATATCACAAGCATGGCTTTTTACAAACGTATTATTTACATACCAAAATCATGGCTTTTTTAACAAACGTATTATTTACATACCACAACCATGGCTTTTTTTACAAACGTATTATTTACATACCACAACCATGGCTTTTTTTACAAACGTATTATTTACTTATCACAACCATGGCTCTTTACAAATGCATTATTTACATCTCTTAAAATCGCGTGAAGCCGTGTAGATCAATAACCAGGGCTCTTTACGCATGCATTGTTTACATAACCATAAATCATGTGGCCAGGTATTTTTCATTCAGTGTGAAGAGTGTTCTCAGTGGAGGCCAAAAAAATCCGTTCTATTCTTCGATCCTCCTACCATCGGGGGATAAAATGTCTACAGAGACTCTAACATTACAATTATCGTTTGAAAAAAATGGTAACCTTTTTTGGGGGGTCTTAAAATTTGAACGATGTGGGTTATGAACATTAGCACTAACATGACTGGCCTTCTATATTTGGCACTTTTAACAAATGATACGTTTGTCATAACAAATCAAAGCATTGGTTATAATGAATCTTTTCAATTATTTGAGGGTCTGGTACCCGAAAGATTCTTTTATGCTCTTCATTAAATTTTTTTTTTAAATTTCAACTAAAATATTTTAAACACCGAATTCTTTTAATATCATCAAATTTCTTTTTAAAAGTTGTGTGCTATTATCTGATCAAGGATCGAATCTCGAGCTATCAACTAGTTACGGCAGAATTGACAGCTCTACTCAATGGTAGCATTTACCTGTTACATCAGTGCAGCTTAATAATCTGCTTTGAAATATGACTTAAGCATATTTTTTATATGACAAACAATGATGAATGATGTAGTCAAGTTCAATACCATTATAGCGTAATAAAATAGATGTATATTTTACATTAAGTGCATCAAGCAATTGTTCCATGATTAAAAAAATTCCCCACCAGACAATATGAGTATCGCTCTCTGAATCCCTTGAGTATCACAGATTGTGGAGAGTATCGCTCTCTGAATTCCTTTAGTATCACAGATTGTGGTGAGTATCGCTCACTGAATCCCTTTTAGTGCCACAGATTGGGGTGAGTATCGCTCTCTGAATTCCTTTAGTATCACAGATTGTGGTGAGTATCGCTCTCTGAACCCTTTTAGTATCACAGATTATGGATCGTGTTTATAATACTAGATTAATTTTAATTTTTGTTTTAAGTTTCATGTAGTGTATACCATGCACATGAGTTAGACATGTTTTGACCATGTTGATCAATATTTTCAGTTTTTCTTAGCAACTGGCTTGTTTATTTCTATATTCAAGTGCCTTCCTATGTTCAATTTTATCTCAATCACTTGGACACGCAGCGCCAAGTCTAGGTTCTGGTAAGATATGGCATACAGGCGGCACACCAAGTCTAGGTTCTGGTAAGATATGGCATACAGGCGGCACACCAAGTCTAGGTTCTGGTAATATGTGGCATACAGCCGGCACACCAAGTCTAGGTTCTAGTAAGATATGGCATACAGGCGACACACAAAGTCTAGGTCCCGGAAAGATATTGCGTACAGGCGGCACACCAAGTCTAGGTCCTGGAAAGATATTGCATACAGGCGGCACACCAAGTCTAGGTCCTGGTAAGATATTGCATACAGGGGGCACACGAAGACTATAAAATAATGATGTATTGAATGCAGGCGGCCCATCAAGACTACATCATGATTATGTATGGGATATTGTCGGCACCAAGACTTTGTCATGGTAAGTATTGCAAATAGGCGGCACAACAAGATTAGATCACGGTATCCATTGTATACAGGCGGCCCAACAAGATTAGATCATGATAATGTATTTCATATAGGCGCACACCCAGACTAGATCAAGGTAATGTATCGCACGCTGGCGAGTGCTAAGCTGTAAATCACTAACATTAATGTTGGCCAGTCGCCATGGCCTGGGAATGGGATCAAACCATCATAGTAGGAAAAAACTGAGTGCTGTGCCGTTTTTGTTTACGATGATTTATTTTAGGCTTCTGCTTGAGGCAGACGTGGGAAGCGTCGATTTAGTTTAATCATTTGTCAACTGGTATGTTTCGTCTGTTTTATCTGTTTCATCTGTTTTATCTGTTTCATCTGTTTCATCTGTTTCGTCTGTTTCATCTGTTTCATCTGTTTCATCTGTTTCATCTGTTTCGTCTGTTTCGTCTGTTTCATCTGTTTCATCTGTTTCATCTGTTTCATCTGTTTCATCTGTTTCATCTGTTTCGTCTGTTTCATCTGTTTCATCTGTTTCGTCTGTTTCGTCTGTTTCATCTGTTTCATCTGTTTCATCTGTTTCATCTCTTTCATCTGTTTCATCTGTTTCGTCTGTTTCGTCTGTTTCGTCTGTTTCATCTGTTTCGTGTGTTTCTTCTGTTTCATCTGTTTCGTCTGTTTCGTCTGTTTCATCTGTTTCGTCTGTTTCGTCTGTTTCATCTGTTTCGTGTGTTTCTTCTGTTTCATCTGTTTCGTCTGTTTCGTCTGTTTCATCTGTTTCATCTGTTTCATCTGTTTCATCTGTTTCATCTGTTTCGTCTGTTTCGTCTGTTTCATCTGTTTCATCTGTTTCATCTGTTTCGTGTGTTTCTTCTGTTTCATCTGTTTCATCTGTTTCATCTGTTTCATCTGTTTCATCTGTTTCGTCTGTTTCGTCTGTTTCATCTGTTTCGTGTGTTTCTTCTGTTTCATCTGTTTCGTCTGTTTCGTCTGTTTCATCTGTTTCATCTGTTTCATCTGTTTCGTGTGTTTCTTCTGTTTCATCTGTTTCGTCTGTTTCATCTGTTTCATCTGTTTCATCTGTTTCATCTGTTTCATCTGTTTCATCTGTTTCATCTGTTTCGTGTGTTTCTTCTGTTTCATCTGTTTCATCTGTTTCATCTGTTTCATCTGTTTCGTCTGTTTCATCTGTTTCATCTGTTTCATCTGTTTCGTCTGTTTCGTCTGTTTCATCTGTTTCATCTGTTTCATCTGTTTCATCTGTTTCGTGTGTTTCATCTGTTTCATCTGTTTCATCTGTTTCGTCTGTTTCTTCTGTTTCATCTCTTTCATCTGTTTCATCTGTTTCATCTGTTTCGTCTGTTTCATCTGTTTCATCTGTTTCATCTGTTTCGTGTGTTTCTTCTGTTTCATCTGTTTCGTCTGTTTCATCTGTTTCATCTGTTTCATCTGTTTCATCTGTTTCGTGTGTTTCTTCTGTTTCATCTGTTTCATCTGTTTCATCTGTTTCGTCTGTTTCATCTGTTTCATCTGTTTCATCTGTTTCATCTGTTTCATCTGTTTCGTCTGTTTCGTCTGTTTCATCTGTTTCGTGTGTTTCTTCTGTTTCATCTGTTTCGTCTGTTTCGTCTGTTTCATCTGTTTCATCTGTTTCATCTGTTTCGTGTGTTTCTTCTGTTTCATCTGTTTCGTCTGTTTCATCTGTTTCATCTGTTTCATCTGTTTCGTGTGTTTCATCTGTTTCATCTGTTTCATCTGTTTCATCTGTTTCGTGTGTTTCATCTGTTTCATCTGTTTCATCTGTTTCATCTGTTTCGTCTGTTTCATCTGTTTCATCTGTTTCATCTGTTTCGTCTGTTTCATCTGTTTCATCTGTTTCATCTGTGTCATCTGTTTCATCTGTTTCGTCTGTTTCGTCTGTTTCATCTGTTTCGTGTGTTTCTTCTGTTTCGTCTGTTTCGTCTGTTTCATCTGTTTCATCTGTTTCGTGTGTTTCTTCTGTTTCATCTGTTTCGTCTGTTTCATCTGTTTCATCTGTTTCATCTGTTTCGTGTGTTTCATCTGTTTCATCTGTTTCATCTGTTTCATCTGTTTCGTCTGTTTCGCCTGTTTCATCTGTTTTGTCGGGGCGGGGGTGGGGGGAGGGGAGATCGTAGGGGAGAAGAGTAAGTGCTTCATGTACTTCATTTCGTTTGTTTCACTGGCAACGATATCTACTGGCAACTATATCTACTGACAACGATATCTACTGACAACGATATCTACTGACAACGATATCTACTGACAACGATATCTACTGGCATCGATATCTGTTTTGAATGAGCAATTTGAAAACAGCAACATGGAGTATTTGTGTGTGTGTTTCATCAGACGTCTGGTGTTACACTCATAGTCCTAATGGAGAGGAAGTGGGTTGAGGAAAGACACGTGTGTATTTGTGAGCTCAGCGCAAGGGGGTACATTTGAAGAAGAGAATGGGGGGGGGGGGGGGGGTTGGCCTAAATGTTAAGTGAGGTGAGGGTTAGGAGCTTGGGGAGTAGATAGTTGGAAATGAAAAGTCGGGGCGGGGGGGGTATCGTAGGGGATAAGAGTAAGTGCTTCATGTACTTCATTTCGTTTGTTTAACTGGCAACGATATCTACTGGCAACGATATCTACTGGCAATTATATCTTGCACCACGTGATGTTTCAACGATATCTTGCACCTCGTGATGTTTTTTCTTAGAGTTATAAAGCAGTTAATAATTGTAATTATGCTTTTATTTGTGGGTTATTTCGCCCGTCGAGAATTGATTTAGAACATTTTAATCACCGAATTCGGGCTTGGTCTCATTTGTCTGTGGGCGCACAGGTGACTGATGGGACCGATTCGGGAAGGAGATCTGCTTGGATGCTTTTCTACCAAGTAGATTATAACATCCATCAATGTTTAGTGTTGCTGACTTGCTGCCATTAGTAACTGTAACAAGTTACAAGAACTAAAGACTCAATGAGAATGATACTTCATACTACTTTACATTTTGTTGGTTTTTTTTATATTATTTTATTTTACTATTACTATTGTTATTCGATATTGACACAATCTGGGTTCTATGTTTCCATTGATCATTTTCATCGGTTCTGTTGGGTAATTAAGTTAGAGTCATGCCCTCCCCTCACCAAAAAAAAAAAAGTCATTAATCAGAGTGCTCATATCTGCTTTAGACCAAACCGTGCAAAGCTGGCATTTTTATATATATCAGGATGACGTCAAAATTTCCTGGCTCTAATTTTACATAAGCCATATCTCAGTGGATGTGCATTAATTGACCAGAATTATTTTTTTTCTGAGCATATATTACAATACATCAAAACACGATTTAGCTATATGCGTAAATTGTCATTTTTAGATGATGAGACTTAGCATTAGCAAGAAGAAAGTATCGCAAGTTAACGTCCATCTTTAACCGATTAACATCTGGCCATATCTTCTAACATATTATATATATATATATATATATGTGTGTGTGTGTGTGTGTGTCTGTGTGTGTGTGTGTGTGCTTTTGAGAGAGAGATAAAGAGAGACAGCGAGAGAGGGTGCGTGGCAACGTGCCACTAAATATGAATTAGGTAACACACACTCTGAGTGTCAGTTTGATAGCTGTGGCTAAGCCCCAGGCTATCCCAAAACACGTACAAACCCACAGAACTTGAAAAGAGCGCTGTTAGGGTTAAGGTACGCTGGGCCCTAACCTCGTCCTTGCTCATTCATGCACAGTGGGTGACCATCCCGTGACCATCAAGTTATCAGCTGGTAACTTGCGACCTCCTTTTTACCCTATACAATTTACTTTTTTTTTTTTTTAAATTACAGTTTTTTGTGATAAGGGGGTTTTGACCAAACTTTGTAAAAATTATCTGTAATTCATTGTGGAACAGTTTGTCTCAATCTTTGAGGTAAATTGAAAAATGATAAGAAGTCATTTAAGAACCATTTAAAGAATTTTTTCTGTAAATAGATTTTAGGACACCAGAGCGCTGTGAGCGTACTAAAATAGCATGGACACAAGTGCTATAAAAGTACTCAATCATCATCATCATGAGGAATGGCCATGTCAAATTTCCTTGCGATCCATTGTTTGGTTTTCTTGTTATCGATCGACCCATCGACTAACAAATAAACTGGCCTTATGATATAGATTTAGTTCAATTGTGAAACGTCCTCATCTCAAAATACAATGTCCTCCTTTTCTGAACTCTTCAATATGAAATGTCCTTCTTTTTCATTTTTGAATCTGGCAACAATATTTGAGAGCGATTGAGAAGACTGAACTAAAAGCGTTTCTAAATGACAACAGGATATACGATACTTGGACATATTTCAGAGAACATGGGACTTCGGTTATTTTCTGTTTTCCTATTAAATATATGTTCGCCTGTATTTGATTTTTACAAAACAATATCACAAACTTTTCACAGGGTGACCGACGGCACTAAAATACATAGAAACTCGTTTGGAGAAAAGCTCGATATTATGTCGTGGTGAGTTCCGGTGGAGTGGGGCCAATCTCGCAATATCGTATGATCGTTTTGAATATCATAAATATATGGATATTGGTAAATAAATTTTGAAAAACTATCCATGTCAGGGCGAACATTATCATTAGCTCCACTGCCACGAGACAGCTAAAAAGCGCGGGGATAATAGGAAGTCGCCTACTTTGCCTTCCTGTCAATCCGGCACTGCGTATGTATTAGCTATTCTGAGAGTTTCCTTTGAGGTAGGAATTTATATTTTACACATCAACTTTTAACTTTGGGGGCGTAACTTTAGGCTTCGAAGCTGGGAGATTTAATTTTTATGAATGTTTCATATTCTTGCGACTTTTTTTCTTATCATAAGCTCAATGAGTTGGTCAGTGGTGTAAGATTTAATATGCCGACCAAAATTCGAACACTTTCTCTCACTATTTCTTATTTCTATATACTTAGATAGTTACTTAAGTATTATTGTTTTCTATTTTTTTTTTAATACAATTTTATTTTTGTTCCTAAAGTTAAACATTATTTTAAAAATACTGTTTGTGGACTAAGTGTTGAAGATAAAAGTGAACAAAGGGAGATAGCTCAAGTAAAATTGAAAATTTAGAGTTATATTTAATTATTCCCCATTTCACGCTAGAATGTTAAGGATACATTTTGTAACCAAGCTCAGATGCTACCTCTGTGTTGATAAATAGTTCATCAAAAGCAATCAGCCATGAGCTGGATCAGTGTATTTACATTGCTCTTATGTTTAACTTTGTTTAAGCCATTTTTGTCTGTTGTGACGGGAGAACTTTGGGCATCAGATAAAAAAAGGTTATATGTTACATTTTGATGGCTCATATATTCTGTGTTCTTAAATATTTGAAGCTACTATGTCATGCGTCTATGTTACAACTCTGAATATTTAGTAAAATGTAACTAGAATTTTATTTGAAACTCTGAATCCCCTTTTATATGAGTTATAAACGGGAACAGGTATCTAAATTTTGTACTAATATTGAGTTAGAAAATATGGATTACATTTTACGCTTGGCTGCACTACTGATCAACGTTCTTTCCCCCTTACTACCTCCTGTCCACTGTTAAATATGGCATGGAGCCGTTTTATTCGCGTTGACTACTAATCTTCACTTCGCAGCGCAGCTGAATGTTCTTTCCCCAAATTCATTATTACCAGATCACCAGC
Organism: Omphiscola glabra; assembly: GCA_964017045.1. Classification (NCBI taxonomy): domain Eukaryota; kingdom Metazoa; phylum Mollusca; class Gastropoda; family Lymnaeidae; genus Omphiscola; species Omphiscola glabra. Next base: position 30,513,576 of record OZ024795.1, read on the forward strand.
GAACATGGCATTATGTGTCACAAAGGGAATTAGAAGAGGGAATTAGATGGGGGTATTAGCAGAGTCTCCAGTCATGCTGTAATAGAGAAAAAGAGAGAGAGAGAGAGAGAAAGAAAGAGAGAGAGAAAGAGAGAGAGAAAGAGAGAGAGAGAGAGCAAGGGCAGCTCGCGTCCGACCCCTGCAGCGTTACCCAAACTTTAAAGTTTGGCGGACCGGTGTAAAAGTTTCGTGATCTCACCTGGGACCGGTGGCAGACTTATTAACTGTATTTGCTTTTTATTTGATTATAAATATTCATATTGTGTGGACCGGTACCGATCCTAGGCCCAACATTTGGGGAATGCTGACCTTGACCCCTCTCCGAGTTTTCATCCGATCGTGGCGTATGCGCCAGGAACATTGGCATCAGTCGAGAGCTCGGTTGCGCTCAAGAAATGCTCATCTCTTGCACTGTGAAAAGAGGACGATCACTTTGCGAGAGGATTCCTTAACATAACAATTAAAATGGTGACTTTAAGTTATATATTTTTTATCAATTATCATGCATACATTATTGCTCCAAAAGATATGATATAGGATACATTACCTTTAGTTTGTATTGTTGTGGGTTTTTTTTATTTTAATGTACTGTGAATTTCAATTTAAATTAATAAATTTGATATACATTTTATTATATACTTTTTATTTCATTTGATACACGTTCCTGATCCTTGGTGCTATCTTTTCAGTTTGTTTTAGTATTGCCACTGAAGTGTATTTAACTTGATCCAATTCAAATAGCTTTAAAAACGTTTTTATTGTATATCCTCAGTTATAGGCTATGCGATGTGGTCTTTGAGGTGGACGTATGTGCTGCTGGTGATACTTTACTGTCTGGTGGTTTCTGGACATGGAATATCAGACAGGTGCTCCAACCCCGTCCCTGGACTACAGAAGATGGTGAGAGGGGTGGACATCACAAAGCTGGACCTGACCCCATCAGAACCGGGATCGGATGGTTTTAAAAGTCCGGTGGTCAAACTCACATGCAGCGATGGAAACATGTGGCGTGGTCGCCAGGGAACGGATGAGTATCAACTTCCGGACCAGGTAGATACCGCACACTCTTTGTCACTATGGCTTTGAGCAGTGTTTAATTCAGGGAACTCTCCGGGGGGTGAGGGGACGAGAAGGGGGGCAAGTGCCTCAAAGAAAAATGTTTTCAAAAATACAATGAAAAATATATTTTATAAAAAAAACGATTGAATATAAAAAAAAATTAATGAACAGTAACTGTTGCCTTTAACCGATTACATTTAGTTGACCCCATGAAATGCTACGATGCTTGGTTTGATGATCCGTATATTTAAGGCTAATCATATTTCAAGCTTACACTATTCGATTATAAAAGGTACTGTTTCGAAAATTGGCCGCTCCTGATTATAAGCTGAAGGCGTACTTCTTGTTGATTGCTACTTAGAACTAATATCAAACATACACATACACATATATATATATTCACACATATAAATACAAAGGTTTGGCTACTCAGTATCATCAGCCAGTCAGCATGTGAAATGAAATACTCATTTTAAATAGCAAGTAACATGGTCATAACTACACAAAATTCGCAGCAAGTATATTGTTATTTCAGATCTAGTTGTTTCAATCAGGTTAGATTTAGTTTCGCCTCAGTCGCTTGTCAGTTTCCTATTATTTCTTTAATTCGGGTAAAAATGTACACAAAATTATGTAAACATGATGTACTGGTTCTATACATCACATATCATTACTCTCTTGTGGTGGCAACGCTTATAGAAAATGAGAAGTTAACACGTTATTTACTTTGGTACCCTGTTCCGTTTTTTAGGGTCTGGGTATGTACCGGGTGTGTTAGTACTCTGCATTTCTGGATATCCGATTCAGCACGCGGCTCAGCCCTACAATGTATTTGGTTATTTTTAATTGGTTCTTAATCGAAATGTTTTTGACATTTGTAAGACCTACTGCTACATAAAAACTTCTATAAAAGTGACCCGAATGCATACCAGGAAAATGCCGGGTGTTGAAGCTAGTTTACTCTTCCGTCTCTCGGGGGCTATGAAGCTTTGGAGCTTTTGAAATCAATTTATGTTGCCAGTTGCGTCGATCTTGAGTAACTTCCAGGCTTTCTTCAGTTCTCGCACAAGCTCTGCCAACACTCTTGTTCCAGTATGACATGAGATTGCGGTCTCTATACGTTCTTGGTAATGTTTACCCGTCGACTTATCGGATATTTTGAAGATGATATAAGCAGTATAAGAGTGTTGGACTGCGATGAAGCTTTCAATTAGAATAATGAGACACAAACAATATGTGTAAATAAAACAATATATTATGTTCAGCTGTAATGATTATTTCACTAAACACACATGTAGACGAATGAAGGCATTTGAAGAAAAATATCTACATTTGTATTTTGTAAAATCATCAATACAGCTGAACATACATTGTATTATTTACATAAATTGTTTGTATCTAATAAATTTATAAGCAGCGTGCACGGTCTTGGAACTCAATGCTGGTAGGGGGGGGGGGGGGGCGAGAGTTGTCTGTCCATTTCCTCACGGAGCAACTAGCCGTACTATAAGGGTAATGGCGCTCTGTGAAGCAGGCTTTTGTTCTGCTTATGGTCACTAACGCCATCAGGGATTACCAGAATAACTTTTGCTCCTAGTACTGCTGTTTAATGTTGATAGTTAAGTCTTGTCTAACGAATTCTATTCTCGGGTAACCTGGAATGTGAATGAAATTAATATAAATGAACCCTATGTACGATGGCCGGCCCTACGGTAGCTGGCGCTCCCGACCAAGCTTAACTTCTGAAGCCACTTTAAAGTATAATTTTAAAAAATTGCAATGAAAAGCGGCATTTTAAGGAATTATTTTATTACCTGAATTGTTTTTTTTTTAAAAACAAACATTGAAAAGAAATGTGGTTTTACTAAGCTTGTAATTCGACAGTATGATGAATAAGCCAACCGTGGAAATTTTTTTCTAGCTTTTAGTTTTATATTAGCAAGAAATCAATGCACCTGTGACAGCAGCGAATTTTGCCGCCACGTCATGTGCACAAATATACGATTAATGTAGTATGGAACCAACATTTTGCACTAAAACTAAAAATAACTTTTGATCTTTTGCGCCCACAGGAAATGGAATATTATTGATGGCGCCTTAAGCACATGGAGTCCTAGACTACTGTCCGAGTTATTGGTACCTTGAGCCGTGCCTGCTGGATATTTAGATTCTATATAAACCAACAAACTTTAAAACTTTGGTGTGTCCAATATTTACTCTAGAAAACAACATGAATCAAAAGTTGTATTACAAAATAACATATTCAAAACTTCCCGTCCGTCAATTGTTCACAGGGCTTTACGAATAATTACTACTAGATGAAGTAAAAACTTAATATAACTAGTGAAAGCAGATTTATTCACCGTCATTTCTATTTTTGAAATTTTCAACTGTTAAAAAAAAATATTTGTAAATAGATAAATATAAAGGTGCAATTTTTAAGCGTTTTAATTCATTAATAAATATATCTCAATAGTAATTTTGCTTGCATAAAATAAAACTTTTTTTTTCAAGGTATGGGAGATAACTTCCCTACCAGGTGGCTGGCTGTCAGCAGAAACAGACATTTACAAATCTTACAATGAAATCAGGGAAAAGATGACACGCGATGTAGGAGGAGATGGATCGATCTATAAATTCGCTTTCTCTGCGAGTCACTCCTACACGACGATGCAAAACACTATCACTAACAACTCCAAGTACATCTCTGAGGTATCTGCATTTGAGTCGGCTGCAAGAATCGACTTTGATCCAAGCTGGGTCCTAGAGATTGACACATTTGCTAAGACTTTTATTGATCAAAAGATTACCGGCACTTTTGATAACAATCCATCCGGTTATTTTACATTTATCAATCAGTTCGGTACGCATTATTTCTCATCGGCGAATTTCGGTGGCTTCATCAGGGAAGTGTTGGAGACAAAAAAAGAGTTTTTCTCTTCCAAGACGGACACCGATGTCGAGATTAATACCAAAGCTTCATTTTTAAATATTATTTCTCTTCATGGTGGCCAAGTTTCAAGTTCGACTAAGGTGGATGAGGCATTTTCCAGTGCGACCACGTATTTCGCTCAGTACTTCGGTGGTGATAGCAATTTACTAGTGCAGGACGGAATTCAGAAATGGCAGCCGACGGTCGACACAGACCCTTGGCTCTTTTCTGGTAAGCTTATACCAATCAGCGAACTGATCGAGAATGCAGAGAAAAAAAGTTCAATGGAAAAGGCTGTGGAAAATTATGTGCTGAGGAGTTACTTAAACGAGTTGGACCGATTGATCAACGCGGCCAAGGCTAAATCTGATGATTCCACAATCACTGCTCTGCAACAAAGCGTCTCAGATATGAAAACAAAATCAATCCTAGATGTAAATGAAGTAGACAACTTAGGCTCAGCGGTTGGTGAGCAGATTCTAGTTCCGGACTGGTTTACAATAAATACACAGCTCTGCTATAAATGGTGGGCGGACGATGACCCAGGCCAATGCGGAGGAGGGGCTGAAAATCTGCTCTGCGCCAAGCCCAATATCATGACACCGGTGTACAGAGATGATACGGATAAAAGGAACGGTGGGTGTCGAATGCAGTGGGGGATCCAGTCCACGGGCTTCCCGTCTTGGTTTACTGATGTGAAAGTGTGTTACCAGTGGTCTGCTGATGGAGATGGTGGTCAATGCGGTGGAGGCGCTGCATCTCTACTCTGTGCTGGAATGAACGAGTTCTCCCCTCCTTACCGCGATGACACCGATCAACGCGCTGGAGGTTGTCAAATGTCATGGAAAATTGAAGTTCCTAGTTCCGCCCCCGTTTGGTTGAAAACCGCCAAGATCTGCTTCTCCTGGTATCCTGATGACGATCCTGGTCAATGTGGGCCAGCCTCCTCTAGAAACCTGTGTGCTGTTGCCAACCAGTGGACAGATAACTATCGTGACGATACGGATAGTCGGCATGGTGGATGTCGGATGAGCTGGGGAATAAAACTAGCGTTCTAGGGAACAACTCCTCAATGAAGCTCACTGAATAAAACTAGCGTTCTAGGGAACAACTCCTCAATGAACCTCTCTGAATGAAACATTTCAAAAGGCTAATAAAATCATGGATGTCAGTCCTTGTACAGACTTTTTATTTCATCGTTCTTATTGACTAATAATTTACCTTACTATTAAAATCATGGATGTCAGTCCTTGTACAGACTTTTTATTTCATCGTTCTTATTGACTAATAATTTACCTTACTCTTAAAATCATGGCATAAAAACAAAATGTAAAATAGTTTCAGTTCTTTTTTTAGGTCAAGACTTGATGCAGACTTGTTTACCCTCAAACTCTTAAAATCGTACAGTCATCACAAAATCGTTCAATAAATTATCTTCATAGTCAAAAATAAACATATATTATATATAATACATACATCTCAAAATCGTACACCGTACGCCAAAATCGTGAGAGTAAACAGGTCTGTTGATGACAGTTTGTTAAGTGTTCACTAAAACAGCTACCACGTGCATTAAACAAACAGAAGATCACTGGCGTAGGAAATGGATGCGGATGAAATGAAGAAAGCAGGCTGATGACCACTAGTGGACAACTTTGACTACTCCGAATCTATAGAGCCCGTAAGTCCAAATTTGGATTTCATAGTCGCTAAAATTTGTATTTCATAGTCGCTACAATGATGCTAGAAAGTTTTGAAGGGATTATAAAAATTCTGGAAATGGAAGTGCAATTTATTTTTAGATAGTTCTTCACTATGTGCTTTACTACATGTCATAATTGCTTTTGACAAACAAAATGTCGCGTTACCAAAGCCCAGTCAAGCAAAAACACCACCAGCACCCCGGGTGGATGGGACTCGTTTACCTTGGACGGCAACTCATCTAAGAGAAGGCAACTCTGAATTCAAACCCGGAGATGGAGTCCCGATAGGCGGATAACATTGATACAATGAAACATTCCGGCAACTCCTGCGACGCCACTGGTGCCAAGCTGTATCATCCACATGATGTTCCCTTGGTGTCATCCAGCGGCGTGGAGAGAGGCGATTTGCTGTTGGGAACCAGCTAATAATCCTATAAGAATAATCCCAAGCCTTGTGGATTTCGTCCTGCGAATTCCATACCATCGTCACCTTGTGACGGACGGATGCCAGTAAAAAAAAATTTAAAAAAAAATGATTTTTAAAATTAAAGGAATAGTTTGCAGACAGGGCAATGAGTAAATGTCCAAAAATTCCAGAAATGGTAATGATGCTAGAGAAGAGGGTGGCGAACCTATGGCACACGTGCCCAAAATGGCGCGTGCGGTGACCATGCGTGGCACGCCATTTTGCTTATATGAAACAAATTATTCATCATGCTAAATCAATGAAATCTCAATCTAGGTATAATTGCTACTGTGAACATATTTAGAAAGCCTTAACTGATATGAAAGAAGCCATGTCGACCTATCCTAATCAACCTTAATGTTAAATACTTTATAGCAAATTTGCTTTTGTTTGCTGTTGGCTGGGTAGCAAAATCTTGGGACGGCTAATTGACCCACCTCCCGTTAAGCTATCGAGCGGCTCCATGTTACATTTTATAAAGGATATTTATACAAAGTTTTTCGGGGTTGCTTAATTTATTTACGTATGATGTACTGACTTACATAATGTTTTTGCTAGGGCGCTACTGCACAATAAATTTTAAACAAGATACGTTCGTATTTTGACAAAAATCTCACTAGCTTTCGTCTGCAATTTTCTTGATTTTGAAAATCATTAGAAATAAGTAAAATAATCGTTTAAATATAAGCCTAAAATGTCGTTCTCAAAGCCAGAGAAGACTAAGATTGCCGAAGAAGGAAGTTGCAGAGATTTCCAAGATTTGTGAAATCAACTATATGGAATAATCAACAAATGGAACAAATGGAACAGGGCCTTTTGTGTCTTGTGTCAGCAGAGTGTTGTATGAAACAGGGCCTTATGTGTTTTGTGTCCGCAGAGTGTTGTATGGAACAGGGCCTTATGTGTTTTGTGTCCGCAGAGTGTTGTATGGAACAGGGCCTTACGTGTCTTGTGTCCGCAGAGTGTTGTATGGAACAGGGCCTTATGTGTCTTGTGTCCGCAGAGTGTTGTATGGAACAAGGCCTTATGTGTCTTGTGTCCGCAGAGTGTTGTATGGAACAGGGCCTTATGTGTCTTGTGTCCGCAGAGTGTTGTATGGAACAGGGCCTTATGTGTCTTGTGTCCGCAGAGTGTTGTTCGTCAAACTTCTTCAGTTAAACGTAATTAAGAGAGCTATCACAGCTGGCTTCTTGGCAAAAGCGAAGATGGACAAAAAGAATAAATATCGCGTGAGATAAAATGATAACAATAAAATGTTCTTTTGCCAAGTTTGTTAACAGAACATCTGTTTTAGTGGCTACAAGTTTTAAAGTTTAAAAAATCATAAGCTAGGCAAGGTAAGCCTTTAGCCGATTATATAATGGTATCGTGGTTAGAATGTGCATATTATTTGTTTGAAGACTTTCACTTTCAAAATAAGACAAAATTATTCAGGGAATAAAAGGTTTGCCAATTATTCTCAAAACTGACAAAGACTTCAAAGAGAGAGTAATTAAATTGAATGCTAATATTTAAAGAACAAGTAAAAAAAATGGGATATTAACTTATGTCACGCCTACTCTAGTTGCCGTGATGAAAGCGCTGATGTGATATCGTCCGCTACAGGGCCGACCCTAACAATTGCGGGGCCCTATGCGAAACGGATTGCGCGGGGCCCATTCTGGGTAGAGGATAAGGATAATAAGTGAAAATTAATATTTTGTATTAGAAAATAAATTCGGGGCGGGACCTATGAAAGTGTGGGGCCCATTGCGGCCGCATAGGTTGCAGTAGCCTAAGGCCGGCCCTGGTCCGCTAGGTTGGCCATCGTTGTTAGATATCGAAAAAGATAACGATATGGCATGCAGTAGCAATGAAATTATCAACTTTAGCGACAACAACAACAGGTGAAGATTTATGTGAAACTGTTGTGACTGAACTTAAAAATGCGGGTGTAGATATAACCAAAACAGTTTCTGTAACAATTGCTGAATGCTCCAAGCATGACTGGAAAAGACACAGGTTTTGTTTCCTTCTGTACAAGACATGTTGGGCACCCACTGTTAATCTTTCACTGCACTGTTCACCAGGAAGCCTTATGTGCAAAATCCTGCTTTAAGGAACTTGTAGTCATTATGAAATCTGTCACCAAAAAAATAAATTTCTTAACTTCATCAACATCATCATCATGTCCCGTAGTCTTTCGACCGTTGAGGCGCCACAGATGACATAAAAACTATTCTTCTCCATTCCTCTCGGTCCCCTGCCCTATGCATAGCATCTTAACTTAACGTGCTTTAAATAACAGAAAATTTGCACAGCTGTTAAATAAAGTTCAATCAGCTTACACTGGTTATGTATAATGCTGTTAAATAAAGTTCAACCAGCTTACTCTGGCTATGTATAATGCAGTTAAATAAAGTTCAATCAGCTTATGCTATGTATAATAATGTACGTTGACTTAGTAGAGATCGGGTTTTGGAACTTTTTTTTCAAAATTAACTGATTTTGATTGGCTCAGCAGACCCATGTTTTTAATACAGATTTTTACTACATCTAAATGAACTAAATACTAAGTTGCAAGGGGTGTGGAAAATCTGTTGATGAGACGTTTGAGTTTGTGAAAGTGAAAGCATTTGGAAAAAAAAGATGAAGATTTACAAAGGTGATGAAGATAAAGATCAGTTTCACTATTTTAAGAAACTTGAAAAAAAATTAAGTTGATCTAGAAATTCATTAAACCGTTGTCAACGATTCACGGATGGAGCTGTTTATCGAGATAATTGATGCAACTCTTGAATAATTTTCCTTTCGTTTTGAGCAGTTCAAAAAATTCGAAGACACTGCAAAATTGATAAAATATCCAGATACAATCGCTTTCGAAAGTAAAGCTTTGGCCAAGTTTTCTTGGATGAAATTACACGATTTTGAAATGCAACTCGCTGAGTCCAGTGTCATTTGGAAACAAACGTTTGTGACTTGAGAGTCCGACTAGAAATAACTGAACATGGGCTATTAAATGGATCATTATCACCTCAGATATTGGACGAAAATGAGGTTCACAAAGTCTGGAATGACTTACCTGGAACTGTCAACTCGCTGATAAAAGTAGCATGTTAGATTTTGTCAGTTTTTGAGTCTACTTACGCATGTGCATCATTATTTTCAACAATGAACTCCATACAATCTAAATACCAGAAATTGCTTGACTGATGACTTGAGTGCTGCTTGTGTATCTTTGAAGATTACAAAATATAATCCAGATATGAAACTCTTACACCACACATCAGCAAAATTCACATTGATTGAGTTGTCTGTGACTCATAACGTAAGTAAGGCTTAAGCATAAAGTAAGTTTTGACTGGGACTTAGTCCCACAACCCCACCAGAACATCTACGTAGGCCTCCTTGACACGCAGCAATAATTATATTTTTGAAACGGTAAATATTTGCACATGATCTAATAAGGTAGCGGTTCTCAACCTGTGGGTCGCAACCCCTTTGGGGGTCGAACGACCCTTTCCCAAGGGTCGCCTAAGACCATCCGAAAACACATATTCTTTACAGTTATGAAGTAACAAAGAAAACAATTTTATGGTGGGGGTCGCCAAATCATGAGGAACTGAATTAAAGGGTCGTGTGATTAGAAAGGTTGAGAACCACTGTAATGAGGGTTCGCCACCCATGTGCTAGAGCTTTCATTTTATGTTAACTTTTTTAAAACCATCTCTATGCTGTAGCATCGATATATGACTGAAATAAACTAATAGCAATAATCAAATATATAATTATGAAAATAAATTTACAAAGCATTTTAAAAATCACACAAAAGTCCCAGAAACTGGGATGTTTGTCAGATTTATCATGGCTTCTTTCGATTAAATATACTGAACGCCAACATAAGCAAACACCGCATGTATCACAAATGTATCTATTTAACTCTATTTACAAAAAAAGCTATCAGCTATAACAGCTTTGATACTTTGATGTGTTTATAGTATATTGTAACAAGTCTAGTACAATCAGATCCACCACAAAAACAAAAAAAAACATTCAATTCTTTTAAAGCTAACAAGAAAAGAAATATTTTAAAACTCAAAATAAAATTCAATTTAGGCATCACAATTATGGAAGCCATAAGATATGAAGAATTTTAAGGCCATAAAATGTGTTGTCCTCACTAAAATTATGCATGGCCTACACACACACTTTTCACACCAGGTTCAAAGATTTTTTTCACTTATACAAAGTTTGTATTGTGTATCGGTAGCTGGTGCTACTGTGTTAATTATTAACATGCGAGTTGTTCTAATAAAATGAGCTGTTAATTCACTTGTGTTCGTTTGGATGACTGGACTGTCACAAACTGATCCAAAACTTTCCGGGCCTTGCCCCATTCTCTGTAATATAAAATATATCATTTGTCACTGGCGTCATAATGAAACAATCTATATTACATTAACAGCCGTACACTTATTGGTAAAAATGGATGCATGAGTAGCACAACACGACACAATTTTGTGTTAAGTGATTAAGTACTTATTTGCAGTTATCTGATATAAACAGCAATATTTTTTTTAATTTACTTATCCTAAAACAAAGAATGTGTAAATCATAACGCTAAAGTGTTGCTGGCCAATACTACAAGCATCTGTTCAGTTAAAGAGATTGGTCCGAATAGTACATGCCTGCCCTTTGCAAGGATACATTCAACCACTTACCCAAACTTTTTCCCTTACGTTCTTGTTCAAATTAAACATATATAAAACATAAACTGAAGGGTACACTAAATTGAGAGTGCAACAGATGTTGTTGGGTTTTTTGTTTTTTGTTTGTTTGTTTTTTTCCTACAAATACAGCCAACATTCCTTTGACAGCTGTAGAAAAAATGGAAAAATAAGTTGCCACTATTCTGAACTGTATGTCATTTTAAAACTATATTTTAGCACTTCTTTTAAGGGTAAGCTGTCACCATGTGCAACTTATCTCTCATACAGACGTACCTGCCTAGTGCTCCATCAAGTTTTTCTCTTTCCCTAAGGCCGTGATCGGCAAACTCATTGGTCAAAAGACCCGAAAATCGGCAGCAGGACTATTTTTAAAAAATTGAGAGCCAAATTTATTTTCAAGAACCTGAAAAGAATCGTGTTTTTCGGAATCAAAACCGCTTTATTGCCGACTGGCCAAGACGCACTCAAACAGCTAAAGAGCCGCATGCGGCTCGCAAGCCGCGATTTGCTGACCACAGCCCTAAGGGGACATATGATCCTCCTATCTCCAAGCTTTAGGACTCTGAATGTTCTGATTTTCTGGATACATCAAGGGACATATGTCAATGTTATGTCTATAATTGAATTAAAATTTTTAAAGACATTTTAATTAACATAAAAATATTTCAATTTTTTAAAAAATATTTAAATGAAAAGCTTATACATAACATTTTTTTAAATCATTTGAAATTTGCATTTTTCTAGTTCTTGACAAATTTTTAACAAATTTTCTAGTAAACAATGCTGGTGTCTTTTTAATACTCACAAAGACATTACTAATCTCTTCTCTTATATTAAGCTTCTGGTATGACCCGTAGACTGCGTCCTAATGGACTGCTTCCTAATGGACTGCTTCCTAATCAACGAATTTGGTATTGAGAGTATACACAAATAATTCTATATGTTTGAAAGAAAGTATGGTTCAATAATGAGTTCAGAAGCCCGCAAAATATAATTCCCGATAACTACGCTAAATGATATACAACGCAACTGCGTTTGGTGCGTACTATTTTCTTTTCTTTTTAAAATAAAATGAAATCATCTCTATTTAAGTATGGTGTAAAAATAACCGGTTTAAAAGTGGTTGGAACATAAAAATATTTAATATTGTTCATGGAGTTGAAATAAAAAGTGTGCAGAGACGTATCGTGAGGGAGGGGTATAGCAAAAATTGGGATTCTTAAATGTGCGTTACTTGAGTTCATGTTTTATCAAGTAACTTTAGTAGATTGGAAGTTCACGCATGACTATCGCCAATGTTTGGCGAGCTATAACTAGTGTTACAATATTATACTATTTTCTATTTACTAAATCATACAGAGCACGCAAACTAACTTTTATACCTAGATATCAAACTATAATGAACATAGCATATTCCCTTGAGTCAAAATGATATTTACCTAGGTATGAACCAATAATGAACATACCATTCATCGAACATAATCACTTGAGTCAAGTTCAAGCATTGGCAGCATGAGACAAATCATTTTTTTCATTCCCAGAGTTCCCTGTAATATAAATAATAAAACAGAATGTAGTATATTATAGTTAATTTTTCCATTTCTTAATAACATTCAGACTGAGAATAAAGCATTTTATAAATGTTCAGCTGTAATTTTCCTTAGAGAAAACATGCCATCTTCCCACTAGCATTGAATTGGGTTCCAATGTCTAATGCATTCAGTGACACATTCATAGGCGTCATGGAACAATACGTATGTTATTTCTATTGTCAAAAAAATTTTTATATGAACAAAAAGAAAAGTCAAATTTTAAAAATTATTTTAAAGGTGGAGAAGAAAAAAAAATTAATATTCAATAGCCATCATCCCTAGCTGAAACATTTTGCAATCTGAAAGTCAGAAATCAATTTTAATCTTAATTTTGGTCAAACTATTCGTAGACTTGTGTATGTGTTTCGTGAGACAAAAATGAAGCTATAAAACTTTCCTCTGTTAGATTTTCACGTGACGAAGCACCAAAGGAACCAAATGTTTTGTTGTTGTTCTGTTTTTTGTAGTGCATGTCCTCAGACAATGTCGTTAAGAATGCTGTGTGAAAACTAGGGGTCGCAATCCAGGATCCCGAATTTCGAAAATACCGGAATACCAGACCATAATTGGTGCTCGAAAAAACCGGGATTGGATTTATGAAAACCGAGATTTTCGATAATCCCAGGATTTCATTTTCAATTATTTATTAAATCGTTTTTCTTAGTTTCCACGTCGTAGTTAAAGCAAGACATATCAATAATATATGAGATGTGGAAATCCATCATACCACGTGTCTCAAGTTCAAAGAGAGCCGACCGAAGTGCTAGTTCTGTCTACTTTTCTTTGTTAAAAATCATGATTTGTTGTGATTAGTTTTGTTTTTTCATCGTGCCTGTGTAGTGTGTAAGTGGAGACGAGTTACGACGTGAAGGCACTGGATTGATAAGTAATTTTTTTCATATTATTGAGAAATAAGTGATTGGTATAGTCGAATGAAAATCGAATTTTGACGTCCATTAAGAGTTTGTATGTAAATAATAATACGTTGCACTCACATCACGGGGTCAACTTTTAATTTAAAATATTTTTGATTGCTTGATTTCTTTTAATTATGCCAAAAAACCTAATTATTTAAAAATATGAGTAAATCCGTATTTTGATATTCAAATAACTTAAGTTTAAGACACAGAAAAATTATGTAACTTCTATATTGTGATAAAAATATTAATAATTTTCATTCAACTCATAATTGATTTTCGAGCTATTTTGTCTCAGGCTGAATGTCCCAGTTTGTCTGTACCGTACTTAGCCAAAAATTTACATGACTGAATGTCCCAGTTTGACTATACCGTACTTAGCCAAACATTTACATGACTGAATGTCCCAGTTTGTCTGTACCGTACTTAGTCAAACATTTACAGGACAATTTAAACATTTTTTAAAAGTTTTACACGTCAAACCAATTCGATTAAATTAATAATTTTTTTGTTAAAAATGTATAGATTGATTGATAGAAAGAAATGGGGGACCCTGGAAAAAAATAAACCTAAATTTGAAAAGCACATGAAACTATTGGAAACAAAGACATCAGTTTGGAATTATTTCTTGAAAGCTACGGACAATCTCTCAGCAAAATATATGTAACAAGATACTTAAGACATTGGGAGGTACAACTTCAGGCCTTCCCTCTCATTTGAAATTGAAATACAAAAGAAACGTTAGGCTCAGGATAATACTTCCAGACCAGCGGATGGAGACATTGATACATTGGTAAAAATAGAAATGGCGTTATATGAGAATGGCGGTTCAAGTGGAAATATCTAGAAATTGCATATGATAGCCTAAGGTCTATTCCTCCGACCAGTGTGGAGTCAAAGCGCGTGTTCTCGTCATCAGGTTACTTTTGTAACCATTTGCGGTCAAAGTTAAGTGACCAAACATTAGACACGTTGTCATTTGTACAATTTCATTATTTAAATTGGACCAAAGATTAAAACGACATCATTTTTTTTAATATTTGATCAATAAAACTATTTAAATTAAAAAGTTAAGAATATTATTTTTGTTCGTTTGATTAAAGTCTGAAAAGATAAAAATTTGTGTTATTGTTAAAAGCTTATTAAAAATCAAAATGTGATATTTTTTCTGAATGTTGTTATTTTATTGATAAATCCTCACCTCTAATCTCGAATCTCGACTAAAAATTTTCTAAATATCGAAATTACCGGGATTCCGGGATTCGTAAACTTCAATATCGAAAATACCGGTTTTGGCCAAAGGGACCGGTTTTGTGACCCTTAGTGAAAACGTGTCATCGTGGCAAACCCACTTTAGTTTTGGATTGTAATGGGGAGATGGAGATACTAAAAATAATTCAAATATTCAAATACATAAATATATATATTAACTTATTTATTTACCTTTATGTATATATATATATATATATATATATATATATATATATATATATATATATATATATGCATTTGTTATTGAAAGGCGATTTATAATTATTTTGTCTGTAAATATATATATATATATATATATCACAAAAGTCATGCCAGACACGCCCGTGTTAACTCTGCACCTGAAGATGTCCCAACAATTCCATTCACTTACGACGCAAGTACATTCCATGCCAGAAGCGTTCTCGTCAGCCCTCTGCGCACCCACAGCCAAGTTCAAAATTAGCAAATTCGACCATGCTAAAACTCTTCTGAGAGAACTGCATTGGCTGCCTGTCCGCGCTCGCATAGAGTACAAAATTGCAACTCTGTGCTACCGCTGCTTGCATGACCTGGCGCCGTCCTATCTCAAAGCGCTCATGACGCCTTATGTACCCACTAGACAACTCCGCTCATCCGATAGTGGCAAACTCTCGATACCGCGTGTTCGCCTTGAGACTTACGGAAAGCGCACGTTCGCATTTGCTGGCCCAACCATTTGGAACACCCTTCCTGATGCTCTCGGAAACAGCCAGACGCTGGAGTCCTTCAAAACAAATTTAAAAACTCATCTTTTTCGCAAACACCTGCTGTGATGATGTTGTCTACCATCTTTTCCAGCTGGTTATTATCTCCCAGCTTTGTTTTTGTACCGCGCTTCGAGCCTTTGGGGATGAAGTGTGATTTTTCAAATGAACTTTATTATTATTATTTTATACGAGAATTTGGGGGTTAAAATTGATTTCGACTGACGAACGATATATATCGCCCGATGTATTGTTTTGTATTCGATGCATGTAAGTGTTGAAATCTCAAGGCCGGCCCCGTGTTGCACAAAGTAGAGCTATACGCCAACGGCTGCGTATCGTCATTAGCGATAAACGTTACTGTTGATTGCTTTCCGTTGATGCGTAGCTTAATGAGGAACGTGAGCAAAGCAACTCTGGTTAACTATATGCTCTTACATTATCCTACGAAGAATCGATTTCATTCATTTTTTTTAATGATATCGCTGATGTTGTGGTGGTGTCAAAAGTAATTATGATGGTATTTTTACGCACCACAAGTACAGTACGCGCCAAAAGTAACAGTAATGAAACTGCTTCATCTTGAACGCGTACGTGCGTTTGTCAACGGTGCACAGCTCCAGCCGCTAGGTGTTTCCATGGGTGTCAAGGACGATGTTTTGGGCAGTTGTTGTTGGAAATGGGTCTCTCTCACCGAGGAAAAAAAACAACAGCGCAACAATTCCGAGATAGATTTGATCATGCGGCACCAGCTTAATAATAATTGGTCTTTTATCAATACATTTCGCCGTTGTGGAAATTTACTGTGACAGAGGAAGGGTAATACTGGTCGGTTAGCAACTGTTTTGACAAATTGGAATCACGCGCATGCTCTGCATCAGATGCCACTATTATTATTATTATTATTATTATTATTATTAGTTGTCTTATATAGCGCGGTACCCCAGCCTAGGGCTAAGCTCACCGCGCTGTACATAAAAATATTAGCAAAAGAGACGGTAAATTTTGAGAAAGATACCCGCGTCTTTTACCATGGCCGCCATCTTGGTTGCCCCGACCCGCGAACTTTTACGTGTTCACGGGTCGGGACAACCAAGATGGCGGCCATGGAAAAATAAAATAACTCATGTTTTTTGCTAAAATTACGAATAAAAAGTTTTTAAAAATGAAAAAATGATCTAAATCTATCCCTCACCCTAACCTGAACCCTAAATTCCTCCCTAACAGGGTTTTGACCCTCTCCCTAACAGGGTTTTGACCCTCTCCCTAACAGGGTTTTGACCCTCTCCCTAACAGAGTTTTGACCCTCTCCCTAACCAGGGTTTTGACCCTCTCCCTAACGGGTTTTGACCCTCTCCCTAACAGGGTTTTGACCCTCTCCCTAACAGGGTTTTGACCCTCTCCCTAACAGGGTTTTGACCCTCTCCCTAACAGGGTTTTGACCCTATCGGAACGAGCGTTTTGACACTCTCGCCTTAGCCTAACGTGGCGCTGGGTTTTGACCCTGAAAAGTAGGAAAATTTAAAAAAAACAAAGAAAAGTGGCCAAAATTAATTATAAAATAAAGAAGTAATGAAAACCCAACTTACATTTTCATGGAATACACTTTTACACACTTTATTTCAGGTTCCAACGAAAAGAATATCCAAAAATTAATGAAACACAGCGTGCTCACCCTCTAAGATTATCTTAAAAATGGCGGCGCTTATTAACATATTTAATAGGCCAACCAATGAAATTTAAAAAATTATAATTAATTAACCAATAAAAAATTTGCCAAAAATTTGCCTCCGTCATATTAATGAAAATGTAACTCTAATAAAAAAAAATAAGGGGAGTGAATCCACGCAAATGACGTCACGGGTACGCTCGTCAAAATCAGCCAAAGAGACATATATATATATCACAAAAGTCATGCCAGACACGTCCGTGTTAACTCTGCACCTGAAGATGTCCCAACAATTCCATTCACTTACGACACAGGTACATTTCATGCCAGAAGCGTTCTCGTCAGCCCTCTGCGCACCCACAGCCAAGCTCAATATTCACAATAGTTTGTAACAAAATGATGTACAGAATGGTATTAAACATAATTTACAACACCTTTTGTTTTTGTTTGTTTTTTAACCCCCCCCCCCCAACCCAACTGTTATGCCTCCGGTTGCTGTGAGCCTTTGTGTCCTTGCTTGGCATCCAGAAAATCTGATAAGCTTACTTAGCAACATATATATATATATATATATGTATATGTATGTATGTATTGGTAAAATTTCCTCTAATGTTTACATGTGAAGGTAGAATAATATGTGGTCGGAAATCCCGCACCTCTCTTCAAATAGAAATTATGTTCATCTGTCACATATTGGCTATCAATTACTGAAGCCATCCATGAACATTGAGTCAGAGCACACTGTATAAATATCTGCCAAGACACACATTTCTTTTATATACACCTGCTATGAGACGGTACAGGTTTGAGAAAACTTACATTGAAATTCATATTTAATTCTTATGAGAAGAACACCTCATCTTGCATGTATGTGCATTTGAGTAAAATAATATTTAAAATGAATCTAAATTATAAAGTTCTGAGAAAAACTAAATAGTGTTAGTGTTAGGTTATCTGTACTGAATTTATGTCACATTTACCTAGATAACGATATTAATCATTGCCGTATATTACCGCGTATAACACGATCTGTGAATAGTGAGATTCCTTAACTTTTTGTTTGAAAAATTAAGTCCTAAAATGTAATGTCCGCGTATAATGCGATTTTTTAATATTCTGCAAAATAATACGATACCTATTAATATGGAAATAAATATTTATTTTCATAAAAATTTCAAAGATCTTTATATTATTCAAATTAAAAAGATATGTAGTTATGCCATTCAACTGTTATGAATGATTAATAAATGTTTAGTGTTGAGTTTCTTTCTACTAATTATACGCACGGTACGGAGCTATGCTACGACGTATTTATAGTAACTTTCGTCTTCTTGTCATTTGATCTTTATCAATTCCTCTTTCCTCTCACTGGTTTGCCGTAAAGTATGTATATATCCTATATTAATGTTATTATAATCTGATGTAAATTGTTGTTGGGCAGTGTTGGCCTTCTTTTGTAAACCAAGTCTGTGTTCCTTTATGCTAGTATTAGCATAGTTGTTAATTCATATTGTTAATATTAGATGGTTAAGAAAATAAGTGAAGTAAATTTGAGAACCCCTCTGACTTATTAAGATCTCCTTTGGGATGAACCCTCATGCTAACTAGCAAGATCGGACTTGGATTTTAGGCTATATACAACATGACTTTAGACAGGCTTTGATCTCGTCAGCCTCGTTCCTCGATTCACGACGGGTAATGTCTTCCTGTAGTCCCCGACCAGTCAAGAAAGTAAAGCCATCAAGAATCTGAAACAATGTTACCAATCATTTCGTGATAGAATTTACTTTTTTTTTTCTTTTTTGGGCCATGTTGCGTTTTGAAGAACTGATTAAGAAAGCTTAATTACGTCTTAATAAAGTTCTCTCGGGTATTCGCGATTACCGATAATTAAGTTCTGATTATGAGATGGAAAAGCAAGACCAAAATGCATAAGTGGTTGGTTAGACATTGAAAATAATCGGTTTTCTTGGAGGATTACTAATTTATGGTAAACAATGTACATACAGTATTCAATGTTAGCCTCTCGACACACATTTTCGACCTGCCTCTGTAAATAATCAGAAAGACTGTTTTTACCATAGTGTTAATTGATAAGACAACTGGCAAAAAACCAACATGACAGAAAACGGCTACCGGATCTTGTGCGGAGAATGAGATTGGCAGCTTCTTCACCAGCATGGTCCTAGTAAACGTTGTCCTCAGATAATCCAGAGGCTCGGCAAGGAGACTGATAATTTATATGAACCACTCCTGACGCCTTTTGAGAGCTTCAAAGTAAGTGGTTCCTTGAATCTCAGGAGTCGTAAGTGTAAGTAATAGCATTCGGCATTGTTCGGGTGTACAATGTACACTCTACCAAGCACTGGATTTTGTTTGACTCCTGGATGGTCAGAGACGGCCTTCCCCTGTTTCCTTCCGCTGAACTTGTTGTTCTTCCATACATAATACGCTGGAACTTCACTATGTTGAAGGCCTCTCGCAAAAGAATCAGCTTTGCAAAGCACAAAAAAACGCCAAAAGAGTTGATTTTGGAGGGTTTTGCTTTATCTGTGACGTCATCTCAGCTGTAAAATAAACTCGATGATCTTTTCGAGAAGAAAAGAAAGATGAATGATGGGTGGAAATCCCTCGTGGATGGTAAAGCATAAGCTTATCAAAAAAATACTTCAGAACTATTGATATAGCGCCCTGGCTAATACATGGCCATCTCATCCCACTCATTCTCAAAGCCAAACTCTCAAGATCGCTGCCTGTATCTTATGGAATTGACATAGCTACGTATTTCAACTTTGATCTGGGCCATGAAGCTGCGTGATAAGTTTGTAATGCGCCACCCACGGATTATCAACATAAACTCCGTTAATGTTTACGGTAAAGCCGCCATCAGAATGACATCGGCTCCAGTACTTGGGACATCCGTCATCTGCGGTCTGATTATCTTTGGATAGTGGACGTGGGTATCGCTTGCTGCATGATTCACGAGTCTTACACGGCCAGCTTCTGTTCAGAATTCTACACGGATCATGGATCGTCGTAGATCGTATAGACTTTAGAATGTGGTGAAAAGGAGATTCAAGATTGTTATATTTTGGCAGGCATGATTCTTTCCTGTAGGCACAGCAAGATATTGGCGTGAGGCAACCACCGTTTCTGGCATTCCACAGTGTACATGTAACACCTACTTTGACCAAAAATAGAATCTTTAGTCAGTAGATAAATCCTTTTTTTTTTAATCTTCTAGATGAAACATCCGAACTATTATGTAATTTCTATCTTTGGCCTTTTGTCCAATATTTAAAACATTTCGTATCTAGGTCCACTTAGGTTTGATGCAGTAAACAACTTCTCCCCGGCAGAACATAAGAGGATACTGGAATGCATCGTATGCACGATCAGTTTTGCTAATCTTCACCAACCTAGTGACTCTGCTCTGAAGAATCATCTCGCTTTCCCAACTGATACCCCATCGGAATGTCTTCTAATAAAAGCTTCTTACACACAGAAATTGAGATCTGTTATAAAGCTGCTGTAATAAACTTGTGTCGCGCCCAAGGCTACAATATATCAAAACACTTCATTTTTCATTAACATACATAAAATTTGGATTTTTATAAGTTTAGTCTTCGTAATAATGGGAGGAAAGTAATACAATATGTCTTTCATTATTGTCCCGGTAAACCGGGTTTTACATTCAGGTACCGTACAAATATATTGTTTACCGCTGATGAAAAAATCTTACACGCGTATATTGAGAACCCTACTTTTAAATAGCATTCTTTTTACATGCAATTTCTCGCAGTCTACGCAATAATCAACCGTGTTTTTAGGGCAAAGAGAAATATCATTTACTGTTTTCCTCGGTGTTTTATAGTAGTATTATTTAAAAATAAGTCCAAAAAACAAAAATATAAAAATAAATCAATTGAGCAAAAAATGGCATGAAGATGGTACAAAAAAACGATGGATAATCTATTATGCCATCATAAATTTGGATGCTACCGCAAGATAAATAAGAAATTAGTTGACCAAACTTTTGCAATTTGAAGAATCTTTTCAAAAAACAAAATGAAATAAGCGTCCTAAACTAATTCATATGACGATGTCACATAGGAAAGGAAAATTTGAGAATGAACAGATTTGGCGTAAACTTAGGCAAAAATAAATTAAATATCGAGGAGATTAACAAGGTGATTCTTTTAAACATAATCGATATGCTAGCGTCGAGGGTTTTTGTTATCATATACCATACACACCATATGGGTTAACAAATAAAAATTATTATCCTTTTTAAAATATTAAGCTTCAAAGTTCAATATCAATTTAAATGTAGCGTGAAATAAATGTATAGGTTATTTGAAATATCTACTATTCTTGAAATTGTAAATTTTCAGTGTATTATTTTCATTTTTTTTTACAATGTATTTTAAAATGTGTCTTACTTTATCTAATTCAAGTGTCTTTCACAGCGTATCGGTTTTATGCCCTCCATTGTAAGCTACGCGATGAAGTGCATGTCTATGCTACTGATAACAGCCTACTTACTGGTGGTTCCTGGACATGGAATATCAGACAGGTGCTCTAACCCCGTCCCTGGACTACAGAAAATGGTGAGAGGGGTGGACATCACAAGGCTGGACCTAACACCATCAAAACCGGGATCGGATGGTTTTAAAAGTCCGGTGGTGAAATTCACATGCGGTGATGGAAACACGTGGCGTGGTGGTCAGGGAAAGGATGAGTATCAACTCCCAGACCAGGTAGATAATTTTTCATTGTTGTGGCTATATGCAAATTTATAAAGGGCCCACGCTTGAATCTTAACTAAAACGGACAGGGCCTCCATTTTATTGTAAATGAGAAATGCCACAGAGTGTTTCTTTAACGGGGAGTATTTGGCAGGGTCGTTAATTTCAATGTTATATATTTATATATATATATATATATTTATATATACATATATATCAGTTATCATCACATTAACAACTGTTGAGAGATTGGCCAAACGGAGTACCCAAAGGTTTAATTAACTTCTTAATGTCGTTGGTCAGACTGAACGCCCGGCTGCTCTATTAACAGATTTCCATCATTAAAGAACAAATAATTTAAAATAACTACAGAAAACAGCTACATTCCCCAATATTTATATAGGGCATCTATGTCTTTTCTAATTTTAGATTGTTATTTTTTAATGTGTAAGTAGACCATTGAAAAGATGCAAGTTTTAAGCTTCGTAATTTATAATTTAAACTTAGTTTTATTTGTTCTATTTAAGGCAATGTTTGTGTTTTATTGATCAATAATGCTTACAATTATTTTACTTTTTAATATCAATATTTTTACAAGGTATGGCAGATAACTTCCCTACCAGGTGGCTGGCTCTCAGCAGAAACAGACATTTACAAATCTTACAATGAAATCAGGGAAAAGATGACACGCGATGTAGGAGGAGATGGATCGATCTATAAATTCGCTTTCTCTGCGAGTCACTCCTACACGACGATGCAAAACACTATCACTAACAACTCCAAGTACATCTCTGAGGTATCTGCATTTGAGTCGGCTACAAAGGTCGAGTTTGATCCAAGCTGGGTCCTAGAAATGGACACTTTTGCTAATATTTTTATTGATCGAAAAATTTCTGGCACTTTTGAGAAAAATCAATCCGCATATTTTACATTTATCAATCAGTTTGGTACGCACTATTTCTCATCGGCAAATTTCGGTGGCTTCATCAGGGAAGTGTTGGAGACAAAAAACGAGTTTTTCTCTTCCAAGACGGACACCGATGTCGAGATTAACGCAAAAGCTTCATTTTTAAGTATTATTGCTCTTCATGGTGGCAAAGTTTCAAGTTCGACTAAAGTAGATGAGGCATTTTCCAGTGCGACCACATATTTCACTCAGTATTTTGGAGGCGATGGAAATTTACTAATGCAGGACGGAATTCAGATATGGAAGCCGACTGTTGACAAAGACCCTTGGCTCTTTTCTGGTAAGCTTAGACCAATCAGCGAACTGATAGAGAATGAAGAAAAAAGAAGTTCAATGGAAAAGGCTGTAGACAATTACGTGCTGAGAAGTTACTTAAACGAGTTGGACCGATTAATAACCACCGCCAAGGCTAAATCTGATGATTCCACAATCACTGTCCTACAACAAAGAGTCTCAGATTTGAAAAATAGAACATTGCTGGACATAAACGAAGTAAACAATTTAGGTAAAACAGTTGAAGATAGCTTTCTAGTTCCAAGCTGGTTTACATCGAATACCAAACTCTGCTTTAAATGGCGGGCGACCGGCAATAATGAACAATGTGGTGGGATGGGGGTTGAAGAACTGCTCTGCGCTAAACCGAATTTCATGACAACACCGTACTTAGATGACACAGATGATAGATCCGGTGGCTGTGAAATGCAGTGGGGAATCCAGTCCACGGGCTTCCCATCTTGGTTTACTGATGTAAAAGTCTGTTACCAGTGGTCTGCTGATGGACGTGATGGTCAGTGTAGCGGCTCTTCATCTCTACTCTGTGCCGGAATCAACGAGTTCTCCTCTGCTTACCTTGACGACTCGAACAATCGTGGTGGAGGTTGTCGTATGTATTGGAAAATTGAAGTCCCCGAATCCTCCCCGGTATGGCTGAAAACTGCAAAGATCTGCTATTCGTGGTACCCTGATGGTGATTCTACACAGTGTTGGGCAAACTCCAACAGAAACCTGTGTGCTATTGCTAATCAGTGGACAGATAACTATCTTGACGATACAGATAATCGAAGAGGTGGCTGTAGGATGAGCTGGGGATTAAAACTGCTTTTCTAAGACACAACAATCCGTTACAAAAAATAATACAACAACCTATAAAATGTGAGCTAAACCTTTTAGAAACAAAATGTCAATAAATGTATTGCCTAAATATCGCACTTTATCAAATAAAGTAATGTCAGCTGCTTTTATTTTTGGCAATTCTTATTTAATTTTTTCAATAAGACAGCCGCTGTCCAGATGATGAAAAGACAGTTGTGAAACATTTAATTTATTTTATTTTTTCTTATCATTCACTTATAAGAATTTAAATCCTTAATGAATATGTAATATTTATTTGTATCTCATTTATTTTATTTTTTTTTAATAAGCGATTAAAAATCAATGATAATTAACATCGCTATAGAAATATAAACGCATGTGCAAAAATATATTTTCCCTCATGTGTGTCTCATACAATAATAAAAAGGAAAGATTATAATCCAATTTCTTTTCTTTTTTTTTTATTACATGTTTTTAAGACTTTTTTTAAAGCTAAACAGTTTTATAAATTTTTTTTAACATTATTGTGCAGTCGCGGTAAAGACTTTATATTTTAGTTTGGGTGCTGATGCCTCTCCTCAGTCTCCTGGACGTATTGCCGTATGTTGCGCTGGCTCTTGCCAGGTGTCCTTCGTCATCGATCGTTACGCTCTATGACAGCGTGCTGCCAAGGTAAGAGACGGTGATCTATGGCAATTTGCCACCACCACTTCACCACAGCCGTTTCGCCGAAGGCCATTTCGGCGACGATTATAAGCAGTTATGTTAATTCTAAAGTCATAATTAAATACACAGGTGATTTAAGTGTATTAAAGTTTCAAGAAAATCTTTATTATGTTTGCAAAGGTCAAAATTTGTCTGGAGTTGTTTTCTTTTAGTTTTGCATAATCTCCTACGTCGATTTGTGGGTTAATGTGTAATTTTTTTATAAGCTTGTTTTTTTGGCACTTATGAGTGCCCCGTCCCCATGACAAGTACACCTGGACGCAAGCCTTCCAGGTCAAATAAAGCGCACTACGATTTTTTAAACCCAATTATCGTGTCAGTGAGGGGTTCCACTGTTCTTTGTGGTTGGCTGACGAAGAATATCTCTCACGCAGGAAAGGCACTGGAAAAAGTGGAGTCCTTCCCTAACTTAGGCAGCAAAATCGACACAAATGTCGGATGTAAGGGCTAGAATTGGAAAATCTAGATCAGAATGTGTGCTATTAAAGAAAATATGAGAGTCAAGGGTATGATATCACTGTTGTGATGTTGGTACGTAAACCGTGTTTAGTTAGAGGTTATATCTATAGCTGCATATATTGTGAAACAATGTTGTGACGTATTTGGGTAGGGGAAAAGGACGTCTTAGTTGAGTTGTTGTTATCGTGGTATGTAGATGGCCGTTAGACAAGAGGATGTTGATTATTTTTTTAGGCTGGAACTTCATTAATATATTTATATAAATACACTATTGTTAATTGTGAAGAATAAACATTGTTGCACAACTAACCGGTTGGAGTTAGTATATCGGTATTAGTGCGAAACGGCTGTGGTGAAGTGATGGCGGCAAATTGCCATAGATCCCCTTCTCTTACCTTGGCAGCACGCTGTCACAGAGCGTAACGCTGACCCATGAGATGAGGTAGGGCATAGACTATCACA
Organism: Omphiscola glabra; assembly: GCA_964017045.1. Classification (NCBI taxonomy): domain Eukaryota; kingdom Metazoa; phylum Mollusca; class Gastropoda; family Lymnaeidae; genus Omphiscola; species Omphiscola glabra. Next base: position 30,539,110 of record OZ024795.1, read on the forward strand.
GTACACATTGCTAGTCATTACAAGGACATTACGATCGTACAGCCATTACACAAATATAGTAAGATCGAATTTTTCGTCAGTAAGGGCTAGAATTGGAAAATCTAGATCAGAATTTATGCTATTAAAGAAAATATGAGAGTCGAAGGAGCTGATGCTGCAAACCAAAGTCAGAATCTTTAACACAAATGTCAAAACAGTCCTACTATATGGAGCAGAAACTTGGAAAACAACAGTGAGCATTACACAGAAAGTACAGTCTTCATAAACACTTGCCTTAGAAAAATCCTGAACATCAAATGGCAAAATACCATCACCAACAAAGATCTACATACCAGGTGCCCATTGATGAAGACATCTTAAAGAAAAAATGGAGGTAGATAAGGCATACTCTCCGAAAACCCACATGTAGCATCACCAGACAATCCCTAACATGGAATCCAGCGAGAAGCCAGTATAGGAACTGCTCATTCCTACCAAAGACAATTAGGGACTGGAACAATCTTTCAAACGGAACAGTTGAGGCAACAACACTTGACTCATTTGCGTCTATTGCCTCAGGCCTTCCAACCCCAAGAGCATGATACCCTCACACAGTTACTCTTGTAACCAGTGAAATATCCTCATCAACACCAGGCTCAGAAACATTGCAAATCCCATCTACATTCATAGGAGCCATAATGATCAATAAATTGATCGTGGGCCCTTAATATATAGAAGAAGAAGAAGGGGAAGGTAAAAAAAATACATGGAGACTCGAGCTAGACACGCAAAGTATGGGATACACCTGGAAGCACCTGGAAAGGAAAGCACAGGACCGTGATGAATGGAAAATTATTGTGGACGGCCTATTCCCCAGACAGGGTCAAAAGACATAGGAAGAAATAAAGACTGTTCTTCGTGAGTGGATGACCTGAGCACAGGTCCAACGCAGGGGCGCCATTTTGGGTAGGGCAGGGTCACTGAATGTGCCGGTTTTATTTAAATTGATATGTACTGTGGCGCCTCCAGTAAGAAACAACACGCCAAAAAAGTTTTGGTTTCGCCCCCACCCCCCTGATTAAAACCTGAAATGGCGCCCCTAATCCGGTGGTTATCAACAAATACAATGCGTGTTAACTGTTCGCACGCGATGTCATTGAATATCTTTCACGGCCTTCGATGTATACAGGTCATCACGACTGCACAACATTTCCGATTACACAGAGTTTGAAAAAATGAATTGTGCGACAGAGCTGCCTTATTGAATTCTTATCAAAAATTTGAATCCCTTCTAAGACTATATTATCACTTTCGTTTTAAAATAATGTCTATATTTTGGGCGGCAAAATTGTCGGCAGCGAGAGCGAAACGTCACGCACGGTGGCGAAATGGCGGTTGCGACAGGGCGGTGGAAAAACGGCGGTGGCGAATTATCCCATACCCATACCACTAACTATACATTGATCGTGGGCCCTCAAAATAAATAGCAAATTAAGAATTCGATTAGCCAAGACTATAAAAGTATACTACTTCACCTTAAATTTTGGATATGTCTCGTTACCTTGTTTTTACTAGGCGTCAGTGCAGTGTCTATGGCAGAGGCGGGCAACCTATTTGAGCAGAGGCTTTTTAGCGGGTCGCATGAATTATTTATCTTTGAAGATGGCTTCCAAAAGTCGACCCGAGGTAATTGCAAAAATAGACAATGAAATAATGTTAAAATGTGCTTTTTTTATTTTCTAATTTGACAATTTTACTTTGTGAATAATAATATTTCATCTAATTACTATCATCATCATCATGTCCCTTAGTCCTTGGACCGTAGGGGCGCCACAGATGACATGAAAACTATCCTTCTAATTCCAATACACGATTCCAATTTCAGTGTCAACAATCACACTTATGTTCCATATTTTTAAATATAAGATAACTTTCAGATTTTAAATTATTTCCCGATATAATTCACAAGCGCCCTCTTAGGTAATCCCAGCGCCCCAAAAACTTTACGGATCATTTCACCTCCCTTCCCCCAAATTCACAACAAAACCCCCTGCGGTAGTAACCACCCACTTTTATAACCACTGGCATTGGATGTGCTAAAGGTGGTGCGAATTTTACCACATTGCCTGGCATTTTTTTAAGTGCTCAGATCCTTTTTTTCCCCCAACACTAACGGCACATCTAGAATCTTCCCAGATTTATGCGGCACACCACAAATAAAACATTTAAAAAAACACAATTGCTTTACATGTACCAACATTTTACATGGCTTTTATTTTCTTATAGACGTGAAATTAACATAAACCAGAAGATCTTTTATAGCAAGGGATTAAACATTAACATTTTTTAAAACTATTTAAGCGAAAATATCATTAGAAGCAATAAAGAGAATTATTTATTTTTATAAAGTTTTCATTTTTATTCGGGGCCTTAAAGTTTGAATAAAATAGTCAATTACTATTATCATATATAGAATAATAAATTTTAGAAATTTTTTCATTAACAAAATCTTAAATTTAAAAGCCTTTTTGCAATATATCACAGTAATGGTCACTTTACTTTTATTTAAAGGTGGTCGTGACTTGAAAACGCTTGAGAATCTGGGTAATAAATCTACTGAGATTTATAATTTAATTATTTTAATGGAATTAAATATATTTTACAGTTCCTGGCTTATTAAGGGGACACTTTGTGACAAACTATGACATGATGATATTTTTTTTTTTAAAACAAGAAATTTGTTTTCTAAACGTTGGGATTTCCTGGGTGGAACATGCAATTATTTTCAAACTGACAACTGTTTCAACAAAGTTACAATTACTATCAAAATTATAGAATACCTCTGACTCATACAAGTATTCCATTGATGTAACTTATAGGTTCAGAATCCAATGTTCATGCTAGTTCTTTGCTTTTCACTTTGAATTTGAATACATGCCATAAAAGTAAAGTCTTTCACAAATAATATTTCAAATATTCCAAAAACTAGAAATGGTACTATATGCAATAGCAGTCATTTTTTTTAAATTTCACATTATTTATTTTAAAAACATTATAATACTAAAATTCTGATTAATGAGCAACAAAAATTAATCAAAAACAATAATAAATCCCAATAAAATAATCAGAAGAATTAATTTTTCTACACACGACACAAGTACAAAACTTTGTTGATGCAAAAATGCATAGGCAGCCTAACAAACTGGAAGATTTGTAAAATTTACAATAGCTTGTTGCATTAAATATCCTGAATGCAAATATATATGAAAACAGCTTGTATCACATATATATCTATTTAACTCTATTTACAAAAAAATAGCACACATTTCGATACTTTGATGTGTTAATAATATTTTGGCAAAAGTCAAATAAAATAAGATTAACGCAAACATATCTTCAAATCTACTTAAAGCAAATAAGATACCAATAGTTGGTCAACTCAGCATAATTATAGAATTAATAAGATATAAAGAATTTAACAGCCATAAAATATGTTCCTTTCCCAAAAATTATATAGCCATCAATTTTATCGATTTTTAATCAAATTTAAAAAAACACTGATGTCATTGAGACAGTTATTAACATTTAATTCTGTCAAATCAACCAAGCTGTTAGTTAACTTGTGTCAATTTGGATGACTGAACTGTCACAAATTGATCCAAAACTTTCAGGGCCTTGCCACATTCTCTGTAAAATAAAATATTTAATCATATCAATGATGCCATAATAAAAGTGTCTATAATACATAAATAGCCATGCAATTATTGGTAGGTTTGAATATATAAATGAGTGTGCAATGAGAAAAAATAATTACAATATTGAATCAAAGGAATTAATGTAGTACTAATTAGTACTTAGCTGATAAATTCCTGCAAATGTATTTTGTAAATAATGTTTTTAAAGTAATTATCTCAATAAAAAATTGTTTACAAGAGGGTCAAAGTTGTGCTAGCCAATAGTATAATCCTCTGGACACTTAAAGAGACATCTCATGTAATATGCATGGGGATACATTACACCACTCACACAATTTTCCCCCTTTAAGTTCTCTATCACATAAAACATGTACAAAACATAAAAGTATACATAAATTCATTAAGGACTCTCACAGGAAGTTGTTTTTTTTACAAATTCAGCCATCATCTGTAGAAAACTTAAACAATAATATGATACCGCCAAACACCACCCCCCCAAACCCCTTTTTTTTTTTTACATCCTGAATTAAATGTCATTGTTAAACTAAATTTTAGCACTCTCTTATGGGTAAGCTGTCACCATGTGCAACTATTCTCTCATACAGACGTACCTGCCTAGTGCTCCATCAAGTTTTTCTCTTTCCCTAAGGGAACGTATGATCCTCCTATCTGCAAGCTTTAGAACTCTAAATGTTCTGATTATCTGGATACATCAAGTGGCAAATGTTAATGCTATGTCTATCATTGCATTTAAATTTTTTGAAGAGATTTTAATTAAAATATAGATATATTTCAATTTTTAAAAAGTATTTAATTTAAAGGAAAAGTTTATCTTTTAAAAAATCTTTTGAAATTTGCATTTGTCTAGTTCTTGACAAATTTTTAAAGCTTTTTCTAGTTAACAATGCTTGTAGTTTTTTAATACTCACAAATACATTACTAATATTACATTATATACTAAATTCTTTTTAATAAATCATATAGAGCATGCAAACAAAATTTTATATCTAGATATCAAACTTTAATGAACATACCATAATCACTTCAAACTATATTTACCTAGATATGAACCAATAATAAACATACTATTAGTCAAACATGATCACTTGAGCCAAAATGATTTTTATACCCTGATATGAACCAATAATGAACATACCATTAGTCGAACATAATCACTTGAGTCAAGTTCAAGCATTTCCAGGAGGAGACGAATCAATTTTTCATTTTTCATTCCCAGAGTTCCCTGTAAAATAAAGAATAAAACAGAATGTAGTTTATTACAGCTAACTGTTCCTTTACTTAACATTCAGACTGAGAATTAAGCATTCTTTAAAAAAAATTTCAGCTGTAATTTTCCTTAGAGAAAACATGCCATCTTCACACTAGTATTGAATTGGGTTCCAATGTCTTATGCTTTCAGTGACACATTCATAGGCGTCATGAAAAAAATATTTATGTTATTTCAGGTGTGGGCAAACTACGGCCTGCGGACTACATAACTGATGTTATGTGGCCCCTGAGGGCATTTAGAAATTTAAAAAATTACTTCCTGTTTTAAGTTATCTTGTTGAATTTTTTATAAAAATGTCTTTCCAAATTTCTATTTTTGTAAACAGAGCTTGACCTTCGTAATGTAATTCTCAAATGGCAAAATATATATGTGGCCCTCCAATAGCTTTTCATTTGTCAATGTGGCACTGTGCACACAAAGTTTACCCTCCCATGTGTTATTTCTATTGTCAAAAATTATTTTATATGAACAAAAGGAAAAGTCAAATTTAAAAAATTCTGTTAGAGGTAGAACAAACATTTTTTTTTATTAATAGCAATCATCCCTAACTAAAAAATACTGAGTGCCTCCTACTCATACACAACCCTTTCCTCAACTACAAAGGCCCGCCCATCCTTACCACTGCCACAACTGCTTGAGCTCGGCTTTCTTCGTCGACATCCTCCAACTTTCTGAAATTATACAGGGGAGATAAAGGGTGTTTGACATTGATGGCGAGATTTAATCACAAAATGTGTGCAAATGAATGTTATTATTGTTATGTTGGGCTAACATAAAGTAAATGTCAATAATTATTAACAGATTTTTTTTAATATATTTTAATGTTATTCTCAAATGATCATTTTTTAAAACAAACATTGTTTATTTTTTATGGTATTCAATTTGTGTCTGAACATTCTTACCTTTACAACCATTTTATAACTTAATAGTTGGAGGATTTCTGTTAAATGTTACCTTAGCTATTTCTTTTTAATTTTTTTTTATTTTACATAAACAGATTAAAAAAAAGAAACTTGAATAGGGAATTTTCTGTAAGTATCAATAACTGCAAATTTAAAAATCAAACATAATATTAAACTATCCCTAAAAATTAAGTTTTCCATATAAATCCTTTATAAAATGTAATATTGAGCAATATGTAATATTGATCCACATGCTTTTACACCGCAGAAAAACAAAAGGAAATATTACCCACCAAACACAATTGCGATATTTTTTTAAGAATCTCATTTGTCTGGAATTTTAGTTCATGAAATCAGTGACATCTTGCACTTGAAAATGTTGATTTGTTGGGGTTGGGGTTGTGAAGTGGGGCTGAAAATTTAAAAGAATGTGTTTTCATCGAAAACAAGACTATGTGTTTTCATCAAAAACAAGTCTATGTGCCAAGTTTCAGCTTGATAGGTTGAAAGGAAATGGGTCAATTAGCCATCTGAAGATTTTTCCAGTCTGCCAGCCAGCCACCCAGTCATGAACAAAAGCAAATTTAAAATAAAGGATTTAAATAATGGCCTGAAATAGTTCCTTACATGATGACATTGTCACAAGCTCTTGAGAACATGCCAAGTGCAGTCAGAGATTTAGCAGCAGCCAGACGCACATCCTGAAAAAATACAAACATAAATCTTATTAATGAACTCCTCATAATTTAACCATATCTGCTTAAAGTATATTGAATGTCATAAATAGTTGTAATCAAATTTTCAGATGAGTATTATTTTTCTTTTAAATGCAAAGTGAGAGAAAAAAAATTAATAATTTTTTAATTTTTGTTTGAAAATATTAATTTATTTAAGTTATTTCTTAATAACTCAGAGACATACCATGCTGGGGTCATCCCAAAGTCTCTTTTCCAAAAGTTGATATATTTTTTCATGATGCTTAATCACATATTCATGTTTTGGACCTTACGAAAATTAAGAATGGCTTGAATTCATTTATTGAAATGGCTTTCGGTATCAATGACAACGGTGAAATGAGGGATGAATTTTTTTAATGAAACAAAAACATTTGCAAATCTGCAAATATCCAACCCCTATCATATTTTTAAAAACTACTGAAAACATTTTTTAATCATCCCATAACTTAATAATACTAGATACCATTTCTTACCAAGGCCAACCAGCAGATGACATGCTAAAGCTCGAAAGCTCCACACTGGCGACTCAACAAGCATATTTTCTATGTGCTGTATAACACTATCATCAGTAAAATGAAGCTGCTTCACTATAATTTCAAGGGCCTTTGTGGACAAAAAAGACAATTCAATTAAAAGATTTTATGAATAATAAAAATATGGGAGGTCATGAAGGAGCAGTTTTAGAATTTGACATCAGATCTGCCATAGATAAACACCTCTCATCTGGATCTCAAATGAAATATTACATAATAGTTATGTTTGAAAATTTAGTTTAAAACCTACAGCTCAACTGGTTACTAAATAAATGATCAACTTTCTAAGAGATTGCAATACTCATTATTATTGGGTCCAGAACATTACCAAGTATTCATATGCTTTTCTGTCCAATAACCAAAGATGTTGTGTAAAAGTGATTTTTATTTTTAAGGTCTTACATAAATATAAATGGAACACAAACAATAGTTGAAACTGCAGACCGACTTTAGAATATACCTTAAAATTATAAAGTGAAAATATTTCCAGTTTGCTAAAGAAGCTTGTCAATGAAAAATTTATTTTGGTTTTAAATATTTTCTTCTTTTTTTTTTAATACACAGTTGATGTGAAATATATATAAATATAGAATTTTAAGAGGGCAACTTCCAAGATGTAACACTCATCCTTCTTGAATTTTACTTTTTATGAACAGTGCACAAATAGAGGAGGGAGAAGAAGGGAAGACAAATAAAACGATGGGAAGATAAAATCAAAGAGTGGACGGGACTAAAACTAGTCGATGCTATGCGTAGTGCAGAAGACAGAGAGGAATGGAGAAGGATAGTTTTCATGTCATCTGTGGCGCCCCAACGGTCCAAGGACTAAGGGCTGATGATGATGAACAGGGGATCAGGAATAAATTTAAGGGTTAAAACTGGGACCTGTAATAGTAGGCATCACCAGTGGCATACTTCGGGAGGAAGGGGAGCCATATGGGAGAGGGGGGCCGAAAGCCCTGGGCAGCACTTTTGTTAATATTTTTTTACCAACATTATATATAAGATGAGTGTGGAGGGGGCTCAGTTTTTGGAGCTTTCCCCAGGTGACATTTACTCAAGGTGAGCCACATGTCACACGAGGTCTGAAAAGCCACATCCTATGTTTTGGGTATTTTGGGGGAGAGAAAGACTTCATACTTCTCACTCAAATTTACCTTCTAAGAAATTTTATATTTCTTTTTTCCTAAACAACTTAGTATAACCAAGATAAGATTACTGAATGTAATTTCTTGCAATTTAATTCTCTCTTCTTGTAAGAAGGGGGGTGGGGTCATAAGTTGCAGGTGGAACATTTGGCTCAGGTAGGTCTCAAATTTACATGTGGACTTATTCTTAAATATAGGAACCTTCTGTAATACAGGCTTAGAACTTACCAGTCTTTACCAAAAGAATTAAGCTTAGCTACATTACATATTGAATGTGAAACCAACCAAGTTCTAATATTAACAATGTGTACCAGAATATCTAATAAAGAATTGACAAATTAATTTCTAACAAACTGATATTGAGTCTAGAACAAAATACAAACTGAACAGGCTGTCAGGACAAAAGGCTGCTGGAATTGCATATTGCTGATATGGTAAGCTTTGTGTCACTGGTGCAAGGTTATGTCAGACACAAAAGATCAACACACATCTGTTTTATTAATTTAGAAATGTTCTATAAATGTTCCCAAGCATATGTTTTTAAGCTAACTTTGCCATGTTTAATGTTGCCTGTGACTAAAGAGCTAACAAATATATTTGACCTACTTTGGCTTTGATGTGTGTGTCTTTTGAATCCTCCACAGCCTGAACAAGTCGCTTGTGAGCGTGTTCATCCTTGATACACAGCTGACCCATACAGACAGCAGCAATGAAGGAATTCATGTCATCTGGGTCAGGGTTTTGACAGATGTGACTCAGGACTTTAGCAAGTTCCGAAAATGATGGGAGAGTCTAATAAAATTCATAGTGAAAATAAAGTGTCTGTAGTGGACTCGTATTTTAATAGTTAGTTGAATTTCTCATGTGAATTTATTTACAATGCTTTATTTTTTATATTAAACTTACATTTTTTATTAATAAAAAAATTTTGAATTCTAATCTCAGGTAAGTAGTGCCATATGTTCTAGGCAAAGTGTTTGATATTTTACTCTCAAGTCTCATTTCTACTCAAGCATCTTAGTTTTGAAACTATGAGACTTTAACTGTACTTTCAAAACATTATATCAATGACTACATTATGATTATATACTAAATATTTTGAAATGCATCTTTAAACTGTGACCACACTGAATGATTGAATATGTAAGTATGAGTGTGTTCCAAAACAGCTGTGCACTTTCTAAATTGTGTGATGAAGCTAGAAATGTTTATATAAATTTGTTTTCCTATGAATAAGTTCAAAACATAAGAATTCATTGTTATACAAATATTTTACCTTGCTAATATACTGCACATTTTTACCATTGATTATGGTTTGGATCAAGTCAGCCCTGACTTCTGTGTTGCCCAGAACCAAATATTTCAAGACACATTCCAGGACCTCTTCATCCCAGCAGCCTGAAAATGATAAGAGTCAAGTCATTGGAAAATAAACTGAGACAGAAAAATATTAGATTATTTTGTTACATATACATGATAAGAAAGACGTGATCATGATAAAGGTACAATTTAATGCAACGATAAACCAATGTTCAGTCTCTTGATCATGATTTAAATAAAGTCACTTAAAGGAATTAATTAACAGTTTAAGAAATTCAAAGACACACATTTTTAAAACTTTTTTAAACAGAAAACAGAGAAACTATAATATTGAACAAATTATAAACACTAAAACTGTGGACAATAATATGCATCAATGTATGTTAGCATGTATTTTATCAATTACCGTTTCATAAATGTACATATCTGTGATAGTACACAAAACATGAACTCACCAATGAGAATGAGAGATTTGGCAGCTTCATACCTCACTCTGTCCTCAGGATCTTTCTGTAGTCTTTCTTTCAGAGCATAAGACACCATTGTATCCCCACATCTCAGGAGCCCAAGTTGCTGACATGTCAACATTAACAGATTCAAAGTTAACATACTTTTGCACTGTGCTGAAATGTCTTCTAATATCACAATGTTAAATTATGCCTTTACATATAGAATGTGAAACCAACCAAGTTCTAATATTAACAATGTGTACCAGAATATTTTTAAGGGGTGCTGGGTAGCCGAGTGGTCTAAACTGAGCAAATCTCAAGCTGATGGTCTGGAGTTCAATGCCATGAAGTAAAAATTAAGTGGAAAACAATAATGAATGTGAGTGGAGGCAAATCATGAACTAAATTTTTATAAAATACATCCACTTTCAGGCTTTTTAAACAAAAATAAGATTAACTTTTAGAGGATCTTGTAAATAAATCTTTGAAATGCAGCATCCATAAGACAATACCATAATAAGCATGTAACAAACATTCATGAGACGTTTCCCATATCATACATGTTACAAACATTTTCACACTTCCACCATCTATTTCAATGTATCAATCAACTCTAACACTTCCACCATCTATTCTCTGTAACAATCAGCTCTCACCCTTGCACCATCTATTCTTTCTTCAACCCTCTCTGACTGAAGATGGATGTGGACAATGGTCTGAAATAACAACCAAATAAAATTAACAAACAAATATTACATTATATTTTTTTTAAATAAAAACCGTCCAACTTAAGCATCTTTACTGAGGTGAGCTTTTACCAACCATTCATAGAATGTATAAAAAGAGTTAAAGAAAGCTAACAAGAAACGTTAAATAATAATGCAAAAATATTTCTTTGCCATTTTCTGTCTGATATTAAATTTATTCCCAAATCAGATTTTTACAAAAGTCATTCGGTGGTGTTAGATTTTCTGGCCACAGCCAATCTTTCCTTTACATTTACAGTAGTGATAAACTAGTACTTCATTGAAAGACATATGAATCTTTTACAAAAGTCTTGGGCATAAATGACTTTTAAATCAGCAAAACTGTTTTAAGAGAGATCCTGATTTTCACGTCTTCAACAGCACAGAGTGAGTGAGCTAGAGACAAGGAATGTGAAATTCTCAACTACTGACAAATTATGGCCCTCAATAGTTATGTTTGGAGGGGACTGTCCTTCTTGCATCATGAAATTTGTTTTCTGTAGCCTAATGATCAGTCCAATCTCTTTACATGCGTGAGAGAGGAAATTAAATAACCACTCCAGACCTTCTTCAGTGTGTGATCATCAGCGAACAGAATTTCACTAATTAGCACCTTTTTTACATAGGTCTTTTCAAGAAAGCAGGTGATTTTGAACAGCCTACCGTCACATCTGGTATGAATGTACAATCCATCTTCATAGACCCTGAAGGCAAACTGAAGACGCATTAAGAAGAAAATGGAGAAGACCGTTGGTACGGGCATGGAGCCTTGTTTCACTCAATGTTGACTGGGAATGCCTCAGAGAATGCACCATTGAAGGTTACTGTGCTGTGCATATTTTTGTGAAATGACTGTATGATTGTGAGGAGTTGTGAGGCACAAACTATTTTATACAAGATACTGAACAGGCCACTCTGGTTTACCAAATTGAATGCCTTGGTCAGATCTATAAAAGCATTGTAAAGAAGCCTATGCTGTTCATGACACTTTTCCTACAACTGTCCACTCTTGGTCAGATCTATGAAAGCATTGTGAAGAAGCCTATGCTGTTCATGACATTTCTGCAACTGGCCAAACAAGAATATCATGCCTATAGTTGAACGACCACATTGGAAGCCACACTAGACCACTGGTTAGATGCAGTAAGCTATACTCTGCAATCGCATATTACCTCAAGTAAAAGGCTGACCAAACTAGCTAAATAATTGTGGTTAATTCGAATTGAATGCTGCATGCCACAAAAGCTGAAAATGAAATTGACCAGCAATATTATTATCATACAGAAAAGTGAAATATATGCGACTCTTAAACTAACCTTGACCCTCTCCCATCTAAGACCTGGGTACTGTTTGCCTCTAGAATCTGGTTTGATTAGGTTCCAAGTGCTTGTTCCTTTATGAGAAAAGTACAAATCTTAAAACCATTGATCAACATTAACTGGATATAAACACAGTGACATATATATAAAATATGAATGATTGACTAATAAAAACCTGAGCTAAAAGAACTATCACACTGGACTATATTCTCTTACCTGATTGTAGTCTGGCCACAGCAACAGCTGCTTTTAAACTTGTTTGCAATTTTTTCCTGAAATATTAAAAAATGAGAGGATTCAATAACAATAATTTCATGTCACACACAAAACATGATTGCATAATCACAAAATACTTTTAACTATTTTAAATTTTACTCCTTAGGGAGCAAATGCCTTGAATTTGGTGATTTTTCTTTTACTAGTTTTATTAGCAACTTTCTATTTACTTCATATGGGAAATTAATATATATTTTGGATTTATTTAAAAATCACATGCAAAGACTTATATCCTAGGTTCAGAGATTAATAGAGAATTGAAATTCTATAAATAGCATATTCTAAAAGGTGCTACTAATCTTTCATGAGTAAGCAGGTATTATATGGTTTGAAATGTTTATGCTGAAACAAAACAAAAGATATATTGAAATCAATCAAAAGTTTCCACTCAATGCATTTATTGTGTAGAAAATAAACTCCCACTTGTAACATTAACACAGAAAGTTGTTGCTTAAAAAACTTTAATTTTTATATATTTTCTGTTAAAATTAAAGTAGTGGCAGTTATATCCTACCCTGAAGATTTATTATTAGTTGCTCCATCACTTTCAATCATCTTCCGGAATTTCCTTTCAAGGTGTGCTGCTCCTTGAGCAGTAGATTTGATCTTTTCTCGATAAAGAACCAGTCTAGTTTCCTCCATCAGATTGTGCTGATCAACTATTCTCTTGGCTGGTTTTCGAGAATCAGGATCAGGTTTACAAAAGAAACTTGCAAATCTTGGAAACTCTTTATTCGGGCTCTGCATATGAAGGTCAGCATAAATAGTATTAATTATCACTAAGAATGTGGTTTCTTGGTAATTTTTAAATAATTTTGATAAATACCTTTCATTTGTATACCAAATATATCAGTAGACAAAGTATGGAAATAGAAAAGTTAAATAGAACCCTTCCATTACCATTTTAAACTAATGGAGCATATGGCAAAGTGCTTAGGAAAATATATGGACCAACAAAGGATGAATATGGATGGAGAATACGAACCAACCATGAATTGTACCGTCTATATCAGGATCCCACGATAGTAGCAGAAATAAAAAAGGGCAGGCTACACTGGGAAGGACACTTAGAGAGAATACCAAATGACAGAGGAGTGAAGAGGGTGCATCCCCAAAACCCCAGAGGAAAACTGCTCAAAGGCAGACCTAGGCTTGGATGAATGGATGATGAGGAAAAAGATCTATAACAACAGGGAATCCAAGCATGGAAAAGACAAACCTTAGTTAGGTATGAGTGGAAGGAAGTAGTGAGGCCGGCCAAAGCCCTACATGGGCTGTAGCGCCACAGCGATGGATGGATGAATGGATGGAGCACATGGCAAGAAAAAATGGGCTTGTCTGACATAGTATTCACAACATGTCTTGTAAATCAAATATTTTATAATCAAATTGTATATCAAGCCACTTACAGTTCTAGTGATGGGTAGAATGGGGGGAGGTGGTATCGGCTTGGGGTAAAAATTGTGCTGCTTAATCAAATTAGTACTACTGCGAGAGAGTTCTCTTGGTAGTGGCTGGGGATATTTGACTCTGGTTTTCTGAAGAAAAGAATTTCTTAAAGGTTTATTAATTTGTAACATTTAAAATTAAATGCAAAACACACCAATGTCGCAAATAAAAATAAAATAATGATGCACAATGATAAAACTTCAGAATCAAATGTGTTCCTTACAATGACTATTACTTACAATTGTCACTAAACTTCCAGACTCCATTTTGAGACCTCAAGAAAAATAAAAATTAAAGATTACTGATTTTAAAAAATTGTTTGAAAACTTTTATGTTAACTTAATCATATATTTCAACTTTTTCTTTATCTAGTACGATATTCATTTCACCAGTTCTAAAAAGCCCTAAAACTTTCAGATGTAAAAGTCCAAAATGCCATTCAAAATATTGCTATGTTTTGGTGTTTTGGATAGTTTCTTAGATGATCAGAATCAGGTCTAAGCCACTAAAGGTATGAGCAAGTAAATGAATGTAAAACAATCCCTGTGTATAATCATCATAAGCTTTCTGTCATCTACCAGAAATCAAACTGTCACTCTGTCTGTCTGTGGGCCAGCTATCTGATATTCATTATTGCTTGACATCTTGCTGTCAAGCTATGAAATATGATTATTCCTCTGCAAACACTGCTCACAGCTGCATGATGACCTATTTGTCCAATATTTCCAAAAATAAAATAAATTTAGGCTTAGGGAAAGGTAAATAGTTTTGCGGAAGAAGAAAAAAATGCGAATGGTGATACTTCGATTATTATTTTTGTTTTCATTTTATTTAAATAAAATTTGAGTGCCCTAGGTTTATTCAATTCATTCATTCATGTCATTCATTTTGATTTATCATTATCATGCTCATAAATGTCGTTATATGTAAAGGTAAATAATGGAGAGAAACCTTTGTTTCTGAACTAAAACATTAATTTTGTTTGTCTAATTTTAATTACTAACAAATTAACACTGAATGAACTGCGATTTAATGACTCTTACTGCAAGTGTAGCTTTGTAATGATGATTTATGGATTACTTACTAATTATTAAGTATTGTTGATAATGTTGAATTTTATATAGCATCATTGTTTCACAACATATTTTTAGGTTATATATCTTTCGGTTAAGGCTTTGGCTACGGTCAAAAGTCATTTTTAACTTGCAGTTGGGTATCTGTTTTGGCATTTAAACAATCTTGTTTGTTGATATTTTTAGCAGAATATACACAAGTGTATGATATGCAACAATACATTTATTTCCAAGTGGCAATCGTCCATTTTTGGAAATGTTTCAAATAGTTACTGCACATACTGGTAGAAACGTGAAGTGAGTATCTGTGTAACACATAATATTATATGTTTATTAGTTTTTAAATCTTTTACGAAGACAATAATTCTTTTTTTCAATTTTGATTTTTTTTAATATATTTTCTTTAGTACAGTATTGCTTTTACTCACACTGGCATTTTATTTTATGGGGTCGGCTTATAAGCAGGACACAAACATTTCAGGATTTTCCCTGCCAAATAAGGGGATTGGCTTATAAATCAAGAGGCTTATATACAAGTATATAAAGTAAATACCGTTTTGTGCAGGGCATATCTAATTAATTTAATGATGCTTTATTAGTTTCTTCCTTAGAAATGCTTTCCAGCTGGATTTGAATAACTGTCAGTCCTCTACTAAGCTAAGTTGTGACTTTATTGTCTGTTATCTTGATTGTGTTTGCTGATGAAGGCTTTTAGCAGCAGAAAATTCCTTTTCATCATCTTTTGTCTTTATTCAGGCTTTCACGTACTATGTCATTACTATTTCATTATTCACATGGCTTGAATGCAATCTCTACTATATTATCCTGATTAATTAAATTTGTTGGAAATAAGTATTACATGAAAATGAATGCTAATATCAATGTAATATTTTACCTCCCTGTGAACAGATTGTTTGTTTTGAAAGGTTACTACTCTCATTCCAAGATCTCACAGAAATCTGAGCCGCATCATAAATTTTGTCATAAAGTCCATGTATATTGGATGCCAGCTTATCTAGAGCCACACGCTGTTTTTAATAAAAGAAAGTTTAAAATTATTTTCCTTCTTAAGTATTTAAATAGCATGGATATCATATGTAAACCACTTATTTTTTTCAAAAAGGGTAATACTTTATACCTTTATAGTACAATTGTTGTACTGATGAAGGCTTGTGCCGAAACGTCTACTTATGTTAATCTAAAATTATTATTAAAAAGCTTAACATATATTGTTTTTTTGACACAGTTTGTTCTTGTCTAATTAATCTATTTTAAAGCTTTATCACAGTCCAACACTTTTATATGTAGTAGTACAGTATTTGCACCCCTATTGCCATGTATTCTTTTTATTGAGAAAATATTTTTTTAAGAACTCTTACATGAACATCTTTAATGTCACTTCCTTTTCTCCTTACTCTCCAAGGCAGCTCCTTATATTCAGTGTTAATGTCTGCTGTAAAATTTGATTCATCATTTCATTTTTTAATGTTAATTTTTATTTATTGTTTTTGGTGGTTGGTTGGGGGGGGGGGGGGGGGGGGTAATGGTGTAATAATGTTGAATTATTTATCAAATGCATATAAATTGGCTCCAGATTAAACACAATTTATTTTCATCAAATTGAATCTTATCACACGCACACACTAACACATTTCATATCAAAGTTACAATGAGGGGGAAAAAAATTATTTATCTCTAAAATATTCTTACTTTTCTGAATAAATGAGCCAGGAACAGCTAACCCAACCTGGTGATAACTCAATGGGTCAAATTCTGTAAAGGCCTTGGCAAACTCACTATAATGAAAACGATGATGCTCGGACTGCCAGTACTCAGTTGCTAAGTCTTTCTGCTTTGCTCCTTCTGAAATTTCAATATCAATAAAGATATTAATGTATTTTATAATTTTCTCATAAATGTGTTCAACTATAGGGTTACATGGACAAAAGGTTTACAGCATCAGGGTGAATTACCTTATATTACTGCATATAATGCAAGAAAAATCTATAGCTAAAATGCTACTAAAAAATAGAGCGACAAAGCAAGCATTGTATCTGGGCATAAAGAAAGTAATGTAAGTAGCACCCCATGACAGGATATTAGCATAGTTCTGTTAATATGGCCACAGTTCATTTAAATATAATACTTTTTTGACATTTTTTTTATTTAAAAAAAAAAAATTCTTTTATTGATGCATTTTGCATTATTATTTTATAGAATAAGATTAACAAATTGCATTATAATTTAATTTTAAGGCTTTTTACAAAAAAACAACAATTTTGGGGTTCACACTATACATTGTAATATAACGAAGTGTTATGCGCAAAATATTTCCCCAATTTTCATGAAGTATGCTTAAAATGTTTCACCTAACACTCATGACTACAAAAATGCAGCCCTGTTTAAAATATTTGTTTTAAAAAATACTAACTGTTGATATAAAACCAAACCAACCTGATTTGTTATTTAGCTGATCCATAACTGTTGCGTCCTGTCCTTCTACTTCTGTTAAATAAATTTGATCTCCGACATGTACTATCTCTTCCTTATTCCAGTCTATAAATAAATCTTCCCTAGAGATTGTAGAGTCTGATCTACAACTGACATCATCTTGATCTGATTCATTATTTTCCTCATCATCTTCTTTCAAGGAGTCCTTGATTTCTTTTTCTAAGACTGGTTGACTATCTTCAGCTTTCTTTATCTTTAGAGAACTCTCCTCTGTCATAAAGCTCTGAATTTATATTACAGTAATTTATTGACATATCCGCTCTATTTTTGTTTTAAGGTCGTTAAATTGTAAAATTGATTTAATTTTAAAAATATTTTTTAGCTTTATGTTAAAAACTGATATCCAGCATTCTAAAGAGCTAATATAATTTACTACAATATGTATTCATTAGGCTTAACATAAGGTAAATAATTAATCAGGTAATTGGGCCTCTTTTAAAATGAATAGTTTTAATACAGTATTATCAGAACTAAAATAATATTTTAAAAAATTAAGGATAAGCTGTTTTTTAAATAAAATCAAATTAAAATAAAAACTGCAACCTTTACATCTAGCTCCTGATCAAGGTCACCAGTCAAGTCATTTACTCCTTGATTACCAAGTGACTGGGATTCACCATCTTCCTTGACATTAACATTACTATAGGGAAAACAATTATAAAAATAAACAAAACATGTAAATAAATATTTTCTATAAAATGAATTATTCGAATTAAAAATTACTTGTATTTCAATATATTATATTTACAAAGAAAGCAACCATATATGTAAAATAAAAAACAAACCTTGTTTCTAATGAGCAAGAGGTAGACTTTTGGTTTGCTACATCAGTGACTATCTTGTCAATTTCAAACTGATCAGCAGCAGCCGCTTCTATGGTGATTTCATTGTTCTTATAAACAAGAGAATACAAAACATGACTGATTACCTTATAATAATAAACTGAAACAAACATAATCAGAGAGCAATAATTTTTAATTGAACTTCAATTATGCTTTAATATGTAATAATTTATTATTAAGATTTTATAAAGAAAATTTTACATTTTGTATTTTCTTGCAACAAAGCTCCCCCATTTTATCCTCCAACCAAATGACTCTTTTTCTAGCTTCATTTATGCTACCATTACTTTGCTGAAGTGCAGAAGTCAATTCAGATCTTGCATAAGCCAACTCAATGTTGATTTTGTCCATCACCTGATAGCATGAAAAACAGCTGTTAAAACAACAACAAAAAATTTGGATTCACTTAAAAATAATCATTTGTTTTTCAGAATATAAGATCTTAGAAATATAATCAATACCAATGATTACTAATTTTTCAATAACAATAAGACACAAACATTTAGAAAATCTCATGTTTCTGGAAAATATGGTACATTTTGTTAAAAGAAGCACATTTTTTTTTAAATACTCTACACTCTACAAATATTATTAGTTTAATTTTGATTCAAAATTTGTTCAGACATTTGCTTTGATAAATTTCTATCTGATGAAAGGGATTAAAAGGAACCGGTTGTATTGTTAATTATAATAATTTAGCAAGTCACTTTTAGTAAAGCACTTTGATTATGAAGACTATCTGGAACTTGATTTACAGCATAATTCTGTTTTTATTTCTTCTGAGACATAATTCAATTTTCACAGTGTGTATGATTTTGACCTCACTGATGACAGTAATGTTAATATTATCTATCATATATTTAACATTTCTATTCATCAAAAAATATTACAAATTTGTTTTCAATCCTATGTGCCTTTGATGAATATATCTATAGCAAATACATTCAAGCCAGCACTGTAACAACAAAATTCATGAAGTAAGGCTACTTATTTTAATGGGGTATATGAAAAGAGTACAGTTTATGAAATGCACCTAAGTTGATCAGCTGTTGGGACTGCCTGTAACATTCTTTTGCTTTGTGAAATGTAATTTGAAAGCATAATTATCTTCATTTATTTAAATCTTTCATATTTCTTATTATTAAAAAAAAATCAAAAGGAATTTAAAATTTTAAAATGTGTCAAAGACTGAAATGCAAAATGTTTAGCATGCATTCTGATTCTTAAATTTGAAATTCTATATTCATACCTGAAAAGTGAGAATCATATTTTGTGACTCTTCTTTCAGATCTGCTACCTTCACACGAAGTTTTTGTATTAATGATGGCAAAGTTGCCCCTTCCAGCTCCTGGAGACCAGACTGCAGTTTAAGTTGCAGTTCTTGTACATGCTGCACCTAAGAATTAGGGTGAAATTCACACAAACATGCTGAATTTCATCAACTTCAGCTTTGAAAGTCACAGTAAAATCAACTAAGTAAATTATCTTACTCCTCATATTAAAATAAACAAACCAAAATGAAAATTGAGATTCCCCGTACTTCATAAAAGCTTCAGGTACCTTATTCATGTTGAAAATAATGTCAGAACATGGAGCCATACAAACTTGACAAGTGTCAAAATGGTAATTACATGTATAACATGTCAAAGAAATGGATACGCTTGGATTCATCAATAAAAACAAGTTTAACAAGCTAGCAAAATTAAATTAGACTCAAAAGCCTGAAAAGCCAGGTTAAAGTATTAAAATGATATAATCCTACAATTTAAACTGAAATGATGATCCTTACATGTTTCTCCATGAGCATGTCAGAACGATGATACACTGAAGATTTAGTTTTGGATTTTGCATTCCTTGACGACATCCCCTGTCTCTGGGGCTGACTGCTTTTACCATGTGTTTGCTGCATCCTGTCAAATCTAGTGTTTTTACTGCTGTGAAAGAATAATTGATTACTAGCTCAATACACCCTTGAGTTATTGATAATCATGAGTTGTAGGCCAAGCAACAATCAGATTATTTGTTTCAATCCCTTTGAAAACACTTCTTAGAAAGATTACAAAAGGTTCAAAACTCAGCTGCTAGGCTAGTTTTAAAGGCAAAAAAACGTGATCACGTCACACCACTACTTCATTCACTTCATTGGCTCCCTGTACAAGCACGGATTGATTATAAACTCCCTGTTCTGTGCCACCACTTTTTCTCGAATTCCTGCCCTTCATATCTAACCGAAATTCTCTCTGTCTATTCACCCCTTCGACAGCTTCGCTCCTCCGCAGACGATCGTATTCTTTCTGTCCCTAAGACTCGCACAAAAACATACGGTGAAAGATCTTTCTCTTACTGTGCCCCCAAACAATGGAATTCTCTTCCACTACACATCAGAAATATATCAACCATCACAGCCTTCAAAACTGCACTCAAAACACACCTCTTTAAACTTTACTATCCTGACTGATTCCCCCTCTGAAAGTTAAACGATGCTGCTGAGTGCCGTCCATGGCTTCACATGTAAATTGTTATGGAATGGTTGGTTTTTAATTTATATTTTTTAAGTTCATTTTAATTTGCATGTACAGCGTGGTGAGCCCAGCCCTAGGCTGGGGTACCACGCTATAGAAAACTACCCATAATAATAATAATTCAACCACCACCCAAATAAATTAGATATACATAACCAGACAACTGACTTGATTAGATTTTAAAGAGATTTCCGGGTGCATATATGTTGCCATCCTCTACCTGTAAATTTCCATATCTTTTTGTAGAAGGAAGTTTAAGAACTCTTCTGCCTGTAGATTACTTTTGAGATGAACCCACATGTACACCTGCAAGAATCGGAATTGGGCTTTAGTCCATAGTTGGGTATACTTCAGAAAGGCTTTGACCTCATCTGCATTCTGAGGTAGAATCTGCCTGAAGTAATTGGCCAGTAGTAAATTCATCCTAACCATAAGGAATTTACTTCTATGTCCTGAAGAGTTCTGTCCAGTGCCTCTATTCCCTGATTGTAAGCCATGTTGCACTCATCCCAAACAAACAACATGTACTCTTTAACTACCTGAGCTGTATAACACTGCTTCAAAATGTTGCTTGAAAGAGTCTCAAAGGGATTTAAGTTGAGAGACCATTTGAAGGTAGAGTGAGCTGTCTTTCCACTGTTTAACAAAGTTGATGCTGTACATCAGTAAGCTTCTGATAGCATGAATTGTTCTTTTCTTACGCAATCAAGCAACAGATTAATCAAAAACGTTTTCCCTGTGCCATCTGGAGCATCAGGAAAGAAAAGCTGTCAAGGATATTAATTACACTATTAACCATTTTATGATTGACTTGACTCTGTTCAGCGTGAATTTTTTAAATGCTTTGAAGAACTGATTCAAAAAGCTTAACTATGCAGTGGCATAGAAAGATTTTTGTCCCATTGCAGAGTTTTTACGAGGAAGGGGGCGGTACCAACCCTAGTTCTGCCACTCTAACTATGTCATAAGAAATTTGTCTCAGGTATTCGCAATTAACATTGACTAAGTTCAGATCTTACATATTCGGCGAAGGAAAACAAAATGCTTAATTTTTTAGTTAGACACTGAAAATACTATTTTTCTTGGAGCACTAAACAGGCAAAACGTCATCAACAAAAAATATATCCAAAAAAAAGTTTGTCAGTTAATCTTGACACCAAAAACTGATTATTAAACAAAATAAACATTCAAAAACACACAACACCAATCAATAATAGTAGCCATGTTTTGGCCTTGGGTCATGTTAGTGTAATTCTAAAATTAAAGAGGAATCACCAAGCAAAATTTCAACTTCACAGGGCTAATTATTCTTGAGATCTCATGATCAGTGAGTGAGCAAGTATGTGAATGAGTCAGTGAGTGAGTGGTATTTGGCTTTTATATAAAAAGATACAGAGATATTAAGAATTTTTATTTTTACTATTTAAAGAAATAATGATGTCTATTTCACCACAATAATCAAACTTAATTGAAAGATAGAAGTCTCTACATCAGTTGGAGATATTTAACATTAGATACATGATTTTAAGAACTAAAATGTAAATATTCTTGTTTGGTGTGCATCATTGATAAAAATAAACAAATGATTTTATATATGTTTTGGCCTTTGGTCATTTTAGGCCACTTAAAATCTGAATTTTATTTTTAAAAACTTGTCACTGCCCCCCTAGAGTAAAATAGGACTCAGCATGCAAAATTTCAACTTCATTTGGGTTTTTTTTTATTGAGATCTCACAGTCAGTCAGTCAGTAAGTGGGTGGTATTTGGCTTTATATATATTATAGATAGGTGACTAAAACCATTTGAAATGTATAATCATTTAAATACAAATTCAACTGGGAAGCAAATTTAATTATCTAATTTTTTTAAAAAACAATATGTTGATTTCAAGAACATTGACATTCTGCAAAAACATTAACATTGGAATGCTTGTTAAAGCTATTACAAAAAAAATCAATGCAAAGAGAGTCATACATTACAGTATTTACAGTTAAATAAGATTGAAGTGATGTAAACTGTCACTAAAAAGTATAATTACTAAGCTGTATATTGTACTTACTCTTTCATCCCATTCTAGCCATACTGAAAGGTGTCCTCAAACAGTCAAACCTAGTCCCCATTGCAGGTTGCTTTGATGTTTGACTTGATGAGAAAAGTCAAAGCACACACCACTCACCTGTAAAATAGTATTTTAATGTAGTAAATTACATGCCATTTACTAGTGATCCTCTATTAGCATTTTTTGTCAAATCTATTTTCTCCCCTTCATATGCAGCTATTAATTATTAAAGCACATGATTGGTAATAATAAAAAATGCAAGCATATTGCAAGTAATTATTTTGTACTATTTCAATTTGATGTTAATTTTTTTATAAATAAAGAATTTGAAATTAATTAACTGGTGGTTGTTAAAATTTAAGAAAAAATAAAGATTAAAACTTAAACAACCGAAGAAATCTCAGACAAAACAATAAATGCTGCCTTAATAAATGACAAAGGATAGTTGTCTTTGTCTGAACTTTTTTGATGTAGACTATTACAAAATGACAAATACTGAGAGATTTTGAGAACTTTTTTTTTTTTTGCCACTCCAAGCTCCAGAAAAATTAAAAAGGATGGAGGGGTTGTTGAGGGTACAAAATATTTAAAGAAATGTGTTTAATATTGTCACTAACTCATCTTATTACTTAGGCAATAGACATGCTTGTACCAGCAACATAGCTGTGGAAGAGTGGGGCAACATAGCTGGTAGAAGAGTGGAGCAACATATTAGTAGAAAAAGTGGGGAAATTTAGCTGTACAAGAGTGGGGCAACAGAGCTGATAGAGGAATGGGATAACAAAGCTGTAAAAGAGGGGCAAAATAACTGGTTGTTAGAATAGGGCATCAATTTAAAGAAATTAATTACTTTTTTAATTTAAAATTGAAAGTTCAAATTATTGTTAAAGTTTAATTGACTTTTACCAATTTTAGAGCAGTCAGTCAAAAAAAATATTTTTTATCAACTCCAGCTCCAGGGGAAAAAGACCCTGCTCTAGAGCTCCACCCTAAAACTAAATTAAATCCCTGCTAATATTAACATTAACACATAGACTTAGACATAAGTTTACATAGTTAACATACTTACATATTGTAATTATAACCTATTAATATTAACCAAGGGCATGGGTATTTGTATTATTATTAGTATTAATTTGTAATGGCTATACTTAACTATACTGTACTATGAAAGAAAAACTGTAAATGAATTAAATAAATATAAATAAATAATAATAAATTTTATTTCTATAAATACTATAGCTATTTCATCTCCAGTCTCCAGCTAAGTGACTAAGTGCATATGCCTATCTGCTATCTCCTGATGTTTTAATACTTAGTTTTCTTGTATTATATTGTTGCGGAGCCGAATGTTTATAATTTATAAAGAAAGAAGGCATTTACTTTTTACTTTTCTGAACTGATTTTTTAAATTTTTCAGTTCAGGCGAAACGTCGGTAGGGAAGGCATGTATTTAATTATTCAGGCTAAATTATCATATAATATATGCCTATATAGTGTAGGCCAATCTCGGTCAAAATAACTCTTTCAGTATTTGAGAGACCAAGTTTTATTTGAAACTCTTAATTTGTATGAGGTTATGAGGTTTCCTAAACCATAGCAACACGTTTCATTTTGTCTCAATTCTATTGTTTACATTGTCAACCATTATAAATTATTTGGCGTAAATAAAAAATACTGATTTAAAAACATACGAAAATTTTGTATTATAAAAATAAATAATAAAATTCACTTAGCATGTAAAAAAAATTATAAAGCATGTGGATAGTTAATAATTGTTTTAATAACATAAGTCCATATTTCCATACATTTATTTACCATTCATGCAGCATTAAATCAACATTTTGCATTATATTTTTAACCGGAAGATTCCCTATATCCCGGAAGTTAAGTATGTGGTCTCCCTTTTTCCCTTCGTCGCCATCATCAGGTATAGCTGTTTATTTTTACGTACAAACTATCTCAGTACATCGTTGTAAATATAATACATATTGTTTCGGCTGTATAATAAAATCAAAATAAATTAAATAGATTTTTGGCCTTATTGCCTTATTGTATTCAGTTTTTCTGTTATATATTATATTTAACTTGAAAAATATTGCAAATACTTTCTTTGCAGTTTCTCTCTATTTTCTTATAAATTAGCTTATTTATCTTAAAAGTTTCCACCCTTTGTTGAGTATGTCTAACTCCCTCATCATATAATTATTAAGATACCTCAATGAATAACATATAGCCTCAAACTACATAAAAAATGTAAACAGTAGCAAACATTTCTTAAATTGAAGACAGCCAGATTACAGATTGGGCTAACTTACCCATAATTTAAAAGTTAGTTACACCTAAATTAATTTCATTAGGCTACTATGATTTTTCCGTATTCTAATTAACCAAACATGAAATTTAATTTTTAACTTCAATATTTAGATTGCCAAGATGGTGCGTATGAATGTATTGGCAGATGCCCTCAATTCAATTTCTAAAGCTGAAAAGCGTGGAAAACGACAGGTGTTGCTGAGACCAGCATCCAAAGTCATAGTAAAGTTTCTAGGTGTAATGATGAAACATGGTAAGAAATACTTCCAAATTACAAAAAATGGTTCATATAGGCTTAGCTTAATGTAGCCAGCCAGTTTATGCTTTTTAGCACACTGAATGAAACAATGGTCATGTTACATTGTCTGCTGGGTAGACATTTACTAATAATAGATATCAAACACTAAATGCCTGGGCCTACTTTCTTCAGACCTTGGCTAATGTGTAGATATAGGGTCATGGCGTCATTTGCACGACAGGTTAGGGTGAGGGATAGATTTAGCCATGGTAAAAAACGCGGTCCTATCTCTTCACATTTACCCAGACCTCTTAAACTGATTAACTGCTGTAAGCCACTGGTAACACCAAATCATTTTTATATCATGGGCATGAGCTGCTGTGAGCGTCACATTCATTAACATTCTTTTATCATATTTTGAGGGTAGTTAGCAGTGTTTTCATGGCGACTAGCAAAAAGTGTACCCTAAACAATCGTACGGTAATAACTATGTTGAAATCAATTTTTGGCTAATAATTAAGATAGATGGTACCTCATTTCATTAGGTTAATAATTAAGATAGATGGTACCTCATTTCATTAGGTTAAGTTTAGGGATAGATTTAGGGTTCAGGTTAGGTTTAGGGATACATTTAGGAAATTTTTTCATTATTTTTTTTCGTTTTATTCTTAATTTTACCGGTCACGGCAATCAAGTTGGCAGCCATGGTAAAAAAAACGCGGTGCGATCTATTCGAATATAACCAATGTTTGTTTGATTGCTGATAGTCACTTTGTCTAAACCTTTTCGATATTTATTGTACACGTAGATGTGATTGCATAAATTATTAAAAGAGTAAATAATTAAATGTTTTTGGAGATTGATGGTAAGTTGACACATTTTTAAATCCATTTTCCTGTAATTATAATGTTACTGTGTCTAAAGTTTGTTTTTAAATTTATCTTAAAGAAAATTCATTTATATACAAAATGATTACTTATAAGAAATATATTTATAAATAAATCTACCACTGAATTTGTACACAAAACTGCTTGGGAGATGTAACCTACATTTGATTCAACCACACGATTTTTCAATGCAGCATCAGTGGCTAATTATTTAACATTGTACTCTTAGAATAGCACGAAATTATCTCAGAATTAAATTACTTTAGTTTGTTTCTTGCTTGCTGGCGCTATTATTATTAATTCAATATAACAAAATAGAAAAAATCAAATAGTTGGCCTGATTGAATTGAATGATATGTTCACTAAATTATACGATTAAAGTATTTCTTGAGCGAGTTGTAGCTGGAAGTTTTTAGTTGCAGGTCTTTTGCGCTTTAAGTTTCACCCAAGGCAAGCAACTTCATGGTATCCCTTTAAGATCCAGCCCCCAATTACCAATATGAAAACCTTTGATTTTTATTGTGTTAATGCTTCAATTAACAAATGAAATTTTCGCCTTATCAATCCAATGTCATGACCATTAGTTGACAGGAGTAATCTGCTTTACAGTAAAAGTTTTAATACTGTGCTGCTGTGTGAGACTTGCAATGCACGAATGATTGCACCTTCGAAGACAGAAACTTGCACAAATTTGTCAGAGTTACAGTCTTCTTTTGTATCTTTTACTCACTACAACAAATAGTGCAATGTTTCAATAATATGATTAAAATTATATCCATAGTGTGGCCGGCATTAAAAGCAAATGCTGATAAAGACAATTTGTAAATGTCAAATATTTTTGTTTTTATTTTATTTTTTAATATTACGTGGCAGTGAATGGACAGAGAAAAATATTGGGATCAGCTTTAATATTATTTATGCACTTGTAGGGGAGGTAGGGGTTGTTGAGATGTGGCATACGGGGCACGTGGATAGTTGGGATTGTCAAAGGATATAAAAATACCATTGAAACATTTTGTAATGTTGGTGAAGATTGTGTGTCACAATGAACTAGCTAGATGCTACAATAATAATATTTAGCATACTCGCCCTAGCGACAACTTTATTCAACCATCTGTCGTTGTCTTCAACCATGCTTGCGACTTTAGTTTTGTGACATGTTTAGGCCTATTTCGTTTGAGTGACCAATGGCGGTTTTAAAAAGTTGAGAGAACTAGGGATGATAGAATGCATTTTAAACTGTTTTGCACTGGAAAAATATTTTGTACAATCTGTTTTTAGAAATTGAGAAGCAGCTCTATCCCTTGTACAGTTCAATAATAAATTTATAAGATTGTTCAGTGTTTGTGCTTACGTACTGTGAGTTTAAGATAAGTTTCATTTTAAGGGGGGACAGGTAGTCAAAATGCTAAAATCTAAAATACATGACTAAGTCAGAATATTTTTTGCTAATCATATTGGAAAAGTAATAAAAATGCTTAAAAAAAATAAATGGGACTAATTAAATATTTTTTTTTATGCTTTTGATGAGAAAATAGGGGTAAAATTTGGCAATTTTATATACTTATAGGAAACAATGTATCTCGATATCAACCTATATGAATTCAATGAAACTTGGCATAATTATTTTAAATAGGACATTGCACAATGTCACAGAAGGATATTAGCATAACTTTAAAAACAAATTTTTTATGAATTTTTAAAAATTATGTCGAAAAATAATCACTCGTTTGTGTAAATTGTTTTATGCAAAATCAAAATAATTTTTTTGTCTCTTCTAATAGAATAAAAACCCTCTGTGACATTGTAGATAATCATGTTAGGAACATGTGGTGCAAATTTCTGTATAATCTGATTGGCCGTTTTTGAGATACACTGCTTCCAATAACCCAACACTCGTAAAATTGACACAACTGAGAAAATGCAAAAAGAAGTTTTATTATTGAAATAATTTATTTTTCAAATATTTAAAGTGGCATAAAGTTATATTATTATATTACCTTGGCCTCTTGAAAATATGATACATCAAAAAGAAATTTCAAAAGTATTTCTGTGGAAATAATATAACTGTTTATATAGCCCACCCCCAAAAAAAAAAAAATTAAAAAATTAAAATCATTCTGTTTTGATATAAAACTTCTTCTTTTCCTCTTATGTGTTGTCGAAACCTCTTCTGAGCAATAGCTGACTGTCAACAGTACCATGATGTCTTTCCAGTAGGGCAGTCATGGTGTTTAGGGTTCTTATCAGGCCGAGCAGCGGCAAGCATGAGGAAAATGTCAGAATCTTCTTCCAAAGGTCTTACACTCTGTAACTTTTGCTGACCACTGCATTCTCATAGAGCCACTGCTGAAGATTCATTTCACCTGTTAAAAATGTATATATGATTGTAGATAATTACATTTTGCTCTATCAATAATAAATATAGTACCGGTATTAAATTTTTTGTATACTTGCAAATGGATAAATTATTGAGCAGCTATTCGTGGGGCCTATAGAGATGACAATATAAAAAACATATATATATAATTATAATATAAACATTACAATACTTCCAGTCTTACACTTAACACCCACCTGGTACCATGTCACTCTTTGATCCCATTGCCACCATGTTTCGAAGAGTACCTGTTCAAAGCAAGCTGTACTTTTGGCTCGCAGAATCGCTGCTTGTTTTCTTGGTGCCATTTCACTGCAAATAAATCATACAGTTATAACAATTTAATTTTAGTCATCAAGGTAAAGAAAGGATTACTTATAACATGGCTTATTATTCCTTGTCTTTTCTATTGTTGATGTTGAGAGAAGTCAATCAGGCCTAACAACATCCTTCAAATAACTAACTACAAACAGAAATAGTTTTCAAAATTATTTTTAGTTTACGCTCAATTATATACAAGTAAATAAGCATATAATAAAATATATATGGCTGCTTATAGTTATTAAATATATTAAAAGAAGTAAATATATAATTAATAATTTAGTTGAACTGAAATGGCCTTTGTATTTATTATAATAATAATGAGAAAGCACGACTTGAATTACTTGAATGAACTTTTCTACATGTTGATACTGTTGTTACTAGTACTAGTATTACTAAAATAAGTGTGAACAATTTTTAAAAAATGCAATAGTAAAGCATACTACATCCATATTTACCTTTGGCTTGTTATTGAACAAATATTGTGAGCACGAAAAGGGTAGCCCTAGTATACATTGGATGTAAGGCTGACAAACGCAGGATAGTTACATATTATTATCAACACAGAATGGTTGCGAAACGAAAAAGCCGTGTGGCATTCTGGGATACGGTAACCCAATTTTCGCTATTTTTGGTAAGCTTATTTATAGATGACCAATGAAATTACTGACTTTACTACACGATGACGTATAAGGCGTGTAAACACACTTTTACAACAAATGTGACGTATTGCACAGCTCGTGTTTCTTTGTTAGGTAGAATGAGTTTGAGATAAGTAGGTCAAAGTGATAGCCAGCGGTCTAAGCTTTCCAAAGAGGCCTAACATTAGGCATTAAGCTTGAAGGAATGTGGTTGTAAAGGGTTTCCAAATGACCGTATCGTGTCGGAAAGCCCAGTTTCCTTGAAATGGTTGCCTAGATACATGTTACATTAGGACAAATTATGTACTTATAACAATTATTTTTTAGAAATTTTATTTGGGGATTGTGTTTATAAGAGGTTGTTGTAACCAAATTTAGACTTTTTGGAAAATTGAAAAAAAAAAAAAAACATGATTTTTACGTAAAGTTGACTACCGGTCCCCCCTTAACAGTTAGTCAAATTAAACTAGTGGGCTTTGACAAACAAGTCATTTTCTATTCAGCTTGTTAAAACTTTTTTTTTTTTAAATACTAGGTTACATTGGTGAATTTGAACAGATTGATGACCACAGAAGCGGCAAGATAGTAGTTAACCTTACAGGACGATTAAACAAAGTGAGTTGCATTTAAGAACAAATTATCAGTGTCTTTTTTTTAAATTAATGCATGCCAGATCCTTGCTACATTTTAACTATGCCTGAACTATACTTTGGTAAGTCTTGTTTATTTGTTCTCATATTCGACAATGCATATCTGGAGCATACAATGCAAACATTTGCATTGCAATTGGGCATAAAGCAAATCCTACTATGTACTTCCTACTTATTTACAGCCCCTCTTATTATTCTAGTTTCGTACAAATCTTGAAATATAAGGATTTTGGCATTTTTCTTGAGATGATAGTCGTTAAAGTCATTATTTGGATATCTGGTGAACATTAGCGTAAAACATTTCTGCTTTCAGTGTGGTGTAGTAAGCCCAAGGTTTGATGTCTCTATCAGGGATATGGAGAAATGGACTAATAATCTTCTCCCCTCAAGACAATTCGGGTTTGTTTATTTTTCTTAGTTAGGTCATTAATTTAACTAATGTCTTGTTCAGCATGTATTTGAGGGCAGTTCCTCACTATGAGCATTTATTGATTAATGCCAATGGGAAAGACTATTTTCAGTTTTTAAAAAACAGACTGACACTTAGTAAAATATTTATTTATGCATGTGACCAATGTTCACTTGTTGATAATTAGTTCAAAATAAATGTGAGGTGTTATGCAACCTCTCCCAGCGCATAGCAACTCGCCTCTCGTTTTTGTTTTAAAATAGAAATGAAATCTCACATCAGGCAATGACATGATTCGTGTTAATCAATATTTAGCAGCTTAAATTATATTTTACAAATGTAAATCTATTGCAAAACAGGGTCACTTCCCTTTCTCTGGCGTAAGTATTTTAGTGGAACTGCCATCAGGAATGTGTTAAATGTAACTGAAAAAATCAACGTCTGTGCAGAACAATTGAAGCGAAACCTTTCTGATTGATTTTTTTTTCAGCTTTCATAATGGGTGTTGCTGTAAAAATAGTCTGCCTCTACTGAATAAATATTATTTATGCGATTCAGGCATTTATATGTTTAATCAGACCCAACCGACATTGTGAGAGATAATCAGTAGCATAATGATACTCACTGTTGACAGGTCATTCATTTCACAAAGCACTAAGTTCACCAACAGTATTCGTACTATTACGAATTCTTGTCCAATTTACTCTCAGAATAATTCACATTTATATGGGTCTCTGAATTAGTTTTTTTTTTTTTTTTTTGTATTTTAGTTGTACACATCAATGTTACAAAGCATAGAGTGAATCAAAGTGCATAATTATTTTTCAAGCTTTGTAGTTCCATTTAGTTTTCACTTGTTTTTGCGCCAGTCGATATTTATTTTTTATTTAATTCAGGTAAAGTACGAATAAAATGGTGCTTGGGGTTTTTTATTTTGATCCAGGTAACGGCCTGGTTCCGTTTCATTGGCTAGGTATAAATTGCTCAGCATTTCGTGTGTTAGCACCCAGTTCAGCCCTAGTGCCTACAAGTACAGACCTGCCAACCCTTCCGATTTTGTTGGAATTATACAGATTTTTTACCCCTCCTTCCGACAAACCCGTTCAAATTCTGATTTTCCGAACATTATAATTTTTCACCCGTCATAAAAATCCGAAAGCAAAGAGAAAAAAGTAAAAAATCGGATACGTCAGGAAG
The DNA here is from genome assembly GCA_964017045.1 of Omphiscola glabra. NCBI lineage: Eukaryota > Metazoa > Mollusca > Gastropoda > Lymnaeidae > Omphiscola > Omphiscola glabra. The sequence continues at coordinate 30,571,000 of OZ024795.1, forward strand.
TGGTGAATTCCTTTATTTTTACAGTGTTTACATGTCCGGTGACCGGACGAATAAGTTCTCAAGATATTCGCTCGGCTATTACTATTATATATTTGATCAAGTCATATGACCACCGTAACAGAGTAGCGCGAGAAATTTGTCCGTCAGCCTTGTGGCGTGACTGCTAATAGTCAAACAGTCCGGTCGCCGGACGTGTAGACACTGACTTGTTTTTATCGAAGCGAGCCGTGATCTCCAAATCATTCTTCAATCATCAATTGATCTTATTGCGGTTCATCTTTTTACTAGGCTTAAAAATAATTTAGTTTTGTTGTGACGTTTTTGTGTTTTTAAAAAGTTTTTCTTAATTAAATTTAAATGGATAAATCTATTGAAAGTGGTAGGCACAATGATATTAATAAACATATTTTAACACACACAAAAAAAACAACATAAGGACATACAACTGAAACATCAGCTAATAGTGAATATACGACATCCATGTCTAATTTCTTTGCTAAGGAATCAGACGTTTTATTGACCACCTCTTATTGAAGGAAATATTTCTCCAGCCAACTCCGATCGTTGTAATGCCAGAGGCAAAGAAATGTTTCCACACTCGCAGATTGCTAGAACTAGAAGATTGTGAAGAAAAATTACAACGAAACAAGGGGAAGCATGAAAGTTTATCTTTCTAACTTGCTTGTATCTAAAATCAGTTGCAATGCTAATCTTCAGTTGTCCAAAGACTTGTTGGACGAATGCAAAAAGGCCACTAGGGATAGGCAGGATAGCTGAACTCTTGACTGATTGATTGGATACTTCTATAGCGCTGGTATCCATGCTACTTTAGTATGCTCACTGCGCTCAGGTGTAATCAAATCTATTAAACAAATAAGTCTTTAAATTTTTCCTAAATTTTCTGTTCTTGTCAGTACTCCTCAAAGATGGAGATAAAATATTCCATAACTTTGGCGCTACCGCTTCAAAGGAGTGCACTCCATACGACTTTTTTCTGTGTTCATCCAGCCTGTGTATATATGTAAATAAAATGGATCTTCTGTACTACTGTATATATCAGAATCTGTATATAAACATTTCCAGTAACTTTTTTCTCATGTTGTAGACTCTTCAAAGGCAATGGAGGTAACTTTATATTTCTTTATTTACTAAAAGAGGCTTGTGCATTAGATTACAGATCTTAAACCAACGCGCGCCCCCCCCCCCCCCCCTACAGATTTTTTTCCTTGGAAGGTTGGCAGGTCTGCAAGTAGTATTAATGTTTGATAAAGGCATTGCTACCCCAGTTTAGAAACCTTTGTACATAGTTTTCTATTGTATTGTGTATACATTTTCCTAACCTTTACTTAAGCTTCATTCTTTCGTTATGGCCTATTGATAATACGTTTACAATTATTATTTTTTTAAAGTAAAGTTTTTTGTTTGTTCTTTTTTACAGTTTCATTGTGTTAACAACTTCCAGTGGAATTATGGACCATGAAGAAGCCAGGAGGAAACACTTGGGGGGCAAGATTCTTGGGTTTTTCTTTTAATGAAAGTATGGTGCAGTACAATTAAACAAGTTAACATTAATTCATAATTTGTTGTCTTTATTTGTTGTGTGCTAGTCTAAAAGTGCTCAGCTATCTGAACTTATTTAATGACATTAGTGCTTAACACAAGTGAAACCATCACTAATTTCAGAGGTCTTACCAGAAAAGTGGGGGCGAATTTAAAAATGCTGGGCCCCATAGCATACCTATCTAGATTTAGATGATTTCAGAAGAGAACATCAATTACCAATGGTTTGCCACATGACCTCTACAAAAGGGTTTGGACTAAGACTACTAAGAGAAACAAATTTACGCAATGATAACCTTGGAAAAAGAAAAATGTTTGCTGTTTCTCTGCACTGTATAACAAGAAGTAAGAACACGCATGGAGCGAGAGATTTTTGTACAATTAGTAGATCTAATTGTAGTACAATGCTAATTTATTACAAAGAAAATTTACTTATACCCAGTACCGGGTACAGTAGTTATTAAATAATTATTTTGGTACCTGTACAAATAAAAGTACGGACCACTGTTCGTCCTTTGCATGTAAAGGTGACAAAAGCTGTACAGGTACTTAAAAAATATTAATTCACTGGTGAGTGCCAGTACACAGGTGGCTTGCACTGCAGTCCTCTTTGTGCCTGAAAATAATATATTTGTACTTGTAACATTCATGCATAAAGTTACCATATTTATTTCAAAGCCATACTTAAAATTTAAAGTCAAGTCAAAATCGTATGCCAGGTATATTAAAGTTAAGGGGAAAATGGCACACATAATGATCTGTATAAATCACATTAAACAACCATCTTCCACATACTTTTCTACATCCTACATTGGTGACCAATCTTTTTATACATATCCAGAATGAAATATTGTGAGGGTTTTGAACTTTACAAATGGTCCAATTTTTAGGGCCGGGGGCCCTAAATTCTTTTTTTTTCTCATACTTCTATTTATATGAGTACCGGTACAAGAAATATATTTATATGAATGAGCTCTATAGATAAAATTACCAACAAACACTCCAGCAGGAAAGGATGGATCTAGACCAAACTTAGTACTGATACACATACACTTCATTATCCATACCCAGTATTCAAATACTGAAGGGCCAGGTACTCATTCACTCCTATTTTGTCTTAGGCTTACTTCTTCAGTTTAACTGAAACTAAAATAAACTACCGGTACCACAAATGACATCCGAATAGCATAGAGTCTAATGGGACCCAGGTGCGTATGGCGGCGCTGCATGTCCGGGTCCTTATTTGACTAAATGATTCGGATGTCATTTGTGGCACGGTAGTTTATTTTAGTAAAACCGAAGTATTAAGTTTACAAACGTATCTTCTTCTTATGCCTTTTTACCCCGTCTGGGGCATAGGCCGTCCACAAGAATTTTCCACTCATCCCGGTCCTGTGCTTTCCTTTCCAATTGCTTCCAGTTGTATCCCATATTTTGCGTGTCTGTCTCTAGTTCACGTCTCCATGTATTCTTAGGTCTTCCTCTCTTTCTTTTTCCCTGTGGATTCCATGTTAGACATTGTCTGGTGGTGCTATCTGGGGGTTTTCTCAGAGTATGCCCAATCCACCTCCATCTTTTCTTTATGATGTCTTCATCAACGGGCACCTGGTATGTCCTTTCTAATAGATCTTTGTTGGTGATGGTATTTGGCCATTTGATGTTAAGGATCTTTCTAAGGCATGTGTTTATGAATGTCTGCACTTTCTGTGTAATGCTCGCTGATGTTTTCCACGTTTCTGCTCCATAAAGTAGGACTGTTTTGACATTTGTATTAAAGATTCTGACTTTGGTTTGAAGTTTCAGCTGCTTCGACTCCCATATTTTCTTTTTTTTTCTCATACTTATATTTATATGAGTACCGGTACAAGAAATATATTTATATGAATGAGCTCTATAGATAAAATTACCAACAAACACTCCAGCAGGAAAGGATGGATCTAGACCAAACTTAGTACTGATACACATACACTTCATTATCCATACCCAGTATTCAAATACTGAAGGGCCAGGTACTCATTCACTCCTATTTTGTCTTAGGCTTACTTCTTCAGTTTAACTAAAACTAAAATAAACTACCGGTACCACAAATGACATCCGAATAGCATAGAGTCTAATGGGACCCAGGTGCGTATGGCGGCGCTGCATGTCCGGGTCCTTATTTGACTAAATGATTCGGATGTCATTTGTGGCACGGTAGTTTATTTTAGTAAAACCGAAGTATTAAGTTTACAAACGTATAGCCCATTCATTTCAATTATCTTTCATTTGATACCTAATTTTGTCTTACAAACCCAACAATAATTAATAATACTATTCTATACCGTATACGGTATTTTAAATAGTTTTTTAATCTCAACCTCTCACTTCTGGTACCCGGGTACGAATAGCCACTTCGTTTTTCTTATATAAGCTATGTAAATACCAATAGGCTTAGTAGACAACACTATTGTTATATGTGAATTGATGGAAGCAATCCGGGGTTTCTCTCAGCTACGGTAGGCCTATATCTCCGGCGTAGCTATTATTAAAGCTTTCATAAGCGGCCAAATATTTTTGCCATCCTCCCTTTCACGATTCAAGCTCTGCATTTGTCCCAAAATTCCACACCCGAATATAAAGAAAAAGTGACACCTGGGTTGACCACTCCATCCAGTTCCACCCTATTTCGACGCCACTAGCAGGGGCGTATCTACAGTGTTTGGCGTCAGGGGACAAGATTTGTTTTTACGCACCCTCCAACTCTTAAAACCATTATTTTCAACCAATTAATTCCATCAAAGCCCATTTTTTGCCACCCACCCCCGCAAGTCTGGCCTTAGATACGCCTTTGTCAACTGGCATTTTTTTGGGGGGGGGGGGGGGCAATTTCTGAAAGAAACACTTTGTTAGTAATACCCTTCATTCATAGTCCCTATTGAAATATCGTTGGATTTAAAACTAATAATAATACCACCGGGCAATGAGATTACTCTGATAACAATAGAAAACGGGAGCCTAATGGTGTAGGAGTAAGAAATGAAAACGGCGAGATAATGGCAGATTTATGCACGGCAAATGAGCTCATTATTGGGGGCAGCGAATTCCAGCATGAGAATATACCGGTACACAAGGTAAGGGGCTGTCCATTAATTATGTCAACAAAATAGAGGGGAGGGGGGTCTGAAAATTGTTGACAAGGGGGAGGTCAAGAAAAGTTGACGTCAACAATGTTACTTTTTTTAAATAAAGTTAATTTCATAATTTAAAATATATTAAACTTTTTTTTTCTAAACATTTTACTTTTATTCACTTTTTTGTTGTTGTAAATTGTAAACTAGTCTATTTAAAATATTGCTGTTTTTTTCCCATTTTATCTTTATTTTGGGGGGGGGGGTATCAAATTTTATAGGGGGGGTCTCTGGAAGTTTGACAAGTTGTTGACAAGGGGGAGGTAAAAATCGCCAAAAATTTGTTGACATAATTAATGGACAGCCCCTAAATAAAAGAACAGAAATCAAATTAACCATATAATATAATATGTATTAGCAAAAAATTCAGAAAGTTTTTGCAATATGTACAAGCAAAAAGAGTAGCTGGTGTTTCATCTGATCACCATCTAGTTTGGGCCAGAGGCGTAGCTGGGGGGAGGGGCAGGGTTAGGTTACATATGTCCCCGGATGCAGGGGCGCCAAAATGAGGCTTAAAATGTTACATTATAATTATAATAATTAGTTCACTAGTAAAAAAAACAACATTCAGTGAATTCTCTTAGCCATATCAGGGACTTATTAGTTCTCATTAAGATTTGTGACTTAAGGGGGAGCACGCTGGTAAATTCGTACAGATTGGGGAACAAAAGCATTTTTACCATTTGACCACTTTCGGCCGAAACAGACAAGTGAACTTTCGGATTAATTTCGGTTTCGGCCGAAACAGAGAAGTTAACTTTCGGTTTAATTTCGGTTTCGGTCATCTACCAGAAGTCAGACTGTTTGTCTGTCTCTAGTCCGGCAATCCGATACTCATTATTGCTCGACATCTTGCTGTCTGTCATCGTATGGTATATGACTAATACGCTGTGAAAACTGCTTACAGCTGCATATAACCTACTTGTCCTTTGTTTCCAAAAAAAATAAATTTCAATAAGGCCTACACAAATGTAAACAGTTTTGAGGTAGAAAAACTAATGGAATGGTAATATTTATATCATTATTTTTGTTTTAATTTTTTCAAAAATAAAATATGGAACCCTAGTTTTATTCAATTCATTCATTTTTTATATTCATCTTGATTTATCATTATCATGCAAAGGTGAATAATATTGAATAATCCCAGAGAATGGTATTTTAATGGTAATATTTCCATTATTATTTTTTATATTTAAAAAAATAATTAAAATCAAGGAAACTTATGCTCCGACAGGGCCAGCCTTTAGGGTGTGCGACCTGAGACGCCCAAGAAATATTTAAATTCCCTTAGTTTGTTATAGTGAAGTGTGAACCTCGGGTCTGGGGTCGAAAAACGGTATTCTAACTTTTCGTAAAATCGCTTTTCATACAATGTGTTTTCATACAATGAAAGTTGCATTCTTAATTTGGATACTAACACTGGGGTTGTGACCAACCGAAAGGGCGTGGAAATTATGGAAGGTGTCGCCGAACAGGTGTTTCGCACAGAATCTAAGGCCTGTGTTGGCTCCGTATGCCTACCCGGGTCCCTTTAGACTAAAAGCGATTCGGATGTCATTTGTGGTAAATAATTTAGTTAAACTGAAGAAGTAAGTCTACAAACATATTGTCCATTAAATTATCTTTCATTTAATACTAAATTTTGTATTACAAACCCTACAATAGTATTTTAAATATGTTTTAATCCCAACCTCTCACTTCTGATACCCGGGTCCGAATATCCGCAGCCTCATAAAATAATTATTTTTTTTTAACTTGTGGATTAACACGCTAAAGATGTAATAAAATGTTTTTCCTACAATTTTATGTGTCCTTTAAGTAGATCAGCACAAAGTAAATTGTGTTTATATATTTATTTATAATATAATTCATTTCTTTGGGGTGGGGGGTATAAAACAAAATGTTGACAATTACTTGAGGTGGGGGGGGGGGGGGGGTCATTGAAAGTTTAACAGTTGTTGACAAAAGTGGGGGGGGGTGGGTGTTGTTGACGTAATTAAAATTAATGGACGCCCTTATGTAGTGTTTTCGGAGGTGCGGTTGCCTCAATGTACGCCCCGGGCGGCACAATGTGATGCCTATCTATGGCACTGGGTCAGTCCATTGTCCCTCTGAACTACTTATAAATTATCTTTCAGGATATGATATATCGTTTATTATTCGTTATAAATGCGTCATTTTCGGCATTGCAATCATGACGTATTTGAATTTGTGTCGTTTACTTTCACTAATAATTTTTTTAGTGACAAGGACGGGTAACTCTTCTCTGTTGTATAACTTGTAATTATGAAATTTAAGTTTTAACCTTTCGTCAGTTCCACTGTCTACATTAGCAAACGATTATAAAGAATATGGGTCCCAGTGCTCGACTATTTGGAATATCCTTATCAGAAGTTCGTTTCTGTTTAAAAAACCACCATGTTTCTTCGAGGGTATTTTGTAGGTAAATAACTAGAACAATGGTAGTAAGAATAAGATAGCAATTCAATTGGCGGTTAAGTGGTTAAGTATAATCAGTATAATATAATATTAATAAATAAGTATTATAATTTTATAATAATAGTAATAGAAACTAATATTATTATAGTCTTAAAGTTAACTGTAAAGCTTACGAAGTCGATGAATGGCAATCCTTCTTCTTGTCTTAGCCCTTAGTCCCCTTAGTCTAGGTTTTCGGAATCTCACGAAATTTGTAGTAAGTAAACACAATATTATTTCAGAATTTTTTCCCTTCCCAGAGTACAGTCAATACACACTGACAGTCACACTGTAACACAGTTTACACTGTTCAAATTTAATTTAGAATACAGTTTTCTGATCCTGGAAATGTAAATTAAAATACACTATTACTATAGACTATTACTATTATTATAATTATACAGTTAAAAAAATGGTAAATTCCAAGAATTAATGCCGCTATGTCTTACTCTTACATGGCCGCCATCTTGGTTGCTGCGACCCGTAAAATTAAGAATAAAACGTTAAATAATAATGAAAAATGTCCTAAATGTATCCCTAAACCTAACCTGAACCCTAAATCTATCCCTAAACCTAACCTGAGCCCTAAATCTAAACCTCTAACTAGGTACTTTGACACAAAATTTAAATATGGTCCGATTGCCATGAATGATACATCATTTTAAAGGGTTAGCTATAAGCTTTATAACAACACCAATTTCATCTTTCTATCTTTTATATAACTTGAGTTATTAATTTTTTTGTCAAATTTTTATGCCCCTTATATAAGCTATATATTCGACCCAAAAAACTTGTGACCCACTTTTGAAATTTTTTCACTTTTTGACCCATAACTTTTTTATTTTCAAAGATAATGGAACCAAATTTTAAGTAGATATTCTCAATGCAATATACAACACAATGAACAACAAAACTTTCACATTATATAATAAATATTTATTTTAAAAATTGTTTTTGCAGAGAAATTGAAAAAATATCTGTAAAAAAATATTTTTTTGGTCAAATCAATTATTTTTTTTACACGAAAAACAAAAAAATTGCAGGTCTATTCCATTTTAAAGTAACAACAACATCAAATCAAATTTATATGTTAATTATAGTCATTTTATGTTCTGTAGGGAATTTGAAAATATCTGAAAAGAAAAATAATTAAAATGTTAAATTAATTTTTTTTAAATCAAAGGTCCATACAATTAACTAATTACATGAAATAAATCAGTGCTACTACTTTATTGATGGGACTCTGAAAAGAAATATAGATATGTTATTAATAAATTATTCAAATATAACGTCCTGAAAAGAAATATAGAAATAGAAATGTTAATAAATTATTCAAATATAGACAAAATGGTTCATACTTAGTTTGTAAATAAATTACAGTTACAGACAATAAATGTTAAACCAATACTAATAATATTAACATTTGCCAGTATGAGATGAAGAATTTAAAATATTATGACTTGAAAAGACAAAAAAGGGGTAAAATAATTTTTTTAAATGTACCGATATTCGGTATTCCTTTATTCCAAAAGAAAAAGTCAGAGGCTTATACATTTAAAGTAATGATACCCAACACATATTAAATCAATGCTGTTTTAATTATAACATTGGTTACATCTTGAGTCCCTGGAGTTGCCTGGTGCTCAAATACCTGTGGAAGGAAACAATCATTGTGTGTTACAATAGTTGTAGCATCAATACCTTTGGAAGGCAACAGATTCTTCTTCTTGTTAATTAGGCACTACAACTGGCTGCAACAAAAGATTTTGGCTTCTATTCCAATTAGTTTCAATTCCTTTCTAAAAAACAGAAAGCTTTTTATATAATCTTGACACATATACAGACCTGTTTTGGCGTACAATGAATGATTTTGAGATGTATACATTATATATCCGGTATACTGTATGTTTATTTTTTACTATTAAGATAATGTATTGAATGATTTTGTGATGATGTTGTGCGATTTTAAGAGTTTGAGGGTAAACAGGTCTGCATTTATATATATTGCAACCTTGTAAGAAACATAGTTGCTATCCTCTTGTTGGAAGGCCTCATCAAGAGCAGAAACAGACGCTTTCATGCCCTCTGTCTTGTTTGGTATGCTACTATACAGATAGATAGCATAGCCATTTCTTTTCACAAATGCGGCTGCAGCCTGGAAAAAGTTTGCCAGATACAGGTTATAATCCTCATTGTCACTGACATTTCTAGAAATTACAAAGTCAAACTGAAAAGAAAAAAACAAAATAAAATTAACAAAATGTGCAGACCATTTTTATTTATTAACTACTCTTTTATTATAACTATAACTGTCTATATAAATATAGTATAGTATAATTATAAGGAAAATGTTTATATTTCAATTTTATAATAATTTATTATTTATATTATATTTCAATTAGCCTATACTTATACTATATTTATAATAATTTATATGATTGTTTATTTTATTTTGTTAATTGAACGTAGAATAAATGACAAACCTACAAAAATACGTATTTTATTATTAACTAATTAATACTAGTAATATTACTAGTATAATTACTATTACTTAGTAGTATTACTAAGACTAAGATTAAGTATTTATTAGTATTAGTAGCATTCGTATTAGTATTACCTTAGCCTTAGGCCTTAGTCTTATACTCTTAGTGAATTAACTGAATTGAAGTCTGAAGGACTAATTTTATTTAATTAATTTTAATTCACAAATGACAGTAAATTAAATGTTTATGAATAAATATTTCAAATTCTGCTTTGATTTGATACAATTAACTGTTTAAAGTATTGAATAATAATAACAAATACCGGTATTTCCGAAATATTCATTATTTAATGTCCGCCACTATCGATAACTGCGCCGCCATCCCGAGGCGGGAAAATGGGCGAAAAGAGAATTAGGAGTTTTGGTCACCAATTTAGGGAGTTTTTTGCGGTTACTTGAGCGCAGTCTCGTTAATTATAATAAGCTATAAAAATCAATTAATACTTTAGAATATTGTCCATTATGCTCTTTTAGTCGTCGCGTTTCTACAAAAAAAGTATTTAAGCTTTTATTCACTTACCGGTGGTTTTTTGACAACAGCGTAGTGTAGCAGTATCAAACCGTAATGTAACTTATAGTGTCGTGTGCAGAAACCAATCAACACAACAATGGTGACGTAAAACACAGCTTTTTTATGCAAATTTTGATGCTCGAGGCTATTTACCGATGTCAACGAAAGCATTCTTCAAAAAGAAGGTCAAAGGCTTATGCCTCATTTTGAGACATGCGCAGAACCATGCGCGGGCATGTATTATTATCCCTACTCTAACATAATATATCCCTAAACCTAACCTGAACCCTAAACAATCACGATGGGCACTAAATAGCCAATATGGGCACTAATAGTGTGAAATAGCCAAAAAAACAACTAGTAACAGAAATTTTTATTAAGCATTTAAAGCTCAGTTCAGTATCTCTAATTAGTATCACACAAGTTCTTAATTAAGCCTAAGTCTGAGTGCTTTTTGTCAGGACCACATTTATTACATTTACATAGAAGCAAAGTGATCTATTTTACCATGATTTTTTGAAAATAAGGCTGTTAAGTGTACATTTTTGGAAATGAAAACATCACTATTACTAGATTTTGTAGTATTATTTTTTATAATTAACGACATAGTCATAGTTGATACTGATACCAATACCTATTAATGCCATGATTGAAATAGTAACTCAAACTCTGAGATAATTTAAAAAAAGAAGCCCTAGCAATCAAAAGCCACTCTTGTATAGTTCAATTCAGTATATATTTAAATTTGTTACTGAATTAATTTTATCCTGGTATAAGAGTTACTATTATCCTTACCCGGGATAAGCTAAACCCCGGAAATGAGAAACCCCAGCGGCAATTGGCAATGACTTAATTGAGTCAATAGCAATTAGCAATCAAATAATAATATATAACACTGGGAATTTTAATATAATAATTAATATAATAATAATTTGAACATAAAGGCTAGTACGTACAGTATAGTTATATAAATATAAGCTCATAGTGAGTGATTTTAGTATAATTATAGTATATTTTAATTAGGCCTAGGCGTTAATTAAATTTATAAATTATTATTAAGACATTTTTCTGAAATTCAATGCTTCAGACTTGTTAATTTAACTCCGGTACACAGTTGATTTGTTTATTACCTCCAATGTGCCATATTTTTTTATATCTGACTGAGTGAAAAGCAATTTGGTAATAATTATATATATTTTGGTCAAAATTCCTCAAACATAGGAAGCTTTATCTTTCTAGAATATTTCAGCAACTAAGCATACTGGGTAATGGAGGTGCAAGCATCATATATCAAATTGGAAATAGCCTAGACAAAAAAAAACATACTGTACATAATAAGAGCAATGTAAGGAAACCATTCTTGTTGAAAAGAATGAAGTAATTTTTTTTTTAATCAAGAGTGGAATTAATCAATTTAAATCTAAATGGTGAACATAATAAAAAATGTAAATACATTTTTAAGACAGTCATGAGTAAAAAAAAAAAGGATGGGAAACACTGCTCTAGAGGTATCACTAATAGTACTTAAATTTTAATAAAACATCTATACAATAATTACTCTCAGTCAGGCATGAAAACCAAGATACCAGGGTACTAAGTACTATTTAATTTGTATTACTGAGCCACTTAAATCTCTTAATCATTTAAATGTATATAAATATCTGTAGTAATATGCATGTGTTTTTTTACAGTTACAGTACCTTTTATTTTACATGTTCCGGTACATTTATTAACCAGTTTTTGTTAATTTTTAAATATTTTTATTACAAGTACTTTATAATTTTATTTTCAGATATTTTACACCAAGTTATGCAATCCACACCACAACTATTTGTTTGAAGCAAACAAAGAAAATTGAAATAAGTTCAGAGCCTTACAAATTTACAGTCAGTGCTGCCAACATCCCTACTCTACCCAAGTCTGGGCCCATAAATAAATACCAGCCAAAAATTGTCGCAGTTAGTTTGGCCATATTCTTGATATATTTTCTTTTGCTTAGAGAAGAAAATGATTTAGACGAGCAGTTGAATACATCTTTATTTGATCGTGTTCCACAATTGGAAGAGCCTCACCTGCGTCAAGCTATACCTAAAATGAGAGAAAGTGGAATTGAAACAACAGAAGCAGAGATAAGATTAAGAGAACTTGTCGCTAAAAGGCAAGAAAAAGAAAAGAATCATTAATAATATAATAGTTTTTACCTTCTTTGTCCTCAAATTGAATCATTTGTGTGGTGTAACTGCAGTGATTCCAGTGCACTGTAATTAGCAACAGCTTAATTTACTAAAAATTCTTAAGTGATAATACTGTATTATAATTTAAATAATTTAAATAATCTAAGGGTTGTTCACATATGAATAAATTGAATATGTCAATATGTCACCCTCAAAAAAATTCCCCCCCCCCCCCCAAATCCACTCGTCCACATGATGAACAACCCCCATACTGTTGCTTCTACTATGTCTAGCATTTTGGGGACTACTAAAAAAACAGTATAGTGCCTTTGTAAAATGGAACTATTCTTAATTGTAGTTTTGCATGGATTTTGTGTCATGAAAAATTTCAAATTAGATTTTGCAATTTCTTCATGGGTTAAGGGGCTATCCATAAATGACTTCACGCAAATTTTGCCGATATTTGTACCCCACCCTCCCCCAATTGTCACAAAAAGTTAGACCCCCCCCCCTCAAATATAACTTAACAAATCTCTACCCCCGCCCTATAAAAATTCCCTGTCCACTATTGTCCTTTGCAAACCCTTAAAAAATTCACCTCCCATGGATATCAAATTACTGCACCTGTGTCGGAAGCATTTCACTAGAACAGTGGTTCTTAACCAGGGGTAAAATTACCTCCCCAGCCCTGAGATGATGAAGACCAGAAAATTGTATTTGCTGCCATTGCTTGTTTTTACTACTGCATTAAAAAAAAAAAATCAGTTTTATGCATCTTGATTATAAGCAGTAAATGTTTTTCTGTTGAATTTTTTTTTTTTTTGCGCATTGTTTGTATTTATAATTTTTTATACGGTTTGGGGGGGGGGGGGGTGAGGGTGTTTAAAACAGAGTGGGCCTGCAGTGCTGAAAAAAAGGTTAAGAATCCCTGCCCTAGAGCATTTACTAAGATCATCCCCCCCCCCCTTCCCCGTCAACCATTTTTTTTTCGTTCCATCCATTTGTTATCGTTCCATCCCACTTCCAGTGGTCGCCGTGGTAGTCCGAATTCTATGACTCCCCTGTCCACATTTAGCCATAAATTCTAACGACTGTCATTGTAACTACATCCCGATTCTCCTCCCCGCTGGCGTCCTGTAACTTGATCAGAGGCCATTTTTCTGACTCCTATACCTGTACTGATTCTCTCAGTGATCGTAGTTTTAAAGTAAAATAATTATAACTGTTGTATAAAAGAATAATGTTAAAAATGTCTGTAACTTAGAGTTTTTAAGTGCAATTCTTTACTATATTATTCCGCTTTTCATGTGACATCACATTGCTTAAGCCACCCCCCTCCCCCCACATCATCACAAAAATCTGACCCCCCTCTAATTGTGACCTCATTTATGGATAGCCCTTAAGGTACATTTTTTCTACTTTTAAGTGTTAAATTAAAATTAAAGACAAGAATTGCTTATTTAACAAATTATTTTGTAAAATGTTGAAACAGACACATTAAATAAATTATTATTCTAACTCTAACCCTACACTGTTAGGTTGTATTTCTGTACTGCATATTAACAGTTCAGTAATTATTCTTTATTATTGACATGTATATTTGTATTGATAATTAAATTACCCACCCTTACTTTGTATTTGTATTGATCAATTGATGTGACCACTGTTAATAAATGAATGAATGGGATTACCGGTACGGTACTGTAACTGTAAATCATTAGAAGAATTTTATTAATTTAATGGTATGTGGGTCACCCATATTCATTATAGTACATACGCAAAAAAGTTGAATCCCCCACCCTTTGTTTCACATTTAACCTACTTTTTAAGAAACCTTCACTTTGTCTGCATGCGGCTTATGCCATTTAAATTTACGCCACCAATGTTGTTAAGACTTTTATTAAGAGTGCTCTTTACCTGTATGGTACTGAACTGTTGACAACATTTTGGGAGTTGGGACAGTAATGTTTAAAAGATCATTTTTATATTTTAATTATTGTAATTAATATGTACTGGCAATAGGGTAACTCAATAACTTACCTAATCAAAATCCACCTAAAAATATCTAATAATAATTGGTTTTGAGTACCCTGTCTGTGTGTAAGTAATTAATAAATAATTTCAAATATCTGGTAGTGTTTCACACTTTCCCTGTAACATTTTAATTAGTATTATTATAAATATTTACAATGGTTTGCTTCCCCTGCCCTAAGGGATCATGCTCATCAAAGAAAATATTATAGTTTAAGTCTTTAGACTTAAAAATTAGACAGAACAGTTGATTTTCAAAATAAGGTAATGAGTAACACAATTCAGCACACCAATATTTGCATCAAATTAACTGCTAGTACCGGAAGCATCTAATTTAAGTAAGGGTATGAAATTTAATATTAGTATTATTAGCCAATATCATGAATCATACTGATTTAGAAGTAGGCCTATAAGTTAAAATCTAGTGACTCTGCTTATTGAAGTTTATTCACTCATTAAAAAATAATTATGCAACAATTATCATGAGATTCTGACCATCCATAAATATTCTATTTAAAACTATGCATAATGGCATAATTAGGGGGGGGGGGGATGAACTTTTTGCAACGGGGCATCAAAAAGTTGACTTTTTGCGTGCCTGCTACTAGTACTATATGAACTATATCATGGATTGGATGAATAAAGTAGTGGCTGGTGTCTCGAGATACGAATTTAATTCGTTCCGTAACCTTGATCGTATCTCAAAGCAATTTTCCCGATTGAAATTAATTGAAATGCCATTAATCCGTTCCAGTCCCCAAAATTAAAATGCCACCCCAGTTGATTTTGATTTTTAAAGCACAGTATATATCATTGAAGTACTACGCCCGTACTGCCTCGCCAAGTCACTCGCACACCTTGCTCATTTTTTTCTGTGATTTCACGCTTTAACTTTAATTCAATATTGAATAGACATCTTCTGAGCACTGACCTTTCCACTGACTTTCTTCGGACCCATGGTTATAAAAAGAAATGTGATAAAGTAAACAGTAAATGCACAATAAATGAGCATAACTTATCAAAGATTCTTGACAGCGTGGCAAACAAGCACATTGACTGAGGCGCGGGAAAATGTGAGACATACCAGGCACGACGGCTGTGTCGTGTGCAGCAGGCCGACCCATTTCCTCGTATCTCAAAGCAAAACATCGCTCGCTTGATGGCTCGTATCTCAAAAATCTCGTATGTTTGTTAGTAATGTTAGTTAGGGCACTCCTATGTCGAGGTACCACTGCACAAACAATAAAATTTTGGGTAAAAATTATAAATAACACGTAAGTGGGTCACCAAGCATCATCTCTCGCAACTGCACATAGAATTAGAATTTGGGGTACCCGTTACTCAAGAGGGTTGCCGTACCGTTTGTACCACGTCAGCGAGATGTCACATTAAATTGTGTTCTAATACTAGTGTTAATATTTCGTGACGTTCCTGTGACTGAGGAAACC
Organism: Omphiscola glabra; assembly: GCA_964017045.1. Lineage (NCBI taxonomy): Eukaryota > Metazoa > Mollusca > Gastropoda > Lymnaeidae > Omphiscola > Omphiscola glabra. Next base: position 30,586,911 of record OZ024795.1, read on the forward strand.
GCAGCAACCCAAGATAAAGCAATGCCGAGGAAAAGCGATGCATGGGGCGAAGCCGATAAATGGCATCCAGGTTGACGCATACTCTGGGAACCCCCTTGGCTAACCAACAGTGGTGAAAACTTGGGACACCTTTATTTTTTCAAAGTGGGGATAGTTGTTTAAATCTTTACACGTAAGATAAGGATATTGTCACTAGTTAATAGTACCGGTACAGTAGTTTTAAGCAAAGAATCTCCACGAAATTATATTTAATATCACTGAATAAGAATATCACCCTTATCAAATGAATTGATGTAATTTGTAATCTCAATGAATATACCGTAACATTCTACCTGGTACAGCTACACTGGCTACACCATAATGTTTTGAAATTTAGTTTACAAATAATATATAATTTACATTGAATTATATTATATACCGGTACGGTATCTAAATCCCAATTCAACTTCAACGCAGTTTGCTTGTAATTGTAACACAAATTGAATTTCATGGGTAAGTATTACTGGATTACTAGAAACAGATTAATTAGGGGAGGTCCATTATGTCAACAAAATAGGAGGGGGTGTGTATGGAAATGTTTGACATTTGTTGACGTCAACAATCATATTTCTTAATTTTAATCTTAAAAATTTACTGGGATTACATTATTTTGAAATTTTAACTAACGAGTGTAAATAGACATATAATTGAATAATTGTCATAATTTAGGCTTTTTTTCAAACAATATGTAAAATAATATTAATAAATAATTAATAAATATTATAAAATGTATTTAAATGAATGTATGTGCACTGCAGAAGGCTGGTCACAAAGTTTTGTTAGGACAGTGTTAGTGCTAGGTAAGTCAAAATTGGCATCTCTTCACCTGTATACTATGTTTGTCTCAAATGACTAGGGTGGTTGGTATGTTTGCGATCATATTGCAATTGCAGTGAGATGAAATTGAAACAAGGTTCAAGTGCAGTCAAGATAAACGAAAATGATATTGAGAGTAGGAATACAATATTTTGAGAATTAGGGGAAAGTAAAGTGAGTAACAATTTAATTATATCACTGCTTGAATGGATTTGCAAAATCTTTTACATCTTTTTTGCGTCACAAGTCATGTTGAAATAGCATGTTCAATATCACCGACAATGCACTCTTGAGCATAAGAAATTACCACCTGTTCCTCAACAAAAAAAGGATCAATGCGAGTAGCTGCCAGGAGACAAAGAGAGCTTATGGCAATTATTGCTCACACTGCTTATTAAGTGCTGAATGGTTAGATGAGGATGATGTTGGCTTGTTTGGTATATCAGTTCCGCAAGATGAGAATGACAAATCAGCTACTATTACTATTAGTATGTCTACTATAGACTATGTCCATCAGGGGCGTCATTTCAGTATTTTTTCAGGGGAGAGGGGCAAAACCAAAACTTGGTCAGCATATGAAGTTATTACTTGAGGCGCCACAGTACATAGCAATTTAAATAAAACCTGAAAATTCAGAGGGGGGGGGGGGGAGGTCACCCCCCTGCCCTACCCAAATGATGTCCATCGTTATGATAGAGCAACACCTGGCTACTCCATGTGAAGATGATAGCAGCTAGAAACTATAAAATAAATGTCAGCTATACTGACAATAATATTTACACTTCCACAAACAATATTTTAATTTTAACATTTTAATTGATTCTGCATTATAAAATTTAAGCTAAAAGAATTTTTCCCTTCAATTTTGTGTTAAAATACATGAGCACAAAGTAAAATGTATTTATAAATTTATTTATATTATAAATCATTGGGGGGTGGGGGTGGTGTGTGTGTGTTGTTCCAAAAAAAAATTTCTTTAAAATTGTTGCTGTAATTAACAGACAACCCATTAAGATTAAAAATTACAATAAGTACCCTGTATTAATTTTGGATCATCGGTACGACAGATGACTTTACACCAGTAGTTTAAGAGCTACTGTATTACATTATTATGAATGCATGAAGAATTGAGTGAATGTATATAAAAAATTTAATTGAGAAGTATGAATACTGGGAAAAGCCACATTTTTTAACAAGGAGCAATTGCTAATATTGCTATCATCAGCAAATGAATTCTGACTTGTGCTACATTCCACTAGCACCTTAACTTCACAATTAAAGAACAGAGTTAAGACTGGAGAACTCTTCTTAAGATTCCATTCCATGCTATGCTACAAGTACAACTACATAAATATAACTCAGAAAAAAAGAGGTAGGACTAAAACATTTATTTATTAAAACACCTTGCCTAAGCCTCTTTAAAATTTACAGGTACCATATTTTAATTTTTTTTAAAATTAAATAAACAAAAGACTGTCACACTTTACCATGACTTATTTTTTAAAAATCCAAAACAACAATGGAAATATAAGACTTTAATGACAACCCCCACCCCTCTCTTTCTAAATTCAATAATTCAACAAAACTAACATCAATACAATGTTCAGTATATCTAGCCACAGTGATGAAAACATGATGAAATAATTAAGAGTCACAATACAAATGAAAACAAAAAAAGATACAGTTGAACATTACAGAGATTTATGGGTCACAATATATTATGAATAAGACAGTTGATGCTGCTGCTTTCTGTTCAGGTCAATGTCTAAGGAATATAGTACCCCCGCACCACCATAATGCTACTTCCAATATTGGTTAGCTTGGGAAGAAAAACAAAGCCAATTCACATTTTGATTTCAAATTTATATGCTCCCATGAAAACAGCAAACCAAATTGAAATGGTTGCATAAAATTAAAATAAGAGAAAATTTAAATGTTACTTCTCAGTGGACGGGAAATAAAATGTTCCAAATCTGTCTAGTTGGTGTCATTTTTATCAATCAATATATATATATTTAAAGTGAAAGAAAAAGAAAAAAAATATATATTAGGCACGCTCTCCACGAATCCTCCTGGCCAATTGAATATCTTTGGGCATAATTGTAACTCGCTTGGCATGAATGGCACAAAGATTGGTGTCTTCAAAAAGTCCCACTAGATATGCTTCACTGGCTTCCTGTAACAAAAATATTTTAAAATATTAAGTCTATGGTTGATAAAAAATATACACAAAGACCTAAAGTGAAGAGGGTTGAGATGATTCAAATCATAAAATCATGATTTAAACCAAAAAATTGACTTTATTTTAAACTATACAAATATAAAGTTGAATAACATCGATGAGTGAAAATATTACGATGATAGTGATTATTTGAAGTGTGAAACTAGCAAAACTGAATTGAAATTCTTAATATCATATATCTTCTTTAGTAAGTGGTTTTTTGTTGTTGAAAGTTCACTCATATCTATAAGATAATGAGACAATATTGGAATGAAAAAGAAAAGGAAATCAATTTAAATAATACAATTTAAACAATACCCGGTACTGTCAATTATTTAAAACTTAAATTTTAGCAACTCTAAATGACATAACTGGTGGTAATCAATATGCAAATGTTACCTGCTAAATAAGAAATGTTGAGGAATGGTATAAAATGTTACATTTATACGAAATACTATTTCCTTTGTTACTAAGTATTAAGGGAGTTATAGATAAGCCAAATTGTACCTCTTATCCAATACCGGTAGCTCATAGTAACTGATTTACAATTGCAATACTATAATATGGAACTGGCTGATTTTAGCAACCACTCGTAATGGTCACAATTTTTCTACTTCTCTTTTGTTGTTATTTTTACTCAACACAAGTGCTATTCTGACCATTAATTTGAAATTGTAAGAATTGAATGGACTATTTTGTCATACTTTTTCCTCGCCCCCTCAACCCTATGTTCTTGATATAATCTATGGATGGTTTCAAGAGGTAAAGGTCACTATAAGAACCTGAAAGCACTGTCAACTGTGATTATTCTGTAGGATTGTTTAAAAAAAAAGTCACTTTTTACAAATTAGTAGGTATGTAACTAAATAGCAGACCTGTTTACTCTTAAACACCTAAAATCGTACAATACAGTATCTTAATAGTAAGGAAATAAAAATACAGCCTACATTATGCATATGATAACTACTCGTATAGCGTGTTCAGTGGAATCGAGTTAATGGAACGAAAGTAAGAACTAATACATCATAAAAACAAACGCAAGGATGGGCCATCTATATAGCACGTACCCGTACATATCAAAGTCAATTTATGTAACCCCCCCCCCCCCTGTTGAAGGCGTAATTTTTTAACGGCCCCCACTCCAATAACAACAATAAAAAATTAAAATCCATTATATATTATTATTATGATGTTACTATTGTTACAGTAAACACAGTAAAGTGATTCGGCCTAGGCAAGAAAATCGTCTGTAGAAAGGAACTTATTTCAAAGTGTACTTGTACGAATTTCACACAGGGAGCCTGGTGAAAACCTAATATGGCATAGGCGATCCAACTATTACATATGTGCTAAGGATGCGCATGACAACTTTGATGGGAAGGGGATCACCAGAACGCACATACATTTATGCACGAATTCTACAATAATTATACTAAAGGTCTCTTATATAGGGCCAACTGTCACCTGAAAATCTGTAATATCCATGAATTCTAATTAGGCCTATTATTAATTATTTTGTTTCGCAGTTATCGTATACCCGGTACTGGTATAGGCCAACTAATGCTTTGTGTTTTCATAAAGAGATCGCTGTAGTAGCAATATTTAACATGACATTGACATAGTCACAACACACTAGTCCACCAACATGTCTTTCCGTGCTGTGGCGTCATTATTTCATTTGGCAGAACCAACCTTGCCCCACCCTCATTAATGGAAAAAAATTGTGATTCCAAACTGTTGTATTAAAATCGTTGAGGAGATAGACTGAGGCGGATAGAGCTGCTTTGCGAGTTCTAAAAATATTTTTAAATGCCGCTGACTAAATCTTATAAAATATGTCCAAATCCAGCGCAGAACAGTTGGATAATGAATTTTATTTAAAAACCATATTTTTTCACAATCGCCGCGTTTCAGATAAACAAAATAATTATGTAACAAAACTACGTCACAGGCTTGGTGGCAGTCAAAAGGGACGGTGAGTGAAGTTGTCGCTACGGCGACTAGTCTAAATATTTTAGCTAGTTCACTGTGACAAAACAATATGACCATCTCCATCAATACGATACGTTGCGGTGATATTTTTATAACCCTGGACACACCCACCAATCCCCTTACCCATGTGTCTCGTATGCCACACATTTCCTTAACAACCCCCACCTCAGTGCGTACATACTATATAGAAGGATGGTCCCAACTTTAAACAATCGTTTTTCTCGGTCCATTCACTGCCAGATCTTTTTAGAAAGGGCTAAAACTGACAAAACCGAAATTTTAAAAAACTTTTTTTTAAATCTGACAAATTTTTGTTTTTCACCCGGTCTCTGAAAATCGTAGTTTCGGTGGGTCTCGGCGTACAATCGTAAAAGACATCTAAAAACCGTACGTTGTACGCCAAAATCGCAAGAGTAAACAGGTCTGAAATAGACATTTTCATTACCTGTAAAGCTCCTATGGCTGCACTCTGGAAGCGGAGATCAGTCTTGAAGTCTTGGGCGATTTCCCTGACAAGCCTTTGGAAGGGTAGCTTTCTGATAAGAAGCTCTGTGGACTTCTGGTAACGACGGATTTCTCTCAGTGCAACAGTTCCAGGCCTGTAACGATGGGGCTTTTTGACTCCTCCGGTTGAAGGGGCACTTTTTCTTGCTGCTTTGGTAGCAAGCTGCTTCCTGGGTGCCTTACCACCAGTAGATTTACGAGCTGTTTGTTTTGTTCTGGCCATCGTAGCTGTAACTGATAAAATGTAATAGGGCCTATAAGTCATGTGCATACATGGCAACATAATGAAACTCAGAGTACCTATTAAAAATCTAAATGCAGCAAATTTAGTCAAATACCAGTACAAGGAAATTATCGACATTCAACATTTTACAATAACTAACAAACAGGCCATTAACCTATTTTGTTGCTGGATAATCAGAATATGATGTAGTGTGCTAATGAGCTAATCAAGTTGACTTTGCTTGGCACAATAGGTGAGTGGTGTTAGGACCAATTGATGACTCTTGCGGTTTCAAATAACAAAGGAAATGCAAAATAAATTTAAGTTCAAGGTCTAACCCTAATGCTAATAGAATTAAAACTATCAAAATTCATAAAACAACTAAACTAAAACTGCATGAACTATGTTTACTGTTGCTGTAACATTTGCTCACTTGGAGTAATAAACAAAACAAAATTATAGAATTTGGCCAGCGTTTACAATGATTTCACAGACGCCAAATAAGATAATATATCATGAAATCCGAAATGTCATTTCTTGCCAAGAGATTAATAATAAAAAAACTTTACTCAGTGTACTTAACATACACTTATCAAAATATATTAACAAGAGACATATAGAGGTAAAGGAATGGTTTAAAAACCACCAAGATCAACTTTCTATATCAAGTGGTTCAAAGTAATGAATTTTGTTACTAGGGACCTCAAAACCACTTTTTCACTATGGGGATTTCCTCCACATTTCGTGACTCTCAATTTGCTTTTTTTAAAAAAGGCCTATGCCTATACTATAAATTTATTATAAAAGGAGACAAAAATATAATAATTACAGTAACACAGTTAAGGGTACTCCCTAATAAAACCACAAAACATAAGTTAGTGTTTGTTAATATTCCGCAAAAATAAAAAAAATTATCTTTATTATTTTCCTATTAAAAAATATATAAAATATGCTGACTCGTCACTTATTTAAATATTTTTTATTTAAATTTCCCTAAAATCATAATAATATTCTTTAGATATTAATTACAAATTTTAAACAATTCCACAGAAAATTTCAAATTTTCTGTGGAATTGTTTAAAATTTGTAAGTATAAACTAATAATAAAGGGATTATTTTGTTTCATTAAGTTAAAATGGATGATTACACTTTAATTTACCATTTTCTATATAATGTATTTTAGTCCCATCATATCATATGAATGCATGAATATGATAAAAAAGAGTATGTCATTTATTTTAAGTTAGTAAAGCTGTTTCGCAAATCAACATGTATTGTTAGAATCAACTTTGGCTGTTGATAGAATCTAAAATAAGTTCTATACGACAAATAAAATAGTAAGAAATGCTTGCTCTTTACAAAAGTGTGGAACTTACCCAAATATCTCCCAACCCCCAAAATAAAAAAAATATTAGTTACAGTTTTACAGGAACGTCGTTTCCTTGCTATCATGCAGAACCCAAGCCCTGCACACAATAAAAATATCAGCTCTACTTTTGTATAATCTTGCAGGTATTAAATATTTTAAATAAATAGTTTTCAGTTTTAATAAAAATTTTAAGATTAACGTTACAAATACAGCATAGAGCTCAAGACTGGCAATGACCGAGGTTTTACTGCTTTTACCACCGTGGTGTACGCATGCCAATGATATAAAAAATATGTATTTGTGTTATTAATTTATTTTTCAATGAGTTATTATGCCTATGGGGATGGGGTAATAGGCTGGATTTCCAGAGTAAATCAGGTCATTTACTATACTATAGCAATGAATATTAACGATAATAGGCAATAGGTAACCTTGGGACACTTACACAGGACTAAATTGCCGGGTTAATTTCCGACCAAAGCTATGAGCCTAACCTTACACACCTTGGATATTATGTTGTAATTAATGCCACTATCTATAAAGTCCCTTACAATCAAGCGATATAAGATTTCAACAAAAAAAAATTAATGAGTAAAATTAGCATCGTTTTACTTTCAATTTTCAAAGTGAAGCCCCAAAATTATATTGAGGACTAAGTGTCTAATCAATAAATAACATGTCTACTCTAAGTTGTGGGCGGAATTAGAATTCACAAGCTGGGCTATAAATAGTAAGAAAGTCGTAAACAACATGACTCTGTAAATTAAAAAGTGGAGGTAGCCATTTGGACAACAAAATCACGATACCCGGTTTTCTGCATCTCCAGGATCTCACTGAACTGATAGTTAACACTGTACATTATCAAAAATCGCTATACTATATTTTCTTTTCATCTGTTTCTGATTTATAAAGTCATAAAGTGTCTTTGAACAGCAGACAAAGATACATCATTGTGTATTCTTCACCTTAGACTTGTGTGCCAATTTTTTCACCTGTAGTAAGTTGCCTTGCCTTAGTTACTTGGCGTGCACAATGAAATTTTCAAAACTGAAGTCATGTCTGTGTCATCAACTAAGGGGGTCATCAATTACGTCTACAATTTTTTACCCCCCCCCTCCCCATGTCAAAAACTGTAAAACTTTCAATGACAATGTAAAATATTTACAAACTAGGCTAGATCAAGATCTACTAATAATAATTAGTCTTAGTAGATCCATAACTTGGTACATTTTGACTTTAGGGTAAGGCAGGGCATTAAGCACCATGAGGTAATAGGCACCAGTGACTGGGGGACCCTGAGAATTAACTCTATAACTATCTTAATTAAATAGTATGGGGCAACAGGCTTATTTAGTTTAAACCTATCAGAAGACTGCTTTCAAATCATTTTTTATTTCTAAACCAATGAAAATTATTTTGTTTTACTGTGATTTCAAATGACCACTTCCTGCCCTCCTTGTCAGGCATGCTGAAAGCTCATTTAAAACTTTTCGCTCTCTGAGTGGTTAGTCCTAAAAACTTTTCTGACATCATTATTGCTCACCTGAAAGTCTTCTAAATTGCCTGCAAGACTCAAGAAAGACTCCATGTAAGTATTACATCTTTTTTGTTTTGATGATATGATTGATTTGATTTTTATAAAATTTTCTTCTGACCCGACCCACCTGCATGGTGCATTTTACCAAAATGTGAAATATGAAGTTGGGCCTATGTTAACATTTGTTAATTTGACACAATTTTCACTCTTTTTGCTGTAGAATATGCTCAGGTCAATTAATAGAGTGCACTTTCAACAATTTTAATCTCCATTGGCAGCCTGAAAGTATAATTTAGGCCTATTTGAAAGAATTTTTATAGGGGGGTGTTTAATGCCCCAAGTTTGACTTTCCTTGACTGTATGGGTAAGTTTATGTGCTGAACACCTTTACTTCATGAAAGAAAACTGTTTAAAGTTTGTATTTAGCTCCAGAAACATTTATAATAATATGTGCAAAGAGCAAGCAGGAAAAGAGTGATTCATCCTTTGATATTTTAACAAATAATTACATGAGGATGGAGACACAATGCAGGGCATTAAGCACCTTTTTCTTTTTTGTGTTTCAGAATGGTACGTACCTACAAAAAGAAAAATAAAGGTGCAAGGAAGAATTTTGAAAAGTGCCAGGAGATGGTTGATGCATACAATGCAGTAATGAAGAAAGAAATGTCTTTGAACCAGGCTTCTAGGTACTATAGTATCAACAAAAAATCCCTAATGCGACGAGTTAATGGGGAAATTCCAGTTAATGCACATGCTGGCAGGAGCACCACCCTGTGTTCTACATGAGCAAGAACTTGCTGAGTGCTTGAAACTTTTGGCAAGCTGGGGTTGGGGATTTTCTACAGAATAACTAAAAACAGTTCAACAGTTCACCCAGTCTCTCAAGTTGGAGACTACTTTTGTAAATGGTCGACCAGGCAAAGACTGGGTACACCTTTTCCTGAAACGACATCCTGACGTTGTGTTCAGAAAAACTGAGAACCTGAGTAATGCTCGAGCAAGAGCGGAGGATCCACAGGTGCTTGCTGCTTGGTTCGATCTTTTAGAAAAAGTCCTGGTTGAGCATGGCATCATAGATGACAGTGATCAGATTTTCAACGTCGATGAAACAGGATTCACGACAGATGCCAGGCCACAGAAGGTGTTAGCTGAAAAAGGCGCAAAAAGGGTTACACAAAGCATTGGAGGCTCTGGCAGAGAGCAAATCACTGTCAGCTGTGCCGTGTCTGCCAGCGGCAAGACTCTTCCTCCTTTCATAATCTACAATGGAAAGAACTTGTACATGGCATGGACTGAAGGTGGACCAGACCATGCATGCTACACAACTAGCAAAAAAGGATGGATGGAGGCACCACTTTTCCTAGAATGGTTTCAGAAGATCTTTTTGAAACACACTGCAGATGCCAAAGACAAAACAAGACTTCTTGTGTTTGATGGCCATGTGTCTCATCTATCCAAGGAACTGATTGAGACAGCAAAGAAGAACAATGTTGTCCTTCTCCGTCTGCCTTCACACCTCACTCATCTTCTGCAGCCCCTAGACAAGGCAGTATTTAGACCAGTTAAGGCCATGTGGCAGTCGTATCTGGTGAAACATGCCCGGACCCATTCAGGACCAGTGGGGAAGAAAGACTTTCCAAGGATCTTAAAGAAACTGTTTCAGGAATCATTCACACCTTATGTTATCAAGTCAGGATTTGAGTCAACTGGACAGTGCCCTTTCAATAGACAACGGGTTAATGTACCTAAAAGGCCCCAAGTGTCATTGGACACTGCAGGTTGCAGAAGTGCTCCACCACCAAACACCACATGCTGTTTTGAACCATCCACTCTGACAGATGACTCACCCGTGTCCATCGTTCAGCCGACTATGTCAACCTCCCCATCAGCTGAGTCCATTCAGCAGCCTCCATCAACACCAAATCATCTGCCTGAACAATCTACCTCGACTTCAACTTCAAGCCATATTGATATCCCACTTACACCGGAGGGTTCAACCCTGAAAGACTTTTTTATGAAACAATTTGAACCAATGATGAAAGGTCAAAATAGTGGGAGGTCTGCGCGCATTCAACGTTTCAGGTATGGGGAATGTCTGACTTCAGAAGAAAGTGCTCAAAGAACAATTGTAGCAGCAAAAGGAAAAGGCAAAGGGAAGGGCAAAAGGCAGACCTCTCCAAGCAGTACCAGGTCTCGCAGTCCTCTTTCAACATGTAATCAAGAGGAGAATGAAGAGCATTGTGGACGTTGTGGACAATCTGAGGGCTTCAACTGGGTCCAATGTGACATTTGCGACATATGGTACCACCTAAGTTGCGTCAATACAGTCTACTCTTTGGAAGACTTGGAAGGACAGGAGTGGGTGTGCGATTTTTGCACACAGTAGACAGGGTGCTTATTACCCCATTGCCCCGGTGCTTATTACCCTATATTCATTTGTTGTGTCAAATTGCATTAAACTTTTTCTGACAAGCTATATTTCCTAGAATTTGATGTTTATGTTGTTTATTTCAGCCTGGTTTAAGGCAAAAGACATTATTTTGTCATAATAAACTTTAAAATTTTAATTAGGCATTGTATATTTTTTAGGAGGAGAAAAAAATTCACAGAGCAAAAAATATTGGTGCTTAATCATACTTAACCCTGCCTTACCCTACTTGGACCAAGAAGAAGTTACCGAAGATTTTATCAGTTTGAAATTGTAATTAGTTCTAACTTAAGAAAAAAAAATTAATTGAAACTGTAAGGCAAATGCTAAATGTCGATTTAATGTGCAACCTGCGAACTCCCGATTAGGTAAGCCCCGATTCTTTATTCAAAACAACCGCGGAATTTTTTTTCACAACTTAACTTCGCCACTACTAAGGCGAGGCTAGTCTGAGTCATTGAGTGCATGACTATTTTGAACCGTAGGTTTTCAATGATGTTAGCCCTAATTTACGCGAGTGTACCATTGCTATAGATCAAATGCCTACAGCGAAAATATAAACAAGTGAAATTTAAAAAATTCATTACATACCTAGTTATGTGAGTTCCCGCTTGAATTTGCAGTAAAATATTGGGTTCCTAAATATTCCGTCACTGGGTTCTTCCTGCCAAAATTAAATTGGATTCTGGGTAAGAGGGAATTATGTTTTTTTTTATAAACAGCCATTCATTGGCTTCGTACTAGCAACAAAGAACTGACTGTTCATTGGTTTAGAATATTACATTGCGATTGGGCAAAGAGTCTCAGTAAATTCCATTGCCATTGGTTAATTTTCCTTGATTTTTATTGGTCGTCTGAGAATTTACTCCCATAATGAGCTGTCCTTAAAATGTACTTTACTTATAAGATAAGTTTAGATAAATTTCTTTTATTGATTCAAATATGTGGCATTGTGTTTTTATTACATTGTACATATTTATTTTCAGCTTATGATAAACATTCTGGAAATTTTTTTAACAAAAATAATTTAAACTTAAGAGTTAGACACTTAAAATTACTATTTTCTCAAGTGCAATAATCAGCCTTCATTACTATATTCTATATAACTATAATTATACATCATAAAACATTATTTTCTTAATGATCATCTTAACCTTAAAGTGATTATTTCATCGTTAAATAAACGAAGTGGCTATTGGTACCCGTGTAAGGTTGGGACTGGGATTAAAAAACGATTTAAAATATTATTGTTGGGTTTGTAAGACCAAATGAGGTATCAAATGAAAGATAATTGAATGTACTATAGTATAGTATATAGTCTATACGTTTGTAATCGTAATTCTTCAGTTTTACTAAAATAAACTACCACAAATGACATCCGAATATATATTTGTTTGGGCCTTATTCTAAAATTAAACCCTAGGAATCTCCAATTAAATCAGAGGAAATACAATTTAATGAAGCCAACTCGCGAGGTATGAATACACAGTACTGAAAAACTTGCGTAGGAAGGCGAGGCCGGAGGTGGGTGGTCTGTCCAGGGTGACGCTCTCTAAATATAGAGGGGCGACTTTTCGGCCAACTGGTGATTTTTTTTTCGTGGGTGAGGTGGGGCCGTCGCGTGATGTTTGGAGCCCGCCCCCTTTTCAGTTTTTTCCTAAGTTGATAGTTTAATTTACCTTCCCACACCACAACTTTGGGCCCCTAACGCCCTAACACAGCCGAGGCCCCCTGCAGCCACAGTGGTTGCAAAGCCCACGTGATGGATCTGGGGTGAGGTGGGTGGCACTAACCCTAGCTACGCCACTGTGTGAAAACGAAAGCCTAGATATAGAAACAGCTCAGACCATTAAGCTGGTGGCTATATGTGAGCGAATTCGAAGGGGGCACTTTAGAGAGGACCTTTATGGTGAATTAAACGATAAAATACCAACGATAAAGTCTGGCATAATTTGGAAGAGTAGGGGAGGGGTCTGAGATCTATGACAGATTGTGACAGAGAGTAAACTGCCAAATTGCGTGAAGTTCTTCATGTACGGCCTCTTTGTGATGTCCTTCTAAAAATATTAGTTTAAAAAGGGACATTAACTCCCCCAAACTAAGGATGCCACCTATAGGCCAACACGAGGATATACGGTAAATCTGGCAGATGTTAAAACTCTTATTTGTCTAATTTGAAGATAATTGTATCCAACAATTGATAGATGTAGCTCCCATGCCTCTAGAGAATTGTGTCTAATGCCTCTAGAGAATTGTGTCTAATAGTAACAATTGATAAGTGTAGCTCCCATGCCGCTACAGAATTGTGTCCAACAATTGATGGGTGTAGCTCCCATGCCTCTACAGAATTGTGTCCAACAATTGATAGGTGTAGTTCCCATGCCTCTACAGAATTGTGTCCAACAATTGATAGGTGTAGCTCCCATGCCTCTACAGAATTGTGTCCAACAATTGATAGGTGTAGTTCCCATGCCTCTAGAGAATTGTGTCCAACAATTGATAGGTGTAGCTCCCATGCCGCTACAGAATTGTGTCTAACATTTGATAGGTGTAGTTTCCATGCCTCGACAGAATTATGTCTAACATTGGATAGATGTAGCTCCCATGCCTCTACAAAATTGTGTCTAGCAATTGACAGGTGTAGCTCCCATGCCTCTACAGAATTGTTTCTAACATTTGATAGGTGTAGCTCCCATGCCTCTACAGAATTGTGTCTAGCAATTGATAGGTGTAGCTCCCATGCCTCTAGAAAATTGTGTCTCACAATTGATAGGTGTAGCTCCCATGCCTCTACAGAATTATGTCTAACATTTGATAGGTGTAGTTCCCATGCCTCTAGAAAATTGTGTCTAGCAATTGATAGGTGTAGCTCCCATGCCTCTACAGAATTGTGTAAGAAAAATTGATAGATATAGCTCCTAAACCCATCCCACCAGAAAAAAAAATTAAATTAGCAACAACCAAACAAAACCAGGATGGTTAAGTCTTGATCTATTCAATAATTTGTTTGGAAGTTAATTTATATTTTTATACCGTACAATTCATTCACCATTATACATGTTAAACAGTCTAATAAGCTTTATGACATTAATCAAAACAACAAGCCAACTCAATTTGAAATTTGTTTTATTGGTCAAAATTTGATAATTTTTTAAAAACTATTTTGTTTACTCTTTAGTATTTATAACAGGTTTCTTCACAAACAAAACAATTCAATATACTAGTTAGCAATGAAAAAAAACCTATAAAACAGAAAATTTGTACACGAAAAATACATTCAGTAAACTATGTACTTCACAATGTGAGCCCATGGAGACTCCAGTCATATTTTTTTTTTTAAAGTTGAAATTTATTATTTTTAAAGTAATTAAAAAAATTAACAGCAAAAAACATTGAAAAAAATGCATATCTACAAAAAGTAATGATTCTGCAGTTGACAATGAATAAATTAAAAAATATATGAAGGGCCGAGTAGAAAAAGTACTTAAGTGTATTCTTGAAGTTTTGAGAAAAATGAGTTTAACATTTTTAAATTCTTATTTAGATACAATAAAATCTGCTCGAGGCAACTCTGAATCAGACACTTGTGGACAATTTTCATGAATGATATTTACAGGAATGATTCAGGGGAAGTGCTCAAATATAATGCCTGTCTTAACTCATTTTTGGAAAATTGTAACTTAAGTACTTTTTCTACTCAGCCCTTCATATTGAAAAATTAATTAAAAATAATGTAAACTTTTCAAGGGGAGACAGGTGTTTGTAACAGTGTGTTGTTGATTTTTAACACAAAATTATTCCAGAAGTCACAACATAAGGTTTGAATAAGTATAATAGGTAATTAAAATCAAACATTGTGCATACAAGGTCATAATGGCTGATATTGCAAAATAAAATTAGGGGCAGGAGCCATCTAAAGATTACAGATTTTTAAAAAATTTAGCAGTATTTAGTATTGTCAAAAAAATAATTTCATTAATTAATATTTGCCAGTGTTTAAAACTATGAATGCTATACTACATATTTTACATGTAAACAATATTACATTAGACATTTGCATTTTTTCTTTTATTGAAACATTTTATTTAAAAAAAATGACCTTATACTTAAAATAATAAAGAAGAAAAAAGAAAGGCAATACAAAAATTGAGCTTACCCATCATGTCTATCTCATTAACCTAATATTGATGCTAAAAATATTTTTACTTCTTTGAGAAGACTAAAACCAGTTTCAGTCACAATGTTGGGAAATTTAGTCCAAAATCTTTCTAATACAAAAAAAAAAGTTCTATTAACTCTTGCTTAAAATGTTTTAAACATGTGTCTAGTATCTTCCTCTATTAAACTTAGCCTTAATTTACATTTACCTTTTATTTACATCAAATAAATAAGAAAGCAAAGTTATGTTCAATTTATTTAAACTTTTCTTTTTTCTAAATTAAAAAATCTTATTCTAACATTGATTTCTGTTGCCCAAAAATGCAAGCAATTATTGTAATGAGTTTAACATCTAATATAATACATTTTCTGTAGAAGCGATCGATGCTTATTTTTAAATCCTTAATAAATATTATTTACATTTAAATAATGCTAAATCAACAAAAATTCTGGGATTACAGCTAAAATGTATAAACTATTTTAATAAAATTTCCTTGCATTATAGAATATATAAAAATGCTTTGTAAATTATTTTAACAATAAAAAGTGTAGCAGTTAATTTTTGTTAAATTTGAAATACATTATGATTAGTATTAATTAAATTAAATTGATTTAAAAACCTTAAATATATATATAACTAAATTGAACCTTTAAACAAACTTTAAATAAATGACATTTTAATATTTCTTTTAATTGGTATGATACATTGAATTCAATTGTTATTGTATTCTAAAATGTTGAGTCAAACTTTAAAAAAAAAAAAAGGCTTCCATAACAATTAGATCTATATTTAAACAAGTCCAGATAACAAAATGATTGAAGCAATATAAATACATTTTTACTGCTAAAGTTTTTACAACTTTTCTAGAGCCTGTATCTGTCTCTGCTAGCAGGAGTGGATTAATTATCATTAAAATCATTTGCATCTAAGCCTTTTAAAAATCCCAGCCTAAATTAATAATTTCCATTTTATTTTGCTAACATAACAAAGCATTTGGCAGTATGGTGAATCACAAGAACACAATTTAAAAAATTTAAAGTGTACTAGAAGATCAGAAGGATAAAGAAATGAACAAGAGGATAAAGAAATGTAAGAAAAAAATAAATAAACACAATCTGGTTAATAGTAATAGTGATAATTCACAGCTTAATAAAATAAAAACAATGATTTTACATTAAAAATAGAGCTTTGCAAAATTAGAAGAGTTCAAGAGTGGCAATGAATTTATGGTGAAGATAATATATTTTATTTGAAATATTACATTAGATTATTAATTGCTCATGTGTTAAGTTAGTTTTGAGAAATAACAATCATGGATTTAAAAAAAATATATTTCAAACAAAGACTTTTGTTTATATTATACAATAACATAATGGAATGAGGTACTCCCTTTCCTTGTTTATAAAACTACTATATTTTTAAATATTTGTAAAAGAGTAGCTGTTAAATGTCTGAGGCTAAGAATGTGATGGCTACTTGTATACAAATTATTGTAAGTGAATATGCTGGTGATATGATGCTTTCCAGACCAGTGATTTGTCAGTTACATTTTATTAAATTGTATTACCCTAGCAATGATAATAAAAGTAAACAGAGTTAATTTTCTGAAGATTATTTTCAAAAATGAATATTTTGATTACAACCTGTGAATAACATTGAATTCGAGAGTACTTCAGACAAAAAAAAATGAGGATGTTGCACATTTGCTTTTTTTCCTACATGTTAAGTGTTATACATCTAATTCAGCAGATTGGAGTATTGAAGTCATGCAGGATATCAATCACGCCTTTCTAAAGTAATGTGTTTACATATTAACCTATGAAGACAACTGAAATTATTTTTAAAGTCTGATACCCTATACAATTAAAATAAAAACTTTACAATGAAGCAGGTAAATACTAAATCAAGACATGCAAATTAAGTAGAAAGAATAATTATATTATAATGAAAGGACATAAGGCAAATTGTAAAAATTAAAAGACACATAAAAGGGTTAAACAAATTTCTTTTTTAAAAAATACATAGCTACTAAGATTCAAGAAAAGCTAATTAAATAAATCATCTATTCAGTTCTATGGCAACCATAGCATCACTAATATGTTTGATTTTTAATAAAATGTAGAAAAAACAAGTTAAACGTAGTAAGACGGATGAAGCTGAATGAGTGAAAAAATGTTTTAACTAAGCAACTACTATTCATTACTTTCCATAAGGTCTCTGCAATAAGTTAAAGGTAAACATAAAATATTGTCAAAAAGAGAATTTGAATTGTGGTGCACAATGAAAACTGGGACTCAAATTAACATGCCAGAAATTTCAATAAGAGACAGAAAAACATCTATTTATAAGTTAGCTAAAATAGTAATGAAATTACCTCACTCAAAGTAGCTTTTAATTAAATGGTTCACTTTTTATGACCAAATGGAAGTTTTTCTCTAGGGGATCAATTAAAATTACAATAATCACACCCTTAACTACTCAAAGCACATGTATTTTGATTTGATAAAATACATTTTTTTAAAGTATTTATATTGTACTAAAAGGAAACAAATATGATGAGCAAAATCAAAATTCAAATGGAAACTTCAGTACATTGAAATGAAACATCTCCTGAAAATTAAGACCAGTTGAAAAGAAAAAAATTTCTAACTCATTTCACATGTGAACATTTTTCTATGTATATTAGAGCAAGTATTGTTTTTATTATTACAATTGAAATTTAAAAAAAAAAAAAAAAATTAGTTAAAGCCCTGTTCTGCTTTTAAGAAAAAATTAAAAATAAATTACTATTGTGTTTACAACAAGGCATTTTTCACTGCACTGTTTTTTTTAAAAATTGTAGTATTTTAATATTACTTTTCAAGTTAAAAAATATTTTTTTCTTATCTTTGGCAAAAGCAACAACAACAAAACGATTATTTCTTATAAATAAAATTTGTTATTTCTTAAATGATAGCACTGAAAGTTGGAAAACAAAAAGTATAATATCCTTAAGATTTTTTGTAAATACTGAAAGTCTGAAACCACCAAGTCATTTTTTTAGTTAAACGAAAAGAGTGAATTCTTTGAGAACACAATAGGTTTGCAATAAATGTGGCTGCTTAAATTGGGATACAAGAAAGACTTAAAGCTGAAGTTGTTGCTTTTTTTAGTTTACTTTTGTAATGGAAAATATATCAGCAGAAAGTCGTTTAAAACCACAGGTTAAATTTATTCAGGAGGTAAAGGAAGCAATTTAAAAAATTTATATACAGGTAAGATATAATTGCACAAAATGGTTTTAATACAAATGTATTACAAGCCTTTGAACATGATAAATTTTCTTATCCTAAACAAGAAAATTACAACAACACAAAATTATATTTATTTGAGGAAATTGTTTTAAGTTTGAGTAACAATGACATCAATTGATTTTTTATTTTACTGTGATTAAGACACAAAGAAATATACAAGAAACTTTGAAGACTCTAAAACAGGCCTGCACAACATATGGCCCGCTGGCCGCATGCAGCCTACCAGCACTCACTTTGCGGCCTGCAAAGTACTAAATATTCTTAATAATTATTATTTTCTTAATAGCTTTCCCCCTTGTCCCATTATCTTTTTTCATATAGGAAATTAGTAGAACACAGTAAGGTTAAACCTGATAAAAGGAACGCGTTCCTTTTATCAGGTTTAACCTTACTGTGTTTTACTAATTTCCTATTGTGCTAACCTGATTGCAGTCTCCCCCATTATTACCTTTTTTATCTTTTTTCATAAAGTATTACGCCTCACCTTACGTTTTGACATTTTGAGTTGCACAGGCCTTCTCTAGAACAATCTCTAGAAATGTGCTATCCTGCTTCAACATAGTGTTGAGATCTATTAGATCTTTTACAGCTGCCGTTGTTTCAAGTAATTTTAACAAATACACTTACAAAAACATTAACATTCTATCATCCAAAGTATATTTTAACTATGAAGTTAGAAAATAGCCCACAAATAGCTGCTTTGCTGTAATGGCTGTGGAGTTGAAGGTTTTGCAAAAATGTATTCACTCTGCAAATAAACTATGCTCTTCATTAAATATTAACAATAACAAAAAAGTTACAGAATTTTGGTAAACTTAAAATGAAATTTCCCATTGTTAAAGAAATCCTTTAAAAATCTGAAGTAAAAAAAAATAAAAATAATAGTAGAAACGCAGAAAAAAGCTAACTAGTCAAAAGGAAATTTTGCTACGCTTATTAAAAAATATATTTAATTGCAATGTTAAAAGAAGTAATCTTTGAAAGCCTTTGTTTTAAACCATAGACAGCTAGAAAAAATAAAATGGCACCAATAATCTCAGTGAGGAAAATTATTTGAATTTTAAAATTGCTATGGTTTGTAACAGCTGTTTATAAACTCAAAAGTCCATTTTAACATTTACTTTCACATTATAAAAAATTGATTTTAATTACCGGTACACATTTTTAAAAATGGCTTAGTTAAAAAAAGATACCATCGGGTAAATTTTCAGATCATATGTTAAATTTTAGAGACAAAAATATTCAAAGGGTAAATATTCAAAAGTTATGACTGACAGAATGAGTTAATGGATTAAACATGTATACTTATGTACCACAGTTATGTGCTAAAGTTTATAACTAACTCATAATTTTAAAAAAAAGATTGTTAAGTAACTTTTTGTTACATTGTAATTTTACTTTATTGAAATTATTGTGTATTCATAATTTAATTCAACTAATCCTCCCATTGTGCTTGTCAAATAAAAAGTTACCATCTTAAAGAAAATAATTTCTTACAAAATCAATATTCTTTCAATAATGCTTCACTAACAGTTTAAATATTGGTCCCTTAAAATTGTTGCGCTATACTGGGTAACATTAAATTTCAAAAGGAGAGCATCCTTGAATATTTACAAAGTTTTCCAGCTGTAATAACCTAAATTTAATTAATTAAAAAAAATGGGTCTGTCAAAAAGCTAAAACGGTCGACAGGTGTAGTAAGTACAAACTTTTCTACCAGTAAGCAATCTTAAGCTGAGTACAATAAAGTTTACAATTTTTGTGTGCTATTTTGTATTTAATGCAAATTTGAGAGATTCAAAATAGAAAAATAAATAATGAAGAGCGAATCGCAGGATAACACTTTAATCAAATGAGGATCATGGTAATTTTTGTTTTAAATCCCTGGAAATACAGCAGTTAATTATAATTGATTAGTAGAAGTCATTGACAAGAATGAACAAGAAATGGGGACAAAAAAATTGCTTGACCACAAGCTGAAATGACTAAGAAAGTGCAGTCCAAATACTTTTACAAAGAGATGTATAATTAATATAACATCACCAGGAGTATTGAACAAATTATCAAAATGTAATTTTACAGAGCTCGAAAAAAAAAAATGAGGAGTAAAAGTTTACAAATGTTTATATATTATATAACTAATTATATGACCTCTCATATTTATTGACTGACATTTAAAAGTAACACATTTAGAAATTTATATATATATATATATACATCAATTGTATCAGAGGCAAAGCCTCAGACAAGTTTTAGTCATAAAATAATTATTTTAATATCCAGATGAATTCTTTAATAACTATCAGTAATATATACATAAATTAACTTAGGTAACATTTATAAACAACTATTACATATATATATATATATAAATCATAAATTTTGTAAAAATCTATCTTTAGTTATCCTTCCCATCACTAAAACTTGCAATACTGTACATTTTTCAATGAAAGGCAAAATTTGAACTCTTAACATCAACAAACCCTTAAGCAAATCATTTTCTAAACTTCTTTTAAAATGCAGCTATAATTCCTAGAGTATTTACATTGGCTAATGACTACAAAAGATGCCCTCAACATGGTTGCACAAACTGAATGAAACTGATTGACAAGATATTATTTAAAATACAGATCTAATTGACAGTCACACATTTTAAAAAAAAATTGCCATTAAAAACTTAGCAGAGTAATTAATTGAAATTCCTTCACAAATAATTTTACTAAGAAGCATAGGCAGAAAATTTTTGACAAAGAGTCCTGAAGAATTATATTACAAGTGAACAGCATAAAAAATATAGTTGAGTTTTACAGCAATATACATATTTGTTCTGTTTCCTTTTTTTTTAAAAGGGAGATATTTTCTCCCCAAAATTTCAGCAGTTAACTGAGAAATTTTATTTATGATGCTGCCCCCATCTGACCAAGGAAGAAAAGTGCTAACTATTTATATTTGTGACATCTCAAACCTTGAAAGGGAAAAACATTTTGGAGTTGTATAACTTCAAGAAACTGTAACATGATGCAAATAAATAACTAGAAATCTAAGCTAATGGTGTAATAATGATAAAATATTATTAGGGTAATACTTTTGTATATTATCTGATTTATTTTAATGATTTTTAAAACATGAGCGAAATTCTAATTTTAAATTGTATTTATTACAAAATATGTGTTTTAACATAATATATATAAATTTTTTATCAATTTGTTTAAAACAAAACAAAAAACACACTAGAGAACAACAATTCTTACTGTACAAATAGTTTTCATAAGTGTCTGAATGTGGTAAAAAATTTCAACTACATTTTTTTTTCTTTGCTGTTTTATATTCAGCTTTCAAGTATCAGAATATATAAATATTTGTTAATCAAAACAGATGATACACATAAACTCTTACATCAAAGAAGAATTAAAGTAAAGGCATTATTTGTCTAAGTAGTTTCAATAAAGCATATCCATCTGCCAGAACACAGAGCTGACAAGGTCTGGTAAATCCTTTTCTTTGTATTGCCATTATTCCCAAACTACTGATCTTCATAGATTAGTTGTAAAAGTACTAAGGTTCACCCACATCAAACTTTCCTTCCAAATTTCTGGTAAATTAACTGTATTTAAAAAGAAATATGAGAATAAATAAGATAGAAAACAAAACATATATTGCTAATCAAAGTAAATATTGTTTTGAAAAACATATGATTTACAGTGTCAACTTAAAAAGTTCAATTTAAAAAAAAATGTTTGAATTAAATTGTACAAAAGAAAAAACAAACAAACAATTTAAGACAATACTACATGCACCAAAACATACCTTCTGAATTATGATTTTTCATTAACTGCTGTTAATTAAATCTGCTGTTAACTTGCAGCAAGTCATTCAACTATAATACTGATTATAAACGCAAATCCTCACCTTGTCCAGTATTTCCACATCTTGTTGAAGTTGCACTTTAATCTGTTGCAACTGCTGAAGATTAAGTTTATCTAGCTCACTGGATCTAGACAGTGCGTATATGTGGGGACCACCGCCCATTGCAATCACCTGTTGCATTCTATGGTTTTGGGAAATAACCTGATGACAAAGTGTAAAATATCTGAGTTACTTCTCCGATTAAAAAAAAATGAACCACTGAATCCTAAATCAATTATGCAAACCACATTTTAAAAAAAGAATGAAAATAAATCAGATACTTGTTTTAAAGTGTTAAGAAATTTTTTATTATTGACTGCAAACTTACCTCTTCCTTCTGTTTCAAAACTTGTTGTTTTTCTTCCTCTGCTATTTTTACTTTCCTAGCAGCATCTTCAGCTTCTTTTTTCCAAGCATCACAGGCCTGTATAACAAAATGTGTTACCTATTAAATAGGTATTTGAAACTTGTCAGTTGATAATAAGTAATAAATGACTAAATAGTCTTCAGGGACTTGAAAACTATTTTCATTAGAAAGCTGTTTGTCACTAAATAAATATTTATAAATATTTTGTATTTAACGTTTCATGAAGAAAGACTGATATGCTAAAATATTTGCATACATTTACCTTAGTTCCAAAGAAAATTTGACTATTTCTCTGAGCAAATTTATTTATAACCATAGAGGGGGTGGGGGGGAAACAACTGATAATGGAAGTTTTTTTGTGCATTCAGATTATATACAATGTATAGATAGTATAAAAGTAGTTACACCCACTACGGTATATACTTGTTCAGAAACCAAACTTTAAAAAAAAAATTTCAGGGAGATAATTCATGGGTCATAGATTTTTATAATGTTCTCCATGTACATTGATTCTATTATAGTCAAAAATGGCGAAAAAGTAATTGACAGAAGTCAAAATAAAGCAGTTTGCATATTTGAGTCACACATTTGTCCTCATTTTGGAGCAATTCCAGAAATTGGGTCTGTACTGTAGACATGCGAAGCAAGTGCCTGTGTTATTTATACATAATACTGTAGGTTTATTCATTTTTAAGCCTTTTTACTTTCTCAATTTTTTTTTAAAGATTTAAAAAAAACAAATAATATTTTATTTAATACCGTATTGCTTCTACTGGCATATTAGTGTATGATGTCGATTTATTAGCGAGTTACACACTTTTCAGTCTTTTCCCAAACAAAACTAAGTGGGTCAGCTTATGAACAAGTATATATAGTATGAAAGCCTGAAGTAGAGTCACAACATTAAAAAAACAATATACAGCATTGAGGATTTGAAAATGTCTTTATACTTGCAATGAGTTCAAAAGATTTGTAAGAGCTTGTTCTGATTTAGAATTTAAGCATTGATTTAGATAGTTTAATCAAAAGGAGTTGACTGAGATATCTAACATATGAGAAATAGAATAAAAGTGAGTCTCAGCCATCATCCGTTTCCTTAGGAAATGTTTGATTAAAGTTTATTTTTTGTTTTATGCTCATTGATGAAGGTTAATAAACTTCTTTTCATTTCATCATTTCTGTATCAGTCAGTTTTGAGTTAAAATAAAAAATCTCTGATGGTTCTTTTTAATCAATTTTT
The DNA here is from genome assembly GCA_964017045.1 of Omphiscola glabra. NCBI lineage: Eukaryota > Metazoa > Mollusca > Gastropoda > Lymnaeidae > Omphiscola > Omphiscola glabra. The sequence continues at coordinate 30,611,008 of OZ024795.1, forward strand.
TTCATGCAAATTGACTATTTTCCTAATCATCTTTGATAATGATAACAATTTGAAGTCAGCCCACCTAATTCTTACTGACTATTGTAAGGGATAGAATCCATGGCAGACATATCAAAATAATTCAATACATGGCTATCATATATATATAAGTTGTCCACCCTCAGGTTACAATGGAAGAGGCATATAAAAAATACAAGCTACTTACACATTTTGCTTGGGTATAAACCCCTTCCCATTCAGCCATTTTGGATTTTGCCATAATAAGTTCTTCCCGAAGTTTGTGTACCTCACCATTCTGAAGATGTGTACTGAAAGACCCAGAGAGCATGGGAGACTGTGGCCCAGCACTTCGAGGCGACATTGAGTTGGTATCACTTAAATTTGACCCCATCTGATACTTGGTCATTCCAGGGTAACAGTTCAGTAAAGGTGAGGATGACTGTGAATGCAGTAACAGGACAGATTAATAATTCTAAAAATTATTTTTATATTAAAGCTTAGTATATAAACCTGGAAAAGAGATGTCAACAAGGATCTAATAAAAACTGGAAAGTGTTAGATACTGGAAGGCTTGGAAAGAAATTTTTAATGGCCTATGCTCCACTGGGAGTTGAAAAAAAGGCAAAGAAAAAGAAGATATAGTTATTTCTATTTATGTGAACCTTGTTCTGCCTATAGATCACTAAAATTATTGTATATATCCAAGACTTTCTGTACAACAAATGTAACAGTTAAGAAATAATGATAAACTCTTACATGATCATTAGAATCTTGCTTCTGTAACTGTAAAGGTTGCATGCTGTGAGGGAAACTCCCAAAGGGTGATGGTGGAGATTGAGATAAACTACTGATGCTCCCTCGCTGTGCTATTCTGCTAAAAGGAATGCCAATGGGTATTGAGGAGTTATTGCTGAAACAGCCTGATGTGGAGAGACCTGCACTAATAGAACTGCTGACAGAGTTGGCATCTATATCTTTATCTAGTTCTCTCTCTAAGCTCCCAATATCCAGGTCATCCAAGTGAACTTCATCTAATGCTTTTCCTGTGAAAATATTTAAGCAAATAAGGTTAAAAATCATTTGCCTTTTCCACGACCTTCTGTCATATTGTAAATAAAAACAGAAAATTAAAAAATTATTACACATTTAAATAAAAATGAGACTTACCTAAAACGGATTCCACACAATCCCCAGGTGGGTAAAATGCAGGAGCTAATGGAGACATAGTGGTGGAGCCTTGTGCCATTGAAAAACTGTGACTAAAATTGTACAATCCTGTCTGATGAATAAGTAGCAGATTATCTTTCCGTTTAGCTTTCTCTGTTGGATCTAGTGTTGTATCCTTTTCAATCGCTACTAACTGTTGCCTCAACTTAAGCTACATGTGGATAAAATAAATGATTTCTCTAATAATTTGTCCTAAATTACAATAAAATAATTTGTAGTTCAAAATCACAAAAATTATTAATATTTAAAACATTTAAAAAAATTGCAAGCACTTTAAAAATGCTGTGTGATGTTAATGAGTCTCAAAAAAACTATAATAATAAAAATTGCTAGCTTCTTGTAAAGCCTGGCTCCCAAAAGTTGACTCTTAAATTAAAACGTACTTGGTACTCATCCCTTTCAAAACCAGGAGCTCGCATGTAGAGTGGAGAATTGTTGTAATCAGAGCTAACACTGCAGGATCTAGCTTTCATAAATGGATCTGGTAGAGGACTATTACGGTATCCACTTCCATTATTGTTACTAATCAAACTCATCTGGAATAAAAATGGCAAAAAAATCTATGGTATATCTACCACAATCAATGGTAACTTAACACTGAGAATTTATAGCATACATTATTAAGTCAAAAAACTAAATTCCATTTTAGTTAACTAAATTTTGTTAATAAGTTAAATAGCAAATAAAATACTTACAGATATTAAACTAGGCTGAGAAGGTATACTATTGGCCCTTTCTTTGCCTATAGGATTTGGAAGTTTCATATCTGGCTTTCCATTAGTCTGCTGTTCAAAATAATGTTAATTTTTTTAAAATTTGAAGGGAAAATATAAATATAGTGGGATTAACATTTTGAAACCATTAAATTACTTTAAAAAATCTAAATTTAAGATTTAAATGGTGTCTCTATGGCTTAGTGAAAATGTAGCTGCCACACAGCCCAGAAGTGTCAACTGTTTAAGCCCATCAAAAAAAGGAGGAAAATCTTGAGTTTGAAATGGATACAAAGTTTTAATAAATTGTTTACACTCAATGCAGCTAAATTACAAGTTAAATCAATATTTTTAGTACCTCTTTCCCATTGAATTCATCCTTTCCTGAGATAGTTTCTAGTTTGTGTGATGTCTCACATGATGGTAAGACATTTGTCACAAATGCTGCTAAAGAATTGTTACTTAAACTTGACAAAACATCTCTGACAATTGAAATCTCTTCTGTAAATATATAAGGACATTTAAAAAATTGTCAATTATACCTCAAATTGATTATAGTGTTTTTACACTTGTAGCTGAGAACAGTTATTGTTAAATTAAAAGATAAGCTCAAAAGATTTTAAAAGAAGATACCCGATTAAAATACCAAACTCTCTTGAATTCGATTACCTTAAAACATTTTTTTTCAATATGTAATATTAACATAATTTGTTCTACTTTCTTATATCTGTTCAACTTATGTTGAAATTTTAAAAAAGCAAACAGAAATATTTTGCGGAAAAAATGATCAAGTTTAAAAAATATTTCAGTCAATAATGTTATCCCTAAAACTCAACATTAGAGCCGAAGATAAAAACTTACGTTCTACATGTGCAAATGCACAAAATGCTCCTCTTGGGCAACAATTAGTTTGGACCATGTCGTTACATTTGGTTGATTTATAAATCTGATAAAAAAATAATAAAAGTTGTATATAAGTATTACCCATTTGATATGTTTATCAGATGTAAGGCATTCAGTAATTGCAAAATGAATAAATAAATATTGATAATCATTATCTAATGGCAGCCTTTTTGATCTGTTGCAAAATGCACGTGTCTCAGGGTCAGAAGGGAATGTTGAGACAGGAAAAGATACAACCTTATGCAAGTGATACACAACTATAATTATTTTTTTTCTATGCCTCATTTGTTTATCTTGCTCACTATTAGAATCTCATGAGTCAGAAATAATGCCTTCAAATCATATTCAAGAAAAATGAAACCAAGATTTTAAAGCTAAATATGTTTACATGTTCCAAGCTTATAATAACAACATTTGACACAAAAGATTACTCATATTAAAGAGATTAAAAAGCCTACTATACATTTTTTTTTCTAAGACACTTCTAAAGAAATTGTTTTAAAAATCTGTTTGCTAGGGGTGACAATATTTTCTTTTTATGCTTCACAATTTTAAGTGAAGCTCGAAAACATTATAAATACATCCATCATACCTCTGGATGAAACTGTTGTTCTGTTCTTGTATGACAATAAGAGCAGTTGTCTCCACTTTCACACTGTGTTGGATCCCCCCATTCATCCCCATGTTTCACATTAGGACAAGGTGTAGATCTGCACACAAATGTAAAGAGTTAACTTCTTTTCAAAATAACTTGTCAGTAATTTCAATTTTTTTTTATTTGTTGGCAAGTTGTTAAAAATAAAATTGTATTTTTTATGCCCAGATTTATTTTAAATATCCATTGAAAATTTCATGCTCTTAAGCTGAATCTAACATAGTATGAAAATTAGGAATTTATGAGTAGACATAATTCGAATCATCATCACATTCAACAATGAATTATTTAATCATAATAAAAACATAACTTGGAGTATCAATCGTTAGCAACTAGCTTATACATAGCTTTGTTTGTGTAATTACCTATATTTGAATATTTTGGGGCTTCTTCTTCTATCTCTAGTATTGTGAAACTGTGGACATGCATAACCTTGGCGACAAAGTCTTGGGGGGCGTTTGCAGGGTTCAGTCTTGTAATTGGCAAGTACAAAATTTGTATCTAAATAAAAATATATAAACATTATGTCTGTATGTTTAAAAAAAAATAAGTTATATCACATAATTACTTAAAAGATGTGCATTAATTTCCACATTGCATAAAGTGCATATGACTTTGTTAGAAATTATATAGATAATTATATTATTAAAATATATAGCTTTGTTACATCTAGAACAATGAAACACCAATTATTTATAGTTAAAGCACTTAGTAATTTTTTTGCCACCCAAAAAATTCCATAAAGTATGTACATTCAATTTGTCTTTATTTATAATCTCCAAGTAATAAAATTAAAGAAATCTTACCATTCCATCTTGGGTCTTCAGCAAGTACTTTATCTTTCTCCAAAGTGCTTGGAGAAGTTGAAGTTTTGTCTAAAATTTCAATTGAAGGCTGCATTTCTGTAGAGTCATAAACAGGTGGTCTCATATCATGTGCTCCATGAGCAAAAGCACAATGAGGGCCATTCTTAGTGCAATGGCCCTTGGAATCTGTTTCATATACACAAGTGCCAGTTTTATAATATCTTAAGTGATATCTTCTTTCAGTGTCTCCAGCAGTTCTGTGTAAGAATGGGCAGCTAAAAAGAGAGAATATTTGATTTCTCATAAAGAAACAAGTAGGCTATTTAAAGATTGGTTTGCAAACAACACAAATTATCTAAATCAGTTGCACATTTTAAACATGAGTCTGAAAAGAACAAAATAAAAACGAATTTCAAACTATATATTATATACCATTCATAATTTTCTAAGGAAAGTGAAAATACAAATAAATTGGTAAAAATTTAAAAAAAGAAAGTGAATTAAAAAGCAAGAAAGCAAGTGGGATTAAAAATTCAATATATCTTGACACAACCAATATAAAAATGTCTGCTTTTATTTAAGAGATTAAATGCAATTTAAGTTTAAGATACTAATAAATTTAAAGTATATAACATTTGCATGGATTAAGTTTAAGACATAATACTATCCAGCATAAATAAATTAACTACAAGTACATATTCTACTTCCACTGAACAATGAATATAAGTAAAAGAAAATACTTTTGGAGAAATTCTTAATATTGAATTGTAAAGTTGAATATTTGGGAAGAAAACAAATGTTGCTTAGTCTTAAGCCAGTTAACATTTAAGCTTTGTGATTTCAAAGAATTTTTCATTAGAATGCTTGAATTGCTCTAAAGACACTGACTTAAGTTACAACAAGCATAATGCATTGTGACACAATACTCCTTGTTGGTAATTTAATCAATAACGCTAAAATAAAAGTCAGATCTTTTGCTTTAGTATATAATATATATTTAAAAAAATTATTAAATTATTAAATATTTAAATTAAATTTGCAAAAATTTAATAAAGATGGAAGTGATTGTATTTGAAATTAATTTATTTGGCCTAAAACTATATTATATAACTATTATAAATGCAAGTCCCTTATTTAGGTTGGGGCTCTATGCATTTTTTTAAAAGTAAAAAAAAAAAGAAATAAAAAGTAAGAGACTCGACCTAAAGTAAAAACACTAAAAAAAACATGACTCGGCGTGACCAAAAACCTATTTCAGACGGATTACATCATTTTTAAAAATAAGCATGATGTATTTAGTTTATATTTTCACTATAACAAAAACCAAAACAACAAAAACAAAACCAACTCCGTGTTCTTCCGATTCAAATTAGCAGGCCGGTGAATCCTGTTATTCAAAACATGTTTCCGCTGGGATTGTGCTATCGGCGTGTAGCTGTCCTGGCAAACCAGAACAATGAGATCCCGCTTGTCAGACTCGTAAACAATATTGCTTTTGTCAATGAAACTGAGCGAGGTCAAGTTCAGTTTCAGGTCAAGGCCTCAATGTAACACGCCTAAATTTAGCCTACAGCTGACTTTGTTTTGATACACCACGAAATTTGTTATAAATTCTTATTTCCCCCATAATTACATTTCAGAAAACACTATTCACTAATTAAAAAAATGAGAATAAGTACACTTAGTCATAAAAGCAAGTTGTTTTTTCTTCCAAATATAAACATTTTGAAATTAGACCTAAATTTAGCCGATCAAGCCGCGAGATTTCTTTGTCTTTGTTGTTATGAGGTCATGACCAGGCGGGCCAGTTCTATAGACATTAAATTAGCCCATAGCAATTAAAAAATCACAAGAATTTTCAAAAACGGATAAACTAATTAACATAAGTCATATTTGTAAAAAAATTAAATTGCTACGTCATTAAGTAAGAGCTACGGCCAAATCATAAAATTTCACAGTTTGGGTCACAAAGATGGCGGCCAGGTTTGTTTACATCACACATGCGACGTCCATGATTCGACAGAAAATCCAAACTGAATGCATTTTACGCAGGAATAATTAAATATGGACCGACACATAAATTATAAGGATAATTGAAAACAAAGAAATCTTAGAATTATGACCTTAAAATATTTATAACTTCTCATTTTATTACTGAAGTTTCCCACCAAAAATTTTAAATAGATTCTTTTTAATATTTAGTTTCGACCCATTCCATACCATAATACCCACGACCACATATTGTAAATACTCACTCATCTCCATCTGGGCAAATCCCAGTTGTTTCATCATATTTTGTACAATAAATATCTGGACTGTACGAGAAAGTTCCATCTCGTTTTCTAACAGGTCGTCTCCTTCTTTGATTAAGGAAATGCCAATGAAAGCATGTAAATGGCCTATGTTGTTGACATTTATGTTGTAGAAAGAGCTCGCACTGTTGGGTGCGAAATTCTTTCAAATACCTGGAATAAAATGTATGATTTCAATATCAAAAAATAAACACTGCAAAGATAAATTTCACCTTAACTAATTAAGCAATATACATACATATAATGATGAGGCTTTTCAGTTTGTATAGAGGCTGACGAAGCATCTGAAGCCGACGGCATTTTGTTGTCATAAAGAATTCTGCTGCGCATATTCTTTGCGCAGAAATATTTCGTTTTTTGATTGGTCTTTAAAGTCACATGGCGGGGTTTCCCCTACCTTACGTCATTAGAAGCACCTGTTATATTGAGTTCTAAGGAGGTCACAAGTTTGTTATTGTTGACAGTATGTTGCAACGGTGAGCTCTAGACTAGTCACCTTGTGAAACGGCACATTGTCACTCGTATCTTTCCCAAACGAAAAATGCTAAATAAAAGACATTAGGTGAAAAACAGTTACATCTCACTCTAATATCATTAATGATAATTTAATGTTATAGTATAGTCTATAGTCTATAGTTATTGTTAAGTTCGGGGAGTGTAATCCTTTTTTGTCACTTTGTCGGAGCCGCCGGGATAATAAGCGCATCTATGGGAGTGTGGAGTCACTGTGGACCCTCACGCATAATGAACCAGGTAGTTAAGCTCTTCATTATGAACATAAAAGCTGAGTTTAAGCTTACATAAAGATTTAAGACTACCTTGTATTTATTTTTATTGGCGGGTTTACAGAATAAGATGGTAAAAAGGGGGTGAGACTGCAATCGGGTTAGCAAAAAAAAAAAAAAGAAAAAAAAGGAAATGAATGAAACCACGTATGGGAAAACGTGAAAAATTTAACGCAACGACCAACGAAACAACGAACGTGTCGGCAGGAAGCCTTCATCGGTAAAAACAAAATTAAAATTAAAAAATAGCACTTACATGACAAGTAGTATCCGAGAGGGCATCAAAAGAATTTCTGCACGTGCTACAATTACCAGCACTGCTAACACTATTTTGTAGGCTGTCGCCGCATTTGACGTTATATACCCCAGCCGATATGATAATGAGACACGCCATAGTCACACGGGGTCTTACTGGTCATAATGGGACACATCCAGTGGCAATGGAAAGGGGGAGGGCGCCCCAGGCAATCCTTTTTTTATATCTATATATAGGCGATAGTGTAGGCAGCATTTTCGGCCAAGTAAAAAGAAAGGAAAGGGATTAAAAGATACACGGTATTCTTTTATGTTACAGTTTAATCATTACACATATTTTGAGATACTTGAACTTTGAAAACAATTGCTAAATTCTATACACCGTATTAAGCTTAACTATTCTGACCCAGTTAAATAAAAAAATATTGGGGGAGAAAAAAAGAAGAGCGAAGTTGAATAAAACAAGCCGTCCACTAGGGGGCTAGTCAATCAAAGAACGATTTTTGGTATATATTTTGTTTTTGGTGCTGTGTGGTGATATGAAATAACAAAATGCAGACCAATGTGGTAGCATGAATAATATGGGCCTACACTAACACAATAAAAAAAAAGTATGATTTAGCACTACCCGGTGGGAAAACAAGTTAAAATGGATTTTGAGTTTTTGTTATTTTTTAAAAAAGGAGAAATACAACTTACTTCCAGGAGTAGGACCCAGGAAAAGCAGCTATTTAATAAAGATACAGGTAGACTATAAAATATTACAGTGATTTTATGCACGTAATTGTAAGTACTGTTTATTTTTGGTTTAAGTTCAATAAATCTCATTAAAATTTAAATTATCTCTGGATTTGTTGCCCCCCCCCCTTACCACCCAAAAAAAACAACAACAACATGGTTTCGTCTGGTCTTATAGTAGTAAACCCATGCGTTGAAACTGATCATGTTTGCCATATAATTTTTCCTTGCTATGATGCATGCCTATGATGTGTACAGTCAAAATAGAAGCACATAGCTGTCTTTGTATTGTCGATAGATATAGTGATTGTCGTACGCCCGGGCAGGGGCCCCATTAGATCCGTGGGCTAAATGATTAAGCGTATAGTACGATGACAATAATAAAGAAGATTAATAAAAACGTGGAACCAAATACCCCTTCAATGTTTGCACTAGGAGAAAAATTAAATAGATAGGCCTACAAGCCAGAATTGACACAACACTTCTTTAGCCACGCGGCCCTGATACTAATATAACTCTCGATTATAACTTAGCACCACAACTCATTCGAAGCACCCTGGCAGCAGTATATATAGATATATATGTGCTTTTTGGAAAGTTGCATTGGAAAATTTAAAAAATAAAATCATTTAGCCTACTATTACTAATGAAGAAGTAAACAAATTAAATAGATTTATAACTATAACAGTTTAAATAAATATTACAGAACAACATTTCTATTCAGTAACAATTAAAACTAAAATATTTGTATAAACACAACCAGGTCAAGAGACACTTAAATTTCCCAACATTTCTCTATTGCTCAATCAATTAAGTGTAGATTGAGGCAAAAATTAAATTCAGGTATACGCCAAAATGAATCCTTGTATTCTGAATTTAACAAAATAAGGGAGGGGACTCAATCCCAGACCCCTGTCCGCACTCCGGTTTAGCCCAAGAGCACTCCGAGCTTTTGAATTGTTTCTCTCTCTCCCCCACCAGCACCAATCAAAGTGACTTAGGGGTCATCCATAAATGACGTCACGCGTCTAGGGGGGATGGGGGTCAGATTTTTGTGACGATGTGTGACAAGGCGGAGGGAGGGGCGCCTCAAGCCATGTTACGTCACATGAAAAGCGGAATATTTTAGCAAGGAATTGCACTTAACAACCCCAAATTACAGACAATTTAACTTATTTTTTTAAACAACTAGGCCTATAATTATTTTATTTTTAAACTATCACTGAGAGAGTCAGAACAGGTATGTGAGATCAGAAAAATGGCCTCTGATCAAGTTGTCTTTGCTTTGACTTTGTTGCATTGCACGCCACTCACCCATGGTTAACATGGAATACTAAACTTAGTTTTCGTCTTTTTTTCCCGGAGCATTCGTTCTGGCTTGCAAGTATTGTACAAAATGATTATCCGGCCCGCGCTCATCATTTTTCGCCGTTATCCAGCCCGCCGTGAAAAACGTCTGGTGACCCCTGGTATAAAGTGACCCGGGTTCAAATAGCGGCTAACCTACTTTTAAAATTCTTTTACTTTTATATTAACTTCGCTTTTGTGGCTGGCTGTCGAAATCTTCGGACAGCTAATTGACTGAAATTGACTCACTTCCCGAATTAAAATTCTCGATAACTGCAATAAATGAGATTCTTTTTACGTAATATTTTCTTTTGTTTTTCTAAAATATTTGGTGAAATAAATCTGCGGTGTGGGTCATTAAAATATTAATATAGTTCAGGGGCGTGAAAAAAAATGTGCGGTTGCGAGCCTTTGAGAAGGGAACACTAATTGGGATTCTTATAAAGTGCGTTATTTGTATGTTTTGTCAAATTTTCAGCTCCATCCCCATTGTTCAATATTACGTTTTATAAAGGATTTGTACGAAAAACTTTGTCTTTGTTTTAATGCGTTGTTTGATTTGTTGTATAAATACCTCACATCTATTATAAACACATACTCACATACAGTTACAGTATACATGCACCTTGTGTTCCATTGCCATTGTCAATTTTAGTATTTGTAAAGTCTTGTTATATTTCGGTATAAGTATATGAACTTAGATTTTCCGCATGGTTAACAGAGACAGGTGGGTTTAAAAAAAGGGTAATAACAAGACAAAATTTGACTTGAGGTTTTTGATTGGAGAAGATGATGCCGATTTTGTCGAAATTATTATAATCTAACAGCTGCTTAAATCTGACAGTCCCACAGCCCACTTCCTCATTTATGCAAACATGGCGACTACCGGAGTCTTACCTTTTGTGAGGGGCATTGACCTTACACACAATGATTTTTCGGTAAAATATAAATTAGGGTTAATGTATTTATTTTGATATAACTTAAGAAAGCAGTGAGTGGGTCTTTGTTTAAATTTAAATAATAACCACTATGACTATACCAATGACTAAGTCATGCATACCTAGACTATACCCTTTAATTTTAATAATCAAATAATTGGGCTCATTGGCCGTTTTGATTTTGTTTAATGAATCATGAATGAATAGTGAATTATTTATATTTTTATACTGTATTAGTTTATTTCTATTATAGGTAACACCGATGTAACTTATAATTTATAAGTAACACTAACAATGGTATACCCTAATAATATAGTCTAATTTAATAAGAATAAGGGCCAAAACTTGCCAAAAGTAAGAGTTGTTAACAAGACTCAAAAGTAAGACAAGTCTAACCTATACTTTATACATAGGTCAGTCGCCTAAGAGTTGAAGTAACCTAATACTAACACTTACTGACTTTCCTCATATCCAGTGTTTCATTCAGAAATTCAGGGTGGGGGGTTACATATTCTTTTTTTCTTTTTTGTGGGGGTGGGGGCGGGGGCAGTTGTAGCTAAGGGTTATGGACAGGCTAGTGGGGGTGCCAAATGGGCCCTGTCCCCAGAATTTTTTTTTGGATTATTTTAAAGTTAAGAGGTGCATTTTGGAGTATGCTTGAATTCAATATTTCTATACTATTAGACTTTTTGATTGGGGGAAAAGAATTTTTAAGGGTCTAGGGGAGGCATTATGACACCCAGTGCCACACATTAACTGAATTCACTCCAGTTTAGGGGTGCCCCAGGGTAGTCATTTGGCATAAGCTATGGGTTATGTTCAACCCCATAGATTGATCATTGTGAAGTAAGGGGGTGCAGAAATTGAGGGTGCTGAACAAAGTTGAGCAAATTAAAAATGCAGGGTTGCATTTTGGCACACACCCGAAATGGTGGCATTTCAAATTATGGGTGGGAAGCGCTATAATAAGCTAAATTAATGATTAAATACATCTGTATCTCCTAACCAGCTGGTCGTAAACTAAATTCATTCCGGTTGGGTTGTCCTTGAGGGTATGGTTTTGCCCTAGCTTATTCTCGCCCCTTTAATCTTGTATAGTCCCTGGAAATTTTTGATAAATTAATAATGCAAGAAACCTAAATTAATTCTGCAAGTGAAAAGCAATGGAAGAGAGGCTAGTTAAAAAATGTAGGGGTCACTTAACCTTAGAATCATCATGTGAGCCCAGCAACCCCTATGACTGCCACATATTTTAGGGGCCTTAAAGATGTCACGTGGACATCCTTTTAATCATCATTTTCAATGCCAGGCGGTGAGGACAAACCAAAAAGTGTCATCAGGCCTCGAAAAGATGAGTGATGACTGCTTGACCTGCTTGTGTTAAAATATTTTTTTATGATACTTAATAGAAATGGTCTTTTACTTTTTAATTAAACCTTTTTGGGGGTTAACTACACAATTAATTAATGAAATTAAAAAAAATAAATTTCCCACACAAAAAAGCACAGCTAACATCATATTACATATTGAGCGCAAATGAAATGTTAAAAAAATAACAACATATAATGAGTACCTTTTTTTAAATATTACTAAGTTTTTACCAGAGTCAAAAAGAAAAAAAACCTTTCAGTCGAAAGGTCTATACATTTTTATGGGTTTTCAAGACTGGTCATTTTTATACATCGTATATGAACGGCATAATTATGTTAAGAAGACATGAGTTGTTTACAAAGACATATATTTATTAATGTGTGATTTTATCTGAGAGAAATCATATAAAAATTAAGCATAAATTTCCCAATTTTCAATTGATTGAAATTTGTATTTGGAATTTCAAATTACTATAACTTTCTTGAGAAAAATTACAAATTGCCACTTCAATATACTGTAACTCATTTTTTTTTTAACCAATTCCACTAAATTAATTTTCAACTGATGACTGATGATTTAGGAATAAGAATTTATTTCTAAACTAGTACCAAAAAGAATTAAACTGGCATGCTAATCTAATTGCTGGTTTACAAAAATCTTTTTTAAAAATGCGTGCAAATAAGTGGAAAAGTTTGTCTGTTATTCTGATATTAAAAAGGCAAAGGCAGTTGGGAAATTTAATAAATATAGGCTAAGTACTTTTTTAAAACTCTGCCACCCCCCTCTCCACCCCTACTTATGAAAATCCCTCTGTCCACTGCTATCTTTACAAACCCTTAAAAAAATCACCATGGATATCGAATTACTGCACCTCTGTCAGAACATTTCCCTAGAGCAGGGGTGAAAGCACCACCTGTGGTGTGGAAGACCCAGAAAAGAAATTCCATTTGCTGCCATTGCTAGTTGTTCCTGCCTTTAAAAATAACATTAGTTATTATGCATTTTAATGAGCACTATTAGCAGCAGTAATTGCTTTTTTTCTGGTGAATTTTGTTTCCATATTTTTTGTATTGATAATTTTTTTCTTGTTTCTAGAAAGTAATTAAAAAAATTAACACTACAATAACTAAATTATTTTTAAATTAATTTTTTTTATTATGATATAATTTATATAGAAGGGTATGTGGAAGGGTTGTGTGTAAGGTTTTGAAATTGAGAGGGGGTTCAGCACTGCAAAAATGTTAAGAATCCCTGTCGTAGAACATTTATTAAGACCACACCACCAGTCAACCATTTTTTTTCCATTTCACTTCATGTGGTAGCCCTAATTCTATGACTCCCGTCTCCGCATTGTAACATAAATTTTCCCAACTGTCAAAGTCACTACACCCTGATTCTCCTCCTCCATGGTGTCCTATAACTTGATCAGATGCCATTTCTTGGACCTTGCATACCTGTACTGATTCTTGGTATTTTGTGCCAAAACATACACAATATAAATATATATATATATATATATATATAAATATATATATATATATATATAGTTGTTTCAAAATCAGTTTTATTAAGATAATTATTTTTCATTTTTATGGTGTCCAACTCTGGTTTCAAGTATTTTGCAATTGCACAACAATTTACACATTTGTCAATGAAGCATTTTGGCTTCTTTTTTGTGCCTGTACCACAAACTTATCACCAATCTGAAAACTATTTCATGAATCCCAAAATCTTTGCATACTCCAGTTAAAAGCCTACTGAGTTTTTCTGCGTAATTGTACTGACTTGATTCCAGTGCATGACAAAAATTAAAAGCCCAATAACTTCAAAGTTAATAATATTTTAGTATCAATGGGAATAACAATCAGAAGTGAAAAGAGAATCATCAGTCTATAAAAATAATATGTTATTGAGTATTATTTAGTGTATATGAAAAATGAGTGGTTGCATAAATTTCCCTTTAAAATACCAGCATTTATATTTCTTGTTTATTTTTCATTAATCAAATAAAATAATTTTTCATTCTACTAGAAGTAGCATATTTAGGGCTACGAAAAAAGAGATCAACCTCAAATGAAAGAAAATAAAGACTGATTATTTTTTCTAAAGCAATTTATTGGTGCTCTGTCCATACGAGACAGTTTTGAAAAGCAGATTAATAGGAAAACGGTGGGGGGAAAAATTAATATATGTTCATATTATTATTTATAAAATCGACTACAATCTCTACAGTTGACCGATGAGTCTATTTGTTTTATTGTTACATTTGTCTTTCATAAACATTTCTATTTTCATTATTCTTTGAGTATGACTTTAACATCCTCACCTCATGCTCATTTTTCTTTTAGCCTCAAATTAAAAAAATATAATCTTTTACAGAGAAGCTTTCCTGATCATGTACAAGATATGACAGGGCTTCGATGGCTTCGATTGAGTCACACAAACCTGAAGGAAGTACCAAGTGAAATTGGTTTTCTTAATAAATTGGTAAGCTAATTTTTCAAACACATATCTATGCCATACCTAAATTATCACGCTAATTTCTTAATGATGGATTAAGATTGGGGAAGCTGTTGGGGAACAATAACTATACTTCTAGAAAAGTTATTTATGTATTGAAGACATACGTTTACATGACAATTTTAAACGTTTATTAACCATTCTTTAAAAGTATTATTTATATATATTTATTTAATATTTTTTTCATTAATTTCCTTTTGAAACTGATGACTTTGACTAAAACAACAGGAGGATCTTGTTATGGTTCACAATGACATCCAGTCTCTTGGTAAAGATCTACCTTCACTTCCAGCCCTTCACAGCATCAATTTCAGATTCAATCAATTAACAGACACTGGTGTGCCTAGCAAAATCTTTACTGGCAATGATCTTTCTATTGTTGTGAGTGTCTTAAAAATTAAGTAAATCTTAATATAACATTTCCAGAAAACTTCATCTAGTTAGTAAGCAAGAGCTAACCAATGCACGCAACACATATTCGTAAAGGAAATCAAAGGTGCTGAAGACTTCCAAGCGAAGTGGGGAGGAGGGGGAAGTGTTCTGGGCAGGAGGAGCCCTCTGTGGTTCTATGCTATTGTGTTTTTCCATGGGTTATTTTTAGTTTTGTAATAATTATAAATAATTTGTGTAATTACTCATGTGGATTTTATTTATATTCTTTGGTCTTTTCAACAAAAAGATTTATTTCTAATCTTTATACTTAGGACTTGAGCCACAATAAACTTACCCAAGTTCCTCCAGAATTGGAAAATGCCAAATCTGTGCTTGTCCTTAACCTAAGTCATAATCAGTAAGTTAACCATGCTTACATATTTAACTGGAATGTAGGCACCTTTCATTTGTAAATTCTTTTACAGCAAACACCCAGGAACCTGGGCATTAGTTTTTTAGACACATTTGGTGATCCAGAGTCATATTTTGTGACACAGCATTATACAATGCACATTCGGAAAGAAAGGAAGACATCATGTTGATGACATTTAAGTCAGATCAAGGACAAAAAAACCCCACAAAACATGGATGTTCATTATCAAAGCTTTTAAACAAAAACCGTTATTATAATTTTTTAAAAAGCTTGAAAATATTTACAAATAATTTGTCATCTATTCTACAAATTTGTTTGATGAGGTCATGAAATAATGATGAATTTTAAATAATTTGCAGGATTGAAATGATCCCGAATCAGCTTTTCATCAATTTGACAGATCTTGTCTTTGTAGATTTGAGCAATAACAATTTAGGTGATACTTTTTTTTTGGTAATAATAATAATCAACAGTATGAAGTAAATTTTTTTACTGGATAAAATATTTATTGTATGAAAATCTGCTAAAGTAATTAAAAAATAAATGTTGCTGAGAGCTGCAGTTTTAGATGAATAATTTATGAAATGGAACAAGTTTCAGTTACTTAAACTTGCCAACTTGGAATAAATGTTGTTGTGGTAAAAAGGATTAAGTACAAAAATCAGACTAAAGAAAATTTATGTTGAAGGCATAAATTAAAGATAATTATTTTTTGTATTTTTATTTCATGATAAATTATAATAATTTAAAACTTTCATTTTCTGAAATTCCAACCTTTTTTTTTCTTCTCCATTTCCTCTTAGAAACTCTGCCACCACAAATGAGGCGATTGACCAGTCTTCACACATTGATTCTTGATAACAACCCACTCATTCATGCCCAACTTAGGTAACCAGCATGTAAGAAATAATTTAGTATAATGTACAGGGAAGTTAATTCACCTCATTCTGAAAGCCCTAACTTTTCTGCTCAAATATTTTTAGGCAACTACCAGTGCTCACAGCTCTACAGACATTGAGAATGAAAAACACACAGAGAACACTTAATAATTTCCCTACTGGTTTGGATACTCTGACAAATTTGCAAGGTAAATAGAGTCAGATTTTTAAAAAATCTTCTGATTTTTTTTTAAAACTTTATTTAGGTTTTATCCATATTGTAAGAATATATAACAATTTTAGTGAGATACCTCAAGTAAATTATGCACTATGCTAGTTACATCTTCAAGCTAACTATATACTGCAAAAAAAGTATTTTTACAAATTTATTCAAACAATTTAAATCAGTCTGGAAACATTTTTTTAAACATCATTGATATTTTGAGTATGATAAATGTATGTTTGTACATAATTAAAAATATGAATGACCTACTCCGGTTTCCATTATTTATAATGACAAACTATTGATACATATCTTAAATATTATTTTGTTCACAATTGAAGATGTGGACTTGTCCTACAATACTTTGACTCGAGTGCCAGAAGCTCTTTATAAACTTGCTTCTTTGAAGCGGCTTAATCTAAGTAATAATGAAATTACAGAATTATCTGTAATGATTGGTAAGTGTTTATTAATATAATATTATAATAGAAAAATAAATATTAAAAAATTCATGCTTGCTATAAAATTAAGTAATCTTAATGTGTGTGTGTCTGTTCAGTAAAGGGACTTAAGTAAATTATTAATGTGTTAATATTTATACATGCATTCATCTAAACTTCATTCAGCACTATGGTCTTCAGTAGTAATTACAGACCTTTGATTACATTTAAAGTATGCCTTATAGTCTCAAAATGATTTAAACAATTTTCAGACACTTGGGCAAAAATGGAGACTCTCAACTTGTCCCGCAATAAGCTAAAAGCTTTACCAGTAAGTTATTCCTTCATATGTTTTGTTTTTTGATACATTTCAGAATGCTATTGTTAACAGTAAGCTTCAATTAAAATATTAAGAAATTTAAAAATAGGATAGTGAATTAAGCTTTACCATTTTTGTTGGTAGAAAATTCTTTCATTTTCTTGTAATCTAAACTTTCCCTAGTCATCTCTGCATAAACTCCAGAACTTGAAGAAGCTGTACCTCAATGGTAACCAGCTAGACTTTGAAGGGATTCCTGCCAATATTGGAAAATTACATAACCTTGAGGTCTTTAGTGCATCAAAAAATAATCTTGAGATGATTCCAGAAGGCTTGGGAAGGTTTGTTGTGATGAAGTGTCAATAATTTGTAGATATTATACCAAATGAATTAGATGTAGGCATTTATATTTGAGTTTGACATAAAAATTGAGCAAATTGTATTATATAAAAGCTCAAATTTCTTAAACAAAGTTACCAATATAATTAAACAAATTTTTAATCTATTTGCAGGTGTGGAAAGTTGAAAAAACTTATTTTAAATGGTAACAGATTAATCACCTTACCTGACATCTTGCATCTACTCCCTGAACTTGAGGTAATTGTTTTCTTTTCTGCCAAACTTGAAATAAAATTTTTAGTGAGGATTTATAATATTTACTTATGGCAGAGGAACATACATTGTTATTGTATCCTTTTTTAAATATTTTATTCTAAGACTCTTGATGTAAGAGAAAACCCAGATCTGGTCATGCCACCTAAGCCACAAGAGGCAAAGTCAGCACTGCAGTACTACAACATTGACTTCACCCTGAATACTCAACTTCGACTTGCAGGTGCCCAACCAGTGCCTTCATCTGGACAATCTCCATGTAAGTGGTCACGATTTACATGTTTAATATTACAAATTATAGGCACTTCGGTATCGCTCAGGGAAAACCCAAAAATCGGGTATTGTGATTTCGCTGTCAAAATGGAGTCCTCCACTTTTTAATTTACAGATGAGGTTGTTTTGGATTATTTTACCAGAAATGGGGTTGGAAGTAAATTATAATTACTGCGACAAATGAAAATAAAGATCATTATTGTGCATTCGACAGTATTCTTGTTAAACAAATTTGAGGATTTAACTTTGAAAATTGAAAGTAAAAACATAAACTTTACTAAATCATTTTTTTTGTTGTTGATGAAAACCTCTTAAAAAATTTTAAAGGCCTAAATAGATCATTACATAAATTACAACGTATCCAAAATTAGTGAGGTAAAACTTGTATTTTTTGCAAAAAATGTGTTACCAAAATTTTTTCCATCGGTCTGCGTATTACCTCCTATTAACGATAATGTATTTGAGGCTAAATAAATTGATTTACACTGGAAATCCATCATTTTACCTCATATTACCCCATCATATTACCCATAATAACTCATTTAAAACAAATTAAATAAGACCAACAAAATATTTTTAATATGATTTCATGCTTTTATTTAGAGGTATTAATTTGAGGAGTTAGATTGATAGCCTGTTTACTACTTATACAAATAGCCCCACCCCAACATATTATTTCTAGGACCTATTAAATGTAATGATATTTTAGGCTATTTAATTATATTTCAATGAATATTATTATTCTTAAAATATAAACGAAATAAATATTTGAAAATATTTATTTAACTTTGATATTGAAGTATTTCAATAAAAATCCTAGAAAAGTAAGTATTAGTCTTTTTGTCACAGATAGCCCAAAAACTTTCCGTCTCAAGAGGGTTAATTTCTATCCCAAGTTAATTCCAGCAATCATGTTGCTTTTTAAAAAACTAATGATAAAAGTGTTGGACTGCGATAAAGCTTTAAAATAGATTAAATAGACACGAACAATCTGTGTCAATATAACAATATATATTAAGCTTTAATAATAATTTTTAGGTAGGATATTTCTATATATCTATGTAAATTTGTTTTATACTTATTTATATGTCTTGTTGTACTGATGAAGGCATGTGCCAAAATGTTTACTTATGTGTACTGCAAAAAAATGTTGTTTTGATCATCAATAATAACTACATTTTTATTTGGTAAGTTTATTTATTAGTTTCCAGACTCATATCTAACTATATTCCCTGTAAATATTATAATTTTATCTTATATTGAAATAAAGTCAGAGGCCCTAATACAAAAGCAAAAAATAGGTTATAAAATGTGGAGGAAAACTCTATAGCAGGGGTGGCCAACATGAGGCCAGCGTGTGGCCCGTCGGGAGTCATGGTCCGCGGAGCTAGGTCAAAGTAACATAAATGTTAACTTTATTGTACATATCACAAAAAGAACAATACATCACGAGTCATTCGCATCATATATTTTTAAATTATAGCTAACAGAAATTTGAAATATTTCACATTTTTAGAAAAATACATTGGTTTTGAGCTATTTTAAAAATTAAGAAGTTTTCAAGACAGGTGGACTATAAAGCACAATTTCGACAAGACCAAGTAAATGACTTTAAAAAAAATTGTGCACAACGAATGATATTTACTAGAGTGGGTTCAGAGTCAACATGCTTTGTAAAAGCTAGTTATGTAGTAACCATGATACTAGCAAAAAAATCGAAGCCATATTCAGAAGGTGAAATGGTTAAGGAATGTTTGGAGAGCACCGTTGAAATTCTGTGTCCAGAAAAGAAGGATTTCTAAAAAATAAATCTGTCTTGTCAGATTATTACTAGGCGTGTGGAAAACATTTAAAAACATATTGAAGATAAATTAAAAAGTCCAGCATCCGAGTTTATATTTTATGCTCTAGCATTGGTTGAAAGCACAGATAGGGCAGATACTGCCCAACTGGCAATTTTGATCAAGGGTGTTGATGTCCATTTTAATAAGACAGAAGAATTAGCTGCACTGTATCCACTTAAGGACACTACTAAGTCACAAGATTTGTTAGAGGCAGTTACATCGACAATGAATCGCTTTACGTTACAACTTATCAGGGTTAACAACGGATGATGTTCCAGCAATGTTTGGGAAACAGGAAGGTTTAGTAAAATTGATTGAAAATGAGGACTCCAAAGTCGGTAATACTTCAATGCTAAATTTTCTTTACATGATTCATCAGGAGAATTTATGTTTGAAGTCCCTAAAAATGGACCATGTCATGAATGTGGTCACCAAAATAGTGATCTTCATTAAGTCGAAGGGTTGAATCACAGTCAGTTCCAAGAATTTCTAAAGTCTTTGGACTCAATGAAGATAATACTCATCTACAAGAGAAAGATCAATTAATAATAAGATCTATGATCATATTTCTGCATTTCAAATGAAATTTGGTCTTTGGGACAACAGTTGAGGACAAAAAACTTTACTCACTTTCCTACATTGTCATTGCAACCAAACGTCACATAGGAGTCGGCGGATAAATACGCTTCTTTGACACCTGACTTAAACCTCAAATTTGAAAACAAATTTCAGGATTAAAAAAAAAAAATCATGTGCTTTTTTGTGCATTTGCAACACCATTTGCATTAGATGTGAATTTATTAGCAGGAATATTACAATAAATAAAACATTGTGAAATGTGTTGTTATAAACAATTAATGGAGAAATTCCATCAAGCTGGTTTGGAAGAGTTCTATAAAACATATTTGGACAACGCATGTTTTACAAACATGCTATGTCGATGATTTCGTTATTTGGAAATACGTATGTGTTTGAACAGCTTTTTAGTCATATGAAGCACATCAAACACAAGTGCGAACACGAATTACTGATGTTCATTTGAAAAACTGTTTGCTTGCAGCGACAACATCAGTCGAGATCAATTTTTATGCACTTAGTTCTGCAAAATAAAGTCAGATGTGTCACTTTTAAATATTTTTAAATTGTCTAATAAATATGTTTGAATATCAGTTATGTTTTTATTTTCTTCAAACAAATAATATACCTTGTATTTCTTACATTAAACCAGGCAAGCGTTTTACCATGATCTCACCTAATGGAAAGTGACGATGTGGTCAAAGCTGTAGCAAGCTTCCTTGTTTACTTAAATTAAAATTTAAAAAATTAAATTAAAAAAAAAAAGGTGCGTGGCCCAACAGGAAATATTATTTCTTAAATTTGGCATGTCTGCTGAAAAGGTTGGCCACCCCTGCTCTATAGCAAAAAAGTACTTTTTAGGTCCTTTATTAAAATTTCATAACTTTTGAACCGCTTGAGCTAGAAAGTTGATCTAGGTGATTTTGTTAACAATTCTCTGGGCTCTCTACAACTGTAGTATTTTTATATATTTAAAAATGTTTTGAAATTTTCACTAATAATAAAATAAGCTGTTGTTATATAATAGCATATTTGAAACACTTTTTAGCACCAAAAAGTGATCCTGTTGCAAGAAAATTGAGGCTCAGAAGACGAAGAGATGGGCAAGAGAGCGAGAAAGTGTTGAAGGTGATCACTTCAAATATATTATTTTCTGAAAAATATTTCATCTTGTAAATGTAATATTCACTTTGTACAAAACCATTTTAGTTGGTGAACTATTTGGAAAAAAAAAATTATATTGAAGTGCAAGATATATTTTCACATTCAATGATAATCTGATGGCAATTGAATCAGTTTGTGTTAGTTAAGCTTATACAACACACTTTGATAGTAGTTGAATTGATAGGTTCCAGTTAAGCTTATAGGCTGCAACAAAATTTGATAGTGATTGAATCAGCAGGTTACATTCAAGCTTATACAACAAAAATATATCACAGGGCATGAGAGATGTTGCTAAGGATAAAGCGGAAGGGAAGGCAAGTGCTAAAGATGATGAACAAAGAGAACCACTGAAGTAAGTTTTATTTTGTTCTAGGTTTACATACACTTGTGGTTATGCTTTTCAAGTTTAGTTTTGTCCAATAAATATTTTTTATAATTTTTTAATTTTTACACTTTACATTAAGGCCAAAAAGATGGGATGAAAATCTTCATCGCCCACAATTAGACTACAGTGAAATATTTGATGAAGATGTTGGACAAATTCCAGGTAAAGTGTGAAAAAAGTGTTTTTTTCTTGTAATAGTTAAGCTTAAGTACCATAATCTAAACACTTTCTTATAATTTTGAGGTAACAAAATAAACTGGACAATCATTGCCAATGGGGATGTAACATAATTCTTAAAGTCATCATTATTTCCATACCACTTTACAGCTGCTGTTTTCACACATTTTATGTTGTAGCTATACAAATGTTTTAATAAAAGTAAACTTAGGATTGAGAAGTTTAGTTTGTGTCAATTTTAGCAGACAATATTTGTCTTTTTTTCAGGTATAGCTTGCTGGGAAATAGAAAATTTTCTACCAAACCAGGTTGAGGAAGGTGAGTGGATTGCATGAACATAGTATTAAATTCATCATCAAGATCCAGTTTAGTAACCATATTAAATATATTATTAGAAAAAAAATAAAATAAAGTTGTTAGTGTAAGACAGGGGTCACCGAACTTGTTTGATAAAATGTATGGACTATGAGAGGTGATAAACTCTAAATTTCATTATTATGTTAAGAATACTAGGTGATCTTCACACTTGCGGAGACCTCCTGGCTGCTATGGGCCTTAATTTACCATTTTCAATTTTAAATTATTATATCTAGATTTCCTTGTTTAATACAGACATGTTTACCCTCGAAATCCTAAAATCATACAATATCGTCTCAAAATCGTACAATAAGTTATCTTAATAGTAATAAATAAACATACATGAATACAATAACTACTCGCATCACAGTGTCTAGTGGGAGCAAGTTAAGCTGGCGTCTAAAAAATTTAATTTTAAAAGTAGATGACGATCGATGTTTATATTGCATTCTACCGTCACTTTGTTTTGCAGACGTGTATTTGCTATTGATATTAATTTATATTGAGTGGATGCACAGATCATATTATCAACGTCTATCACTGGTAAAACTAAAGTTACTGGTGAAATTTAACTCGATTCAAACTCAAACTCAGTCTAGCGTAAAACAAGATGTATTTAAATAAGAATTAATTAACAAATGATGACATCGTTTAAAAAAGCCTGCCAAGTAATTTGAGGTTGTTGTTTTTAGGAAAAGCTGGTTTAAAAAAAATATATATAAAATCAGAATTAATTTCCATTAAGCATATCCCCCCTAATATATTATAGTCTGATAACTGCCACAAACTGGGTAGTAAATGTGGAAGGAAAGAGGAGTGTTGGAAACATACGGGGACATTGAAAATCGTTGGAACTAACATCTCTTCAGCAAGTTCAGTTGTGCGGAGAACAGAAGAATTTGGAGAGAACATAGTGCTAAAGATACGTGAGAAAGCTAGCAACTTGATGTAGTGTTCTCTGGTACTTGATGAGTTAACTGATCTCTCACAACTTCTTGTGTTTATTTGTGGTGTCATTTTTGGACTTTCAAATAACGGAAGAGTTGGTATCCATTTTCAGCTTGCATGGAACAACTTATGTCTGTGAGCAAACATTTTCAAAAATAAAATGCCTTATTTTCCCGTATATAAGATGCGTCTTATACAAAGTTTTTCATACTCCGCACCCAGGGTGGTCTTGTATATGGGTGCGTCTTATGTAAAATATTTTTTTCGCAAATCGTCAAAACACGCGTCTTATATATGGGTGCATCTTATAATTAGGCGTGTCTTATATGCATGAATATACAGTAAGTATTTTTAACACGAACGAACGTATGTGATATTGAAGGACAATTATTGCGGTTGATATTCACATTTGACTATTTTTATTCCTAGTTGTAAAAACTATTGTGTAAGTGTTCAGTAATTACCATGTCACACATTTGACTATTTTTATTCCTAGTTGTAAAAACAATTCTGTAAGTGTTCAGTAATTACCACGTGTACCACTCCAATGCAGGCCACTTCAAATTTAAAATACTTTTGTTTCAATGTTTTGTGTACCGTATTATTGCAGATCTAAGTTTAGTCAGAGTAAATGTTTTAAATTTATACCAGCTACTCAATCCATCCGTGATTGGTCCGGCGGCAGATGAGAATAAACATTTATTGTTGCGGTCTTGCCTCAGACAATTCTTTGATCTACCGGTAAACTAAAAATGGTAATGCAGCCTTCAATAAATCCAACGGGTGATGAAACATTGGACACATTTTCAAAGGAAACCACTGGATAGAAATTGCTCAGTGCAACAGATGGCTAGGCCGTGTGAGTCTTATGTAATTTTTGTTTACACAAAATGTCAAAACCAGTGTCTTATATATTAGTGCGTTTTATGTAAAATATTTTTACATAAATATCAAAACCCGCATGAGGGATTGATGAACCTTTGAAAATAATACTTTTTATTGGATGCAGCCATTCCAAACCAAACATTGAGGATATCTTGAAAGCCAAATGTCAGTTTCAAAAACCTCGCCCTTTTTTGCTGCTTAGTTTGTCAGATATGTGCGCACTAGTTTGATGTAACTATCTTTTTGCTAACGTCGCCTTCAATGCTAACTTTTTTAGTAAATATGTTGGTTGTCTTTGCTTTTTTTGCATTGCTCGCCACTCACTCATGATTAACATGGAATACTAAACTTAGCTTTTCGTCTATTTTCCCAGAGCTATCGTTCTGGCTTGCAAGTATTGTACTCAATTATTATCCGGCCCACGCTCGTCATTTTTTCCCGTTATCCAGCCCGCCGTGAAAAAAGCTTGGTGACCCCTGGTATAAATGAATAAAAGTTAGAAAAATATCAAGTTTCTTATATTCATTCTGTTGACTTATTTATTGCAGGTCTGATTGGCAAATTTTATCAAGCTGATTGCTACATAATTTTGAAGACTTATATTGATGAGTCTAATAGCTTGAGCTGGAAAATTTGGTATTGGATAGGAAATGATGCTACGGTAATTGAAATTATTGAAGTTTTTTTATTTTTATTTGCTAAGTTAATAGAAGGATAAAGTAAATAATTTATAACAAATTGTCTTATTTCAACATCTTAGGTTACACTGAGATTTTATTATTCTTATTTCAACATATTAAATATACTGAGATTTTATAAATGTAAACCCTTGAAAGATATTAAATTTTTTTTCTTTACATTGCTTTCCTATTTCAAATTAGCTAATTAATTCAGTGAAATACTTTTCAGACTTCCGTACTTTATGATTTTGAGATGTCCTTTACGATTGTATGCTGAGACCTGTCAGAACTATGATATTTGAAGACCGGGTTAAAAAATTTATTCCGGTAGTTTTTTACGATTTAATAAAACCAAACAACTTTTTCTGTACAAAGAAATACGATTGGCTTGGGACCATCCATAATTGTACTACGTACACATTGAGAAGGGAAAGGGGGGTGATGTTGACTTGGAAGCATATGGAGGTGCAAAGGAGGAGTAAGGAGAGGTGTTTAAATATTTTTAAAGGCTATAAAATAACACCACCACCATGTTTTGTAATGGTTGTGATATTGTTGTTTTGTGTTTTCACAATGAACTTCACAGATACAGCAACAGTAATATTTAGCTTATTCGCCCTAGTGACAAATTTAGTAAACATTTACTTTTGTTTGCTTTGGTGCTCGATAATGTAATTTTGTGACATAATTATTTTGTACTTGTGCTGAACTGCAGCGATTTCAAAAGTGGAGAAAACTACATTTAAAAAAAAAAATTGCATTCTCAACTGCTCCACACAGCAGTATCAGATTTTTACACATATTGTAAGATCTAGTAAGCAGCATTTCAAATATATTTTTAGAAGTCACTAAGCAGCTGTACAATTTTAATACACCCGCACCCCTCTTCCCTTCCCCCAATACAACTTGCGGTAGTTGTTAGACTACAATATAACAGAAAATAAAATCAGTCTACTAGGCGTAATTTTCCACAAGCCTTACAATTAAGTGTAGCAGGATGCAAAACCTTATTCAGGTATTCTGAGGTATACGCAAAAGTGCATACCTGCACTTTGAATTTATTAAAAAAATTCTGGGAAGGGGGCTCAGCCTCCTGCTTCAATCCCACCTTCTCATTTTTTGGGTGACTTAGCAGGTCTCCTCATTTTCTGCTCCACATCTTCATACATCAAAGTGGCTAATGACAGTCACCTTTTTATTTTCAATAATTCACTGTATATAAATATATAAATGTCAGTCATCTACTTTGACTATTACGACATGACATCGTATGATTTTGATATGGTTAAGTACTATTCTGGGACTATATTGTACTATTTTGGGAGTTTCAGTGTATCCAGTTCTGCTTTTTTAAAAAGTCTTTAAAAAAAATTTGAATATTTAATATTATCTAGACATTTTCTTCTTTCAGCTTGATAAAAAAGCTTGTTCAGCTATCCATGCTGTCAATCTGCGTAACCTTTTAGGGGCTGACTGTAGAACCATTCGACAAGAGCAAAATGATGAAGATGATGATTTTTTGGACTTGTTTGAATGCGGCATTTCAGTTATTGAAGGAGGACGTACTTCTAGTGGCTTTTACACGGTCGAAGATGCTGTGAGGACTGAAATATTTGTGTTTGTTTTTAATTAATGGCTACAACATTAAAACACACCTATTTTCAAGTGCCTATTTTTATCTGGTTGATAGATTGTTAAGCAATGCATGCTCTGCTTGCTTCATTGATTTATTATTCATCA
Organism: Omphiscola glabra; assembly: GCA_964017045.1. Taxonomy (NCBI): domain Eukaryota; kingdom Metazoa; phylum Mollusca; class Gastropoda; family Lymnaeidae; genus Omphiscola; species Omphiscola glabra. The sequence continues at coordinate 30,637,884 of OZ024795.1, forward strand.
GTGCTATTGTTTGTGTCATTATGTTTGATCAGTCCATATTTATACCAGACATGATAGAAATCATTCATACTTGCTGTTGATTTGCATCTAAATATCTCTTTAAAACTAAACATCCACATATTTATGTTCACTGCATGATGCATTGAGAAAGTGATGAATGGCAACTCAAAACTTACTCAGAAAATAAAGACATAGTCATTTTTTTAAAACTGTTTTTGCTAATAGGATCCGGAAGTAAGACTTTACAGAGCCACAGGGACCCTGTCTGTGCACATGGAGAGGGTGAGTTAATATGTTAATCTATACATTAATCTATATATTAAGAAACTCTGCAAGTATTAAATCTGGCAAAATCTAATTAACTCCATGTTTGTGAATAACATATTAGTTTAGAAACCATTTTATTTCTTTCCCATATTAATGTTGTATAATCACCAATAATAAAAAATTGTGGGAATACTGACTTATCTCCACAGTGTCCTCTTTTGCTTGATATATTAGACCCAAGGCATGTCTTTTTATTGGATGCTGGTCAAAAGCTATTTATATGGAATGGCAACAAGTCTAATTTGGTCACCAGAACAAAATCAAGGTTTGTTATTAATTCTTTGTTTTATTATCATAAGTTATCTGCTAATATCTGGTTATGATGAAATTTAATTTTTTTTTAAATCTGTCACTAACTATACACTCATTTCAATCAAACATGACAAAGAATAATCACTCTTCCAATGTACTTTTGATTTTAACACATAGGTATGCTTTTCAAATATTTCTAAGTTCTCCTGATTCTTTTATATTCCCCAATATGTCGTTCACCTGGTGAGAAAATTTAGCATAAGAATAAGATTTGGCCATTTTGGCATAAATACTTAAAAAATGTACCCACCTTAGAAAACATTACTAGAAAAATTTAATTTACATGACTATCAATTTTTGCAGACTGATAGCAGAAAAAATAAATAAAAATGAAAGAAAAGGCAAGGCTGAAATTATACAGTTCGCGCAAGGCAAAGAAACATCAGACTTCTGGAGATCAATTGGTGGACCTCCTGATAGTTTTGAAGTCAAGGTATTCAAACTTTAACTCATGCTTGCTTTGTTGTTGACATATGCTATAGAATTACATGTTTTATTAGAATGATTGAAAACTTTTCTCATTTACCGTTATAATTTTTCATATGCAGAATTCTTCACTATCGGACATTCCCATAGCAAATCCAAGACTGTATAGAGTAGGACTTGGTAAAGGATATTTGGAGCTTCCTCAGGGTAAGCTAACTTCTTAAACACTAAATATTATAGATATTTAGAAAGTGAAACATCCCAGGTAGACAATAATAATTTTTTTTTAAATACTGGAAATTAAAATTAATAACAGATTATGGAATTTATATTAAAGTAATTTATGCAAATTATTCATTAAAAAAAATTCAAGGATTATAAATATTTAGTAAGTTTTATATGTAAATGAATTACATTTAATGTTTCTATGCATTTTATCTATTTGTTGTAGTTCACATCCCTAAAAATCGGCTAGTCAACACTTTGCTAGATACTAAATGTGTTTACATTTTGGACTGTATCACTGATGTCTTTGTATGGTAAGTGAATTACCATCTTTTATTGTTTGAAATCACAATTTTCTTTCATATGAAAACTAATCATTCATCAGCTATGTTAGCTATGTTCTTTTATGTGTTAGATAGATGTTTGGATGTACAGGTTAATTGGCAGATGATTGGTTATGGCTGCTTTGAAGATTTATTCATTAGTAATTGCATTTTACAAAAAAATTAGTTAGCTAATCAGCCTTTTGGTACCAGCAAATGCTATCAAGATATTGTCTGTAAATATAGATGGTTTTATTAAAATATGTTAACTATAAATATAAATTGTTTTATTTTTATTAAAAGATGTTAGCTGTAAATATAGATGGTTTTATTAACAGATATTAGATGCAAACATAAATTTTGTCATATATTAAGAAATTTTTCCTTACACGGATACATCCATGTTTCTAGTTGAACCATACAATTCCCTCTCTCTCTTTCTATGTTCCCCAAAGGTTGATTGTTTTTCTTCCCTAATGGTTGATTTTCTTCCCCAATGGTTGATTTTTCCCCCTATGGTTGATTGTTTTTTTCCCAATGGTAGATAGTTTTTTTTTTCTGTGACTTTATGAGTGTTACTCAATTTAACAGCATGAATATTAATTTTAAAAAATATGTGAAAAGATTGCGATAAGATAGGATTCTTTTTTTATTACATTATACATAATCATTTTTAGCACATAAATAAATACATATTTTAACCAAGACAAATTTTACAATTATAACAATTTATAAAACAAGACATCCAAATTATTTCACTAGCATAGAACTAAGCCATCAATGAACTCCTTTATGAGATATGACTGCAGATGTTTTTCATTGTTTATTTCCCTGCCATGATCTTGGTGTGTCTCAAAACACACAGTGAGTGTGACACATCCTATTTATTTCCTTGCCATGGTCTTGGTGTGTCTCAAACCATGAGTGTGACATGTCCTATTTACTATAGGCTTGGATTAACACAATTTATTTTAATATGCACTTAAATCACTTGTGCATCATGTGATGACTTAATACAGAATATGCAGATGCATTTAAATGATCCAGATGAGGATTACCAAGAATTATAATTAGTTTTAAGGAAGCATGCGCAATGGGCACCTTTTAATGTCCATAAACACAATATTACAACTACATTTACCCAATGACATAGCCAGTATGTGGGCAGGGTGGTGGCAAATACCATATTTTTCAGATGATGAAAAAATGTTATATTGGCATATACAAACAGTCTCCCAAATAATTTTTTTTTGCTAAATGTCCTAACCCCTGATGTAAATGATTTTAAAAAAAAAACAGTAATACAAATGGACAGTCATTGTCTATGCATAATTTGTGTTCTACCCTGGTAGCGTTATGGATACTAATTCTACGTCAAATAGTGGATTGTCACCTTGATATGGATGGTCTCAAACGTTTTAGTTAGCAATACACTAGGCGATGGAAAATTCTGGCATTAATGATATGTTGGTACATGTGACAGAAATTGTCCCTCCTTACAATGTACAACATCAATTTTTCTTCCTTAAAGACTTCATTATATCAAGTCATCAGTAAACAAAAATGAACAAAATTAACATTAATTATTTTTTATACTAAATGTGTGATTATTAAATCTTAAAAAATTGTATCCATCCATGTAGGTATGTTTTAATGATTCCAACGATAATAGTATTATTAAAATCTCTACTTTTAGGATTGGGAAAAAATCAACAAGGTTGGTAAGAGCAGCAGCCTTGAAACTGGCTCAGGAACTTCATGACATGATTGACAGACCTGAATTTGTCACAATCTATCGATGTCTGGAAGGGTGCGTACTAAATGTATGGTTATCTTTATGTATTCATGGTCTCAATGATGAGAGATATTTTCAGAACTGTATTTTTTACATGTGATTCACAAAATCAGGAACTCAATATTACATGATTTCACTAATTTTGTAGGACAGAGCCACAGATCTTCAAGACTAAATTTGTAGGCTGGGATGATGTTTTACCAGTAGACTACACACGATCTGTTGAATCTATTGCTAGGCGTGGAGCAGATATAAAGGTATGTGGGTTAGACTGATATTTGTTACTTTATCTTTACCCAAAATATCCTTTAATTAAATCATAAGTCTACAGTTCATACTGGTCAAGAGCTAATTTATGAAAGTTGAAAAAACTATTTTATTGACAGGTTATCATGGAAAAGGACAAGATGCAGACTGATTTATCAGCCCTTTTCATGCCAAGACAGCCTACAATGACAGAAGAAGAAGCTGTAAGAACCTTTAGTAAATGAATTGTATTTTCAGGAGAGATTATTAACATTTTTTAGAGAGTAATTAAAAATAACTATTCTAATTATATATTTACCATGTAAATATTTCTGCTAACTTTTTATTTTTTCATCTTTAACTTTAGAATTTATACAAGATATTCCCAGCCCACAACTAACTTTTCTTATGATAAAATAAAAATGTTCTTGAATTTTCAGGAGACACTGTCAGCAGACTGGAATGATGACCTGGATGGAATGGAATCTTTTGTTTTGGAGGGCAAAAAATTTGTTCGACTCCCAGATGAAGAACTGGGTAAAAAATATTAAGATCCTTTTTATATTTTTATATTCCTGATTTGAGCTTGCATTTTCAGATAAGAGAAGATAAGAAACTTTTTTGTTCCAAAATATGGTAATTTATTGTGATCACATTATGCCTTTAAAAATAGCATTCAACTTCATTAAATAATGCTTTTGAAATATTACAAACTTAAATTTTTGTTTCTCGCCTGACAGGTGTTTTCCATGCAGAAGACTGCTATGTGTTCTTATGCAGATACTGGGTGCCTGTTGATTTGCCTGAGGGAGAAGAGGACATTGATGAGGATGACTTACCTGAAGATGAGTTCAAGTGCATTGTTTATTTCTGGCAAGGGAGAAATGCTTCCAACATGGGCTGGTTAACTTTTACCTTCAGGTATTTACAAACAAATTGGATTTAAAATGGCCTTACATAGTATCAGTCAACTTAAACTGTGATGTACCTGTTGAATCCTATCTTTATTCATTTAAATATGTTTTAAAAAATGAGCTTGAATGAACCAGTTCAAAATGTAGGAACAATAGGTACCTATAATAAAATAAATATCGATATTTTAATATAGCAACATAGAATATGCATTTATTCAATATAGCAACATAGAATATATAAATATTTTAATATAGCTACATAGAATATGTAGATATTTTAATAAAGCAACATAGAATGTTATTTCAGTGCTGTCCAACCTTTTTGACTCAGTGGGCCAAATTTTTTTTGATGGCCGCACATGACATCCCAAAAGAATTTTTTTTTTTTTTCATTTTAGGAAATTATTAAGTTTATTATTGCTTCTTACATTATGATTAAAGAATCATATATCTGCAAGCATGATCATCTCATCAATATAATAAATAACACAAATAAAAACTGTAGCACATCTTTGAATGCCATATTTGGCTTTGACTTGTACTTGCAATCTTAATAATTTGGGGTTGTTGTTCAGTAACTGCTGCCCTCATTAGGTTTCCTAAATGTTCGTCAGTCAAGGCATTTCGTTTTTTGGACTTGATATTGGTCATTACAGAGGATCCAGCTTCACAGATGTAGGTGCTTCCAAACTTTGTCAATATATTTTTACAACTTGTCAATAGTTGTGGAAATTCATCTGAAGAAACATAGTTCATCCAGAATTCAGTTGGCAATGCATTCTTATGTTTTTCACAAAGAGCAATGTCAGGCAGAATTTTAATAATTTCAAGCTGCACTTTCATCTGCTCCTAATAATATCATCTTTGTAGCTTCAACTGAGATTTCACACATCAAGAGATTGTCAACAAAAATTAAAACAGGAATAAGACTGCTAATATCTTTAAAATGCTAGTTGAATCGCTCACATATGACCAGCTATGGAAGTTGTTGTGCAGCCTTGGCAAGGGCTGGGAAGTGAGTAAAATTTGCCTGATTCGGTTGACTGATGAACAAGTCTAGATTAGATTCAAAAACACCAATATTTTTCATCAGCTTTGGTAAGATTTGAAAGCGCCTTGCAATTTCAGATTTAATTTATTAGGGTGATCTGTAATGTCAGTTAGAAATGCTAACCTTACAATACACTCAACTTTAACAAATTGCTCCTTGCTTCTGACCTGAGAAACAGTTTTTGTTTCACTTCTTTAATTAAATCCTAGAATCTTGCCAGTACTTTCCCTTTGCTCAGGCAAACAAACATCATTATGAGAAACAAAATCCCCAAAATGTATTATTTATTTTTCTAACAAAGTCTTTTATTCCCAGTGGAATAGCTAGAAGGAAATGAAAAATTTTCACCACACATTCCATAACATTTTGAAGTGTATTATCTTTTAGCTTTGAGTAAAGAGATCTCTGGTGTATACAAAGATACGCTTTAATGTCTGGAAAATCATTGTCAGCTATCAGCAAATCAATCAGGCCAGCTCTCCTTCCCACCATTGCTGATGCATCATCTGTTGTAACCAAAATAATCTTCTTCAAATCAATACTTTAACAGAAATTCCTTCAGTGCCTTATATACATCCTCCCCACGGGTTGTATTTTTAAATGAAAGTAGTGCCAATAATTCTTCCTTAAATCCATGTTCCATATCAAATCTAACCCTAACTATGTCAGTGATATCACTTGATTCATCCAATGCAAGACTGAAACCGTTAGCATTTTTGAATCCTTTATATTAAATTTGTTTTTGTTTGTGGGTGACCTGCTGGCTTACTGCGTGGCAAAATTTTCAGACAGCTAATTGGCCCACTTCCTGTCAAGTTATTGAGCTGAACTTGGCACATAGACTCATTGCAGAAGACAACATATTCTTTCAAATTTTCATCCCCAACCCCCAACCTTAACCCCCAAAAATCTGTTTTTCCTGTCTTTCAATTTCAAGAGAAAGATAAAATAAAATTCCCGATAATTGCCCTAAATGAGATTCTTTTTAAAAAAATGTACCAAGTACATTATTTTGTTTTTCTAAAATTGTTGGTGAAATAAATTAATCAGCAGTGTAGAAATGGGCGTGTCATTAGAATAAAGCGGTTGCAAGCCTGGGGGGGGGGGGGGCGCACCAATTGGGATTCTTATTTAGTGCGTTACTTGTATGCATGTTTGGTCAAATTTTGGACCCCACTCCCATTGCTCAATATTACATTTTATAAAGGGTTTATATGAACAATTATGTTTTAAGGGGTTATTTATTTCAAATCATGAAGCAACTGCTGAAATCCATCCCTGAATATACTTTCAACGCATCTTGCTACCTGTCTGGTGAGAAAACTGAAGATTAGATATTTGTTTTTTTAATTTCTTCTTTTTTTAAAAAAGAAATTCAGCAAATAACAAATCTACAAATTCTTGAAAACAAAGTTTAACAGTCTCACCATCTGAATATGATTTTTTCTTCTTAGCTAATAAACAGATAGTATTAAAAGATGCTTCAGTAGCAAAATTGCTTGAGCTCAAAATCTGATGAAAAACTGGCCATTCAGATTCTTTTTTTAAGAAATAACTGTCTTCTCTTAAATTTGTTCTGATAGGATAATCTTTCTTAAAATCTGCATTCACTGACTTGTGGTGTCTCTGTAGAAGACTAGCTAGCTACTCATCCAGTTACCACATTTTTAGTTTCCCGAATTCATCTTTCCCAACAGTGTTTGTAGTTATACCCTTAAATGGCGACAACATACCCCGGGATGGTGGAAGGAGCTGAAAGGCAAAGAAGTTATTATCCGATTTCATTTCACCCCTTGTTCCCACATTGTTGATCTGCTGACATGCTTAATATAAATTACTGTTATATGTCAAGCCTTCCCACTCCTTTTTGTCACACCCCTTCTTTTTTGGGATGTTAAAATTTCTTCTGTGCTCTCACGCGATTTTTCAACAATACTGAATCTCTGAATGTTGTTTGATTTTTCAACAATACTGAATCTCTGAATGTTGTTTGATTTTTCAACAATACTGAATCACTGAATGTTGTTTGATTTTTCAACAATACTGAATCACTGAATGTTGTTTGATTTTTTTTCCATATAACATGTTTATTTTTATACAAATGGTAAAAAAAAGTAACAAGCTCTGGGCCATCTAAAACTAGTCCGCGGGTTGGACAGCACTGCGTTATTTAGTTTTCGACATTAAGTTATGCAACTATTTTGTCTGAGGAAGAAGCTGTCAGATAATTTCCAACATACTGATGTAATATTTATTTTATTTATATGTTTGATCAAAGTACCATTACCTTACATAATAACAATTACTAATAATAACTTTTTATTCTGTGTAGTCTTCAAAAGAAATTTCAAACACTCTTTGGGGACAAACTAGAAGTTGTGAGGCAATTCCAGCAACAAGAGAATCTGAAATTCCTGTCTCACTTTAAAAGAAAATTTATCATTAAGTTGGGAAAGCGTCCAGCTGGAAGACCAGCTGATTCTGCAAAGGTGAAACCTGGCACAGAATTCTTCCAACTTAGGGCTAATGGAAGCCCAATAGCGACCAGGTGCATACAGGTCTGTTTTCCCTCACAGCTTGTTAAAAAGTTTTTAAAAAACAAATAAGAAGGGACAGAATATTTAAATTTTAATTAAACATCCCAAAATTTGCTTAAAATTCAAATTTTGGAATTTAAAAAAAATTGAGATAAGTTTTTCTTTTTTGACAGTTGGAGAAAGCTGATGCAGCGTGGCTAAGTCCACGTTTCTGGTAAGTGTATGCAAAGCTTTTATCATTAGCTATCAATTTGTGGGGAAAAAAATTACTTAAATTAATTTTTCTTATCCTTTAAGAAATGTGTTATTGATTCAATTTGATTTTTTAAAAAAAAGTTAATGTAAGAAAATTGTATTTCAGTTTTATTCTAATGGTACCATTTGATAGCGATGAACTGAAGGGCATTGTATATGTCTGGGTTGGTAAGAAAGCAGATCACAAAGAGGCAGAAATAGCTGAGGAGATTGCCTATAGAATGTACAAGGTGAGGATAATTTGTGTTGAAGTAGAATGCAGTTTCAATAGACGTATGACAAAATTGTAAGCTTACATCTTTTAATCAAGAGAAATGTTATATTTAATAATGAAATTTGGTTCATTAATCATTTTTGAAGGATGGCTTCACAGTTCAAATGATTAGTGAAGGAGATGAGCCTGAGAACTTCTTCTGGGTTGGTATAGGTGGGAGAAAGGCATATGATGAGGTAAGATTATTTTTGATGTTCCTTTATTTTTAAAACTGGTGTTTACCTTTTTTTGGTCATGGCACACTCTTCAATGTTCTAGTAACACCTGATTGCAGAGGGGTACTGAGGGCATTTGGTGCCCATGGCAAGAACTGAAATTGTGCTCATATCCAGCTTGAGAAATCTATTTTTTATATAATTAGGAGGGGGGAGAGATAGGCTGTGAATCTCATGGTCTTTCATGAGAGGGTTAAAAACAGCCGGTAGTTTCAATGAGCCAAGAAAATTAGCCAAATTGGAGCCATGATCATCTTGCTAAAAGGATTCTTTTTGTCCAAGCAAAGCTAGATTTTGAGTTGCAAGTAATTTTATGCCATGGAGGATTCTTGTCAAGATATCACACCACTTCTGGCTTACTTTGCACACCCAAGGTACGCCACTGCCTGATTGTTATCCAACACTTTGCATAAGTTGTCCTCACTATGCTGCTTACAAGCATGGCAGGGTGTATTAATATAATCTTTTTGGGAAGAGGGTTTTGCCCCGGGCGCAGCATTTACTTGTCATTGCCCTGCTCACATGACTTGATTAAACATTGTTAAAATAATGATGATGAACTGTACAGTTAGTTATGTGGAGTGAAAACCTTTGATAATCAAATGGCAATAACATTTTCCAGATATCAAACTAATCACAAAGATAAACTTGTATGTCTCTGTATTTTTGCTGTCAAGCTCTTTTTGTCCAAAACGTCTACTATTGTGTAATGTCCTTCAGGTTTTCCCTTTGCCCTGCGTCAAGCTTCTCTTTTGATTTTTTTCCACAGGATTATTCCTTTATGCACTATGCTCGATTGTTCAGATGTTCCAATGAAAAGGGCTATTTTACTGTTTCAGAAAAATGTGCAGATTTTTGCCAGGTACCAGTTTATAAATTATCCTCTATAACTTAAAACCAGGGGATGTGCTATTTATTACATTTTTTTTTTTTATTAGAAAAGAAAACATATTTTTCATTATAAATAGAATGCCTTATAAATTAAACAAAGTTACAATTAACACTTGCAATCTCATTTAGATTTAATTTTTATAGGTTATATTATTTCATAGGACCTCGCAATAATCTCGGGGATTAAGCAGTTTCTACTTCAATTTCTGTGGTTCACATTAAAAATATATATCACACATATTTGATAATCACCTCAAATTAGAGAAAATGTTGATTTGTCTTTAAAAATTATAAATACAAATTTGAATATCCAGGATGACCTTGCTGATGATGATGTCATGATTTTGGATAATGGGGAGCAAGTATACTTGTGGGTGGGCAAGAAAACTAGTGATGTTGAAATTAAACTAGCTTTCAAGAGTGCTCAGGTCAGTATGAGGTTTACCTATCAACCTAACTTAAAAATTATTTGTACACTTGTTGATTCAGTTATATTTGCATCTTTTCTTTAGTGGAATCAAATTAAATAATTTTGCTTAATTACTTCATTTGGCTTTTTTTTTTTCTCTATAGGGTAAAAAAACAAAAAAATTACTTATTTGCTTAATGTCAGGCTAAACTTTTAAATACTGTCTTTTTGTTTTGTGAGACTAGTGCTTTTTCATATTTCTAATTTAATTTTTAGTTTACTGATAAATCTGCTGATTTAATATGTAATCCTAAAGAACTTCTATGACCTATCTTACATATTCACTAATTTTTAAAAATTTGATCTGTTTTTTTAAACACATTTTTATGGACAGTTTGTGCCTGTAGAAAAATGTTGAATAATTTAATTTCTTTATTTCAAAAGGTTTACATCCAACATCTTCGCAATAAGCAACCTGACAAACCAAGGAAGCTCTTGCTGGCTATGAAGTACAAAGAAAACAAAAAGTTTATCAAGTGCTTCCATGGGTGGGGGAAACACAAAGAGGTCAAGGATTTTAAAGCATTGTTGCCTACTATTTATTAACCCTTTACAGTCCAAGCCTATTCAGCCTTTTCTAATCCTAGCGACCAAGCAAAGGGTCATAACTCCATTCTAAATGAAGGTTCTTTATCTAATTAATTTACAGAAAATAAACTATAAGCAAGAAAATAAAAAAAAAAATACCTAAATACAAAGAAATGATTGAAGCAAAAGTTGCACCAAAAAACAGTTTCAGGGACACTAGATTTATGAAATAGTGAAGCTTCATTAGTCCTAAGTTCTTTCAAAATTGTATCCAAGGCTTCGATAGCCATTTTTTACAGCGAAAAAATCGCAACTTTTAAAAAAATTGTAGAAAATCAGCCCCTAAAGACACCGCCGTCAAACTAGTATCAAAATAAATGCAGACAACGAGGCTTTCTTCCGGTAGAACTATAAATAGTAATGCGCAATGGATTTCCGCTGTGCTAAGAACGAAAGTAAACAACCTCGCAGCGGGGCGAAGCGGGCGGGTTTGGCCGCAACGGACTGTAAGCTTAAGGAAAAAATCGGCGCATTTCGGGCGCATCGGACTGTAAAGGGTTAATGAACTTTCATAACCACAGTTACCTTAACCAATTCTTCAACCATCAAAGAAAAAATATGCCATATCTGGAACAAAGTTTCATTTAAAATGCATGTTTATATGGCTTTGATTACATTTGCCCCAAGTTGTGTTCCCTATTTCTTTCAATGAAAAGATAATTTGCAGTGTGTAAACACGTTGTATTTTTCATCTAATCAACCACTGAACCCTTGAAAAAAAAAAAATATTGTTTTTTCTTTTTTAATTATTTTAGACAAGATAATTATCTGTTTTACTTTAAAAACTTTCTGTTCACACTATAGTCTTTTTAAAGCTAGAGTGTCAGGAATTATTTAGATTTTTCACTGATAATAAGAGAGCATGTTATTTTAAAATATTCTTCTCAACTGTGATAGGCAGTTCAGTCTGCTGGACTCTTTAGTTTTCTGTTGATACTTTTACTATAATTGTATATAAATATTTGCATTAACTCATCCCTAGCTTATGTGGTGCATTTTATGGTGCTAACTGTATTTCTTAAAATGTTGCTTTTTGTGATATACATTCAAAGAATGAGACATTTAAAATTTAACAAAACATTGTCCAAATTTAATTTCATCAAGCTTTGCCTAATTTTTCTTAAGTCAACAAAATTTTTTATACAGATGTTTACAACAAAGAAATGTTTTACAGGTGAACATTATTTTGACTCCTGCATTTCTAATTATGCTTAACAGAATAAACAAAAAGAAAAGTTCTTGGTATTTTTAAATAAGATATCTTTTTATGGAGGTCAAGCAGATGTTTATAAAAATAATGACGTGCCTCATATTGTATGCTTTTTTTGTATAGCAAGAAACCCTTAATCAGCAGTACAAAATAATTAAAGATGTGCTTAGAATTTAAAAGCAATAAAATGTTTCTATTCATTTGCTAACCAAAATAAGTTTTTTTTAGTATTGTTTATCATTTAATATAATAAAATCATAAGGACATTTTTAAAAAAAAATTATGATTACTGTATTTGGGTTTTGAAATCAAGTAATACACTTACTGAAACAATTAACATTCTTTATCCTTAAGAAAAGTTGACTAGTTCACTACATATCAAGTTAATTCAAATGGAGTGAATTGAAGTTGATAAAAACAATGTATTTCTATAATATTTGTTTTTTTTTATTGATTATTAATTTTTCAGTTTGTGGATTAAATCACAATTTGAATAAATATTTTGAAATGCCTATACTATATATGAAGTAACTAGCAAGTGTATCCAGTTATTTGGAGAAGGAAATGAAGAAATGGTTTTAAATAAATAATTGATTGTGTTTAGCCACTATACCAGTATATCACCCAAAGGAACCTTATGTAATGAAATAAAAAAAATATCAAAAACTTTTTTTTGGGAGCTTTGCAGATCAATAATATATATATATATATATATATATATCCCATTGGTGCCGGGATCCCATACTGGCAAATGGGATTCCAACAGGGAAGGGACCCCACTGGGATTGTAATCTGAAAGGGAAATGGGACACTTTTGAGATCGCATTTTATGAGTTGTATTAAGTTGTATAAATGCCCTAACCAATATTTGTAACAAAATATGGCTGACAGGGGAATGGCCCAAATCATGGACTCGATCGCTCATTATCACACTCCCCAAAAAAGGTAACCTATAGCTATGCCAAGACTATCGCATAATTAGCCTAATAAGCCACCCAAGCAAGGTCATGCTGAAGGTCATACTGAACCGACTAAGACCATATGCCGACAGTATCATAGCTGAAGAACAGGCGGGCTTCAGGCAAGGACGTGGCACTACTGAGCAGATCCTAAACCTCCGGATATTATGTGAGAAATATGCTCAACACCAACAAAACCTATACCACGTCTTTGTGGATTTCAAGAAGGCATTCGACAGGGTTTGGCATGCTGCTTTATGGGCCACCATGAGACACTACAACATCAACACAAACTTAACCAGAATGATAAGCAGCCTCTATGATAAGGCCACCAGCGCAGTCTTCTTCAACAAAAACATCGGAGAATGGTTCAAGACCACGGTTGGAGTACGACAAGGCTGCTTGCTCTCCCCCACCCTGTTCAACATCTTATTAGAGAGAATTATGTCAGATGCACTGAAAACGCATGTAGGGACAGTCAGCATTGGTGGCAGAACAATCACCAACCTACGCTTTGCGGATGACATAGACGGACTGGCTGGAAGCAAAGAAGAGCTCGCCAACCTAGTAAAGCGACTCGACAGGACTTCATCGTCCTTTGGCATGCTATTCAGTGCAGAAAAGACAAAAATGATGACGAATATCACCACTGGCATCGCCACTGAAATTAAGGTCGGGGAGGAAAGATTAGAGACAGTTGGCAGCTTCAAATACCTCTGAGCAATAGTCTTGGAAGAAGGCTCCAAGCCCGGATTGATGGCAAGGATTGTGCAGACCACAACAGCACTAAAGAGACTCAAGAAAATATGGAACGACAAAAATATAGCCCCCAGCACCAAAATCAGGCTGATGCGCTCATTAATCCTCTCCATTTTCTTAAATGCCTGTGAGTCCTGGACATTAAAAGTAGAACTTGAAAGGAAAATAAAGGTGATGGAGATGAGATGTTTCAGAGGCATTCTTGGCATCTGCTATAGAGACCATATCACCTATGAACAAGTAAAAGAAAGGATTCGTCAAGCAACTGGGCAGTACGATGACCTCCTGGCGTCTGTAAAAAAGCGCAAAGTTGAATGGTATGGCCACGTGACCAGAAAACAAGAGCTCGCCGAAGAAATCTTGCAGGGCACAACTAGAGGAGGAAGAAGAAGAGGAAGACAGAGAAAAAAGATGGGAAGATAACATCAAAGAATGGACGGGATTACAACTAGGCGATGCTATGCATAGGGCAGGAGACCGAGAGGAATGGAGACGAATAGTTTTTATGTCATCTGTGGCCCCAACGGTCGAAAGACTACGGGACATGATGATGATGATGATGATTAAGCTGAAAGATACCAAGTTTGAGTTACAGCCGTTTCTACAAAGCCTCTGTGAAATTTGTGACAAGCAACCCCATCATTTATAATTGCCCCTTGACTTTATTTTACATCAAAATGTCCTAGTTTAAGCAACTATTTTTATAGATTATACCAATAAAATGAATAAAGTAACTAATTAATGTAAAATACATTATTTTAACTTTGATACAACAAAAGTCAAAGTAATCCAAAAATTTACTCACCATGGTCAAAAACATTTTTAAAAATCTGAATATTATTCAAGCAATGTGACAACAATCCTCACCAGCCTCCTACTTTAACTGCTAGACAACAGGGACCACACCTGCGGGTTTGATCAAACTCTGGAAAGTCCTGGAAACCATTGGCCATTTGCTGGCTTTGTGAAGAAAGTTCCTCTGGCTTGGTGTCAGGAGATACCTATGACTGTCTACTTAGTAAATTCATTTTTAGGGGCAGGAGAAGATGACGTGGCTTAACATATGCAGCTGGTTGCATACGTAGCCTATAGCCAAGTAAATGATTAATAATTTTTTTTATGATGTAGATAGGGGGCAACACTTTTTAAATATGCAGCGCATGAATCTATTACTAGAGTCAATTTTATATTGCAGACTGTATTTAAGAATTGAGAAGGTCAAAAATTATATTTTCGACAGTAAAAGTATTGCTAATTTGTTCATCTTCCGGTTGATAGGCCAAATGTTCATCTTTTGCAATAGCGCACACTGAGGCACAGTAACTGATTAATTTATCATTGGGGCCGTCCATTAATTACATCAACAATTTTTAAGCAATTTTTGCGCCCCCCCCCCCACACCAGTCAACAACTGTCTAACTCTCTGAGCCCCCTCTCCCCCCCGCCAAACCAAGTAATTATGTCAACCTTTGTTTAACACCCCCCACAAAATAATAAAATAAATGAATACCCGATATATAAAAACATTTTACTTTGTGATGATCTATTTTAATAACACAAAATTGTAGGAAAAACATTTTATTGCATCTTTAGCTTGTTAATCAACAAGTTAAAAAGTTTTTACACTTAAATTCTTATACTCAAGAGGGCATTGTTGGTCACGTTGAACTTGCTTTTTCAACATGACTTATGATGCAAAATAGATGTTACAGATTTTGTAAATCCGTTCAAGCAGTGGTGTTATTATTGTTACTCACTTTACTTTCCCCTAATTCTCAAAATATCGTATTCCTACTCTATCAATAACCTTTATCTTGACCGCACATGACCCTTGAACCTTGTCCTTGTTCCATACCGCAAACATATCACCCTTGTCATTTGCGACAAATAGAATCTACAGTCGAAGAGAGGCCAACTTTTGACTTCTCTTGCCCTAACAAAGTGACACACATTAAATAAATCTTTTATTGTTAAAAGCCTAAAAATTATATACCTATTTTAATTTGCACTAATTAAATTTGTTAAAATAATGTAACAAGTCAATTTTTAAGATTAAAATTTTACTAGAGCAAACATGATTGCTGACGTCAACTAATCTAAACCCTCCTCCCCCTTGTCAACAACGGTCAAACATTTACATCCTTCCTATTTTGTCTTGGTAATAGATAAATATTTTCTTCACACTGCTTGCATGCACTCCCCCCATATGTTATCTCTCTCTCTATATATAAGTGAATGTATGTCCCGTATTCGCTACTATACCATTCATCAAATTGCAATAAAACTTTGGTGAGTTGTTGCCCACAAGCCCTCAAATTTTAGTGGATTATTACAACCATTTTACAAAGTTCCGTTTTGGGCCAGGGGCCCTAAATTGTTTTTTTCCCTTCTAATATGAGCTATGTAAGTAAATATAATTTCCGTTTGCGCTCCTATACTGATAGTATTGATCCGATTGCGATAACACGTTGGTGAGTTGTCGTGCCAGCGCCCGCAAAGTGTTCTGAATTAGTACAATCATTTACAATATTCCGTTTGAGGCCGTGGGCCCTAAATTCGATTTTTCTTATATGAGCTATATAAATATAATTTCCGTATGCTTTCTGTATCCGTACCGGTACTGTACTGTGCGCACGCCTGCAAAGATTTCTAATTCAAATATTTTACAATATTCTATTTGAGGCCAGGGGCCCTAAATTCGTTTTTTTATTACATGAGCTATATAAATATCATTATTTCATGGATGGATCAATCGTTACAAGTGTGTGGACACTGTGGACAAAATTTTGAAAATGCTTGCAGGGCTTGATAAATGGACAGCTTTATGTGGCCTGCTCCAGGCACTCACGCGTCGAAAAAACTTATAATTTATTCGTGTACGCACCATACTGACCATACGGAAAAAATTCTCAATATAAAAAGTAGTTTAAAAAACATGAGGCTAATTGTTACTCTTGGTTCCTTGCGTGATTGTTTACGGTTCAGGTTAGGTTTAGGCATATATTTTTTAGGGTTGAGGTTAGGTTTAAGTTTAGGGATAGATTTGGGGTTCAGTTTAGGTTTAGGGATAGATTTAGGGTTCAGGTTAGGTTTAGGGATACATTTGGGACATTTTAAAATTATTTTTTAACGGTTTATTCTTAATTTTACGGTTTGCGGCAACCAAGATGGCGGCTATGGTAAAAAAACAAAAACAAACGGGGCACTATCTTAATCTTACCAAACATAATTAAAATAAAAACAATATCTTTCTCAGAGTGGCATTGCAACGCATGCCGGGTACTCGCTAGTCATAATAATGAAGTGGCTATGGTACCCGGGTACCAGAAGGGAGAGGTTGGATTAAAAAACTATTTAAAATATTATTGTTGGGTTTGTAAGACAAAATGAAAATGAGGTATCAAATGAAATACAATTGAATGAACTTTATTAATGTTTGTAAACTTAATTCCTCAGTTTAAATAAAATAAACTACCACAAATGACATCCGAACAGCAGAAGTCAAAATGGACCCGGGCACGCAGCGCCTCAATTCGCACCCGGGTCCCATTAGACTCATGAGTATTCGGATGTCATTTGTGGTAGTGGTAGCTTTTTTTAAATATTATTTTTGTTAAACTGAAGAAGTAAGTTTACAGACGTATAGTCCATTCAATTTTCTTTCATTTGATACCAAATTTAGTCTTACAAACCCAACAATAATATTTTAAATAGTTTTTTAATCCCAACCTCTCACTTCTGGTACCCGGGTTAATCCGTGGTTTTAATCATGACCCACTAGAGTTCTCGTAGGTCGTGGGTTAATCCACTTACTTCATTACAAACGATGTAAAACCATGGCAACATAGTAAAGTGAAAATCTATGGTGAAAACCCTTTTATCATGCGAAACTTTTCTGGTAAAAATAGCTTTTAATTTTCATTAACACATTTTATACGCAATTTATTGATATAATTCTTTTTTTTCAACCACTAAAGATACTAGGTATAAATGTGATGATGAGTTTTAATATTTAGTTCGAAACCATTTTTTCTTCGTTCACTATACCGTTTGATGACGCCTTCGTTAGAAATAATGGCTACCTATACCGTGCCCAGCTAATCTAACGGGTTAATAACATTCTTCCGCATATATTTAAAGACTTGCAGATTCTTTACATTTTCACGAATGACTAAATACGTCGATTATGGGGAGGGGAATTATAAATCCGACAGACAGTTATCATCAACGTCTTATAGAGACGCAAGAAGGACAAATAGTAGTAGTAGTGAAACTGGTCATTTCGGTGGATTCAGAGTTTACGTTGGTGATATAGGCCAACGCATTGGGAGAACTGATTTAGAAAGAGAATTCGGACAATATGGACCTGTAACAGATGTTTGGATGGGAAGAAAACGCGAGCCGTAAGTATACTAATTTTAGATGGAAATGATAAGGGGCCAAAACCATTTTTTAAATATAAACACCCCCCCCCCCCCAATTCTTGTCACAAATTTGGACTAATTCATTTGAGCTTTTATCACATAATAACTTCATTTCAAAAGGAATTTTTGAACTCATGTTGGTTTGGTCCCCCTCGTATTTTGTATGATAGAAATTTAAAGGTAGTGAACTTGGGACTTAGTGAATGGAAAAAAAATCACCATTAGTAGCCTACAATTTTCAATATAATATTTAATATAAGTAAATATAATTAATAATTGGCTATAACTTGAAATTTTCTGAAAGTTTGAACAATTTATGAAATATTCATAAGATGAGTAGTAAAATGTTACTCACTCTTGAAAGGTCAAGGTCAAAATCAACATACACATAACATTAAAAAAATGGTTGAATTTTGAGTTAGCAGTTAATATAAAGTATATTGGCATTGGTCACAGAGGTTATTATTATTATTATTAGTAGTAGTTTTATAAAGTGTGTTACTCCAGCCTAGGGCTGGGCTCACCTCACTGTACATACAATTTAACAAACATAATCATGAACTTAAAAATTAATATACATTAATTAAATAAAACAAAAAATAAAACATAAACAAATGTGTATTCGCTCCAACCATTCCATAACTATTTACATCTCAAGCCATGGACAACATCCAGCAGCATTGTTCATCGGTCAGAGGGGGGAATCAGCCAGGACAGTAGAGTTTAAAGAGATGTGTTTTGAGTGCATTTTTGAAGGCTGTGATGGTTGTTATATTGCGGATGTGTAGTGGAAGAGAATTCCATTGTTTGGGGGCACAGAAAAAGAAAGATCGTTCACCGTATGTTTTTGTGTGAGTCTTGGGGACAGAAAGAATATGTGAGTCTGTGGAGGTGCGAAGCTGCCAAAGGGGTGAATAGACAGAGAGAAGTTCGGTTAGATAGGAAGGGCAGGAATTCGAGAAAAATTTGTTGCAGAGAACAGAGAGTTTATAGTCAATCCATGCTTGTACAATGAGCCAATGAAGTGAATGAAGTAGTGGTGTGACGTGATCACGTTTTTTGCCTTTAGAACTAGCCTAGCAGCTGAGTTTTGAACCTTTTGTAATTTTTCTCAGTAGTGTTTTCGTGAACCTGACAGAAGAGAGTTGCAATAGTCAAGATGAGAGAGAATAAAAGCATAGAGTAGAGTTTTTGTTGCACTAACTGTGGTTACCCCAGATAAACTCTGTTACAGCCCCATATTCAAAAGATTCCTTTATTTGTTTGTATTCACTTAATGCAAGTTTTTGTTTTCTTAATTTATATTTTTGAAATTAGGTGGAGGGATTCTGGGGAAGATCCCTTTTGTTACTGAAGTTTTAAAATACAGGTACTTCGACTTTTGGAGCGTTTTTTTTTTCTTCACTGGTGTAAGGTCTTGGGGTATCAGCAAGGATGTTTTTCTTTCTTCATTTCTTTTGAAACATGTATGTTAAATTTTAATACAAATTAATGGAAAATTTCATTATAATATATTTCATATTAACCATACTGATAGTGAGATTTAGTTTATGATGCCATTAATGTTCATTAAAGAACAGGAAAGTTATAACACACATCATTCAGGTCCTACAATTGGTCTGTTCACCCTAAGTCTAGTGTTGGGATTTCCCAAAGTGACTCACTGCACTTAGGGTGAGACAACTCTTGGCAAAACCCCTACTTTTAACCCAAAATTTACCAAACAAATTCTTTTCATATTATAAGATACTTGTCCAATGTCCTTTCAGAAAATGTATACTTGTAAGTGTCTCAGAATTCTTTTAGCATGGGCATGGGATTTTGTAATTTTTGAAAATCATATGAAATGCTAAAAATGGCTTGACACTACAGAAAAATTAATTGACAGTTATAGTCATAGGTAAAGTTTGAGAAAAAAAAAAAGTATTTTATTGAATATGTGTAAAAGAAATTTATTTTCCTATTAGAATAAAAAATGTTCAAATGTTCAAGTCTTTAATTATAATTTGTAGGACTTCTCAGAATTATGCCTTTGTTGTCTATCGATACCCAGAAGATGCAGATGAAGCTGTTAGAGATAGAAATGGAAGGTGAGTTATTGGATTAATTTGCTTATTTAGGTACAAAACATGTTCTGGTATTGAAGTAAGTAATTATACTCATGGAAATTGATTGAAGACAACAATTGGTTATTCACTGTGATTAGATTAGTATTATCATACATGGCAACTTGCAGGATCAAAAACTGTACAAAAAGTCCCAAAACATGTACCGGTACAACAACATGATCAACTTTACAGAAAAATGAAAAGTTGAACAAAGTATAGTTAATAACCTTTTCATTTAATTGTCACTGTTTTGAATACATGCAATCTTTTTACCTTTTTGATAATTTCTGAATTTGTTTGAAAACGCAAACAACTAGTGCCATTGTTAACTTTTGCAGTGTAAAAAAAGAAGTGATGGTTTCACCATTAAGTCAAATTCTTCAAACAGTCTTTTTTGTTTTTTAACATTGAGAATGAGTGATCACAAACTGCAATGCTGTGAGGCAAGGTCAGCGATTATACCTATTATATCTATGTGGAGAGATTTGGATATCTCAGCTTCTTACAGCTTGTGATCTGATGCATCACACCAAGACAATAGTTTGCCACATTTGGCTCAACTTCTGATGTTGGAAGGCTTCCTCCGGTTCTTGACAAATTCCAACTTTCTTTTTTAAAATTACATTAAGCCATTTATTTGAAAGTTTCCAGCTGGAGTAAAATAAAACAAAGAAGTTAATATTATTATTAAGTGGTTTTATATAGCACAGTACCCAAGCCTAGGGCTAGGCTCACTGCGCTCTACATAAAAATTAGCAATTACAGAAATGTATACATTTAAAAACAATAGGTGAAAAGCTTGACCTCACGGTACTATCTACCCTTGTCCAGCCATGGACAGCACCCAACAGAATCAAGTGTTGTTTATCAGTCGGGGGGGGGGGTGTGAGAATGAGTCGGTATAGTAGAGTTTAAAGAGATGGGTCTTTAGGGAAGTTTGGAAGGCTGTGATGGTCATTATATTGCGGATGTGTAATGGGAGAGAATCGTTTTGGGGCACAGAAAGAGAAAGATCGTTCACCATATGTTTTAGTTTGTGTTCTGGGAACAGAAAGAATATGTGAGTCTGCGGAAGAACGAAGCTTTCGAAGGGGTGAATAGACAGTAAGAAGTTCAGTAAGATAGGAGTTAAGGAACCAGAGACAAAGTTGTGACAGAGAACAGACAGCTTGTAATCAATGTGTGCCTGTATAGGGAGCCAATGCAGTCAGTGAAGTAGTGGTGATTGATGTTATGCAACAAAGAACCACCTGCTTTAGTCTTAGAAAGTTTTAACATTAAATGTAGTCAAGCCGTAGTAATAAATAGGCATAAAGACAAATTCTTTTCATTGGTGGTGATATTAAATATTTTAAATTATTTAATAGAAATTAAAAGAACACTTACCGACCCTGCAGTTTTGCTAAGATTTTAAAAAATGGATTTGTAATTATGGTTTAATACCAAATGAAAGTTCCTCAAAGCAGTTACTACCATACAAGCTGGTGTATTAATGAATGATTTGTATGATTTTGGTAATAGCTATTTTACCTAGAGATCAGCGGTTCTCAACCTGTGGGTCACGACCCCTTTGGAGGTAGCACAACCCTTTCACAGGGGTCGCCTAAGACCATCTGAAAACACATATACTCTACAGTTATGAAGTAGAAACAAAAATAATTTTATGGATGGGGGTCGCCACAACATGAGGGACTGTATTAAAGGGTCGCCGCATTGGGAAGGTTGAGAACCACTGACCTAGATACATCGACTCGTCAAAGCTCATATGCTTTATTTATTTGGCTCAAGATAATTTTGAATTAATTAATAGGTTATAAGCGTTCTTTTGATCAATATTTTTGTACAAATGCCAATAAATTAGTAAAAACCGGAAAATGTAAAAAAAAATGTACAAAATACAGGTAAATTGTATCACTCGGTATGTATGAGTAGAATGCACTGTTATCACGATAATGTTTCTTAATGTTTTTCATTTTTGTAATAAAATTTATTTTAAAAATAAAAATCAGAAAAGTGTGTGGTCGCCAAGTACGGGTAGAGCACGCCAAACCAGTAAATAGTAATCCACGTCGCCATAGAGGTAGCTGGGATTATAGAGGAAGAGGTGATTATAATTCTTCAAGAGGAGGAGGCCAACAACGTCGCAGGTCAAGAGAGAGATACAACTCAAATAGAAGGTGTGTACTTCTGTTGTGTTCAGCTTATTTTGTGCTTGTTTTATTTGTTTATATTCATTTGACGTTTTTCTTATTGATTTTATTTTACTTTTTATTTTATTGTGCTAAATGCAAAAAAAAAACACAAAAAAAATCCCCATTAATTACAAGATCAGTATTATTCGCCAAACTAAACTGTTGTATAGCACAACATTTTGTTGTATTTCTTAATTTAAATGTTGCCAATGGAAAATAATCATGAATGTTTTATTCAGATGTTATGATTTTAAACTAAATATTTGGATTAATTACTTTGAATTTTTTGTTGTTCCAAAACTCATAATTGAACACATGGAGAAAATAATAATTATTACTTGTTAAAGTGTAATAACTAGAAACCTAGCTATTGAAATATTTGAAAAAAAAACATTGAATAAACATTCTGATTACTTTGCATGGTTTTCTTATTATTTTATTTTGAAGTTGTAGAGAATTACAGGAAATGCTTTCAGATTAGAGAAGTCTTTTTACAATGATATGAATGGGATTTTGCATTTCAATACATATACACAGCTATAATGTAGAAGGTAATTTGATAGAAATTCACTGACTGAGATTATGATAATTTGCTTGATGTCAATGTTGGCTGTGGTGTTTCTAAATAGGATTTAAGTATAAATAGGATTAAGGTGTTTTATTGGTGATAGTTAAAATTTTATAACTTATCTTTGGTCTCTGTAATTTAATTTGTTGTCCTGCCACATTTATTCAAGGGGGCATCCATTCTGGCCCATTGTTTACATCAGCCTGCTGCTGCCTAGAAGTCCAGAGAGGTTGTTGGATCGTATCGTTAGCACCCATACGTTTGGTTACGAGCTAGCAGAAAGTTATCGATTGAGATCCTGTTTCCCTTGCTGAGTGGTCGTTAGGTCCCCCAAAACAGCCGTATCGTTGGCACTGCTTCCTAAACTACCAATAGGTAGAATCGAACAAGCAAGGTGTCAGTCACGATGGTCTAGTTCCGAGTCGATGGCTTAATTACAGATGATGGGCAAGTTGGACGAGCGTTATCAATCCACTTCCTGATGTGGTCAAAGATCATTTTGCTCTCCTCCGCGCTTAGGACTGTTGGCTGTATAAGCAAGACAGAACCTAATGTCCAGTGCAGGCACAAAGCGTACTCCATGGTCGTTATTTGCTCGAGTATCCTACAGGGCATTCAGTTCTCCTGAAGTTAAAAACAAAGTCATGGGGTAATGTGTATGAAATTGTTGGGTAATATAACCCTGTATAGCTCTTGTGTAAGATTTCTGTTCCATATGCTCATTTGCATTTGAATTTATATTCTGTCTTAAGTGTACTTTTTCATGATGTACCTGTCAGACTCCTGAAAATCAATAATGTATTTTGTTAAAATAAATTTTTTTTTGGAAAGTGTGAAAATTTAAAACAAGCTGCCAGTAATCATAATCATTCTATCCATTTTTACTTATGTCAATATGGTTTTACTGTTCATTTAAAAAAAATAGCTCTCATGTTTTGGCTTCTTTTTTTTGATATCTAGACTCTAAATAAAATTATAAGTAATGTAGATAAATTATAGCCCATACATATGATTAGATCATAATTTAATTTTTAGCTTTTTACAGTACCAAACAAAAAAACTCGTACAGAAAACTTGCAAATTAACTATACATAATTTTTAAAACTTAATTTTACTCATTGCATATCAGCTAAATTTAATTTATTTGAGTAAACTTACTTTAAGATTGCCATTAACAAGAACATTTATATTAAGTATTAATTTAATTTTTTTGTCCACTTTCTCAGATCAAGATCTCTTAGTCCAGTGAGGACCAGCAGAGGCCAACAATCTCCAGGGTCAAACAGGCAATTCCCTCATTTCTCTTGTAGATTGTAAAGAATATCTTGCTAAAAAATACTTAAGAAAGAGAAGGGTTTTGTTTCATTATAAAGAATGTTTTACTCGACAGCATTATTAAAACTAATTGCTGATTTCATTTTGTGTTTTCAATAATTGTTTAGATATGTTAGGGAGAGCAGAAATTAAAAAAAAGGAAATTTTACCGTTTTCAGAATTATATAATTGAAATACTGTTAAAATGTGTATTTTTTTTCTGAACAGACATGACAGTTTCAGTGATTCTTCCCCCAAAAAATCCAGAAAGCGGTCAGCCTCTAGCTCTCCTGATCCTAAACTTAAGTATGTTCTTTGTTTATTTCAGAGGAAATATTCATATAGCATTTAAAGTCTCAACCGAGTAGCTACTAGTTCAAAGCATAAGTATGGAATTGTACTCTCTTCAGCATCAAGATATCTAAACAATATTTAGGTGTTACAGTAACAAACTTTTAATGAGTTATAATATTTGCAGATTGGTGCTGTCATTGTGGCATGATAACTTGTGAAATGAAGTTTCTCAACTTACATAATTTTGCCAATGCTTAAATTGAAGATATTTCTCATGTATGTATGATCATTTGATTTTTTGGACATATAATCCTTATTTTTTTTCTTTATCCAAGAAAATCAAAGAAGTCCAAGAAAGAAATATCAGCTTCCCCCTCGCCCTCACGACAGAACCAGCAGATCCAGGACTCCGATTCGGGAAGCCTCTCCTCCACTCCACCCCCAAAGAAGAAGAAAAAGAAGCCAAAGCAGCGAGGACAGTCTTCATCTCAGAGCCCCCAAGCCAGTGATGAATATGATGCAAGGCAGTACCAAAAGTCTCAGGTTTGTTCAAATGTTTTGCTAACATTTTTCTAGCATTATTAAAATTAAACAGCAATATTTTCAATTTTTAAATAAAATATGTCAAAATTAATTTTATTTTCAGGATGGAAGAGGAGATGGGAGAAAAATAAGACCTGCCAAGAACAAAAAAAAAAATATTTATGATCGAAATGATGGCTACAGTAGCGATGATAATTAATTTTTAAAACTTTTCTTAACTGCTTTATTTGTATTTTTTGTGCACATTTTTTTTTGAAAATGTTATATACTATTTAAACAAAATTAATGTGACCAAACTATATTGAACTAATAATTTGAGGGTAAGAGTATTAACAAAATTGTAGCTATTCACCACAGCTTAAAGAATCTCATTAATCAACTAAAATATTTGAGTTGAGTTTGTTTAAAAAGTGGTCCAGATTTCTTTGCTTCTTGCCAATGTAAACATTAATTTAATAAGTTATTTTTCATTTTGTTGCTTCTGTAAACATATAAGAAAAGGTATCACTGAAACATTGTTATTAAATTGAAGCCATCAAACATTGTCTTTGTCAGATTTAACTTTAACTTTTAACATTGCTTTACTTCTTGCTTTGACTAAGCACATCAACATTACTGGCTAGGAACATGGGTACGTTTAGTAAAGAAATGAAATAAGTACAAGCATGCCCCTTGCTTGTGTTAACTTTTGTTCCTTTGAGTGTGATCTGGTTACCGGTACTAAAAGCATGGTCATGTATTTAAAAAATCTTTAAAAAACAGGTTTTTAAAAATTGTATATTAACTCCAAAACATTAAGATATTGTTACCTCATTATCATTGACATAATGATTAAGAAGTAGATATTGTTTTATTGTAATTGATAATGTGACTCTGTATAGGTCAAACTTAGCAAATATTTACAGAGGGCCTACTCCAACTATAGCTTAGACCAGGGTTGGGCAACCTTTTTGTGCAGAGAGCAGCATGGTAATTATTGTGGTTTTTTTTGGCGGGCCACATAACTTTTAATATAAATTTTGTAGATAGACAAACAGTGGAAAACATTGTATTTGGATTTGATAATTATTACGGTTGGATTTTACATCGTTATTACTAATTTTCAAAGGCTTTTACAGAGAAAAATTCAGTTTGTATTTTTAATCCCCATATAGCCTGCGGGCTGTAGATTGCCCGCCCCGGTTTAGAGTCTCCTGTATTATATCAAATTAAAACATGCTTTATATATCAATAAAAGACATTTTTAAAACATAAATTTTCATGACATAAGCTTATGATGGAAAGTTTTCTCCGTTTATGGACGCTTTAAAATATGTTTAATTTAGCTATAAGTTATAACACCTCCTGTTCCATTTTATGATATGGTGGAGCCATGTTATAATATTTGTATGGTAGACCCATGCTGTTTTATACTCATAAAAACTGGAATGCAAAATGGAGAGTATGAAAATAATGTTTTGTACATGTATATTTGCTTGAAAGTTCACATTATTATTGCATGTGATTTTTTTTTCTCTTTTAAATTTAAGCAAGTATGCACTGCATTACTTAATGTCAAACCAATGGTTATTGATTTTATTAAAATTAAAATGATCATTTTTATTTATTTTTTGTAATTTTGTTGCATATTATTTCTATTTCTAGTTGTGATTTGCAATACCAGTGCTCTTAAAGTTTTACAAGCAAAAGCAAATAATATGATGGCTATTGTATGGGGTGTAATTTAGAACCCCTCCACATTATATTAATGATTTCATTTTGCCCCTTTTAAAATTAACAATAAATGCAATTGATCAAATATTTATTTACAATCAATCAAGACTATAAAGTATATTGAAATAAGTCACAATACTTGATAAATTTAGCACATTCATTATTCAGCAATACAAAAGTTGTTACATATTAACAGTATATATTTATACAAATTATAGGTATTTCATTAATGTGCAGATAAAAATACCATTCAAAGCAGAGCTGTGGCTTTAAACAATTTATATGTCAAATACATGGAATTTTCTTTTAAAAAGTGGTGCTTTTTAATTAAGACAGTTTCAGGTAATATTTCCAGTGTTTGAAAAAAAAATTCTGGGCATGTTAAAATATCTTTCAAAGATAATTATATCTATACTATAACACTGAACAATCAACATTCAAACTAAAACTTTTATAAGCTCTAAACAGAAATCATGTTGATGAAATGTATTTATAAGCGTAAATCTGTTTTTAATCATTATTTCAAAAATCATATCCAGCCTTTAAGTATACGGTGTAAGTATAAATACTTCCTAAATAGAACTGATCTGGAAAAAAAAATGGCTCTGTCTTGATGTCTTTAGGATCAGTCCTGACTAGATTATCACATCAATTTCAATATGTATGTGAACATCATAATTATGATCATAAGAGAGTGTATGCATACACAGTGAAGCTACATTTTAGATAGTGAATGATAAATTTAAGATTACCAAATATTCAAATAGCCAATCATTTAACTTTTGCACTTTGCAAAGGACCTCCTGATGTAAAGCAATTTCAAAAATATATTACCTATTTAGTGTCCAATATAAATATATTTAATATGTGGTTTGCATTTAATTCCACAAATTTTGAACTTTCTCAAGCATAAAAATGTTCCATATTGCATTTAAATTTAATTGTTTTAGCATATTTCATCTCAAATAGTGATAGAGTGGCTGAGCAACATTGAAAATATTTTGTATGCAAGGAAATGAAATCATAATCTAAATGCAATCACAGCAAAAATAAATTAACACCACAATATTTACAGGGATAGAACAAATGTATTAAATTAAGTAGGTACATGAAGTAAACAAAATGTTATGTCTCAGCCAATCATACATTCATTTCTATTGACTGACATTTATTTCAACTTGTCAGAAATGACTTTTTCATTGCATTATCCTCATAACTTTGCCAGACTAAGCCCTCAGAGTTAGGAATAGCATATATTTAAGTCACAGAGGCACAACTGTGTTAAAATCTCAATTCCTTGTGAAAGTTAGTAAAAGCAGTATTAGAGATTTTTTTAAAAACCAACTTCTTTCAATGAAGTATCACCGTTTTTTCTTTCATGTACTGTAAAATTAACATTTAAATCCATGTCAATTTCTGAATTAAAATCTGCTTTACATAAGACATTGTATTATATTTATAACCCATTTCTTACAAATATTTATATCCTCATTTTAAAATATAAGCTTTAATAGAATGTTTAAAGATAAAGCTTGTTACTGAACAGGATGATCTTGTCAAAGCTAGTCATTTAATTCAAATACATCTTTCTTACAAATTGAGCATGAGTTGAAAAGTTAGTAGTGAAACTCCTCAATCAATTAAGTACAGAAATTTTAATAGAAGAATGATATTTTTTAATAAATGTAGAAGAAAAAGATTAAATTTAGCACTAAAACATGCTAAATAACATTGTTTTGATTATCATGTAAATCATCAGTTTTGTGGGGTGAATATTGTTAATGATATTACAGAAGTTTATGTGCACAATGTGTCAAATCTACATGTTCATTAAATGTATATACTTGCTGATAAATTTACCTCTTTACAAAAGATCAGCAGTTTTCAACCTATTAATCTTCTAACACTTGAAATTCATAATGTAAATATCTGTGACACACCATACAACTACTATTTTAAAAAAAAAAATGTTAAGTAATCAAATTATTATAATTATTTGTAGGTATATTGTTAGAGCAACTGCTTAATAGGTCAGACACTTGCGCTAAGGTGAAATTCCCTAAAATATTTTACATTAATTGTTTTATATTAATTTTTTTATATTCCCCAATTGTGACACAAATATGTTTAAAAACACTGCCTACTACATGAAAACTTAGGTACCTCATATTAAATTTAAAATGTTGTAAAATAAAATCTAATTATATAGCACCAGCACTCAGGTCAAGATTTCACTGAACAGTTTCCTGACTCCTCAAAAACTTGGCCTTTTCATCCAGCAATTACTAAGACTATAAGACACCCATGACTTCAAACTCTCCATTCACACCATATTTCTTAGACAACTGCTCCTCCTCGAATCTGTGGAGATCATTTGGGGCTCTGTTTTTCCACAAGTCAACTGACCGAGGACGTTCACTACGTTTGGACTTACCAGCTTGAGATTTCTGGTTGTTGAGCATTGCATTGGGGTGAAGTGGGACACGTGTTGGACGGCTTTGATCTTTGTAAAATACACCATTGGCAGTGTTGTTGTTATATACATCCGGATGTGGGATAATGTTTGCAGCCAGCTGATATGGATGTATGAAACTGGGTTGAAGCTGCTGGCTCTGATGGTAGGGGTACTGAAGGGTTTGAGCTTGTTGAGACACTTGGGGGTGGTTATAAGATTTGATGGAGTTGGAAGAATGACTTTGCTTTACTTTGAATACAGGCCTGGAGATCATATTCTGCTGTTGGGTTTCTGCCTGAGGGAACACAGATTTCACAGTGGTAGTATCTTCATTTTCATTAGTAGATCCACTGTGATGGTCACTTCCAGAGGCCATGTTGGCATCACTGCTTGTGTGTTGACCATTGCTACAGGTTGTTGCTGATGCATTGTTTTGTTGGATATGGCCTTGGCCACTGTTTTCCTCATGATTGTGGCCATCACTGTTGTCACTGGCAGAGCGGGACTGACCTGAGCTCTGAGTTCTCTTGTCTGCCTCTGGGTTTCTTGGCGAACTAAACCCACTATCAGACACAACAAGATCGGGGCCAATATTTGCTGCACCCACTTCTTGTCTCCTTAAGACGTGAACATTGCCACCAATATCTGGGTACACCTGAGCTTCATCAGCAATCTTATTTTCCACATCCTTCATCTGATCGTTCTCTGGATTTTCTGACTCACTTTCATCGTCAGTCTCATCCTCATTATTTATTTCAACCACAGACTCATCCTGAGCCAGCTGATTTCCAAAGTGATTTCTACTGTTAACTTCCACATGTTTATAATCCGTGGTTTCATGTGCAGCAACCAACTCTATCACCCCAGCTGAACATCCAGAAATGTCTCGGGTAGATGCAGAACCAATATCTACAACTGAATCTAGTTTGTCAGGCTGCTCATCCATTAGAGGAGCTTTAAAATTTATATCGGCTCTAAATGTCATAATTTTACCAGCAGGGACTGCAACACTGCTGTCATCATAAAATGCACTTTGCAGTGAGTTCTGAGGTATAGGCATATCAGAAGTCTCTATGTTAGAATTAGTTATAGTGTGATACACAACTGAGGGGCCCCCTACCATATCTGTCACATTACTTCCGTACACAACAGAGTTGTACGCTGCATTGGTTACGTCACTCTGGTAAATTGAACTCACAGCTGGATCTGTCAAGTATTGGGGGTTTTCATGTTCCTCAAAATGTACACGGTAAGGATTCACTTGGTTTTTACTGCTCTGGTGCAAATTATTTTTAGTGTTTTCATACAATGGAGCACCTGGCCTCTTAGCTTGCTCTTCTGTCACAACTAAGCCAACACAGTTGACTCCGCTATCTCTTGACTGGAGGGTGGAAGAGTTTTTAGTCGGAAGTCGTCCCTTGTATTCATAGCTAATATCATCCCCTTGGCCATAGTAGTTGTACATTCTTTGGGCTCGCCGCCGTGATCTATGGGATTTTCTTTTATGTGGATGATTAGGTGGCCCATAGATTCTGTCCCTTGCTTCATGACCCTCAACTCTGTAAGTTGTGCGGTCATTCTGTCCATCGTAACGAGGTGTTGAGTGAAGGGGGCCTAATTTAGGCTGTTCTATAAGTTTGGCATAAGTGCTCTCATCACTGAGATGGGCAACGGGGGACAAGGCAGAAACAGAATGATAAACATTAGAATCATGACATGGAGTGACGTCTCCATGATCAATGACATCATATTCCGAAGTCAGGTGCTGTTTCTTTTCATCATCTAATTTATCAAAGTCTGTCGATTTTCTATGATGATGATGTTTAGGATTTCTGAAACTTTCATACAGATTATCTGGTCGCAACGGTCTTGGTTTGACAAATTCACTCTCATTTGTAGGGTTTTTATCTTTTAATCTACCAATAGCATTCATCGACATGTAGTCCACATTCTGCTGGTTGAGTGGCACAGGCGGTCTTTTAGCACTGAGGTAGCGCTGGTCATTTATGGCAGTTGGTCGCATGCCTGTTGGTGGTAGGGTGGTTACTTTAGAAGACTGGAGAACTGCAGACACCTTGGTGGTCTGATGGGTGACCACTGAGACCCAAGACTCTGTTCGTTTCTGCTTCTCAAGCTGTTGCTGGTACCAAAGCCATTCCGGGGGAGGAAACTGAGCAGAAAAAGTTGCATACTCCTTATCCTTGGGTTCCTTCCCCTCACTGGTGGCATCAGAATTGGATGTGACTGAAGGTAACACAAGTGGGTGAAAAATAGGTGGAGGGGGTGGTGGAGGAGGCATAAGAGCCTTATCTTTGTCCTTTTTCTTCCTTCCAAATATTTTGGAGAAGATTGATGTTTTCTCACCTGCAAACAAAAAATAAAAATAAATGTACACTAAAATTAAGTTAAGAGTTAAGTTCATAAGCAACAATTAATCATACACAAATGAAATAATTCTCTACATCGGTATCAAGTTATTTACATTAGTTACCGTATTTTACGGACTATAAGACGCTACGGACTATAAGACGCACCTTAATTTTTAAGGAATTTAAAAAAAATAAAAATATTTTTACCAATTTTATATTAATTTCAAGTATAAGACGCACCTGAATTTCAGAGGTAATTTTTCTAAGAAAAAAGTGCATCTTATAGTGTGTAAAATAGGTTATATGAAATAATGAGTTATAGCTGTCATTGAAATACAATCTGCTAACCTTTCTCCTTTTCTTGGTTTATATTACTTGACTTGAGGTTGACATCTTTCACAGCCTTCCCTTTCTCTCCTTTATATTTAATAGATGAGGAACGTTTTAGTTCGCCAATATTTTCTAGCTTCTTCTCTGCAGTCTTGGAGTGTTTTTTTTCATCTTTCAGCTCCTTGTTTCTGGCCAGACTACTGCTGCGGGATGACTTGCCAGTTGAGCCTGCTTTGACTTTTTCTGCCAGGTCTTCTTCCTCTGAAGACTCTTCAATTGTGGTCACCTGAAATGTACACATATTAAGGAATGATAGAAATCACTAAAGCCGTTTTATTACTGGATCAACAGAGATGTGTCAAACATAACAATAAGATTTGTTATTTATTTAAATTGTTACACCCAAAAAAATGTATGGGAAAAAAAGAACAACTAAAATATAAATATATGATTATTTTTATGAATCGTTGAGCTATCTTACTTTCAGGACTATTAATCACATTGGATAAAATGAATAAACTGTGGGTTCACTACGACTTTTAAGACCAAAATACGTTTGTAACAATTTTTAACCCTGCAAAGCTAAACGGGAAGATATTTATTACTGTAAAGACCAAACCAATGGCACAAGAATGTTCACAGGGGAAGGTTAACACTGATTTCATATATAGGAAACCTCAACCACCATGGTTGTATGAAAACAGAAGTCTGCTTGGTGTGGAGTTTCAAAATATGCTATCTACAGACCCGTTTACACTCAAACTCATAAAATCGTAAAATATCATCACAAAATCGTTCAATACATTATCTTAATAGTAAAAAAATAAGAATACAGTAATACTAATACAGTATAGTATATATAATGTATACACCTCAAAATCGTACATAGTACGCCAAAATCGTAAGAGTAAACAGGTCTGTATCTAAGCTATCCTGACACCCAAAGGGATTAAGATAAATACAAACACAAAACAATTGTAAAAATTGTAACAACACCTTTTGAAAGAGAGAAAACATTATATTTGAATTTAAAATTTTGTTGATGTTTTTTAAAAATAAAAAATGCCAATTTAAACATACCTGACAAGAAATGGATCTCATGTGAGCCCTAGAGGGCAACAAGGGTGGCTGTTGCCCTACCTGACCCTGGAATACTGGAACATACATTGGGTGATAGGGAAGCCAGGAGGCATTGGTGGGCAAGTAGGAGTTGTTGATGCTCTGTAGACGATTGGTGTCTGGTGTAACAACAAAGTAACCACTGCCTGCATGGATCAAAGGAGAATTTTAACAAATAAAACTTAACTAACAAAAATTATTCTTATGATAAGTAACTGGAAAATCTATAATATATTTAGAATGAAATAATTATGGTAAAAAGGATATGTCTGGCCATATAGAGAGTTGTTAAAATATCATTAAATAGAGACATGAATTTAGATACTAAGCACAATTAGCTTTGACCTACTGAGTCAAACATAGCTTGCATACACATAACAATTTAATTTAATATTATAGATATAAGGACAAAAAGTAGCATTCTGGCATCAAATTACAGCTGAGAATAGACATCATATATTAAAATAAAATGTTCACACACAATGAGGAGGGAGAAAAACTTGATCTAAGTTTCAAAGTAGACTACCTGTGGCCAAGACTACCCTTGGCCAAGACTACCTGTAAAACAGATAATATTTGTGTAAAGCTAGGTGGTGTGAGCACCTAGTGACCTGGTAGTAGTAGGTTATTTAATTGACTATAACGATAGTTTAATAGTGAATTTAACAAAAAATACAATACTTATTGCTATATCTGTTAAGTCACAAGACTTCCAAATGTAATAGGCCAAACCATGATCTCTTCTTTAGGCCCCTCTCCACCCCACATCAAACCATACAATAACACACTTCAAAAAACCATACAATAACACACTTCAAAAAACCATACGATAACACCCCTCAAAAAACCATACGATAACACCCCTCAAAAAACCATATGATAACACACCACATCAAACCATACGATAACACCCCTCAAAAAACCATATGATAACACACCACATCAAACCATACGATAACACCCCTCAAAAAACCATACGATAACACCCCTCCAAAAACCATATGATAACACACCTCATCAAACCATATGATAACACACCTCAAAAAAACATATAACACACCTCATCAAACCATACAATAACACACCACATCAAACCATACAATAACATACCACATCAAACCAAATAACATACCACATCAAACCATACAATAACACACCTCATCAAACCATACAATAACATACCACATCAAACCAAATAACATACCACATCAAACCATACAATAACACACCACATCAAACCATACAATAACATACCACATCAAACCAAATAACATACCACATCAAACCATACAATAACACACCTCAAAAAACCATACGATAACACACCTCATCAAGTAAAATCAAGTTAAGAAAGCTGCCCCCCCCCCCCCAAACCCCAACCTCCTGTTGTGTACGCTACTTCTTTATTTCTGGGTTTCCGTCTGGTGCACATGGTTTAGTTGAACAACGTCTGGTGCGCACGGCACACGGTGGAGTTGAACAATCACATTTCATTTATCTTTTAATACTGCAAAATGCAATCTCTATATTTATAATAGAAAGAAATACAAATCCATGGACTTATCTTCTACAGGAAAACTAATACCAGTACTTAAAAAAACACGTTCACGTAGACCAAGGTGAGGGGGTAGGAAATGCTCAAGAAGACAGTTCGTGAAGCGAAATGACGCCAAGTCCATGTGTTTTCTAGGAGTTGAGATAGCACATTTTCGCTATCGAGGGGAAGAACACAAGCAATGTGTCGAACGTGGGCCTTTTAATGCCCCCCCCCCCCCCCCCACAATCACACACACACTTTTCATTATGTACATGGCAGTTGGTGACTAGACGTACTCCATACATGGCAGTTGGTGACTAGACGTGACGTACTCCATTAGGAAATCTGATCAGGTGTGTCATTCATTCAGCTCGTGCTGTGAATGCTAGAAAAGTTAACACGATTACCACAAGTGAGCCTCAAACTATAGACCAAAGTCGCGTACACAGGCGAACAAAATACATAGGGCACAGTGGAAACCCACGGAGGCACATAACCACATAAACCTTTCTTTTCCTTTCGCTTGGGAGCCATCAGCGACCCCCCCCCCCCTTTTTGCTCCCCCATCCCCATCAAAGTAGACATCATAAAAACACCTTTTCATCTACAACAAAAACACCATCAAGCAAAATTTCTGGCAACATGCGATAATTCAACTACAGTTCAATAAACTAAAGTAATTTTTGTGATTTTTTTTCATTTAGCGTATCTTTGGTGATCCCCTAGAACAATGGTTTTCAACCTTTATTATGCCGTGACCCCTTAATACAGTTCCTCATGGTGTGGCGACCCCCAACCACAAAATTATTTTCGTTGCTACTTCATAACTCATAACTGTAGAGTACATGTGTTTTCCGATGGTCTTAGGCGACCCCTGGGAAAGGGTGGCTCGACCCCCAAATCCCAAAAGGGTCGCGACCCAAAGGTTGAGAACCGCTGCCCTAGAAGCACACTTTTTATTGACCTTCGAATTTCCACAGAAAAGTTTGCATATCTTACCAGCCTCGACCCCTTTGTTTTATGAGCACTTTCATAGAATGAAATAACGTCAACGTTAGATTTCTTAATGTTAGCAACTTGTTCATATGAATATGACGCACAAATGTCCATTTCCCCGCTGGTGCTGTTTAGTGTCAGGGGAGCGTTCCCGACAGACTGAAATATTTGCTCTTATATTATAAGCATAAGGTGTGCTGACCAATGGAAACATCAAACGCTGACAAAGATATTTCAAGCTCAAGGAACCACAAGTTCCATTGGTCAGAGTTGTGACCAGACAAGAATTGATTTGACCAGACAAGAATTGATTTGACCAGACAAGAATTGATTTGACCAGACAAGAATTGATTTGACCAGACAAGAATTGATTTGACCAGACAAGAATTGATTTGACCAGACAAGAATTGATTTGACCAGACAAGAATTGTTTTCACCAAACATATCATCGCAAAATTGATCGCCCTACATGAGGACCAACACAGTCGTACAGATCAACATAAAACCCTTTTTTAATTTTTTTTATTTTAAAGTAACAATTATATGAGAGATGTTGCCAATAATAAGATTTTCTTACTTCACGCATTTATTTTGTCAAGAAAAAAGTAACAGGTAAGTAAGGGAGACAGACGTTCCCAAACCACAAGGAAAATGCTTCCATCAGAACTATAGTGAAAGTCACATGTCTGCATTTGATATCAATTATCAACAACTTACATATATAAACATTATAACGAACGAATCGTAACGTTAAATCTTTATGCATTAAATAATACCAAACTAAGTAAATATTGGGCGGAGTAGATGTAAGCTAGCTGGATAATAAGGCAAGCATGAGACATCTGGGTAGGTAAGGCCAAGCAACACCAGACCTGTTTACCCTCAAACTCTTAAAATCGTAAAATATCACAAAATCGTTCAATACATTATCTTAATGGTAAAAAATAAACATACAGTATATATAATGTCACCTCAAAATCGTACATTGTACGCCAAAATCGTAAGAGTAAACAGCTCTGCAACACAAATACCCTCGCTCTCCCTCCCTCACACCTAGAAACTCATCAAAGCATATGTCCTATCTCCCTCCCTCACACCTAGAAACTCATCAAAGCATGTCATGTCCAATCTCCCTCGCTCACACCTAGAAACTCATCAAAGCATATTATGTCCAATCTCCATCCTTCACACCTAGAAACTCATCAAAGCATATGTCCAATCTCCCTCCCTCACACCTAGAAACTCATCAAAGCATATGTCATGTCCAATCTCCCTCCCTCACACCTAGAAACTCATCAAAGCATATGTCCAATCTCCATCCCTCACACCTAGAAACTCATCAAATCATTTGTCCAATCTCCATCCCTCACACCTAGAAACTCATCAAAGCATATGTTCAATCTCCATCCCTCACACATAGAAAATCAATATTTTTCCTTTGAACCCTATCACGCTGGAATGATTCCCCCGGAATCTGCTAATCAGTTGTTACGCACTTGTTTCTACATGTACTTTTAAGTGCTCAAGAGAATCCTTACAACAAATATAATGTTAGCATTATAATTGTTGTACACCACAGATGTCGGCCGTGTGAGACACACTGGAATGCTCTACCCGGGACAACCCGACAATGTGACAGAGGCGTAGTTGTTGGCTGTCAAAACTAACCACTAGCTCAGTGGTTCTCAACCTTCCTAATGCCGTGACCCCTTACTACAGTTCCTGATGTTGCGATGACCCCCAACCACAAAATTATTTTCTTTGCTACTTGATAACTGTAGAGTACATGTGTTTTCCGATAGTCTTAGGCGACCCCTGGGAAAGGGTGGTTCGACCCCCAAAGGGGTCGCGACCCACAGGTTGAGAACCGCTGCACTAGCTTGACTGGAGATGTTTCTTAGTTTATGTTGTGGGAAGGCGCGGGCAACATCAACGAATAGAGTATAAGGTACTGCCAGCAACAACAAACTGTGGACACGGTACTGCCAGCATCAACAAACTGTGGACACGGTACTGCCAGCATCAACAAACTGTGGACACGGTGCTGCCAGCATCAACAAACTGTAGACACGGTACTGCCAGCATCAACAAACTGTGGACACCGTACTGCCAGCAACAACAAACTGTGTATATGGTCCAGACAAAAACAACAAACTATGGACACGGTACTGCCAGCATCAACAAACTGTAGACACGGTACTGCCAGCAACAACAAACTGTGGACACGGTACTGCCAGCAACAACAAACTGTGGACACGGTACTGCCAGCAACAACAAACTGTGGACACGGTACTGCCAGCAACAACAGAGTATTATTATGTAGTAGTTTTAGTGCTCAAACCAAACATTTATTACACAATCCACAGACGATCTTTTTTAAAAAGAAAGGAAAATGTACGAAGTATCCTAGACAATAATTTACATTTTAAAACTGACGCCTTTATCGAAAGATCTCATCTAAATAACGTGATAGTACATTGAGAAATTACAGATTTCGGGGGTTGGGGGGGGGGGGGGCGATGAACATTGATGATTGGAATAAAACAGCCATTGACTTTTAGGTTATGATAAATCGAAATAAACATTTTTAAAAAATCTTCATTAACATCATTTCTGAAATTGCACAATTTAAATTTATAAGATGTACAGTTCAGTTTTTTCATCAAATAACTAATTTAAGACCACATTTTTCCAAACTTTTAAATGCATTATTAACGTCTGTAACGGTTAAAAGATACGTTAAACAACTGGTAGAGGTTGTGAGACTTAGTCAAACAACTGGTAGAGGTTGTGAGACTTAGTCAAACAATTGGTAGAGGGTGCGAGACTTAGTCAAACAACTGGTAGAGGGTGAGACTTAGTCCAACAACTGGTAGAGGTTGTGAGACTTAGTCAAACAACTGGTAAAGGTTGTGAGACTTAGTCAAACAACTGGTAGAGGGTGTGAGACTTAGTCCAACAACTGGTAGAGGGTGAGACTTAGTCCAACAACTGGTAGAGGTTGTGAGACTTAGTCAAACAACTGGTAAAGGTTGTGAGACTTAGTCAAACAACTGGTAGAGGGTGTGAGACTTAGTCCAACAACTGGTAGAGGGTGCGAGACTTAGTCAAACAACTGGTAGAGGGTGAGACTTAGTCCAACAACTGGTACAGGGTGCGAGACTTAGTCAAACAACTGGTAAAGGTTGTGAGACTTAGTCCAACAACTGGTACAGGGTGCGAGACTTAGTCAAACAACTGGTAGAGATTGTGAGACTTAGTCAAACAACTGGTAGAGGTTGTGAGACTTAGTCAAACAACTGGTAGATGTTGTGAGACTTAGTCAAACAACTGGTAGAGGTTGTGAGACTTAGTCAAGCAACTGGTAGAGTGTGGGAGACTTAGTCAAACAACTGGTAGAGGGTGCGAGACTTTGTTAAGCACTTTGTAGAGGGTGTGCTATTTAGTCAAATAATTGGTAGAGATGCGAAACTTAACAATTTTTACAGGGTGAGAAAACATTTCGTAGTGGTGCTAAACTTAATCCAACAGTTCATACAGGGTGGGGTATAAATAGATACGTTTTGGAAACCCGTTATATAAGTTCCATGGTGGACGTTCAGCAAATGTAACTGATCCATTTTTTTACTTAGCGCTGATAAAATACTAAATAAACCACTCCCAAAGATCGTCACAAATTCCCCAAGCCTAATTAGTATAATATTAAGTTTAAGATGGCAGTATTGGGAGTCAAAAACTATTTCAGCGGTTGACTCTAATCAAAGAACGGAGTTATTACGGTTGATAAAAAGATTCCCTATTAATTCTGTCAAAGAAGATTCCCTAATAATTCTGTCAAAGAAGATTCCCTAATAATTCTGTCAAAGAAGATTGCCTATTAATGCCGTCAAAGAAGATTGCCTATTAACTCTGTCAAAGAAGATTGCCTATTAACTCTGTCAAAGAAGATTGCCTGCCGAACAACTGACTGGTCGCACCGAGTGCACCACTCTGGAAGTGAAAAGCTATCGGCGATCAGGTGTAAATAGGCCAGCTATTGAGCTATGCCTACAACACGTAGAGTCGATATGGTGTTGACAGATGTACGGACTCCCGGCGTGTACAAGACAAATGACGTCTGCTGTGTCGATGGCTTATCTCAACATTCACAAGCCGTCGGCCAACTGATCCGCACGATCCTAAAATGTCAGATATCAACAAGTGTCCCCTCCGAAAGTAAATAACTATCGGTACAATAGAGCAGAGCGATGTATGGTTAAAAAACAAAAACAAAAGGAAGACATCTGTAAGTCTGTCTGTCATATGTGTGAAATAGGGTGGGGGCTTCTACCTCCACATTTCCCACGACATATTGCCACGTAATTCTACATAGAAACTACATCTTTTTGCCAAGTAGTGGTACGCTCTCCCAACTTGCCCCGGTCAACGCCATTCATGTATATATACACTGTTCCTTAAGTCACGTCCGCACATCACTAACGTGGAAATAATCAACTTCTATTAAGTTTCTTTACCCCCACCTTGCGTTATTCAAAATATGCTGCTTATGAACATAGCTGGAGCCAAGTGGCGGCCATTGGTTGTGAATATTTGAGTCATCGTGGGGCGTGAACAATGACACCAGCCATGCGCACGTCCACGGTTTGTGGATATACCACACCGACTGGACAGTGCTAAAAATCAGAGATTGGACAACCCAAAGATCGGACAACTCCATTTTAAAAATTGTTTCGAGTTACGGCAAGCTGGATGTATCGACGTAACCGGTCAGTCAACTCGATAATTCCCAATTCCTTTTTGGTCACACCATTCTGTAGAGCTCTGAACATTCACTATTATCTAACTTGATATAATATTTTATATAAGATAGACTGCAAACATCGGGCATAGGTCGAGACAATGTTTTACAGGTGGCGAATGTGTCTATTCCTTATCAGAGGCGGTGATCGACGTCCAACGTGTGCCGCCTTGTCGAGCGCGATTCCCGACTTGTAGTTGGGAAAAAAATCTCACTCAATGGGCCGGACGCGATCTCGTGAGATACCCAACCACGGGTAGAGGCGTAGGAATGCTGGCGGTGTCTACGGCTGTTGCTGAGTGTCGTATTGCCTGCCCCAGGGGCATGTCATGTTCGAAAGGCCTTTCCTCGAAGCACCCGACACAGGTAGACAGACAGTACAGCCGGCCATTTATTGTCTTCACGTAATCTCGCACTTCATCTCTGGCAAGGATTCTCATTCTGTCGATAGACAGAGCTCGCGTTAACTCTAGAATACTGTTGTGTAGAAAAAGGGTGGTCCTTAAACTTCAATAACATTTGTAATTTGAACCTGTACATTATGAATGCATCTTTCATAGCAAGCATCGATATTCGTTATACATGTAATTTATAGCAGTGAGTGTGAGACAAATACCGATGTATTTTCTCGACCCATTCCCTAACACAGTGCCTTATGAGTGGAGGATTTAGGACTTCATTTGACTACATCAATATTTAGCACGCAATGCTTAAGTTGGACGTTGGTTAATGTTAAAACTGTACTACATCGTAAGCACAAGTCAATATTAATTCATTATACTAACACAAGTCAATATTAAGTCAATACATTAACACTGGTTCAGTTGGGGACTCTTGTTACTAATTTAAGGTTTACATTCCAATTAGTTGTGTTTTATCAAATATTCAGGCGACAAATACTTCATAAAACAATAAAGGTGTTTTTCAAAACGCCATCTGGTACAAAAACCCAACAACATATATTATACGTAAGTGCATGTATGCTTGTTTGTTTGTCCAATTAAATCATAAAAACATACAACACATTGCAATTTACTTAATATTATTTTTTAACTTATAATTTCTAATATTCAGATGGTTCATTGTTGCATTACCCAGAGTTTACGTTACATCATAAATATAGAATTTAATCTTCGAGTCCACGGTCTCCGTCTCCCTCTAACCATACAAAAAAAAGAAGATTTTTAATAAATGGCTTGGGGAGGCGGTGGATCTAGTGACGCCACTTACGTCTATAGTGCCGTCTGGTATCCAACAAGGGAGTGTTTGGCCGTGACGAAGTAATTACTGCACATCGTTTGAATTACCTTCATTTATCAAGTGTCAAGACCGTGCTCTAAAGGCAAAACGGTCTATAATGGACGTCACTATTGTAAACCCCGTTCCACGCTAAATTTGCTTAGCTCAGTCCCACATTGTTCAGTCGTACAACCGGAGACTTGCGTGTATATCAACTGAATAAGCTCAACAAACGCATTACCCGGAGATTTGCGTGTATATCAACTGAATACGCCCAACAAGCGCATTTCCCGGAGATTTGCGTGTATATCAACTAAATGCGCTCAACAAACGCATTTCCCGGAGATTTGCGTGTATATCAACTAAATGCGCTCAACAAGCGCATTTCCCGGAGATTTGCGTGTATATCAACTGAATACGCTCATTCCTTGAATGCCTGGACTGCATGATTCATTGTGCAAACCGTCAGACCAATCCTTCCCATTCTTTATGATAGAACCATGACTTTGTAACGCCCTAAGGGTCAATAATATTTAAATTAGTAGCATTGAAATTAAAAGAAGAAGATAATTACAGTCTCATTGTACCCCAATCATTCAAAGATATTTACACTTAGTTGTAATTAGGCAACCCAAGAAGTATTTTAAAGTATCGACGATTAGCTAGGTTGGTTTAAACTAACCACCTCAAAATGTATATTCATGAACAGGATACCAAGATGGTATTATTTCTGCTGGATGAGGGTTTTCTTTCATCATTAATACACATTTTTAAGGCAGTCAATCCCAATTTTGTTTGCCTATCGTCGCCCTTGTTAAAATCAGGTATTCCCAAGACAGCTCATGTCACATTTAACGAAATAGCGAACCCTTTTCTTTAGGTTTATGACAAAATAAATACACGCATATAGATCATTTAAAAACATCTAATTGAACATATTTTGATTAGTGGGATGGATTAGATTATGGAGTGCCGCATGTTGTTTCCGTCAAATATTTAAATCAAACTTGGACAAAGCCATCCTCATTTTGTAATTTTTCGCGGCGCACAATTTAGGAGCCTTCTTGTTAAGAAAATATTGTTAAAAATATCCCACACTATATAAGAATAAAGTCAACATTGTGTCTTAAAACCCCAATGCCCGTGCACTTCAATACGAGTTTGGAACATAGCAAATGTTCTAACAAAAAAAAAAAAAAAAAGGATAATGTAATTGAACTCAATTGGCATTGTCAGCTTTGGATTGAGCCA
Source organism: Omphiscola glabra (assembly GCA_964017045.1). Taxonomy (NCBI): domain Eukaryota; kingdom Metazoa; phylum Mollusca; class Gastropoda; family Lymnaeidae; genus Omphiscola; species Omphiscola glabra. The sequence continues at coordinate 30,680,910 of OZ024795.1, forward strand.
GACTCTTGAGCTCCACTGTATCCAATCTACAATGATTAATTTCTGGAATATTGATTTACCGTGACTTGATTTGTTTGGTTATTTCTCGATCCCATGATAACAAGACTTAGTCTAAGATTCAAGCCAACATATTGAAACATGATGAGCACACGCGCGTCTTCCCATCACATAGATTTCAGCACGAGGTGAAGGCACACAAGACTCAAACTGACTCAGATATTTCATTAAATAAATGGCATAACATTTACACACCACTTTAGGAACCAAAGGGAAGTGCAATGGATTGGGTGTTGGTGGGCGGTGGTGAATGAGAGGTGAAATGTTGATGCCACGGGGATCGTGAGCGAGGGACGCAGCACAACAATTATTTTTTGGACACTCATAGTTCTTCAAGAATGGACCCAACACGCTCCATCAGTTCAAAAAAAAAAAGTTAAATGTGTAATAGTACTCAGAGATTTCAGTTCACGACTGATGGTGCTCAAATGTATTTACATACCTGGCAGATTTATCTCTCAGCATAATGCCAGAGTTCCACGTACAACATAATTGGCCCTGTCACTTTCTATTTCCTATAGTTTAACCTCAATAATCCGCTCTTCGTGATAGTTTTATGGGCGGGGTGGGTGAGTATTCAAACAATAGCCAAAAGTTTAAATTAAATTTCACGAATCATCTTTCTCTTTTTCCGACATTACCCTATCCGAAGCTAATTTATCTCAAGGTCAAACATTCCCCTTTAATTTATCTCTAGGTCCAACATTCCCCCTTCCCAAGCACACACACACACAAAATATTACAAAATACGTAATCCCCCCTTGAAGAAAGAATGCTATTGTGAAATTTTTCTCTGAAGAAATATATTTAATGACACCACCGACTGGTTGAGCCATAAGACATCGCGTGTTTATGAGCAACTGTCTTTAACAACAACAGTGATTTAAAAAACTATCCCTTCTGCCCCCCCCCCCCATAATAAGTGATATTTCTAGTATTGGGACAGGGATCGATGTGTGTTCAATATGCCATGTGACCACACAACAACCGAACTAGTGTGTGCACATCAGTGTTCACATTTCTCTTGCAAGTCTTTTACGAGACTTTGCAATGAAACGTCCTGATAAAACAATAAACCAGACACATTTTTTTTATATCTCACCATTACAATTAAATAGTATAGCAGACAATCACATGCTTGATTCAAAGGACATCTGATATTATTTTAGGTCCACTATTTGACACCAGTGTACACTGAACATTGTATCTTGCTCCCACAAACTTTACTGCAATAAATATGAACACCTCTATACACATGCATCACCACACGAGCTTCGGGTTCAAAGTGAGCTTTTTTAAAAAGACTATTAAAAACTAAATAAAACTACATTTCTTTGTAAACAGAACAAAGCTTCGTGTTGTCCGGTAAAGGCGTTATGATACGAACAAATACAGTCTGCTGCCCAAGTGCGTCTTCCCTGCTTTGACACATGGATTATGATACAGTGAAAGGTGTGACGTCGCCCGTGAATACACAATGGTGTCCCATGGGGGAGGGGTTTATACAGGTTCGTGGGAAAATATAAGCCTTAGTGAGTTAGTCAGAGCTGGAAATCACATACGGTTGGGGGGTGGCAAAGATGAATGGAAAGGGTGGAGGACACAACAATGTCGGGGCGCAGATCACGTCACATGAGCTATAACCTGGAGCAACGAGTTTGTACTTGAGCCAAGCCAGCCTGTGGTGGGTTCAGGGGGCACTTGGCCCTCATTTACGATTTTAAACAAAGATAGAGATGAACAGTTTTCACAATACATTGTAATGCTTCCTTCTCCCCCACCCCCACCCCACACGTCATTGTTGTTAGTCTGGACACCGCGTCCAGTGTGAATGATGTTACCTTGACATGTATGCAGTCAAGTAAATAGTGATACAAGTAAAAATAAAGAGTCTAGATATAAGTACAGGATCACGTTGCAGGTTCCAGTGTGTATGGTTATTGATTCAGAATTGGATCGTCACGTAAACAGTGATACAAGTGGAAATAATGAGTCTGTGAAATAAATCTCAATTACTGTAGCCACCAACGTAAGCATTATTCCAACTTGGGGAAAATGGTCTTAATTGACATTTTAAAGGGCCAAATAAGGTTACAAACTAACGATCACCCATCTGATATTTATACTGTATTCTAAAGTGCTTTGATCAGAAAAGTTCATATGAAAATAAAACATGAACGCTACAGTTTCACCATTGTCAATAATTAGGGTAGCAAGATACGTTCTATACTTCAGACGTTCATATTTATTTACTTCACACGGATTGAGTGCATTCCCCTAGATATATATTTTCACGACAGGTAGATTGAATTCAGCCCATTACTGCCTGGTCCCTAATAGCCTGCTCACGTCTGTTTAAAATCTAACCCTTACTGTAAAAGCACTTAACAGATTAAAAGCGACCCAGTCCTAACTATATGTCTGTCACTTAACAAAACTTGATCCATTATATGGCAAGTTAGAAGCCAACACGCTTCTAGTAGAACGAACATGAAAGGCTGGAGTAACAAGTAGTAAACCGTGTCAATTGTCAACTTCTGAGTCAGGTAGGGGGTTCTCGGCCTTCTGCATGCCAAGTACCATATCGACAGTCTGGTTGGGGGAGGGGTGGCTGCTTAAAGTAAAATTGAGCTCGAGATCAATGAAGATGAAAATGTAATGCCAATGAATGAATTAATCAATCAATGTTATTGCAACCCCCAGGCACACAACACCCAAATGATTAGCCAGACGATTTATATTTGGAAACTACGAAGAGTGCGTTCATTAGGCCGAGTCCTCACTTCACGTTAAAACATCAAACGTCAGGTTGTTATCCTTTAGGTATCCCGTTTGCGCCGTGCCGTTTACTTTTGGCTGCACCTATTGGTACCCGGGTGCCAGAATTGAGAGGTTGGGATTAAAAAACGATTTAAAATATTATTGTTGGGTTTGTAAGACAAAAATTTGGTATCAAATGAAAGATAATTGAATGGACTATATGTTTGTAAACTTAATTCTTCAGTTTAACTTAAATAAACTATCACAAATGACATCCGAATTGCATTAGTCAAAATTGACCCCGACACGCAGCGCCCCCTTTCGGACCCGGGACACATTAAACTCAATGCTGTTCGGATGTCATTTGTAGTAGTTTATTTTAGTTAAACTGAAGAATTAAGTTTACAAACGTATAGTACATTCAATTATCTTTCATTTGATACATCATTTGGTCTTACAAACCCAACAAAAATATTTTAAATCGTTTTTTCAATCCCAACCTATCAATTCTGGTAGCCGTGTACCAATAGCCACTTCGTTTAGTTTTCTGCCTTGTTCATGTTTGATTCGGATATTGTCCCATGACACAATTTTAAGATATCAGTGCGGGCAACGCAATGCAGGTAGCCTGTCAAAATATTAGAACACTGCTCCAACACTATACTAATCTAACGGTACAGTTCTTTCAAGTCGATGTGCACACATTTCTTCTAACGGTCACACTATGTGACTTTACGACTGTGTACACAACCAGTCAAAAGCGATTTTTTTTTGTTGAAAAAAGGAGCGAAACGATCTAAGCCGAAAAGGACCAGTGATCCTTTCATGTTCTACTACGAGCACAAGTGAAAGCTGCAGACACAAGTATTGATGTGTAGCTCTGCCTTCTTGTAACGTCACGTTAGCAGGAGGGTCCCGGTCGGACCTCCAACAGTAAAATCATCTTGAGCTCTTTAAAAATGTCTTTTTATGTCGAAAGAACAAAGATGCACTGTACTACACCTCAAGATTAATGAATCGCTAACACCGGCAATACTTCTCGGAGGCCCTTTCAGATAGTAGCGATAGGGACACCACCCACCCTCCACGATCAAAGGTGTAAGACGTGTCACTAGCAGACATTTTTATTAGGGGGTTTCGTAGTTTCCAAGAGTATCAGATATAAAATTTGACTGTTTCTCGTCGCCATGTTCTAGTCCCCAAACCCAGTGTACTCAAATAATTGGATCTTGAAAACTTGTCAGTCAAGTTTCCAGCCCTTAAAACTACCATAAAAAAATAGTTATAAATACAAGATCGTTTAAATGTAAGCTTCAAACGTTTTAAATAGCGTTCTTCTGAAGACCAATCAGTTGGAGTTGGGTTGTAGTTCCGATATGCTGAGTATTGCCATAACATACACTGTCACTAATTTATCGTTGTGACGTAGGACCGATATGCTGCCTCGCTGAGTATTGCTACGGAATACAATGTCACTAATTTATCGCCAGACTGACGACCGTTGTATAGCAACATTACAACTCTAAAAGATTAGTATTCAAGATTTTTCTCGTGGATAAGTAAATGATTTGAAGGAGTAAATAGCTTTCCAAAGCACTTACCTAGGGATTGCCAACCCACTGTGCGGCCCGTAGCATTTAATAGACTAAACCGGGGATGGCCAACCCGCTGTGCGGCCCGTGATATTTTATATTGCAGCCCGATGGCTGATTTATCAGAAATAAATGTATTTGTTCTCCGTTAGATTTACAAAGAAATCGATTTTAAAAAGCTAGAGAAAAAAAACAACAGAACACGTTAGATTGGGTTTATTTTGTTATTCATTTCATTGTGCGCATTCAGAAACTGGTGATTATAACTCGCTACAGCTCTTGGTGGGGTTGTATTGGAATGATTCAACGTTAGGTGCAACGGCATGCGGCCAGGGAAAGGTTAACTCGCTATCGAAGTGGCCCGTCACGCCACCCCCAGACTAAACACTGCACCTGTCTTAGATGGATCTGACCGAATCTATTCAATTGAAACACAGCGAGAGTGGGTATGGCCAGTACCATTCAAGGTGTAGCTGGTCGCGAGCCCTGTGGTCGACGCACCTGACCGCACAGCTACAGTTATTTATGTAGATGGAAACTTAAGACAACCCATCACATAACTTGCTTACTTTAAACGACGCATATAAAGTAGGACTGAGACGGGAAATGAATGACGTGTATTAGCACACATGGATCATACACAGACAAGACAACAACTAAATAGGGTCCGAGTGTTTTTTCGTTTTAATTATTTATTTAAAAAATATATATAATCTTCTCCATCTCTGTTTTCCACATAATGGGGGAGAAATGAGTGATTAGAACCAGAACATCTTTTTTTTTTTTTGGTTATATAATTGTATGTACATATTGCATGAATTAAATAATGATAGAAAACTGACGAGCCATTGGTGTGAAATTAAATGAATGCTAAATGAAACGGAAACGCTCTGAAAATATTACATAATAACGTACTAGCTGCAAATTTTGTACAACTATTTGTCTTAGCGAGTTGCATATCTTTGGTAATGACCAACATGCCACTTTCTGTTTACAATCAATATTTCATTTCACTCGGTGACTTGCTGATGATACTACGTAGCCAAAGTTCGTGTATGTGTCTGTGCATGCGCGCGCACACCTGTGTGTGTGTGCGTGTGTTTAGGGGTGGATTTCCCATGGGCGTGTATTTTTTATACAGAAGAAATAACCAAAATTTAAAAATTTGTCAATGACAATGCTATTTGGAAAATACCATACACAATGATCTAGGTTTTTAGTTTAAAATTATGTGGTGCAAAGATTATAAAGATTGTATTAGTGTTATGTTTCAAAAATAAATTATATATCACATATTACATGGGAGGATTTAAAAAAAACTTTTTGAGGTGGGTGGGAGCACATAAATATATACTATGACCCAAGACGCAGAAATATGTAAATCCGACCCTGCGCGCGTGTGTGTATCATTTGTAAATTATGTCACAGAAATCAATAATAATAACATAATTTTTAACACATTTAATAAGTGAACCATTTAGCCTAACTGAAGGAAGGCAAGGATGGTATCGTCATAATGATTATAATATATTTATCACAATAAAATGCGTACTTAGGTGTCAGACAAATGAAAACTGCTGCCAACCAACGACCAGCAACACCGGCGCATTTAGCGTGTTTTTTTTTTTTTTTTTTTTAAAGTTTATATGTGAAGGAAGTGGTTCTTAACCTGTGGGTTTACGACCCCCACGGGTGTCACCTAACAAAATGTCATGGGGTCGCTTTGAGAATTTCAGAAGTTTGGGGGTTTTTGAGTGTGTGTGTAAAGTTTGCATTTTTTATTTTATGTTCATTAAAAAAAGGTATACATTATTTATAGTGATCGGACTCGGTTTCTTATTGTTGCAAAGCCACAGCTACCTAACAAATACAAATATATTTTAAAAAACAGCAACAAAAACATGATTTAAAAAAAAATCATTTAAAAAAAACAACACATACTAAACAGTTGGCATCTTCCACACAAAACTATAACGAGATGTGTGAATTTATTTTTTTTTTGGTAAATTCGGATAGATCGTACCGCGATTTTTTTTACCGTGGCCGCCATCTTGGTTGCCTGAACCCTAAATTTATCCCTAACCAACATTTCTTTTATCTACAGCTCCGACCCCCCCTCTCAACAACCGTTTCTCAATTTCAAGGTATAATTCTCTCTTGTACTGGTTCGCCATAACTTGGCAAATGTTATACAGGGGTCGCAGCACCAAAAAAAGGCCGAGAACCGCTGTGTTATGATTATATCATAGAGCTATTTGTATTTGGAATGCTTTAAAGTTTAAGACTTCGTGATCGCTACTGGTTCTCTGCATGCACATTTCACTTCTCCTCATTGGGTCGGGCACCTAGAAGATGAGCAGATTATTCTTAATATGTAACACCCGGACTCGGGCTCACCGGGTATTGTCTCAAAAATACACGGACCGGGTGTAAAAAAAACAAAACAAGTGCATCCAGCTGAGCCTCAATATAAATATTATTAGACATTGGGTTGTTTATTACTGGAGGCGCCATAGTACATATCAATTAAAATAAAGCCTGCCGATTCAGGGGGCATTAGCAGCCCCCACCCCCACTCCCCGGCCTTACCCAAATGAAGTCCCGTCCCTGAGTGATACCATGACCATGGGAAAGGGTGGTTTACAAGTGTAAACCTGGACAGCGCTGAAAGGAAAGGGCAGACGGAACAGGGTATCAAAGCACACGTGCGTCAATGTCTCAGGGTGCCAAAATACTCTAGATCAGTGTTTCTTAACCTTGTTGGAGGTACTGAACCCCCCAAGTTTCATATGCGCATTCACCGAACCCTTCTTAATGGGAAAAACGAAATATAAATCCGATCGCGAATCATATGAGTCGGGTGTGTGTCTCATATGAGTCGGGTGTGTGTTTCATATGAGTCGGGTGTGTGTCTCATATGAGTCGGGTGTGTGTCTCATATGAGTCGGGTGTGTGTCTCATATGAGTCGGGTGTGTGTCTCATATGAGTCGGGTGTGTGTCTTATATGAGTCGGGTGTGTGTCTCATATATGAGTAGGGTGTGTGTCTCATATGAGTAAGGTGTGTGTCTCATATATGAGTCGGGTGTGTGTCTCATATATGAGTAGGGTGTGTGTCTCATATGAGTCGGGTGTGTGTCTCATATATGAGTCGGGTGTGTGTCTCATATGAGTCGGGTGTGTGTCTCATGAGTCGGGTGTGTCTTGACCTCCGCCGAACCCCTGAGACTGACTCACCGAAGCCCTGGGGTTCGATCGAACCCAAGGTTAAGAACCAATGCTCTAGATTTAAAACAAAAAGCCATGGAAACAACGGCCAAGTTAAGGTATGACTAAGAATGGCAGAGCGGCAACTAATAGTTATTTTTTTTTAAACGCGAGCACTTGACAATCTAAAGAAAGTTGTTCTACTTATCCATAAATCCCCAAATATCAAAGTTGACCCCGCTATTTGTTACAACCAGAGGAGCCGCTGAACCGAGTCCTCAAAACAGTTTTATTTCACCAGATAGTGGAGGTGTCGAGTTCCCAACAACCGGGGCATTAAGATTTTATTGTACCTAGCATTGGACAAGGGAAGATCTGTGGACCAGATAACGTGTTGTTGAGCTCCAATACGAGCATATCTCGTGTTTGTGGCAGCGACATTCAAGTGTCGTCAAACTAACAGCGACAAAACACCACTTTTTTGTATGTCCGGGGAACCCGTAGAAAATTATCATTCTAAACCGTGACGTCTTAAATGTTGTCATCGGCTCAATACAAACATAATCTCACTAAAATGCTTTCAAGCCATTTTCTTCCTACGTTAACATAAGAGTCCATCATAGCACCACCACACACTCCTGCGTCATACTAAGTCCACCATAGCACCACCACACACTCCTGCGTCATACTAAGTCCATCATAGCACCACCACACACTCCTGTCATTCTAACTTGTCATTATACGTGCGTTAAATTATATATATGAACACCTAACCATTATCTGTGCGTTAAATTATTGATATGAACACCTAACCATTATCTGTGACTTAACTCAATTATATGAACATTCAACCAATATCTGTGAGTTAACTTATTTGTATGAACATTCAGCCATCATCTGTGAGTTAAATTATTTGTATGAACATTGAGCTAATCACAAACAAGCACAATATTAGACTCTTAACACATTGGCAGCGCAAGCAAATTAACCATAGATATCTCTCAAAGATTCCCAGAACTACTTATCATAAGACTTGTGCATGAGACCAGCGACCCAAAGATGGTATGGTTATTTAAATAAAACGGTATCATTGTTTATAATACACAACTCCATCCATGTGCTGTTTGTGATTGCCTTAATGTAAAGAAAAGCTTTGAATTAATGTTTTAAACACTGACCGAAACGTAATGGCTGGAGAACCCTCGTATTTTATGATCCCAAACGGCATTTTTAAAGCATTAAAAAATCTTTTGCTCTTTTGTGGTGGCTTCAAAAGTACGCAGTAAAACCCCAGAAAACTGATATTAGAATAACATCCTAATGGGCAATAAACCGACCATAAACCAGCTGAACCGAATCTTGCTCGTGGGCTATTCATACAGATAATTATTCAAATAAAATGCAAATCAAGAGGGCTGAGTCGAGCGTAATTAAATGATCCAAACAATCAGAATGCAAGTCTAGTAGCACTTATAAGGGATATTACAATTGGTAACTGTTTGAAACTTTTAAGGTGCGTTTGATAGGGTTCCATGACAAAACGACAAGTGACAAATGACGAAATGTCGTTTTGTCACCATGTCGTTTTGTTACCATGTCGTTTTGTCACCTTGTCGTTTTGTCGCCTTGTCGTTTTGTCACCTTGTCGTTTTGTCTTTTGTCGTTTTGTCTGGTTACCGTTAGATAGTGCTATCGTATTCAACAAAATTTCAAACATTTATTTCACCAAACTTCACAATGAACTTATCAAATCCAAGCAGGTCAGTATTAATTTATAGGGTTTGTCATTTACTAGTGGAAAGTTATTAATAGAACATCCTGGTATTCCGTTTGGCCAATCTCTCAACAGCTGTTCGGTACTTCTACGTTGATGTGAGCTTTAGCCTAGCCGAAAACGTGTTTACGACTTTAATGTAAATAATTAATAACTCAACTAAACCTTTAATCTAATTTCTTGAACCTGATATATCTATGCAGTAAGACACTACTGAAACTATCGCCCCAGACCGTCAGGTATTCCTAGTTCTAAAGAGGAAGATATGTTGGGCAGTTGTCTTTAGAAATGGGTCTTTTAATGAGAGAAAGAGTATTCACAATTGACCTTAATGTTTGCTCATGCTGGTGATACGTCAGTGGATCGTGAATGAGGGCCGAGTTTGAAAAAAAAAGGTGGCAGAACAATCCCGAGTGGTGAGATTTACAAAGATGCTACAGACAGGGCCGACCCTAACAATGGCGGGGCCCTATGCGAAACGGATTCCGCGGGGCCCATTCTCAGTAGAGGATAAGGATAATAAGTGAAAATTAAGATTTTGTATTAGAAAATAAATTCGGGGCGGGGGCCTATGAAAGTGCGGGGCCCATTGCGGCCGCATAGGTTGCAGTGGCCTAAGGCCGGCCCTGGGTAAAGAAATATGTAAATCCCGTTCTGAAAATATTTTCGACCAGAAACTGTTTCGATAAAGAATCACGCGTGTTTTGCCCAGGGTGCTGCATTCGCCACTTCTAGGTCTCAGAGGAAGATCCTAGCAAATGAACACAATCGATACGTGCGTTCACAAGACACACATTCGCGTTCAAGTTCAAGATACGGGAGTTTCAGTACTGTTAATTTTAACACAAACTGTATACAACGGTGACCATTGGATACCCCATGTCAGACTGATATAGCTGGGGTTGAGATATCGCGGTATATCGATAACGAAACTCTACATGAATTAACATTTCATCCTTCTTCTGTTAGCATCAGGGGTTAACAGGTACACATAAAATGCCATGCTAGTCTTGTCATATGAGACTTTTCACAAAAGCTGTGCATGTCATAGTAGTTCAATTGTGGCGTTGTCTATGCTCCATATAGCAAATTTTGTTAGCTTTACAGGATGCGTTATTTCATAGTTATGTACGGTGACATTCCCTTGTAACGCGGCCATCCAGTTTAAGCTGGACTGCCGCAGTCACGTGATGTGCCATAAACAACAATAGGACGGCCATCTGACGACCTTGGCCATCGGCTATTGCACTGGGATGTCCTTTGTATCACGCTTTGAAGGATGTCTATAAGAAATCAGGTCAGACCCATTAACCCTTCTGGTACCGACCTACTTTTTGCTCTTATAGCCTCTCAGTACCGGATATTACTTTGCTATCTATTCCCTGTGGCCCGGATATTATTTTGAAATGTGCCAAAATTTGATATTTTACAAATCAGCAAAAAAAATTCAGTAATTGGTTGATTTTCATAATTTAAAAGGCAAAATAAAATTCGACTATTCCCCTAACGAATAACATTCTTCCCGAACCTATGGTGAAAGGTTTTATCCTCGTTTTTGTGTTTATATTAGATACCCCGCTATGTGGTCGTAAGTCGTCATCAATAGCGCTAGTCAGCGCCATGGAAAAAACAAAATTCAGATCCGCACAGAAAATTTAGTAATTGGTAGATTTTCATAATTTAAAAAGCAAAATAAAATTCGACTATTCCCCTAACGAATAAACATTCTGCCCGAGACTATGGTAAAAGGTTATATCCTCGTTTTGATAATTATATTGATACCCCTCTACATGGCGTAAGTCGTCATTAATTCCGCTAGGTGGCGCCACGGAAACAACAAATTCAGATTAATTTTAAGTTAATACAAAAAATTCAGTAATTGGTTTATTTTCATAATTTAAAAAGCCAAATAAAATTCTACTATTCCCCTAACGAATAAACATTCTGCCCGAGACTAAGGTGAAAGGTTATAGCCTCGTTTTCTTTGTTTATATTAGATACCCCTCTATGTGGCAAATAGACGCGCTTGGGCCACAGGGAAAAAAGTCGGCTGGTGAAAAAAGACGCGCTTGGGCCACAGGGAATAACGGAAGTCACTGCAAAAAGACGCGCTGGGTACTGGAAGGGTTAGCATCAAGGCTGCGTGTTTTGTGTTCGCGCCATTGTGATCTTATGGTAGTCGCCATGCATCCCTAAACACGAGAGGCTGGAGAGAGGAAGAGATTGAGAAAGAGGGAGAGACTATTTTTCAGCCAAGTATATACATTTACAAATAATATCACTACGCATATAAACCAAATACAACACGTAGAAAAGACACAAAGTTCCAAAAAGACACTGAACAAGAATAAATAACATTGCAATCGTTTACTCAAATAGGTCAAAACAATCTTGAAAAACTCGGACTTATTTTATGACAAGCAAACACAATCAATGACTTATTTTATGACAGGCAAACACAATCGATGACTTATTTTATGACAGGCAAACAATCACTATGCCAAACAATTTAGTTGATGTGGTGGCTGTAAGAAGTGGGGTACCTATGAACTTACAACCCGTGGACAAGTGACAAGAAAGTGTCCCTAAACGGGTTTCCGCCTCAGACGATATTCATTATAGCTCCCCAGAACAGTCGCTTTCTTGCTCGGCGATGTTCATTATAGCTCCACAGAACAGTCGCTTTCTTGCTCGGCGATGTTCATTATAGCTCCACAGAACAGTCGCTTTCTTGCTCGGCGATGTTCATTATAGCTCCACAGAACAGTCGCTTTCTTGCTCGGCGATGTTCATTATAGCTCCACAGAACAGTCGCTTTCTTGCTCGGCGATGTTCATTATAGCTCCACAGAACAGTCGCTTTCTTGCTCGGCGATGTTCATTATAGCTCCACAGAACAGTCGCTTTCTTGCTCGGCGATGTTCATTATAGCTCCACAGAACAGTCGCTTTCTTGCTCGGCGATGTTCATTATAGCTCCACAGAACAGTCGCTTTCTTGCTCGGCGATGTTCATTATAGCTCCACAGAACAGTCGCTTTCTTGCTCGGCGATGTTCATTATAGCTCCACAGAACAATCGCTTTCTTGCTCGGCGATGTTCATTATAGCTCCACAGAACAGTCGCTTTCTTGCTCGGCGATGTTTCCCAACCAGGAACGACGTATGGTGATAATAATGCCACGTTCAGGACATTTTATGTGAATCCTCGTACAACGGGCACAGGAACATGACATACGAAACAGCTGTAATAGGAGGTATGACGATCACACTCTGCCAGTTTTAGTGCACTGGTACGGCGGCATTTAACTGTCTTTCCATGGCAGCTATTTACTGTCCAACTATGACGGCATTGTGCTGTCTTTCCCTGATATCTACTCGATTCCCTGCTATCTACTCGATTGATTCAAAGTTATACCCATAGACTAATAAAAAGAGTTCAATAACAGAGACTTAAGACACAAAACTAAATAGAACGGGCAACACTTTTTCTTTGCCATTTACACTACCAAGTAACAAATTGTTTACCCATTTGTGGTTAAAGCACCCAATTTAGGTAGATTTGTGTTATCTTAACTTTAACCAAACAATGTAAGTATCTATAAGGTGTTGGCAACAGCTAGTCGAGCAGACTTATAAAGAAACCTAGCAAGGTGAGAAATGAGAACCACTGCCTTATGTCATAATATCCAAGACAGTTCTGACTTGTATATGAGACTTAAAGTTTCAGCCTCTAATAAAATAGTATTTTATTGTGTACACACGTTTTAAATAGTATCGCGGTTGCCGGGAGCTTATCGGCATGTTAGAAAATGTCTGTTAGCACTAGCAGTTTTTTCTTATCATTACTGAAGGTATTGGCTCGGTCTTAATACAAAGGGATCTGGACTCAAAACACGGACTACTGACTGCTCCAACATTTGTGCTTAGAGTGACTCTGTCACCATTTCTCCTTGTATGACACCCCGGTCCCGCCTTGTGCTCAGATTGATGCTGTCATCATTTCTCCTTGCATGGCACCCCCATCCCGCTGTGTTTGCTTAGAGTGACTTTGTCACCATTTCTCCTTGCACGACACCCCGGTCCCGCCATGTTTGCTTAGAGTGACTTTGTCATCATTTCTCCTTGCACGACTCCCCGGTCCCGCCGTGTTTGCTTAGAGTGACTTTGTCACCATTTCTCCTTGCATGACTCCCCCCATCCCGCTGTGTTTGCTTAGAGTGAATTTGTCACCATTTCTCCTTGCATGACACCCCGGTCCCGCCGTGTTTGCTTAGAGTGACTTTGTCACCATTTCTCCTTGCATGGCACCCCCATCCCGCTGTGTTTGCTTAGAGTGACTGTCACCATTTCTCCTTGCATGGCACCCCATCCTGCTGTGTTTGCTTAGAGTGACTTTGTCACCATTTCTCCTTGCATGACACCCCGGTCCCGCCGTGTTTGCTTAGAGTGACTCTGTCACCATTTCTCCTTGCATGACTCCCCGGTCCCGCCGTGTTTGCTTAGAGTGACTCTGTAACCATTTCTCCATGTTTGACTCCCCGTCCTGCGGTGGGCTTAGAGTGACTCTGTCACTATTTCTCCATGTACGACTCCCCGTCCTGCCGTGGGCTTAGAGTGACTCTGTCCCCATTTCTCCATGTACGACTCCCCGTCCTGTCGTGGGCTTAGAGTGACTCTGTCACCATTTCTAATTGCATGACTCCCCCGTCCCGCCGTGCTGGTAACAGTAAGTTATGAACACAATACATGCCGCAAGGAGTCCCACGGACCGTAAAAGCAATGACCATTTATCTAGCATAGCGAGCACCCCCCTTTTTTTTTACCACACCCTCCCCCCCCCCCACCACACGAGGGAAGAAATTAGACGTGTCCAGCACATGTTGTCAAACAGTATAAGCAAAACAGACTAAACAAGGCGTGGCCAAACCAAATGGCTTCACGGGCCATTTTCATAGCGAGATAACTCTTAGTGGGCCGCATGTCCCAACAGACCCAATATTTGAATATATAAACTACAATACATAAATCCTATACAAAACTACTTATTTAAATTTAAAATACATCATTTCAAATTTATAACAAAACAATACAAAATATATGAATGTGCTATATATAGTTTAGAGTTTGTCCTCTCTCCATTAACTTTTATTTTGCCCATTTGGTAGTAAAAGGCGCCGGTACGGTCAATAATCGGAGGGGGGATAAGAATAACTCGAGGGCGCTGAAGACTCCCATGCGAAAAACTACACATTTCCTTTTAAATGAATGTTTAAAATAAATTGCATACATTTATTGAAATATAACACTTGTTTTTTTATTTTTTATTTTAAGTTTTAATTCATTTAATTCAAAAGTAAGTTTATAAGGAAAAGAAGATTCAAGAGGAATGAAGTTAGAATTTTTTTTATAGCTGTAACACATCAGTCCTTGTTGGGCAGCAATATTTAACGTGCCGGGTTGGCCACCCCAGGTCAAAAATGGGTGGGGTGGGGGTGGGGGGGGAATAAAAAGCCACAGACGTTATTGTCCGTTCTTATGTGAAAACGTCTACGGGCACACATAACAAGTTAGTTCTTGACATAACAGATTTGATTTAATACTACAAATAAAAAGTTATCAAAGTTTGCAAATAATGGCTTGTTTAGGCGTCCTTTTATGACTTTATTCTCCCACTGAAAAGCCAGCCAGAGCTAACAATAAACTCACCTTAAAGCACATCAGTTTTCAGAACTATATTAAGATATGCAGGTCAAAAGCTAATACAGTCGTCCCTCGCCACTTCGCGCTTGGTCTTTCGCAGCTTCACTCTATCGCGTATCCCCCCCCCCCCCCTGATATAGGTAGTGAAAATGAAGCAGCGCGCGCTAAAAGGTCGTCTGTTATACACACCTGTGTTACAATAAAAATTACTGTACGTATGGAGTGTACGCCTATGTATTCCAACCACCTCCAGATGGTTTAATCGTGTTTAAAACCGCATTAACAAGTCCTTGCATGGGTTTTCTATGTTATAATTACAAGGTATTTAGAAGCCCCTGGACAGGTTTTCTATACTATAGTTACACAAATATTCGATTAATAAATAAAGAATCCCACTTCGCGGTAGCGTTTGGAACTGATTAGCCGCGATGAACGTGGGACGACTTTACTTAATATACAAATTAGTGCTGGTCGGCACTGAGAGTCAACAGTTGAGCCGGACAAGGTCCGTTGTAGACTGATTTAGTTAAAAGGCCAATAAATACATCGAAATTCGTTGACAATAATTCAAGTTTATAAAGAAGAAGCCTCATTATAGTTTCGTGCATTAATGTTGATGAAGGCGGAGACGGAAAGGGGGGGGGGAGTGATGAGGTTATCAGACGTCACTGAGTGGATTTCGAGGCATAAATCGTTGCAAATGGACATAGGCACCCCAGGGGCAGCGAGATTTAGGCTGATTGTAGCCAGTGAGATTTAGGCTGATTGTAGTAATACGCCAGCGTGGTCGTGCCTCCCAGAGGAGTAATGTCATTAATGAAAGCGGTCAGATCTTTGTTGGTGGTGCGCGATAACATAACACACGCATCTAGGACATATCACGAAATGTGGGGCTCTTTAAACACACAATCGTTTAATGATAATGGTGTGCAATAAATTATTGTTATATCATTGTAGATAAAACAATAACACATAAGGTATCAAATGCGATGGCTGAAATTATCCTCAACGCATTGTCAAAATAACACAAATTGTTAAAGAGATGTCATTTAATAATAATATAGATATAGGCATAGGTTCCCACGATCTCTGGCACACATCTTGAAGTTACATAGACAGTTGACTACACACTACCTGATAAGAGTTCGAACTCATCCCTCAATTAGCCGACTTGAGTGCCCCTACAATTTAACGACCGTTGACACGCACCAGGCCGCTCCACTTGACAGAATTAGAATCTCCCCCTGACTGCAAAATGCCAGTCGCATATAAAGCCCCATGAGGTGAGGCGTTACGCAATGGGTCCCCGGGGGAACCAGGGGAAACGGAACTTTCCGTATTCCATTCACGTGTCAGTGTGATAGGCCAGCTTCGGTGCTGTCAGTGTGATAGCCAGCTCGGTACTATCAGGCTCCTGAGTGGGCTGTAGTTGTAGCTCCAGGCTAGCCAGGGTTAGTTAGGTAGGCTAGCCAGGGTTAGTTAGGCAGGCTAGCCAGGGTTAGTGAGGTAGGCTAGCCAGGGTTAGTTAGGTAGGCTAGCCAGGGTTAGTTAGGCAAGCTAGCCAGGGTTAGTGAGGTAGGCTAGCCAGGGTTAGTGAGGTAGGCTAGCCAGGGTTAGTTAGGTAGGCTAGCCAGGGTTAGTTAGGCAAGCTAGCCAGGGTTAGTTAGGTAGGCTAGCAAGGGTTAGTGAGGTAGGCTAGCCAGGGTTAGTTAGGTAGGCTAGCCAGGGTTAGTTAGGCAAGCTAGCCAGGGTTAGTTAGGTAGGCTAGCCAGGGTTAGTTAGGTAGGCTAGCCAAGGTTAGTTAGGTTGGCTAGCCAGGGTTAGTTAGGAAGGCTACCACAGAGCACCCTGTCAATGTGATAACACAGAGCGCTCTGTCAATATGCTACGTCAGACCTTAATTATAACCGATGATTAACAATACAACTGACAACAAAGGATTGAAACTAAGCCACGGAATAAGATGGGAGAGACGGTTCTACATGTAAAGAAAAATAAAATTCAAATTAATGAAAATAATGAAACCCACTAAAACCACGCCATGTTACAAGTAATATTGTTTCTGTTTCCACACGATACTGTCAGTTGTAAGCGTCATCATCACGTTTAAATACATGGCACAGAAAGGAAAATTGTCCTTAATTTAGCAAGGCACCATAACTGGATAATCTAAACAACAACAACAACATATAACTAAGTCTCACTGGAGAAAATATCAAACGATTCGTTTTTGTAGGAGCTCAACAGGCAGTAATGTTACTGAAGTATTTTTTTATGACAGAGGAACCACACTTACGTTATATAATACTGTCACATGCTGGGGGTGTACATAAAGTAAGCATTGAACAAACGACACCAACGCATGTCTGTATATCTGGCAAGGACATAATTCTAGAGTATCTCTAACAAGTGCACTCCAAACAGAATAGGGCCCAATAAAGAAATTGTTGCCCCACTCGAGACCAGACATGCACCAGCGATTCTATACCCTGTTCTCCAATGCTCTTTTTCTCTCCTACTGGAAACAATCTGAGAAAATCCATAAGGCTGTCGTGGAGGAATCACAGGTTATTTAATAAATAAGATTTGAGGTCGAGCGTATTCTTGAAGAAGAAAACATGCCTGTTTTTATCAACGTATTTAACAAATTTAGAACCACTGGTTTTGGCGAGGTTATGTATCTTAATAATTTAGACCGCCAAACTTGCTGATACTGATAACACAACTCTTCCTTTAACAAGGGGAAATGCTTTAAACTGCTAGTCTTCCCCCCCCCCCCCCCCCCCAGGTTATATCAAAGGAAGTCCACCAAACATTGCTATGAGTCATGAGAACAGTTGTTCTGAAAGGTGGATTATTATTACAGTCGTATCTTCCAACATACTTGCACTACTAGACGCATGTCATGTGTTGAAATAACTTGGATGCCACATAGTTACAATAGAAACAAATACCAAGTTTTGACAGAAGATAAAACAAACCTCCAAACAAGTATCATAAAAAAAGACTTACCGGTGTGAAAAACTTTCCTATCTTTGATGAGGTTTGCCAATGTATCAAAGACTAGCTGCTGTGTGGGAACAGTCATATCCTTGTACCACTGACTGAGCTTCTCTAATATTACATCCAGTGTCGCCATAATCCGCCTCATGTTTAAATCCATGATGATGCTGCACAGGGCATCGGGCAGGGGCATGAACTGAGTTTGAGGTATCACTTGCATTTGAATGCCATTAACATCACCTGATGAATATAAGACAATTATGTTTAAAAATATAGCATATAAAGTCTTTACCTTTACCTAGCCAAAATGACCACCAATATCATGAGTCGAATATTTGTACATCAAAAGGGTGTAATCTGAGATATCAGTTGAGATTAATTATTTTAAAATGCAGTTTTATTGTGTAATCGGTTTCCATCCTAAGTATGCATCTGTTATTATTGCGTGTCCCGTAAATCTATTTGTAACACTGAGTGGATGTGTATGAAATGACAAAGGACTTGACAAAATGGATTATCTCCAAAGGAATAAAGACGGCGCACGAGGCACTTGATACCCAGAGTCGGTGCTTTAACTTTGTATTTACCACATATCAAAGACAAAATGAGCCACAGGATAAGAAAAATTGATGGGAGTGAGGGTAGATAGACGGATGATGATGGATTATTGAAACGAACATTTGTAAGAGCTGTGTTGGTTATCAGGATAGAAGAGATGTTGGCAAGGACGACTCGGGTTTTGAATATCTTCATTTCTGCGTTAATGATGAGGTGCTCGGACATGACGGCAGCATCCAGCCACTGAGTGATAAATGGCATAAGAATATGAAGACATTTGGAAGAAAAAAAATCGTAATACAACCACCAAAAACCACCGTAATACAACCACCGACCGAAGTCAAAAAAAAAAAAAAGTGAAAGCCAACATTGCCAGAAGTTGAACGGAGCAATATATGACATCTGTTAGTGCTACCCCTAGCAATGTAATGAGGGGACTCATTTATTTATAGCTTTTTATGATTGCCCACTTTTGATGTACATTTCCAGAAGTTTAATGGAGCAAAATATGATATCTATTAGTGCTACCCCTGGCAATGTAATTAGGGGACTCATTTATTTATAGCTTTTTATGATTGCCCACTTTTGATGTACATTTCCAGAAGTTTAATGGAGCAAAATATGATATCTATTAGTGCTACCCCTGGCAAGTAAATGATGGGGACTCACGGGCTCATTACTTTATAGCCTTTTAAGATTGCCTACTTTTGGTGTACTACTCTAAAACGTATGCGCCTAAAACTGTCATTGTCAATGTGCGCAACTGCTATTATCTGTACCATTTACAATATACTAGTTATAAAATGTTATAGTTATAGGCACGTTTAAGTTATATCACTATAAATATTTTGAATGAATTAATTTAACAACCCCTAAAAACATAATTTTTCGTATAAATCGTTTATAAAATGTAATATCGAGCAATGGGGTGGGGGCTGGAAGTTTGAAAAAACATGCAGACAAGTAACGCTCTTTATAAGAATCCCAATTAGTGTCCCCCCCCCCCCTCGCCACCAACGCACATTTGTTCACATCACTGAACAATATCGATATTCTAATGACACATCCGATTATATACGGCAGATTTCACCAATAATATTGGAAAAACAAAAGCACTTGGGATATTTCTGTAAAAGGATCTCATTATCGGGGAATATTATTTTATCTTCCCCTTGAAAAAAACGGAAAAACTGATTTTTTTTGGAGGTCGGTGGTGCGGCTGAAAACTTGTTCAAATGTGTTGTCATCGGCAACGAGTCTAAGTACCAACTTTCAGCTCGACAGCTTGAAGGGAAGTGGGTCAATATAGCCGTCAGGAGATTTTGCCACCCAGCCAAACAAAGGCGAAGTTAATATAAAGGATTTTAAAACGTGTTTTTTTTGTGTGTCTACAAAACTAGATTCCTAGATAATTATGCCGCGCGGAAAAAAATAATTTCCATGTAGCCTTCTCTTCTGCACAAAAAGGTTGACCAGCCATGGTACAAAACCAACGGAATAAGGAAGCAACTTAAACATGATTACCGATCAGGCACTTCGATTAAGTGCCAGCAACTTCTGTTAGCGAATAAAAAATATTATTTATTAGACAACGGTTGAAGCGACGTGAAAACATTCGTAGTGAGGAAGTCCTTGGTAAGTTTCTGACACTATTTGTCCTAAGTGTGTACCGACGTCTCTCAAACTGTATCGCGCATTAGCACCAGGTTGACACTGAGAGCGTGGTAGCTATCTAGGAGCATGGGGGAAATACGACATTTTTACGCTGGCGGGTATAAAAGCGGATATCGCAGATATATTTGGAAGAGAATACAGTTGTCAGAGATGTCTCCATCAAATAATCATACAATTATGAGACGCACAAGACCCTCGTCAAATATCTGACTTGGACATTTCCTCCGACCTGCGGGAGAAGACCTACGTCAATTATCTGACTTGGACATTTCCTCCGACCTGCGGGAGAAGACCTACGTCAAATATCTGACTTGGACAATCCTCAGACCTGCGGGAGAAGACATACGTCAAATATCTGACTTGGACATTACCTCTGACCTGCGTATAACAGCTATTCCAATCAACAAAACGCAAACATGAAAAAAATGCGATTTAAAAAGCGTAAGCTAAGTACCCTTAGTTCAACGTCACAATTCGACCCTTCCCTCCTAACATTACCCATTCGCCCTTCAACATCCCAGAAGTCAACATTTGAGCAACATCGATGTGAACGTAATTTTCATGCACGGAAACAGAATCAGTCGACACCTCGACACTAATTTGACCATGGGCGAGCGTGATGTGTACTGAAGGAGAAAAAAAACTGCCCAGGAATGAGGGTTTAGCATGTGTTGAGAGCAATCAACACAGGGACACGGTCGCCATGTTTGAAGAGCATGACACATTCGACGTTGACAGCAAACATCAAACTATGCTTAGTTACTGTTGGTTACTGGTTCAATTCCGGGTGCCAGACGCCGCCATTGATTGTTTTCATTGGGGGACTTGGGATCGGAGACCAATGTGTACGTTGCTGGACACCAATGTGTACGATACGTCTGCTGTTAGTTTTTTTTCTTCTTCTCTCAGTCTTTCGACTTTTTATCTAGAGTGAAATCAAATATTCAAGACTCCAACTTTAACACAACCACAATTAAAATAAACACCAGTTGGCGTGTTCACAATTAGAAGAAAGTACTTTAGTATTCAAGTTTGGAGACGTATAACTTATTTATATATATCTACATTTGCAAACCAGCGATTGCAAGCGTCGCACTCAAAAACTCATAGTTAAAAACAGTTGGTAGTGACAATGAAATCTTCAAATAAACTTAAATATCAAACATGGAATATTAGCCAGGGACATATTGATTGCGTGGGTCCCCAACACCAATGAACACTGAGTGAACATTTGCACAGCTCAGTCATGATACAACATGTTATGAGGCAGGTTAAGTTCGTCAGGGGAAACTTTCGTGGTCTCCTCAGCACACTCAGTCAACACGCAATGGCATGGGTTCAGAATACACACAACATCATAGGGGGCATTCAAACGTACCGATTGCCTGACAAAAGAAACTACAAGAACGCAACATAAGAACGACTACCAAATACAACAACAAAACATGAGCTCCGCACTATACCGCTTGCGTTTAAACACACCTTAACTCTCACACCTGCTAAATCAGTAGGATATATTTTAAATAAAAGTCAACGAAGGCTTGTAATTTATGTCTAGTATTGTGAATCCAAACTATATTTAAAAAGATAAATTAAATCAGGTACACTTTACGTCTATCTGAAATACACAAATATCACTGGTTGTCTTATTTGGCGTTAAATCCCCCCCCCCTTTTTTTAAACGGTCACTGCACAACGCTTATTTCCTGGTCAACTTGCTAAGTTCGTAGCTGCTAAACCAAGGCTTTTAATGACCGTAGTATAATAAATACTGAACATTTCTTAAGCCCAGTCTAAGCGCCCAATAAATACATGTATGTTATAAGTAGTGATGGGACGATACCAAAATTTTTAACGATTCCGATACGATTCCGATTCTACCCAATTATCCCGATTCCCGATACGATTCCGATTCTGATTCCTGGCCATTATTACATATATGTATTACTGTGCCCAGATATTAACATATTTAATTAATATAAAAGTTGAGAATTGATTAGAAAAGTTTATTAACTTGCTATTGAAGCTTTACAATATGCTAGATAACAATGTATTGGAAAGGTTTTATATAAACACATCTATCAATAATTCCATTTTAATAATACAAAGATGTAGTATTGAGTTCAAAATAATATAAATAATTCCATTTTAATGAGAAAAACTTCATTCAGTTAAGAATCGTTTTGGTATCGGAATCGGGTCTGAATTATTCAGCTCCGATACTGATTCCCGATGCTTTGGAAAAATCCCGATATTCCGATTATTCCGATACGATTCCGATTAATCGTCCCATCACTAGTTATAAGTACACTACCACATTTTACAATTAAAGTTTGTGCAATCGATAACACCTGCTGAATGGGAGTTGGTAAATGCTAAACTAGGATTGGCATTTGAGAGTCAGTATAATCATCTAGAAAAGGAGTGGTATTTACAACAAAATATATTTACTTTATGTAATTGATGCTTATTGAAAAGAAAGTTAAACTTTATAAAAAAAAAACATGTGTGTCGGTGGTCACGTTATTTAACTGTAGTGACGGTAATAGGCTGGGCCACTCGGGTGTAGTAGTAGCATCAAGCCAGGTTGGTTACAGGCAAAGGGAATGTGACGCTAATGTTTTCGTTTTCACGTGAAGTGATGGCACACCATTACGACAGCTATAGACTGGCGCGTTGAATATTTGGTTTCAAGCAGCACTTAAAGAAATTTGTTTTCTTCAAAATGTACACCCATTTGGTGTTTAAACGAATCGTTGAACAATGAAACTTCAAATACTTTTTTTAATAGCAAGAATTGTACAATTGATTTGTTAACACTACTCGTACGATAAAATATTAGGGTATCATTTGGCAGCAGAAAACAATTTACGTAACATCTACTCGTTTAAGTTTAACAATAAAAGGGTATCTGGCTACATTCGAAAAATATTTAATATTTAAACAAAAGACGGGTGTAAAATAGGTGACGCACATCCGCTGTGACTTTAGGGCCAATGGACGCACGCGGTGTTGAGGTACGTTCGGCTATCATCAAGACCGTGCATAGTACATTTTAAATATGAATGGGACCTATACACGGATATCTATCTGGGGGGCATTAGAGGGGCTATAGGTTCAAGCACGCAAATTCAATTGGAACACGGATGGTGCGTGCACTCTCCTCGTTGGGCATTCACGGTAAATTCATGTTAGCAGCTTCTCAGGCGAAACATCAGTCAAGTTAACAATTTAACAAAGCCAATCATATTCTGACATATAAAACCAACAGAATTAAGATAACTTAAAGGTGTCGATATCTGTTGGTTTCGTCTTCACAGCCACCGATGGTCAATTAGAAGTAGCTTAAAGCCAGCAGCACGGACATTATGTGGATTGATGTAAAAGATTCATAATAACGATAAAAGAAAACAATAACAATATAATGAAACTAATCAACGGACAGAATTGTTCAACCAATTGTACTGACATAATAACTTAGACGCAAGTCCGCGAGGGGACCCCCCCCCCCCCCCACCTCCGCGAGACGACAGCAAGAATAGAATGATAATAATCGTTCAATGATTATCCTCTTATTTCAGAGATCAGCATAATGTGGTAGAATTGTAAACAGTAACCGTAGATTAAAAGACGGTCAGATTACTACAAAAGCTTCTCTATTCACCAAGGACTATCGCAAATTATGACAGCTTAGTGCCTCCTAAGAAATCAACTAACGGAGTTCTATAAGTAAGCTCTCCAATTACTTTGGTCGACTGATTTACCAAACAGTGCGCCAACGCCAACAGCACAACGTTCCTCTGTAATCACTGCTCTAATCGTACACAAATCATTTTATCCGACTATCAGCACGCCCCCCCCCCCCCGGACAACATTGATTCTTTCAATTGAATCCCTTTCAGCGAAGACCTGATCAAAATATGAAGTGCAAACCAAACAGATAAGACGAAAATACAAGGTCTATGGCATTACAGGCTTTTAAACACGTGTGTTTCCAGTTCAGTGATTTTTACCGTTACGCCTGCTTGGCAAGGCAAGTGCTGAATTACAGCACCTTGACACGCGTTCACAGGTAGCCTGATACCAGATGAGTCGTGTTTTTTTAACTTCATCAGAAAAATATGGCGTCTCAACATGTGACGACCAAATTCATTATAACCAATTCCGCTTCAACTGTGAATCGTGAAGACATGAACACAAGAGAAGAGGCCATCCTGGGAGACAGCCTTGCATAGTCCAGGGAATATGATGTAACAATGGAGGTGGGGGATGAACCATAAACCGTAACGGACCAACACGCATCATGATACTTGGTGAAACCCTACTGAAACACGAGGCAGTGACTGTAAAAGGGAGAGTGTATTTGCCCGAAAGAGTGTGTTTGCTTGTAAGAGGAATAATGTGTTTGCCAGCAAGAGGAAGAGTGTATTTGTCTGTAAGAGGAAGAGCGTGTTTGCATGTACAAGTAAATGTAAGGGAATATAATATAGAGTGCTTGCATTTAAGAGAGGAATAGTGTTTGACGGTAAGAGGAAGAATGTGTTGCTCAGTCACTGAAGTGAGACATTTAGTTCAATAGGTGTCAGCTTTTCCTGGACGTTGAGGCTATACTTCAGAAATCGCTCGTCTCCTGATCTCGGTCCATTTTTTTTTAAGTCTCGGAAATTTTAGTGCGCCCAAACTCGTCTTCGAAAGAATGTCTTTAAAATACATTCTACTTTTTAGCATTAAAATTTTAATATTTAAATTATCCACACAAATATTTCCTAACTTAACGACTGCTTGCTCAACTTGCTGTCCGTTGATCAGAGTCTAATTGTCTAAATTCCTCGTGCCAACACCTATCCCCATCCCATAATACTACAGTTCGGACCGATTGTTATTCAACTTATTGTTAGCGATGGGGTAGGGTTATTGTTTTGTAATAACCTTTTTTCCCCCATCGCTCACCACCCCCAACCCTATTTTCCTCGACCCAGCATACCGGAGCTTTGTCAACTCAGATGCGACCTTGCAGGACAGCACAGAGGAAAACTGCTGAAAGGGTCACGTGTGTCAACAAAAAAATTGCGACGAAACAAGATGGAAATGCTAGTAGAAGCAAAGTATTTAATACAAGAGGTGGGGAAGAAAAAGCATAACCAACAAGCCTGTACAAGTTATATCGTCAGATAAATTATCTTTCGAGTCTACATAGAGCCACGAGCATTCAAATTGAAACAAGATAATATTTCAGCATTTAAAAACACACTCCAAAAGTATTATAGTTAGTAGCGTTGATGTCTATCACTGATAAACATATGTATTTAATACAGACAGCACTAATGTATCGTACTATTTGCACACTTACCTAACACTTATTTTATTATGTACATATGTTTAAACCCCTAAGAATATGAGTCAAACTGACCTAGCACGTTCAAGTCAACTAGACTCAGTAAACAGACACGAAGGTTCCGAGAACCAACAAGAAATCTGTTAAGTAACACTCCTGGTAATCTCAAGGTTTAGTAGCTTGACGTCAAAGTTGGCTGCCAACTGAGATATTTTGTCCCACGGTCCACATGATTAACTGACAGGATAATAATTGTTCAAACAACATCATCAGCGCTTTCAGCTGATTTCAACAAGAGACCAGGTGGGGCAAGAAGAGTCTGCTTGGATTGTATTTATTATTCAGTCGAATCATTGGAAATAAAAAATCATAGCTCAATCCAATAACAATTACCACCTACCAAATACTACTTTTTTTTTTGGTCTTCTCTAAGTTGGTATCTTATGTATGTGGATTGGAAACTAAAAATGAGCCTACAGACTTGTGTGATCATTTGATGACATAATCTTATATTGTTCAAATTCAATGATTAATGCATAAACAGATTTGCAATGAAATTATTCCATTTGATCCAACCTGATAAACTCTAGAAGTATTTACAATTGAAGCCTCACACTCTCATTAAATTAACAAATTATCTTGACGTTAGAATTCTTCCTCTTCTTCTTCTATATATTAAGGGCCCACGATCAATTTATTGATCATTATGGCTCCTAAAATGTAGATGGGATTTGCAAAGTCTCTGTGCCTGGTGTTGATGAGGATATTTCACTGGTTACAAGAGTGACTGTTTGAGGGTATCATGCACTAAGGGTTGGAAGGCCCGAGGCAATAGACGCAAATGAGTCAAGTGTTGTCGCCTCAACTATTCCTTTTGGAAGCTTGTTCCAGTCCCTGATTGTCTTTGGTAGGAATGAGCAGTTCCTATACTGGCTTCTCGCTGGTATGAGCCGGAACTGCCTGTCATGGCCTCGTCGCTGTCTATGGGGGAGAGGGACGAGTTTCTGTTTAATGCCAGAGCAGTGGACTAGCCCATTATATATCTTGTAAATCATGGAGAATTAGAGGAGCTTTTTTTAAAAAAAATTGGCATATAAATTAATGTTTGTTTTATATTAAACTCCCACACGTGAAAAATTGCAGTAGGTTCAAGCTCAAAATTTATACCATATAAATATGCCCTCATGCATCTTTCATCCACCAGGCAAAGTAACTTGTTTTAGAAAGTCCTACATAGCAAGAACTAAAGTAAAGTCAGATGTAACATCTAGCCACACTTCTCCGAAACTTATCTATTATAAGTTGATTGTTGACAACGAAGTAGCCTAATATTTAAATTATTAAAAGAATTTATCTGATGTATGACAAATTTTGGAGATGGACGTATTTAACAAAAGGGGGGTGGGGGGTTCAGTTTTTTCTCTACAGAGCTCTTTAAAATCTTACCCAAGAATTAAAACTCTTTCAGGTTTCATCAAAATACTTGTCATGAAACTCATGATAGGTCAATATAAAAAATAACCAGCATCTCAATTTTGTTAGGAAAGCTGCATCACTTTGGTTTCTCAGTAAAGAGTGTTTTAAATACTGCACATACACCCAAAGTAAGATTTTTAAAAATGTTTAGTTACAAGTCATACAATGCCCATTCCATAGAGAATAATTCTAATATGCCTACTAATTAAAAAAAAAAGAAACAGGTCAAATCAGCTTTATCATTGTTTATTGTGAAACATCCTAAAGTGAACAACTTTATTATTTCATATCATAACTTTACTTAGTAGGGTTAGGCTTTTGTCACTTTTGAAACCATTTATCATTTAAATTATAACCTATTAAAAATAGTTTACCTCTTGACATTGATTAAGTATAAAGCTGAATGTTACTTATTTAAGAGCAAATCATTATATTTTTATATTTATTAAAATTAAATGTCTGAAGAGGTTATGCTATGGCTATATTATATCAAGACAAGAGTATCAATTCAATATATTAATATATAATATATCCTATTTGAAAAATATCAATTTTTAATTTTAAACATTCAATGATACATTGTGTTTCTCTTCTTCTAAAAAGTAAGGGGATAGGCCGGATAGTTACTAATGACAATAATAAATTATCATTTTTAGATATGTTTGGGTCTACAAAGAAATTTATTTGTAACAGTTAGTTTAGGCTTAGGCCTAGTTGATTTACTCTAGGCCAGACTGCCGATGTTTATATTTATCAAGGTACAGGTAAGACTATCACCAACTTAGTTCATTAGCCACTAATAATACTTGCCTACCTATTATAATAATAATAGTAAGTCTACTACTACTAGCAACGACTACCAACAACTAAGGCGGCAAACTAAGGTCATGGAGTAAGTGAGTAAGGAGATAAGCCCTGGTAAACCCAAGACCCACAGTGCCTACACTTACACTTCATTCTTTAACTTTAACCTTGCATTGGTCATTAGGCATCATTAGCCTTAAGAACTTCAAGTAAGTAGGCTAGTTTTAAAAAGTAATTTCAGTAGGCTCTAGGCCTTATTTTCATGGCGAATTTTAAAATAAGTCCTACCTATTCTTTCTATGGTAAATCCAGCAGGCGCCTTGAGCACTCTTCTACCCCATGCCGATCGAAGATTTTCCAGATGAATATCTCCGCCAGTTACGAGTATTGTTGAAGGCTCCACAAAACCTTTGTATTCCAAACTTTTGATACTTTCTACTAAAGAAGGATTCCAATAGCACGTTTTATTCCTAATTTTGAAATCATTTAGCAGCTCTTTACCATTATATCCACTAGGTGAAAGAGCTTTTTGAACTTGGGAAGACTGAATAACATTTCCATCGGAAGAGTCAATATGAGTTTCATCGTTGTCTATATTATTTCCAGAATTACTCCTTGTTTTAGGAATCAAAACAACTGCAAGACACTTTGACACAACGGGTAGATTTTTACTTGAGGAATTTATTTTACCTTCCTCTCGTATATGTTTGTGGGACATGCTTTGTTTTGGTTGCAGTCCCGCGTCATGAATTCAAACCAGTTCACATTTTTAAACAGCTCGCAAGCACTCGACGCGAACCGCGGCTGACAAAATTCATCACCTGCCTCGACGTTCATTGATCAAGCTCACATCTCCCGCTAGCGATTTGTAGCGCCCCCTTAGCTCAGGTACCATTGTGTACAGGGGAGGGCAGAGATGTAGTTGGTGTTTTCATTACTTTAAAAAAAAAAGATATTTATCAACGAGAGACACGACCCAAGATACTGGAATATACTTTAATTAGATTTTAATTAAAAACTGCCCCCCCCCCCCAAAATTAATACAAAACATGTTAGGCTATATTTTACAACTACAAACTTTGATGTGCAAAATATAGTGAATAAAAAAATAAAATGTAAATTACTGTAAAGATAATAATTCTGCGAATTGATAAAATGAAAATGATACAGATACAGATATATAGGCATTATAGGCCTAACATTAGGATAATTTTTTAAATTTTACCATACTCAAATATGGATCGCATCATATTTAGCTCCAAGTTAGGGTTTTAAATTTGAAATATTACATTACTGATGATTTTTAAATTATTATTTTTTAAATTTAGAGTTATAAAATATGTTATGTAAAACGGCGAATAAATTAGAAACTTCAAAACATGAACGTTAACTTTAAACGAATAAACATGTAAATTTAAATAGTATTTTTACGAGGTCCTTTAGTTTTGTTAGTGTTACCCTTCACATTTGTAAAAGTCAGAGTGCCTATCCTACTTACCTTAGTCATTTAAAAGTAAGTTTTCATATTAGCCATCGTCGTAATTGGACTAGAAATGTATTTTTCACTATATTTATTATAATTTGCTGATGATTTGCGGGTGGGCCTTAAAAGTTAAATTCTTTAGTTAAAATAATAAAATAAAACACTACTAATACGACTACTGACTACTACTACTACTACTACAGTTAGTAACAGTCAAACTGTTACAGACTATAGCCTGACTATAGACCTTTTAGGTTCTATACTAATAATAATACTGCGCATAGATAGTCTAAGATAGGCATGGCATGGCATAGTCCTAAATTAATCACCTCTGACTCAGTGACTCAGTAGGTCTGGAAAGTGCCACGCCACTGTGTATCATCATGTTCTCCACTCTACCAATATAATATAATTAAAGGCAAAGGAGACACCCTTGCTGACTTAGGCAATGTTATATGGCATGTAAATTTGTAAATAAATAATGGAACAAGATACATTTAGGCTTGAAAAAAAAAGACAATTAAAAAATAAAAGGCCGTTTTGTCTAAGTCTAAATGACTTCTTCAGCAGACAAGTCTAAACAAGAAACAAAAACTAATTAGAAATCAAAAATTTAAATCTTGTTCCACTATTTCTGGTTCTGTTAGGGTACGTTGCTGAATCCATGTACTGGCAATTGTGCAACGCTTGGGGGTATGATGCTGGTATTATTTCAACGGCTCGGAGCGGATGCTAGGTAGGGCAGTATTGAAGCTCTCGATTGACGTCGAGCTTACGGCGGTATTGTCCAGATGGTTCCAAGCAATGATTGTGCGTGGGAAAAATAATTGTTTATATTGGACTGTGTTACACCGAGGCACAGTGAAGCATTTACGATTGTTTTGGATATAATAGCTTATGAGGTTGTTTGAGATGAAGTCAGTGTTTCGTGAGCGTTTGGCTCTGATTAAGGGACCTGGCTTCTGTGTGGTGAGATACGTGTTTGCTGGGATGGCTGGCACTAGCCCCATGACCACTTTATATAGAAATGTTAGGCGGAGCTTTTCTCGTCTGTCTTTGAGGGAGAGGATGTCAAATCTTTTTAAGAGGCCAGTGACGAAGCCAGGAGTGGTGGATTTGTGGTCATGTGTGATTTATTGACATCACATGGCTTGAACACAGTCCCTCATATATTAGGCCATGTAAATGTAGAGAATAAAAGGCAGTAATTTGGAGGACCTTCTGTATTGGCATAGGGGGAAAGACATTTTGGATGGCCATGGCTGTGCTATAATATTATAAAGATATTTGTAAAAGAATGGGAGAACATCCCTTATTTCTATACCAGCCAATGAATCTGGGAATCCAATAGGCAGAAGATAAATCTAATAGAAGTCCAGTAAAGAGAAGTGATTAAATTTTTCTTTAAGTTGATGTCAGATTATAGCTCTATGACTCTGAAAATTAGCAGGTAAGATGTCTATGACTGAAAATAGAGTCAATTATACCAAAAGATTGATCATTTTTCCAGAAATCTTGTAACCTGTTCTCTCAAATAAGGACATTTTTTTGTTGTTTAAAGGACATTTTTTAACCGAAATTTCATAAATTTGTTTGATTAATTTTAGGTTACAATAATTTCAGTTTTATTTTGAACGCTGTTATAGATCAGTTGGTTTTCACCTTTGATGGGCATGTTTAACTTTTTTAAATGAGCATTCAAGTCTACGGAAAGTGACACATGTGTGTCAGTTTCATCCTGAAGTTCTTACACAAATGTTGTTTTTGATTCAATTTGCAAATCATATATTTTACCTCAACCCAACAATCTTACTTCTGAAAAGTAAATGATGCACCCATAGTCAGCATCCATAAATTTAAGGAATTCCAGAAATTGGCAATGTCAATGCCTTGGCCCTTATGAAATAACATTCTTGATGACAATCTGCATGAAATAATCTATTTATAAAGCTTGTGCTGATACATTTTCTTGGTGCCCTTTGCAGCCATATTTCATCATAATTTTCAAAGTCTATTTCTTTTACCTATAATGGCCATCTATACTAGATATGTTCACAATGGACAAAGAAAATCGCCATAACTGTAACATATTTTTCAAGGCTTGGAATAAATGTCTTGATTTAGTTGTGTCTTGTAATGTCTCTAAAAGGGATGTATGATGTAAATGTTCTGTCTTTTTTTGTCAAAGCTAAACATATCTTTTTGCACTATTTATTTAAATCCCTTAATATTTTATTTGTCATATATGCCTCTAGTCACAATCTAATAACGTTTATAAGTTTATGATCTTTTGTAGGGCCACATTCACAACCTTCTTGGGCAGCTAGTGGGAAACCCATGGGCTAGACTATATAAGGCTTCATTTGATCATAGGCCTTAATTAGGGCATTTCCTTTGGTGAAACTTTTTCTTACAGTACTTACATGGGCCTGCAAACTTAGGTAGGTCCACCGACTTTGCACTACATAAACTACATTGTCTAAATGCACATGCCATTGAGTGGAGATTAACGAAAGATGGGACTGCTATAATAAATTTGTTTTAAACTTTTAAAATCATTAGCGGCCTAGGCCTAGCCCACATATGAAAAAGATGTTCATTTAAATAAAAAAATAAAACTTAAGCTTTCAAAGATCTCAATGAAGTCAACGTAGCTCAATGTTCAGAACAGGACGCCAAAACTGTTAAATTTAAAGTTATCTTTTGTTTATTATATTGTATTGACTTTATTGACTGCTGACAACGGCAAATAACCGAAAGATCTGCTTAATTGCCTTCACTTTTATTTTCAATCAAGCCCAAACATTCTTGTTCCACTACTTATTTACTTTGAAGAGATTAAAAAATATAATATATTTATGTTTTTAGCAATGCATGAAGCTAAAAAAATGCTTTTATTTTATTTTTCAAAAAGAATGTTAAATAAACGTCTATAATGAGATGAAAAATGGTCCATGAAATTGAAGATTTCTACGGTGTGTACCTATTATATTGCTTAAATCCCAAGTATAAAGGAAGAACCTATATTGGATATACAGTAAACCCCAACCGACGCATTAAACAGCACAACACAGGTGCACATGGAGGGGGTGCTTACAGAACAAGTGGACGAGGACCATGGTAAGTGCCCTTTCTTTCATTATTTTTTGTTTTTTAAAAAGAAAAAATTTCAGTGAAAGCCATTATATTTTACTAGGGCTTAAACGAGTGCAGATTTTTTTTTACACTGGATCCGGGTATTTTGAGAAAATAAAATACTCGCTGGGTCCAGGTGTTACAAAAAAAGAGTTAACTTCTCACTTTCTATAATATGCAGCAAAATCTACTGTCCTATGTCAAAGTGAGAGTTCATTGCCTTCATCAACCGTTTATGTAAAGAAAATAATAACCCACTGATGGGAACAGGCATTTGCTGGATCCAAACATAGAGATGATGCTGTACAAAAACCTTCCTTTAACAGACTATGGAAAAGACTCACAGGCGCACACATGCCTGAAGTACAAGGACAGCCCATGACCCAGTTCTATGTGGTGTGCAGCCCAGGAAGAAAGAGATGAAAAAACAGTGACATTTAAAAACTAAAATCAACCTATTTCCTGGAGTTCAGACATTACGCATGGAGTTAGCTGGCAAAGGAACACGAATAATAACAACACCGAATAATAGTTGCCTCCCCCTAAAGCTAATAATCAATGTATTCACCGCATTTCAGATGTCACGCATGAAGCTCGCGGTGTGACAGCCTTTTTTTTCCACTCAGTATTATTAAACTATTAATATAAAACAATGTTTTATAATTTTTCAACTGCACAATTTTTCACAGGGATATGGTTTTGATTATCCATGGATTTCCAAATGATGTATCAGGCTTAAGGGTAAGTATTTGACAAAATTAGCTAATGATATTAGACATTTAAAGTAACTAGCATTTAGATACAAAAATTACAACTAATAACACTGCTAACAGCTAGATTTGTTCTTAAAATTTTAGTTTGAGTGGGCATGGCAGAATCCTAACAAATCAAGACGTCTGCGCGCCGTTCCAGGAAAGACCTCAAAAGAATCAGTATTCCAGTATAGATGGCGGGTCGTTTGCAATATGCTGCGAATTGCTCCATGGAGTGGTTTATCTTTAACAATACGATGGCTGAAGCAAGAGTATCAGCAAGATTTTCCTACTGGTTTGTAAATAAAAAATTGATAAAATTATATTCTATTTTAGGCATTTGTAAATGAATGTTAAATACCAAGTAGACATGAAGATGTAGTGAGAGGTCAGTTTAAAGACAATTGTTTTTTTTATTAATGTCCATGTATGTCCTTTTCATTTCAAGGGTTAGAGCCACCACTTCACATCCCAGTTGTGTTTGGACCTGTTGTTAGCAAACAGATAGCAAAACAAAAGAAATCCAAAAGTCAATCATCCCAACTGCCTTCATCTTGCCAACCAGCTGGTGACAAATATTTGCTTTTTAGCAATAATATTTTTTGTGCTGTTTGCTGCATCCGAATTCAGGTACGCTATTAAGAGATTAAATTATAGTTCATAATTTTTTTCCCTTTTAATATTTTTCTACAAATAAAATTTGATTTTTGTCATTGCGTACACGCTTACCCAGCACTAATCAACCTTCCAAAAATAAATTGACAGAAGGATGACAAAACTCTGAATTGCTTACATCCAAGCTGTGCAATGGTAGCCCACATAATTTGTTTGGCCAAACATTTCCTAGATGATCCTGCCAAGCTGCTACCAGTAGAAGGAAAATGTCCCAGCTGTCAAGTGAACTTACTGTGGGGGGAGTTGGTACGCCATAGAAAGGGATGCCACAAAAACTTATCAGAGTCTGAATTTCAGGTACCAGTACAGCTTGCCATGTCTTAAATTGCAATATGTTGCAGTAAACACTTCTTCAAAATGAAGAATTTTTATGTAAAGAATTAGGCTTTATATACTAATTGAAAAATATGACCAAATATTCCTATTATGCGGATTCAACTTTTAAATAATAGGAAAAAAGTAAAAACTTGATAAAAATTTTCATCTCACAAACTAGTAAATGAAATATTTTAGCTATTAATTTTGTATTTGAATAACGTAAACTTAAGTTAAGTTCTCTATTTGCAGAAATAACATTTCTTAGCTTAAATTCCATTTCTTTTACACTATACAGGGAGTAGTTGAAGGAGAAAGTGATAATTTATCAACAATATCAGAAAGTGAAGACAGCTAAAGCTGAAATTGACAGAAGTGAGGAAAAGCAATAATTGAGAAATGGGTAAGTCATTGCTAGTTTTAATCATCAGCATAATTTCATTTCATTTGGGCATGGTGGATAATGTTCATGAAAATATTCAGCAAAAAATCAATAGACATACCACAATCTAGAGTCCTATTGTGTGCTAAAGTGCTCAGATCTCAATGTGTCCTTATGAACTCATATAAATAAAACAATATAAAATGCTTCATCATCATCTTCATGTCCCTTAGTCCTTGGACCTTTGGGGCGCCACAGATGACATGAAAACTATCCTTCTCCATTCCTCTCGGCCTTCTGCCCTATGCATAGCATCGCCTAGTTTTAATCCCGTCCACTCTTTGATGTTATCTTCCCATCTTTTTCTCTGGCTTCCTCTTCTTCTCCCTCCTCTAGTTGTGCCCTACATGATTTCTTTGGCGAGCCCTAGTTTTCTGGTCACGTGGCCATACCACTCAAATTTGCGGCTTTTTACTGACACCAGAAGGTCATTGTACTGCCCAATTGTTTGACAAATCCTTTCTTTCACTTGTTCATTGGTGATATGGTCTCTATAGCAGATGCCAAGAATGCCTCTGAAACATCTCATCTCCATCGACTTTATTTTCCTTTCAAGTTCTACTTTTAATGTCCAGGACTCACAGGCATTTAAGAAAATGGAGAGGATTAATGAGCGCATCAGCCTGATTTTGGTGCTGGGGGCTATATTTTTGTCATTCCATATTTTCTTGAGTCTCTTTAGTGCTGTTGTGGTCTGCACAATCCTTGCCATCAATTCGGGCTTGGAGCCTTCTTCCAAGACTATTGCTCAGAGGTATTTGAAGCTGCCAACTGTCTCTAATCTTTCCTCCCCGACCTTAATTTCAGTGGTGATATTCGTCATCATTTTTGTCTTTTCTGCACTGAATAGCATGCCAAAGGACGATGAAGTCCTGTCGAGTCGCTTTACTAGGTTGGCGAGCTCTTCTTCGCTTCCAGCCAGTCCGTCTATGTCATCCGCAAAGCGTAGGTTGGTGATTGTTCTGCCACCAATGCTGACTGTCCCTTCATGCGTTTTCAGTGCATCTGACATAATTCTCTCTAATAAGATGTTGAACAGGGTGGGGGAGAGCAAGCAGCCTTGTCGTACTCAAACGGTGGTCTTGAACTATTCTCCAATGTTATTTTTGAAGAATACTGCACTGGTGGCCTTATCATAGAGGTTGCTTATCACTCTGCATAGCAGCAATTTAAATGTTTTTAAAGGGCAGAAGTAAAAAAGAAAATATGCTGGGTTTAATTTATCCAATTTTATTTGGTGCAGTATTTAAAGTAAAGATACACCAAAAATTTGATTATATGCAGAATAGTGCCATTAACTATTCTTTTCTGTTGAGGAGTTTGCTATTTATTTTAAACTTTAATTCTGTAATTCAGGGATTTCAGGTATATTTTCATGTATCTGCAGAACAATAAGTCTGATTATGGTGTCGTGAGTTTTTTAAATTTAAGCTTTGAAACATTAGCTCTCGAGTCTGGTTAAGTTTAATCATATTTATTCTATTCTTCAGGGTAAGATCTTCATTCTATTCTTAAATTCCTACAATCTCATTGGATGAATCTAGGGTGTCCTGTGCAAACATGCTGATAAGTGCTTAGTTGTTAGGACTAGTTAGCACACAAATATTTGCTCCAATGGAAATGTCATAGTTTTATATTTGATTACTAGATTATCAATACAAATTTCTGTAAACCCAGATTTTAAGTATAGCTACATTGACATTATTGAGATTTTTAAAAATGATAAATTTCTATACCTAATTTAAAGTATCTGTTATTTCTTCTTTTGTATTGTCTTTTGAAGGAGGCATCTGGCTGAAACGTCCATTTTTATTGTCCCGTCTTTTCTTTTCATAAAAATATCTTTTTCCATTATTTATTTAACATGGATCAGAATTAATTTGTACAGGGTTATTATCTTTTTTGTTTTGTTACTTTAAATATTGTTTGCTAGACTTGCTCACATGAATATTTGTACGTCTTCAAGGTATGACTGAAAATTTAAGGCTTAAGGATACACTTAATATTTGATTTTGACATATTGATAGCTATGTTTTGAATATAAATTTTTATCAGATTATTTAGCTTGAGATAAGATAATGTTAATTTTTTTATGCAATTCGGTTTTCATATTTGGTTCACTTTGCTTTTTCTAGTTTGATGAACTTGGATTTATTTGGCTTAGAGGGAATGATCTGGCTTAGAAGGAATGATCTGGCTTAGAGGGAATGATCTGGCTTAGAGGGAATGATCTGGCTTAGAGGGAATGATCTGGCTTAGAGGGAATGATCTGGCTTAGAGGGAATGATCTGGCTTAGAGGGAATGGTCTGGCTTAGAGGGAATGGTCTGGCTTAGAGGGAATGGTCTGACTTAGAGGGAATGATCTGGCTTAGAGGGAATGATCTGGCTTAGAGGGAATGATCTGGCTTAGAGGGAATGATCTGGCTTAGAGGGAATGATCTGGCTTAGAGGGAATGATCTGGCTTAGAGGGAATGATCTGGCTTAGAGGGAATGATCTGGCTTAGTGTGAATGATCTGGCTTACAGGGAATGATCTGGCTTAGAGGGAATGATCTGGCTTAGAGGGAATGATCTGGCTTAGAGAGATTTATTTTTTCAGAAAGTGGATGCTGATTTTAGCATTGTTATTTAAAAAAGAAAAGATATTTAATTCTTACAACTGAAACCAGTGTGAATTTATTTTACCACTCTGTCTTTTGCACATCGTTTATTTCTCTGCCTATCAACAAGCAAAAATGTTGACACATTTTTAAGGAAGTTTCAGCTGAATCCGTTTTGGCGTGAACAAGACTCCAATGTCAAACACGATTGATTATTATTGCAGATTTTTTTAATGAACTTTAAACTTTATTAATTGTAATTGTAAAGATTTTAATAGCATTGAATATAAAAACATAAAATATTTAAAAGTCAAGTTGCATTATGATTGAATATTGTAATCACAGAATCAAAGCTCTAAATATTATAAATATGCACTGTCACTTATTAATATTTAAATTTTACAAAGTTATATACTACTGTTACAATGTTACCAATGTAATGAATTAGTCATGTCATGATTTCATAACCATTGTGTATTGTAAAATATAAGTGTGATATTTATAATAAGTTGTCTTTATCAAAATTTACAATTATGGCATTGCAAAATCTTTTGTTACAAGCCATAATGCTCTCTTATCATAGCACTGATATCAGAAAGCCTTAGCACAGTGTACTACACAAGAAAAAGGTTATTTACTAATTAATTGTTGAGTTGAACCTGCAACCTTTT
Source organism: Omphiscola glabra (assembly GCA_964017045.1). Classification (NCBI taxonomy): domain Eukaryota; kingdom Metazoa; phylum Mollusca; class Gastropoda; family Lymnaeidae; genus Omphiscola; species Omphiscola glabra. Next base: position 30,718,922 of record OZ024795.1, read on the forward strand.
GGTTGGCAAACTATACCAGTCAACACCACTAAGTCAAATCCTAAAAATGCTTGGCACGAGTTACTACCAGTTATAATTAGTTATACAATCCTGTAAGAGACCCTGCTATTTTTTTTCATGTCAATGAAGTTTTATCGGCTAGAAAATTGAAATTTACCTTTTCAGATACTTAAGAATGAACTAAGCCAATTAAAAATGATAAAGCTACAGCAAAGCCTAATGATTCTTACAACAGGTGAAATTACTTTAAATTAATTAAATACAAATAATAGTTTTTAACTCATAAGCTACATGTTTTTTATAATTAATGGTTCATAACTTTGATCAATGCAGAAAGCTTCAACTCTTCAAGACTTGCGTTTGAAGGTAAACACTGAAGCTGAGTTAGCAAGTTATTCCTAAAGCTGCCCTCAAATAAACCAAAAACCTTTTATTACATTTCCTGTATTATTTACAATGTATAAAAAACATTTGTTGTAGATAATTTAACCTCAGTATGGTGCAGGAGGACGAACAGGGTTGATATTTATGACTTCAGCTCACCACCTCTAATCTGACCGGGGAGAAACTAGAAACTGCTGCCCTATTAAAATTAGCTAGTGCAATGCATATGCATAGGGGAATCATCACCAGTGACCGAAGGTTTCTTCATAGCCCTCTGACCCCAGTATTTAACCTCATTATCAAGATGTTTAAGCTGGTTTCTACTTTACTAATCTTCTACTCTATGAAAAAGTGTGGATGAAATTGCTGTCTTAGATATATAAGTATTAGGTATAGGCAGGAATCAAATTCCAATGAGAAAAAGTGTGGATGAAATTGCTGTCTTAGATATATAAGAACCTGCTCAATACATGGGAGAGGAAAATCCTCAGGAAAATATATGGCCCAGTGATAGACAATGATGACTGGAGAGTCTGTACAAACCAGGAGCTGTACTACCCACCCATAGTCGCAACAATAAAAACGCTGATTGCGTGGGCAGGACATATTGAAATGATGCTGGATTGTAGAGCAGCAAAAGTGATATACAGACAGAACCCTAGGGGCAGATGGCTCATCGGTCAACCAAGGCTGAGGTGGATCAACGATGTAGAGAAGGATTTAAACCAGTATGGGGTCGGCAGATGGAGGCGGAAAGCCATGGATCGTTTTGAATGTAAGGATGTGGTGGAGCAGGCCAGGGCCCTACATGGGCAGTAGTGCCACTGATGATGATTTCATTATTTGTATTCAGTTTTAAATAGTTTACACCAAAAGTAAAACTAAAGCACCAAGCTCTCATATTTATCAATTTGTTCCTCTGTTACACGGCTTGTGAACAGGACACATATAAACTCTGTGTGGTTGATGTGTTTTAGTCTATTAAACAACAGATAAGTCCTGTCCAATCATGTCATCCTCGTTACAATAAACAATATTGGTCTGATGCAAAATTCAATTTAAAAAATTAACATAAATACCAATTTACAAAAAAACATAAGAAGCATAAATGGGCTATAAATTAGATATATGTATGGTTAATGAATAATAATGAAGTTTAATGTATGAGCATAGACATTTACATCATTTATGCGTTTTTTAAAATGGATCACAGGATTATAAAACAACATTGAACATATACAAACTTATTTTCCCACTATAGGTATTAATAATTAATTTGCAATGGATATTTGAGAACTGTTACATTGTGTTAATTTTTTGATCACTTGACTTTAACTTTAACGAAGTATTACAACCAAGTTCTGGGCCAATACATTTATACTCATCTCTTTAAACAAGATCTTTACATTGGTTTAGTTTTAATGCATATTTGACAGGTTTTTCTGTTTCACCGACTGGATAAAATTTGTATCCATCCGTGTACAGCAAAAGATATGTAAAAAATATGCCATAATAGTAATAATAGAGAACTTTTTTCCAAAAGGTGTTTTAATAATACCCTGTGAAATTTATGAATAAAATGCTGAATTTGATAAGAACACATCCAGCAAAACATTTTTTATTTCTAATGATATTTTAGTATTCCAATGTAAGAACATACATTAATCAACTTATTTATGAATTATTTACATTGGGTCTCCAGTAAGAGATATAAAATTTCAAGGCAAACATTTTTTCTTCTTTTAATAGCAAGAATCAAGAAGGGATTTAGTTGAAATGAATGGTCTTATGCTGAATTGGGCAAGGTGAAAGCTTTGAAGGATTTTGGAGTAGAAGGTGTTTTGGGGCTTCTGTTCTTTCTGGACTCTGGTTGTGTCACAGGAAATCTTAAATATTAGAAACAAAGTTGTTTAAGACATTAAAAAAATAATTTCAATGAGATAAGTCTGACTGATTTACTGTAACAGTTTATTATTTGAAAATGTACTTAATTCAGATCTATTTTATGAAATAATGCTTAAGTGCAGCCTTAAACTTAAAGCTGTTACATTATGACATTTTTTAAAGCTGCAGCTTAATCTGCACAATTTTTTATAGAATAATAGTAAATTACCGGTATGTAACTTATAACTATAAATTCAGTTAAAATATGCTACAACCTATTTTCTATACACACAGTTTCAATCATGTTATCAACAACTTAAATAGATTAATATTCAAAAATCAAAATAATCCAAAAATAAATCTATTTTAGGTGAAATTTTGTTTACTCTGTCATCTGCAGTCTATGCTGCCTTTCTTTGTTTTAAAATATTAGAAATCATTTTGAAGCATATCATTGGTATTAATTTACATGCAATGTGATAGGTCAAAGTTTCAAGACCATATCCACGGTGAACACAAGGGATGGAAATTTTAATCAAATGGATATGATATTCTATTATTATTTGTGAAGATATTGATGCCATACCTGGCTGCAAATAGCTTGTCAGATAAGTAGACAGGCAGGTTGCTGATAATGAAAGCCCTCAGTCTGTATCTCCAGTATGGCACATAACAATAATTGGGATTTTCTGTACACACAGCCTCTATCATGTTATCGACAACCTAAATAGATTAATATTCATATATACTTCATGAATAATTGCACATGCATTCGTTCTATCCTTATGACTAATTGTATACTATAGAAAAGTATCAAGCATTTTTCTTCTCTTTTTAGTGCTTTAAATTTAAATCTCAATGAATGTTAGGATTTTTTTGTCATAATTGTTTCTCAACTAATAATAATATTGTGATTAATTATGTGAATATTTAAAAAAGCTGCTTGGTGTGATCTCAGAGAAAATAGTGAGGTCCCTAACCAGAAGCAAACCTTTTAAGTTTAAGAAAAAGAAAGCATTTTTCAAAGGCAAGGTAGTCCATTTCATGCAAATTTTAACATGCACATCACTGTTACTGTTAAATTAATTTAATGTACCTGTAGTTACTAAATTTTATACTAATCAATACATAGATAATCAAAGTCAAAGATGTACCAAACTTGGTAGATTACAAGATAGCATAGGACTGTTTGTACCAGTGGTCAGCAAACTCATTAGTCAAAAGAGCCAAAAAATCAGCAGCAGGACAATTAAACAATTTTTGAGAGCCAAATTTCTTTTCAAGAACCTGTCAAGACCCATGCTTTTTGGAGTCAAATTGATTTCTGGCAGAGCCGCACTCAATTGGCTAAAAAGCTGCATGCAGCTCGTGCCATTAGCCGACCACTGGTGTGTCATATATCAAATCTCATCTCTCAAGGACTAGTTAAATTTTGGCTCAGAAAACAATAAATTATCAAACAAATTAACACTTCACATGTCATTACCTTAAGTTTAATAATTGTTTTAAAAGTGAATAATTTTTTTTTTGTTTGCTCAAAAGTCAAGGTGAGGTATATTTCTTTGACATTAGAAAATGGCAAAAACATCTGCATACCTCTATCACATTAGGTCTTGCTTGCCTCAGACTCAAGGTCACCTGCTTTAGGAAAGCATCAAAATATTCCTCCCCATAATCAGCTCGGACATCTGTAGGGGTTTCAGCCCACGATTTTCTGTTTTGGTCAATTAAATAATTCTCCAATGTGATGGGAGTTCTAAAGAAAAAAATAATGATGTCGTTTTATTTATTTATTAAAATAATTAATTAAAATTTAACCTTTTATTTGTTCACCTTTATAAATATTTTTCCTGCAACTTAGAATATAAAGAATGTTTCATAAAAAAAGTGTTAATATACAAGCAGATGTAATGCCTTGACACTTTTTTTTATCTTTGAAACAATATTTTTACCTAGAAAACAAGCTCTGAAGTGGTACTTTAATGCTATTTTGAAGATGGTAATTAGCTATTGTGAAAATCTAACTTACTTATAAAGACCAGGTTCAATGGTAATAACTTTTATATTAAACTTGTTCATCTCCTGTCTCAGTGCATCGGAGAAAGCAATGCAGGCTTTCTTGGACATGGAGTAAGCAGCAAATGCAGGAAGAGTAAACCGACCTGAAAAAAAATTAATTCTTGACAAAGTGAACAAATATAAGAACATATATGTAATAGTTTTGTGGATTAACTAGGACCCCCCCCCCCCCCCCCATTGCATTTTATTTGAGAATACTAATACATGAAGGCTAAAAGTGATGATTGTCTCTGTAATTTTCCAAAGCAAGAGCAGCTAGCAGTGGTTAAAAATTCTAGAGGCATGAATAAAGAAATTTAATAAAAATAACAGCAAAGAAGATTTATAAGTTATTATTGGTCATGCCTCCTAACCAGTTACCGGAAATTTAACCCCCAAAAAATGTGTTCATATTAACATTAATGGAAGTTTGTTCAAACAGAATTTGTTTAAATGGAAATTTGGCGAACAGAAGTTAAACAACATTTTAAAAATAATTAGAAATTCCTTTGACAAATTAAATTTCAAACAAACTGCACTCAAATTTCCCTAAACGTAGCTCATCTTGCCCTTTAAAATGTTTTGAGATGAGGGCAGAAGGGTCAAATTTCTTTTCTAGCCCCAGATCTAAGACAGGGGCTGGATGGTTTCCTCCACCAGTTGTCTGGTTTTGCCTCCACTCCATCTCTTGTTGGACTAATACCCTACTTATCATCTTATGATTATCAACAATAAGAACTAAAAACAAATTAGAAATCTTTCAGTGGCTGCCCAATACTAACAATGAAAAACAAGTTTTAATTTTACTTGTAGAAATATTTGTCGCACCTATATGAGTTCCTAGAATATAATGCTTTTTCATTGTCTTCTGGCTGCAAACGATTAAAAAAAAAATCTAACCTGCTAAACTTGCCACATTTATTACTCTTCCTTCTGACTGTCTGAGAAGTGGCAGGAACCCTTTTGTGACACGAACTATTCCAAACACATTGACATCCATGATTTTTTGAAACTCTTGTACGGAGCACCATTCTATTTCACAGAATACGGCAACTCCAGCGTTGTTCACCACGGCCCATAACTCTGAAAAAGTACTTATAATTAAAAAAATATTGCCGCCCCTATAAAGCTTTGATTTGAATTGTGTATTAAAAAGTTAGAGAAACATTTAGAGCCTACATACTACATGCAGTCAAAATTTTATTTTTTAAAAATAATGAGCGTCAAAGCACATGTTATTTTCATTTTAAAGCAGTCTTATAGAAACTTAAGGTATATTGCTGAAAATGAAAAGAACAAACCATTTTCTCCAATGTTGTCTTTAACATATTTCACGGCTTGCTCTACTTGGAAGTCGTCAGTCACATCAATAGGGACAATGCGAAGTCGATCCGAAGTTGATTCTTTCAGTGAGCGGGCGCCTTCTCGGTCTGGTGCTAGGCAACCGGCGAAGACGTGATATCCCATCTTGTCTAAACGCTCTGCCAACTCATGACCAAATCCACTGTCACAGCCTGTCCAATCAAAAACATTAGTGTTAAGGGTGTACTGATAAAATCAGACGGGAACATTGACTTTGCGTGTGGACAAGAATATCCCCAATTAGTAAATACATGAGTGAGACTATGGACTAGTTTATGGAAAATACATGCTATTGAATATTATGCCAATCAATCAGGGGTCCGCACACTTTTTGTTTGAAGATTATTTTTATAAAGTATATACTCTAAGACAATATTTCTTAAGGCCGGGACGGATTTGTCAAAGCCATTCCAGATTAATATTTTAAAAAAAATAATCGCATATAATCCTTTAAATAGTTGCCGATCATTGTGCTAAGTTAAGGATATTATCAAACTTAAAGTTAAAACAGAAAGATGAAATTAAAAAAAAAAAATTAGATACATTTATGTGGGCACATTTAAAAAAAAAAAAAGTAGACTAAACTATAAGCTTTACCTAGCAAGACGTTTTGTGTCACATCAACTTTCTATAAGCTTTACACAGCAAGCCGTTTTGTGTCATAGCAACATTTTGTTTTACTTGGAAGCAGTATCAGTAAGCATTAATTTTCTCTTATTTATTGAACTGTCCATGATGGTCTACCACAGTTGCTGAAGTAATCCACGTGTGTGTGTGTGTGGGGGGGGTGTATTTGTTTAACTGTGGTAAAAGCGTAAATAATAAATGGACAAACGTTTCAGCCCGCCTCTGATTACGCCCCGCCTCTAATCCAGTCCAAATTTCGATTTTTATATATATTTTTAAAAAAAAGACTTTAATACTTAAAATTTTGGTGCCTGAAATGTTAGACATGTTTCTTGGTCAATTTGACCCACTAATTACAAATAATCGCAAAAGTTTTCTCTTTAGATCTAGTTTTTATGAGATATTGAACATGACAGTTTCAAGCATTCATCATATTTAAAAAAATGTTCAGTAAATCTTCATCCTGTAAATAAAATAATATTTTTTTGATGTGCGTATTTTAAAAGGGATGCTTCATTTGACATTATTATTTTTTTTATAGAAAATATGTAATACCTCCCACTCCCCCCCCCCCCCCCCATCACACGCTTCTCCACGCAAAGCTCTCCTTTTGGTTTATTAATTTTCTCGGCTTTATCTCCCCTTTCTGTGATGTTTGGTAGCTAGCCAGGAACGTTAAGAGTTAATTCCCATTAGCAGGGGCTGACCGATTTTCCCGCCGGCCTAAGCCTAAAGCAACACCCCCGTGGCCTACACAAAGGAAACACAGGCTAGCAGCATTTTTTACGTGGCCGACCGAATTAATGATGTAAACATCTTGGAACTCCTCTGCTTTATCGCTATTTCGAAACCCCCTCCCACTCCCCATACAATAAGAAACGGTCACAAAACAGGACACTTGGTCATAAAAATTACCCTCCCCCCCCACACACACCCACACAAACTGTCAGTCTAGGGGACGTAAGACCTCTCCCAACCCCCAATTTTAAAAACACAGATAAAGGAATGATTCAATGCAAACTAGCCGCGTGTTTCCACCTTTAACATTCTTGACTTAAACGAATCTTGACAAAGAATGAATCTTGTTAAAAATCCAAAAATCAAAACTTGTTTTTGAGACTCGGCAAATGGATGTCCCACAATATATTAAAAATAAAAAGATAAATTTTAAAAAAAAATATTAAAAAAAAAATTATTTTAATTACTCTATAAATTGTCTATATTAAAACGCACTAAAAAGTAGAAAATAATTTAAAATTTCTGAAAATGCATTACGCAAAGGAAGACTGCAGAAGTTTAGATGAGCACTCTATGAAACCAAAGAAAGACTGCAGAATTTTAGATGAGCACTCTGTGAAACCAAAGAAAGACTGCAGAAGTTTAGATGAGCACTCTGTGAAACCAAAGAAAGACTGCAGAAGTTTAGATGAGCACTCTATGAAACCAAAGAAAGACTGCAGAAGTTTAGATGAGCACTCTGTGAAACCAAAGAAAGACTGCAGAAGTTTAGATGAGCACTCTGTGAAACCAAAGAAAGACTGCAGAAGTTTAGATGAGCACTCTGTTAAGCCAAATGATTCGAATTGAATGTAGACGAAATTGTATATCAAGGTAGTGCTACAGTGCTACCATAGACCATATCAAGTTTGTGCTACGGTGCTATCATAGACCATATCAAGTTTGTGCTACGGTGCTATCATAGACCATGTCAAGTTTGTGCTACGGTGCTATCATAGACCATATCAGTTTGTGCTACGGTGCTACCATAGAGCATATTATACAGTATATCAATGGTGTGTTAGACTGCAAAATCTGAATCCCACAATTTAATACAACAACAATGATGTCACCAACAAATGTCAATAAATGCAGTAAAATTACTCAACGGAAACGTTCGTCTTAAAGTTCCCACTAACAGCCGCACGAGAAGGCATCGTGTAAATAGCTCTGTAAGAAATGTATCTGGTGAACATTTGCTGTACGGCTACATTACAAACGCACGGCACGTGCCAACCATCTGTCTATTAGCACGGAAAGACGGAAGGTAAGATGCTTAGTACGTCAGTCTAGGATATTTAGTTTGGCAGAGCTTAATTAACTGAAACACAGCGACTGTCTGATCCAGATCCCCAAGGAAGCAAATGATGAGCGGAAATATTAGTCGTGTTACCGGTTCGATGTACAAAGTAAGAAAGATGAGAATACAGAAAAAGAAATAAATAATAATAATAAATAAATAGTGGAACAGGATCAATATGTGGAGCTAATTTCTTTTGGGGAGAGTGATGGGCAACTAAGCAGTGGCGTAGCAAGCTTAACTCGCGCCCGGGGCACAATTCCTTTTTAGCACCCCCAATACATTTTTAGCGCCCCCCCCATTCGAAAACCATACAAATTATAGTAAAATATACCATTTAGCGCCCCTTTGTGAGTAGCGCCCTGGGCATGATGCCCCCCTTGCCCCCCTCACTACGCCACTGCAACTAAGAAAGATGAGAATACAGAAAAAGAAATAAATAATAATAATAAATAAAAAGTGGAACAGGATCAATATGTTGAGCTAATTTCTTTTGGGCAACTATCATAGAGATATGATGTGGGGGAGCACAAAGAAAAGGTGAAGGCGTCATTAAATTCATGGTAACAACTTGATACGATGTCAGTATGAAACCATGGCATGGTTAGGAAAAAGGTGGGAGGGTGGTGGTGGTGGTAATAATGTTTTAGTTTTCTTCAATTTGAAGAAGCTGGCTGTGGCCGTGTCATAACTAATGTACTTACTAACCATTATATGAAGCTATTTATCAACCAACTAAGTCTCCTCACTATGAATGACAAACGGACCCTTAGAACTGACCCCTTGAACAGACCCCCATACAATAAGACCTGCTAGCGCCAACGGATGTGACAACCAATGAGATAAAATTTATCTTTTAATGTCAAAGGTCGAATGTCTAAAATTAGCACATTAGGAAGTCTCTTTTGTTTCCATTCATCATGTACATCGTAGCTACACGCTGTGCCAATGATAAGCATTGAAGATCACTGGAAAATAAAACAAAGAATAATGAAAAATAAAACCAAGCTTTTGATTCACATCTACCGTTAAAGGACACTTAGGTTTAAGATTTTGATGATTTTTTGGTTAAATGTGTAACTAAGATGCTGACTCTGAGGTGCTGACTCCATACGTTGTTAGCGACTTAATGGCAAGTAAAACGCAAGAATACCATTCATTATTACATGTTGCAGACAAATCTTTGCCACTAGTTTCACTTGTTTTAAATTTTGCACGAAGCTTTGTAGATTCATATATAGTGGTTTTGCTCTATTGTTCAGTCGCTTACACTATGCCAAGAAATTAATTATATATATATATATATATAAATGGCCATATATTGCCAATGGCATATATATATCTTATATATATATATGCCATTGACAATAAAAGTGCGTGTCACGATGACCTCTCTGTGATCTTAGTTTGCTGAAAATGTTGTTGGAACTTTGATCACGTGATCTCTCTCCAACACAACACGCAACCTGGGCAAACATATTAGAATTTTAAATCCAAATTACTAGCCACATAGCTCCAACCCACAGAGCATTTAACTACAGAGCATTTAACTACAACCTACAGAGCATTTAACTGCAACCCACAGAGCATTAAACTACGACCTACAGAGCATTTAACTACGACCTACAGAGCATTTAACTACGACCTATAGAGCTTTTAACTACGACCTACGGAGCATTTAACTACGACCTACAGAGCTTTTAACTACGACCTACAGAGCTTTTAACTACGACCTACAGAGCTTTTAACTACGACCTACAGAGCATTTAACTACGACCTACAGAGCTTTTAACTACGACCTACAGAGCATTTAACTACGACCTACAGAGCTTTTAACTACGACCTACAGAGCTTTTAACTACGACCTACAGAGCTTTTAACTACGACCTACAGAGCTTTTAACTACGACCTACAGAGCTTTTAACTACGACCTACAGAGCTTTTAACTACGACCTACTGAGCTTTTAACTACGACCTACAGAGCTTTTAACTACGACCTACAGAGCTTTTAACTACGACCTACGGAGCTTTTAACTACGACCTACAGAGCTTTTAACTACGACCTACAGAGCTTTTAACTACGACCTACAGAGCTTTTAACTACGACCTACAGAGCATTTAACTACGACCTACAGAGCATTTAACTACGACCTACAGAGCTTTTAACTACGACCTACAGAGCTTTTAACTACGACCTACAGAGCTTTTAACTACGACCTACAGAGCTTTTAACTACGACCTACAGAGCATTTAACTACGACCTACAGAGCTTTTAACTACGACCTACAAAGCATTTAACTACGACCTACAGAGCATTTAACTACCACCTACAGTACAGATCATTTAACTCCAACCTAATTACTAAGAGCGATAGAAACCCAACCTACCAGACATGTAGTTCCCAGACTATAAACATCAAAACTTTCCCGCAGCTTTACTCTAACACCCCACCACATGTAAACTGGCGACTTTACTTTTCCACCCACACGGGGGGCACCCCCCACACGGGGGGGGGGGGGGCACCTCATCAGAGCTTCATCGTAGACCTTGACCTTTTCATACGGGCAACCTGAAAGATGACGTTATTGTTGATGTTATCCTTACATCTCGCGTTATCCCGTTCCAGGGTTATTGGGCCATGTTTATTGTCTTTGTTTGTTATCGACATCTGTTCGGCTGTAATGTGGGCTGCCTCCACACCCACCCCACCCTAGAACACTATTCGCCTGCCGCAATAACTCACCGCAATCGGGCTATGCTTTTATGTCGCGGAATTTGAGGCGCGGTCTTTGTAACGCAATTTGGGGGATTTTATTGTTCCTTCTAAACATGGTTCCTTCTTGAATACCAAGCCACGATTCTGTTTGTTGGGTTGTAGGAAAACTTAATGAACCACTTGACGTCTCCTGAAATGCACGGAAGTGACGATGGTTGTTCCTGTTGTAAATCTGAACATCTAGAACAGTGACTCTCAACCTTCCTAACCCCGCGACCCTTTATTACAGTTCCCCCATGTTGTGGTGACCCCCAAAAATAAAATTATTTTCGTTGCTACTTCATAAATATGTGTTTTCCGATCGTCTTAGGCAGCGGTTCTCAACCTGTGGGTCGCAACCCCTTTGGGGGTCGTATGACCCTTTCACAGGGGTCACCTAAGACCATCGGAAAACACATCACGAAAATATTTTCTTTTGGCTGGGGGTTACCACACACGAGGAACTGTATTATAGGGTCGCGGCATTAGGAAGGTTGAGAACCACTGGTCTCAGGCGACCCCTCTGTAATGGTCGCTCGAGCCCCAAAAGGGGTGGCGACACACAGGTCGAGAACCGCTGATCCAGAAGTTTAGCTAGTGAATGTCTTGGTGCATAAATAACCGGTGGTGGAGTCGCCACAATCAGCGTGCCCACTGTCTCGCAAATATTAGAAATAAACATTTCGTTTGGAGATTTCCTTTGTTCGAAATGAACTTTTCAAGCACACTTCATGTATTGTTCCCAAAAATGTTATCTTCATAGCCCTATCTAACTAGTAATATTTGATACTAACAGCAATAAAACAAACACCATATTAACAACTATGACACCATGTTAACAAATATGACACCATGTTAACAAATATGACACCATGTGAACAACTATGACACCATTTTAACAACAACGACACCATGTTAACAACTATGACACCATGTTAAAAAATTCGCAAACATGTTAACAACTATGACACCATGTTAACAACTACGACACCATGTTAACAACTACGACACCATGTTAACAACTATGACACCATGTTAAAAACTTCGCCACCATGTTAACCCCTATGGCACCATGTTAACAACTATGACACCATGTTAACAACTTTGACACCATGTTAACGACTATGACATGTTAACAACTACGACATCATGTTAACAACTATGACATCATGTTAACAACTATGACACAATGTTAACAAATATGACACCATGTTAACAACTACGACACCAAGTTGACAACTATAACACCATGTTAACAAATATGACACCATGCTAACAGCTATGACACCATGTTAACAACTTCGACACCAAGTTGACAACTATGACACGATGTTAACAAATACGACACCATTTTAAAAACTATGACACCATGTTAACAATTATGGCACCATGTTAACAACCATGACACCCTGTTAACAACTATGACACCATGTTAACAACTATGAAACTATATTGTGCTACTAACAATATTGACTTCTATTATTATATGTCGTTGTAATAGAGTTTGTAAAGCCTTCGAACCATTTTCTCTTCCAAGAAGCCAGGCCCCATACGAGGAAAGCCAGGCCCCATACGAGGAAAGCCAGGCCCCATACGAGGAAAGCCAGGCCCCATACGAGGAAAGCCAGGCCCCATACGAGGAAAGCCAGGCCCCATACGAGGAAAGCCAGGCCCCATATGAAAGGAAGCCAGGCCCCATATGAAAGGAAGTCAGGCCCCATACGAAAGGAAGCCAGGCCCCATATGAAAGGTAGCCGGGCCCCATATGAAAGGAAGCCGGGCCCCATATGAAAAGAAGCCAGGCCCCATATGAAAGGAAGCCAGGCCCCATATGAAAGGAAGCCAGGCTCCATATGAAAGGTAGCCGGGCCCCATATGAAAGGTAGCCGGGCCCCATATGAAAGGAAGCCGGGCCCCATATGAAAGGAAGCCAGGCCCCATATGAAAAGAAGCCAGGCCCATTATCTAAAATCTATGAAATGTTAATTATTGAGACAATTCAACCAATGAGCCCAAAACGGAATATTTTAAAAGGGCTGTAATGACTCACAAAAAATGCTCCGGCTTGTGGACTCTTTGTAACGCAATTTGGGGGATTTTATTGTTCCTTCTAAACATTTATTGCAATCACATGAATGGTATAGGAGCGCATACGGGGCATACATACATACATAGATACAGACATATAGATATAGACACATCATTAGTCAGAAGATGGACGCACCATGGTGCGGCCCTGCGCGGCGACGTACAATGCTGCTAGTGAACGCCCATTCAGACACATGGCTGCTCTTACAAAGGGAACGTGATCCTGAATGTCGATTATTCCATTTTGCTATGCTAAACTTCCGATATCGAAGAGCTCTTGCAATTTAATTTGATTAAACAGAACTGCGCTGTTATACGGTCATCAGCTTGGGCGAGGGGTCAAAGGTCAGCAGGTTACTCATCTTTACTGGATTTTGTGGTATCAAATCATTTCGTTTAAAAGATATATATATAATTCAAATATATATAATTTTAAATCGTTTTTTTTAAGGAATGGCGGTGGGGTGAAGAGTATAATGATATATTTTAATATGCAACAAAAGACACCAAACATTCTCAATAGTTAAATCCTAAAAAATATTTTCAACAATGCCATTTCCTTTTTTTTAGAAAAAATAAATTACATGGTAAACAATAGTAAGCATTGGAGTGTTGATTATTTCTGTCCACCAACAAGTCGGGGAATTTCCTGTCAGTAATAAACATTGGAGGTTCATGCGGCCTTGCACCAATTAGAATATGACTCAGCGGCAAGTCATTCTTGTATTTCCCTAAATTAACACAATGACCTGGAATGTATTTCTGTGTACATTCTTCATCGTTAGAGATGAGTTTAAAACGGACGGCTTTATCAACAGTGTTTTATGGTTTGTGAGTGATTCATTACTTTGAACGTGGAGAATGGGACACAAAAATGTGGAACACATAAGGGGCTTGCTTTCTTCCTCATGAATGAATTCAGAGTAGAGCCCCTTTGGAGCCAGGGTCATACACAATTATGATCAATGATGAGTTCAGACCAATCGCAACACTAACGTTTTTTGTGGTATTGTCATTCGAAGTGGCTATTCGTCAGTGGCGTAGTGAGGGGGGCAAGGGGGGCATCATGCCCCGGGCGCTACTCACAATGGGGCGCCAAATGGTATATTTTACTATAATATTGTATGGTTTTCGAATAGGGGGGGGCGCTAAAAAGGTATTGTGCCCCGGGCGCGAGTTAAGCTCGCTACGCCACTGCTTATAAGTTGACTCGACCTTTGTGGAAGCCACAAGTGTTATGCTTGAAATACATTTTAAATGAACTTAGTAAACGACCCACCAAAGTAAAACATGGATCATGATTGATTGATAACGAGTCAAATGACAAGTCTTAGGGAAAGAAAAGTTGTAAAAAAGAAACATTTGATATTAGAAGTATATTAAAAATTGTATTTTGATTTCTTTTGCATAATAAAACAAGCCATGTTATGTCGGGCCGAGGGCGTGCCAATTTAAGAGCCTTTCTTGTGCCATGTAATCTTATAATGTCAAAGTGATTTGGGATAATTTCCTGTTGTTTGGCCCACGTGACCTCACGTAAACAATCGTGACGTGTGTTTTTTTAGATACATAATCCACACAGCTAAACACTTTGAAGGTAGGGGTTGAGCACAGCTAAACACTTTGAAGTTAGGGGTTGAGCACAGTTGAACACTTTGAAGATAGGGGTTGAGCACAGTTGAACACTTTGAAGGTAGGGGTTGAGCACAGCTAAACACTTTGAAAGTAGGGGTTGAGCACAGCTAAACACTTTGAAAGTAGGGGTTGAGCACAGCTAAACACTTTGAAAGTAGGGGTTGAGCACAGCTAAACACTTTGAAAGTAGGGGTTGAGCACAGCTAAACACTTTGAAAGTAGGGGTTGAGCAAAGCTAAACACTTTGAAAGTAGGGGTTGAGCAAAGCTAAACACTTTGAAAGTAGGGGTTGAGCAAAGCTAAACACTTTGAAAGTATGGGTTGAGCACAGCTGAACACTTTGAAGATAGGGGTTGAGCACAGCTGAACAGTTTGAAGAAAGGGGTTGAGCACAGTTGAACACTTTGAAGATAGGGGTTGAGCACAGCTAAACACTTTGAAGATAGGGGTTGAGCACAGCTGAACACTTTGACAATAGGGGTTTCATATAGCTAAACACTTTGAATATCTCCGTTTAACGCAGCAACACATTGACGGTATGTATTTAATCCAGCTACACATTTACATTATATGTGTATGGGTTTAACGCAGCTAAACACTCCGATTCGTTTAAACTTCCATTCGGTGGGTAAATAGAAATGTTTAGAATGCAAGTCACGTGATTATATTAGTATTCTTATCACGTGTCTCTAAAAAAATTGGGGTTGGGGGGGGGGGAATGTGCGTGATTTGCTTCTGAGTTTTTAACAAATTGTAATTCGAACAACTTACTTCACTAAATACTTACAATAATAATAGCACATTTTATATGTAAAATATACCATTTGGCGCCCCTTTGTGAGTAGCGGCCGGGGCATGATGCCCCCTTGCCCCCCCCTCGCTACGCCACTGCTTATAAGGCTGTATCTCGCTAAACTCCAGGTTTCAAATTGTATTTGCATTTTGTCAACAAAACATGTAATCTCCAGAGGCGTAGCGAGCTTAACTCGCGCCCGGGGCAAAATACATTTTTAGCACCCCCCAATACCTTTTTAGCGCCCCCCCTATTCGAAAACCATACAATATTATAGTAAAATATACCATTTGGCGCCCCTTTGTGAGTAGCGCCCGGGGCATAATGCCCCCCCCCACTTGCCCGCCCCCCTCACTACGCCACTGGTAATCTCCTCACTTCTCAAACAACAATTAAATATCAACTCTCTCTTTAGCAAATATTTTACGGTGTGAAAATAGATTGAGGAAACTCTATGACAGTCTGAGGGGAAGAAATTCTATGACTGTCTTAGGGGGAGAAATTCTATGGCAGTCTGAAGGGGAGAAATTCTATGAGAGTCTGGGGGTAGAGACTCTATGATATTTTGAGGGGGAGAAGCTCTATGACATTCTATGTCAAAAAGTTTAAGACTACTAAAATGACACTTCCAACAGTACAGGAATCGTGGAAGAGAAATCTGTAGTGGATTTGTGTTAGGTGGCCTTTTTTTAGACAAGTACCATACCTCAGGAAAGGAAGGTCGGGATGGTGTATACCAAATAGTCGGGGTGGGGTGGAGTGGATGATGTATACCTAATAGACGGGGGTGGATGGTGTATACCTTTTAGGCGGGGGTGGATGGTATATACCTAATAGGCCGTGGGTGGATGGTGTATACCTAATAGGCCGTGGGTGGATGGTGTATACCTAATAGGCCGTGGGTGGATGGTGTATACCTAATAGGCCGTGGGTGGATGGTGTATACCTAATAGGCCGTGCGTGGATGGTGTATACCTAATAGGCCGTGGGTGTATGGTGTATACCTAATAGGCCGTGGGTGGATGGTGTATACCTATAGGCCGTGGGTGTATGGTGTATACCTATAGGCCGTAGGTGGTAGGTGTATACCTAATAGGCCGTGGGTGGATGGTGTATACCTAATAGGCCGTGGGTGGATGGTGTATACCTAATAGGCCTTGTGGAGATGGTGTATACCTAATAGGTGGGGATGGATGGTATATACCTAAAAGGCTGTGGGTGGATGGTGAATACTAATAGGTCGGGGTGGATGGTGAATACCTAATAGGCCGGGGGGTGGTGGATGGTGTATACCTAATAGACTATTGTTACAAATAGTAAGCGTTACCCCCATGAAAACATTTATTTTAGAAAATCGGAGACCAACCTGTAATGAAGACTGCCTTGTTAGCTGGATCAACTCTCGCCTTCGGAGTGGTCGACCACAGCAGTAGACACGCCACTGCCAGCAATGCCAAGTAGAACACCGATTCCAAGGGCGGGCTCAGGTAATCCAAGAAACCGCCGAACGGCCATGGTCTGTATATGAACACCACAGCACAGATATTCATCAAGAGAATAGCAACACCGGTCCGGAACTTCATATTGATACGAAACAGGACAAAGTTTGAACCAAGTCAGTGTTTGAACCAAGTCAGTGTTTGAACCAAGTCAATGTTTGAACCAAGTCAGTGTTAAAACAAAGTCAGTGTTTGAACCAAGTCAATGTTTGAACCAAGTCAGTGTTAAAACAAAGTCTGTTTTTGAACCAAGTCAATGTCTGAACAAAGTCAGTATTAGAACCAAGTCATTGTTTGAACCAAGTCAGTGTTTGGCGTAAGGTGGACATTTAACAAGTTTCTGTTTCGTTATTCAACACCTCAAAGGTTCAGGGCCACACAACAATCACAGTACACAGTACACAGTACACATGTACTTGGGAAAACCTTGAACTGCTTCGCTTCGCTGTCAGCACGTATGAGTTAATCATCAAATGTTAAATAAAAATGACGTCTAATCCATCACGGACGCCGCATCTAATCCTTGATAGACCGCAGCTTCTAAAAATCCCTTGTAGGTGTAGGTACGTCTTCCGTGAATGTGTAGCTTCAAATCCTGTAATTAAAACATGTGAGATTAAGGCTTGAGGTCATCCAAATCATTTCTTAAAGAATGAATCATTATTACTATTATTATTATTAGTTGTCTTATATAGCGCGGTACCCCAGCCTAGGGCTTATATAGCGCGGTACCCCAGCCTAGGGCTGATATAGCGCGGTACCCCAGCCTAGGGCTGATATAGCGCGGTACCCCAGCCTAGGGCTTATATAGCGCGGTACCCCAGCCTAGGGCTTATATAGCGCGGTACCCCAGCCTAGGGCTGATATAGCGCGGTACCCCAGCCTAGGGCTGATATAGCGCGGTACCCCAGCCTAGGGCTGATATAGCGCGGTACCCCAGCCTAGGGCTGATATAGCGCGGTACCCCAGCCTAGGGCTGATATAGCGCGGTACCCCAGCCTAGGGCTGATATAGCGCGGTACCCCAGCCTAGGGCTGATATAGCGCGGTACCCCAGCCTAGGGCTGATATAGCGCGGTACCCCAGCCTAGGGCTGATATAGCGCGGTACCCCAGCCTAGGGCTGATATAGCGCGGTACCCCAGCCTAGGGCTGATATAGCGCGGTACCCCAGCCTAGGGCTGAATCATACTGTAAACATTTTCTATATGGTCATACATTAAACAACCCTTAAAAACAAAGTTTTTCCTATAAATCCTTTATAAAATGTAATATCGAGCAATGGGGAGGGGGTGGGGCTAAAAATTTGAAGAAAAAAAAATCCATACAAGTAACACACTTTATAAGAATCCCAATTTGTGCGCGCCCCCCCCCCCCCCGGCTCGCAGCCGCACAATTTTTTTCTCATGCCCCATAACTATATTAATACTTTAATTCCCGCCGGCTTTTTCACAGCAGATTTATTTCACCAACAATTTTAGAAAAACAAAATAAAATATTAGGCACAAAACGCACTTGAAATATGTTTTTTTAAAAAAAAGAATCTCATTTAGAAAACAGGAAAGACTGATTTTTTGGGGGTGGGGTTCAAAATTTGATATATGTTGTCATCGGCAACGAGTTTTAGTGTCAAGTTTCAGCTCGATAGGTTGATGGAAAGTAGGGTCAATTAGCCGTCCGAAGATTTTGCCTCCCAGCCAGGCACCAACAAAAGCGAAGTCAATATAACGGATTTAAAAACTATTTAAAGCACAATTCGGATAATAGAAAAGCACATAGAATTGGAACGGCCACAACATGGTTATTAGCACGGCAAAAACATCGCTATTAGTGTTACGAACTGGATCGTTAATTAATTCTGGTCTGGCGGATGGCGACTGTGAGATGTTGTGTTAGGGCAAGATTGTGGGGTCAGAGGTGAAATTGGTTCGTGTTGATCAATTAGTGTAGCTGGGTGGGGGTGAACAGACGGAGGGGATAAGAGCTGTGAGCTGGGTAGTTGGGTTAGTTAACAAGAGGTAGACCCAGGAGGTAGTTGACAGAGTAGAGCCAGAGCCAGTAGTAGAGACAGGAGTAGTAGAGCCAGAGTAGATCCTTAGAGTTAGTGTAGAGTCGAGAGTAGTAATAGAGATAGTAGATTTGTTAGAATCATTGTAGGGTTTGTTGCCTGAGTGTGCTGTGTTACTGCGAGCTATATTTGTGTAATAAGTGTATAGTTTAGTATATAGTAATAAACACATAATTTACTGTGGACACTGTTGTTGGTCATTATTGTCAACCTTAGTGTGACAGAGTATATTCGTTAACCCTAGACAGCAACGGAGTAAACAGTAACAGATGTGGAGTTGTAACAATTAGCACGGCCACAACATGGCTATTAGCACGGCCACAACATGGCTGTTAGCACGGCCACAACATGGCTATTAGCACGGCCACAACATGGCTGTTAGCACGGCAACAACATGGCTATTAGCACGACCACAACATCGCTATTAGCATGGCCACTCCATGACTCTTAGTGCGGCCGCGAATTAAAAGAAAAAGATTTCCTCCTCTTGGACTCCTAAGTATACAACATGGGCATGTGGCGTCACGTTATGACAACTGTGCCGTTCACAATATTAGGTGCTATCTTAAAGTTTCTTTTCGACATGACGTCACGCGCCAAGAATCGGGGGGGGGGGGGGGGCATTTGTACAATGTTCGTGACGCCTGTCTCCGACGAACGTGTAAACAGAAGGGCATCGGTTTGTTTAAAACAACATTATATCTGGAACATTCCGACCATTCCTAGGAAGAACATCTGGAGACTAACAAACAAAAACTCTGTAAACCTTTAGCACGTGAGTTTTCTTTTAATAGAAATACAACTAAAGTCTTACTAAAAAGCAGACTTGTTTGTCTAGTAACAAAGTGTGGCCCAGCAGTGTAGAATACTGCCAACTAGGGGATTTGAGTGTGGGGGGGGGGTGTGGTGCTTGAACTAGGTGGCCGAAGTGAGATGGGGAGGAGGTTCGGTGCAATAAAAGTTTAGGACCATTTGAATCGAAGTTATAAAATCAAACAGCAATTTAAAATTATGGCGAAAAATCCAAATACATTTTTATGAACACACGGGGAATCTCTCAATCTTGATAGGGATCTTTGATTACAAAGTGTGACGTGACAGATGATTGCCGGGATGAACAATCTTTGATTAGAAACTTACCTCCACCCCCACCCCCCCACCCCCACCCCCCAATCAACATTACAGTACCAACGCCTTTATATCTACAAGATAGCTCTTCCCCACACATTGTCAATTCTGTTTCATAATTTCAAGGTATAATTATGGTTGTGGGTCGCCACAACTTTGAAAGTGTTATAAAGGGATTGGGGCACTCAAACGATTGAGAACCGCTGGGTTAGGATTATATAATTAAGTTATTACTAATTGGTGTTTTGAATTCAATTTTGATGCCATCGTGAACGCTTTTGGTTCTATGCCATCGTGAACGCTTTTGGTTCTATGCCATCGTGAACGCTTTTGGTTCTATGCCATCGTGAACGCTTTTGGTTCTATGCCTTCGTGAACGCTGCTGGTTCTATGCATGCACTTTTCACTTCTCCCCATTGGGTGGGACACAATTGAGAAAATGAGAGGATAACTCTTAAGTTTTAACACCCGGACACCGGGTATAGTCTCAAAATACCCGGAGACGGTATAAAAGAAACTGCACCCTGCTCACCCCTACTGAAAAGCATCTGTTGGTTCAAGGTGGGTAATGTCTGTCAGGTTAGGGGCACGAATCGTCCATTAGTGCAGGACATCAGCATTCTTACCTTTACACGAACATGTTTCCTGGACATCTGCCGTCAATATTTTTATACGCCGAGTCAACGGTGCTCAAACCTTTGTAAGATAACACAACCCTTTCTCGTTTTGTTTCCCTGGTAATTTTTATCGATGCTTCCATTGCTAAGCTAAGACACTGCTTTCCTGAGATGCACTTTAAACAGGGGGAGAGCACTTACTATTGAAAGAGTTGTGAAACCTCATGCTCTTGGCGGCGATCTTAGTTGTTTCAAACTTCAACAAACGGCCAAGAACAAACGACTGTATGTCAATCATTGGCTCGTCTAGATCAGCGTGTCACAAACTTCTAAGATTGGCGGACCGGTGGTCACGTTTTGAGACTGCACCAAGGACCGGTTGTCACGTTTTGAGACTGCATCAAGGACCGGTGCCAAATTTATGAATTACAATGTATTTTTTAGTCGACCATAAATATTTATGTTGTGCGGACCGGCAACGTAAGGCTCGCGGGTTGCGGTCCGCGGGCCACCTTTTGAGAAACTCTGGTCTATATCACTCATTGGACTTATGTTTGAGACCTTCAAATTGGCATTAATAGTGGTTGTTGTGTCTATGTATCACTACTGTATTTTAGAAGTGGTATAGGGTGGCCCGGGGGGGGGGGGGAGGGGCACTGATGTCAAACATATACGACTGCTTATAGCGGGCAAAATCACGTGTACTTGACACACTCCTAGGCAAAATCACGTGCACTTGAGACACTTCTAGGCAAAATCACGTGCACTTGACACGCTTCTAGGCAAAATCACGTGCACTTGACAAACTTCCAGGCAAAATCACGTGCACTTGATACACTTCTAGGCAAAATCACGTGCACTTGACACACTTCCATGTAAAATCACGTGCACTTGACACTTTTCTAGGCAAAATCATGTGCACTTGATACGCTTCTAGACAAAAATCACGTGCACTTGACACACTTCTGGGCAAAATCACGTGCACTTGACACACTTCTAAGACGTTTGGAATAAAGCATTTGGACGCGGAAATGATTCATTATTAAGACTGGGATCAAAATATAATGAAACGTTCAAATAATTATGTAAAGACTAATGAAATATACTCCGAACTCACAAAAGACACAGTGACCACACCATGACACTGACCACACCATAACACACTGACCACACCATGATAACACACTGACCACACCTTGATGACACTCTGACCACACCTTGACACACTGACCACAACATGACATACTGACCACAACATGACACACTGACCACAACATGACACACTGACCACACCATGACACACTGACCACACCATAACACACTGACCACATGACACACTGAGCACAACATGACACACTGACCACAACATGACACATTGACCACAACATGACACACTGACCACAACATGACACACTGACCACAACATGACGTACAACGGTTTCAGAATACGGTCGGTCGACTACGCTAATGAACACATCACATCTCTATGGCGTCCAAGCTCCAGTCAGTACCCCCGAACCTTACCTGTTTCCGAGTTGGAAGTCCTGCTCGCCTCATTCAGGAATGTACAAACGGAGATCGCTTATATATCCAACTCTTGTTTCTATATCCTACTCCGGTTATTTATATCCCACTCCAGGGCTGGACGTGTCAAAGCTGCGTACTTCCCTTACTACTGTCGTGGTTGTAGGCGCAGAAAGAAATGATGGGAAATCATAGAAGCGACGCGGTCCGTATAAATAAGTTATTTACAAGGGTTGGGTCACCTGGTTTACGCCACCAGCAGCGTCACACATAACGTGCACCTTGGACCGTAACATTTTAACTAGTGCATTTGGCTGTTTCTAGGTCAAGAGGGAGTCATTCATTAAATCGTCAGGGATATTTAAATCTTCTAGCCCCGCCGGGGTCTTAGGGCCGATCTATAAATAGACATCATCATCAAAATCCTGTGTATACCAGATTGGTTTAAATTCCTCAAGTTCTTATACACGTTGTTTCATACGTCGTCCTAGCACTGAATCAGCACAAGTCATGTTCATAATAAATACAACTTAAATATATATTTATAGTCACAGACTGTAAATTTCAAAAACACATGTTCATGTACAGCGCAGCTCGCCATCAGAGAGAAATAAAAAAACAGCCTACTTCTACAAGGTTCCTTTCAAGAATGCTGACGATTAAAACGTACGTCACAAATCAGACAAGACAATACGTCATACTATCTATAAAAATACGTCATCAAGTCAAGCGTTCACTATCATCTCTCAAAAAAAACAAAACAACCCACTGCCCGTAACCAAACATGATATCCAGTCGCAATAACTCTTAATGAACTCTCATACTCGATAATCCTAGCCTCGACTGCAAAATGCATATTGATATAAAAGCTATTCCTATTGGCCAAACGCATTTTCTAGTCTCATATTGAAACAAAGAGATCGATTCCATTTAAAAACAAGACGATTTTTATTCAAACATATTTCGAATGTTTGGTTTGTGAGGTGTCCTGCACGGTGGAATAACTGGGACATGCACTGGCTTTTGAACAAGCTTTTAAAATGACATGACCTTAGTGAAAAATAAGAATTTGAAACAAACGGCTCCTTCTGTAATACATGTATTAGGATGAATAATGATGTATTATGATGTAGTCTACAAGTTTTCGTCTTGTACTTGTACAAAAAACAAAACAAAAAAGTAAAATAGAATATGTGGCGTTAATTAAATGGATTTGGTTGGTGCAAACGGACGCTGCCTCGCTTTCCAATTAGGGTACACCACATTATGTAGTTGCGACCATAAGTAATACGTACACACACATATGCAGACAAATAGACGAACGGCACGTGGGTTCGGGGGGGGGGGCGAATCAGTTACATAGAAATAGAAATACAAATAAAATAAGTTTTCTTGCATAAATTAATTTATTGGAAGTTGATTTTTAATTTTTTAAACGCCACTTCTTGTCGGTCCAGATTTACCTGGAATGAAAAAGTTTGCAGACAGAAAGGAATCACTTACCTGTGGAAATGATAATGATACATAACGATACAATCCACAGAGACAGAATTTTCACTGAAAGTGAACTCCCAACGTTATAAATTCTCGTGTTTACACAGCAGCTTTTAATCAAATGCAAGTGAGGAAGTTTGACCCCAATATTCCATGAAGTAATTGTTGAACTTCACCAGAGTATTACATTTGTTAAAGCGAAACCGTCACAAGTTCGCAGAAATGAATTATTCACTAATGTAACACGACTCGAGAGACTCACCGGTCCAACCGTATTATCCAGGCCGTCTAGCACGGTTCGTTCCCTAATGAAATCCTCACCCGAGTCACATGAGCCCCCAACGCGGCGCTGTGGTGTACCACAAACATTCCGTCGCTATCTTTTAAATAAGGGAATTAATAAAGCGATGAATTGTGGGGCGATAGTTCGCCAGCTCGCGTCCCTGGCACAACCACCCCCACCCCCCACACCCCACTTCAGAATAAATGTAGAATTTTAAAAAAAAAATTAAAAAAAAGGACTGAAGTGCGTTGGACTCCCCCGTAAACACCAGAGGCGGGCCGTTATGGTTGATGGAGTGTGGGTCTGCGGCCAGGGAGCGCAATAATTTAGCGCCCCTTGTTATGGCATTAAACAATGAGGAATTCGGTTGTGTTGCAGCCAACAGAGTTAATTTTGGCCAAGTTGGCCCGACAACATGTTCAGTCATTGTTTGCCCCCACGCAGGCTTGATCCGACACTGGCGATGGCGCCACGTGAAAATGATCCGACACTGACGATGGCGGCACATGACAGGGATCCGACACTAGCAATAGCGGCACAGGAAAGTTATCCGACACTGCCGATGGCGGCACATGACAGGGATCCGACACTAACAATAGCGGCACAGGAAAGTTATCCGACACTGGCAATGGCGGCATATGACAGGGATCCGACACTAGCAATAGCGGCACAGGAAAGTTATCCGACGCTGCCAATGGCGGCACATGCCAGGGATCCGACACTAGCAATAGCGGCACAGGAAAGTTATCCGACACTGCCAATGGCGGCACATGCCAGGGATCCGACACCGCAATAGCGGCACAGGAAAGTTATCCAACACTGGCCATGGCGGCACATGAAAATGATCCAACACTGGCCATAACAGCACATGAAAATGATCCAACACTGGCCATGGCGGCACATGAAAATGATCCACCACTGGCCATGGCGGCACATGAAAATGATCCAACACTGGCCATGGCGGCACATGAAAATGATCCAACACTGGCCATGGCGGCACATGAAAATGATCCAACACTGGCCATGGCGGCACATGAAAATGATCCAACACTGACCATGGCGGCACATGAAAATGATCCAACACTGGCCATGGCGGCACATGAAAATGATCCAACACTGGCCATGGCGGCACATGAAAATGATCCAACACTGGCCATGGCGGCACATGAAAATGATCCAACACTGGCCATGGCGGCACATGAAAATGATCCAACACTGGCCATGGCGGCACATGAAAATGATCCAACACTGGCCATGGCGGCACATGAAAATGATCCAACACTGGCCATGGCGGCACATGAAAATGATCCAACACTGGCCATGGCGGCACATGAAAATGATCCAACACTGGCCATGGCGGCACATGAAAATGATCCAACACTGGCCATGGCGGCACATGAAAATGATCCAACACTGGCCATGGCGGCACATAAAAGTCGGGATTACGTCACTATTTCCCTCTTTTTTAATTATTGCTTCATTTCTTTCTTCTTTTTTTAATGACGTCACTTCACTTCGTGATGGTAGGATATAGGATATGATGTATGTGCTCAATAATACAATACAGGTGTTCAATGAATGCACGACCTGTGCTCAGTACGTACAATAGTAGTGTTTAATTAATGCATGACACGTGCTCAGTACAATACAAATGTTCACGTAAATACACACAGATGTTTACAATAAAATTCTTTTTTTCACACAAATATTATACTAATCAAGCATTTAACAAAATTAGCGGGTCAATTGTTATCTTAGATGTCTGCCTAGGCAACAGTGGTTCTCAAAGTGTGTTGCAAAACATTTGCACTTTAAAATGTTTATGTCAGCGAAGGAGCTTTAGGGAATTTGTTAAAAATGTCATTTAATGTTAAAGTGTTTAATGAATTGTTTTCATATATGACTGCAAGTACTGCAACATGTTTCCTCTGACACACAAAAATTCTCAGTCTGGGAAAAAAAAAAGTAATTACAATTTCAATTCCGGTATATAAGTTAAAACTAACTTAACATCATTGGAAAGTTGATTCATTTTCTGCAAAAGTAGCAAAACAGAAATAGAATCACCATTGCGGCATTCATTGAGGCCGTTATCCCCAAACAATAGTAAAGTGTTACATCCCGGTATTGCGAAAGGGAATAACTAGGTCATGTCGTCATCAACAGCCACACGACGCAAAACAAACTAGACACTAGAAATAATTTCAAGAGAATTCATTGTCTTCCTTGCATAGAGCGGGACTTATTTCATCGAGCAATTAACTAACCAGGTTTAATTATTTTTTAAAAAAGCATTAATAATAATAATTAAAATAATAATAATAATAACCAACTCACAACTTAACAGTAAAATGTCGTACAAACAAAGGCAATCGGACATTGGACGATTTGTGGAATTATTTTACCGTATTTGTGTGCATAAAAACACTGTATTGATTGGTCTGTGAAGGATTTATAGAGTTGTGGAATTATTTCCTTCTTGCTGTCATGTGTTTAATGGTAGGCCGCATCTTCTAGCACACGTACACTGTTCTAAATGAAAGGATTCTTTTAAATGACGACAATAATGATGGCATGTATACGTTTTAGCAGAAACTGGGGACATCAGCTTAATGGAAAAATGTACATGATTTATTTTATTTTTAAACACTACAGTCTGTCGAGTAAATTAAATCGGAAAGAATATTAAATTCTGATTGTCCAAGTCAGCACCGCGGCCCCTGGTTTGCACATGACAGTTCTAGACAGACACCCCCTGCCCGTGGTTTGCATGCACCAGGTCTAGACAGACACCCCCTACCCGTGGTTTGCATGCACCAGGTCTAGACAGACATCCCCTGCCCGTGGTTTGCATGCACCAGGTCTAGACAGACACCCCTTGCCCGTGGTTTGCATGCACTGGGTCTAGACAGACACCCCCTGCCCGTGGTTTGCATGCACCAGATCTAAACAGACACCCCCTACCCGTGGTTTGCATGCACCAGGTCTAGACAGACACCCCCTGCCCGTGGTTTGCATGCACCAGGTCTAGACAGACACCCCCTGCCCGTGGTTTGTATGCACCAGGTCTAGACAGACACCCCTTGCCCGTGGTTTGCATGCACCAGGTCTAGACAGACACCCCCTGCCCTTGGTTTGCATGCACCAGGTCTAGACAGACACCCGCTGCCCGTGGTTTGCACATAAAAAGTCTAGTTAGACACCCGCTGCCCGTGGTATAGAGAGAGACACCCGCTGCCCGTGGTATAGAGAGAGACACCCGATTACAATACAAAGAATAACAATCTTAACCTAATTCAATATTTGTTAAACTGAACACACTCGAGCACGACACACCGAGTTACAGGAATGTAGAGCACTTCGCTCTTCTAGGATTTTTCTGGCATGTTGATACCATTGCCTTGTGACGTCTTATAACCATATGCAATGGCGTCTCCGTAAAAGAAATACAACGAGTCAATATAACAGGTGTCTGCCATGATAGGGGTAAAAAAAAATGTTTGGGTGCAGGCGACAAATATGACCGAATTCATAAATTAGAGGCTGACTACATCAATGGGACAGCCATAACAGCATGACATCACATATGACTGATTCGTCTGGTAAGATACAGCCGTTTTGCGTTGTTGCTGCATGTTTTGTACGAAGATGGCCCCAAATATTTCAGATTTCAGAAGGCTGTTTTTGACCCTGTCAGCGCTTATTCCAATTGTATAATATAAAAAGGTGGAGTGCAAAAGGGGGGGGGGGGGAGGTAATCGGGTTTCTCACCTTCCCAGGAATAGTTGCCTAACTAAGCTGAAGAGTCCATTACAACCGGTTCTTTGCACATTGTTGTGGTTAAAGTCATTACAACCGGTTCTTTGCACATTGTTGTGGTTAAAGTCAGGTCGAGAGAGAAAACTCTACATCTCTTCTGTGAATAAGAAAACTCTATCGTTGCAGGGCCGTCGCATCTGTGGGGACTGCTATCGTTGCAGGGCCGTCGTATCTGTGGGGACTGCTATCGTTGCAGGGCCGTCTTATCTGTGGGGACTGCTATGACTAGGTCAGTTACAACTAGACTTAAGTTGATTCGGGTAATTGTAAAAAAAATATGGGGCGTGTGTAAGGGGGGGGGGGGCTTAAGAGTTGACACCAAGAGTCGTTCAACAACATATTTAATACATATCAGTAAAGGAGGATGTTCGGGCTATCCAGCGGCGTGGAGAGAGGCGATTTGCTGTTGGGAACCAGCTTATAATTTTAGAAGAATAATCCCAGGCCCTGTGGATTCGTCCTGCAAATTCCACACCATCGTAACATTGTGACGGACGGATGCCAGCAAAAAAAAAGGAGGATACATTCTCGTCACTGTGAGGGAAAACCCTCCGAAAATGAGGGAAAGAGGCCGGGTAAGTTGTCAGACTCCAAGTTGTCAGACTCCAAGTTGTCAGACTCCAAGTTGTCAGACTCCTAGTTTACGTTCCTCCAATCAGTCTCGCTGGTTAATTCAACATCACCTTTCGTTGAACCAAACCATCCCCCTGACCTTTGACCGGTAATCATAGAAACGTGACCAGGACAGGCTCTGAAACAATCAAGTCTTGGTGTGAGCAGGTCTGTCAAGTTTTATTTTTAAAAAATCTAATTTTACTGACGGATGTTCTCATTGTTTAGCATATCCCCCCCCCCCCCCACAACTTCAAGAGGTTACTGATGTTGAAATATCCTGCTGTCTGTAAGCGCTGATGTTATCGACCAATGATAATTCATTTAGACAAGTTAAACTAAGGCACTCGGATCAAAGGTCATCCATTAGACTGAATTGTATTGTAGTCACGAGAATTCAAGGACTTGTGGTCAAGCTTAGTCAACGGTGAGTCAGGAAGAAGTGATACAATGATGTCACAGGGATATTCCCCTTGTGAATGTTCTAAGCCTGGCCAGTGAAGGGTGGAGATTTATCATTGTCACTACTGGTGGATGGACACTATAGCAGGAAAATCAAGGTTAGGAGATGGTGCTATGTGGTCATTCATTGTGGGTTTAAATGGAGAGATATTGACATTGTTATGGGTAGACAACTTGAATCGCCACTTTGGCACAAACTCTACTCTTACCCTGAAACATATGGCATCACACCTTAAACACCCATTACAAGCCCTTACAGACACACCATTGGCCCTTACAGACACACCATCGGCCCTTACAGACACACCATCGGCCCTTACAGACACACCATCGGCCCTTACAGACACACCATCGGCCCTTACAGACACACCATCGGCCCTTACAGACACACCATCGGCCCTTACAGACACACCATCGACCGTTACACATCCGCCTTCAGCCCTTACAGACACACCATCGGCCCTTACAACTCCGCCTTCAGCCCTTACAGACACATCATCGGCCCTTATACATCCACATTCAGTCTTACATATTCGCCCTCAGTCCTTACACACCCACTTTACCCGATACTCCTCCCACCTCAGAACCTTCATACCCACTCTCACTCCTACACTTTTTAACCCTCTTCCTTTTTCACCTGACCACTCAGGTGTGTTTTAACATTAGTTTCATGCGTGTTTTATATCGTCATCTTCTTTCACTTCTTCATTAGTTTCATGCGTGTTATATATATATATTATAATTATTTTCATGGGTTTTCATGGGATCCTTCCTTGACCTTACGCCATTTAAGTAAACCACGTGATACTCGTCATGTCAACTTAACTTGTTTTTTTCCCCGGAAAAGTGGGTTTGGGGAGGGGGTGTTGGGAGGAGAAAGTGGGATTAGCTCGGTGATTTTGATAACAATGACGATTTATCCTAAATGTTAATGAGGGACGTACCTAGGGCCTAGGGTCTACCGGCGGTGTCCGCAAGGGCTTTGCCTCTTCGAGGCGTGGCGGACGAGTAAGAGAGAACCGCCTGCCCGAAGCTTAAAAAAAAACCCACGCCAACCGTCTGTCTCCCAAGAGCGAAGGAGAGAGTTTGGCGGCCTCTCCCCCAGGAGAGTGTTACGACCTGGATCGTTAATTAATTCTGGTCTGGCGGATGGCGACTGTGAGATGTTGTGTTAGGGCAAGATTGTGGGGTCAGAGGTGAAATTGGTTCGTGTTGAGCAATTAGTGTAGCTGGGTGGGGGGGGGGTGAACAGACGGAGGGGATAAGAGCTGTGAGCTGGGTAGTGGGGTTAGTTAACAAGAGGTAGACCCAGGAGGTAGTTGACAAGAGTAGAGCCAGAGCCAGTAGTAGAGCCAGGAGTAGTAGAGCCAGAGTAGATCGTTAGAGTTAGTCTAGTCGGGAGTAGTTAGAGAGAATAGAGTTATTATTATCTACATTGATAAATTGACATTGGCTGCGATTAAATCATATAATAAAAGTACTATCATTTTATCTTCATTGGATGCTGTTGTATTGTTCTTTATTGTGAACCTTTGAGTATATTCGTTAACCCTAGACAGCAACGGATTAAACAGTAACAGAAGTGAAGTTGTAACACTGTAACAGATGTGGAGTTCTAACAGAGAGAGTTTGGCGGCCTCTCCCCCAGGAGAGATTTTGGCGGCCTCTCCCCCAGGAGAGAGTTTGCTTCGGTGGCGTATCCTCCGAGTAGTGGCGTACCTTGACTAAATGCTACCCGGGGCGAATTCGCCAAATGCACCCCCTAACAATGATTTATATAATGTTAAGCCTACTTGTAAACCCCAAAATGTCACCCGGGGGTGGTCCAACCCTCGCATCTCCCAAGCTAGGTCTCTCCAGGTCTGCTTGCTAACAATAACACATCAGACTATCACTTTAACAATAACACATCACAACTATCACTCTAATAATAACACATCATACTACCACTCTAACAATAACACATCATACTACCACTCTAACAACACATCAGACTATCACTCTAACAATAACACATCAGACTATCACTCTAACAATAATATCAGATTACCATTGACACAATAACACATCAGAATATGATTGAAACAAAACATTCATTCACCGTAAATACTCTCACAATAGGTCAACATTGTGTGTTTAACTACAGAGGATAATATATTAATACGACAAAATTGTGTTATGTAAGTGGAAATTCAAATCATTCAATTGTCAAATGGAATTTCCGCAATGTCAACTGGATCGCTTGCTCTGTCCCCAACTTCTTACAATTCTTTAGAAGTGCAGTTCATGAGAACAAATGTACGTTGACAAGACTTCAAGGGCAAGGTCAACTTATGGCGGCTCATGTTTCAGAAGCTTCGTGTCAAATTTCTGCGCAGCAGCCGACATTCCAAGAACTTAATAAGTACTCCGGTATCTTTGGAGCCACAATGGTGCAGTGACTGTTGGCAGCTAGTGTTATATTCTAAATCTATTCCGAGGTGAGAGACAAAATACGATAAAAACAAGTTATTTTGAACATATGGCGCCATATGGTACTACAGAAAGTATTAATTAACCTTAACAAAATTGGCACATACCTCAAAGTGAGCGTCACTGAGTGTGTTGAGGGGGGGGGGGACTTGACAGATAGTTAGAAAAGTGGACGCCTTTAGGCATAAAACATTTCGTATACCCCCCCCCCCCCACCAAAAAATAAAAATTGCTTGTTGATAACCTCCCTTTTGTCCTTTTTATGAATTCCTAATTTGACATTTGCCATAACAAGCTAAAAAACCTTTCCTCCAGCAGATGCAGTAAACATAATGAAACCAAAACCATCTCCCCACTGCACACGTCAGACCGAATTTGACTATGCAATAGTGAACATCTTTACTTTGCTCGTGCATTCCCAAATGAATTCTGACTAATATGTCAGCCTAGGGGCTAACCAAGATCAGGGGGCCCATGCAACCTTTAGCCATGGGGAACAAAGAAGCTCGAGGCCTGGGGGCCCAAAGACGCTCGAAGCCTACGAGGCAATGTCGTGGGTTAAAACGGCCCTGCCCTTAAGGGGCTTAAATAGGTCATCATCGATTGCATAAATCTACAGCTTCAATGGTTCCTTGCGTTGGCTCTGCTGATGGCCCTTAATTCGTCACTTTTCCAAAGCTAAACATTAGGCCTTAACTGTGCTGTTATTTTTTACATTAATCTACTTTTAAATTTCACAAGTAGATGTGTGACTTAAACGAACATTAAGTAGAATGGCTGACAGACAGGTGGACGAATTATTTTTTAAAAGAATATTTAAGCCTCTTTAAAAGGTCATCCTTTTATTGAAATCAATTGATTAAGTTGTCAAAATTCTTAACTAAATATGATAGCTGCGCCACTTTAAAGTTCTGCGACAACGCCATCACGTACTCTCACGGTGGCGTACAATGTCGAGCGACTTCAGTAAATAACTTGAAGAAGAAGATGATAATATAATGCCGTGACGATAAAAATTTAAAAAAGCAAAAAAAAATGGCTGTAGTATATTATATAGTATATACGTACAAAAATGTCTCTACGTTCTTGTAAAAGTTCTTAACTTTAACGCGTTCAACAAGAAGGAAATGAGACAGGTGATGGCCTTACCTTCTAGTTCTAGTCTGTTGCTCCTTTATTTTGTCGTTTGCTCCTTTATTTTGTCTGTTGCTCCTTTAAACATAAAAACAAATACGCACACACACAACTGATCTCTTCTTTACAGGTGCCGTTAAAATAAGAGCGAGCTTCTGGCTTCAACCCAAACACGGGCAACCTCTTCAATAGCAGCTGTTCAGGTGGTCGAATGAACAACTCTTAATGTTGGAAGATGCCTGTTATCTTCATTTATCTGCCCTTTCAACGGACTCAAACACACACACACACACACAGTGAGAGACAGAGAGAGACAGAGAGAGACAGACAGACAGAGATAGGGAGAGAAAGAGACAGACAGAGATGGGGAGAGAGAGAGAGAGACAGACAGAGATGGGGAGAGAGAGAGAGACAGACAGAGATGGGGAGAGAGATAGATAGACACAGACAGACAGAGATGGGGAGAGGAGGATATAGAGGTAGGGAGAGAAAGAAAGAAAGAAATAGAGTGCATGGGGGTGTGGGGGTTGCGTCCCATGGTCAAATGCTCACCCATGTTTTTTTGTTTTGTTTTTTAAAATTCAGATATTTAAAAAGACGACATAACAAAATCATGGCGCCCCTTGACCTATATGCAAGCCTTTCTTATTTCTATGTGCGGCTCCGCCTCTGGTAAAACAGTCCATACTTCCTATGACTGTTGACATAGGGGTTGTGTTGATAAAAGGTTTGGGTTTGTTCATAGATTAAAGGCATGGGACGACCGCGGGGTGCCTCCAGAAGGTGGTTGGGGGGGGGGGGGGAGTTGAATGGCGTGCGGGGTGGGTGGGGTGTGCTTTGGTAAATAGATTTATCGCATACTTTTTCACAGGTAGAGTGCAATGGGAGGAGGTCGAGAGGTAAGAAATTGTGTTGAGATGAAGCTATAGGGAGAGATGGTGTTGAGTTGAAAGTGTTGGGGGAGATTGGGTTGAGTTGAAAATATTGTAGGAGATTGTGTTGAGTTGAATGCATTGTGCCTGTGTTCGGTAGAACATCCAAAGCTTGATTTGAACGGTCTGAAATAACTCATTTTGAACTGTTTTATTGTAACTATAAAGGTCATCCGTTGGTAAATAGAATAAGTGTGGAAAAGAGAAGATCAAATCTCTGTGTTGTTTGCAGCTGTTACCGTGATGATGTAATCCAATTTACCCGTTACGCATGAGATATGTTGACCTCTCACTGGCTACCTCCGGTCGTGCTGAAAATAGCAAGAAAGTATTAAAAGTATAATTAAATCAAAACATCATCGCATCCCTTGTTATAAATATAAGTTCCGCAAACTTTTGTGCATTATCTACTTGGTTTTACTTCCAATATAATCTACTTGGATTTACTTCCAATTTCAACTACTTGGATTTACTTCCAATTTAATCTACTTGGATTTACTTCGAATATAATCTACTTGGTTTTACTTCCAATATAATCTACTTGGATTTACTTCCAATTTAATCTACTTGGATTTACTTTTAATTTCAGCTACCTTGGATTTACTTCCAAAATCATATTCTTGTATTTACTTTCAAAATCATCTACTTGTTTTTACTTTCAATATAATCTACTTGGTTTTACTTCCAACATCATCTTCTTGGATTTACTTCCAATATTATCTGCTTGGGTTTGCTTCCAATATCGTCTACTTGGATTTACTTCCAATATCATCTACTTGGATTTACTTCCAATATTATCTGCTTGGGTTTTCTTCCAATATTATCTGCTTGGGTTTACCTACAATATCATATACTTGGGTTTACTTCCTATATCATCTACTTGTGTTTCCTTCCTATATAATCTACTTGAGTTTACTTGCAATATCATCTATAATGTGTTTAATTCCTATATCATCTACTTGGGTTTACTTCCTATATCATCTACTTGGGTTTACTTCCAATAGGGCTATAGGGTTCCGGGTGTTACAATTCAGGAATCATCTACAGAAATCGAGATGTGTGTTCCATCCTATGGAGAGAAGTGAAAACTGCATGTACATAACCAGTAGCGATGATATGGATCAAAACTGACGTCTTCATAAAACAAATAGCCCACAGCACCGTAACCAATAAACCTAACCAGATATAATTTATTATAAGCATACGGCAGAGCTGCTTTACATGCGCGGGTGCTGAAGGTAGCTTTTCAATAAACAAACGAACGCATACATTTTTACAAACAATTTATATCAATATCATGGCGATATCATCTTAGACATCCTTCCAGCCCGACAGTTCGGCTACCTCAGTGTCATCAGTCGCAACAAGCAAAGATATTAATTAACCATAAACAGGAGTGACATGAACATATTAAAAAGACTATCATACTAAAAGACAATCATACTAAAAGACGTCACATATTAAAAGACGTCACATATTAAAAGACGTCACATATAAAGGGGTGCGTCTTGGTAAGTTAAACAATAACACCAATTCGCACAGAAGTAAATTAATTTTTACAGAACTTTGAAGTTTCATTAAGCTTTCAGTTAGTTTCGCACAAATGGCCTCGTCAGTTTTCTAAACTAAAATTATTTATTTAATTCATGACACAGATTAAAATGTACCAAAAATAAATTATGTTAACATATGCATATAATTTAAACCAGGACCCGGTTCTGTTTCCTTATCCGGGTATTCGCCGGGTGTGTAATTCTTGGCAATGGCCAGATACCCTGGTCAGCACCCGGCTCACCTCTAATCTGTGAATTAAAATGGAATGGTCGATTTTGATTGAACAAACCTGCCGTCCTTGTGATCGCTAAAACAAACACTGTTCGAACTCATACATTAAGACACACAACAAGCACACATACACACACATTCAGACACACAACAAGCACACATACACACACATTCAGACACACAAGCACACATACACACACATTCAGACACACAACAAGCACACATACGCACACAATCAGACACACAACAAGCACACATACACACACAAGCAGACACACAACAAGCACACATGCACAGACAATCAGACACACAACAAGCACACCACACATTCAGACACACAACAAGCACACATACGCACACAATCGGACACAGAACAAGCACACATACACACACATTTAGACACACAACACGCACCGGGCCTGGATTAACCATTAGGCAAACAAGGCACGTGTCTTGGGCACCAAGCGTTTGGGGGCACCACAAGTCCTCAAGAAATATATTTTTTGGAACAAATTTGAACAGGATCAGGGGCCCCGGGCAGAAGGGGGCACCCATGTGGGTTTGTTTCTTGGGCACTAAAATGTCTAAATCCGGCCCTGAAAAGCATCCACACACACACATTCAGAGACCTAGACGAGGTTTTATTTTTTAATAATAAAAAATAAACGGCTTCGAACGTGTTATCACAGCGCACGTGGCAGACAGAGATAAACAAGAGAAGGAAAAGTGACAGCGCCCATGACGGAGATATGTCCTGTGTGGGGTAGGTTGCATGGGGAAAGGGGCAATGAGGAAGATGTTCACGACTGGACAAGTCCAAGGTGATGGACGTTACATAACATGTCACATTCCTGTTGAGTGTCTGGGTGATGGACGTTATATAACATGTCACATTCCTGTCCCATTCTTGTTGAGTGTCTGGGTGATGGACGTTATGTAGCATGTCACATTCCTGTCCCATTCTTGTTGAGTGTCTGGGTGATGGACGTTATATAGCATGTCACATTCCTGTCACATTCTTGTTGAGTGTCTGGGTGATGGACGTTATATAGCATGTCACATTCCTGTTGAGTTTCTGGGTGATGGACGTTATATAACATGTCACATTCCTGTTGAGTGTCTGGGTGATGGACGTTATATATCATGTCACATTCCTGTCACATTCTTGTTGAGTGTCTGGGTGATGGACGTTATATAACATGTCACATTCCTGTCACATTCTTGTTGAGTTTCTGGGTGATGGACGTTATATAGCATGTCACATTCCTGTCACATTCTTGTTGAGTTTCTGGGTGATGGACGTTATATAACATTTCACATTCCTGTTGAGTGTCTGAGTGATGGACGTTATATAGCATGTCACATTCCTGTCACATTCTTGTTGAGTTTCTGGGTGATGGACGTTATATAACATTTCACATTCCTGTTGAGTGTCTGGGTGATGGACGTTATAATATGCCACATTCCTGTTGAGTGCCTGGGTGATGGACGGTATAACATTTCACATTCCTGTTGAGTGTCTGGGTGATGGACGTTATATAACATTTCACATTCCTGTTGAGTGTCTGTGTGATGGACGTTATATAACATGTCACATTCCTGTTGAGTGCCTGGGTGATGGACGGTATAACATTTCACATTCCTGTTGAGTGTCTGGGTGATGGACGTTATATAACATGTCACATTCCTGTTGAGTGCCTGGGTGATGGACGGTATAACATTTCACATTCCTGTTGAGTGTCTGGGTGATGGACGTTATATAACATTTCACATTCCTGTTGAGTGTCTGTGTGATGGACGTTATATAACATGTCACATTCCTGTTGAGTGCCTGGGTGATGGACGGTATAACATGTCACATTCCTGTTGAGTGCCTGGGTGATTTACGTTATATAACATGTCACATTCCTGTCAAATTCCTGTGACATTCCTGTGACATTCCTGCTGAGTGTCTGGTAGAATAACAGGACACCAATCTCATGAATCTCCAACATATGACGTCACACATGTTGGCTTCCAGTGCGGCTAACAATAAGATGCTCCCTGACTCAACAGACTCTCCCTGACTCAACAGACTCACCTTGTTACTCAGTAGCTGAAGTTACTCACGACTGGAGCCACAAACCAGGCTCAGCAACACAGAAACACCCCCCCCCCCCCATAGTAAGTCGTAGATTTATCTTCACGTTTATGTTAAAACTTGACACTTGTAACAATATTATTTGACCTTTCGATTGTGGGACCCCATTTAAGGGATATCTTTGGACAGTTGGAGCGACTCTCCTTTGCACCAGTATCATGTGGGTGCATGATAATAACATGGGTGAGTAGCTCTTTGCTGCATAATTACAGACACCGTAACGGCATAATCAAAGTGAGCGGCCACACGGAAGCATGAAGATATATGTGAGTAGCTCTTTGCTGCATAATTACAGACACCGTAACGGCATAATCAAAGTGAGCGGCCACACGGAAGCATGAAGATATATGTGAGTAGCTCTTTATAAGTGGTTCTCAAAGTGAGCGGTCAAACGGATGCATGAAAATAACTTGAGCTACTTAATGAGTCCTTCTCCAAGAGATCGCTTCCAGTACCATAGACGTGATCTGCTGGTGTAGCGGGTGGTTAGGGTGGGTGTTTGAGTGGGTGGTTTGGGTTGTTGATTAGGGTGCGTGATGGGGAGGGCGATAAGGTGGTGGGGTGAGCAGGGGTCAGTGGGTGAGCAGGGGTCAGTGGGGAATGGTGAATAAATAAAGGTGCATGGGATTGCCGAGTGGGGCGGGTTGAGGGGAGTGTGGTGGGGAAGTGGATATGAAATGAGGGGAGGTCTAGGGGTGGTGTTGTAAAGTGTAGAAAAGATACATTTTTTATATTTCAAATGATATATTAATATCACTATATCACCAGTCTGTTTGTTCGCTGACGAAGGCTTCCTGCCGACACGTTCGTTGTTTTGTTGCGTTCCTTTTTTTAAGGTTTAACTTTACTTTGTTTTACTAATTTCCTATAATATCGCCAGCATTCTTGCAATGTGAACAATGTTGATGGTCTTCTCCATATTGTCGAACACACCTGTGGCAGCCGTGACAGCTTTATGATGCAGCTTTGCATAAATTAAATGAAACGCAGATCCGACTTCCAGCAGTCGTAGGTCAACAACAACATTGTTGACTTCAATCACAATACTGAATGGCTATTATCTCTCACTATCGCCTAGTGTGGTGGCGTCACAGACTCCTGCGTCATAAATAAACGCGGCGGACTGTGGGAACACTATGAAAATACACTAAGCGTCTTTCGCGATCTGTGTACACCACCCCGGGTTCGTGTTTCATGATCTGTGTACACAACCAAACTTGGTGTTTCATGATCTGTGTACACAACCGAGCTTGGTGTTTCATGAGCTGTGTACACAACCGAGCTTGGTGTTTCATGAGCTGTGTACACAACCGAACTTGGTGTTTCATGATCTGTGTACACAACCGAGCTTGGTGTTTCATGAGCTGTGTACACAACCGAGCCTGGTGTTTCATGAGCTGTGTACACAACCGAACTTGGTGTTTCATGAGCTGTGTACACAACCGAGCTTGGTGTTTCATGATCTGTGTACACAACCGAGCTTGGTGTTTCATGAGCTGTGTACACAAGTGTTCAATATTCAGGCTTTAAATTTAAAGATATTTTTGGAGGTCATCTGATATTCCTATGTTCTTGATTTTAGCTGTAGTCGTAGAGCTCTCTCTAACATAACCAAAAGATTTAAGTCCAAAAACCACTGATGAAAATTAACAAAAACTCATTCAAATAAATTAGGATAAAACAAAAAAACATCAATTTAATTTTTTGGGGTATAAATCCTTTATAATTTATAAATTATAATGTGCATGCATTTTGATTTGCATTTATTTAAGTGTACACGATGTATTGCAGCAAATGATTTTTGATATGGAATGTTTTTTTTTAAACTTACTCGCATGTAAAAACCGAATAGACTAAAGATATATGATAACCCAATGACGTCACAAATACAGAGCACATTGCAACAGCTACACACTTCATCTCCACACCAAAACATGCACCCATTGAACAAATCCTATCTCAATCTTATTCATCTAGAAAAACCTGATTATTGGGGGTGTCGGTGGTTGAGGCCGATAATGTGACAGAGTGTTTAATGTGTTGCCACCGGCGACAAGTCTATCTGACAAGTTTCAGCTCGATAGGATGACAGGAGGTGGGTCAATTGGCCGTCCGAAGATTTTGCCACGAACACACGAACAAAGGGGGAGGAATAACAACATAATGCGCGTTCAACAGTGCGGCGGCGGGTAGAAAAATTATCTCATTTAAACCTTTTGAATAAAATAAATTAATGACTTTGAAAAAAAAACACCCTTTGTGGTGTTTCAGATTTGTTTCAATTGTTATATACTTGTACCGAGAACTCGCCCCCCCTTGATCTCCAGGTCTCGACTCACAGCTGATGCCATGTGTAATCAAACTACGGCTTTATTTAACCCGCGCCATGTTGACTTTATCTCTGCTGAGCATTTGATCCTTCCTCGGCAGGTGACGCGTACTGAGGGATGCCGGGAAGTAAATAAAATGTTAAATAACTTAAAGTTAAAGGCTGCACCTATTGGTACATTTGTACCAGAATTGAGAGGTTGGGATTAAAATACGATTTAAAATATTTTTGTTGGGTTTGTAAGACCAGATGAAGTATCAAATGAAAGATAATTGAATGTACTATACGTTTGAAATCGTAATTCTTTAGTTTTACTATAAAATAAACTACCA
This sequence comes from Omphiscola glabra, assembly GCA_964017045.1. NCBI lineage: Eukaryota > Metazoa > Mollusca > Gastropoda > Lymnaeidae > Omphiscola > Omphiscola glabra. Next base: position 30,759,213 of record OZ024795.1, read on the forward strand.
CAAATGACATCCGTATAGCATTGAGCCTAATGGTACCCGGGTGCGAATGGCGGCGCTGCGTGTCCGGGTCCATTTTGACTAATGCAATTCGGATGTCATTTGTAGTAGTTTATTTTAGTTAAAATGAAGAATTAAGATTTCAAACGTATAGTACATTCAATTATCTTTCATTTGATACATCATTTGGTCTTACAAACCCAACAAAAATATTTTAAATCGTTTTTTAATCCCAACCTCTCAATTCTGGTACAAATGTACCAATAGCCACTTCGTAACTTAAATGTAGGTTTGTAAAGCCCAAGGGGTTTGGGTGGCAATGCTGTGTATTTGATCGTGTCAAGTTTTCCATTGCTCTGCGAAGTTCTAGCTGGCACCTATTCGTATTGGAGGAAGGCGGTGGGGCATGTCAGTGAAGGATATCAAACATTACGAAAGAAGTATTTCAAACACAAACATGATTTTTACTCGTTGGTTTGAAAGCTGGCACCCATGAATTTATCATTGCTTATTACTTTATTTAATGAAAACGAGTGTGTGTGTGTCTGTGTGTGTCTGTGTGTGTCTGTGTGCAGAGAGGCGGAGTGGGGACTCAGTCGGAGTAACGGCTCCCCACCCGGTATAGAGTACTCAAGACATCCAAAGTACTCAAGACATTAACAGTACTCAAGACACCCAAAGTACTCAATACATTCACAGTAATCAAGCACACAGAGTACTCAAGACATCCACAGTACTCAATACATTCACAGAACTCATGACATTCACAGAACTCAAAACATTTACAGTACTCAAGAAATTCACAGTACTCAAGACATTCACATCATTAAAGACATTCAGAGTACTCAAGACATTCACAGTACTCAAGACATTCACTAAGTATAGCATTAATACCAAAATAAGTGAGTACGGTAAACATTCTGTAAAACTGTGTTCACTGAAACATATTTACAAACAGTTCTATTGTAGTGCTGACTTCTGAAATCCTGAACAAAAGAATATTTCACGGGGGAGTTGGGGGGGGGGGGCCCGACCCGACACAAATGTGCACACTACTGGTTTAGGTCAAGTCAGTGATCCCAAACTTGTATGGCGTGGTGCAGTTGGATGTGGTAATCGTGGTGTAACAGAGAGTTCGCTCTCGTTCAACACGCTACTTGTAAAAAGGACATTCATTTATCTTCTAAAGCACGCAGCGGCCCACACAGCAGAAGCACTGAGTTCTAGGCCAATAACCAGCAAGCCGTGGAGATCTCTGTTGCCTGGTATGTGCCACGATAGTTGACTGGATGTTTGGCTACCATAGAAACCTGTGTGGTGATTTCCTGTGTCGTCACAGGTGTCTATGTGCTATGTCTTTTTGTGATGTGTCGTCACAGATTTATATGTGTCGTGTTTCTTCTGGGGTGTCGTTACAAGTGTCGATGTGTCATGTTTCTTGCGATGTTTTGTCTCAGATGTCATGGTTCTTAGCCCGTGTCGTCATAGATTTCTGTGCCATGGTTCTTGCCCTCTCTGTGGTCATAGCTGTAATCCAAAAACACACACAAACACTTCCGTCAAAATTGTCTCGTCTCTAATCAATTTATCAGTACAGTGGTATTCACACGAAAGCAGTCCACAGACTTGAAGTCAATAGTCCCGGGTATTCACAGGAAACCAGTCCACAGGCTTACATATAGTCTATAGTCTTACATCGGGGGTTACAACATAGTGATGGCTTACATCGGGAGTTACAACATAGTGTTGGCTTACATCAAGAGCTACAACATAGCGATGGCCTACATCATCAGATACAATTGAAACGAAACATAAAATGCTAATGTATTGAAATATACAATTGTGTAAAATTGATTTTTTTTAAAAATCAACATTTCAATTTAACAAATTTGATAATTTATTTTAAATATGTGGACACAATGAAATCCCCATCACTATTATACAAGCAATTCAATCTTTAAAATAAGATTTCAAAACGTTTTCTTCCCCCGTGCGTTTCCCGTTGAACTACGTCAGTGTTGTTTGATTTCATCAACGTGCAGCCATATTGGTCTCCGCTGCCTTCAACGCTAACGGTTTTTATTTATTTTTTTTTTTTTTTTTTTTGTGGGGGGGGGGGGGGGGGGGGGGGGGGAGAGACAATCGTTACCGCAAATTTGTAAGAAACCAATTTGTACGAATCCAATTGGTACGAAACTAAGTCGTACGAAGGAATGTTGTTCAAATGGAAGTTAGTTCGAAAGGGAGTTTGTTTCCTCGAAGATTTTTTAGGACGGTCTCAGTAAGGAATGGGGAAAATGAACACTTTTAAATATTTTATTGGGGCGGGGGCGCGCGCGCGGGGGGGGGGTGCATTTCTTTGGTGTCGAACATACTTTCCTACTAATTATCGGATACGGACAATCGCGAATCTGATATGTAATGATTACTTCGAAAGTGTCGAGTCTAAAATGTTATGCATTTTGTTAGTGGGGTCTGGGTTAGGTTGATAGGCATTTTATACAAATAAGGGATTTCCCTTGGTCTTTCTTATGGTGGAGAATGGGTTGAGTGGGGTTGGGGACAAAAAAACGGGTTGTAATTAAACATTGACACCGATATTCAGACGGACGTCATGACGTCATAATCATTTCCGTCTCGCGTGACGTCATAAAATTTAATCACAATTGAAAGCGCGAACGCTGTTTACAGCCCTGGAAGTTAACTGCAGACGACGACTGTTACTATTAATAGCCGCTTGGAGGTATCCTTCATTTACTAGTAGTATCTAGATAAAGGTATAAGTATCATACAATTTCAGTCTGTTTTGAGCAGCCAGATTCGTTATTTCTCTTACAATAGTTCTTGAACACGGTGGAAAGTTTGCACCCATTTCCTGAGCCATATCAAAGTGCACCGTCATGAATCACGAACATCGCCATCGATGTGCACTGTCATGGACCTCGCCATCGACGTGCACTGTCATGAACCTCGCCATCGACGTGCACTGTCATGAACCTCGCCATCGACGTGCACTGTCTTGAACCTCGCCATCGAAGTCCACTGTCATTAACCTCGCCATCGACGTGCACTGTCATGAACCTCGCCATCGACGTGCACTGTCATGAACCTCGCCATCGACGTGCACTGTCATGAACCTCGCCATCGACGAGCACTGTCATGAACCTCGCCATAGACGTGCACAGTCATGAACCTCGCCATCGAAGTCCACTGTCATGAACCTCGCCATCGACGTGCACTGTCATGAACCTCGCCATCGACGAGCACTGTCATGAACCTCGCCATAGACGTGCACAGTCATGAACCTCGCCATAGACGTGCACAGTCATGAACCTCGCCATAGACGTGCACAGTCATGAACCTCGCCATAGACGTGCACAGTCATGAACCTCGCCATAGACGTGCACTGTCATGAACCTCGCCATCGAAGTTGTAAAAATCCTAACCATCAAAGACAATCAGCTTGTTTTTAAAAGGAATAATTTTTTCAACCAATGGTTTGGAGGGTGTCATTTTTTAAGGTCTATAATATTTCTAGGAACTGATTGGAACCATGGTTCCCGAGGTTCTCGATCACATTCATTTCTATAGGGGTGATGCTCCTTAGACAGCGTCCAAATGTCTTTGTCTGACTGATGGTCAAGAACTTGTGAGCCTGACAAATGAGAGCTGAGCTTCAAGAATGGTCAAGAAGGACTTATATAATGTTCCGATGACCCTTGATCAACAGTTAAATCCACTGTCACAGCTGAAATGAATAAGATGCAACATTACAATGTCCGGCGCTAAACTTAAGTACCCAGTCTGTGATGCCATTTACCAAAAGCTCAAACAACAGTATAGAATTTGTTTGTAAAAAGTATATATCTAAGGATACCCATAACGTGTTTGCCTCAGGGGTCAGCCTAAGGCAGGCCAGCACAACCCAAAATGCAAGGCGGGCTATAATATTTAAAGAAAAACTTGTGCGGGCCGAAAAAAAATAGGACGCGTCGGAAAGCTCTTAAGAAATAATAATTAATAAAGAATATTTCTTTACTTTGCGGGCCGCAAAGTGCGTGCTGGTGGGTCGCATGCGGGCCGCATGTTGTGCAGGCCTGGTCTCAGGGACCGTGCACATATTATAAAACGCGAAGTGGGTGGGTTGATTCTTCATTTTGTTACTTTGTGTAGAATGGGGTGGGTAGTGGTAGAATGGGGTGGGTAGTGGTAGAATGGGGTGGGTAGTGGTAGAATGGGGTGGGTAGTGGTAGAATGGGGTGGGTAGTGGTAGAATGGGGTGGGTAGTGGTAGAATGGTGTGGGTAGTGGTAGAATGGGGTGGGTAGTGGTAGAATGGTGTGGGTACTGGTAGAATGATGTGGGTAGTAGTAGAATGGTGTGGGTAGTGGTAGAGAGCAATGTTATATAACAATTCTTTTAATTATTCTTTTTAAAATGATTAATTCATATTTTTTCCAAAATTTTGGCTGGAATTTTGTTTGTTTTTGGACTTTATTCGGTTATGTCAGCGTGTTTGTGTTTGGGGGGGTACACATGTTAAATAATATTATGAGGGTTGTTAAAGAAATAGTTATAAAAAATAAAGGGTGGGTCAATATATCATATTTTTGTATCATATAATATGTCCACGGCCCCTAAGACATCTATGGTTATTGTTTTGTCTTGAATAGAATCACAAAGTTCGCGTTACATAATGTCGCTATTAAAAGCAGCTACAATTTTTTTTCTCCTTGGTAGAACTTGTAGACAGTGTTGTCTTGAAGCCTCTATATACAAAACCTTGTAAACACTTTACTTCGATCTTCTTTGGTCGTATTTATGACTGTCAGTGCGTAGATCTGGTTGTCACTGTGGCTATATGACCGTCTGATTTTAGCAAACAATGCAAAAAACATTATTATATTTAAATCCTATTTTTTAACCCTACTAAGCTAGCAGATAGCAGCTGTCGTTCGTACATAAATACCAAAAATGTCTGGGCCATTGAAAGTAGAATATAAAATCAAAAGTACCAACGGGGGCTGGTGGAAATATATATATATATATATATAACGTGTGAGTGGATGTAGGGTTAGGGTTAGGGTGAGGGGCTGATTGCCAATATCAACTTTATTTCCGACTAACCTGTCACTAAAGTTGTGTGCATCGGAGAACACGGATTTCTAAACAAACAGAACAGTTAAAAATATTATTATCAAACCTTCTTTGGTGTCCTTAGATTTGAGAGTACGAGAGATGTTATGTGCCAGCAAGACGATGCAGAGACAGACCATGAAATGGAAGAGTAAAACTGGTATAAAAATGATTAAAATTATGTAGTACGAGGCCAGGTCGGGGGTCTGTGCGTCAAGCTTAACTGTAGTGTCGTTTCTTTCAGTTTCTTGAAGATCTGAAAAGGAAATTGTATGTGCTATAAAAAAAAGGGGGAAGGGGTGGAACTTTAAAAATGCATCTAGTTTAACCGTGTTCAGGACAGCAGGACATCAGGACTCGGAAAAGTTGACATGTTGGTTCAAAATGAATTGCAACATATCTGATCGTATTTAAAATAGACTGTATAGACTGCAACCTTAGGGGCCAGTAAAATAGACTGTGTAGACTGCAACCTTAGTGGCCAATACATTTGTATATTAATAAATTAGAACTACGCCTTGTTTCACCCATATTCCTATTCAAATATCATCGTCCGCATGCATGAGAAAAATGTATCGATATGAAATGTGCATTTCTTGCAAGGGTGATCAAACATCATTCTGGCTAACTACCGCGGTAACTTTAGGTAGATCTATATCACATTTATATCGCAGCTATTTATATAAACATAATATATCAATATCAGGGACAGGTCATCCTTTAAAAGGCCGTTACTGCGAGACGGGCAGTGACATGGTGTTAACAACTTTCCCTGAAAGACTGGGTCTTAGCTGTGCCAAGTGGAACATATATGCACCCAATATAATGAACAGTCGTGGTTCTTTACTCTCTTGATTAATCACTTTTAGGGATAAGCTTCGTTCCATTTCTTCACATACAGTTGTTTAAAAACCTTCGTCATGCAAATAAAGGGGGGCTACTCTGAAAATGTAAAAAGTAACTTTTCTTAACTCAGCTGTACACCTTTCATAATGTTATTTCCAAAAAAATTATACCTTGCATAGTTATGTGAGGTTCAAAACTTGTTCTCCACTCGTGGGATCTACAAGAAACTCCATAAACCTTTAACTTGTATGCCATAGACCCCGATAAAAATTGATTTTATAAATGTAAATATCAGTTTAGACCACTGGAATAGATGGCGTCTGCATATGTGTATTTGTGATACAAATTAATAAAATTAAGAATATAACAAAAACATGGCGTCAGATTCGTATGTATTTTTTTTTACGGAATTAGAATAGTTAAACTATTTTGTGTCTCCGAATAATATATCTATAATTTTAAAGAGACTAAAGCTTAACTTGATTTGAAACAATATTTAAAACTCACGTTAAAAAATGCATTCTGTACTAAAGATGCATTTTATTTATTTTTGTTGGTTATTCTACTACTCGGTTACTTTATTATTATTCACCCTTCGCAAGCTAAGATGACCAAGGCTTCTAGATGAGTAGTCGCCTTGGCTTGAGCTGCATTTTGTTTAAAGTGAGGGACAGTTACTCAATTCGTCAGCCTCCACGTCGCGTCCGTTCCTATGTGTTCTAATTGCAAGACTTAGTCAGAAAGACCCGAAATAGACCAGGATGCCGCAGATGACCAGCACTGGTTTTTTGTGTTTCAGTGTGATCTTTGGGCGTTCCACATCGCAGGAGCTGTAGGAATTTTCATTGTGTCAATGTCATCCCGCCTTTGGGGACTCCATCTCCGGGTTTGATACCAGAGTTTGCCTTCTCTTAGATGAGTTGCCATCAAAGGTTAATAACTCCCTCTCCCCCCCTCCCCCCGGGGTACTGGTGTTATTTTGCCTTTACTGGGCTTTCACTGGGGATTGGACTCCATTCCACGAGGTTTGGATTTACTATGTTTAGACCACTCGGCCACCCACTCTTTTACTCTTCTACTCTACTACTCTGTTACTCTCCCACTCTTCCGCTCTACACTCTGTTACTCTCTGTTGATCCAGTAGGGCATTGAAGGCGTGGCAGGGCATCCATCAGCAAGCTAATCAGGCATTAAACACAACCTGCATTCACTGTGCCCCAGGGTATTCTTTTGGCCCCAACTTAATTTCGCCCCCGAACTGTCACATTGATAAGGGGGGGGGGCGTAAAGCAGCAGTCGTAGGCTCCCAAGCGAATGCGGGTGGAGGGATCTGTGAACAATAATCCAGTATTTGGAATCGAATACTGTACAGCAGATACCTAGATTGGCCTTAAATATATCGGAAAATTAATTCCATTGAATTTTATTTAAAAATTTTTTAAATAGATTATATGTTGGTTGTATGGTTGTACGCATTTTTCTCGCCCCCCCCCCCCCCCCCGACCCCGATAGCTGCCTGAAAGCAACACTGTCTGATATTCTACTTCTCTGCTCCAAACAGTACCCACCTGTATCACAGTAGGTCCCGGAGTGACCATCAACACACCTGTAGCACCTGCCATCGTAATGACAATGTCGCTCTCTACAATTGACGCCACACATTTGATGACACAGATAGCCATAGAATGGCGGGGCGCATTCTGTGAAAGGATCAGTCTATCTTTATAGCAGTGAAACTGAAATAGGACGACGGCATTGTAACATTTCAAAAATAAGTTGAGCCTTTTATAATGACTAACAGAAAGGTTCATATTAAAAAGACGTAAGTTTTCGATAACTTATAACGGTGCTCTTAAGACTGTCTGTCAGACTGTCCTCTGATTGAAGCTCACGTGTTCGTCTGTCAATGCGTTTAATTTTATTTAATAAACCGTTGTGATGGCGTTTTTTTTTTTGGTCACCCTAATTATTTATAACAAGTGCATTGTAACTGATTCTAGTTTTATAGGAATGCCACGGACACTGACCTCGATCCTTTACAACAGGCTGCACAATATACGGCCCGCCAGCACAACTTTTTGCGGCCCTCGAAGTAACGAAAGATTCTTTATTATTATTGTTTCTTAATAGCTCCCCCCCCCCCTTTCCTATCCTGTTTTCTTTCGGCCCGCACGAGTGTTTCATAAAATATTACGGCCCGCTTTACATTTTGAGTGGTGCAGGCCTGCTTTACAACATCGCGATGACATAGGATTTCTGTGCCACAAGTACCAATATGAACATGCAGTCAACTACAGAGTGCGTTATTGAAAATGCCAGTCTGCAATATGCAGTATGGTCAATGGAAGAAAAATGAAATAATAATAAAATAAAATGACAGAGTGCCAGATAAAATCATTGTAAATCACCTGCCACTAGAAGATGTGATAGAGTTAGTGTACCTAGGTTAGGGTGACCAAATGTCCCCTTTTTAAACGGGATTGTCCCGTTTTTTCACGATCGTACTCGGAGTCCCGAAAAAGTCCCTCGGGACGCCTAAAACGTCCATTGTCTAAAGCCAAACACATTTTCAAATCACTAAAACTTCCTAATCTATAATATAACTTCAAGTAATATTTTGGCTAGCTGTGTAGCCAGTGCCAGTAGTGATGTGGGCTCGTGTCATGACTGCACTGTTACCCCCCCTCCCCCAACTACTCTGCCGACGCTGCGTAAACGACAGTGTCCCTGCCATAGATCTTATATGTATAGTGAAAGAAACAAGTTGAGAGTGGAGACCCTTCCTGCAATCCTGCAGGTTCTCGACAAGTTAGAAATGGACTGTTCTAGTTTTTACAACTTTATATTAGATAAAAAGGAGGTTTTATCAATGGCTGGGACAACAGCCAAATATCCTCAATTTAAATCCTACAGTAGAGCATTTTAATTTGTTGTGTAGTATTATGGTGTAATATATGTATAATGAAATAAGTATTTACTGCACAATTATTGTTTTCGTTTATATGTCTCAGAGTATAAAAATTAAATTATTCATAAGTGAAGGTAAATTTAAAAAGATTTCTAGGTCTCAAAATAGTTCAAATGAGCATATTTCAATAAACAGTGTCCGGCTGAGGCCCCCAGACCCTCTTTAGCTGGAGAGTATCCCCCCCAAACAACGCTCCTTGGGTGTGTCCCGTTTTTTCCAGTTAATGATTTTGTCACCCTAACCTAGGTCACAACACATGGCGATAACGACAAAGAAATCACACCATGGATCATCTAAGGTAGCGGTTCTCAACATAGGGGTCCCCTAAGACTATCTGAAAACACATATACTCTACAGTTATGAAGTAGCAACGAAAATAATTTTGTGGCTTGGGGGTCGCCACGACATGAGGAACTGTATGAAAGGGTCACGGCGTTCGGAAGTTTGAGAGCCACTGATCTAAGGAAATAGGACTTTTTGGGTCAGCTAAGCAAATAGGATAATCGGGATTAACAGCCACAGCAGAAAACAAAGGATGGACATCCCAGAGAAAACAAAACCACAAGAGACCCGCATGGCAACCCGTCTCAGAGCAATATCTAAAGCTCTCTCGAAGAGATACACGATGTTGAATGTAGACAGCTCTCAGTTAGCCAGACGGGCAGTTATTGCTAGTAGAGGAGATTGAACTCTGATTCTGACGAGTTAGCCAGACGGGCAGTTATTGCTAGTGGGGAAGATTGAACTCTGATTCTGACGAGTTAGCCAGACGGGCAGTTATTGCTAGTGGGGGAGATTGAACTCTGATTCTGACGAGTTAGCCAGACGGGCAGTTATTGCTAGTGGGGGAGATTGAACTCTGATTCTGACGAGTTAGCCAGACGGGCAGTTATTGCTAGTGGGGGAGATTGAACTCTGATTCTGACGAGTTAGCCAGACGGCAGTTATTGCTAGTGGGGAAGATTGAACTCTGATTCTGACGAGTTAGCCAGACGGGCAGTTATTGCTAGTGGGGGAGATTGAACTCTGATTCTGACGAGTTAGCCAGACGGGCAGTTATTGCTAGTGGGGGAGATTGAACTCTGGTTCTGACGAGTTAGCCAGACGGGCAGTTATTGCTAGTGGGGGAGATTGAACTCTGGTTCTTAGGAAGAAAAAAAGCTCAACCACATAAGTCGGATAGCAGAGCCAGAATGATCAATTCATTGATCGTGGGTCCTCAAAATATAGAAGAAGAAGAAGAAACTTGTAATGGGATTAAAAGTCGGAATCCTACATAAAATGAGCTGTATAAAGTCAACTGTTCAGACAAAACTGTTGGTAGAAATCTGGAACGAAACAAAAAATAAAAAGAAATGCGCGGAAATAGCCATCGAGTATATGTTTCAGGTTTTGTTAACGTTCAACTGACCCCATAAGCTCATTGGTTCACTGACCGCTTACATCGAAAAGGATGGGCACCGGAAAATGACAACTTACCTCTATAAACTGTTTGTTCAATGATCACTTACAACAAAACGCCTGGACACATGAAATGGTCAAACTACCTCATTACGATTGTTCATCGATCGCCTACACCAAAAAGGCTGGGCGCCGCCAATCATCAGCTGACCTACAAAAGTTAGCTAGTTCAGTGGATGACCACAACATAAAGCTGGACACAGAAAATGGTCAACTCACCTCCATAAGCTCTGAAGTCACACACAGAAAACTCAACGTCCTCTTTAATCGGCAGAAATTTCAACATAAAATATTGCATGCATTTCTCTTGTTCTGGCCAATATTTAATTCCATCACGAAACTGTAACGTTGGCTCTTGTTTCACAGAAAAAACACTTTCGTTATAGACATCACTGAAACCTTCCAAAATGTAACCTTTATTTTTTTTTTTTTTAAAAGGGGGGGGGGGGGGGGGGGGGGTAATAGATTTCGTCATCAACTTCAATAGTTCTGGGGGTTTCTAAAATGTGTACCACTTAATCAACTCCTTTAAAAAGAATTGGTACTTCGTACGAAATACACGCAAAGTGGCACCAACTTTTTTAAGGAGTTGTTTTGTTTCACTATATAAATGGTTATATATTTTCGTTACATCTCAGTATACAACCTGAAAGAAAATGTAATTTATAACTAAAGGTACATAACCACAGTTTAGGCAACGCTGATCTACATCTTAAGTCTATGGGGTGGTTCCGTAACTGTGAAGAAGAGCGCAAGTCGACCGGGAAAAAAAGGAACCATCTTTAGAAGCGCTATCTCAGGCTAGACCTTATTTATGATCGATGAGTGTTAGCACACTACTTGCTATACAATACTGCAAGACCTTATTCATGATCGATGAGTGTTAGCACACTACTTGCTATACAATACTGCAAGACCTTATTTATGATCGATGAGTGTTAGCACACTACTTGCTATACAATACTGCAAGACCTTGTTCATGATCGATGAGTGTTAGCACACTACTTGCTATACAATACTGCAAGACCTTGTTCATGATCGATGAGTGTTAGCACACTACTTGCTATACAATACTGCAAGACCTTATTCATGATCGATGAGTGTTAGCACACTACTTGCTATACAATACTGCAAGACCTTATTCCTGATCGATGAGTGTTAGCACACTACTTGCTATACAATACTGCAAGACCTTATTCATGATCGATGAGTGTTAGCACACTACTTGCTATACAATACTGCAAGACCTTGTTCATGATCGATGAGTGTTAGCACACTACTTGCTATACAATACTGCAAGACCTTGTTCATGATCGATGAGTTTTAGCACACTACTTGCTATACAATACTGCTAGACCTTATTCATGATCGATGAGTGTTAGCACACTACTTGCTATACAATACTGCAAGACCTTATTTTAGATCAGTGAGCTGCCGCGATTACAATACACTTACTGATAAACTAGTCACCAAAATGTTAGTGGTTGTTTGGCAAGCAAATAAATAGAAGGACCATTAATATCATGTAAGTATTCCAGCAAGACGAAAATGGAATAAGTTGAAAGAATTAAAACATGTAAAATTGTCACCTGAAACCCAATTCGAAATTGTATATGTAAAAGTGTCACCTGAAACCCTATAAGAAAATGTGTATGTAAAAGTGTCACAAGAAACCCAATACGAAAATGTGTATGTAAAAGTGTCATCTGAAACCCAATACGAAAATGTGTATGTAAGGGTAAGGTATAGAAATGTATCGAAATTAATTTTAGAGCGGTTTCTCTTCAGCTGCGTGGGGTGCATCTAATTGTCTTGACCTTTGAAAGACTAGCGACACTTAGTGCACATATGTCCATCATTTGACAGGAAAGCCATAAGTAGCCAGAAAAAAGGTGCCTTTTCGAGACACGACAGTAAAAATTACTGGTCTTACTTTTAATTACTCAACATGTTGTCACATTACAGCTTCTGACAATTTTTATCAGCCCTAATATAAGGCAAGGTATGCTATGATTTCATGTAATATATTTATACAAATAGTAAGGGTGAAGGCGAGCAAAAGGCGGTTGACTATACTGACTGAGTCAACCAGTGCGCACCATTTGATGCGGAGACATCAAGCTCTTGAATATAGTGGGTATTCCCGAAATACACAGACCACACTGGTGCAGAATCATTCCTCTCCAACACGTCGCAGTCCCAGGCGCCCTGGCCATTCACTGCACGGCCAGGTTGGATGTTCCATTTCAGAAAGCCATTAGTAGATTGGTTGGTAAATTTTTTTAAAGCAAGGTCACGGCCTGGTGGAAAATAAACATGAAACAAATAATTAATCTGAGTTTGGAGGTTTTTTTTGTTTTCTTTCTGTACTGTAAAGCAGGCGATGATAAACAGTGCTCTATGGAATGATATTCCTTTTAAATTTGGAAAATTAAAGTAATGCTCAAAACATTGGCATAAAAGTAAAACATTGTTCAAAATACATCGGCCGCGATTTCCATCGATCAAATGGGGAGTTAACAATCAAATAATCAAGTGCGAAATATTCATGTCCGCAATATTCATGTGTGAAATTTTCTTGTGCGGAATATTCATGTGCGGAATTTTCTTGTGTGGAATATTCATGTGGGGAATTTTCTTGTGCGGAATATTCTTTTGTGAAATATTCATGTGCAGAATTTTCTTGTGCGGAATTTTCTTTTGAGGAATATTCATGTGCGGAATTTTCTTGTGTGGGATTTTCTTGCGCGGGTTTTGATCCGTGTAAAAGTGCAATAAACATATTCCATCGAAGATCAATAACTCCTGATCAAGGACGGCCATTCATTTCTTACCTCCGCTGACATGAATCGAACAGATCAAAGTCGGAATGTCGAAGGTCAGCACCAGAGTTTTCACCAACTGCACGGAGTAGCAGCCGATATCAACTGTAGGAAAATAGCTGGGTAAAAGTTGGAACAAGGAACACTCCCCGCTTTGGTTGTTGACGTCATACACATGTAGGCTAATGATTGGTCGGTCGGCTGGGAACAAAAGTTAACCATTGTTTATGTATAGTAAAAGCTCATTTTAAAATAAACACAAACTGAAAGAAGTCAAAGAATGGCACCTGATGGGCCGTCTACAAAGAACGTTACGCTCCGGGAAAAAAAAAAGGGGGGGGGGGGGTCTAAGAAATTGTGATAGTTGTGACGTGACATGGCGGGTGTATAGTCTAGATCTTTTGTGACGTCACACATTAATATAATTTTTTTTCCTTACGAATAAAGATTGAAATTGACAATGATGTTAAACTTTCTGTTGTGGTAGATGCATTCCGGCAGAAGATTTCAATTTTATAAATTTAATAATTTAACAGTGTGTTTTAGATTAAATATTAATTAGGTGTTAATTTTTTAAAACAATTTTTTTTTTTTGACATTCTAAAGCGCGACGTACTTTAGGGGGGTGGGTTCCCCTGAGATTTGTTACAGATTGTGACAAAGGGAGGGGGTAAATGTTTTCCAAAAATATCGTGACATGCTTCATGGACAGCTCTTTAGCATACTTATAGTAAGCTACTATTTTTTATTAAACAATTGATGAAACCATCTTGAATTCTAAAGCAAATTCAGGTAAGCTGTCAGCTTTATGGTCACCTAGCAACCTGTTCCAGTGCCCAGCATTATTTCAAAGTTTAACACCTGTTCAATTACCATGTGGTCACCTAACAATCTGCTCCGGTGCTCAGCACTATTTCAAAGTTTAACACCTGTTCAATTACCATGTGGTCACCTAGCAACCTGTTCCAGTGCCCAGCATTATTTCAAAGTTTAACACCTGTTCAATTACCATGGTCGACAAGTCCAAGCCTCAACCACGTGACAGTGATGCTGTTTTTGAAGATCAGCTCGACTGGATCATTATCCATGACCTGGATACATGGTGCCTGGTATTGTGAGAGGCTGGATATATTTCTTGGTCCGTTAAAACCTTGACTTCCTGAGAGCAACATTGAATAACCCGGATGTTCATATCGTCATCTGTTTCTTATCAAAATTATGATTTATTTATGAAAACATTTGGACATCATCAATTAACCTACACAGCAAATGTTCTCTCTCCACGCACCTACATAAACCAGGGGGGACATCATATGCTACTCAATGTTAACGGGTCCCATCCACCCGGGGTGCTGTGATATTTTTGGGGTCTTTTGGTGGGGTTGGATCTCCAGATCACAATCTTGGGACTGACTCGGTTTAGACCTCTCGGGCACTTGGCCACCCAGCATCCAGGAAATTAAGATTAAAACAAACATAGAATATGCCTACCCTACCCAATAACTGTTTCAAAGATGGTGATGACGCCTACAGTTTGTGGACTTGAATCATTCAATAGCAGCGGGTAGAGCTATCACTGTATCAATAGGTGTGTCTTTATAATGTTATGCAATAAAGGAGTTGCCAAGACTTTGCTTAAAATGTTAAGGATCTACACATAAAGTTGAGGAACCACTGGTCAAAGAAAGTTGAGTAACCACTTGTTAAAGAAAGTTGAGGAGCCACTTGTTAAAGAAAGTTGAGGAACCACTTGTTAAAGAAAGTTGAGGAACCACTTCTTAAAGAAAATTGAGGAACCATTTCTTAAAGAAAGTTGAACCACTTCTTTCAGTTAATCAAAGGGAACATGCACATCAATGATAAAATCGACAGATAACAATAAGGGGAACATACATAAAAGGGACGAGGGCAAGATGAACAGCGTTTACAATAGTAAGTACTAAGACCCACTTATCTGGCAAGCATGACCGAAGTAGCCTGCGGCACATCTTTTCCCGTGTTTCAGGCAAGTGCCGTCACTGGCACAGCCTGCCTCCACACAGTGACACATCAGCAGGCAGTGCTGACCAAACCATCCGTGGTCACAGGCTTCAACAATAAAGGTGCATGTAAATGTTCAACAATAAACGTGCATGTAAATGTTCAACAATAAACGTGCATGTAAATGTTCAACAATAAACGTGCATGTAAATGTTCAACAAGAAACGTACATGTAAATGTTATTGTATATATATTTCAGCGGATATACTTGTTCTAAAAAAAAGACATGCATTCACTTCACAACATGACCACGTGACCTTGCGTCATTCTGTTGCGTGCATCAATTGGTTTCAAAATGTTTCATGTTGTTTTAAAGAGGTTCGTTAACGAACAGTACACAACAAAAGGAGGATAAAATTGTTTAAATATGATAAAGAAAAAAAACGCTACCTAAACTAGTGCTAATTTACAAGTAACATTTTATTTATACTAACCATTTTGATATAAAGTACAAAATCAAATACAAGTACAGTAGAAGTCCATTAGTCCGGCATCCAACAGTCCGGAATGCCCGATAGTCCGGCATCGCTCCGGAAAACTGTAAAAATTTTGGTTTTCTCCAAAAGTGTGTCTTTAAAGCAAATAAAAACGCCCGAGAGCTATTCGGAAGTTTTCGGGGTAGTTCGGGATCATCCGGAAGCGCTCGGTATTGTTTGGAAACAATTAGCGGCCGGCTAGTCTCAGCTGTCACAACAAATAAAGGTGCAGTGCAGCACAGTTAATCAACCACGAAGCGTCTTCGCCATTTTTTTGCGCGTTGTTGTTTTGTGTCCTTTCACATCGCAGTAAACTGTGTCTCAGTACTCTCTACTGTAATACAGTACATCTGTTGTGACGTACGTAACTATTGAAACTGTTTATAAACAAAGTGAGTTTCGTTCTAACTGTACAGTGACCATGTTTTCAAAACCTAAGCCTTCTGCAGAAAAGGAAAAAATCAGCTGGGCAGAAGCTGCAGAATCACCAAATAAGTTTATCTCTTTTGCTGAGGCTAGTACTAGCTACAGTGCTTCAGAAATTATTGATTTCCATATCATTAGAAATAAATTTTATACTAAACGCAAAAAGGTCAAGAAAACAAAAAGACATTCGTGACTTTTTAAAATCTAATTGAAATATGTTTTACAGTACGTGTACATACATTATATGAAATGTAAAATAAACTTTGTTGTATTTGCATACTGTATTTGTAGTTTAATTATTAACCTAATTGTTCTTATAATTACGATTTATGTATGTATGTAGTTAAAAAAACAAAGTACATTTGTTTTACGGCAAAGCCTACACTAAAAAGAAGGGGCACCGCCCGATAGACCGGAATTTTCGGTAGTCCGGTCCCGAACGTGCCGGATTATCGGACTTCTACTGTATATAGAAATAAAAACAACTCTATCAGCTTACAGCTAGTGAATACCTATGATAACATTAATTGTCAAACTATTAATCCACACGCCACACAAACACACACACGCGGAAAAACGTGTACGTCTTTAAGTCTCTTATGTCTTTTGCATCTCAGGTACCTGTAGTACGTCTACCTTAATAGTCTGAAAAAATGGGGTTGGGGTGGGGCGTTTCTAGAATTGAACCTTAAGAAGGCCAAGCGAAAAGTATCCATCTATATTTAGAACCTTTCTAGTAAGTTCCAGAGAAGCCCAGTGGTTGTACGCTGACCCGGCAACATGGGGGCAATTAAATTGGTGTTGGCGAAAAACAAAGGCGAGAAAGCTCTACGAAACATGATGGCTCTCGTCTGCGACACATTTTGGGGACTTGAAATTCAAAGTTGTAGGATAAAACTTACACTAGGTCAAATATATCAGTACACTAGGTCAAATATATCAGTACACTTGGTCAAATATATCAGTACACTAGGTCAAATATATCAGTACACTAGGTCAAATATATCAGTACACTAGGTCAAAAATATCAGTACATCAGGTCAAATATATCAGTACACCAGGTCAAATATATCAGTACACCAGGTCAAATATATCAGTACACCAGGTCAAATATATCAGTACACTAGGTCAAATATATCAGTACACTAGGTCAAATATATCAGTACACTTGGTCAAATATATCAGTACACTAGGTCAAATATATCAGTACATTAGGTCAAATATATCAGTACACTAGGTCAAATATACCAGAACACTAGGTCAAATATATCAGTATTGCAATAAACGACAAAAATAACAGTGTTTAACTTTTTTTTTTTAATTAAGTTTATTGACGAAGCCCGCCACCCCTTTTTTTTCCTTACACACATTTTTTTAAAACGTTAATATATTTCATATGTCTCAGTTAGAAATGGACCGCCATATCCCCCACTCCCCATCCAAACCACAATTTGGGTGTTTGCCCCGCGTTTGGAACAGTGGTCAAGAATGAAAACATTAGACATGCATAGAAACTTGTCTTAAATTTATCAGTGCCGTAGTTAGGGGCGGGAATGGTTGTCGGCGTTGATTGCTATTTATGATAGCGGATAATATGGACAAAAAATTGTCAATGTTTTATTGCTTCAGTAAAATGTAACGTATACCTGGAGTGGCGCTAACAGAGCAATTTATATCAACACTCTGTTTAACCTAGTGGGGTGGGGGGAAAAATGAATAAGTGTGATGGCACGCTTCTATGTTGTTATATTACTTACTAGACAGCGTAGAGGCTACAAGAATCCACAATCCCAATAAAGTGAAGGTGATCATTCACGACCGTAGAGTAAGTCACTGTTACGTGAAGGACTCCGGAAGTAACCGAAAGTGTGTCAATGGATATCTCTGGGATTGGATAGCGTCATAAACAACTCATGGTTTTGGGGGGTGAAATGTTTATGGCAATCTTCTCGTGCTGCAATATACTTTTATATACCTTTCCAAGACTCCTTTGGCTGTCTTTGGTACCTGCCTTTTTTTATTTTTTTATTTTAATTATTGTCATTTTAATTATTGTGTTTTGTTAAACAAAAGTTTTGACGGTGAAATATTGACTCAGAAAACCGGAAACATTTCCTTATTTCAGAAATGGGCCCAAAAAGTGCAAAATACATGTTCTCGAACTGACGGTGTGCAGCCAGGTGTGATTTAGAGGTTTGCGTTTAGCTCTTATCGTCATTTTCATTCTTCTTCTGTCCGCTGCTACCAGGGTACACCAAAAGACTTGGCGATGTACCGCAGAGTGTGGGGCCCGCTGAAGCTTCGTGTTGTGGATTTTGAGTGTGTCCTTAAAATTATCAATGCACCGCCGGCGTGGTCTTCCTCTGGCCTGAAACCGGATTGACTGCTGTTGTAGACGTGCAGTCGAGGATGGTTGACCGACATTCTGACCAGATGGCCAAACGAATTAATTTGCGGGACTCAAAGTTATGCACTCGAACCAACAAACTGATAGATGTCATACCGAGTGTAAAATTGGCCTGCCAATGCATTGAATTATGTGAGAAAAGTTTTATGCGTGACCACACGTGATGCCCTACTCTTGATTGTTAGTATTATGTTTGATTACACTTGATGCCCTCCCGTCATTGTTAGTTTTATGTTTGATCACACTTGATGCCCTACTCTTGATTGTTAGTTTTATGCTTGATCACACTTGATGCCCTACCCTTGATTGTTAGTTTTATGTTTGATCACACTTGATGCCCTACTCTTGATTGTTAGTTTTATGCTTGATCACACTTGATGCCCTACCCTTGATTGTTAGTTTTATGTTTGATCATACTTGATGCCCTACTCTTGTTAGTTTTTGTGTACGATCACACTTGATGCCCTAATCATGACTTTTAGTTTTGTCCTGGGCTGAATGAAATATCACTAGTTCGAATTTTATATCATCAGCATCTACTTTAGACTTAAGCGGAGGTGCTACTGAGAGTTCTAATTTTTTCTTCGTTTGTCTTCTAAATACGTCAAATAGGGAAATGGTGTCGGTGGGCCGGAGCGCGAGCTTTAGTGCCCCCCCCCCCCCCCCGGCAACCCCCACACGGCCCGACGACAGGAACCCCCACATGGCCTGTCCGTCACAGTCTGATGAGTCTGCCACAAATCTTAACACCCCCCCCCCCCCCAAACCCCCTATTAAAGTCAGTGACACTTTCGAATTAAAACAATTGTTTAAAAAATTAACAAATAAATAAGATTTACTCTTAATCACACTTCACTAATGTCACTATTAAACTACTAAATTTATGACAGTGACATCTTCTGAGCTCTCTGAATACATCCATCACAACAGAAAGTTAAACTTAAACATCACTGTCATTTTCAGGTTTTATCAATTCGGGTCATTTGTGGTAGTTTATTTTAGTTAAACTGAAGAAGTAAGTTTACAAACAAATAATAGTCCATTCACTTTCATTTGATACCAAATATACTCTTGCAAGCTAACAATAATATTTATTTTAAAAAAAACAACCTCTCACTCTTGAATCCCGTTTCGGAATGGCTGCAGCCTGCGTATCGATAAAATTGCTTGATATATCAGTTAGGTTTATATTTATTTTGTTATTTAGCTTTATAAATGTATTATTTGTAGATTGTGGTATGTCAGGATGGCCGAGTGGTCTAAGGCGCCAGACTCAAGGTTGATATCTTCCCATGATTCATGGGATAGGTTGTTCTGGTCCACGAATGTGGGCGTGGGTTCAAATCCCACTTCTGACAAAGTTTTTTTTTTTTAGCTTCAAATCCCACTTCTGATATTTTTATAGCAATTCAAATCTAATTTAGTGGCAAGGTGGCAGACACATGTTATGTAACAACAAAAATATCAAATTTTTTACCCACCTTTTAACAAGTTATATAACATTTTTTAATATTATAAAACATTTCTAGCACCACCCCACCCACCCACCATAACAAATTGGTCAGAAATATTATTTTACAAAAATGTGCCGATTATTATTGTAAGCAAATACTGCAATTTAGTTTGTAATAATCCAGGCTAATTTTGTAAATTTGAAAAGCAGAAATTTATCACACAAAAATAAAAGCTAAAAAAAAAACTACAAATGATATATTTTATATATAACAATGCTTTTGACCACCCCCACCCTATATAACACAGTATAACAAAATGATAAACTGCCCCCACCCCTTTTGCATTATATAATATAACAAGCATTTGACACATACTTCAATTTTTACTTGGACCATTATAATTTTTGTGTGTAAATTAGTTGTAAAGGGAATTTAATAATACTGAGCAGATTAATGAAGGAAATATTATAGTACAATTTATATTATTATTATTATTATATAATTACAACTCTTGAAAATGTACACATAAATGATAGACTTTAACATAAAAGTGGTTGACCGGAACATGAGACATTTTATTTTACAGATTTGTAATATAGTCTAGTAGCCATCAGTAGTGTTAATGATAATTTTTCTTGTCATTACTATCATTTGTTGAGGCCTTATCCCATAAACAAGTAATAGAGACACTAAATGAGTACTATAATTAAAGCTATATTACAGTTTCTTTACAGCAGTGTAGTATGCCATTTATCCTTTTGATTGAACTGCTAGAAGTTTATAACATTAAATTTTAAGTGCTCAACAATATAAAAAAAGACAAGAAAACTTTGATCTAAATTTAAAGTGTACAAGTAAAATTATCTATTTAAAAAGTATTAAATTTACTCAGACTCACTAATTATTTATTCATAATAAATTATTTAGGTAGGCTGCACTTATTGAAAATCTTTTCATCATACAATACATAACTGTCCTTATACCTGCTGGTACTTTTGGTCTATAATTGCCAATGTGGCATCGTATGGAACTGAAACAGGGAGGGTGGCATTGTCAGCTTTAAAAAAAAATGTTTAAGATCTTAAAAACATGTTGTTCTGATCCTATCGAGGAGCTGTTGGAAATTAAACTTGGTTAAAGCACAACTTTATTGACTCACCATTTAATAACACAAGCAGGAAAAACAGTTAACTAAGAAACATTTTTATTGACATTTATGAAATTTTTGTCAACCACCAATGCCTACCTAAAGTCTCACCAAATTAAAAAAAAAAGAATCTTGATCTTCATTAATAAATATTATTCTTAAGAAATGTCCAATCCTTCTTAAAACTCCATAGCCCATCCAGAAGGTACAAGATAAAAAAACAAAACAATCTTTATCAAGCGTTCTTTATTTCCAGAAAGCTGATATTTCTCTAGAGCTTTCACTCATGTTGAGTCCTCACAAAGCCAAACTCCATCCTTAGAAAATGTCAGTATATACAAAACTCAACTTAAAGTTATGATCGTAATTCCTTTTAATATTTCTAAACGGTCATCTTCATCTTGAGTCTCCTTTCATCTGTTGCAGGTATTCATCATATGTTATGCTTTGACCGTGCTTCACTTCATTGTAATATTTCTTCTGAATGAATTTTCTCCCAGAGTAGCCACAAACTCCAACTTCTGGTTTATCCTGCAAAAAAATATATTTATTTAAATTTATTTTGCCTTGTAAAAAAAAAAAAGATTCAGATTCAGCTGTTTTACTCATGTTTCATTCAGAAATACTATAAACTTTGAAATATAGTTTGGCCACCTAACATAATAATTTCACAAAAGAGACCAAAGACAAAACATTTATTTCCCAACCCCAAACTCAAGAAAAGTTATTAAACTGACCTATATTACATAAATCAGTCTTCTAAATTAAACAACTCTTATAACCTGGCTTATGAAAACCTGTGTATTATGAAAACACCTGTATTATAAAAGCATTTTTTTTTAAAATGTGGTTAGCACAATATTTTAAAGAAAAATGTATAATCTGATCTGTTTTAAGATTCTTATAACTTTTAGGTAACTCAGATATGGGTCAAAATGTTCCATTTTCACTTGCAAACATCTAACACTTTCTAATCCTTGAAAAGAAATTATTTTAAAACACCGTGGTAAAATTATTAATTTTAAACACACATTTAGAGCAGGCAATTTTGAAAGTCGTCCATTCCCGACTTAACATAATTAATATAACTTGGTAACATGAGGATAACAGGTAGAAAATTTTAAAACAATTTAGTTGGCATCTCAAATTCATTATAATTAAGGAAATTGAATACTTCTTTTAAAGCACTTGTCTAAATTATAAGGCAGTGGTCAGCAACCCACAGCTCTGGACCAGAATGCAGCTCCCAAAATATTTTCTTAACAGTCAATAGATATAATTTACTCAAATAATGTTTCCAACCCCTTCCACATGCCATCATTGTATTATTCCAAGTGTTGACTGTACTACACTACTTTATGCATTATGGTCATGGAACAGTAACTAAACCAAGTGTGAGGGCAAGCCAGTTTATAAATGCAAACAATTAATATTGTTTAGGAAGTTTGGTTGCTCATTGCTAATACTGAAGTGCTCCAGCTCTTGTTCCAAAAGCTTATTGGACACAAGCTGATTTTAAGTCTTGAATAACTTTTTTAATATATACTTCTTTCCTGAGTATGAGCTTGAAATAGTCCAGGTTTCTGTTCATTTTCTAGCATTCTGAATTGTTTCTTTTCCTCTTTAATTTAATTTAAATTGTGAATTAAATGACTTGACCCATTTGAAACATAATTTTATGTGAGTTTTAATAACAAACCAGATTGATATAGACTTTAGGGTGACCCAAGGCTCCACAGCTGTTTGACCATACATGGTTTGCATTTACCACCACAACTGGATCCTCGGCAATCAGATTAATTGCCCATTGGGAATTTATCTAAGATGATAAAGGAATTAAGGTACAGTTGTCAACAGTAAGATATGTACATAGGTAAATTGTGAAAATCTTTACTTAAAATAACTTTACAATTAGCTGATAAAAAAAATAGTATAACAAATTAAGATTACATTATCAACTCTATAACTACTGTGTGTAAATAAATCAGCTTTTAAAATAGGTGTGGTATCATAGAATTACTATATATTGAATTGGCTTTACTAAATTGTTTATTTTGTTCCTTTTAAGATCTATTCTTTTTTTTTTAAATTTAACTTACAAGCAAATATAAAACTTCTACTTCCCAGGAAACAAAGTTTTGAATTATGGAAGCATCTTTGCATTGTACATTCCATATATTAAAATGAGTTAGATGTAAAATTACTAGGCTTTCAAAGTGAGGTAAGATTTTTCAATTACCACTCACGTTCCAATAATTGCTTTAGTAAAAATTATTTCAAACTATGCATTTTATGTTTAACATTTTTATTATTTACTTCAAAATCGATGCATTTGAATTAGGAGACAGAAAATTTTATATCTCTATATATAAAAATTGCATAATATTTTTTAATGCAACGGAATTTAAGTCAATCTAAATGCAGACAAAATTTCTGTATGCAATAAGTAAAGTTACATAAATTAAAAACAATTTTCATCAAACATGCAGCAAAAGATATTAAAGAAGAAAACATTACCAGTTTATCTTTATCTACAAAGCGCAAGTTTCTGTAATCATCTTTCTCCCACAGCTTGAAAAAATAAATAAATACAAATTACTTAATAAATATACTAATACATTTCAATAAATATGACACCTGATGATGTGAAAGTGATATATGTGGCTCAATGACATTACTAACCTCTTTTCTTAACAAATTTCAGTGTAACACCTAAATAAATAATATACTCCTCTCTACCAGCTTTTAAAATTCCTTACTACTGCAATTATAGTAGGCATTATTATTAAAATTGGTTATCAAAATTTACGCTTGACGGTTCCACCTGTTTCCCCTTTGCACTAGGTCATAGATTTTAGCTTAGAAAATTTATGCTCAAGTTAGGGGGACTAAATTAAGGGTCAAATTTACACTACCTAAACACTTGCCTTAGACTTAGAAAGATCCTGAACATCAAATGGCCAAACATCATCACCAACAAAGACTTAATGGAAAGGGCATACTATGAACCTATTGCTGAAGTCAGCATAAGGAAAAGATGGAGGTGGATAGGGCTCACTCTTCGTAAACCCCCAGATAACATCACCAAAAAATCCAGAACATGGAATCACAGGGAAAAAGAAATAGTGAAAGGCCAAAGAATATATGGAGATGTGAGCTAGAGGCACACGCACAATGTATGGGATACACTTGTAAGCAATTGGAAAGGAAAACACAGGACCGCAATTCTTGAAGATGGCCTTTTCCCCAGGTATGGCAAAAGGCATAAGTAAGCAAGTTAGGGATACTGACTAAGCATTCACGTTAGATAGAGCTGTAGATTTCAGATTTGAAGGTTGTTGTAAAACTTTTTAAAAATAAAATTTGCATGAGTTTTGTTTATTGTAAGCCTTTTTCCCTTTAGAATGTGTTGATGTTAAACTTTTTTTTCCATCAATATTAAAATGTTCTTAGATGCTATCACTTTTATGTAACGCAAGTTTAAACAAATGTATTGTTAAAAATGTTATTCTTTAAACTTTAAATAAAAAAAATAACCCATTATCATTTTCCTTTGTCTCTGCCTCCGTAAGTAGCTAAAACACATTCTCATCCTGAAGACTTCCTGTCCCCTCTCCACTTTTAAATTTAGTACCCATGTTTTTCACTACTTTTTTCACATGGCCGTCATCTTTGACAACTGTTATGGCAACAAAGATGGTGGCCTAGTCAAAAAAGTAGTGCAGAAACACTGCAAAAAAGTAGTGCAGAAACACTGCAAAAAAGTAGTGCAGAAACACTGCAAAAAAAAAGTGCAGAAACACTGCAAAAAAGTGTAGAAACACTGTTCTGTAACTGTAAATAGTCTAAATAGTGGGTGCGTAAATTTACCGGTAAATTCAGACAATCTGTGTCAGGGCCACCATCTTAGTTGCTAAGGGGCTGTCCATTAATTATGTCAACAAATTTTTGACGATTTTTACCTCCCCCCCCTCCCCCTTGTCAACAACTTGTCAAACTTCCAGAGACACCCCCCCTATAAAATTACGTCAACATTTGATTACCCCCCCCCCCCCCCCCAAAATACAGATAAAATGGGGAAAAAAGCAATATTTTAAATAGACTAGTTTACAACTACAACAAAAAAGTGAATAAAAGTAAAATGTTTAGAAAAAAAAGTTTAATAAATTTTAAATTATGAAATTAAATTTATTAAAAAAAAGTAACATTGTTGACATCAACTTTTCTTGACCTCTCCCCCTCCCCCTTGTCAACAATTTTCAAAAAATTTCAGACCCCCCTCCCCCCTATTTTGTTGACATAATTAATGGACAGCCCCTAAGGTCACCCTAACCTGAACCCTAAACCTATCCCTAAACTGAACTCTACAATACCTATTAAGTTAAATAAACATGTAAATGACATCATGGCCCAAATTGCCTGCTTTAGTCTTCAGTTTTAGCCAATAAAAGTGGCTATTTGGACCCGGGTATCAGAAGTGAGAGTTGGGATTAAAAAATATTTTAATTATTATGTTAGGTTGTAAGACAAAATTTGGTATCAAATGAAAGATAATTGAATGGGTATATATTGTTGAAAACTTACTTCTAAAATAAACTATCACAAATGACATCCGAATAGCTGGTCCGAATAGCTGGCCCGGATCCCTTTGCCTTTAGTTAGACTTTTTTAGAGTTAGACTTAGACTAAATGCATGACCTGTGACCTAACAAGTTAAAAATTTCTTTTTCCAAAACTTCAGTCACAGTGTAATGTCTGAGTGTGTCTGAGTCAGTGATCACAGATCGGTGTTTAGTGGTTGAGATTGAGAGTGAGAGTGACCGACCTAGTGGAGTCTTGGCCTTGACACAAGACATAAGTTTGCGTGTTTTGAGTGAATAAATAATGGTCACATTTTCATTCTTACCTGTCCTGTATGTGTAGGCTTATTAGTATTCGGTCCTTCATTAATTAAATGGCAAGCTGATAGCGATAGTGATCGCAAGCTCAGTGGAACAGTAAGTTTTGTTTTGGATAATATTCTAAAGACAGCAGCCATGTTTGATACGATGCGACCTTCAGTATTTCTTGCCTACCTTAGTAAATGGGAGCCTATTCTGACATAGAAATGAAAAAACAAATTTCTTCGGTGACCTCCCGTATTTCCAGATCGACTCTTGAAAATAATTAATCATATTATGTAAGTGTAAGGGGTCGTCCATTAATTACTACGTCAACAATATTTTCTCATTTTTTACCCCCGCCAACACTGTCAAACTTTTAATGACCCCCCCTATTTTATTAATATATATATATATATTTATATAATTTTAAAATCACTTTTACATTTTAAGCACTCTCATTAGTATCATGAGATAGGCGACTAAAACGCGTATCTTATTGTCAACAGTCAAAATCATATTTATTTTCCCAAAAAATATTCATTTAATTCAAGGGTGGGTAAACTATGGCCCGCATGCGGCCGGCAACTGATATTATGCGGCCCTCGAAGGCATTTAGAAATATTAAAAAAATACTTTGTTTTAAAGTTATTTTATTGAATTTTACAGAATTTCATGTACCGTTATGATTGTTTGAGTTTGAACATTTTTGATCAACTTCCTTTCTAATTTTTATTATTTTAAACATACCTTGACATTTGTCATGTAATGCTAAATTGCGAATGTACCGATTTTAATGTAGAGAAATGTTTATCGACATGTAAAATTTGGACATAATATACGTGCCCCCCCCCCCCCCCCCGGCCCAATACACATTTGTCGATGTGGCCCTCCGCTCAAAAAGTTTGCCCACCCCTGATTTAGTTTATGGCCAGTTGCAAAAATAAAAAAATGATGTTTTACCATAACTTTTTTGGGGAGGGTATAGATACATTGAAATGTGGAGACTGGTGTTTGGTTTTGTGAGGAGACGGAAATTATACTATACTTTAAGCTGTTTCTATCTAACATTTCTCTCCTATTGAACCTATTCATTATTCAGTGTTTCTTTCAAGCATCTCTCCGGGGGAGGGAGGCAGTGTCACTCCCCACACCCCCACTCCCGAGCACGTCAAATGTGTACAAAAATCTGTTTAAATGTTTTAAAATATAAATTACTAAACTGTCATTTTTTTTTTTTTTAAACATTGAAGTATCTAGTGTCTTTAACCGATTACAATTAGTGGAGCCTATGAAATATCGCTACGCCAGTGGTCGGCAAACTCATTAGTAATTAGTCAAGAGAGCTAAAAATCAACAGCAGGACGATTTAGAAAATTTAAGAGCCAAATTTTTTTTCCAGAACATTTCAAGAACCATGTTTTTCGGAGTCAGAAAACCGATTTGTGGCTGACTGACCGAGGAGCTCCCAGGTCGCTAAAAAGCCGCATACGGCTCACGAGCGACGATTTGACGACCACTGCGCACGCTCGATGTAATTGATGATCCCTATATTTAAGGTAAATCTTGTAGCGGCTCACTATTTGATGATAAATATCGTACCTTGAGAATTTAACTGGCGCATGCAAATAGTGCATGTCTCATCAATTATTAAATCGAAAGCGTTAGTGTTTTCGATTATAATTATATCTCATTTTAATGGTACCGGTACTGGTCCTAGTTTTTAAATGAATCTTGATTGATAATCTTCAAATTGTCAATTTGAAATAAATTATGTATATCGAAGAGGCAATTTGTAATTAATCTAAATTAAAAATGTTAAAGTAGTTTGAAATTCCAAATACAAATTTGAATCTACTGAATATTGGGATATGTTTGCCTCGGAACAATTTCACCACAGTATTAATAAATATAATAAAAATAATATGATAAATGAGGAGTCCAATTGCAAACCCTGCTAAGTCTAAGTCTATTAAGATCGATTTTGAGAAGAAAAAACAATTTAAACACCATGATGCGCTAATCTTAGGATTCTTTTTCTTTTCCAGTTGAAAGATTAGCTGTAAAGGATATATTTTTTAATAAAATAATGTATTTAAAACCTTGCATTTTTAATGCAAGATAAAGTTATTACGGTACTTAGCAGGTTTTGAAAATGGTTGACATACTTAGCAGCTTTTGAAATGGCTGAAATGCTCTTCATTAAAAAATATTATTCTTTAAGAAATGTCCAATCCTTCTTAAAACTCCATAGCCCATCCAGTGCCGTCTTTTGTAAACAACTAGTCTTCTTAACATAATTATGTCGTACTTATAAGATTTATAAAAATGACCTGTTTAGAAATCCCATAAAGAGTATTTAAAAAAAAACAAAAAAATTAGACTGGTAAAACTTGAAAATATTTAGATTTTTTATTATTATTTTTAATAATTTGTGCTGAACTTCAACATGTAAAATGATGTAGACAGTGATTTTTTTTTTGTGATTGAATTTAAAAACAAACAAACTATTTACTAATTAAGTAGTTAACGCCCCAACTAGTTTTAAATAAAAATATAAAATCCACATTACTAATTACTATTTTGTAAATTTTAACTATTTTTTTGTGCATAACACCAGCAGGTCAAGCAGAGGCGTCACTTGATTTTGAGGCCCCAAGCCACTTTTTGGTAATGTACTCACCAACCTTGCATTAAAATTATAATTAAAAGAGTTTCCACATCACATCTTTCAGTTTTCAGCGCCTACTTACAATATCCGAGGCCCCCTGCAGTCGTTATGGTTGCCGGGCCCACAAGATGGTTCTAAGGTTAAGTGACACCTTATAATAATAATAATAATATACCTAAAGCTTTAAGTTATTGTCATGATATAGCTCAGTGGTCGTTGAAAAATGACGTAAATGACCCCAAATGGGATAAAAATGGAAATCTTGGGGGGGAGGATGAGGCCTCAATCATTGAGTCAATAGACATAAATAAAATTATATATAAATTATCATCATCATCAGTGGTGCTACAGCTCATGTAGGGTCCTTGACCAGGAACCACCACATTTGGAACGATCCATGGCTTTCCAACTGGTGTAAATCCTTCTCTACATCGTCGATCCATCTCAGTCTTTGATGACCGACAAGTCGTCTTCCTTTAGGCTTCTGCCTGAATATCGCTGCTCTAAATTCCGACATCTTTCAATATGTCCCGCCCAGCGCAGTCTGCCTTTTTTTTTTTATTGTTGCGACTATGGGTGGGTCTTTGTACAATTGATATAGCTCTTGGTTTGTACATAATCTCCAAACATCATTTTCTATCACTGGGCCATAATTTTTTCGGAGGAATTTGCTCTCCCATTTGATTTATTGAGCAGGTCTCTTCTTTTCTGGTGAGGGACCAAGTCTCATTAGCATAAGTTACTACCGGATAGTGGTGTATATTGCCTTATTTGTTCCCCCAGAGAGGATTTTGCTTCCCAGCAGCTTTTGTAGGCATAAGAGCGGTTGCCTGCAGTTATCCTTTATTGCACCTCCGACATAATTTCATTGTGCTCGTTTATAGTTGCCCCTAGATATTTGAATGTAGCCACTCTCTCAAATTTGTGGTTGTTTATATTGATGTTGTCATCAGTGTGGGAGTTTCATGACATTATCATACATTTTGTGTTTGGTTCATTTACATCAAGACCATCTTTGGCTGAGTCATTTTCAAGTTCCCTGAATGCTTTAATTATGTCACTTCTTGCCCAGTAGCGCTATATCATCTGACAGGTACCTCAATAGCTGGCTATATTAAGTTCCTGATGGTTGTTGTTCTGTAGTACCTCTCTGGAAGTAGCTTGTTATGGTTCCACTGGTGCTCACGTGAATGCTTCTAATAACTTTTTCTAGCGTGATGTTAAACAGGATACATGATAGTGAATCTCCTTGTCTGAGGCCCTAATTAACTGGGAACTCCCTCGAGTATTCTCCCTGTACCTTGATTCTACTTTTGGAGTTAGTCATCGTCATATAAGTATGAGCCGACTAAGTTTGTTAGGGACTCCAAGTTCTTGTAGAGCATTGTATATTGTATAGGTAATTCATGTCTACGCCATCATATGCTGTATAGTAATTCACGTATAGTTGGTGTATGTCAATGTTATATTCATAGCATTTCACCAGGTAACATCTAATAGTAAAAATATGATCCGCGGTTAACCTATTCCAGTAATCCTCTAGGACAGCGGTTCTCAACCTGTGGGTCACGACCCCTTTGGGGTCGAATGACCCTTTCCCAGGGGTCGCCTAAGACCATCGGATAACACATATGCTATTCAGTTATGAAGTAGCAACGAAAATAATTTTGTGTTTGGGGGTCGCCACAACATTAGAAACTATATGAAAGGGTCGCGGCATGAGGAAGGTTGAGAACTACTGCTCTAGGATCTGCTCACTATACCTTTCCAGTTTTCTTACTATAACTTTTGTGAGGATTTTGTACAGGTACATTACATTAATTTACATTAAGGAGGGCGATTCCTCTGTAGTTTGAGCAGACCAAACCAATAAAGCATTTTATAAAGAAATATTTTTTATGGCAATAATGCATCTGATCTTTATAAAAGTAATAGCGCAATACATTCAGTAACTTGTGGTTACTAGTGGCTCAACAGCTAAAATCTCTTATTTTAATACCGGTATGGTACATACTTTTTAACTGGTCACCTATTTCATCTTATTCTTATGCTCAGTGGAGTCACAAGAATTGGTTCCCCCCAGTGCGGTTAACTCATGGTCTCTCCTTATCCCGACTTCTCCATGGACCTCCTGGCAACACAGTGTTCTTATGGCAAACTACTCTGGTTTTAACCCTACTCTAGTGACATGTGGCACCTTGCTCTTGTATTAAACTTAATTTTCTTAGGTGATTTATAAAACAAACTTGATCGAGTGCTGTCAAATTTACTAATTATTTTCATTTGCTGTTATCCCCTGTCCTGAGAGGATGTCCTGGTTGCGGTCCCACAGTGACGATACAACATACGCTCAAAACTTTTTTGAAAAGGGTTTCAAAATTGTTCATGAAGAGGCACACAAAAAGTTGCAGCCTATCGAAACATTTTTTACTCACATGAAAATAAAATCAAAGTAAAGAAATCAATTTTTTAACCCCAAAGAAAACATCTCAAATTTTGTCTCCGTTTTAAAAAAGCCCCAATTTTGATGTCATTGTATAAAAATGAAACATAATTACAAGAAAATTGGAATTTAACTTTTTTTCCTAAGAAATCTTAATTAATCCAAATTCTTTTTTTTTGGACCATACTTTATTTTTAATTGTATTATTTGTATTCTCTGCATAACTAGCTTCAATAACCATTTTGATTTAATTTATATATTTGATTTTCTTCCTTTCAATTCGGGGAAGGGGAGGGGTAACATATATCAAAAAAATATATTTTGGGGTAAAGACTATAAAAGTTTGCTGACCCTTATAAATTATATAGGTACTGAAGGTACATAAAAATTTAATTTAATCAATAACTTAGATTGTGTAAAAATGCCACATAAAAATATACCAGCAGCAAAGTAAATTAATTGTCTAACAATAATTCTCCCCTGAATGATTTAATTAAAAAAGTAATGGATAAAACTGAGGTAGTTCATATCTTATATTATAATTAAATATCTCCATAAAATCTAAAAGTTTTTAAAAAAGATAAAATTTTGAAAATAGATTTTTTACATACATATAATATAAAATAAATGAAGTTGAAGACAGCAACTATTTTAAGTTTCCTATCATTTAATTCTTGTAGCAAACAGGAAAGATTTTACTACCAAACATTTATAAACCATACATCATACTTTTAATCTCAGTCTACAACAGCTTTATAAACAGTTTCTACCACAGCTAACATACATTTATCAAAACTCAAAACGTTTTAAATTAACTAGTTATTTAATTTAAATTAAATAATCTAAATGGCTTGTCCATAATTATATATTCCAAGTTCTAATTTTTTCCACACTTTTCAAATATTAAAGCAATTTTCCTAAATATAAAAAATTTTAAATGAACAAACAGTGAAAAATGTTGCATTTCTGTTATCCAAATCTATTTTATGTCATTAGTTGTAGCATCCCTTATCTTTATAAGTTTGGTTAGCATCTTCTTCTCTGATTACTGAAATAAGAAAACATTTAATTTTTAAAACTACCAGTACCTTGTATTTATGTATTTTACAAATATAATTTTAATATATATCAAGAAACATAACTTTAACAAAATTATTATTTCCAATTGCATTGTAAACAAATAAACACCCAACTATTCAAAGTATTTTTTAATGCCAAAAAAAAAAAAAAAAGACCCATAAGTTACTTGATTTTTTTATTTTAATCATTAGTAATGTATTAAAAAGGCAACAAACCTGTGTATGTCCATCTATGTTTATGAAATGTGTCTTTATCATATACTCGAGCATAATTTGCTAATCCAAGCCATCCTGGAGATATTTTGAAATAAATGTAAAAAAGCTAACTTAAAAAATAAGAAGAAGATACTTTGTCATAAATTACAAAAGGTTACATCATTATCTTCATTCTAATTTCTTGACCATTCACAAAGTTTGCAGCTCTTCCTCAGTTGGTCTTTTTCTGCGTATAGGGCACAGGTTCCCACACTTTTTCAGTCACAACCAAATTTTATAGAAGCACAATGATCAGCTACACCAAGACATTTAAAAAACATCAATATGGTAACATCACATACAAAAATATATGCAGTGTTATGAAATTATTCAAACTTTATGAAGACACCAATCAAAAATGATTTGTTCAAAATCATTATTCTTTGATAAGATTACTCTTTCAAATGGTGACCCCCCACATCCCCTTTTCTGAAACTCCCCTGCTACCCAATTTGGGGTCACGACCCTGTCACAAATTGGTTGTTATGGAGGAGGGCTCCAGTACTGACTTATCACAATCTATACTATTATGACAAAGTAATTTCAGTACAGGATTGCTCCTCTCTGCAATTTATTTTTGTGCTTTCTAGGCGTTGAGACAAACAAAAGCACAATGTAGACATGAATTAATCTAAATAACAACTCCAGGTGTCCAGATGATGAAATAGTATGTATTTATTACTATAATAAAAAGCTCCTCTGTAGTCCTCACTAAATGTCAACTATCTCTATGTTTCTATATAACTATAGCTCCATGTCTCCTATTTTAACTTGACTGTCTTAACTCTGCTGTCTCTACTATAATCAACTGTATGTCTCACTAATCCACTGTCCAACTAGTCAGCTGTCATCTCATCTGATCTCTCTTAATTGTTCCAATGTCCCCAAACCTCTAGCTCTTATCTACCCCTCATGATACACCACTCGAATCCCATAGTTATTGACTACATTACTTGAGACTATATTCTCCGGACCAGATTCTTAACCCCAGACAACTATTCTATGTTTAAACACGTTTATTAACATCTATCAAGTTTTATTTTTTCTATCTCGAGTCCTTAATTTAACTAACACTACCCAGGGTCTGCATGGACATTCCACATTTACCAGCAGACTATAAGACAAATTACTCTAACTCATTCTTGATACGTGTTCCCACACTGTCCCTTAGTGATCACCTGATGTAGTGGTGGCCTGCTTAGTTCCCAGGCTATGTCTTCCCTCCATTAACATAAACCATCATCTAAATTGTCTATTGCCTCGCCTATTGTATTTTTGTCTGGTAATTATGATTAATGTTCCCTTACAGCCCTGGTCATTTGTGATAGACCCATGGGTTGGATACAAGGGGCATAGGATGTTCCTCTAGTCTGGCAAATCCTGGTAGGTAATCGAGGCATATTTCTTGCAGTTCTGGACAGTGGAGAGGTGATATGGTACAGTCTCTGCAGAGGGAGCATGGTGTTCTGACTAGTTTATGTGGTGGAGGTGCAGGTTTATTTGAATGTATTCAATACACAAGCAAAATATCGATTGGATCAGTTAATCTTTTTCAGTTTTTTTTCACAGTTTTTACACGTTTTATTTAATTGTGTTTCACTCAAGTACAAATGGATGTGCTAAGGACGATTTTCTTGTGTGTTTTTCTTCGCGGGAAACAGCTTTAATATGGACTTCGGATATCAAATTACTCAGACTAGCATAAAAATATCACTTCCGCCATGTCAACAACAAATGGCGACCGATTCACGACTGTGGCGAAGAAGGCGGGACAGGAGGGAAGGCATTTGTGTGAAATGCAGAAATAGAGGACAGCGAGGCTTTCTTCCACCTGTTGTTTTGGGAAATGTTAGATCACTGTGTCACAAAATGGAGGAACTGGATTGTTACTGTTTTCTTCATTTGGATTTGATTGAAAACATTTTCTTATTGAACTCAAACTGTTGTGTCGATTTCTGTAAGGAAAATAATCACGAAACAAAGAATTGAAAACCGATCTTTATAGTAGCCAAGATGAGACGACTAAGTGGAACAACTGTTATCGATACTATTGACCGTGATATCTTGGAAAGTTGTAAATGTAATTGGATTCTTCACAACGATTCGACGCCTGATCGGATAGCAGTTTCCATGACTGGGTCAGAGCTGCCCCCGTCCGCTCACAACCCTTGCATTTACCGGATAATTTCCGCAGTGCAGCCTCAACGGTCGATTTCTCTCCATCGGCTGAACAGGCTGTCCTGTGGTGACTCGTCATGAGTCGTTCATCGTTTGGTTTCAGGCGATCGTTCAACACCGGTCGGAAGATGTCGAGGGAGAACCGGAAAGACATCCCGGGGCAGGCCCGAACCGAGCATAATGATATGCATGACAAACACCAGCGGAAGATTTTATTTAAAAAATTGGATTGTTGATCAAGATACATTATCTATTGAGTGAATATTTGTTATGTTTGATGAAGAATTGTTGAACAGGGAAGGTCGCAAACTGACCACAAGAATTTATCACCAAATTAGAATGTCAGTTAAAAAAAATAATTAAATCTTTACTTGTCCCCTTATTATATAAATGCATCTTCATTATTTTTACTGTAATTATTATTACTATTAAGAAAAATGTACCGTAATCAAGAAAAAAATTGGCATATATAATATCATTTAAAATAATACCATTTTTCGAAAATTTGCCATTAGAGTTTGAAGTACAAGACAGCTATCAATTATGAATAACTTTATGCTAACCAGTGCGGTGAGTGCGTTGTTGTTAATTTTTTTTTAAGTACATGTTAAGTGTTAATCGATTTGTGGCAACATTTAATATTTATTTGGATTTATTGAGATTTTTCAATAAAAAAAAGCAATTGAATTGCTGCAGTTTATTTTTTGTCAAAGCAAATGTGAGCTTAGTATACAGAAATATCAATATTTAACATCTATATAAATGATAAAAGTAAAAGATGTAAGATAATTATCATATAATTTTTTTAATAAAAAATGCTAATAACTTACCTAACCCCATTAAAAGTAATGAAGCTGCAATGTCTGGCTTTTCATGCCACAGCGTTTTGTAAAAATTTAACCCTGAAAGAAGAACCCATCATTCTGTATTAATGTTAAGCTATATTATTTATCTTATATAATTAGGTACTACAAACTGATTTTTCTAAATGGTCCAATAGCTTTATTTTATACTGTCATGTCAAGAACTCATGATTCTAAGAATGTGGATACCAAACTTGTTCATATAACTCAATTAGTAAAAAAGTTATGAAATTTTAAAATTTATTATTTTGAAAAATTTTGCCACCATCAAAAGTGCCATTTTTGTAAGGCTATATCTGTAAAACTAAATCACTTAAACTCACTTACTTACACTCAACACATACCCACATATATAGAGAACAGACTCAATTTTTTTCAATGGTACAAAATGATTAATTCATTAAATTTTATTTTTATGAAAATTGCATTTCATCAAATTTTGAAAAAAATAAAAAGGGAGGTAAAAACGCGAAATTTGGTAATTTTTAAAAAATCACAAAAAATCAACTGATAAGAAAGCATTCATAATAAATATACCAAAATGAAGGGTAACCAAAGGACTGTGTAATTAAACAGCAAGTGTAAACATAAAATTTACACTTAAAATACAAAAATTGTTAGAAAAATGCAAGGTTTCATAAGACGCAAAAAATCGGACATTTTTAAAAATTGCAAAAAATCAATAGTTAAACCAAGAGATAAGCCAATTAAACCAAAATAAAGAAAAATTATAGCTCTACATATTTCAACAGTCAATGAGCCCATTACTTATTTATATACATTACAAACATGGCTGGAACAGTGAAAGCGTTTACATACAGAATTTTTTAACCTTTTTTTTTATAAGGTGTATTGAATGCACATCATAATTATATCAAAATGTAGGGGAACTAAAGGTCTATGTACCATACTTAAACAGCATGTGTACCCATAAAAAGTACATTGAAAATACAAAAACTGTTAGAAAAGTGCACGGGTCCACATGAAGCGAGAAATCAGCCATTAAACATTTTACCAAGATATAAGCTAATTATACCAAAGTACAGAAAAATTATAGCTCTGCATATTTCAACAGTCAATGAGCCCATTATTTATTTATATACAATAAAAACATGGCTGGAACAGTGCAAGTGCAAGCAAAATTTTAACATTTAATAAAATGTAACGTTTACAGATTTAGAGTGCCTGCATTTTTATTTTAAGTACCGGTATTAGAACACACTGCATAACTTAAACATTTACATAACATGACCTTGTAAATGGGAAATCAACAACAACCTAAACTGTGAACATCCCCCTTTAAATTCAAATGTAAAGGCTTTGAATATAATTTTTGCAGACTAATTTCATTTTTCAATGCCTCTAATAATGGTTTACCACTAAGTTTCCTACAGAGAGCATCTACATCATCTGCCCTTGCACATGGACCACCATGTTTCTTAACAACATCAGTAAGCTGAGCTCTTTTGTCTATTTCCTTTAATTCTTTCTTTATCTTTTTATCCTGATTGGCAATCATTTGCTCCCTGAGCTTTAACTGAACATTATGTTCAAGTTCTTTCCTGGCTCTCTTAAGTGTAGGGGAATGCTTGCGAGGAGCAAATGTAAATAACTTAGCTCTTTTTGATAAAGACTTGCTTTTAATGAACGCAGATGTTCTGTTCCTGTTGGTACAATGTAATGTGGACCTACTGTGTAAAGAGCAG
Organism: Omphiscola glabra; assembly: GCA_964017045.1. Lineage (NCBI taxonomy): Eukaryota > Metazoa > Mollusca > Gastropoda > Lymnaeidae > Omphiscola > Omphiscola glabra. Next base: position 30,796,467 of record OZ024795.1, read on the forward strand.
TTCTTCCTCTTATTTATGTCATAATCTAAGTCCCCAAAGGCACTTTCACCTATCAGGTTGGTAAGGGGACAGTGAGTTAAAGCTTCTGATATGTTATAACTAAATGGGCCTTTGCCAAGAAAATCTGCTAGCTGGCGTTTAGTTACAACAGCGCATTCTTTGGCTATAAAAACAATAGTCTTATTTAAAACAAACAAAATATTATTATTACTGTTTACATACTGTGTAACAATATGTAAGTCTTCAAAAGAGACTTGAAAATCTGGTCCAAAAACAGATACAAAACTATCATCTATTAAAATAGTTGGGTCATTAATACAGTCTAACAATTTTTTTACATAAACATGAAACTCAGTGTACTTTATATTACTGTTTAAGAGTTTCCAAAATGGACCTGTTATTTTTAAATAAAAAAGAGCAATAACACATATTTCAGCCATTAGCTCTGTATCATTAACATAAAAAAATACACTTTTCATTTTTAAATTTATGTTTTCAGGCAAAATGCCAGATGTGAAAAATTGTTTAATCTTTTTATCATGTACTATTAAGGCAGCTGCAAAGAATGCATTAAAACTATTAGATTTGAATGAAGGAATGCTATAATTCTGATAGAAAGCAAGCAATTCTGCTCTAACTGAACAGAAAAATCTGTATTTTCTTGTTGAAGATTTCTAATAACATTCTTTAATTTTAATTTATGATGCTTAATTTTATTAAGAGATGATATTCTACTTTCTTCATCATTTACCAATTTTACCTTCAACATATTTAATTCTTCTTGAAAAATACTAATTTTTTCATTTAGCTGTAATTTTTCAATTTTTAACTCATTAACTCGTAAACTAAATAACTGTGCATTGTCTAAAGCCTGTTTTAATTTTAATTTAAGTTCATCAACTTCACAAGACAAAGGTTCTTTGTTGATACTAACAATGACAGGGTTAGGAACAATATCAACAATAAATATACAACTCATAAATTCTTTGAAACATTCAGGTTGTCTTCTTTTAACATTTAAATGCCTTATATTTTTAACTTTGCACCAAATTGGCTATTTTCTTTTTTAAATGACATTTGTCAACAGATCCACATAATATACAAAGCCATCTATGAATAAAATCAACAGTTATACTATCTGTTGTTTCCGTTAATAGAATATTAATAAAAGTCAATAATAAATTCATTTGTAACTTCCTGCACTAAACCAGCATACTCCTTTGGTGGACTGTACACATTTTCTTTATTTATTCCAAATGATGATAGGGTAGGGCTTATGAAATCCAAATCCAGAACTTGATCCAAATAATGAAAATAATCCAAAGTTGAAAGGGAGTTAAAACTGCTAAGAACTTTTTCCACACACTTCTGAACTTTGCGGCTGGTACTGGTACATACTTTGATCTGAGAGAACCAGGTTTCGAGCTGAAAAGATATGTTCAGGCTTTATTAGTACATTCATAAAATTTTTAACTTAGTAGAAGTAGAATACAAAATATGTTTATTACACTGAATAACTTATCTTAGGCATATAATTATAGTTACCTGCACCCATGACTTATTATTTTCCTTCTTCAAAACATAGAGTTGAAGAAGTAATTTGTTGCTGATGATTAGAGTAGGCAATGATGGCCTTCTTCCTTTCCCTTTAGCCAGAAAAGTCTTCTCTAGAGCAGCGAATTGTTCACCATTTAAAACAAAATTAAACAAATTATAAATGTTCAGTTAACATAAATCCACCTATGATAACAGAAATTACTTTAAGCTATTTATCATGCATTACTTTGAGCATCTCTTAACTTGACGAGTTGTTCTACTTTTAACATTCATTGTTTGTTTACATTGACGACAAATATTATGATCACGTGACCTTTTTTATTTTTTAAAATTGAATATGATAATATCATTTGCTAGTTATAAAACTTAGTAGTTATTAATCTTCAACGTATCCTCTTTCAGAAAAAACAATAACATTTTAAACTGAGCAATCAGAAAAAATTAGACTTCACTACAAACAGAGGGGGGTTTAAGTCATCTGACAAAACTCAAAAACGATAATAATCAGCGACAAACAAAAATATTTATATCTACATAAATACAAATTTTCTAAAGAAATAAAGAATTAAAACATAGCTGACACAGTTTCAAACTATTTAACTACATATTTTTACTGATTTTACTTACCTACTAAGCATTTAAGATCGGCTACCGTCAATTTAGAAAAAACGTCTGGTGCGTTGTCAACATAGTTTTCAGCCATTTTCACGTATCGGAAACAAGCGGGGTGAATGAAAATTATATTGTTCTTTGTTTAACTCGGCAGTTTTTGTTGATGCTTAGAAATGAAGTGTTGTTTTTGTATTTTAAAAGAAAATAGGACGAGCTTTCCAATGATGCTGGTTTAAATTTCATATTTTGCCAAAAGCAAATAGTAAATGATAATTTTCTTCAATTTTTAAAATATTTAAACTGTTACGTTACATTAATATTTGGTATGAAACTAAAGGGCATTCATTTCTGCACATGATACACTTATTTGTGACAAAATACTAAGAGCGATAAAAAACGGCACGGAGATTGAATAGCGCGGGGGTAAAAATGATCGCTTGACTGTCGATAAAAAATCACTTTGGTGATGGATTTCATGCGATAAATGTAATACTCTTTGTTATTTCAACAACAATGAAAATGACATATAATTAGAGGGCTTAAAATTTACTTTTAAATGGTACCATTTTTATTAGTTTATGACGAATTTTAAATATAGAAAACATTAAGTGAAAAGTTACTAAATACAGGCTTCCGTGACACAAAAACGCGTTTTCACGCCAGTTTGTGGTACCTAATTACTAATATAATATATACATTTACATGGTGATTAAGAAATATTTTTTTAAATTTAAAAGCTCTAAATATAGTAATAGTAATAATTACTTCTAATTCTAATAGTAATACACAAAACATTTCAGTGCAGAAGATTTTTGGGCCTAAGACTAAGAAGTTTATAAAGAACTGTCCACCCCACTTATTAAAATATTCTAAACGAATGGTCTAAATTCTAAAGTAAAGGAATGGTGAAAATGGTATAAAATAAATTATAAACGAATGGTAGTTTTCCAAGACATACAACTGTGAACATTTTAACATGTTTTTTAAATTTAAAGTGTCTTTCAATCAATGTAGAGAAATAGTATAAAAAAAACAATCATTTATTCATGATTAAACTTAATTAAAGTACCTACGTTACTATCTAGAGCTAAGGCTAAGTTATAATCTAAACAAAGTAAGTTTAGTAAGTAACTTATAAGTTATAATTATTCAACTTAATACAATAATATCAGATCAGACTCTATCACTCATAACCGACGTATCTACTATTATTTATAAATCAATTCAGTCTATTCCATCAAATTCGATCCGCCAAACTAGACTAAGAATGCAATAGTTGGTATTAAAATATATAAACATAGTTTTTTAGCAGCACTCATTTAGTCATTACCTTTCTTCAACATATTTGTTTTGAAGGTTGTTTATTCGGTTAATGTTTGGAAGTGACTCGGTTTACAAAAGTCGATTTGAGTCAAGATTGTATTTACGTGATCGAGTCGAAGTTCCGTTTCAAAGTAGAAGCACCCTACTATGTCTATGTGAAGACTTGATAACGATTTTAGAAAATGAAAATGCTTAAATATTAAAACAAATATATATTATTATTTTTATTTGACATCTAAAATTTTAAAAAATCAAATGATTATTATGTGGGTGAGAAGTGGGGCGTTCTTAAATAATGCTTGGGGCGTTCTTAAATAATGCTAATTCAATCTTCTTCTACAATTGGTGCTTCATATTCATGATTCATAGTTGACATTTTGACGTAGCAGCCGCGAGGCAATTTTTTTCTTCAATATCTTTATCCATTTGTAAAATATATTAAGTATTCTGGTACTTGACTTAGGTCTATCCATATTAATTAAAGCTTTATTACATATTAATTTCATTTATTCGGCTTTATTACTTTCAAATACTATTATCACTTATAGTTTCATAAATAATTAATTATTTATCTTGGTATATAAAAGTAAATTAACATTAGTCATATTTGTTATCAAGCCCTATGACTATGGGGGCATCCATAAATGACGTCACGGAAATAAATTTTTCCGATTTTTGACCCCCACTCCTACCATCATCACAAAAAGTTAGACCCCTCCTAACATATTATAACGTCACAAACCTCTGCACCCCCCTATTAAAAAAATCCCCCATTCCACGATACCAGCGGTTCTCAGCCTGTGGGTCGCGACCCTTTTAGGGGTCGAACGACCCTAAGTTATGCATGGGTCGCCTAAGACCATCAGAAAACAAATATTTATGAAGTAGCAACGAACATAACTTTATGGTTGGGGACCACCGCACTATGCTGTCCTATATAAACTCACATCCAATGGATAGGCATATTGAATAACTGCACCTGTGTCAGAAACATTTCCCCTAGAACAGTGGTTCTTAACCAGGGGTCAAAGCACCCCCTAAGGTGCCGAAGACCAATAACATTTTATTTGCTACCATTGCTAGTTGTTGCTGCCTTAAAAAGAAAAAAAAAATGTCAGCTTTTTATGCGTTTTGATTAGCAGCAGTAAATGTTTTTGTGGTTATTTATTTATTTTTTGCGCATTATTTATATTAGTAATATTTTTTATTGTTTCTTGAAAGTTAATTAGAGAAATGATATGAAAATAACTTAACTTAATTATTTAATTTTTATCACTTAAAAAAATATTACACTATAATTTATGCGGGGTGGGGGTGCTGAAAATGTTTTGTAATTGAGAAAGGACGCAGCACTGCGAAATGGTTCCCTGTCCTAGAATATTTACTAAGATCAACCTCCACCCCCCACCCCCCGGTCAACCATTGGTAGTTCCATCCCACAATTAACGGAGTAGCCCTAATTCTATCACTCACATCTTCACATTTAGACATAAATTCTCACCACTGTCATTGTCACTACACCCCGATTCTCCTCTTCTGTGGCATCCTGTAACTTGATTAGAGGCCATTTTTGGATCTCGCAAACCTGTACTGATTCGTTAGAGGATCGTAGTTCAAGGATAAATTAATTATAATTGTTGTGTAAAATAATAAAGTTAAAAAAAATGTCTGTAATTTAGTGTTATTAAACGCATTTTTTTCCAATTATGTTCCACTTGTAATGTGACGACACATTGCTTTAACACCCCCCTCCCCATCGTCACAAAAATTTGACCTGCCTCCCACCCACTTTTTTGGGGGGCTCAAGACGTCAATTTTGGATGGTCCCATCATCGAAATTCACTCACGTGTAACAAGTGACATGACCTTTTATCTCCGATTTTGTAAACGGAGCCACTAATAAGTTTTTGAGAAGAGTGAAGAGTTATTTCTGCGGGTCTTTTTTCATTATTTCATTAGAAGAGCTGATATTGGCTATGGTGTATGTAATTGCAATAAAAAAAAGAGTTCTAATAAAGGAGCGCGTACCAAGTTTAATCTCGTCACACAAAATTAAAGTCCTTAAACGTCACACGTAGTGTGTGCTTTCGTCACAGTATTTGTCTAAAGCATGGCGCTTCTCATATAGAGGTTATACGAAAATGATCAACTCATCGACAATAAGTTTGAAAAAAATAAAGATACAATAAGGCCAATCAACTCTTCTGAAATGAGCTGACCTTCCATTACGAGTTACGTCATATCGTAAAAACACTTTGCCTTATGATTGTGTCTTGTTTCAACCGTTAGTTACAGAATTCACTTCAGTTTCGGGCGCAACTTCTTTGACCTAGATCTTCTACTCTTGTTATAGAAATTAAAAAGTATCTAAAAATTTAACTATGTCGTCGCCAGAAAAGAAAATGACTTCAAAAGCTAAAAATATTCTGAGGGCCGATGCCGATCATGAGAAACCAAAAATCAGAGAGCGGGCAAAGACGATATCAAGTGCTGACGAATCTTCAGTTTTAATTGCTCATAACATCGATGAAGCAGCAACAGTGGAACGAAAATCCAGAGCTAACAGAGTATGACATTATTTTTTAAAATTTATTTTAATGGCCAATGAATCATAATTAGACACTAAAACTAAGGACTAAAGTTAAAAGTGCCTTAACATGACATAACTGAATAACTGTAAAGGCTAGACTTAGTTAATTTAGCCGCCTATCAGTATCATATAATATTTAATAATATCACTTTTTAATCAATAAATTTATACTCCTGCATTGTTAATATTAATTTTATTAAAATTTAGTTTGTAATTGGCATAGTGTAATATTATTTAAGTGGCTAATTATTTAGTTAGACTAGCCCAAATTCTTGTAGGCCCTGCAGCTTTTTTTAAAGAATTGATGAGCCTAGGCCTAAGCCTAATTAATAAATATATTTTATTAAATTTTCTTATTATTACTATTATATATCTGTATAATTAGTTGGTTTTTTTTTGCAAATGTAGACTATGAATATATACTATACTATGTAACTTTAACTTTAAAAGAACTAAATCTAATTTAGGTAAATTTGGAGAGATAGCACCGCGTTTTTTACCATGGCCGCCATCTTCATTGCCACGACCCGCAAACTTTTACGTGTTTACGGGTCGCGGCAACCAAGCTGGCAGCCGTTGAAAATCAAATAACTCATGACAGACTCACTTTTGCTAAAATTAAGAATAAAATGTTAAAAATAATTTAAAAAATTCCTAAACATATCCCTAAACCTAACCTGAACGCTATATTTATCTATAACCTGGGTTTTAACCCTTTTGGAACCAGTGTTTTGACCCTATCGGAACCAGTAATTTTAAAATTATAATTAATGAATCAATAAAACTTTGCCATTGTCATATTAATGAAAATGTAACTCTATTAACAAAAAAAAAATAAGGGGAGTGACTCCTGAAATAAACAAGCAAATGAATTCACGGTGCTATCTCTCTAACTAAATTAGCCCTAACTTACATTGTTTTGTCTTTGTCATTTTAGACTGAAAAAACACTTTTAAGCTCAAGGCAAAGTGTAATGCCTGACAATGTGTGAATGGTTTTGCAGGTGTAGCAAGATAATGAAACTCTCACTCACTTAGACAGTAGGAAGGGTAGCACAGATATAGTGATATACCTTTTTGTTACAGATTATGAAAATATTTCTTTCAAAACTTAACAAATATTGCTTTTAATTTTGAATACAGTATAAAATGATTTCATAAATATTCTTTTACAGTATGACCCTTATTCATTCCTTGAAAATATGACAATACCGTTTGACTTTGCTAATATTGGGAAATCAAAAAACCAGACAGTGGAGTCTCAAGCTGTTGATGAAAGTAGTGTTGGGACTGGAGCTGGGGAATCAGGTGTTAAAAAACCAATGCCACATTGTAAAGCATGTACAGATTTCAAAACTTGGATGGAACTCACTGCGCATCCAAGAAGGGTTTGTGACCATTACTTTACTTTAAACCAGTATCTCTCATTGAAACATTGTGTTTAGGCAGCTCATAGAATTAAAAATTCCTATTAAATTGTTTGAGGATTCCAAAATATATGAATAACAATTTTTATTTATTTTGTAAATAATGTAAAGCGCAACCAACTCTGTCAAAAAGTTATTTGAGACGGGATAGATTGATTGGGGGGTCATCATAAACTTAGTAGAGTTTCTAGGCTATAAATATTCCTTTAATGGTGGGCTAAATGAGAAATATTATATAAATTATGAGTATGAGTGAATATAGTGTCAGAAAACAATATATGTTGAGCTTAAATTATGGTTACACAAAATATAAATTTAAATGTTTTGCAAACCTTCATCAGTACAACCATAAACATTCATATATGTATAAATTAAATTTACATAATATATATATATATATATATCATACCTATACCTAAAAATGAAAGTAAAGATAAAAATAGGCACAAGTCCCTACAGGCCCTACTGAAAACAAAGCTCTTCTGAGTTTTGTTTTCGTTAGGAACTTGTACCTAATCTTCTGAGCTTTGTTTTCGTTGGGAACTTGTGGCTATTCTTATATATATATATATATATATTATTTTATAAAGTTATTTTATACATATATTAATGGTTTTTTTGTACTGAAAAAGGCATTTGCTGAAACGTTAAATTTTTATTTCGTGTAACCATAATTAAAGCTTGTGTTTTTTTATTTGTGTCTCATTAATCTACTTAAAAGCTTTATCGCATTTCAGCCTTTTATAATTAGTGAACAAAGTGCCCTGTTTGTCTGGAAACTAAGCTGGGCAGCGAGACAATAGATAGAGAAAAGCTACTCAAATGAAAGAAACAGTTGGTCATAAATAAATCACTGTACATTCAGACCTTCCATAAATAACTTTCAAAAATTTCCATGAGCTACTAAAAATCTAACTTAAGCTTTAAGAACTATACATGTTATGAAAACAATGTCCATAGATCTATCTTTTGATGCTCAGAATGTCCTCTGTTTTTTTTTTATAATTAAAAGTTATCAAGCTTCACTTTCATTGATCAATTTTCAAAATTAAAAAAATAGTAATGATAATAATTAGATCTTATGATATAGTGTTTTCTAATTTTTCTAGAACATGAGCAGAGAAGAGAGGGAACAGAAAGAGTGTCCTCCAGATTCTGAACTGCTGGGTCGTAACACATGGGCTTTTCTCCACACTATGGCAGCATATTATCCTGAAAAGCCAACTCCAGAACAACAGCATAACATGAAAAAGTTCATTGCACTTTTGTCAATGTTTTATCCATGTCATAAGTGTGCTTCACACTTGCGTGAAGAGTAAGTTACTATATTTATGCATGTGTCAGGCTGCTTAAATCAGATGCGACATTTGTATTGCTGCATCATTAATTAATGCATTTTTATAGTTGTTTCTGGTTAGATAGGACAATCATTTGATACAAATGGCACAGTGACCAAAAAAATGGAATTTACTTTTCTTATTATGGTTCTGATCAATAAACATTGGGTTAAATGTCCAATTTATGCATAAATGGTAGCATGCTAATAAACATTTTTAAGACAGTATTTTAGGATGTGTTTGCAATGAGCTTATCTCAACTGTAAAAAAACCATGCTAGGAAACCAGGAAAAGTAGGCATTTGTCAAATTGTACCTTGTTCATGTGATTAATCTTGGAAATAATTTGCTGTATTATAGAAATTCTTTTACCAAATAAGGCAATTTTTTGAAAAAAATTATGTTCAGTACCTGTAACAGTAAATAAACTAAATATTAGAATCTGTTAATTATTAACTCAAATTAACTGACTATATTTCTCACTAATCTTTACTCTTTGTTTCAGTTTATTATAAAGTTTAAAAAAGAAATTCATTTTAAAATTAGTTTTGTTTGCTTTAACTTCAGCTGATACTGGGCCAATGTGCTCTGGTTGCCAAGAATATATATAAGTTTTGTATAGATTTAATTCCAAAAAATTGTTATGCTATCATTTATTTTGCAGTTTGAAGACAAATATACCAGAAACATGCAGTAATATAAAATTATCTGACTGGTTTTGCAAGCTTCATAACAGTGTAAATGTTCGTTTGGGAAAAGTTGAGTTTGACTGCTCCAAGGTAAGGACTCTGTGTTGCTGGTCTCAGATTGTCATTCAAAATTTCAAAAGCTGTTATGCATGGGTGCTCAAGGTTATTCAGCTCATGTTTTTCTTTTAAAACATTAAGGCACAGCTGGTACTTATTCAAGTCTGTCTACATATTTTGCCTCTCTAATTACAAAATTGCTCCTGGTATATTTTGTTGAGTATATTTTTATAGACTTGTGTGTTTTTGTGTGAACCCTGTAACAGTAATTCTTAAAATTATGGTATCCACATTCCATGTTTTAAGGTGTAAAATATTAGGAGTATGAAACAATATTTCCTTTTTATTTTGGACAATTTTTTTACTTCCTAACTAATTTAGACATACCTGATTAGAGAGTAAGACTACCGGTAAAGAAATTTTACTTTAGGCTGTCAACTTGTTTTTTTTGTTTTTATATCCCAACACGCTAGCTGCTCACTGCTACAGCAAATGCCATCTTGATCTTAAATTAAAATTTTCTTTATATGATTTTATCAAATTTATATATTATCTATTATACAAGAATCTCCCCCATGACACAGAACCAAATACCGTAGCATTATACTTTTATCCTGAGGTTACTTTGACTAATATTGGGTTAACCAAATCTTATTATTGATCCGGTTATTTCCTAACTATTAAAACCTGATGAGTTTGATGGTTCTCTTTTTTTTTTACAACAGGCATAGATTGTTCACGATATTACTGTAAATTAACTTAAATAGTATGTGCATTAAATTTCTTTAATGACTTTAAGAAATGAAGATAAAATTTAAATAAATGTGTACTTTGGCCATTTTCCCATTTTTTATTTGGGAAGTTACAATTGCAAGACCAGCAACATAGCCAGTAAGAGAGCATTGCAGAAGCAGCTTTCCCTAATATTATTTTAGATAGGCATCTTTTTTAAACTGAAAGATAAATAGGTTTATATTTTTTTCACTAATGGTGCAGTTTATGAATTTATACTGAATTCTAATATAATTAACTTATAAATTAATAGTACCCGGTAGTATGTCTTCAAATTTTCCCCGAGTTCTGCATCATCTGTCATTTCTTGCATTGACATATGGATGACACTACCCTTTGATGTAAGGGATAAACTGATATGCTCTTCAGTGGCATACTTCTAGCAAAATTACTTGTAGATTCAAGATAACTTTTTTGAGCAACCGCTTATGTTGGCAATCTAATTTTTACATTTCAAAAGTACTGTTTTTTTTTCTTTATTCAATTATCCAATTTCTTTTAAATTTGTATTGTAAACAATTTATCATATCTCATTTCAGGTTCTTGAGCGGTGGAGAGATGGTTGGAAGGACGGGACCTGTGACTGATTTGTACTCTATTTTTTTAGTAAATCAAAGTCCATATTTTTGTTGCTGAATATTTTAGAAACCATTGCCATGGTCATAATATCATCATTGGAAAACCAAGGAAAAAACAAACATTTACCAGTATTGAATAACCTGTTCTTTTATTTTAAATTCAAATGAAAATCGCAGATTTGTACTAGGCATTTGTTAGCTTGAAAATAGATGTTCCCAACAGAAATTCATAAAAAATAACTTAAAAATACCAATTTTATCTGCTCAAAAAAAAACAACTCTCATAATTCACTTTTTAACTTCTGAAAATGTATTATTCAAACTGACATCACTCTTGTACCAACAGCACATTTACCATACTGCTTTCTTGTTAAAGGTGAATTTTTAATTGAAGAAATGTAATTGTGCAATTTTTCAAAATTCAATATTTTCTGAGGCTAGAAATTTGTAATTATTGACCATTTTATAGTTATCTTAAAAATATGAAATTGCATGGTATGTGTGAAATTCAATAAATAATATAATTTATAATGATACATGTTTTCTTGTTTATCAGGGTTGTGGCATACCAGTAGTGTGTATATTTCTACCAATTCTTTTGATATCATGGTTTACATTGTTAATTTTTTCCAAGTTAAGAAAAGGTACATTTGTTTACCAGAAGCATGGCAGTTTTATTGGTGTAAACATTTCACCATGGACACAATTGTCATACATTTCAATATTGCTTTTTCTTTGGAAGGGTTATAATTTCATTTTTTATTTTATTAGAGTTGGAATTTTATTTTTCTGAACAATTCTTTCACCACATTTAAATTTGTAACCATGTAAATTGTTGGTTAGCAAAAATAATTAATTTATTGATCAATTTAAAATAATTTTTAGGCTGTGGTGTGCTGGGGCCATTCATTCAAATGGTTAAATTTAAACTGACCTATTGACCAGGTTGTAAAAATTTTGTTTAAAGGAATACAAAGATAAAACTGATAAGCCGATATAAATATTTAGCAAATTTACAGAACTAAAAGTTAGTTGAATGGTACACAGCTGTATTCAGGAATTGATAAACTTAAGCTGTGTCTGCCCAGAATCTGTGTACACAAGGAGACGATTCACTTTCCAGTTTTCAATATTTAGTTGTATGTTATTTTGTTATCCACATGTACTGACTATATGCAAATGAGAATGAACCATTTTTAATAAAATGACATTCGTATAAAAGCATATAGAACTTTTTTGAGTGTTGTCTCCAAAAAGTGTGTCTTCTCTGAGTATACATTTTATAAAAATTTTACCACTTTGCATGATTAACCTTCTCTGTTTGTGCTTGTCCATTGGATAAAAAATGCAATGCTTAGAAACTTTTGAGTGGAGCAGACCAGCCAGGGACAGGTGTTCAACTTTGTAACATTATTTTTCTATCTTCTTAGACTTACAACTTACACACTTTTTGGCGCTTGGGACTGGGTGTTTTTGGACCAGTGCCGTCCCTGACTACCACACAGACCTAATGTTTAAATAGAATGTAAATTTATAGAGAAAAATGAAAGTATATAATATTATTTTCTAATGAATATAATATGAAATAAACAATTGACTCCCATTTATATCTATCGACATGTCCATATAAATATCTAAGTAAGTTATGTGGCTTATCCGGTTTTCAGAAGAATTCCTGTTTTTCATTACAAAAAAAAAAAAGACCTTGTTATGACTCTGTTCATCTTTTTGAAGGCAATTTTCAACTTTGTTATAAAATTACAATCTTGGAGTGGAGACATGTTGATCACATCTATAACTTATACTTGTAATAACACATTGACACAGCTTGATCACATAATGTATTACTTTGGGAAAAACAATATTTTATGTATTGATATTGGGCACCTCTAGTCTTAGATCTAAAAAAAATTAGTTATTTAGGAATTAGACATAGCATTATTAATTATTAGCATTGTGAAGACTGTTAAAGAAAAAAATATTGACCTTTTGACATTTACAATCCATCCCACTATATTGTGTTATCAGACAGAAATCACCCTGAGCTAGTATGCAGTACCAGTATTTAGGGCTATCATGTCAAAAAATTTAGGAATGAGCATGAGTCTGATATTTTACTAAATTACATATGCCTTTTACCCCACCTGGGGCATACCCTGTCTACAACTACAAGTGCTTTAAATTCATTTTGGTCCTGTGCTTATTTTCCCTTTGTTTCTAGTTGTTTACCATACTTTGCGTATCTGCCTCTATCTCACGTCTCCATTTATTCTTTGGCATTCTTCCTCATTTTCTTTGAGGGTTCAATGATATTGATAGGGATTGTCTGGTGATGTCTTCTGGTACCGGGTAGTTTACAAAGTGTGTGCCGTATCCGCCTGCATCTTTTCCTTTTGATCTCTTTAGCAATAGACTCATGATATGTCCTCTGGTAAAAAGTGGGAGAGAGTGCAATCAGGTTAGGTGAAAGGAAATGGGCGAAACATAAAGTATTAGAAAACCTGAAATTCCTCTTGGATACCGCATTGCGGCTATGTGTTATTTTTACATTATATTGTTTTTACTTCTTCAGTTTTCCCTATTTTGTTTCACTCATTTCCTTGATATATCCTCTGCAGTAAGTCTTTTTTGATGATGCTTGGCGATTTTATGTTCAGGATCTTTCTCAGATGGGTGTTTTGTCAAGGACTGAACTTTCTGCATGATACGGCACTCTCTGTTCTCTAAATTAGTTTTGGCTCCATAGAGTGGGTCTGATAAGACATTTATGTTGAAAGTCCTAACTTTATTTTGCATTGTCAGTGTAAGCTTCATTAATTCCCATATAGGTATTCTTTAACAGCACAAGTGCTGACCTAGCCTTCCCAATTCTAGCCCTAACATCTGCTTCTAAATCCACCATTTAACATAATTTATGTCACAGAATTTGGTGAATACTTCCACCACTTCCTGTGCAATTCCTGCTAAGGAGAAGTAAGTTATTGATTAGATGTGTCCATCTTCATTTTCTTGCTTCATGCCTTTTATTTGTGTTTTGACCAAGCTGTGCTGTAATAGTGGCTACATTCCTTGTCTTTTCCTGCATTTTTCGTCGGTTGTGGGTCACAAGTACTGTGTCATGCAAGGTCTCCGTCATTTTAGTGGTTCCCAGGGTGTCCATTGTACCCCATTCTTCTTTTTTTTAATTTATGAATACTTTCATTATTCGGCCAATGGCAAGGATGGATAGAAAGGGGAGCAAGAGACATCCACTTTGAATGCATCTTATTTGAGTCTACCTACAGCAGCGGTTCTCAAGTTTTCTAATACCGCGACCCCTTTATTCAGTTCCTTGCGTTCTGGGGACCCCCCAACCACAAAATTATTTTCGTTGCTACTTCATAACTGTAGAGTATATGTTTTTTCCGATGGTCTTAGGCGACCCCTGTGAAATGGTCGTTCGATCCCCAAAGGGGTCGCGACCCACAGGTTGAGAACCGCTGACCTACAGGTAGGCCTATCACCTTGCAAAGTCTTCTTTTATAAGATTAATAAGAATTTTGTATAATCCTCCACTGAGTTTGTCGGTCTAAGTCTCTAAAATATCAAATACCCTTTCGTCATCAATGAAGCTTTTATATACCTGGGTGGGGGGGGGGGGGGGGGGGGTTCCATTCAACGCACTGCTAAACAATAATGCACAGTGTTGCAATATGGTATGAGCGTGATTTGTCTCGACGGAAGCCACATCTCGTAGCTGTGTGTCAATGTGATTATGGTGAACCTGATCCTTGATTCACTAATTCTACTCTGAATACATTTTATTTGTAACTACGAATCAAGTTATAAATAAGTTAAATAACACAAGGTAGGGGGAAAAACTTTTGGGAGACAACATAAATACCTACTATCAACAGTTGTACGGTCACTTAAAATATGTTAATTCGATTTCTAATTATTTTTAAAAAACCATACATTGTCACGCTTTGTGTGTTCATATATCTCCAGGATATACGAAATATATTATTAAATCTTAATGTTTTTGTTGTACTGATGAAGGCATATTCCGAAACGTTTGAATTTGTATTCTGTCTAAAGCTTAATCAAAAACACATTTTTTTACTCACACAAATTATTTTTTTATCATTAATCAAACCCTAACGCATGCATAATGTTTACCGCCAGTGCCCCCCCCCCACTTCCTTTACAACCCACCTTATCACCTAAATAAGGTTTACACCCCCCAACACACACAAACAATAATCATGTTTTAACATTGCAGTCGCACTAAATAAATTTCCTATATCCCAGAAAGGGGGGGGGGGGGGGGGAAGAGGGGGGGTTAATGCCACCTGGAGTGGGCCATGAAATGGTCTCGGCATTTGGCCGAAAATGTCACCCCTCAACGTTGGGAAAGTGGGTCCCGCTGAGGGAAACCACCCCCCCCCCCTGTCACCAGTGTTTCTTTTCATCGGGGGTGGGGGGGGGGATTTCAAATATATTTTCGGGGGTCCAGGCGAAGCTTGGGGCATATTTCCGGGGTGCCAGGCTCGCGGGGGTGCAAGTAGGCTTTAATGGTTGAAAATAATCAGTTTGAGAGTTGAGTTTCATGCTTTTGTGATGAAAAATAATTTGAAAATAGATTGCGCATGTTTGATACATAGTAAGAACTATTATTAAAATTGTAGACCTTTATATTGATGTAAAGGTAATTAAATAAGTGTTATTAAAATCTTTGAACTTGTGAAGTTGCAAAAAATAAACGAAAAAAATAAAGATATAATATATTATGCAAACTACAGGTAGTAAAACACTAGCTTATAATCTGGAGCGGCCAGTGCGATATTTATAATCGAACACTATATGCCTTTAACAAGATTAACCTTTTGTGCGTTCTTTATTCAGGTTTAACCTTTGTTTTACTTATTACCTACTAGCGAGAATGAAAAAAGTGTTTGTGTTTTAATTAAATTTTAAAGTTATTTTTAAATAGAAAATATTTATTGTTTTTTTTCGTCTAGTGCGTACACAAATAAATTAGAAGTTTTTTCAACGCGTCAGCAGGCAACATACATCTATCAATCCACGTGAGAAGATTGGATTTTCAAAATTTAGTCCACACACTTGTAGCGATTGAGCCACCCATGCAATAGCTCTGTTTTTTAGATCTTAAAAAAAAGGGGAGGGGGATTTAGGGCCCCGATCCCAACACGGAATATTGTAAAATGTGTGTAATAATTCAGAAACATTTGAGGGCGTGTGTACAACAATTCACAAAATTTTCATCTCTTTGGATTAATTGTATAGAAGCACATACTGGACATTCATTACTTTATATATATGTTTAGATATAGTTTACCGAATACAGAAAACTTTTTCGCACTTATTCAAGGATGATCTGTCTATCTCTCTGTCTCTCACTGTCTGTCTGTCCTCCGTCTGACTCATGTCTGTCTCTCTGTCTGTCTCTCTGTATGCTCTGTTTTTCTTTATGTCTATCTGTCATTCTGTTTCTCTTACTGTCTCTCTGTCTGCTTATCTGTCTGTTTGTCTATCTATCTATCTATCTATCTATCTATCTATCTATCTATCTATCTATCTATCTATCTATCTATCTATCATCTACCTATCTAACTATCTACCATCTACCTGCATTCATGCCTATCTGCCTACATGCATATATGCCTACCTGCCTACCTACCTATCTATATACCTATCTATATACTATCTATCTACCCATCTATCTACCTAACTTCCTACCTAACTACCTACCTACCTTTCTACCCACTCTTCCATCCATCCATCCTTTCATCCATCCTATCATCCATATTTTCATGCATCCTTTCATCCATCCGTCCATCTACCTACCCATCCATCCATCCATCTATCTATCATCTAGCAGTCTATGTGTCTGTCTTTCTGTCTATCTCTCTATTTTGAAAATTAAATTTTAACTTGTGTAAAATAATTGTGTTTTGATAATTATCGTTATAGTTATGTTTTCTTAATTAGTAAACATATGTTCATATGTAAAATTAGAATATAGCATCTATTTTTTACAACTGTAATGTCATTGGATTGAAAGATGTTGTCATCCAAGTAAAAATATTTTAACTCAATTTCCTACCCCCGATATGTATGTATCGAAGAAGGTTAATTATTTATCAAATTCATTCTGAGACTAATCTTGGGCTGCATTAGGTAAAATTAATATAACGTATTAATCCCCCCCCCCCCCCACTTAAACAGAGTTTAAAAAAAATAATAATCATCCACTGGATTTTAACCCCCTTAAATACCCAAAAAGAATATTTTTTGCATTTAATATGATTTGTTATTATTTATATGAGAGATAAGTGCAATAAAAATGCCATTTGGCTACGTAGTTTTGCTGCACCAATTTAATTAATCGGAATATTCTTATTAAAATTATGTTTAGATGTAGAGTTTTTACTACTTTATAAATTTCATAAAAGTTCATTTTTGGAATTAATAAAAAGTTAAAACTTATTACATGTTGAAAATACAAAGCTAAATTTGTATATAAGTTTAGCAATTTAAAAAGCAATCGATGCTATTTATTAATTTTACTTTTAAGAAGGGGAATATACATTATCAGTTTTGTCACGCTCATTTATTAAATCAGAGAACTTTTAGCTTTGGCTAAATATCATATTCGCACTATGACGTCATTTGCGTGATTATTTAGAGCTAATTAATTTTAATTTTATTTCGCATTATTGACAACCCACTAAAGAACGCACTAATAACAACTGATGTTTAGGTTTTCCTGATAAATGTGATTACTGTGTATTTCTTTGATCATATTTTTTTTTTCATAACTTTCAAACGCATATAAAATGCTTAAAATAGTTCCTTAGTTGTTTCTTTAAATGTATTAGTAATTTATAATAATAATACTTAAACTTTTGCTAAAATAAAAGGGCAAATATAATATTTTTTTGTGTATAAAAATGTATTCGATTTCGTAAAATAATAGAAAATAACTATGATTGTTTTTAAGAGTCTGAACAATCATTGCTATTGAAAAACATAACATAACATTCTAAAATACATCACAAAATTCAAGCCTATTTATACAAACAACAAAAATACTCTCTACACTAAACATGCAACAATGTGTTTTCTCTGCTCTTTCTACAAATTTGCTGTCTGTTGGCATTTGTTCAAGGGTGGTTGTTTTGATGGCTCTGTTTGAAATTATATTGATGAAGCTCATTTAAGAAAACAAAACGAATTTAAGGCTCCCGGCCCAAACCAAATATTGTAAAATGGTTGCATTAATTCAGAAACCTACTTATTATGTAACACAGAAACTGAAATGTCGTTATTTGTATTTGATTCAATTTCATCCACCCATGAAATAGCTATGTTTTAAATTATATTTTTATAGTTAAATTAAGAAAAAATGGAATTAGGGGTCCCCGACCCCAAACGGAATATTGTGAAATGGTTGTAATAAATTAGAAACATTTACGGGAGTGCGCATATCAATTCACCAAAGTTTTATCGCAATCGGATGAATGGTATAGGAATGCATACGATAATTATAAAGACAATAAAACGGTGGCACAAACGGAATATTGTAGAATTGTTGTATTACTTCAGAAACCTACTTATTATATCACACACACAGTTTAATGTTGCTATTTGTATATCATTAAAAATCTATCCATTAATGTAGTAGCTCCGTTTGAAATTATATTTGTATAGATCATATAGAAAAAATAGAACATAGGGCCCCTGGCTCAAAACGGAATATTTTTTAACGGTTGTAATAATTCAAAAACCTTTACGGGCGTGTGCAAAACATCTTACTAAAGTTTTATAGCATTCAGATGAATGATATAAGAGCGCATTCGAAAATTATTTTTTAGAAAACTCTTATAAGTAAAAAAAAATTTGGGGCCAACGGCAAAAAACGGAATATTTTAAAAGTGTTGTAAGGGATAAGTAAAATGCGCAAGCTTATGGACAACAACTCAAAAAGGTTTTGTCGCAATCGCATGCATGGTAGTAGCGCATACGGTTTGAAATTATATTTATATAGCTCATATTAGAAAAAAACAAACATGGGGCCCCTGGCTCAATACGGAATATATTGAAACGATTGTAATTATTTAGAAACCTTGGCGGGCGTGCTCGCAACTCTTCACCAACGTTTTAGCGTATTCAGATAAATGGTGTAGGAGCGCACACGAAATTTGTATTTTACAAAGCTCATATAGGAAAAAAAAAAGATTTTGGGGCCATAGGCAAAAAATGTAATACTTGAAAAGTGTTCTAATAAATCTGTAACTTGCGCAATGTTATGGACAAAAATTAACCAATGTTTTTTTTGCAATCGCTGGAGTGGTGTAGGAGCGCATACGGTTTGAAATTATATTTATATAGCTCCTATTAGAAAAAACGAACACTGGGCCCTTGGCTCAAAACGGAATATTTTAAAACGGTTATAATTATTTCCGAACTTTTGTGGGCGTGCTTGCAACATTTTACCAAAGATTTAGCGCATTCAGACGAATGGTGTAGGAGCGCAGACGGAAATATTTTTTACAAAGCTCGTATTAGAAAAAAAACGAATGAAGGGCCAACGGCCGAAAACGAAATATTTGAAAAGTTTTTTAATGACGCAGTTAAATGCCCAGGTAGGTGGCCAACAACTCACCAAAGTTTTGTTGCAATCGCATGAATGGTGTGGGAGCGCATATGAGACATACAGACATATAGACAGACATACATTCATTTTATATATATAGATTTTAGCCTACTTAAATATACAGATTATCAAATATATTGAGCGTAGCGATATTTCATAGATACCACTAATTATAATCGGTTAAAGGCACCATCTATTAATCTTTTGAAAACTTTTTTAAAATACAATTTAGTCGCTCTTTATTTTAAAAAAAATACAACTTAATATTGTTGTACACATTTTTGCTCGGGGGGGGGGGGAGGACTTGACTTTCCCCGTGGGAAGTGCGCCACAAGTTAGGAACACTGGTTTACTGTGACTTGAATTTATTCAATTGTCTTGTACTTCATAATGGTTTTACATAAATGGATTTTTTAAGGGGCAGGGGGCTCATTGTACCTGACACATAAGGGGGTGCGGAGCCCCAAAAAATGCGAGTGCAACCTACAGAGCTATATATCACTATGTCTATGGTGCAACCAGAGCAGTCGCGTGATTTTTAGAGGCACCACTGTCATTTTTCAGTCTTGCGCCCCTTAATAATTCAAAGTAGAAACTTATTTATGGCTCTGGGTGCAACATGGGCAAATGATAAGTCTAAAATTTGAATGTTTTCGTATATAATAATATATGGATGGCGTCTTAAGGCACATACAACGTTTGGTATATTAATATTTGATACATAATTAAAGGTACCCGGGTGCGAATGGCGGCGCTGCGTGTCTGGGTCCATTTTGACTAATGCTATTCGGATGTCATTTCTAGTAGTTTATTCTAGTTTAAATGAAGAATTAAGTTTACAAACGTATAGTACATGCAATTATCTTTCATTTGATACCTGATTTGGTTTTACAAACCCAACAATAATATTTTAAATAGTTTTTTAATCCCAACATCTCAATTCTGGTAACCGGGTATCAATAGCCACTTCGTTTACGAAATATATCTTGAATCTATTTGAATTACTTCCCATGTAGTAACGTAGTTACATAACTCTGTAAGTCTTAATAAAATATTTACCCATATATGAATAATTTCCCTTATATTATATTTTGTTTAATTATGCTGTATTTTTAGACCTACGATAATTAAAGAATAATTTTTACACCTGATAAAATAGAAAAAAAAATATTGAGAATAGTTAAGTTGAACTGTTTTACTCGTTTTGTCGTGGTATAAGTTAAGGCATTCCCCGACGCACATCCCAAATTATTAGACTGTCAGTGATTGGTTACTAAAGTGTTTCACAGCATTGTGACCAGCCAATGAAAAGCAATATCTGCAATATAATTCCAGTGACGTCACTATATTTTTTCTACACACACATCTGACAATCTAACACATTCAGTCGGGGTTTTCCTTTTGCATTCACGAACGTGTGTCAAGTAAGTGAAACATTTGTTTCAAGTTAAGATGTTATCCGCTCATTATTCCTTAGAATAACCTGATGTTAATTGATATTATTGAATGATTTATCTTTGCGTTAGATTTTTTTTTTAATTGCTGGTATGGCTTTTTTTTAAAAAAATATTTGTTTTAGGGAACCGGTGTCCCCCCTACTTACAAGTACGCCATTTCGATTGCTCCTTGACGCAGAGGTCGAATCCCAACAACCTACCTAGTTAGTGTCCGAACTCTCTTGTGACTGAGGATTTATCCGTAGTCAAAAATCAGCATTGCTGTAGAACTAAAAAGGACACAGGCGTTTACTTTCAACTCCAGTGTTAATGGTAAGTTAAGGTTCACATTACTGAATAGTAATTTAATATAATAGACTCGCATGGTATAGGCCAAATTATTTTCAAGGCCTAAACTTAGACTAAATAAAAAGAAAACTTAGTCTAAATAAATTATTTCCTAACGGTGGATACACTACTCACTACGGCACTACGTCTGTCTACCAATGTTAGTGTTACGAAATTTATGGTGCCGTTGCGGTAGGCAGCACATATCCTCAGCACGAAAAAGTGTTGCTGCAACTGCATGGCATTCATTTTCATACAGCTTGGATACAATAAATTATAAATTTCGTAACTGGTGTTAACCGCTTGAGGCTTTTTTATTGGTATTCTTAATTATAATTATCTCACACACACTGGCTTGGAGTCACGGTGTGGATAATGCCAATGTCAATGGATATCTGCTAAAATTTTAAATACAAAGTTATGATTTCAAAGTCCAAATTAAACAAAATTAAAAGGAAGAGAAACAAAAACATGATAGATAGAGCTTTTAACAGTGACAGGGCTAAAGAAAAGAAAGAAATGGGAAAGTTATGACATTGACTTGGACTTGGGCCTATTACTTCTGCCAACTTCAGGTGTGATATGTGGTAGTGGTAGGCTGGTATGCCTATACTATACTATAGCCTATAGTCACACTATAGCATAGCCAGGGCCGGATTTACAGACAGGCCGAATAGGCTGTGGCCAAGGGGCCCCGCGAAATAAGGGGCCCCAAAATTGGGAGTAGTATATAAAAAATATATATTTACGAATTAAAAAAACTTAGCAATATTTTTTATTTTTCAAACTGGGGCCTTACATTTTTGTTGGCCTAGGCCTAGGGCCTCTAATATTGTATATCCGGCCCTGACTATAGCCATACTATATATGACTGTAATTTAATACTATAATAAATATCATTCAGTAGGCCTAACACTAACTGTGTACTATATTATATCATATGACATATGTAACTGTTTAACAGTAGGCTGAGTGGGTCCCTGGCCCTATTAAGCCCTATAGTTATAGATTATAGTGCCTATAGCCCATTGCATTAGTTAAGTAAGTAAATATTGTAACATACTGATAATTTTAATGTGTCAAAATTTAAATGTAGGCTACTAATCATACATATTACAGTGTAACTGAGTATCCTCTCCATTACAAATTAAGTTTGTAATGAGCACTATCATTTGGCCTACAAGATTAAATTTTTGATTAATATGATAATATGAATAATATGATTTTGATGTACTTTTAATTAAATAAATTGAGATAATTAAGAAGCAAAGATAGCTAATTATTTAATTTATGTAGTGTATTTTCTATAATCTGTTTTCATTAATTGGATTTAAAAGAAATTTAGTTAAGTCAACTAGTCAGGCTCCACATTTTACATTAATTAGTGGTAAGAATATTAATACTAAAATTTATCTTAAAACGTTTTTATTGAATTTCTTATGAATTAATTAACCAATTTTTTTATAGTGTGTATGGTAAGGTATCAATTACAGCTAATTTTTGTCTTAACCACTAATTTTTATAATTATAAATTGACAAGATTAGGCAACCATTGCTTTGGGTTTTGACGCATGATAGCTTTTAAAGTTCTAAATAGAACAAACAATAAACATGGTGTAAAAGATTATACAAGGTCTATGGCGGCTAATGAAAACTTAAAAGATTAAAAATAAAGAAAGTTACATTCAACGTAGCAAGGCATTTAACATTCTATATATTGGTTTATATATTTTAAATAATTAGTTTTCTTTGTTCCATCCTCAGACCCCAAAAGATATCGTTGACAGTCTTCATTTCTTTTGAATGAAGAATTGATAACCATTAATCGGTTGGTCTAACATCTGTGCCATCTGAAGTCATACTGGCTTTGTCAAACCCCAGCTTTTGCCATAATATAAGACATTTTCACGTAGCTAGGACGTTACGGTTTTATGATGCATCGCATCAAAGACCTGTTGCTACGTTACTCAAAGTGTCGTTCCTTCCATGAGCTGCCAGCCCTATATCGCAGCTATGCAACATCTAGCTCTGGGGGCTCTCGAGAAATGGGTCCTGGAAGGTATTTCGGCACTCAGGCTGCAGCTGAGCCTTTCATGAATGGCAGCTCCTCAGCTTATATTGAGGATATGTATGAGGCTTGGCAAAGAGATCCTAACAGTGTACATAAGGTAAGCTGGGATTTATGATGATGCAGAAATATTCAACGTCATTAAATGTTTAGATTTCCACCAATAAATTTAAGGATTTAAAGTAAATAGGAGGTTATTTTGACCAAAAAGGAAAAGATGTGAAAATTAGGTAAATAGCTGGAAAGAATAGTCTTGTTAGTGAAGTATTAAACAGGTATATTTGGGGAGAAGGTCAATCCTGATTGGTATACCTCAAACCATCAAATATGGAAAATAGCAGTAAACTTTGTATGAGATTTTAAAAAAATCTTCTGTCTGCTAAAAAATTGCTGTAGTCTTGCTATTAAGGTTTCATCTGCCAGAATAAACCTGGAAAGTTTTTAAATATAACAATAATTTCAAGAATGGTGTTTTCTAATGGTGTCACCAAATATTGTTAAATGAGGCAGAAGGCAAGAAAAACATGCTTGTTTACCTTCCCCTAATGAAAGTAGATATTTGATATTTCAAAGAGTGCAGAAAAAAAAATTTGTTTGTTTGTGATAAGCCAGGGTTTCTTAACATTTTTTGCAGTGCCTTGCACCCACATCTCTATTTCAAAACATATTTCATGCAGCCTCACAATTATAAATGCTAGTAAAATGCAAATAAACCGAATTTTTTCATGGTCTGGCTCTTCCTACACCCTCGGACTGTGCCTCCCACATCCCAAAGGGGTAGTGGGCTTCGCTGGTTAAAAACATGTCTTAAGCATTATTTCCCTTAGATGCCCTACTGAGTGCAATGCATTATATTAACATGGCAAGCAGTGATACATAAATTATCATATGTGACAATTAAGTAAATTTGATACATTTATCTCTCAAGTACAATTAATAAGCAATGCTATGTGTACATTGATTAAGTAAAAATATAAAGGAGATTAAAGGATTAAGGTCACATGCTTTAAAAATCATACTGATGTATTTTTTTTATAAAATAACATTCAGATAAATTAGTATTGTTGTTACAGATAGGTCTGTTTTGAAATTATTAAACTACACAAAAAATCCCATCACACAAAACTGATATTTATAAGTAATAAAGCAAGATTGAAACCACAGCACCCCCACCCATCACACTCACAAATTCATGTTATGATATTTAATAGCATATTGTTAATAAATAAAATTGAAATACTTTTTTAATGATAATTGTGCAATCCTGGCTAATTTGTAAGATCTGAGGAAGTTAGGGCATGCAAGTATAACAAATTTATAAACTTAGATGATTGCAAACATTTAGTTGAGCCTTAAAAATATTCTCTGAAGCTAAAATACTAACAGTTTTAAAGGAGTTGTGAAAATTTAAAATATATTAATTTTTGCTAATAATTTATAAAACATCTATGCAGCTGACATGGTTGCTAGGAATAAAATGTAAAGTCGTGTTGTTACATGCTATAAACACATGTAATTGAAATGTTATTATAACAGTTTAGTTAAGTAATGTCCTCTTTACTGCAAGATATTCTTGTTTTTTATATTGCTCTAGTTATTTTATTGCTAGTTCATATATCCGGCTTTGCTTGGGTTTATATTCAGATATTAACTTGTTAAACAGTATCAGCATACACATAAATTTAGGGCAATGTCAAAAACACTTCTCTAAAGTACCAATTTAAATGTAAAATTTTCTCCTATTAATAGCCAGATTTAAACAATGACTTTGGGGCCCTTCCCATTTCAGTCATATTCAAGCTGGGCCCAGCTACAAACCATGATTTAAAGACAAATTTAACTTTGAAAAAAAAGTCTTATTAAAAAAATTTATTCGCCAAAGCTATGGTCATTTATTAATGAAAATAAAATGGGATCCCCATTCCAAAATGACATTTTAGTTATCAATAACTAAGATAAAAAATCTTTCAGATAAAAATGTTAATTTTTTCAAATTTGTCACGTTACAGTCAAAAGGAATTTGAAAAGATACCTTTGAATTTTTACTGTTTGGGTCCATGGTGCCAAAAGAACTTCATCTTTAATATCTTTTTAGAGCAGTTAGAATTTTAGGCTGGATAACATTGTTTTCAAATTAAGCAAATAACGAATCTGTACATTCTTGAAAATCTGTACTTTCTTGAAAACAAATTTTACTAGATGACTATGTTTTTTCTTCATAGCTAATATCCAGCTAATATTAAAAGATGCTTCAGTAGCACAGTTGCTTGAGTGCTTGAGCTCAAAATTAGACAAAAAACATTTTTTCAGACCTTTTTAAAGGAAATAACTTTGTTTCAGTTGGATACTCTTTCTCAAAATCTGCATGCACTGTCTTGTGGTGTCTCTGCAAATTGGCTTTTTCATAATAGAAATAGAATTCTGGCATGTAAAACACACTGGCTTCTCATTAAACAATGAAAACAAAAATTTCAGTTCCCATGAAGCATTAAAAGTATGCTTCTCTTCTGTAACTTTCCTTTATTTACTTGCAATTTTAGCTTCTAACTTTTTAGAATTAAAAAGCTTTCAAGAATCTATAATACTGTCTCTCAGAATTTCTCCCTTACTGAATTGCACTAACTACAAACACAGCTTTTATCCTGCTTTCTGCTCCTACTCCTATCACTGAATACCAGGTACTAGTTTGATTTCATCTAAAAAATACAGGATGGACATTAAACACCCCCCCCCCCCTGGACAGATAGTCTCTTATATTTCAACTGGTTCACATTCCCCTCCAGTCATCTGTGACATCTTTAGTACCCCAGATCTCAACTTGTTAACTCCTGTCTTTTTATTATTATCTCATGAAGCCCAGTCCTTATATGGTATTACTAATTATACCTGTTCATCACAACTACTACACCCCCCCCCCCCCTCTCCCTTAAAAAAATATAATGAAAGGTGGTGGAGGCAGCAGAAATGAGAATTAGTTAGTATACGATTTCATGTCACCCCTTGTTCCCATATTGTTGATCTGCTGATGCGCTTAACATAAATTATACTTACCTGTCAAGCATGCTCTCCTTTTGCCACACCCATTCTTTTTTCCGATGCCGCCACTTCAGTGCTCTTGTGGGATTTCCTAAAAATGCTGAATCACTAAATATCTTTGTTTTGTTTTTATTTCCATCTAAATTTAACATGTTTATATTATACACAAATAGTAAAAATGTCTCAAGCTCTGTCTGGTCATTTAAAACCAGTCATACTGGCCCCGGGTTGGACAGCACTGCTTTAAGACATACAATTAATTAAAATTCAACATTTACATATTGATGAATACTGGTATATTGTTTTATGGTTTTTCATTGTTCAGTTTTTTGCATTGTTTTTAACTGTAACATTCCCATATCATGAACGGATGCCAGTAAACGATCGTGACAGATACTTATTGTGTGTAACATTTCAGAAGCTTATAATGAATGTACATAATTTTATTAAAAAAGGTAAAGCTACTATGGACTGAAATAGTTACGTGTTTAAAGATTTGTGAACACCCTTCATACCACACAATTGACTGTAGTTTCTAAAAATCTTACGACACATATTTCAGTATATTTAAAGAATAAAATTGCATTACGCTGCTAATCTTTTGTTGAAAAACGTATTTCAAATATTTTTTGAAATCATATTGAATAATGCTTTATTTAAAATGTGTGCACCAATCGCACTAAAAACCTTACTTTATTAGTTGTTTGAATAAAGGCTTATTGAAAATGCCTGAACTAAAGATAACTTAACTTGAACTCCCTTAAAGTCTTAGTCAATTAACAATAATATTTTTTTGATTCTTACCCTCTACATTTTACTATTTTTTAAATTACAGCTTTTGAGATAAGGGGATTATGACCAAACTATCCAGTAACTATCTTTAGGTCAGGCGGAATGGCAAATTTGGTTGTAATTTATTATTTATTTTTTTGTGATCAATCGTCCAATTTACAAACAAACAGTCATACTGAGCTTTATATAGTAGATTCTTGCTATATAAAAATATTTATATTTGACCTCATTAGGTTACTTTAATAGCTTTGTGACTTCTCTTTATATAGAAATATTTGAAATGAATGCTTCCTTCAGTCAGTTAAGTTATTATTTATATTGTCTTGCATGGAACATTCCATTAAGCTCTAACCTTATCTACTAATCCCATAGTTTTAGTAATTTATATATCATTAAACTACTTATTAAACTAGTTATTTCCTATTCTTTTGTAGTCGTGGGATGCATTTTTTCGACAAACTGCAAAAGGTGCACCTCCTGGGCAGGCGTACACTGCACCTCCAACTCTACGAGCAGTCATGATGTCCTCAGTCCCTGCTCCATTGCCAAGGCATGCAGTAGAGCAGGGCATGCCAGTGGATGAGAAAACTATTGAGGATCACCTTTCTGTACAATCTATAATAAGATCCTATCAGGTTGGTGTTTTTTTTTTTTTGTTGTTGTACGCCTAATACATATTTTTCTCTTTCAGGTTAATCATTTTTGAATTAATCTTAAGATGAACTCAGATTATTTCCTTTTATTAATTTTTGCTCTGTTCTAGCATTTTAAGTTAAAATATGAGTTCAAGCTATGTCAAATAAATAAATAGTGGAACAAGGTATGCTTAAGCTTACTTTTCTTGACATTGAGCGCCATTGAATTTATTGAGATCTTTGAAAACATACGTTTGTTTTTTTAAATTTAATTTAACTGTTTTTATTGTATTCTCTGTTGACGAAGACTCTAGTGGAAATGTCAGCTTAATTGTCTTCTTTTATTTTCAAGCCTCAACATATCTTGTTCCACTATTTATTTTCTCTAGAATTTAAGCTGTTTTTACTTTTCTTATATTTAATTGGCTCTCAAAACTAAATAGGTAACTTGTTTGCCAAAAGTGGTTGTTAATGAACTTCTTGGGACAATTACAGAAATTAAGCCCTGTCCTAACCTTTTGTTGAAATGTCTTATTGCTATTAGATAGGTAAATTTTTGGTAAAATTGGTAAATTTCCCAGACAATGTGAGCATTGCTTGTCAAGAGCTAATGCCTTATCTTTCCAGAGTTTTGTCACCAAATGCAAATTATAAAAGAATTATCTTCCTATAAAAAAAAATTTGGACAGAAATTGACTGTTGATTTGAGCACATATAGTTAATTGTGCTAAAAATTTAATCTGCTTTGTGTTGATGGACTCTAGTTTTGGAAGGCATTTCCAATCAGTTTTCCTTTTTTTTGATTGTCTCTGAAACCATCTTAGAATTTCACTTTAGTTTTAAATCAAAATACAAGAAGCACAACTCTGAGGTTTCATTGTGATAAAAAAATCCACTGCTAGTGCAGTAAAAGTGCAGTAATGAAACTAGAGGCTTGTTTTTAATTTAGACTTTAAAAATGTTTGTAAATTACTATTTACGCAATACATTTAAAAAAAAAAAAAAGCTCTTTTTTGATATTTTAAAAAAATCTCCAATAAAATGAATTTTGTTTTACTATCAGGTTGATATCATCCATCTTTTCAAAAAGTACTGAATTGAGTTATTTATAGTTTCAGCAAATTTTGTCCAGTGATTTTATCATCACTAAATTGGACCAACATTTATGACAGCTCAGTGAAATATTTCTGCATTATTTTTCTAGTTATTTTCTAAAAAGATTTTGTTTGTAAACTTTTAAGTTCGTTCCAGTGATTGTAAAAGTTAAGTCAGTCAAGGGCACAATAAACTTTGTAGGCAGAAGGATGCTTAGAGATATGTGTCACGATATATTTGTAAAAACTTTAAATGTACTTGTATCAAGGGATTTGGTTAAGGAGCTGCCTCTGGGACGCCAAACATCAGAGGGTTGCTACAATGGTCAGTGATTCAGATGTATATGTAGGTCTTTATCAGGGGTGTCCAACCCGCTGCAGTAAAAGCTATACATAAGCATGATTCTATTTGTCCATTGTGAACATATCTGGCATAGCTCCTGATGTTCTGGAGATGATGTGTTAAAGAGATAGACATGTAAAATAATAAAATTAATAGAAGTTGATGCAATATCCTCCAAAAATTAATGTATGATGCAATATCCCTGCATAGTACACCTAGAAAATGTATGAGCAACAGCTTTTGAAGATGGATACTGTCATTAAGGCATTAGATTTCATATTTTTATCAGGTTGATATCATCCATCTTTTCAAAAAGTACTGAATTGAGTTATTTATAGTTTCAGCAAATTTTGTCCAGTGATTTTATCATCACTAAATTGGACCAACATTTATGACAGCTCAGTGAAATATTTCTGCATTATTTTTCTAGTTATTTTCTAAAAAGATTTTGTTTGTAAACTTTTAAGTTCGTTCCAGTGATTGTAAAAGTTAAGTCAGTCAAGGGCACAATAAACTTTGTAGGCAGAAGGATGCTTAGAGATATGTGTCACGATATATTTGTAAAAACTTTAAATGTACTTGTATCAAGGGATTTGGTTAAGGAGCTGCCTCTGGGACGCCAAACATCAGAGGGTTGCTA
The DNA here is from genome assembly GCA_964017045.1 of Omphiscola glabra. Taxonomy (NCBI): domain Eukaryota; kingdom Metazoa; phylum Mollusca; class Gastropoda; family Lymnaeidae; genus Omphiscola; species Omphiscola glabra. Next base: position 30,826,478 of record OZ024795.1, read on the forward strand.
CAATGGTCAGTGATTCAGATGTATATGTAGGTCTTTATCAGGGGTGTCCAACCCGCTGCAGTAAAAGCTATACATAAGCATGATTCTATTTGTCCATTGTGAACATATCTGGCATAGCTCCTGATGTTCTGGAGATGATGTGTTAAAGAGATAGACATGTAAAATAATAAAATTAATAGAAGTTGATGCAATATCCTCCAAAAATTAATGTATGATGCAATATCCCTGCATAGTACACCTAGAAAATGTATGAGCAACAGCTTTTGAAGATGGATACTGTCATTAAGGCATTAGATTTCATAAGGACCAAGGGATTGACATTCAAAGTCCAGGAATTCATTAAATTTATTGATGCTGACCGTAGGGACATCCTTTACTTTTTTTGGAAGTTGGATGTTCAAGTCAAGTAAAACTATTGAATTTTTTAAAATGATGAATGATTTTTGAAATCTAATAATTCGTTTATGGAGTTAGAAACAAAATATGTGCCAGAACTTGAATTTGAAAAGTGAATCACAGATTTGTGTTTTTTTTTTTTTAAGTAGACGTGACAGATTATTTAAATGATTTAAACTTATGTCTTCAAGGTGAAAACCAACTGATCAATTTTAATGTTTGAAACTATAACAGCGCCTGAAATGATTTCAAGATTCCTGGAAAACTTATCAAACTTTTGGCATATTTGCGACCCCATTTTCAGTCAACATAAATAAACATAATAATATAACCTGCCATTTTTCAAATGGAATCCATAGAGCAACTATCTGACATTCAACTTAAAGAAAACCTCTGTCCCTTTACTGGACTTTTGTAAGGTATATCCTTCAAGAGAAAAATATTCCTTGCTCTACAATCACACCTTATGTCATCTCTATTTTGAAGCATCAAAATTTATGAGCAGCTATTTTCAAGTTTGAAACACACAAACAATAAAACAAGAACCAAAATATCTGATGAGCACCTTGAGAACTCGCTGAGATTTCCAACTACTTCCATTGAACTAAATATGAAAGCACTATTGTTTCAAAAGCAATGTCAGGCATCTCACTACTTTATGTTGCTGTCTTGTCTAAAAATTATGCTACTTTAATAGTAAAAAAAATCATGAATGAATAAATTTCAATTAAACATGTTAACGCTCATATTCTAATTTTTTTTCGCTCATCAGCTATCATTAATGTATTTTATGTGTGGCCCAAGGCTATTAGCCTTCTTCCCCTGGTTGGACACCCCTGGTCTATTATCATTTATTGATGAAAGAAAAAGGGGATGTTAGGGCTCGTCCTGGTTGCAGCTTTTCCCTGGCACGGCCCTGCTTGTACCCGGAACATGATATTACACTTTGTAGCATTGTGTATGTATATTTATCAACAGACATTTGAAAAAACGACAGTAAGTTTTGAAAGTCGTTTTTTATTTTTAAAAATGTTATGTTGAATATGAATTTGGTTGATGTAATTAAATTGCATAACAGCTTAACATTCACTGTTTCTCATCAGAGGTCATATCCTGATTGGTCCATTTGTTTTAATCAATGATATGCATATAGATCAGAGGTCATGGTATCAGCAAGCTTGACCCACTGGGTATTTTAGAAGCAGACCTGGATTCTGAGACACCTTCGGAGCTAATCTTAGAATCATATAATCTGGGTAGGATTTAAATAAATGTTTACAAAAATTTGATCTCCACTTTCTTTTTTCTACCTGGCCATCTGCAGTTCTTTTCTTATTTAAAGTTGTTGACATTTTGTGAGTTGATAGAGAGACGTTTACTCTGTGAAATTAAATGTGCTTACCATGATTTACAAACTAAATCTAGCTTCAACTTTTAACGTTTCAAAAGTCTGTTGACAAGAAAAGGGCTGCAGGCTACCAATACTACATTAACTTTTTTATTTATTCTTTCCCCATCCGGTTGTCCTTCTAAAAATGGGATTAGAACTCTCTTACTGATAGGCTTATCCAATTTATATATTTATTGTATGTGTATATTTGCATGACTTCATGCATTTTTCCACATTGATAGCTGGCTTTGATAGAAGTATTTAGCATGAATTACAGTTGGGCGTTTAACTTTTCTTTTGGACACCCTTAGGGAAGGCATGGAGTGCTGCAGTGTTTGGCTACATGGAAATGTGCGCAAGTTAAGTCATTGTCATAATAACATACTCTGTGATTTATCATTACAGTTCTGTATTATTGGGTGATCTATCCACGACCATAAGCTAATGATTACATTATCCTGTGTGTCCCATGTACAGAGCAGGAATGGAACGATTTTAATTTTTCATTTTTTCCCCTCAATTTAACAACTAATTCTGACCTCATCATTTTCACCATTTAAATGCTAACTTTAAAACCCTTTAATACACTTGACATGTGGAATACTTGGATAGTTTTGATAGTGTTGACTGTTTATTTCTGTATAGCTTTGAGAGCTGTAATGTGGTAACAGATTAGGATTGTCGCATATTTTCATCTGGAAAGATTTTGAGCTGTTGATGATATATTTTTATGCAGCAGGAATTAAGCAAGTCAGTGAGCTGTTCAATTTTTTATTTTCTATTTATGTTCTCAATTAAACATAAGTAATTGTACATGCTTTGAAGACACGAGCATGGGAATGGGAATTACGCCATCAAATACTGTCAGAAAACATTAGCATGGGAATTAATGACACTGTCAACTACTTGAGATTTGTTCTTACTATTGTTTCAATCATATTTATTTAGGAAATTATCACGATTAATGATAACCAGGACCTCTTAGTAAACAGACATTTTGGTGGTACATTATATATATATATATATATATATGTGTTTGTGTATATGTGTGTGCAAAGATGTATATATATATTTATATGTATATATATGCCTATACACTTATATATATATACACATATATAGATCTATATATATTTATTTGTGTGATAAAATATAAACATTTAAAACTCATTCTGTATTCATATATGAATGTAAGTTTTTATTTTATTATTGTCGATGCTTGAGCAGCTCCATTTCAGGCCATGCAACATTCGATCTTAATGAAAAATGTATGTGTTTATTATTTTTGTCTTTAACCCTCCCCCTCCCCCTGATGCTCTTATTAGTTAGCTTAATTTTTCTTAATGGTTAATCCAACCCCATTTCTCAATGTTTCTTGCTCTTCATTCTGACTTTTGTTATGAATAATACCGAGTACAAATATTTATTTATTCTGTGTGTGTTGTATCTACACCAAATGAAATTTGTCACAGATGACTATGCCTGTTGCTCATCATGATTACTAATGTATTTTATTTAATGAGAACTACGCTTTTATTCATGTCATGAACATTTCTATATACAGCCATAAATCAAATGTAGGTTGTGTTGAATCGCTGTTTTTGGTTTTGGATTGAACCTGGGCATTACCATATGGCATGATATGGAAAGAGATTTTTTTTAAAAAAAACTGATGAATTTGCTTACCAGATACACACGTCAGAAGTATTTGAAATGCACCTTTTATTTCAAACAAGGCTAACTTTTGAAGTGCAGGAACCAGTCCAGTTCTTCACATAAGAAACCGCCTCTACATGCCAATATACGTCCCTCCAACACATCAGTTGTTGACCACTGGTATTTAACAAAAGCTGCTGGTTTTGTTGTTTCAATGAATGTTTGTCGTTTCCGGCTTCTAATCGCAGGTACTGCCTGCGTGCTATTTTTTTTCTCTTCTTCTTTCTCCCTCTCTATCTTTGACCCGTTGATTGCGTGACCAGATCCGAGGACACCGCATGGCACAATTAGACCCTATCGGACTTGAGGTCCACAACGAAGAGAAGGAGCTTCAAGTTCAGTATTACAACTTGGGTAAGTGCATCCCGCCATCCCCGGGCCCGTTATGTACATTGATGTTTCAATGGGATACTTCAGGCATCTTATTGTTTGTACGCACCGCCACAACAGTCCCCATTGGCCGTCTGCCACTGCCACGTGCAAGTTCCTTGTTTGTTTTCGTTGAGGTTTGCTGTTTGGCCACACAGCCATCCCCTGTCTGTGTCAATAAAGAAGTTTATTTGTCCTTTCAGATATTAATTAAATCTGTTTCTGTTCATTACACAGCATCTTGTCAAATGCTTACATCTGTTTCTGTTCATTACACAGCATCCTTTCAAATGCTTACATCTGTTTCTGTTCATTACACAACATCCTGTCAAATGCTTACATCTGTTTCTGTTCATTACACAGCATCCTGTCAAATGCATACATGTCTTGGTAGATTAAAGTGCAAAAGTGGGAGGGGGTGTTTCACAGAAATATATAGATATATTTAAATTAGACATATTTACTATCGAACTCGTATCTCTTTATTTGTATGCCTCCTTTATGAGTTTGCCTGGATCCGCCGCTGTATTCGCTCTATCATTGTTTGATCCCTTGCTTTTGCGTCATTACCTGCTGCTTTGTTTTTTAATTTGTTTGTATAACGAACCCATGGGATCCCTTTATATTTTCAATGACATTTGTGCTACTGTGTGACTAGCCAATTTTGAAATGAAATCGGTTTTATATGTGTTACAAATATGGGCCTTGGCGTGTTATAATATTGGTTAACATTATGTACATGTCATTGTTTATGCCCACATATTAACACCATTATATATGACCACATATTAACATCATAAAATATACCCACGTATTATCAAATAAAGAACCTTTACATCTGACAGTGCACATGTTAATGATGCAATTAACACATTTTACTTCCCTGCTAATTAACAAATTTAAGTCATTATTTCACTTTTCTTCAATAATTATCTTGCCCTGTTCTGTGTCCTCCATGTGAATAGAAGTAGAGTTTGATACCAGATGAGCAGACTTTAGTTAGTTCTATATAAGATGAAAAGACTTTAGTTAGTTATAGTTTGATATGAGATGAACAGATTTGTTAGTATGATATACGATGAAAAGACTATAGTTAGTTTGATATAAGATGAAAAGGCGTTAGTTAGTTGGATATAAGATTAACAGATTTAGTTACTTTGATATAAGATGAAAAGACTTTAGTTAGTTTGATAAGACTAGCAGACGTGTAATTATGGTATTACGTGGGCCGTGTAATAGCACAGTCAATGAACCGACGAGTTACGCTGTATTTTCTTATGTGGAACATACTTTCCAGGTAGATGGAAGATGAACAAAAGATTGAATCAAGAATTAATTGCATCACAGCTATATTTTCTGAGGTTCACTGAACGGCGAATGGCAGTCGATAGTCTTCATCTGTACAGTTAAGATAACACTGACATAGAAGTAGAAGATAGGGCTGGTTATGAAGACGTATATTTATTTTTATTATTTACCAGTTATTTGTTTTCACGCTGTTATCTCAACACTGTTAGCAATCTAACAGCTATAGTGATGTTTTGTATTGGGACAACACTGTTAGCAATCTACCAGCTATAGTAATGTTTTGTATTGGGACAACACTGTTAGCAATCTACCAGCTACAGTGATGTTTTGTATTGGGACAACACTGTTAGCCATCTACCAGCTACAGTGATGTTTTGTATTGGGACAACACTTTGTTTTCTAATGGCTGACTTTTTAATTGGTGTTTGACCATATTACCAATACCAAGGGTCAAGGGCTGTTGTATCTGATAGCTTAAGATTTTCAATATTTTATTTGTTTAAACTCGTAAACTCAATGCGTGGATTCCAAGCGTAAAACTGTTACAAAAACTTTTACTATTTGAACCTAAGCAACTTGTATTGACCCTGGTTAAAAAAAAAAAAAAGAAGACATTTTGCGACAATTGGCAATACGTAACTTTATGTTGAATGCTACTACGCCGTGGTGACAGCTGGGAGTTCCATAGCTACAACAAATGTACTTTACCCGGAATACCACAAACTGCGTGATAATGTGATAGTCCCTGTGATAGTCCCTGTGATAATGTGATAGTCCCTGTGATAATCCCTGTGATAATGTGATAGTCCCTGTAGTTGGTTACGTTTTTTCCTCCATATCTTGTACATATGACAATGTTTATATGATTATAAGACTTTGTTTTAATATAACAATTTGTTATCTGATGGAAGTAGTATTAAATGCTGTCTGGGAGAAATCGTGGTGTTGAATGACCATGAAAATAGTATTACATATTGTCTGGGGGAAATCGTGGTGTTGAATGACCATGAAAATAGTATTACATATTGTCTGGGGGAAATCGTGGTGTTGAATGACCATGAAAATAGTATTACATATTGTGTATTATATATTGTATTATATATCTGTGGGAAATCGTATATTACTTGAGTGTGTTATGTGGGCCGGGTGTTTATTGTTAAATTTAATATAACCGGAGAAGGCCTACGAATAGGTGTAGGCATGTAGCGAACTGAGGCACCCTCCTATACTAGTGCTACGCCGTCTAACCTACTAACCTTAGTGAATGACTTATGATAGAAGCATGTCCGCGTTCTAAGGGTAGGCGCATCAGTGTTACAGATTTTTTCGCCTTGTCCTAACTTTCAAGTAAAGCCGATATATTTAAAAAAACGATGCCCAACAAACATAACACGTTTCTCCAACTCTTTGAGGTAGCTACTACTCAAACTACTACTAAAACTACTACAATAACTTCTACTACTACTACTACTACTTCTAAAACTGCTACTGGTAATACTACTAAAACAATTAGAACTGGTACTACTACTACTACTACTACTAAAGTTCGTATTATTGACCACTCGCTGAATACGCTGGCTACAATGTAATTACGGCGTTCATCTCTCCAATTTATGATTCTTGCATTAAAAAAGTAATGCTTTCCCGATTCCTTCGTCATAACTTCCTTTGATTGAGCTTTCAACTACTGTCATATGTAGATAATCACCAGACTGCAATATGTAGATAATTACCAGACTGCAATATGTAGATAGCCACCAAACTGCAATATGTAGATAATCACCAGACTGGGATAAGTAGATAATCACCGAACAGCGCATGAACAAATCTGACCAGAATAGAAAATTTAGCTATTTAAAAAAAAGTGTCATCATTTATTATTCTGTTACTAGCTATAGCCCGCCAAACAATGCCTCAATGAACTTAACATCTTGACAAAACATACATTCAAGTAACGCAGTTTAGAAGATTCCCAATTAGTGCTACCCCCTCCCCCCGGTACGCCACCGCCCCTGATTAATATGCTTACGCCCCATCCCTTTTTTACACCTCAGATTTATTATAGCTATAGCCCCCCCCCCCCCCCCCACACTCCCCACCTATGGCGACGACAATGCGTGAACTTCCCATCCTCTAAACTTACTAGACAAAAGATGCTCTCGAGTAATTCACTTTATAAGAATTCCAATTAACGTCGTCCTCCCCACCCACAAGTTTGCAACCGCACACTTGTTTCACGCCCTTGAACCATATTATTAATAATCTAAATGCCCCACCCCCCTTTTTTTTAAATTAAAAATATAAACTATATCTCTCCTACTGATCACACCATATTTAAATTGAGACCATTTCCGTAAAACAAAAGAAATTCTTAGGACCAATCGCACGTGAGATACTTTTAAGAATCTCATTTAGCACAGTTAACTGGAATGTTAGTCAGAGAAATGAGCACCATCTAGTAGCCTTAGTGACATTGTTACACATAAAATTAGGTATTTTGATTATGTCATTTCGAAATAAATTGTATGAAACATCGCCGTTGTATACATATGGTCTCTATCCAAAAAACAACTTCTTCTAAGTATATAATATGTTTCATTAACATAACGGGTTCATTATAGCATACATTTCATTTACATAACGGGTGCATTATTTAAACGTTATATCTTTTGTTTATCTGAACAACTGAGAAAATTTAGTTATTGGTACACACAGTATACATCAACGACCGTATATAGTGATTCGTTATACTAGTCTAGTTATACTAATACACAGTGTACATCAACGACCGTATATAGTGATTCGTTATACTAGTCTAGTTATACTAATACACAGTATACATCAACGACCGTATATAGTGATTCGTTATACTAGTCTAGTTATACTAATACACAGTGTACATCAACGACCGTATATAGTGATTCGTTATACTAGTCTAGTTATACTAATACACAGTGTACATCAACGACCGTATGTAGTGATTCGTTATACTAGTCTAGTTATACTAATACACAGTGTACATCAACGACCGTATGTAGTGATTCAATACATAATGTACACCAATGACCGTATATAGTGATTCGTTATACTAGTCTAGTTATACTAATACACAATGTACACCAACGACCGTATGTAGTGATTCAATACATAATGTACATCAACGACCGTATATAGTGATTCGTTATACTAGTCTAGTTATACTAATACACAGTGTACATTAACGAGAGCATAGTATTTCGAATTTTATTAACTCATATTTAAGATGTATAGGTAGGTAACCTTAAAGAATGCTTCATTTAGTTCTACAATTAATATCTTTGTTGTCAGTCAGCTCACGTTACCATTCACAGATCTGCCCGAAATTCAGTCAAAGCAAAAATCAGTGACCTGGTTATAGTATTTAAATGGCTGGTTGGGGTGGAGTGGAATATCGTAGTGAAATGTGGTGCTCAGTAAGTGCATGCTCTGTCGCCGTGGTTAAAAATAAAACTTGGGCTGAAGTTCAGAGCTTGGCATTTATCATCAGGCGTTTCTCAGCAGGTTGAACTCTTGCATCGGCGCCGTGACCTTGCTGGTGTTGGACCACAGCATTTTGACATCTTTTTAAAGCATCAGGCGGGACAGTAAAAGAAAGCATTTGACTAATAAGGAGGGAATAACGTGCCAAAACGTGGGGTTCCGTATCGGCTTGGGGGGGGGGGGATAACGGGCCAAAACGTGGGGTTCCGTATCGGCTTAACAAGCAGGCCAATGACTATCCACCCCCTTTTCCTCCAGAAGCTTTGAAACGGTATTCCTAGAAATTCCTTAAAGTATTAGATTCACTCTCCTAATCCTACCGGTGGGTGATAGCCATATAGTTCTTACACTTGCACTTTATTTAATCGTCCGAGTTTTTTTGTTGTTTTTTTGGGTGGGGGTGGTGCTGGAATAAAAAAAAGAAAGGGGGGGGGCGAGTTATAATGGTTTTGTTAGTTGCTACACGAGGAGGCAGCCGTTGTAAGTGAGCTAGCATTCGCCTGATGTACGAGGTTATGAGATCGATACTCAAACCAGCGTACACGTACTTTGACCTTGTTGATCCACCATTCCCCTACCGCAGGCCTCACTTTCTCACACGTACACCGATACACGCCTGACACATTCAGTGGCGCGATTCTGTTTTGAAAAAAAAAAAACGAACTGTGTTTACAATGCTATCAAAATGTCCACTGTCCTTGACGATACGTTCTGCTATCAAACACGCCCGTGTACTTAAGCCATTAGTTTCAATGAAGTCATGTTTACTGCTTTCCGATTTCAAGGACTCCACAATTTTCTGTGCAATTGATTATAACACAAAGCACGATTAAACTAACCCATTGCTAACACACTAAGTAACCTAATTAAAAGGGTAAATTCTCTAGGTTAGGTTATCTGTTTATTGCACCAGCCAACATGCCAACTCTGTTTATTGCACCAGCCAACACGCCCAATCTGTTTTTGCTATTAAAAATATTAGGTCTTATTTTTACTTCGTTTCTTTAGTATGTTAATTATTTTGATGACATGCATTCTACCTGCTACATTTTGCTCCTAAATTAATTCAATATTATATTTATAAGTGCTACACAAAAACATACATAGTAAATAGAATATTAAGTCTTTGATGTTAGCTAGGGAGCCCTTACACCAAAATCCCAAATAACGTCTGCACTATGTTCCACATATCAGGAGAGGCTGACCTGGACCGTGTTTTCCGACTGCCAAATACAACATACATTGGAGGCAATGATACAGTCCTGCCCCTCAGGGAAATCATCAGGCGACTACAGGTAAGTGGGGTGTGTCACTAGCCCTGTTCATAGCACAGTTGGTCTGTCACTAGCTGTGTTCATAGCACAGACGGTCTGTGATTATTTGTGCTAATAGCTCAGTTGGTCTGTCTTTAGTTGTGTTCATAGCACTTCTGGTCAGTCACTATATAGTTGTTTTCAGATCACTTTTGGTCTGCCACTAGTTGGTTGAACATTGAGTGGTCAAAGTAACCTCAATATTTCATATATGTACACCCAAACAAGGCATTGACATTGTGAGGTCATGGTGGGCGGTTGTTTAGAAAAGTTGGGGGAGCAAGAAACATAACACCAAGTCCACAAAGACACGGAACCTTTTAAATTGGGCCTATGTCAATGTAGGGTCTTAAAGTGGTCGGGCTACTTTTTAAAAGACAATTGTAACAGTGTAAATGAGTAGTGTGTTTACTTCTTGAAATATTATCTAACAGTTTTAAAAAAAGTCAATATTGTTAAAGCCTTTGTTAATATCAGCAGTTCTGAAAAACTGTTTTGAACACGCGTGGTTTCTATGACAACGGAAGCCATAGATTGGTGTGTGGTAATATCCTAACAATTTGAGTGTATGACTATTAGAATGATTCTACTCATGAGATGAGGTTGGATTTTATTGGAAGCTGGTAAAAACATCAATAATACACTCCCCCTTAGCTCCACCACGGTACAAAGTTTTAGTGTGAACTTCCAGTGAATCTAATAATAACTGATAGCTATCGTAAGGCTTTAGTGAGGTAGACAGGCATAGATTGCTTGTTGATCTGGGTAAATCCTTTAAGATGGTTAAGGTTTTAGGACGGGACCTGTTGACTTAAGAATTATTACATATTCTTTAATGGATGACATGCAGTTAAAGATGTGCTTTGCTAAAAGATTTATTGAACAAATACTCAAGTAGCACTTTAGTAGCCTTGTTAAAATCATCCTAAAGCAAGCAAGCAATCTACTATTTGAACATTGTGCTAAAGTTACTCGGTAGTCATGCACATTTCTGAGACCCAATTAAATTATGGCAATGCCACTTGGCACAGATGACCGTCTTTCTGGATCAACATGTATACGCAATGTTTAACAACTACAGCTGGACCTGTTCGCGAAGTCTTATCATGAACTAAGAAGTACACATACCTAATAGAGATTTAATTCGACCCGTGAAAACCATAACGAGTCAATATCGACTTGTTTATCCTCTATGGCCCTATCTCAAAGGGATGCTTAGGCTGTAGCCTTACTTTCAACAGACTCAATGAGCTCCACCAGGCCATAAACAACCAAAGTGTATCTATGTATTTGACTGATTGGGATTGAGATCTCCCCAAACTAAATGATACCAGTAAACATGGAATGTGAACACCATAACACAACTTCAGTGTTTAAAAAGAAATATATTTATGTACATTGTACATAGCTGTATGCCAATACGTTCTATTATGACAGTGGAACGTTTGTATTATATATATATATTTCTTAAAGTAAGATTTAATAGATGGTCACAGCCGACTGACTCAAAGAGTTGTGTTAAGGCGGCATGCTACGGTCGACCCAGTTCAACTCATTGCTTTGTGCTATGTTTAAAGCGGCATATGACGTCACTTATCTCTAGAGGGCAATTAATTAATGCATGGCAGTTTATATGTTGGCATAAATGTAAAGGTATTGGTGTAAGACATGGAGATATACACACTAGGGTTAGCAGCCGACATAGTGTCAATTTGGATTCTGTAACTGGAATAACTGAGTATTAAATTAGTTTGATGAAGATGAAAATATAAATTCAAAATCAGGATTGAATACTATAACTGAGTTTTGCAAACTGAAACCACACCCGAGCCAACAGCCGTGATATAAAACTGTATAGTTATTTAACTCCTGGCAAGTTGGTTTGCAGCATGCCGATGTAAGGGATAAACTGAACTCTGGTCTATATGTGGCAGTATTACCTGCTATGCAAACAGGGAGACGTAAGACGGCTGGCATTTCAAGTTGTTTATAATGATCCTTGTAGCAAGCTGACGTAGCAGTTTTGATGACGCCAAATAATTGTCATCAAAACCATTCTATTTTAGTAGTGTAACCTAATCAGAGTGACACACCGGTGCTTGCTGACGTGATATCATGGCCATGGGCTGAAGTGACAATCAGAGTGACACACGGGTGCTTGCTGACGTGATATCATGGCCATGGGCTGAAGTGACAATCAGAGTGACACACCGGTGCTTGCTGACGTGATATCATGGCCATGGGCTGAAGTGACAATCAGAGTGACACACGGGTGCTTGCTGACGTGATATCATGGCCATGAGCTGAAGTAACATAATCAGAGTCACACACCGGTGCTTGCTGACGTGATATCATGGCCATGGGCTGAAGTAACATAATCAGAGTGACACACGGGTGCTTGCTGACGTGATATCATGGCCACGGGCTGAAGTAACATAATGGCTGTGTGAGCATGTGTCCTGAAATGACATTATGTCTTTGGGCTGAAGGGAGATGATCTCTATGGACTGAATTAACATAATGGATATGGACTGAAGTACACACTGGCTTTGGACTGAATTACACAATTGCAATGGACTGAAGTACACAATTGCAATGGACTGAAGTACACAATGGCTTTGGACTGAAGTTCACAATTGCAATGGACTGAAGTACACAATTGCAATGGACTGAAGTACACAATGGCTTTGGACTGAAGTACACAATGGCTTTGGACTGAAGTACACAATTGCTTTGGACTGATGTACATAATGGCTTTGGACTGAAGTACATAATGGCTATGGACTGAAGTACACAATTGCAATGGACTGAAGTACACAATGGCTTTGGACTGAAGTTCACAATTGCAATGGACTGAAGTACACAATTGCAATGGACTGAAGTACACAATGGCTTTGGACTGAAGTACACAATGGCTTTGGACTGAAGTACACAATGGCTTTGGACTGAACTACACAATGGCTTTGGACTGAAGTACACAATTGCAATGGACTGAATTACACAATGGCTTTTGACTGAAGTACACAATGGCTTTGGACTGAAGTACACAATGGCTTTGGACTGAAGTACACAATGACTTTGGACTGATGTACACAATGGCTTTTGACTGATGTACACAATGGCTTTGGACACAATGACTTTGGACTGATGTACACAATGGCTATAGACTGAAGTATAAAATGGCCTTGGACTGAAGTACACAATTGCAATGGACTGAAGTACACAATTGCAATGGACTGAAGTACACAATGGATGTGTGCTCAAGTGACATTATGGCTATGGATTGAGCCTTCGGTAAATGACGTAGGAGCTGGATTTTGTAATGTGATCTTTTCAGGTTGTGCTGGAATTTGGTATCGGCATTTCGTAGTGTAGAATATTTTGTAGATTTATTAATTTGGGATGTATACGGTAATGAAAGGGTGTGTTAAATAAGGGTGTTTGTAGATTGAAACTACAAGTAAGGTCAATACTAGAATGAAATGGGTCACTTGTGTGGTCATCCACTTTGTAGATTGAAACTACAAGTGAGGTCAATATTAGAATGAAATGGGTCACTTGTGTGGTCAGCCACACCATGGTCAGATTGTTCCATCACTTGTGTGGTCAGCCACACTATAGTCAGATTGTTCCATCACTCGTGTGGTCTGTGATGCTCAAACGCAGAGCTCAGCAGCTTATGTTCATTCGTGGCACACCTAAGGCCTTTCCGAGAAAGAGAATTCCGTGGCACGCCACAAGTAGAAACATATACAAAATACTCTGACATAATGTAGTAAACGTCCATTGTGGCATGCCGTTCTGAAAGTTATGATATTACACTGCATTGCTATATGTTAACTGTCTGTACTGGACACAATTCTGTTAACCGCGGAGCTTGACAGCCTGCCAACAATGTCCACGTTTATGTACCTACATGTGTCTTTCCTCCTCTTGGAAGAACTTTGCGGCGGCAAACCTGGTATCATCTCACGGCACACCATTGTGGCGCGGCACACCGGTTGCGGAGCAATGCACTAGCGTACATTTGTAATAACGTGTGTGGTCAGTGATCTAAATTTTCTAGACTGCCATTTTGCTCCAAAGACATCAGGATCTTACTAGCCATCAATGCATTGATTTACCATTGAGAGATCTGTCGCTGTAAGCTTCCCCCACACCCCCTCCATTTTCTTTAAACACGCGTTGCCCTTCCCTTCTCACGTCCCAGACGTTCTTGCCCATATATAGCCAAGTGTATTTGTGGCAGCCGATCATCAGCGTTTCTAAAACTTTTGTGTTAGGACCGGGTTATTTGTATACTTTGCCTTTGCCACCCACTAAGATTAGTAGCGCTCATTCTGGCCACTAGGTAACCGATGGGAAAGCCCATATATTTACTCTTACAAAGATGTACAAATAACCAGAAACCTGGCAAATAATTTATTAATTTTCTCGCTTTTCCTTAATTTACTGTCTCACTAGTCCCTAGTTAATGTTACTGTCTCACTAGTCCCTGGTTAATGTTACTGTCTCACTAGTCCCTAGTTAATGTTACTGTCTCACTAGTCCCTGGTTAATATTACTGTCTCACTAGTCCCTAGTTAATATTACTGTCTCACTAGTCCCTAGTTAATGTTACTGTCTCACTAGTCCCTGGTTAATATTACTGTCTCACTAGTCCCTAGTTAATGTTACTGTCTCACTAGTCCCTGGTTAATATTACTGTCTCACTAGTCCCTGGTTAATATTACTGTCTCACTAGTCCCTAGTTAATGTTACTGTCTCACTAGTCCCTGGTTAATATTACTGTCTCACTAGTCCCTGGTTAATATTACTGTCTCACTAGTCCCTAGTTAATGTTACTGTCTCACTAGTCCCTGGTTAATATTACTGTCTCACTAGTCCCTGGTTAATATTACTGTCTCACTAGTCCCTGGTTAATGTTACTGTCTCACTAGTCCCTGGTTAATATTACTGTCTCACTAGTCCCTGGTTAATATTACTGTCTCACTAGTCCCTAGTTAATGTTACTGTCTCACTAGTCCCTGGTTAATATTACTGTCTCACTAGTCCCTGGTTAATATTACTGTCTCACTAGTCCCTGGTTAATATTACTGTCTCACTAGTCCCTAGTTAATGTTACTGTCTCACTAGTCCCTGGTTAATATTACTGTCTCACTAGTCCCTAGTTAATGTTACTGTCTCACTAGTCCCTGGTTAATATTACTGTCTCACTAGTCCCTGGTTAATATTACTGTCTCACTAGTCCCTAGTTAATGTTACTGTCTCACTAGTCCCTGGTTAATATTACTGTCTCACTAGTCCCTGGTTAATATTACTGTCTCACTAGTCCCTGGTTAATATTACTGTCTCACTAGTCCCTGGTTAATATTACTGTCTCACTAGTCCCTGGTTAATATTACTGTCTCACTAGTCCCTGGTTAATATTACTGTCTCACTAGTCCCTGGTTAATATTACTGTCTCACTAGTCCCTAGTTAATGTTACTGTCTCACTAGTCCCTGGTTAATATTACTGTCTCACTAGTCCCTAGTTAATGTTACTGTCTCACTAGTCCCTAGTTAATGTTACTGTCTCACTAGTCCCTGGTTAATATTACTGTCTCACTAGTCCCTGGTTAATATTACTGTCTCACTAGTCCCTGGTTAATATTACTGTCTCACTAGTCCCTGGTTAATATTACTGTCTCACTAGTCCCTGGTTAATATTACTGTCTCACTAGTCCCTGGTTAATATTACTGTCTCACTAGTCCCTGGTTAATATTACTGTCTCACTAGTCCCTGGTTAATATTACTGTCTCACTAGTCCCTGGTTAATATTACTGTCTCACTAGTCCCTGGTTAATGTTACTGTCTCACTAGTCCCTGGTTAATGTTACTGTCTCACTAGTCCCTGGTTAATATTACTGTCTCACTAGTCCCTGGTTAATATTACTGTCTCACTAGTCCCTGGTTAATGTTACTGTCTCACTAGTCCCTGGTTAATGTTACTGTCTCACTAGTCCCTGGTTAATATTACTGTCTCACTAGTCCCTGGTTAATATTACTGTCTCACTAGTCCCTAGTTAATGTTACTGTCTCACTAGTCCCTGGTTAATGTTACTGTCTCACTAGTCCCTGGTTAATATTACTGTCTCACTAGTCCCTAGTTAATATTACTGTCTCACTAGTCCCCAGTTAATATTACTGTCTCACTAGTCCCCAGTTAATATTACTGTCTCACTAGTCCCTGGTTAATATTACTGTCTCACTAGTCCCCAGTTAATATTACTGTCTCACTAGTCCCTGGTTAATGTTACTGTCTCACTAGTCCCTAGTTAATATTACTGTCTCACTAGTCCCCAGTTAATATTACTGTCTCACTAGTCCCCAGTTAATATTACTGTCTCACTAGTCCCTGGTTAATATTACTGTCTCACTAGTCCCTAGTTAATATTACTGTCTCACTAGTCCCCAGTTAATATTACTGTCTCACTAGTCCCTGGTTAATGTTACTGTCTCACTAGTCCCCAGTTAATGTTACTGTCTCACTAGTCCCCAGTTAATGTTACTGTCTCACTAGTCGCCCATTTAATGTTACTGTCTCACTAGTCCCCAGTTAATGTTACTGTCTCACTAGTCCCCAGTTAATGTTACTGTCTCACTAGTCGCCCAGTTAATGTTACTGTCTCACTAGTCCCCAGTCAATGTTACTGTCTCACTAGTCCCCAGTTAATGTTACTGTCTCACTAGTCCCCAGTTAATGTTACTGTCTCACTAGTCCCCAGTTAATGTTACTGTCTCACTAGTCCCCAGTTAATGTTACTGTCTCACTAGTCCCCAGTTAATGTTACTGTCTCACTAGTCCCCAGTTAATGTTACTGTCTCAATAGTCCCCAGTTAATGTTACTGTCTCACTAGTCCCCAGTTAATGTTACTGTCTCACTAGTCCCCAGTTAATGTTACTGTCTCACTAGTCCCCAGTTAATGTTACTGTCTCACTAGTCCCCAGTTAATGTTACTGTCTCACTAGTCCCCAGTTAATGTTACTGTCTCACTAGTCCCCAGTTAATGTTACTGTCTCACTAGTCCCCAGTTAATGTTACTGTCTCACTAGTCCCCAGTTAATGTTACTGTCTCACTAGTCCCCAGTTAATGTTACTGTCTCACTAGTCCCTATTGCTATTGTTATTTTAAGGTTTGTAAAGGGGGGGGGGGGGGAGAAGAACAAGTCAAGTCGAAAACAAACACCTAGCTAGGTTTAAAAGAATTTTTTTCGCAACCCGGAATTTTTGCTACCTTGGCCCGTGTCGCGACCATCGTTTGGTAAAAGCTACAAATAAAGATTGTTGTGATCATTTGTGGTTGTATATTATCGCCCCCTCCTTTGCTGGTGCCATTCCACCTGATTGCACAATTAGTCATCTTGTGAGTTTTAAGTTGTGTCTCAGTCACTCCATAACGACACATTTTCATCTGCGCTTATGTAGTTACAATATTATTGTAGAGATCAATAAGATATCTTTTTTTTTAAACAGGTAAATGGAAATGTGTTTTGGAAATAATGGGCGGGGGAGACGATGACGATGTAAAAACTTAAATTAAACTTCAATCCAGCACAGGGCACTGGATTTAATTAGGTACTAGTATTAGAGCAGCTTTAAACTGAACCAGAAACGGGATACTACTAAGTTTTCATGTTACCAATACATTTCAAAGGTTTGCTAGTTTCAAAGGTTTGCTACAGTCCTTAAAGATGTACAAGGCCTTCGATGAAACGAATGTGTTAGATAAGATCACACAAATGTCTGCACTATTTACATTTCTGTATTAGCATTTCTCGATCTACCACAAGCAGTTTCGTGGGCAGATATCTAAAAGAGACCCCCCCCCCCCAATGATTTGTTTATCAGCTGGTTAAATCCATTCAAGGTAACATGATCGCATCATGTTGTGGCCCATAACTTAAACCTATCCCCAATCTTGCACCATTTACAGTCTTGCCTCCTCTACTCCTCCTGACCCCTCTGTCCTTCCTGCCTGTTCTGTCCCCTCTACCCTTCATGTCCCCTCTACCCTTCATGTCGCCACTACCCTTCATGTCCCCTCTACCCTTCATGTCCCCACTACCCTTCATGTCCCCTCTACCCTTCATGTCCCCTCTACCCATCTTGTCCCCTCTACCCTTCTTGTCCCCTCAAACTCTCTCCCCCCTGTACCCTCCCTGTCCCCTCTACCCTTCATGTCCCCTCTACCCTTCATGTCCCCACTACCCTTCATGTCCCCTCTACCCTTCATGTCCCCACTACCCTTCATGTCCCCTCTACCCTTCATGTCCCCTCTACCCTTCTTGTCCCCTCAAACTCTCTACCCCCTGTACCCTCCCTGTCCCCTCTACCCTTCTTGTCCCCTCTACCCTTCCTGTCCCCTCTACCTTTCCTGTCCCCTCTACCCTTCCTGTACCCTCTACCCTTCCTGTTTCCTCTACCATTTTTGTCCCCTCTACCCTTCATGTCCCCTCTACCCTTCATGTCCCCACTACCCTTCATGTCCCCTCTAACCTTCATGTCCCCACTACCCTTCATGTCCCCTCTACCCTTCATGTCCCCTCTACCCATCTTGTCCCCTCTACCCTTCTTGTCCCCTCAAACTCTCTCCCCCCTGTACCCTCCCTGTCCCCTCTACCCTTCATGTCCCCTCTACCCTTCATGTCCCCACTACCCTTCATGTACCCTCTACCCTTCATGTCCCCTCTACCCTTCATGTCCCCACTACCCTTCATGTCCCCTCTACCCTTCTTGTCCCCTCAAACTCTCTCCCCCCTGTACCCTCCCTGTCCCCTCTACCCTTCATGTCCCCTCTACCCTTCTTGTCCCCTCTACCCTTCTTGTCCCCTCTACCTTTCCTGTCCCCTCTACCCTTCCTGTACCCTCTACCCTTCCTGTTTCCTCTACCATTTTTGTCCCCTCTACCCTTCATGTCCCCTCTGCCCTTCATGTCCCCTCTACCCTTCCTGTCCCCTCTACCCTTTCTGTCCCCTCTACCCTTCTTGTCCCCTCTACCCTTCTTGTCCCCTCTACCCTTCTTGTCTCCTCTACCCTTCTTGTCCCCTCTACCCTTCTTGTCCCCTCTACCCTTCTTGTCCCCTCTACCCGTCTTGTCCCCTCTACCCTTCTTGTCCACTCTACCCTTCTTGTCCACTCTACCCTTCCTGTCCCTTCTACCCTTACTGCCCTCTACCCTTCCTAAACCCTCTTTACCCTTCCTAAACCCTCTACCTGTTTCTGTACCCTATACCCTCTCTCTACCCTTGTCCCCTCTACCCTTCCTCTACCCTTCTTGTCCCCTCTACCACACACCACTCTACCCTCAAAATGATTTTAAAACATTCTTTGACCTCTCAAACATCCCAACTAATTATTGGCAATCATCTTGTGCTCTTGTTTGGCTATGACCCATTATGTGAACACTTCCAACTCTGTGATGTTGTATAAGAATTATGGCCATATTTAATCTCCCACTTTGTAATGATGTAGTTTATCAGATATTAATGTTACATGGCACTTTATAATACGGTATAAAAACGTAGGTGTATTGCAGCACATGGACCATTGCAGTATTCTCATAGTCTTTTGCATTTTAATTAAGGCTTATTCTAATTATAGTGTAAATATCTATTGACTGACAATAAGAATGCTCTCTGACTTGGCTAAGCATATTGGGATCAACAAGTTAATTGCACTAGGGCAGTAATTATTGGTGACAGCTTAAGAATTTCCCTTTTAAAAGATCTCCCTTTAGCTTTGCTCAATTTCTCCCTCTTGTTGAAACCATTCAGAAGCAAGCAAGCAAACACAGTCTACTATTTCAGCATGTGATAACCTTAAAGGCTTGTTTGGGCTATGAACTATCTCTTACTCTTATTGCAAGTTTTAAACCCGGTTTTCAAATTGTTTCTAATTATCTTCACATATTGGGAAAAAAGGTATCTTATAATACTTTTTATTGAAGTGTTACACAAATGTGGTAAATATTTACCATTACCAGAAGGGATAAAATACTAGTACCAGAAAGATACTTGAAACATTATCCTGTGAAATTTTGAAATATCCCAGAGAAAAATTTAAATGCTACAATAATAATCACTTTGACCTCTTTCAAGGGTAATAAGGGGAGAGACTGCAATCAGGTTAGCACAATAGGAAATGAGTAAAACAAAATAAGGTTAAACCTGAAAAAAAGGAATGCAACAAAACAAAGATCGCGTCGGCAGGAAGCCTTCGTCCGCAAACAACCAGAAAAAACGAATAAAATTTTAAAATATAAAAAAATAGCACTTAGCTGAGAAGTTGTATCCAAGAGGACAGCAAATGACTTGTGACGGAAAGTAAATGGCAGTTTATGTTTTATTCTCTGCTCTAGGATGTTTACTGTCGTTCCATTGCTCTAGGATGTTTACTGTCGTTTCATTGCTCTAGAATGTTTACTGTCGTTCCATTGCTCTAGAATGTTTACTGTCGTTCCATTGGAGTCGAGTTCATGTTCATCAACAATCTACACCAGACAGACTGGATCAGGCAGAGGTTTGAGAAACCTGGCATCATGCAATTCAGTACAGAGGAAAAGAGGCTTATTCTGGCTAGGCTTATCAGATCTACCAGGTATGGTTCTTAATCTTACAAATTGAGTTATAACATTTGTTGAGTTTTACATAAAACTTAATGTTCTTTAACATTTCAGCGTGACTAATATCAACTTGAGTTCTTACACATTAAGGATGCTGGTACTGTCTTACAAGTTTGATAAAGAAAAATGAAATTTTCCTAGATTTATAATGGAGTCATTTTGAAGTTCTCTCAATGACCTTGCTGATGTTGGGAGAAAAAATATCATGATAATCAGACAAAAATATGTTCCAAAATGGTTTCCTTAATTTTAATTACTATTTTCATCCTGACACTTTCTGATTTCAGGATTTTTTTAATGTAACACCTAAAAAATAATTTCTTTAGTTTATTTATAATGTAATTAACAGGGATATTAACAGCTGATTTTTTTACATGTTGAAATTAGGGCAAGTGTTAAAATCGAAAGAACTTGTTTTATTTTACAAAACTAGTTTTACCCCCCCCCCCCCCCCCCAAAATATATAATTTTGTGAGAATTTGATAAGTGTTAAATCAATCAGCTGTTCCACACTTAACACACTATCTCCCCCCCCCCCCCCCCCCCTTTTTCTCTCTCTCTCTCTTTTTAAGATTTGAGGAGTTTTTGGCTAGAAAGTGGTCTTCTGAAAAGAGATTTGGCCTTGAAGGTTGTGAGGTGCTTATTCCTGCTATGAAGTCTATCATTGACTCGTCCAGTGCTCTTGGTGTAGATAGCTTCATTATTGGAATGCCACATAGAGGCCGTTTAAACGTTCTTGCAAATGTTTGTCGCAAACCCCTGGAGAAAATAATCTGTCAGTTTGACTCAAAGCTAGAGGCTGCTGATGAAGGATCAGGGGACGTCAAATATCATTTAGGCATGTCACATGAACGAATGAACAGAGTCACCAACAAGAACATCAAAATTGCAGTTGTGGCCAACCCTTCCCATTTGGAGGCTGTTAACCCAGTGGTTCAAGGCAAAGCTAGAGCTGAAATGTTTTACAGAGGAGATACAGATGGGAAAAAGGTGATCTTATAAATAATTCAACAAAAGATTATCAAATTATACTTGACGTTTGTCTCATTGTTATTTTCCAAATTTGTCAGAGCATTTTAAGCTTGTAAAAGTTTCTTTACCTGCATATTGTACATGTCAATTTTTAGACTATACATTTGTTCTAAGAAGTACTTTCTGAAAAGCAAAAATTTATTTTTCTTCCAATAATTGACGTTGAAATTAAAAAATGTTGAATAAGGAATTTTTTAATAAGAAATTTTTATCCGCTTTTTGATGAACCTGTTAGGTGATGCCAATGTTACTTCATGGTGACGCTGCCTTTGCTGGCCAGGGGATTGTCTATGAATGTCTTCACCTATCAGATCTGCCAGCTTTCACCACCCAGGGAACCATTCATGTTGTTGTTAACAACCAGGTACAGATTTGCTTATATTGTAAGGCTATTTGGAACTGTTTTGTCAGTATGTATGTATATTGTATATTATATCTTATAAAATCATAACATTCAATTATGCATTCACCTTTTATGCATTATAAAAATCATATCATTTGCAAAAAATACATGAATGGTCCTATCTAATGTATCATATTGACTTAAAATAAAAAAAGTTGCAAGTTCTTGTGTTGTTATTAATTGTATGCTAAGACATGGTACAGAAGTCTTACGAATATGATACAAATAAATTTTATGCTTATTCAATTACATCAGAAAAATAAATATGGCTATGATGAAGAAGCTTATACACATTAAAAATATGCATGAAGAACTTGAATTCATTGTATACCATTAGTTTTATAAGTAATTTCCTGATTAGACAATACATTTATTATTCATTATTGGATCCCAAAAAATAGGAATGAACTGTTCAAAAACATTGTTCATCTGTTTCAGATTGGCTTCACTACTGACCCTCGATCCTCCAGATCTTCTCCTTACTGCACAGATGTTGCTCGTGTAGTGAATGCACCCATCTTCCATGTAAATGCTGATGACCCTGAAGCTGTGATTTATGTATGCAAAGTTGCTGCTGACTGGAGAGCTACGTTTGGCAAGGATGTTGTTATTGATTTGGTAAGTCCATTTATTACAAAGGTAATCATTAACTTGGATGGAAATGTAAAATAAACTGAAGCTATTTGATATCTTTTCACTTAGTCTCATTAACCTAAGATAACATATAAGTAATTACAATGAAGAAAATAGAATAAGAATGATTATTATTTTTGATACTTTATTTACCAAAAATTATAAAGAGTTTCCCCTCTTCTCACGTTTATAAATCTAATAGGCTGAACCTGAGGTCACCATAAACTTAATTGGTGAACCCGTCCATGTAAATAAAAGAGTCTGAGCCATCCTGTTAGAGAGACAAACAATTTACACTTTTCAGTGATAACTTTGATAAATATTTGATTTATATACCAGGATGTACTTTAAGTTTTTTTAAACAGATTTCTATAGTTTAAGTTTAAGTCAATATTGAGAGAATTATTGCACAATTTTTCAGAATTTACTCTTATAAATTCACTCCTGCCTTAAACATTGTTATTCCCCTCCCTATTTACTTCACATACCTGCCTAACACTCTGCTTCAGTCTTTGGTGTACAAGAGGCATCACTACTTACTCCCATACAAAACAACTGATTTAAAGTTCAATTCAACGCTTTTCTTACATGAATGTTGGTCTTTTTAAAAAACATCGTTATACTGCTTTGCTCTCCAAGCAGTTTTCTTGTGAATTTATTAGCAAGTTTAGATGATGAAACTATCAAACAGAATTTAGAATTTATTTCAATAAATGCTGCAAGAAGGGAAAAGTGATATTGATGTTCTTATGGTTGAAGATGACTCTGAATCAGACTTTTTAAAAATTCAAGTATTTGAGCTGTTCATCCTAATGGCAGGGGACTTGGTGGCAGTAAAGTTTTAACAATTTACCAGTGTTCATCTATGCAATATTAGGTTATTCTATGTATAACAAATTATAAAATTTTTCCTTTGTTCTGATGACAGGTATGCTACCGCAGGTTTGGTCACAATGAGATTGATGAACCGATGTTCACTCAGCCTCTCATGTACAAGAAAATTGCCAAACAGCCCACAGTGCTTGCCAAATATGCAGAAAACCTTATCAACAGTGGAGTGGTCACCCAGCAAGAGTATGAGGTAAGTAGAGAAATAGGGGTTCAACCTAACTTTTTCTTATTCCAGTGACTGAAATTAGAAATCTGATTCTCCAAACTCTGGCAAATAAATCTTATAATGCATAACCATTTCAGGAGGAGATATCAAAGTATGATAAGATCTGTGAAGAGGCTTACTCTCTTGCTAAGAAAGAAACAGCTGTAAGCAATATTGATTGGTTAGATTCTCCCTGGAGTGGATTTTTTGAAGGACGTGATCCTATGGTGCTTCCAATGACTGGTGTTGCAGAGGAAACATTGAAACACATTGGCAATGTGTTCAGCACTCCACCAGAGGACTTTGTTATTCATGGAGGTATGTTCAAAATGATGCAAGTTTGGATTTTAAAAAATTAATGATGGCAAAGAATTAATAAAGTCACTTAGGAGCTGTTACTCTTAATAGGACAAGCTAAGTTTACCTCAGGCCTATTCCACTTTCTTAACAAAAGCAGGGGTTTTAAATTGAAAAAAAAAATCAACTTTTATTGAATGTAGGTAATAAATATAGCACGATGCTTGCAAAATTATATGAGTGGGAGCACATTTTCTTTGCATTTTACTGAAAAATTTTACGTTTTGAGGT
The DNA here is from genome assembly GCA_964017045.1 of Omphiscola glabra. Taxonomy (NCBI): domain Eukaryota; kingdom Metazoa; phylum Mollusca; class Gastropoda; family Lymnaeidae; genus Omphiscola; species Omphiscola glabra. The sequence goes on from OZ024795.1 coordinate 30,850,908, forward strand.
TGTTAATAAAATCTCTTATTAGTAAGAGTAAAAATGTGACAACGTTTTGATATGGTTAAAAAAATCTTTTAATAGTCTTAGTAGTAAGAGTTAAAATGTGACAAAGTTTTGAGTTGTTTAATAACATCTTTCTTATTGGTACTAGAGTGAAATTCACATTATTATGTTTTTCAGTTTATCCAAATATTTAAAAGGTCATGGCTGTAGCATACAGCATCTCATCTGAATTTGATTTATAAGAACATGCATATTTATTCTCTTTGTTCAAATAAACTCTTTAATTCTAAATATTACATTATTTCATTTCATGTACTGAAAAGGCCTGAAAAGAGTTCTCAAAGCCCGTGCTGAAATGGTTGAAGCCAGACAGGCTGACTGGGCCTTGGGTGAGGCTCTGGCCTTTGGTTCCTTATTAAAAGAAGGAATTCATGTGAGACTGAGTGGACAGGATGTTGAGAGGGGCACATTTAGGTAATTAACATTGGAACCATTTTCAAACATTTGTGTTAACCCACATGAGATGCACATTTGGTATCTCCATGCATGAAGGAAGCTGCACTATGTGGAGTAATGTATCTGCAAATGTGTAAGAAATTTTTACTTTATAGTGTTATATCTGTTTCACAGCCACCGCCATCATGTCCTCCACCATCAAACAATAGACAAGAAAACAACAGTCCCATTGAACAATCTCTATCCTGACCAGGCTACATATACAGTGTGCAACAGCTCTCTCTCAGAGTATGGAGTACTAGGTAAATTTAAGTGTTGTTTACAGCTTTAAAGTTAATTTGTTTATTTGTAGACTGGAGCTAAGAGTGAAGGGAAAATGTAATGGGGGTCTTTTCTTAAAAAAAATAATTTAAAAATGAAAATTCAGATAAGGATCTTAATTTTTAAAATTTTATTTTAAAGCAATACCATTATCTTTTTTTCAGTGCAATTAAATTCTAAAATTCTACCATTACCTTCAATTTTTGTATTTCTCTAACTATAGTTTAAGAAAAATTAATTTAGCTTGGAAAATGGAAGTTGCGAAAGAATATATATTGTTATGGTATTTGGCTAGATTATATATATTTTTTTAATATAACTCATTCCCAACGGATGCGACTAAATGCGTCTTTTGGGGGTTCCGACGGATGCGTCCAAATGCGTTCCGGCGCATAGCGACACACCTCTCTCGTTTATAGTTAAAAATAGCAATGAAATCTCGCATCCACCGAGACTTCCGGCGATGGCGTGATTCTGCGTGATTTCAATTTAGAAACCGAATGTTTTTATCTTGTTTCACTTTTAAACTACGTGTGCATTAGTACGGCGCGTCTATATCTTGCATGTATTTGTCCGAGGTGCCAAAAATCGATTTTTTGGCCATTGTTCATTATTTTTTCGCCGCTAATGTTATCTTTTTATTAAACCTTATCCATTCTTTGATGCATTCGTCCTTAATTCATTAGCATTTATTAATATTTAGCAGCTTAAAAAATATTTTTAAAATGTAAATCAATTTCAAAACCGAGTTACTTCCCTTTTCTCAGGAAATGAAGTACGGAAGTAGCACTGCCGTAGGGAATGAGTTAAAGAAACTTAATTTTTAATAAAAGATTCATGATAAATTTTGAACTTATTTCCAGGATTTGAAGTTGGCTATTCCATCACCAATCCTAATGCTCTGGTTATTTGGGAAGCCCAGTTTGGTGACTTTGCAAACACTGCCCAGTGCATCATTGATCAGTTCATTGCTAGTGGGCAAGCCAAATGGGTTAGACAGTCAGGCATTGTTCTTCTTCTTCCTCATGGCTTTGAAGGCATGGTATGTATTAGATCCAATGTTGAAGATACAATTATTCTGGCTACTTTAAGTACCAGTACAAAATAAAACATGATCCCTGTGTCAAATATTGAATTCAAATGTTAAATATTTTGTTATAATTTTCAGGGACCCGAGCACTCAAGTGCTCGACTGGAACGATTTTTGCAGCTGAGTAATGATGACCCGGACTACTTTCCAGTAAGTTATTATATTTTATAGATGGTAACAAGCAGCCAATCATACATATTACAGCAGGCAGAGCAACACAATTGTGAATTTTATACTGTATGGCACAGATCTTATAGGTGTTGTATGGCACAGGTCTTGAGATGTTGATGGCACAGGTCTTTTAGATGCTGTATCCATCCCTGTGGTGCTACAGCTACTACTTCCTTCCACTCAGACCTAACTGATGCTTTTCTTTTCCATGCTTGGATTCCCAGCTGCTGTAGATCTTTTTCCACATCACCCATCCATCTAAGCCTAGGCCTGCCTTTGAGCCATTTTCCTCTGTGGTTTTGGTAATGCACCCTCTTCACTCCTCTGTCATTTGGGATTCTTTCCAAGTGTCCTGCCAAGCTTAGCCTACCCTTTTTAATTTCTGCTACTAGCATGGGATCCTGATATAGACTGTACAATTCCTGGTTGGTTCGTATTCTCCATCCATATTATCCTTGTGGGTCTATACATTTTCCGTAGAACTTTTTTCTCCCATGTGTTTAATAGGTTTTCTGCCATTTTTGTCAGGGTCCAAGTTTCATTAGCATATGTTACAACTGGTCTGATTACAGTTTTATAAATAGATTTCTTTGTTTTGTCTTGTAATGATTTTACTTTTGAGTATTTTCTTTCTTTTATTTCTGTTTGTTATTCGTTTCTTTCATTTAATAAAGATCCTATGTATTTGAATTGATTTACTATTTCAATAGTGTGGTTTCTAATTGAAATGGTTTCTTCTGTCTGTTCTTCTCTTATCTCAATAATTTTTTTATTTGGTTGTTAACTTATTAACTTACAGCCCTGCTTGTAGTGATATGTCTTCTAATTCAATAAAGGCTTTTGATATGTTTTTACTATTTTTCCCTAACAGTGCTATGTCATCAACATATTCAAAATACTAAAGGGGTTGATTTTAGAGAATGCCCATTGGTTGCGAGTCTTGGGTCTCCCTCTGAAAGTATTCTGTTATTGTTCCACGGGTGTCAATATGTATGCTTCTTGTAACTCACTCTAATGTTCGGTTAAAATGCATACAAGACAGTGAGTCTCCTTGTCTTAGGCCTCGTCTAATCTGGAATTCCCTTGAAAATTCTATCGGAACCTTGATTTTGATTTTCATATACCGGTGTCAGTCTTGTCAGTTTGTGCGACATGCCAAACTCCTGCAGAGTCTCATATAGATATTTTCTTTTTATGCTGTCATAGGCAATTTTATAGTCTACATAGAGTTGATGTACTGGGATATTATATTCGGAACATTTCTCTAATAGGCATCTGATGGTGAAAATCTGATCAGTTGTTGATCTGTTTTGTCTGAATCCACATTGGTAGTCACTTAGTAAATCTTCAGTGTAGGGTTGTAGTCTTTTGGCAATTAGTTTTGTCAGTATTTTGTATGTAACATTTAATAGGGAAATTCCTCTGTAGTTTTTACAGGGAAGTTTGGTGCCTTTCTTGTGTATTGGTGTTATTTGTGCTGTTTCCATTCTGTTGGAATTTCTCTTTTTGTCAAATTTTAGTTTATGTTTCTGAGTGTGTAGTTCTCTTCCTCCATATTTAATAATTTCTGCTGTGATAAGGTCTTCTCCAGGGGCTTTGTGGTTTTTCATATAATTGATTACTTCTGTAGTTTCTTCTAGATTTGGGGAGCTTCTAAATGGGTCTGGTCCTCCCTGTGATGGTTGATAATCTTCGTCTTGTCTTTTGTTTAGATGCCCTATGGCACAGGTCTTATAGATGCTGAATAGGTCAATAGAACAAGGATAGCATAAAACAATACTTATTTTCACTATTAATTGGTCAAATTTAAATCAATTTTTTTAAACAGATCAAATTAATTTTTTATTAAGATATATTTATTATTGAAATGTCCAACAAACAATTTTACCATGCCCAAATTGGCTACTGGATAATAATGATAAATATAATTGAAAGTTATTTTGATAGTGTCTATTATTTATTTATTTGTAACCTCATTAGCCCGAGGGCCCCAATTTTGAGATCCAGCAGCTCCATGAAACAAATTGGTTTGTCGGTAACTTCACAACACCTGCCAACTTTTTTCATGCCATGAGAAGACAGATGGCTCTCTCATTCAGGAAGCCCGTGAGTAGTTCATCCATTACATCAGTGCTATCCAACCGGTGATTTTAAATGGCCTGCCACAGCTTGAGACATTATTATGATGTATGTAAAAAATAAAACATTTTAGGATGAAAATATGTTCAAACCAAATTCACCTCTTTTAATATTTTTGGGAAACCATGTGAGAACACAGGAGAAGTTGTAACAGAAAAGGGAGAGGTCACAAAAGCTAAGGAGTCAAATGGTTATAGCAGTAATTTATATTAAGCACATCAGTAGAGCAACCAAGTGGGAACCTGGATGATGTAAAATGGGATACTATCTTATCCTTCTTTCTGTTGCTTGTACAGGGGGGATGTCAGGTATAATAACTAACAGCGTTGAGAAAGATGAATGGGAAAACTAAAATAACTGGATGTGTAGCTATTTGGTTAATGTAAAAATGTCCTCGCCCCAACCAACGGGACAAAGTTAGATGAAATAGGTGAGCATAGCAAGTTAACTACTGCCAAGAAAGTAATCGAGATGGGAGCTGGGGTACTAAAGGTGTCACAATTGAAGGACATGAGACTTTCAATGAGTAGAAAGCAGAATCCAATTTGTGTTTGTTTGTGGTTAATGCAACTCAATTGTGTGGGAAAATAGGAACAAACATTCTGGATGACATAAGTTTTTTCTGATGGATTTCCACAACTAAGGAAATGTAACAAAATTTTTATCATGATTTTGGAAGCACCTAAGTCATGTAACGCTTTGATAGATGAACATTTAGAAAATCTAACAAGGGCATCTGCTACTGATAAACTGATAAATACCTCAAATTAAGAAAAATTGTTAGTACAATTCAAAGCAAAGTACATAATTATAAAGGGCTACATTTCTTAAATTCACTCTATTTATATTCTTGATGAGCCGATAATTCTATTGGATATAAGAATCTTTATGAATCAGGTAAGAAGTATTTATATATGAATAATTTTCTAAAAATTAAAAAAAGCAAAACATTCTTTTAAGATGTCATTTGCGGCCCATGGGATTACGCAATACTTTTTTTGCCCCCGTAGTAAAAAAGATTGGACAGCACTGCCTTACATGTTTGTTAAATATTTCTTTCTCTAATATAATTTTAATCAATGTAAACCATTGCATATATATCATACTAACTGATGTTAAGAAATTTAAAGCTTACCCATACATTGTAGCAGTATCGTTCTTTTCTGATATGATAATTCATGTTTTAATTACGGTACAGTTTTTAACTTGAATTTTTTATTGAACAGAAATGTTTTCTTTCTTTTTCAGCTTGTTGTTTGTACTCCCAAATCTCTGCTCCGTCTGCCTGAGGCCCGCTCCAGCTTTGACGATATGATTGAAGGCACTCGTTTTCAGCGACTCATTCCTGAAAGTGGAAAGTCAGCTCAAAACCCAGATGGTGTTAAAAAACTTATTTTCTGCACAGGAAAAATTTATTATGAGTTGATTAAAGAGAGGGAATCCAAGAACCTCCAAGAAGCTATTGCTATATCTCGTGTGGAACAGGTGCGTTGTTAGAAAGTCTTTTTCTTTGGAAAAACATGTCATGTATAACATTAAATCTGACACGTATATGAACCCATGAAGTACCATACTGAACATTTAATTTCTAAAGAAGCTAAGTTAGTAAGGGCTCAATCGAAACAATAGAAAATAATCATTATCTCTACATTTCATTTGTATCCTTGCCACTTTATAGATTTGTCATATATCTTCTAACCTAAACTCCAACCTACCACAAATTTTACCAACTGGCCAAGTGAAAGTGAAAAGAGCTGATTTAATGGAATTAATTGTAATTGTAACCTTTTGTTGCAATTTTTTCACAAAATAGCATTTTACAAAAATAGATGCCTAATAATGTGATTGAGGGCTTCTTCTTGAAGTCTGGGAATACTACAATAATTCATTTTTAAGTGACTGTATTTCTGTAGAATTTAGCATGGACTGTACCTCGAGATAACAATGTTATTTCAGTGTGCAATAGCAAAGGTCTTATCTGAGCTTCAATCGATATGCTGTTATTTTCAAAAAGGAATGACCATAATGTTTTTGACTTGATGTAATTTACCATATTGTTGCTTATAATCTTTTTGAAACTAAGGATCCTTTATGAAAAAATAAAAAACATGTGTGTAGATATATCACTTGGGATTATAATATTTATAAAAGTAACCATTTTTTAAATAAAAGATCCTACCCTAAATGAAATTCCCAGGTCCTGGGAAATTAATTTTATTATAAATATGACATAATATGAGAAATGTTCATGATTTCAAGTGACTTCTTTTACCAGAGACCTCTGGTTAATAACTAATTTCCTATTATGACTTAACAAGAATGCAAGAGTTTCAAGGGCATATGAAAATTAGGTCATGTTGGCATAAATGCAGGTGTTTAACTTTCATAAATAGTTTTCTTTTGTATGGAAAGTTTATTCCTGTAAAGTTAAGAAATTTCTGGTCACTTTTATTATGTAAAGAAATTTTCAGGTTAATCTTGTTCTTTTTATGAGCAATGCAGAGCCTTTAATACTTACGAAATATATTAAAATGTAGGAATATAATTTTTTTACTATTGTTATAGGCTTTTAAAAATTATTACCTCTTTAAATTATTTACTTTAAAATTGGAATTTACAGTGTTACTATTTTGCTGAGATATTTGAAACAGATTTTAAAGTTTGTTTAGACTTAATATAAATGTATAAACTATTTGTTCCCTATAACTTTAGCTGACACCATTCCCATTTGACTTGGTGAAAGCAGAGCTAGAGAAATACCCTAAAGCTAAAGTATGCTGGGCACAAGAGGAGCACAAAAATGCTGGAGCCTGGAGTTACATAAGACCCCGCATTAAGACTGTGCTCAGGAAACAAGGGATTTACAGAAAAATAGAGTAAGCAACAATAAAAAAAACAATTTATTTTAAAAACTCAAAGAATTTTGATATTTATCTAAATAACCAGGCGACCCAAAGATAGTTATATTTCAACCTAAGGGACTTAACGCACAGACTTATTTTTTGTGTGCATATAAATTAAAATTTTAAAAAAATATGTGGTAAGTATATTTAAAATTTATAAAAATTCAGCTATACAGTAGTTGACTATTTTATATCATATAAGATATAAAAAAAGTGGTCATTATTTTAAAATGTGCAAAAGTAGGTTGTAAAACTATATCTATCATCTAAATAATATAAGGAAAATATGCCAATGTCATTATTTTTGTTTAAAAAAAGTTAAAATTAAAAACCAACACAAACCAGTTTTGGTGCAGGTGATAGAAATAATGTGACTGTTAATTACTATGGACATTAAGTATAGGTACAAGTTATTTATTATCCTTAGTTAATACATTTTGTATACAGTATTAAAAGTTTTAGCTTGCTACCCAAATTTGTCATCCTCATATTGGGGCAATTCTTTAATAAAAATATTTTTCTAAGCAGTTTTTCTTTTGACAAATAGTGTGCAACTCATTAAATTGTTAGCAGCTCATTATTTGTTAACAACTTATTCATATTTTTTAATACTAAAATGTAGACTAAAATGCATTGGTATGGAATTCTGTGATTTGCAATGGAATCGTACCCAATTCATATGTCAAATATAGTTTTTTGTTAATTAGGAGAAAAAATTGTTTCTTTACTTAAACTGAACCTACATTTTATTGTTCATTTATTTAATATTTAGGTATGCTGGTCGCTTCTCTTCAGCTGCTGCAGCTACTGGTAACAAACAAATGCACCTCATGGAACTATCACAGCTATATGAAACTGCTATGGACATCTCACCCACTCCTCGGCAAAAATAAAGCCAGACTAGCTGATTTCATAGCAGATCTTGTTTGATTAGGATTTTTTATCTTTCTGGAAAAACATTAGAACTTCATCAGAGCCTGATTCTTGATACATATTATGCATCTTTGGTCAAATGTTTAATCAATAGAAACTTAGCTAATAAATAAAACAGAAATGCTAAATCTTTAGTTTAGCTACAATTGCTTGCAGTGTTTCTCAAAGGTTGAAATTTACCAGACATCTTTCCAGAGCAAGTGGGAAATTGTGCTCACAAGTCCTGATTTCTATGTATTAAATAACATATTCTTAGGCTTTTTTTTATTAAATAAACTTAAACAAGTAGCATAAAATAGTAATCAAAATGAATATATTGTATTTTTTTAATTAGTGTCCATATTCGAGATGTTTACTTGATTTTTGTGTTTAACTTTATCTCCGTAATACCAAACGGGTGATATAAAATCTCAAAACTATTTTTTTTTAATAAGTACAATTACTATTGCAAATCTTTTTCAGTATGATTTAATTTAGTCATCTATAAGAAATTCTTTTATAGGCATCCAGTTATTACATAATAACTTTCAATAAATTGATTTATTAGTTAAAAATATTAACACACACCCGGTAAATATTTGATATCAACATTATTTTTTTTATTAATCTTGTAAGTCTGCCGTAATGTCCTACTAGTTACATGTGTTAAGTTCCTTTATTTCATTAGAACAAATGTTGAACAGAAAATAAAATGTATTGCTTTCAAACACAAAGTACCTTATTTGGAAAATATGGGTGAACTTTATATATGTGCTCAAAACATGCTGCTGTTTGTGGATCAAAAACTTATGTAACACATTCATTGTGGTGGTGACCAATTATTTATCCCTTGTCAAAACAAATGAGATTTGACTTTCCAAAATTTAACAACCTTAATTTTAATAGATGTTACTACAAGTATAACAATGAACATTAAAATATGCCACAATCCAACATTTTGGATTCCACTATATTCTTAAGATTTACAGAGACAGGAAATGAGTTTTATTTTTAAAGACTGACTAGACAATATAATTATAGCTTATCTGATTAGGAACAAACCACATGCTCTACAATGACAAAGACAGTGTTTGTGACTAACTTAAAGCTTTTGATCATGTAAAATGTTGAAAGTTGTAAAAAGGTTGTATTAGTTGTCACCATCATCAAATGACATAATCCTTTCTTGAATTTATTGATGGTGTGTTTTAAAACAAGTCTCAAACCTCATTCAACATTTATTTCATTGATCAAGAAGAGAATTTCTGGTGGACTATTGTTACCATAAAATTATAATGGTAATATAGTTTGTTTTTTCCTCAAAAAACTCCTATATTCATTAGAGTACCTACACATTTAAAAAAAACTTGACATTCATTAAGAGCTAAACAAATTTAGAGCTTATGATTTTAAAACATTTATTCATTTTTTAAACAATACATAATTGAAATTATTTGACTTACAAAAGAATGCTTGTTTGAAAGTGAAATCTTAGGGATTGCTGTTTTGTCATGAAATGATGCACTTAAGTGTTTATACATACAATAAATATATATCTATCAATAAAATTTGATTCAAAACCTAACATGTCTCTGATGTTTACTGATAAGTCTTGCTATTTAACTATTTACCATAGCTTTTTATTTTAAAGTATATACAGCAATCATGGCAAGGAATTTAATGTACTTGTATTTTCAATATCAATAAGACACAATTTGTGAAAAATAAAACTTAAGATTCATGATGAGACAAATACAAACGTTTTAGAAAATGCCTTCATTAGTACAATTACAATCAAAAACATCAATATAATTATAAATATAATTTGTATAATATATGTATATCCTAACTAACGTATACCTAAAAATGAGAGGAAAGAAAAGAATAAAACGGGCAAAAGTCACAAACGAAAACAGATTAGAAGAACAGAGATAAAGTGGGTGGAGTACAGTATAAAAGGGAAAAAGATATTGCAGCTGCGTAATATTGTGAATTTTGTTTACCAAATAACTTTATATAGTTCTTATAAACCGATACTAAAATCTGTCACCAATCTGACATCTATACATATACTAAAATCTGTCACCAATCTGACATCTATACATTTGTAAAAAAATATTGTTACATTTGACTCCAACAGTAAAACCAAAAAGATTAATAATTTGACATAGCTGCATTGTCTTTTTCCTGTTTGATTTTTTATATTGTACTTCCACCCACACCCATTTACTTTCTGTTCTTCTGATCTTTGTTTTGTTAGAAATTTATGCCTGTTGTTTTTCTTTCATTTTTAGGATATACATATATTATTTATAATTATATTAATGTTTTTTTTTGTTGTACTGCTGAAAGCATTTGCAGAAATATAAATAAAGCTTAACTTATAGTGTTTTGTTTACACTTGTTTGTCTCATTAATCTACTAGCTTTATCCCAGTACAACCCTTTTATAATTAGATAATTTCCTTTTCAAATTTCAACATTTATTAATTTCCTCATCTGATAAACTTGTTATGCTATTATTAATTGAAAAAAAAATAATAATCAGGTGAGAATAAACAATAACCTTAAAAATTAGACTAATGAATAGTGCTTTCAACTTTCCTGAGTTCAAATGAATATTTTTGTGTAAAAAATTTAAAAAAAAACAAAACAACACTATTACTATTTAAGTACAATATAAAATAGTTATACCAGTGGGTTTTACCTGAAAAAGAAAAAAAGAATAATGAATAGTAGTTTCAATGTAACATATCTGACTGAGTTGAAATCAATAGTTGTGTAAAAAAAAAAAGTTTTAAAAATATTAACAAATTAACTAGTAGGTAGAATATAAAAATAAAATATTTACACAACAATGTATGTATGTTGATTGTTATGTGTTGCAATATTTAGAATTTTCTATATAACAAACTAAGATAATTTTTAAAAAGACAAAGTATACCAAGTTAAAATCTAAATTAAATTTAGAGCAATGATGAGTTGACTTTAAACTACAGCAGAGGAACTGATGAGATAGTACAGAAATATAATTATCACTGAGTATTAAAAACAGTTTATGACATTCTGTAAGAGATAAACCCACAAAATTTTACAGAATTTAAGATTTCATGCACAGATAAATTGGTCTGCCTCACCACTTCCATTTACTCGCACTTAACTAATGCTTTTCTTTTCCATACTTGGATTCCCAGCTGCTGTAGATCTTTTTCACATCATCAATCCATCTAAACCTAGATCTGCCTTTGAGTTGTTGTCCTCTGGGTTTTGGTGGTGCACCCTCTTCACTCCTCTGTCATTTGGCATTCTCTGTGTTCAGCCCAACGTAGTCTACCCTTTTTTATTTCTGCTACTATTGTGGTATCCTGATATGGACTATACAATTCCTGGTTGTTTCGTATTCTCCATCCATTTTCATCCTGGGTTGGTCCATATAGTTTTAAAGATATAGTTTGATACTCGATACAGCACATAGGGAAAAATAATGTGCAATGTACTTTTCAACATAAATAGCTTAATGAAAATTGAAAGGGTACCAAAATTTGACTAGCCAGAATTTTTTTTTTTTTGATTAGCAGAAATACTACACCCATCATTGCACAATGAGTAGTGATGTGGCATGTAAAGCATACAACTTTGAACAGTTTCCTGAGGAAGAAGTTGGCATTGATGGGAGTTATTTTTGGCTCCACACCCATTGGACTAATGGCTGCTGTGGCCCCAATGGTAAACCACGGTTGCTCTCTTTGTGGTGTCCAAGATTCTGGGATACTTTAATTCATTACTACAGATACAAAAAGAATAGGATTTAAATTAAAATCTTTCATATCACATGATGCTTTCACAGTAGGACTGAAAATTATGTAAAACATTCTTTGAGAAAAAAGGTTTTTACAGTAACTTTTAGGTAGTTTAATTAAGCCATGGGTCTCCAACACCAAGCAAAGTAAATTTTGTTACATTAATAAACATTGAGCTTATGTTGGTGTGTTGCTGCCCTTCCGCTATCTCAATCAATACATCAGGTAGATGAAGCTGAGATACATTTGAAAAAAATGTTTGACTTATGAATGTCCACTATTTAGTAGTGGAACACACAGAAGAAGGTTACTCATGAAATTTTATCTGGATACCTGAGTTCTGGGGCATGCACCCTTTGTCATGCACAATAATGATCCTAAGCAAACTAACAATGTAATTGCTTACTAATTCTGACTTACAGAACTACTGTGTTGTTCCTAGCCATGTTTCACAAGGTGTTGATTTAGGGCATCCTCATTCCATGCTTCGAATGAACACTTGGAACATTTCAACAAGCCTTGTAGGTGCTTTTTCAGATGTTTGCTGAGGTTAAAAATGCCAGTGGTCTTGTATCTATTGCAGATGTTACAATAATGCTCATTTTCTTCCCTGGAAGAAAACTTACTAGAATTCTTAATTAAGAACATTGTCACTTCATTGTGTTGTTTAAGCATCAGCTTTTTTCTCTCACCCTTGCTAAGTACATCAGTGTCAAGGTCAGACATATCTGAATCACTTTCAGAACTGTTGTAACAGCTCTCACCATGTTCATTATTGATGATGTTACTTTCTTGTGTCTCAGATGAAGATACGGGAGGTTTTTCTATTACATTTTGAGCATTTTCATCTTTACTTCGAGACTCTGTTAGCAATAACTCTTGCTTCATCAACACTGTTTCCAAAATTATATCTCCAGAGACATTTGATATTTGTTCACATGGCCTACTTTCATTAGACTGCACTAAATCTTGTTTATTAGACCCATATAAGTCTTCTACTGGAAATGAAATATTGTTTATAATACTTGCATCTTCAACATGTTCCTGAGTTTCACAGCCTTCGTTACAATTTTTGAAGCTTCCAATTCTAGCTAACTCAAGCTCAAAATCTTCATCAGATAAAGATATATCATTGTCAGTATACTTATATATAGGTTTTCCATTTATTCTCAAACTTTTTCTTTTTCCATTATCTTTCATTCTGCTACAAATAGGTCCTTCTAAAATCTGACCATTCATTTTCAGATCACCAATCACTTCTGTTGGTACCCATTGCTTTTGTGTGGGATGATTGTTACAATGAAGTAGTTTTCTCTTTTTTGGAATATTCTGGTCTAAAATGGTTACTGTCTGGAGTCCCTTTATAGTGTATTTAACATTAGAATGCACTGGAACACTGGCAAGTGTAAACTTGGCCCTTTTTATTTTGACAATATCAGTTAGTCCACATGATAACTTATGCAGAGGTACTGTAGTCCTTCTAAGTGAGTCTTTGAGCAGTTTGATATCACCTTCAAATGAAAGCCTCATTAAACCATTTAATGGATCTTGTTTCACATCTGCTAGTTCATATGTTTGGTAACGTTTTGCCTGAGAACTGTCTGTGTTTATAATTTCTATTTCATTAATTTTTTTAGGCATAATCCTAATTTCTTTCTTTTTTGTTTCTTCAGCACCAGATGAAATATTTATTTTAGTCGCCATTTTTTTTTGGTCTGAGCTTGTAGAGCTGTGTGCAGTGGATTCAGAACTAGGAATGGAAACTTGATTTTGTTCCATCAATACTTGACCACCATCATTTGTAGTTTTATAATGGAAAGATATGCTTTCTGAAGGTTCTCCTGAAGTAGAAAGCATGGTTTTATCAGTTTTAGGAAGAACTTGTATAAATTTGGAACAATTGTCACTTATCTTAATAGGTACACCTTTGTCATTAAGACCTTGAAGCAGCTTAGAATTAGAATCAAACGGATAGCAACTTTTTGACATGTTAGATACAGCTAGAGCTTTTGAAGCAATGACAACCTGATCAGTTGGAATGTTTACATATTTTTTAAGCTCAGCTGGATTTTTCATGATATCATCCAGTTCTGTCTTTGTGAGGGGGCCGACTAGAACTCGCCCACTTTGATCAGTGCTGCCCCCTCCAAATTCTTTGTCAAACAGGTCCTGGAGATCAGGATGTAGGCCTGTCAAAGTTGGCAGCATCTTTTTATCACCAACAGAGTGTACTTTTAAGCTTTCTGATGTTCTAGATGACTTATCAAGAGGTTTGATTGGCATTGGCATGGCTCGTTTTTTCTTTAGTTGGTTGATGCAGACTTCAGACCTGGCAATTGGTGTATTTGGACCAAACTTTGTAGCCATCTTCCTGGAGTTGTTACTTGTAGATAAATTACTGGTAGTAGCTGGATGTTCTTCATTTATCTTTAGTGATTCCTTATTACCAAGTGCGAAAGATTTTAATGTTTTAGGGAGAATTCTCATTGGTACAACCATGCCTGAGGCTGATTCTTTAATCTTAGCTGTAGATGGCACAACTTTTGGTGAGATTGAAACAAATGTGCTTTTGACAGTTGTGGCCTGACTGCTTAGCAATCCAGGTTGCACATTGAGAGGATTACTTATAGATGAAACTATTGCAATATTTCCTGTTATTGAGCAATTGCTATTTGTTATATTCTGAATAGGGATATTTTGGCTTGGAATAGATTTTTGCAAATCATTATGTGCATTAGATATAATTAGTCCTGGGTTATTTACAAGATTTAGAAAATTACCAGGGAATGGATATGTGGTTGGTAAAAAGTTAGCATTTGGCTGGTGTGGAAGAATGAAAGATGTCTGCTGTACCAATGGAGCAACCATTGGGCTTTGAGACACATTACTTGGAAAAGGTAAATCAAGAGAATTAAACATTTGCTCAGTTTGTTTCACCAAGTTGCTGGTTGTAAAATTGGAAGTTGAAGTTAGTTTGTTATCAGTGATAACTTTTGATGACTTATTTGCGATAGTTTTGGCAGCTTCATTCTGGATAGGTAGATTATTTGAAGCATTGACTATCATTTTGTTATTAAAGTTTGAATTGGAGTCATGATCCAGCAAATTATCAGACGTTCTACTTACTACTTCTTCTGTAACTGGTGTTAATGCATCAAATTCTCTGTCTGATCTCTTCCTCTTTTCTGCAGATTTATATCTAAACTTCTCTGTAAAAAAATTGCTTTCTTTTTCCATTGACATACTTTTATCAGGGCCAGTGGAAGTTTGATTTAATGATGAAACTGCAGGTGATCCTGTAAACATAACAGGAGGTTGCATGCTTCCAGCTGGACTAGAATTTATATGTTGCAATGTTGCAGCATTCACCAAGAAAATTTGATTACCAATAAGTATTGGCATACTTGGTGATGCTTGAATACCCACAACTGGCTTATGTGCTGATTGGTTCACATCTTGTGTATATGTTTGATGCAGAGCCAATGAAGTATTTTGAGTAAAGTTTAAACTCTGGAAACCCTGAATGCCGGGAACAAAATTTATATTTTGCAAACCTTGAATTATATTTGTAGGCTGTAGTGAGTTCACATTCTGTACAGAATTAATGCTCCCTAGTAAAAAAGAGCTTTGCTGTAAATTTGGCACAACTGTGCTGCTGAGCATATTTGTGTTGCTGAGCATGTTAGTTGTTAAGGAAGAAAATGTATCACAGTTAGTTGTGTTTGTCAGTGTGAGATTTCTACTCACAACTGCAGGACTGTAAGGCACTTGTCTCTCACGATTTTGATGTTGATTAGGATCAGTATAAAAAACTTGTTCAATTCTGATGTTAGATTCACTAACAGAAGAATTCTTTGGTTTCAACAGTGCATTTTTCCTTTCAGACTGAGCAGCCAACTTGAGAGATGCTACAGCAGGATCGATTATGTTGACTGCTGGCATTAGTTTTGGTGCAATATTCACAGAAGTTTGAACATATGCTTTTTTCTTAATTTTTCTGCACTGTTTTTGTTTGGTATTTTCCAAAGCAGTGTGTATAACTTTTGGTTCTTCCTTTATTTCCCTTTTTACTGCATTCAAAAGAGACCTGTTTGCAGTTAATTGGTGTGAATTATTCTCTGATGCATCGGCTGTGCACATTTCTAACACTTGATCACAAAATTCTGTCTTCACCTTTTGGATATCAAATGATGAGTCACAGGTGTGTTCATCTACCATCTTTTGGGATAAGCATGCCATATTGCAGCTGCTACAATGAAATGGTTCACCAACTAAGTTCAGAAGAAAAATTACAAGAAATTAAATATTTGGCATAGAATGCTTATATTTTAAACAAAATGCAAAAAAAAAAACATAATTTAAAAATACCATTATGTCACACTACAAGATAGACAGGTAGCATATCAAGGAGATATTAATACTATAAATCAATTATTTTTATTTCAACCACAAAATATGGAAGATATCTTTATTAAACTTCATTTGCCTTATGTAACTGTCTTAAATGATTTAGAAACAATCAAAACCACATATACAGAATCTAAAACTTAATATGGTAGGGAATTTTTTTTTTTTTAAAGTTAGGCATAACAACCACCTTTAAACATCACTAAGCATTGACTTTCCTTTGATACTAATCTTTAGCAGTTCCACAAAAAAATTATTGAGCCAAGCCCAAACCTTAGGTTTTTTCCACATCACATGTTGATGGTACCATTAGGCTCATTAGCAATTTAGTTGTTGGATGTGCTGTTATACACTTATTACAGTTATATTATCTCATTTTAATTTGAAGAATGTCACAGAGATTTAATTAGAAAATAAAAGAACAGTAGGGCCAACACAGAAATCTATTTATAGGCTTTTTGATAAATTTGATAATGATAATTATAAAAATTTCAATTCAATGGTCTTGAATTGTTGAATAGTGTCATCTCATATTCATATTATATTATTAAATGCACACAAAAAACAAACATATCCACCATCTGAAAAATCTAAATTAAAATGAGTTAATTTAAGAAGCTAAATTAAATCATTTAATAAATAAAGTTTAACTAATAAAATTAAATGAATAACATTAGTTTAGTATTCAATAAGAATTATATTAAATATTATTTTTATGATGTATAATATAAATCTTAATCTTTCTAATCTTAGTCTAATTTTGTTATAGTTATATAATTCTTATAGTTATAGTATTGCACAGCACTGTGAAAAGAAACACTTTAATATTATTTTGATCACCCCAAACGTTCATCCTATCTATATTATAGTATATTAAGTAAATTTGGACAAATTCTTTCCTATTCTAGATTAGATATTCTATACATTTATTATTTATTTTTAATTTTTTAAATTTTGTTTATATATCTTTCTCTGTTTAGATTTATTAGAGACATAAATACATAAACTTAACATGTTTAAAAATAATTGACATTTAATAGTTAATTAGTAATTTAGTCGATTCGGCTATTTAAACAGCTTAATTTAATGGTAGTAAAGTTAAAGTTATTTTAAAAATCAAACAATTTGGCATGTTAGTATATGGTAGTATTAGGCATAATTAGGATTTTTAAAAATTATTTTTTTAAAATAAAAATATGATAAAACCCCCATTGAAAGAACTAGTAAGTGGGTACTTAACGGCAATATGATTTGAAGTCCCTTACGTGAACCCTTTTGATGATTGAGTGTAGGAATCTTGTATTTCAAAATTTTATAATAATTTTAATCGTGTTTTACATTCTAATCCTATCCAATATCCCCTCTCACTCGAACAGAAATGGGATAGAGCTGCATAGCACAGCCAAGCCAATCACGTTTGAGCATGACACATTACAGTTCATTACAGCATTACCAACTCCAACTGCATATCACCACACGCCACATAATACAGTTTCAGATTTCTAATTTCTGTCAAACAATTGGTCTTATATATCATTATTAAAATATCAATGTAAATATTTACTAACCTGATAAACTAGCATCAATAAAAATTTTAACATCTGACGTCATCACAAAATTAATATTTTATTGCTATTGTGACATCGAAAGATGTAGTTTGAACTGAACCCCGTATTTTTAATCCATGTGGCCATTGTTGTTCATTGTGATTTTTTAGATATAGTGGATTTCTTTTAATACTTCACTGTTGAGCTTGATATGAATGATTAATATAATTAAATGAGAATCAATAAGCCAGAAACTCTGTAACCAGCAACTGCCATACTGCTCTATGCAAATATATAATCTATCATAGCTGCAGAGTAACACAGTGAAGGATTTTGATTGGACTCGCCGAGCTATTTCAGTCACGTGACAAAATCAAGGCGTTGTTATTGGAAGTCAAAGGAAGTGCAAGATTGAAGTTGATTGGACACTTCGTTCATAGGCATATGAGATTTGTATGTAATCGCTATGTGACTGTGTGTTAAACGGTTCTGCCCACTGACATACGTCATACAGTCTCAGTCACCAGTCTCGTCTTTTTTTAAAAAAAATATACATTTCTTATTTTAGGAATGAAACCAAGTCTACGCAAAGGCAGCGTTGCAATAACATAGCGATACCATAATATTGGCAAAATCAAAACTAAGGTACAGGAGATTAATTATAATTGGTTCATCTTTGGAATTGGAGCCACCCTTAAATGACGTTACGACTAAATTGTTATTTTTAAACAGTTTTAAAAAGAAAAATAACTGGTGCTTTATCCCTTTACAATTAGTAGAATCTATTAAATATCGCTACGCTCGATATATTTGATGATCCTTGTGTATATTTAAGGCGAATACTTGTTAAAGGCTAATAGTATTCGATTATAAATATCGTACTGGCAACTTCTGATTATAATGAAGGCTTACTTCCCGTTGCTCACACTTAATATTAACGGTATTTTATTTTTTGTGGTGCAAAGTCACACATTTTAAGACTTTAAAACACTGTATTAAAATACCTTTACATCAAGATCAAGGACTACTATTCTAATAATAGTTCTTGCCAAGTATCAAACATACGCAATCTATGTTCTAATTATAATTCAGAATAAAAGCATTACTTTTAAAGTAAGGAAAGGTGCTAAACATAAATTGTATGATGATATTAGGCTTTAAAAAAATATTTTTATTGGCATAATTATAAATGTACTCGATTTCATGAATGCTGATTTATATATATTGGAAACATAAAAAATCGAGATATATATTTAAAAAAATAATAAATTAAGAATTCAACGGGCGCATACAAATATTGCATATTAATGATATTTGATTAATTATTAGGCATATATTTATATATCGAAAAGATTTGTGTTTTCTTTAAACTGCTACGTTTGTAACAAAGTTTCCTGAATAACAGAGGTTTAAAAATAGTTAGCGAATTATTATTAAATTCTCACCAGCTTTTATCTGTTTAACATTAGAATAATAAACAAACTGCCCCCGCCCCAAATCTGTTTGCAAGGATTGTTTTTAAAAATAATATTTTTTCAAGATGAGAATCTATCAGAAAGATTTTTAAAAAAGAAAATGAACTAGCATTTCGATTATCATGCCAATTCCATTTCTTTGGTAGTACTTGTTTTAGAATAAATTCGTATTTCTAATTTGTCAATTCAAAATAAATTCTGTGGATGGGGGGGGGGGGGGGGGGGGAGGGGGAGGAGGGGTTTAAAGTATATCTAAGTGGCTATCTGAAAAAAGTTATAGTAGTTTAAAATTTATATCAACTGAATTTTGGGAAATTTCTACTATTTTGTAAACAACTCATGTCTTCTTTACATAATAATACTGTTTATATACGATTTATAAAATTACCAGTTTTGATAACTTATAAAAATATATAGACCTTTCTACTTAACAGTATTTTTGCTCTTCTTTTTGACAATGATAAAACTTGAAATATTTTGCAAATTTTATTATTTCACGTAAGTTGATTATTTTAAGTATTGTTTTTGTATTTAGCATATAAAACGATGTTAGCAGTGCTTTTTGTAATGGAAACTTAAAAAAAAAAGTTTTTAAAGTTCATTTATTAACTATGTAGATAATCCCCAAAGAGGTTTAAATTAAAAAAAAAATATGAAAACCCCATACTATTAATTAGTAATATAAAAAAATATTTGCATAACACAACTACGTCAAGCAGAGTTGTCACTCGAATTTTCGAGGCCCCTTTTGCCACATTTTGGTTTTGTCCTCCCCCAACTTGCATTGAAAGATGATTAATAAGGCACTATCCACATCACATTTTAAAGCCCTAAAATATCCGAGGCCCACTGCAGTTGTAGGGATTGCTGAGCGCACACGATGTTTCTAAGGTGAAGTGACACCTACATTTTTTAAACTAGCATTTCTTCCGTTTCTCTCCAAGTGTAGAATGTTGCAAAACTAAATTAAAGTATTTATTGCTAAAATGCATTCCTTTATTTTTAATTTATCAAAACTTTACTGGGGGACTATAAAGACTAAATAGACGATAATAAGCTAGGGAAAATGTATACCTTCAAGGACGCCCCAATTGGAATGTATTTAGTTCATGTTGGGCTGAAGCAAGTAAGAGATGTTCCTAATTATGGTTAATTTTAGCGCTTCGCACAGAAAAGTCTCGAATCCCCCCCCCCCCTTTTTCAAAATTGCCTGAAAGAAACACCAAATTCAAGTATGCGCCAAAATGCACCCCTGCATTTTGAATAGGTGCGAATATCTTCAGCACCCTCAAATTCTACACCCCTTCCCCCACGCTGATCAATGTTACAGTATAGGGTTGAATATAAGCTTGTGCCAAATGATTACACTGGAGCACGCCACAACCTGAGTGAATTCAGCTTATGTATGGCTCTGAATGCCACAATGTCTCCCTGTGACGATTGAAAAATTCCTTTCCCAGATGCTATAGTTTAAGAGAAACACTGAATTTAGTTCTATTCCAAAAGGCACCTTTTTATTTTGAAATAATCCTAAATTTGCTTGGTCAGGCTCCCCAGACCCCACCCCCCTTTTTTTTTTACTCGCCAACAATACCCTAAATTTCTGCCCCTCTTCCCTAAAAAATGACAGTACAGCTTGCGCTGGTCATACTTTTTGTGGATGATATATTCACTACCTAGTGGAGTAGCTAGTGTTAGTGATGATAGATACACAACCTAGTGGAATAGCTAGTGTTAGTGATGATAGATACACAACCTAGTGGAATAGCTAGTTTTAGTGCGGATAGATACACTACCTAGTGGAGTAGCCAGTGTTAGTGCTTATACCTTAGACTTGCCAAGACTTATGCCACGTTCCAATTAGCGGTAAAAACTCTGCATTTGTCATATAAAGAAAAAGTGACATCTGGGCTGACCACCCAATCGGCCTCACTTGCAAAGGCGTAGCTAGAGTGTTTAACGCCAAGGAACATTGATTCATTTTCACGCCTCCTCCCCCCCCCCCAACTCAACTCTGAAAACCATTATTTTGATGCATTAAATATCATTACACCCCATATTGGCGTCCCGCTAGCATGGTGCATGATGATATTTGTCCCCTTCTTCTGAGCAGTGTTTTCTTCAGACATCTCTCCTTGTTGTGGGAGGCGATGTTCGAAAAAAGTAGTAGATGTTAAGCATCACCTATTAAAATAAGAGAAACCGTTAAACCACTGCAATATCGTGATGGTCGATATATTTTAATCTCACCAGATTTTCTGGATGCCAAGTACGGACACAAAGGCTCGCAGCAACCGGACCATACAGGCGCTGGAGGGGGGGTGCTTGACTCTTTTTGGACACCCCAAAAAAAAACAAAAACAACCAACAAACTCGTACGTACAAAATGTTTTTAACCGCCACCCCCATAAAAACACCAAAGAAATCAAATAATTTAATGGATAATTGTGACGTCAAAATAAATGTGTCGCGCGTTTCAACAGTTGTCGACAGTTTGGCCAGCCTAGTGGTCCTCAAAATATACGCCGCATCTCTCTGGGTGCTATGTTGCCCTAGGGCAGAGCAATGAGAATGGGGCAAATAGGTCAGTCGCAGTGGACTCCAAAATCTTCTTTAGATAGGATCTTAATAGTGAATTAAAATATCAAATCCCATATATTTTAGAAAGACGAGTGGGGCCAAATATTGTCTTTTTTACTGATCCGCCCCGGTGGCACTTTTCCTATATATTAAGTGGCACCATTTTCCATCTTCGCCTCAGGTGCAGCATTTCCTGCACAGCGAACTAACAACAGTAAAAACAGAAAAAAATTAAAATAGCACTTACGTGAAAAGTAGTATCCGAGAGAACAGAAAAAGTATGGTGAAAACCTACATTTGGCATAAGCGACGGGAATCGAATCATTATAGCAGGGGTCTCAAACTCAAGGCCCGCAGGCCATTTGCGGCCCGCAAGGCGGTATTTTGCGGCCCGATATTTGGAAGCAAAGCTTAACGTTAATGTGGTCCGCGCGTTTTCACCATTCTCATATCTATAATGGGACCATCCGCGACGATTTGATTCGAATCTCACCGACTAGCCTAATTCGATTTTTATTGTGTTTGTATATATTTGTGTGTTGATTATAATGGTAAGAACCGTTTTAAAAGCGGACTAAACGATTTTATAGTAGGCCTATAGCATTTTATGAGACAAACATAGCCAAAGTCCGCCAAAGTGCGGTTTTGAGAAAAAGTTTTTAAGTCAGTTAGTGGGTATTGCACAACCATAATTGTGTAAGTCGTAGCAATCTGACACAGTATCAAAGAATACCTATTAAAATTTCTGCTAGTGTGTAAGAGAGGCGAGTGAGAGAAAGTCCGAGCCTGTCGGCTTGGTCACTTTCAAAATTTGGTTGTTTAAAAGGCCTTGTCTACGATAAAAAAATCAAAATTCATCCTCCCTACAATAGCATCTTACGTCGCTTCAATGCTTCCTAAAGATTGTTTGCTCCTGTTTTCTATTTAAAATAATGTCATAGCCAGTAATTTTTTAAGATTAAAATTTTAACAGAGAAAACATGATTGTTGACGTCAACTAATCTAAACCACCCCCTCCCCCATGGCAACAATTTTCAAAAATTTCCAAACACCATCCTCCCCCTCCCCCTATTTTGTTGTCATAATTAATGGACGACCCCATAACAGCATAGTAGTAGAAATGAAAATATATTTAATTTAAATCATTACTAGTCATAAAAGTGTAAAGTTATTATATAATATTACGATTATCACACTATTTTGTACACTATAACTATAAATACTATTAAATTTTAAAAGTAGACGCAGTAAAAGACTTAAAAGAATAAAATGAAGGAAAAATTCTTAATGTATATACCGGTATATGATAATTTACCCACTTTAATTTGATCACCAAATTTTTTCATGAATTAGAGGCCATCCATAAATGACGTCAGGTGTCTAAAGAAGGGGAGTGGGGGTAAGATTTCTATCTCTCTCACTGCCTACCTCCCTCTCTCTTTCACTCTCTCCTTCCCTCTCTCTCTTTCTCTCTCTCTTTCTATCTCTCTCCCTCCCTCCCCTCTCTTTCTCTCTCTCTATCTTTCTCTCTCTCCTTGCCTCCATCTCTCTCTCTCTCTCTTTCTCCATCTCTCTTTCTCTACCTCACTCAATATCTTTCTCTCTCATTCTCTTTCTCTGTCTCATTCTCTTTCTCTCTCTCTCTCTTTCTCTCTCGCTCTCTCTCCCCTCACCTCTCCCTCCCTCTCTCTCCCACTCTCTATATCTCTCTCTCTTTCTCTCTCTTCCTCCCTCTTTCTTATATATATTTATTTATGATGTGTCTCATTCACGCTCACGGGCCATTTATTGGAGGATAGAATGGTGGCAATCATCGGGGACACACCAATTACCAATATTCTATAGATAAGAAATCCTATCTCACTATTAAAGCCTAAGCAGAGTACACTGTTCACAAAATACTAAAAAAAAATCACTTATTCTACTTTACAAATTAATGATAATATAATAAAAATAATTAATACAGCAATATATTTTTAAAAATCTTTTTAATTTTTGAAAAAAAAAAGATTTTATTTTATATTTAAATTGCTGACTTAAATTAATTAATTTCTTTGGGGGGGGGGGGGGGCTTCTTTTACTTTATCTTTTTATTGTACAAATCCTTTATGAGAAGTTTCCTCAGTACACTGGCAGAACAAAACGCAACCCAGCAACTGGTAGATAACAATCAGCGACCTAGTCAGACGGTAAATAAACAAACAGTTCTTCGTGTAGCTAGCGGGTTGTCTTGAGATCTATTCACTGGAATTTGAGAACAAGGTCGGAACTGACAAATAATTTATATATTTTTTAAACGATTCCCATGAAAACATCCAGTCAGCCAAAAAAAGAGGAGAAGTCCCTGCCAGTTCCTGAAACAAAATATGAATGTTGAACCCACTTAAGTCGACCAGTGTGGAGTTACAGGACTGACGCCCTGCCTGATACTCAGTAGGAGAGCCCTACCTAGTACCAGACACAAGGAACTCAGAGATTGAGTGAGAGAAGGTGAGCGAGAGCATGATGCATGAATAAACACAACGAGAAAAAACGAATCTATATAAAGCCTGTAGAGTAAAACCCAATACTTTAAGTGTTTAGTTGGAAACACCGGATACATTTAAAACCTCGGTTCCACATCGACGTACTAGACTGATACATACAATTTATTATAATGCA